>JAKSZU010000010.1:46760044-48062544 GCA_026018925.1 Tupaia tana | reverse complement strand
ATTGGCAACAGATATTTAAGGCATTTTTGGGTTATTCTCTCTCCTCTTTGATCTTTGGGACCACTGATGTGGGCCACAATGCTGTTCCCTTTTGTAGACAGGGTCTCACTATGCTACTCAGGCCAGTTTCAAGCTCGCAATCATCCTACCTCAGCCTCCCAAGTCACTAGGTTTATAGGTGCATGCTAACACGCCCAGCCTTTAGGTTGGACCTGGAATCAAACTTGACCTCCCGTGTGGTTCCACCCTGCAGATCAGAGAGTTTTGGCAGTGTTCACCATAGCGGCCAGGCCTAGCTGATGTCTTGAAAGCTCTGTTCATGAACTTTGCAGCCAAGATAGGTCAAGCTGCGTCAGGCCAAATACATGAAATAGTAGTAAAAGACACGAATGTCTCATTTCCCCAAACAGTGTGACTTGCTCAATGGCCAACACCCAGGGTCCTGCCCATGGCCCTGGCATAGGGGAGCGCTCCATCATTATTGGGTGGTTTGAAGATAAAGAAATTGCTCCGTTTGCTGCTGTGGACAGGACTGAATTCCTTCACATCTTCGAGTCTATCCTCCTAAGCTGCCACTTGTCCTGGAAGGGGCTAACGCGGGGTCCCTGCCTTGAGGGGAGCCACCCAGTCAGTAATATGAGTGTCATGACCATTTCTGTCTTTGGTAGGTCCCTGGACACAGCTGCCAACAACACTTAATTACAAAAGTTACCTCAGATTCTTGTTTAAAAAGTAAGGCTGCTCTGTGCCTGCTCCAGACTGGCTTGAAGTTGGGAAGCCCCGTTCTCTGCACGTGCTGCCAGTGTGTGCTTGGACAGTGTCCTTGCCTTCTGTGCCTCTCCCGAGAGGTCAGCAAGCAGATGTCTTCAATCCTGCCACATCCTAGTCATATTTATTGAACCCCTGGTAGAGATAGTGCAGAGAGATAGATAGAGGCATTCAGGGAAAAGCAGGTTTTCTAGGTTTACGATTAAACACGGCCTTGCTCACCATTGTTTCCTGCTCTTGGGAATCACTTAAGTCTCTGGGCCTTGGCTGCCTCAATTGCCAGATGAAAACAACAGTTTCTCTCGATCATCTGGAGGAGACCTATGTGGTATGAATGTGGGTGATGTCTAACTCTGAAGGAGGTGCTCAACCAGAATTGTACTGATTCTACCAGAGAAACCCCAGGCACTTTCAGTGGACTGTCCCAAAGCTGACTCTGAAAGCGTCTGACATGTCCTCCAGTGTGTAATGTCCCCTCCAAGAGAGGAGGGTGCTTGGTGGTAGGCTGGGCTCACTCACCACGGAAGTGGCTTGCTCTTGTTCATCAGCCTCATGTTGCATTTAACTTAGACTTGGGCCTCAACATTTCATAAACTACTACTGACCTTCAGGAAATTCACAAACTATTGGGCTAACAAATGTAACTTCCTCCAGTGTCAAGGTTGTGGGTTCCTGTAAAGCATGATGGTTGGCACGCACAGATCATTCTTGCAGCCTGTGCGGATGGCAGAGTGGAAGGAGGTAGGAGACATGACAGAGCGAAATTGCCCTGACTTTTTTTCGTGAGTTGTGCATCCACTCGGGCTTCTCTGCCATCTCTGTGTATGCGCGCAGCCCCACATAGGCGGGAACTCTGAGTTAGGGGGCAGAGTTTCCCAGCAAAAGAAGATCTCATTGACTCTGATTTGATCAATATTTACTTTTTGTCTGAGAGTGAGAAAAACCCAACTCAGCCCAGCTTGTTTTTTAAGCCAAAAGGGAGTGGACCAACTGACACAGTCAGGTGAGGCTGGGCGCAGGAGCTATTGGAATTACTAGCTCAGCTTGTTTCTCTCTGTTCACTTCATCCTTAGGCGGGCTGACCCCGCTTGGTGGCAAAAGTAACACCACAGCTCCAGGCTCATATCTTGCCTGATGTGATGTAGGATAGCCCCTGCAGGAAGCAAACCTCTATCCAACAGTGCCAGCAAATCCTCATGCCAATTCTCCTCGGCTCCTTAAGGCCATTTGCCTATTCCTGAAGAAATGCCTGTCACTGAGAGTGGGAGAGACTGACTGCCCTGACCTGGTCACTTGCAACCCCAGCCTGGGAGCAGAGAGTCAGGGAGGTGGCTGCTCTGTGAAGGGGGACAGGATGCTGAGTGAATGGGAAAAAGCAAGAGATGTCATGACCTTAACACTTTTGATGAATATAGGTCAATTATTTTGTAAAATATCCCTAAAAAAAAAGAACAAAATGAGAGATGTCCATTGCCACAGACCCAGTATCCTAGACTCAGTGGCCTGATGGCCTTCTTGTGCCCCTTAACTCCCCTTCTAACCTCCCCTTTCCCAATACTCTGTTGTTTCAGCCAAAGGCTTCTGGTTTTAACCTATTGAAAACATGTAGCGATGAGACAATTGGACAAATTTGAATATCACCTTAGTTTGGGGTTTCCAAAAGCAGATGCTGAGGCAAGAACTGGGGTGACAGATGGTTGCTTGGGAGGTCATCCCAGGAAGAGGGAGGAGGAGCCAGTAAGAGCTGCAGAGGGAAATAGTGAGGGAGGAAAGACATCCAGAGCCAGGGGGCTCAGCTACATTAGGGATGACCATGGAGAGCACACTCAGAGGGGTCTCCGCAAGAGCAAGGAAGCTTCTACATTCACCAGCCAACTACTGTCTCCCATTGTTTGAGGGCTGCTCCTGGATGTTTGACTGCTTGGCACTTTGGGTCTGTTCCATTAAGGGCCAACAGGATCGTGCAGTGCTAGCTTGCCTACAGATAGAAATGCAAGCACTTGCACGTGTGCGAGGGGATGTCCTGGTGCACAAGGGTGTGCCCATGGCATCAGCAGCAGACTTTCAGTGATGGGAGGATGCCAGCATCCTCTGTTACAAATGGAGACTGGGCATTCGATATGAAAAAAATGATTGTTAATCTTGTTAGGAACTTTCATGACATTGTAATTACACAGGAATGTGCTCTTTGTTTTTATAGAAATGCATTCTGAAGAATTTCATTGTGAAATGTTAAGGTGTTTGTAATTTGCTTTAAAATATTTCGGCCAAAAAAATGATGCAAAGAGTACAAAATGTTAGCAATTGTTAGGTCTAGGTGACAGATATATGGATATTAACTATACTATTTCTACCTTTCAGTAATTTGGAAAGTGTTCAGAAGAGAAAGGGAGGACCAGGCTGGCCCAGGATCTGTTTGGGTTTGGTGCTTGGGTAGCAGCCATTCTTCTCTGTTTCTCGGTCCTAAAGCTTAGCACTGGCTGCAGCTCTGACCTTGTCTCTTAAGTTGCTGTGCAACTTTAGAAAGGTCTCTGGGCCTGTTTCTCTGCCTATGAAAGAGGAACTGTGTTGTTTAGATTTTCAAGATTACTGCTCGCTGAGGCCCTGGGAATCAGTCAACAGCTTGGAAAGTATAGTGAAAATTACGGACTCCCAACAGGAAGAATTCTGGAGCTTGCAGTAGCTGCCCTCCCTGGAGTCTGGGTAAAGGCTGCTGGGCCACTTCTGAGCTGCTCCAACACTCAGCTTCATCTCACCACCTTGGAGCATGGGTCCCCCAAGGTTCTGGGCTGCCCTCTTTTCCTGAGGGCTGATTTTGGACTGCTGGGCTGCAGTGTGGCTGATGTCCTGTGAGAGGGTTCTGTACAAAGAGGAAAGAAGGCCTTGGGCCTCAGTGCAAAGAAGAGTGGCCTGGAAGTGAAAACACATCCTTGTGAGTTTTTACCATATATGATATTGAATTGTGTCAATTTTTTTTGTTTTGTTTAGTTTCTATTGAAATAATCATATGACTTTATTGATATTGAATATTAAACCAACCTTTCATTCTTAGGATAAACCCCTCTAGGTCATGTTATAATACTCTTTAATAATTGTTGAAAATAATTTATTCATATTTTTAAAACATTTTGCCACACAAATGGTATTAGTCTGATTTTCTGTTTTTTTTTTTTTTTTTTTTTTTTTTTTAAGAGGTTTTTGCTATAGGGTATGTGCTCTTGCCAGAAAAACAGAGACAGAGTGACAGAAAACGAGAAATCACTCCCCACCCCCAGGAGGGATGGCCACATGACAATCCCTTCTCCTCCATTCTCCTCTCGGGATCTTGGGCACAGACGCACACGCACATGGCGCGAGTTTAAGCTACCGGGTCCAGGACTCGTACCGTGGTCGACCACATGGGAGTCCAGCGACATAGCCATTACATCAACTGCTTGTCCTGGTTTTCTGTTTTAATAGTATCTTTTTCTAGTTTTGATGTCAGTATGTTTCCTTTATAAAATCAGTTGACAAGGTTTTTCTCCATCTATTTTCTAAAAGAATTTGATGAGTCTGGTATTTTTTTTTTCTACCTTATTTTTAGAAATAGAATTTGCCAATGGAAATACTATAGTCTAGTAGTTTATGGGAAGATTTATTTCTACATGTTCAATTTATTTATTAGATACAGTGTCATTCAGGCTTTCTATTTCTTTTTTTTTTTTTTTTTGGAGAGGTTTTTTGCTATAGGGCGCGTACGCTCGCCAGACAGACAGAGAGAGACATAGAGACAGAAAGCGAGAAATCACCCCCCAGGGGGGATGGTCACGCCGCAATCCCTTCTCCTCCATTCTCCTCTTGGGATCCTGGGCACGCACGCACACGCGCCTGGCGTGAGTTTTAAGCCACCGGGTCTGGGACGCGAACCGCCGTTGACTACGTGGGAGTCCAGCGACATAGCCATTACACTAACTGCTGGTTCCCTCTTTTCTTTTTTTAAATGATCAGAGAGCACATGTGCTTACCAGAAAGAGACCAAGAGACTCAGAGAGGAAGGGAAAGCAAGCAAGAAAGCACTCCCCATGGGGCACGGTCATAGTGTAATTCCTTCTCTTCCATTTCACTCTGCTTCCGGGATTTTAGGCACTTTCATGCATGTGCCTGGTATATTTCTCAAGTTGCTGGGTCAACCGTGTGGGACCCAACTGCCTTAACCACCAGGCTAGCCTTCTAAGTTTTTCTTGAGTGACTCTGTGCCTTTCTGAAAAATTTTAACTACTAGTTAACTTATTTAGTAGATATAGGCTTATTTTGGTTTTTCTATTTCTATTTGAGTGAACTTTAGCAGTTTGTGTCTTTTAAGGAATTTGTACATTTTGTTTAAGTTGTTGAATTTATGGCATCAAAGTTTTCATACTATTTCCTTATAATACTTTAAAGTAGAATCTAGAGTGATGTCTCATCTTACTTCTGATATTAAACATTATTTCTTCTTTCTTTTTTGTTTTCTTGATCAGTAGGGCTAGAAGGTTATTAATTATAATTGATATCAGTTGCCTGTCCTTGTAAAATAGTTAGCTTTTGTATTTACCTTTCCTTGCTTGTTTTCTATTTCATTGATTTATGCTCTCATTTTTATTACTTCTTTCCTTCTACTTTGTTTATTATTTTCACTTCTTTGCTTATTCTATCCAGAAGAGGTTTAAATGATTGACTTTAGAAATTTCTCCTTTCTAATACAGAGGTGTTTAAAAAAATTCATGGAAAACACATGTTACATAAAACTATGCATGGATTTCAAAATTTGCATTAAAATAAATTTGTACTTTAATTCCATTTTCCATGAATTTTTTGAAGTCCCTTTGTATAAACACAGGCCTATAGTTGCCCCTTAATGTTATTTTATCCGCGTTTCACAAATATCCTATGTTGTGTTTTTATTCATATATATATATATATATATATATATATATATGACCATGCATATATGTATATATATTACAGACCATATATATGTGTATATATATTATAGACCATAGTTTGCTTATGTTTTTTTAATAATTATTTATTTTATTTATTCATTCATTTGTTTTAATTTGATCAGAGAGAGACACACAGAGAGAAAGAAAGAGAGAGAGGATAAGTGAGAAAGCAAGCCACCAGGTCTGGGACTCGAACCGTGGTAAGCCATGTGGGAGTATCCAGTGCCTTAGCCACCACGCCACCTGCTGGTCTCCCATAGTTTGCTTATTTTTAACACCCATAATGCCATGAATTCATAAGGAATAGGTTCCAGAAGCTCAGGCTCCTTTCCATTGGTTCTCACACAGTGTGCTTCTCTGGGCGGAGCAGGCTGGCACTTCAGTTGAACCCAGGTTCCTTTCTCTTTGGCCTCTGTCTTTCTCTGGTCATTTTTCTTCACATGTTTTAGGACACTATCTCTGTTCTTAGAATGCGTAATATGCTCAATACACACATTGATTTTCTTAGCAAGAATCTTGCCCTTAACTTGTTTGTTTACACAACGCCAACAGCATGCTGGGTGACACCGTAGACTCTTCCAGTTTTGTCAGGGTAACATTTGTGGGGAGTTCCTTTTTGAACAGTGCCCATTCCCTTGATGTTTACAATATCACCTTTCTTGTAGATTCACATATATGTTGCCAAAGGAACAACTCCATGTTTAATAAAAGGCCTAGAGAACATATCGAGTGCCTCTCCTCTTTCCCTTTGTGTTTGTCATTTTGGTTAATTACTGGAAGATAGTGGTTCCGGCCAAAAGGCAGTTCAAAATATTTTTTAAATGTCTCTTATAATTAATTCTTTTACCCATGGGTTATTTAGAATTATGTTCACTTTGTAAATATTATAGGCTTATGTATATATCTTAACTGTTACTAATTTGAAGTTTAACCCCACTGTGGCCAAAGAACACACACCCTATCCATACTTCTTTTAAACTCACTGTAATTTGTTTTGTGTCAAGTATCTTGTGGCAAGCACACCAGAGTATGCAGTGATATACAGGTAAGCCAGCTCTCTGGGGCATAAAGCCTAATTTGTAGAATTTATCTGTTTTCATACTGTACATAGTCATACTATGGCCTGATTCAACATGGTGCTACTGAATGCAATGTTAGAAAAAAATGTGTACATTTGTGCTGGCTTATGTTTTCTTATGTTTCAAGTACACAAGAAAATTAAGTACATTTTGTTGTTGAGTAGTGTTGTATTGAGTAGTGTTGGTTAAGGTCCATGATAGTGTTGCTCAAGTGTTCTGTATCCTTACAGATTTTTAGTCTCCTTGTTCTATAAATGACTGGAAGAATAGCATGGGCATCTCTAAATATAATTTTGGATTTGCTTATTTCTGTTTTCAGTTCTGTCAGAGTTTTCTTTGTGTATTTTGAAGGCCTATTATTGGTTGTATAAACATTTATGATTATTGGTTGCATAAACATTTGTGATCGTTGTGTCCTTTTGATCCCTTTATCATTTTGTAATATTGCTTTTTTATCCTTGGTAATATTCCTTTTTATCAGTCTACTTTACTTGATATGAATGTAGTCAATAGAATTTAATTTTTTTCATTTTTAAAGACATTTCTACTATAGGGCATATACACTCGCCAGAAGACAGAGAGAGACAGAAAGTGAGAAATCACCCCCCTGGGGGTATGACTATGCCTCAATCCCTTCTCCATTTTCCTCTTGGAATTTTAGGCATGCATGCACACGTGCCGAGTGTGTTTTAAGCCACTGAATCCAGGACTTGAACTGCAGTCAACTACGTGGTAGTACAGCAATGTAACCACTATGCCATCTGCTGGTCGTGTCAATAGAACTTTTAATAGTGCTTGTGTGGTATAGTTTGTTCTACATTTTTAAACTATCTATGTCTTTATTTTTAACAGAGGATATATTTTAGACAGTATATAGTTGGGTTTTGTTTAATTAATAATGAACTGTTTATCTGGTCTGTCAACAGTGACTCTTCAAATTGGAATGTTTAGATGATTTAATTAATTCATATAGACTCAATCTTCAGCTGATATTTTCCTTTGTCCAGAAGAGCTTTTTAAAAATAATTTTTATAACACAGGTCTTCTAGTGATTAAAAATTCTTTCAGCTTCTATTTGAAAATTATTTATTTTGCTTTTACTTTTGAAGGATATTTTCACTGCATATGGAATTCTAGTTTGATAATCTTTTTATCTTTCTTTTGTATGCATTAGATATATTAGTCCATTGTCTTCTGGTTTGCATAGTTTCAGTTGACTAATCTTTATTCTTTTTTAGTTTTGTTCCCTTGTACATGATGAGTATTTTTTCTCTGGTGACTTTTAAGGTTATCTTTTTATCATTGGCTTTCATAAACTTGATAATGAAGTGATGAAGTCTTGATGTGATTTTCTATTTATTTATCCTGCCTTGGATCTTGTTGATTTTTAAAAATATGCATGAACTTATATTTTTAATGAGATTTAGAAAACTTTCTGCTATTACTTCTCTAAATAATTTTTATGCTCTTTTTCTTTCCTCTGGGGACTCCGAAATACATAATATGGGTGTGATATTATGATGTAATGGGAAATATATATTTTGGTTTTCCTCCATAGTTCCTGGCTCATAGCTCCTAAAATTCCTGTAATTTCTTAAGTGACTAGAGCAATAGCAGTATCTATTTTTTTATTTTTAAAAGTGGACTTTTGTCCTTAGTTCTTGAAATAGCCATACAGTGCTAAAGATGAAAAACTGTCTTTTGTTATTCATAACAAGCTCCTTTTGGCCACACCTGTGTTTTTATTAATAAAATAATTTGGGGGGAATCTCCTAGATAACCACAAGATGAGGGCAGGTGGCCAGGGGAACCAATGATGTGATTAGAGGAGTGGAACTTTCAGCCCCACCCTCTAACATCCAAGGAGAAGAGAATAGCTGAAGGTTGAATTGATCACCAATGACCAATGATGTGATCAATCATGTCTATGTAATGAAGCCTCTATAAAAACCCAGAGCACAAGGTTTGGGAGGCTTCCAGGTTGGTGAATAAGAACTCATCCATGTGCTGGGTAGATGGCGCACCTCAGCTCCACAGGGATAGAAACTCCTGTTCTCAAACCCCTTTCAAACTTCATCCTATGTGTCTCTTCTGCTGGTTGTTCATTTGCATCCTCTAAAATGTCCTATCTATCAAATTGATATTATAAGTGAAGTATTTCTCTGAGTGTTGTGAGTTCTTCTAGCAGGTAGGAGCTTCTGGAAATCCCTAATTCACAGCTGTCTGGTCAGCAGTACAGGTGTACTTGCAACTGATATCTGAAGAGGGGAGGCATCCTTAAATTGTGGGATCTGATGATATCTCTTGGTAGATAGTTTCAGAATTTAATTGAACTAGTGGACCTGCTGCCTAATTCTAGCATGCATGGTAGAATATGTTTTTGGTAAAGAGAAATCTCCACTGGTTTGGGAACAAATCTGTTCTGTGTTATAGGGTGTGAAAGTAGAGAGAAAAAATTAGTTTATTTTTTTGCTTAAGAATGGTAAACCACTTAATATCCTATATGTCAAAGAAGCTCTGTTTAATTGGTTAGCCTTCTGCTTTTTTCTTTGTAAAATCTATTTACTTCTGTTTGAATAGTCGCTTTTGCCTTCTATTCAATTTTACTTGCATTCTCTCTTTGCAATGTCTAATCTACTCTTAAGTCTGTTGAATTTTTCACTTTGGATGTTTTAAGATTTGGTTGTAAATGTTCCAGGGTTTGTTTTTTTTTTTTTTTTTTTTTTTTTTTTTTTTTCCTTTACTTTTTATCTTATTCAGGATGTTTATGTTTTCCTTAGCCCTTGAACATATTTATAATAGCTGATTTAAGTCTTGCTATGCTAATTCTAAGACCTCTGTAATTTCTGAGTTTGATTCTATAGGCGTATTCTACTGAACCGTATTGGGGTATATTTTTCTGCTTTTTTGCATGTTTGGCTGTGTTTTAGCTGGATGCTGGTCATTGTGCATGTGAAATTGTTGTGTCTGGATTTCGTTTTCTTTCATAAAATGATTGGCTTATGTTCTGGCAGCCAGTTAGTTTACTTTCAGACCTTGCACTTTTGAGAGGTATTTTTAAGCTTTGTAGGGTCTAGAGTAGCTTTTATTCTAGGGATAGCTTAATATTTCTATTAAAATGTACCCTTTAAAAAAATTTTTTTTTGGAGAGGTTTTTGCTATAGGGCACATGCACTCACCAGAAAGATAAAGAGAGACAGACAGTGAGAAATCACTCCCCAGGGGGGTTGGCCACGCCACAATCCCTTCTCTTCTATTCTCCTCTCAGGATCTTGGACACGCACACACATGCACCTGGCATGAGTTTAAGCCACTGGATCCGGGACTCGAACTGCAGTCGACTACATGGGAGTCCAGGGACATAGCCATTATGCCAACTGCTGGTCCCAAAATGTACCCTTTATGGGATTTCTCCTGAGTGTTCAGTGAGATCTCTCTATTATTTTTGGTCAGAATGCACATGTCTCTCAACTCTGCTGAGCTTCAGTATTTGTTCAGCTTATAGTTCCCCCGTAGTTATTTTCTGTCTGCTAACCGTTCTTTGCCTGACTTCGCGAGTATCTCCTTACACATTCACAGTTTAGTGTTCAAAGACTCAAGGGATCCCTAGGCAGATTTCTGGACCTTTTTTTCTCTGAATAGCTTCTTTCTCTTCAGTCCTCTGCCCAATAAATTCTAGCAGTCTCAGCCTTCCCAAACCCTGCTCTCTATCTTCCCAGTTCAGAGAGACTGCATGGAATGCTTAGATCCTCAGAAACCTTTGCCAAATCCACTAAGCACCTCAAGCAGAAAGATAGGGAATTTTAGAGATCACCTCCTTTGTTTCCCTTGATCAGAGACTAAATTACTATGATGCTTATTGTCTAATGTCTGAAAACAGTCATTTTACATACTTTTTCATAGTTTTTTTTTTTTAAAGAATTATTTTATTTAACTTTATTTATTATTATACCATTATTATTTTTCAGTTTAATCAGAGAGAGAGAGAGAGGAAGTGAGAAAGCAAGCCACCAGGTCCGAGACTTGAACCGTGGTCGGCCATGTGGGAGTCCAGCGCCTTTAACCACCACACCACTTGCCAGCCCCATTTTTCATAGTTTTTCCCTAGCTGTTTTACATGGTATGATAGGCAGAGTGACTCCTTAAAGATCACCATGTCCTAATCTCTGTAACCAGTGAGTATGTTATGTTACATGGCAAAGAGAAATTAGGATTGCAGATGGAATTAGGTTGCTAATCATCTGATTTTAGAAGAGGGAGGGTCTCTTGGATTACTCAGGTGGGTCCAAGGTAATCAAAGGGTTCTAGAGAGGGGGAGAGAGAGACAAAAGAAAGGACTAGCAAGCTGGCAGTGTGAGAAGGATTTGGCCCGATGTTGCTGGCTTTGAAGATAGAAGAAGGAGAACATGAGCCAAGGAAGACAGAAGCTGGAACTGGCAAAGGAATGCGCTCTCCTATAGCCTGCAGAGGGAATACAGCCTCGCTGACACCTTGATTTCAGCCCACTCGGGCTAATTTCTAACCTCCGGATCGGGAGGATAATAAGGTGGTATCCTGTAAGTGCAGCAGCAATAGGAAGCGAACACAGCTAGGAGAGCTGCTTTGGCACCAGCTCTTCTACCATGATTAGAACATCTTCACTAGTATGCTTTGTAAAAAGACAAATACTTGGGACTCACTCAGGTACTCTGACTTCATTTGTCAGAGCAGGAGCAATGAGATTTTACATACATGTATGAGGGCTCTACAGTCATTTACCTGAACATGAAAACCACTGACCTTGTCCAACTTGCCCCATTGATAGCTGAGGCCACTAAATCAAAGAACGGTTTAGGAAAATTAGGGGAAAATGAAGATGAGCATTCAGTATATTGCAAAGCCTACCTAAAACACAAGTAGTATAGAATATATATCCTCTCAGGAGGCTGTCTCTTGGCATCCAAGTATTTGCAGTTGTAGCAGGAGGTCTGAAATGCACTTAGATGCAAGATGTACATCCTTGAAACATAGCAGCTAAGGCCAGCCTATTAGCTATGCAAAACTATGGATTTCTGCAGTCCGAAAATCAGTTCTATCAGCCTTATTACCACAAAAGTGCCCACATATAGACCTGGTGTGGGTCATTGATTGGTTTTGATCAAGTTGATGAGAATTCTGGTATTTAACAGACTTCAGCATTCTAGAGAACCACAGGGAATATTCTGCCAATGCTCATATCAATTTCATCTTCAGGTTTTACATCAGCGAAGGTGGCTCTCAGTTTGATTTCAATCATTCTATGCATTGAAAAACTAGTGCTTTCACTGAGCCAGCAGGGGCCAAACACTGTCTAGATTTTGGTGTTGGGTAGCATTCTGAGATTATTCACTTGTGTTCAAAACTCAGGGATTCTAGGATACGTTAGTGAGATCATCCGGTAAAATTTTTTTTTTCCTTCCTCCTTTTCCTTTTTACCTTTCTTAAGTTGAACTTAAATTCGTCACACCTGGACAGGTGAGTGCCTCCACTCGTGGACTACAGTCAAGTTAATAGGGAGTTGAGTCACTCCAGTGCTTCTTTTCAGTCTTGACGTTTTTCTAATTCCGCAGTGCCTCTAGATGGTTCTTGGCTGTTACCCAGTTTAGGATGTTAGGCTGGTAATGTCTGCTCCTTTCTGTGGACAGAAGACTCTCTTCTCTGCTCTTCTCTCCACAGTGCACTTTTAGGTTTTGCTTGGGCCTTGACTGTTTAACCTAAGAACTCTCCCCAGTGGCCCACCATCCCTGAAAACTGGCACCTTCTTTGTAGGTGACTAAACACAGATTCGGAGAGTAGTATCCACTGAGGGAGTCCGTACAACTGTTTTCAATACCTGGCCTTCAGGGCCAGGCTATAGATGGGCACCAAAAATAACTTCCAGTTTATTTTATAATTTATTTCTTCCACAAGTGAAAGAAAGGAAGAGAATAAAAGAGAGAGAGAGAGAGAAGAGAGAAGACCCGAACAGGATCTAGATACCCTGATCCACCCCCAGGCTTCAGCCAGTCCTGAATTGTGATCATATATGTGCTGGGTGTGTCAGGGAGGTCTCCAGACATGAACCAGGCACCTTTCTATGTGGTATAGCTTTGAAGAGTACTGTATTTGCCACCATCTGGCACCTTTCATTTTATACAGTAGGAGATTCAAACATGGAGATATTAACTAACATTTGCAAGAACAAGTGATAAATAAGTAGCAGACCTAAGATTTGTGCCCAAGCAGTCTAAAACTTTGTTTTCACCCAATAACCAAAGTTCTAGTCCTACGTGTGGTTTACAGTCAGTAGCACCTAATGCCATGCTTCGAAGGACCAAAAGATTCTGTCCTTCCTGCCCTGCCATGTGCCTGACACTTCCTCCATGAGCCACTGCATGAGTAAAGGCATCAGTTACCAGTCCCTGCAGTCAGACGGTGTTTAGATCGACGCCTGGGGCCCCTTCTTTACAATGTGTGGTCTTGGGTCTCAGTTTCCTTATCTACACTACCTCCTCCAGAGGGTCGTTATGAGGATGCAAATGAAATTATGTGAGTAAATAAAGCAACCAGACTACCATTTATAAAAGGATGGGCCTATGGGAGGAAGCACTTAGACTACTGGTTGGTATAATGAAAAGCCCCAGAAAGTGAAATGTGGGGCAGAGATTGATTTTATTTATTTCTTTATGCCATAAAGCACCTGTGTGTTTGTGTGTGTGAGAGAGGGGGTAGAGAGAAAACCCTCCAGTGGGGCCTGGTCACGCTCCAGTCGCTTTCCCTCCAATTCTCTGTAGGTAAGTATGTGTGTGCCTTGCTTATTTTTTCAAGCTGCTAAGACTGGGACTCAAACCCTGGTTGACCATGTAGAATCCGAATTTCTCTGTGTAGTGCTTAACTACTGTGCTGCAGGGTCAGCCCAAGATTTTATTTTTAACTTTTTTTTTTGGAGAGGTTTTTTGCTATAGGGCGTGTGCGCTCACCAGACAGACAGAGAGAGACAGAGACACAGAAAGAGAGAAATCACCCCCCGGGGGGATGGCCACGCCGCAATCCCTTCTCCTCCATTCTCCTCTCGGGATCTTGGGCACGCACGCACACGCGCCCGGCGTGAGTTTTAAGCCACTGGGTCCGGGACGCGAACCGCGGTCGACTACGTGGGAGTCCAGCGACATAGCCATTACGCTAACTGCTGGTCCCTCTATTTTTAACTTTTTATTTCAAGTTTAAAAGTGGTGATGTTGCTTTGTCTTCCTGCTGGCACAGGAACCTGGATCACCTGTGAGGCGAGAGCAGCAGGGTCCACCCCCCGCAGGTTACTGGATGGCTTCTCTCCCTATCGCAATTGACAAATCTCTTACAGATGATATTTCAAGACAATTTAAATATTCTGTATCCCCTCAAACTCTCACCCACTAATTTTAGCATCAATCAGCGCATCTTATCTATAATCATTATTACTATGATATTCTAATGGTGAATTAATTTTTTTTTTTTTTCCCCGGGGACCAGTACTTGTAGTAATGGCTATGTTGCTGGACCCATGTAGTTGACTGTGGTTAAAGTCCCAGACCTGGTGGCTTAAACTCATGCTGGGCGCGTGTGCATGCATGGCCACCCCCCATGGGGGGTGATTTTTTACATTCTGTCTCTCTCTGGCTTCCTGGTGAGCACACGCGCCCTATAGCAAAAACCTCTCAAAAAAGATTTTTTTTTCTTATTTATTCTACATTTATTAATTGGAATTTTTCCATAAGGAAGAATTGCCTATATTTCTTTAATTTATTCAGTTATGTATGTATAACCATGTGGACTCATGGAATTTTATTCTATGAGTTAAAAAGTCATACTTGCATTACTTATTTTCTTGCTCAGATTATTCCTGCCTGGGTCCCTGGAACTAGGCTTGGGTCTTTCAGGTTTTCTCCTATCTTGTTGTCACGTGGGGTAGCATTTACTGGGTCCCCCAAGGTCTAACACTCAGGGTGCACAGGAGAAGCCTGGTAGTGGACTTTGCTTTCTGCCAACGAGGGCTGTAGGGTGAGAATGAGTCTGAGTGTGTTGAGTAGAGAATGGAAACTGACACCCCCTCTCCAGGTAGACTAGCTCTCCAAGACCCAACTGCTCTGAAATTTCACTGGGCCAGCCCATGCTGCCACTGAGGAAATCAAGGCCCAGGAAGAGAAGAGACTTGTTCAAGGCCATAGAGCAAGCTGGGTGGGGGTGGTGGGGGGCACGGCCTGGGTCAGCATCACCCGTGTCCCACGTGGGACTGATTGCAGGGCAGCCTGTTCCAGGATCTGGGCAACCAAGGGATGAAGGGGTTTGTTCAGCAGAAGCTCAGGAAACAGGAGGCTTTGGGGCAAGGTTTCTTTAAGAAGCCCTGGGGCTGCTGGCTCTGCTCCCTCTCCTTTCTGCCCAGCTGAAAGGAAGGGCTTTTCTGTGCCAAATCCCCAGCTCCGGCACAGTGGAGGCCTCTAATCCCCTCCTGGCTCAGGATCCTGGTTCAGCCGGGTCTGATAGAGGGGTTCCCAGAGAGCAGATTTCTGTGGGCCTGGGAATGGGGCACCATGTGGCCCCAGGCCCACCCAAGCAAGGGCTGGGAATATTAGTGGCCAATCATAGGAAACAGGCACAGAGTCAGGACTGACAATAAGTTCTGTGAGAGTTCGGGGCTATATTAATAGAGGTCCAGTGAGCAGAACAGGGGAGGTGACAGGCTGGTGGGACACACAAGACCAGCCTATAGCAGCTTCCCTAATGTCTAAGCTCCTCTGACCCTGGCTGTCTGCATAAACACTAGGCCTGGGCTCTATGGAGACATAGAACACTCTGTAAAAACAAAAGAGCCACCCTTTAATCCTGGAAGCAGAGATTGTGAGGTCTGCTTAGCCCTTCCCAGCTTACAAGGACCTTTCCTTTCTAATACATGTTTAACCTCACTGCCTCCATGAAGTGGGCAGCACCTGAATTAGGATCCCCATTTTACAGATGCTGCAAAGGGCTGAAAGAGGACGGGTCTTCAGGGAGCTCAGTGCTTCCAGAAAGAACCAGACCCTCCACTCCTTAGTGCTGGGCTTTCCAATGACTCCATCCAGCATTGGGGCTGGTCCTTCTATCTCTGCCCCATCAGTAGCCACAGGGAGCAGGCCTGGGGCTGTGGAGGTGCTCTGGGATGTCCTCAGAGCATTGCCTGCCCTTCCTCGGAGTGGACCGGGTCCTGGGTGGGTCAGGGGCCAAGCAGAATCCCCACAGGACCATCACACTGAGCAGCTGGAGGATACAGCATAGCGTGTGTTGCACGTGTTTGTGTATGCACACGTCCACGTGCATGTCTGTTGGGCAAGAGGGTGGCATGTGCTTGGCAGGCACTGCAGAAAGGCACTTGGCTGGGCCCCCACCCTTGTCTGGCTTTGGCTTTCCACCTCCATCCCCAGCAGCCCTGGGAGGCCACAGCGCACAGATGGCCATCCGGCTGGCACTTTAGGACATGGCCCAGTGCTTGCTCGCAGATGCGTCCTCCCCCACTCTCCTTGGCTTCAGTGGCTGTACCGACTCTGCAGAGGAGTGGCCGGGCCCTGTCAGAGAGGCATGGGGGTTGGGGTGTTAAAGGGGGCGCAGGGCGCAGGGCACAGAACCAGCCCATCACAGCAGAGCTCTCCACTCACCATTGATCAGAAAGCCTGTTTGACGAGGACCCGTGTCTGTGTTGTCCAGACCCTGAGCACTGGGAGGCAGAGCCAGTCTCAGGAGCAGGAGCTCAATCCTCCTTCTAGTGGGAAAATTCCACTAGAATTAACCATGTAACCATCTTCCTTGGCTCCACATTCCATTTACCAAGAGCTAGTCAGAGAGACTGCACTCAGCCCCTCCATCCATCCATCCACCCACCCCCAAACTTTCACTAATACTTACAGCATGCTGAAACTATTCTAGGCTCTTCTGAGGGGAGCATAAGATGAATAAAGAACCTTTGGTCTTAAATGGTACCACCTTCTGGCCCCAAAGAAAAGTTTATTGCTGAGGAAGAGGAGAAAAACTCCAGCCAAGCATCACTGCAGCGGCCCTGCTCCTAAAGACTCTTAAGGGCAGTGGACACTGGAAGGAAAGGAAGCGACAAGTGCCAGGGAAAGAGGTGAGGCTGGGGCCTGGGTCCTAGTTCTGAGCCTGTGCACTGTGCCTGGGTAAGGTGGCCAGATTTAGACGACATAGGACTCCAGTGATGTTTCCATTTCAGACAAAATAAACTTTAGGATAAGTACGTCCCATTTCAATATATATGGGACATACTTCTACTGAAGGATTAGTGGGTTTTTATCTAAAGTTCGAACTTTACTGGGCATCCTGTGTCTTATCTGGCGATTTCATGCCTGGAGGAGGCTCTGGGCCTCTGTGGCTTCATTGGCACCACGAAGATGAGGAGGAGACGGCGAGTGGACACTCCCAAGGGGCACGTCTACCTGTCTGTGTCATACTACCTGCACCCAGCGCAGGGCTAGTGCCTCTGGAATCTGTGGATATGCTGGGGGATGGAACAGTCAGGCCTGTGCTCCTACAATCCCTGGGTTCCTTTCTCAATGGCACAGGTTCAGCCTGAGCAAACCATTGGCTGCCATTGCATGAGTGGGCCTACGTAGGATGGTCCAAGTCATCGAGTCCTTTCAGAGAACCCAGGCTGTCTGTCTGTTTCAGTTCTCTTGCTTCTAACCAAGTCCTGCTCTGGACTGCTCTAGAAGGAGGTCAGAGACTGGGAGAGGATTGCTAAGGCCACACAGCACACAGTAGTGGAGCCAGAAGCTGCCATCCAACCATCGACTCCCTGCCCTGTGCCCTTTGGGAAAACAGTCGCTTGGCCCTGACGGTGTTTCCTGAGAAGAGAAATCATGGGGTCCTAGAGTTTCTGCCCAAGAAGGCTTGATGGGGTCTACAGCGGCTTTGCCCAAAAGGCCAGTGGGGCATCTTTCTGAAGTCAGTCTGGTTGGGGAGTGAACAGTCCGGATGTCCAGTGGGCTGATTAGCCACACACAGACGGGTGGGGGCAGAGCAGGAATGCAGAGCCCATATTAAGCAAAGATACAGCCATAGGGGCTCAGCTGAAAGAAACCAGAGAGATCGTGTTTTCAAACACTGGCCCCCGACAGGGAGTTTTTTCTAGCTGCAAGCGACTGTGTTACAAATCTCAGATACTAACTATTGACAAAAACAAACACATAAACACAAGTTGAAATGCAGAGAATCTCCTGGGTCTGATAGAAATCTCAATGAGATCCACCCTGCTTTGGTGTGTTATAAAAAACAAAATGCAACTAACAATACTATCTGACAAAAAATCCTTCTGCAGTCTGGCCGCCTTTCACCCATTGTTCCTGTGGAAAAATGTTGTCTCTCTAAGCGTCTGCATGTTGGCGGTCGTTAGGAGGAAAGAGCTCGGCGGGCTTGCTTTATTTATTTATGTCCCTTTTGCTGAATTCTGATGAAGCGCAGGCAGGCAGGCATCTGGCTTCCCAGAAAGATATCTGAGTGGAGAACTGGGGGCCCTGGCTCGACACAGCGGGCACACGTGAGGGTCTCCGAGCACGCAGTGACTCTGGCTTCTCTGGAGTTGGGGGCCGTGACATCTCTTGGCTCCCCTTGTGAAGTTCTCCCGGTCCTGCTCAGGGAGAACATCAGGTCCTGCCCTCTCCTCAGTCGTAAGCAGGCTGTGTGTGGAGGTGGTCAGGGCTGACAGCCTCACTCACGTTTCGTGGGTAGGGAGTGGAGGAGGCATGCAGATGTTAGTCTAAAAAAGTATTCAGCCTAGAGAAGATTCTAGAAATCACCTTCTTCGAGGGAGGATTGCAGGGTCCAGGCAAATTTAGCCTGGGTGGCAGCAGGTGAGGGTACCACCCCGTCCTGTCTTTGCTCCTTTGAAGGGTCGACATGGGGTGGGGGAGGGGAGGACAGTGTCTCCCAGGAGCGTATGTCATGCCAGAAGATGGGGACAAAAGGCTTCTTTCTATGCTCAGCTGACACCCCAATGTCAGGATTGGGTGAAAGTTGGCATGGTGGCCTGTAAATGGAGAGTTTCCTGTCACTGCACAGGCAATGTGCCAGTGCGTGCCCGTGTGTGGCATGGTCGTGCCTGTGCTGAATGGGCGCTGGGTTGTGGACCAGTCCCTGGTATAGCTGTGACGTCATTTACGGCTTTCTGCAGCTCCTTTTCATGTGCGTGACTCATCTCGTAGGGAGCAGGCTGTGGCGGAGGTGAGACTGAGCAAACCTCCTTGAGTGTCGCAGGCGCAGGCCGTGTGCAAATCTCACTCCACGCAGGACACCTGCTGCCTCAGCAGAGCCGACCTGGCGGGGATGAGGGAGAGATGTGAGTGCACAGCAGATGTTGCTGTGACCTTGCACAAGCCGGGCGAGAGTGCCCGTCCCAGCCTGAGAGGTGCGACTCAGCCACAGGCCCTCCAGCAGCCCCAGCAGGCTAGGATGCCCCATGTGGAGAGAGCCTGGGGCAATACCTATCTCAGTCGATGGAGAGGAGGCTTGTGCCCACCTGCCCCCTCTCTCTCACGCGAGGCAACCTGGCCAGTGGAAAGCCATGGGTTTTGAGGTCTAGCAGACTGGGGTTCAGGTGCTAACTTCGCTACTGATTAGTGGGGTGGGGAGGGGTGGAGTGAGGACCTGCACCCCTCCAGACTCCCTGGGGAAAGGAGTCCATCCCATCTATCCCTCTGGACCCGCACGGCCATCGAAGGGCTCACTAGCCATGGGGCAGGCCAAAACAGATATTCCCTCATTTCCTCTGCGTGATGAAGACGTCCACGTGGACTCAACATACAGATAGACACGTCACATGTGCGGGAGCGCCCCAGGCAGGGGCAGTGTTTCTCACAGTACACAGAGGCCCAGGGCCCAGACCCCAGTGGGAGCATACAGTGCACTCACTGGGTTTCTTCCAAGGGGCTGGGAAAGGTTCTCCGGGGTGTGGGGTTTTGTCCCAGGGACATGTGCCTCATATGCTCCTAGCCACCCTGACACAGTCAGCCCAGGGATCAGGGCAGGCACAAGCCAACTCCCCAAGACTCAGTGAGGGAGAGCTTAGCTTGTGAATTGCTCCAGTTCCACAGGGTCCCAGAGAGGGTCGGTATCAGCGGGAACCTCAGCCGTGGCCACTTTGCTAAGGGCCTTGAGCAAATCGACACACTCTGCCTGAGTGCCATGGCTTGTACTGGGGTACAGTGGGTGGGGCATAAGCCCTGAACCATGTGCCCCCAGACCACACTGCTCAGAGGCTGGGAAGTTCTCCCTTCTGTGGAGCAGGTCAAGCAACTTACTCCACCCTGGTGGCTCAGTGGCCCAGCGCAGGTAGCTTCTGCACATTTGTCTCATTATGGCCCTGTGGGGACTCCCAGTCTGTGCCCTCTCCAGTCCCTGGGTCCTCCCTGCCCTCAGTCCTGCACCCCTGCTCCCTCTGTGACTGGCACTGGAGGGTCTCTCCATGCCCTCTGCCAGCCCCTTCCCTGTCTCTGATTTCCCCTCCAGCACTCACTAGCATGACAAAAGACCCAGTCCAGGAGAAAAACCACAACCAGTTTTATCTCTGTGGTCCCAGCTTCCCCATTCCCTGACTACTATGGAGCGATTGTTTTGTTGTTGTCATTGTTGTACTGGTCGTCCTTGTTTTAAGTTTGTTCATCTGCCTCTTGAGAGAGAGGGTCTTGATTCTATAATCCACACACAGCCCTCAGCCAGCCCAAGATCATGGGGAAGCACATGCCTGGTGTATTCAGGGAGGCCTCCAGACTTCAACTGACAACCTTCCTATGTGGGTGGCCTCACTGAGTGCCACGTCTTACAATTGCACCACCCAGCCCCTGGGGTTGTTGTATTTTTAAGTAGGGAGACATATGTATTTTTCAGTTAAACCAGGAAATTACCTTAGAGATTCAGAGAGCTCAAGTAACTTGTGTAAAGTCACACAGCAGCTTGGCAGTCTAGCCAACTTTGGACATTGAGACTCTGGCCTCCTCCCTGGTTCTTTCCCTAAGAACCTCTGGGGTGACCTATCTGACCCCTTAGAGGGGTGAAGACTCAGTGCCGTTTTGTGCGGTGTTCTGGCAGAGAGCACAGAAATCTCAGAACCACTGGGACTTTCCAGAGCCTAACACTCCAGGCCGTTGTCCACCTGACCAGAGTCTAAGGTGGCTGTGGAAAGCAGCTTACCCCACCCTGGTGGCTCAGCGGCCCCGCACAGGTGTCTGAGAGGAGAAGAAAGATGGGAAAGCAGACATGGCTCTCTTCCAACTGCAGAGGAAGCCCAAGTCATTCAGAAAAGCAATGCAGGGGGACCAGCAGATGACATAATGGTTACATCACTGGACTCCCACATAGTCAACTGTGGTTCGAGTTCCTGGACCCAGTGACTTAAAACTCATGCCAGGTGCCTGTATGTGTGTGCCCAAGATCCTGAGAAGAGAATGGAGGAGAAGGGATTTTGACATGGTCATCCCCCTCTGGGGGTCAATTTCTTGCTTTCTGTCTGTTTCTCTGGTGAGTACACATTCCCTATAGCAAAAATCTCTTAAAAAAAAAAAAAAAAGAAAGAAAGAAAAACAATGCAGGAATAGCCGGAATCCCCAACAAGGTTTCATTTGCGTCCCCTGGTAAATCCCTGCCCAGGAAACACAGGGTCTGGGGAAGGGGGAAGAGCAGAGGTACCTGTGGGTGGGACTAGATGCCTCTCCAGGTACAATGAGGGGAGGGACAGTTCCCGTAGGAGCTCCACAGCCTCTCATTCATCATCATTCCACCCACCCATGGAAGTTCATTTTCTTAAAAGAAGACTCTTTAGAGCTGTGTCTGCCAGGAGCTCTAGAAATAGCTTGCTGGGAAACATCTCTGATACTTACCACCTACAGAGAAAATGGCCTGCTCTATCAGGCTAGTTGGCATGTGTCAGGCTCTAAGAGGGCATTGTGGACATGGGAGTGAGGCTGCGTGGCCATGTGGCTGTGGAAGCTCAGGGCTGGCCCTCCATGAATGCGGGCACACACTCTGGCCCTGCTCCCTGCTGGCAGGGTGGCTTTAGGAGACGTGGGTTCTCCCCTGGGCTTTGGGGGCCTATTGACAAATGGGCTGACCACGTATGCCTTGTTCCCAGGGAGGCTGTAGCGTAGGGAGTTGGAACACGGCACAGCTGGCTCTCGGATCCGGGCAGGATGAGGGAAAGGCCCTGGATGAGAAAGGGTGGTGGAAGAGGAGAGTGGCTGGTGAGGGCTGGTTCTACTATTTCCCCATTTCCTCCTGCTACGAATGTACTTTATCCTTATGGACTCATGGTCAGGGTGAGGAGAGAAAGACAACGGTGTACTGAGTTCAGCTAGCACCCTTATTGTGAGGATGGAGAAACTGAGGCCCACAGATTTGGGGTGTCTGCCTCAGACCACAGGAAGGAGCATGGCGAATCAGCCTGGCCTACTAGTATCCTGCCACTCTGCTGGACTCTGCCTGCACCAGCAGCTCCCTCAGGAGGGCTGTGGCCTGGACGTGGCTACAGGAGTCCAGGACCTTTTGCTCCCTTAGCCTGTCCTCTGCATTTCCCTGAAAAAACGTGACCAGAAGGACGGCTGGAGAGAGATGGAAGAGACCAGTTTTGCCCTTTCCAGGCTGTGACATGGTACATGGGGCTTTACCAGCCTGTCCGTGAAGTGGGGGCATGACGCCCACCTCCTGGCGCCATTGCGAGCTTCGGTCATTCATTCACCAGCTGCTGGTGGGTATGGGCCAAGTGCCAGCATCTGCTCCCAGAGCTGGGAAATAGCAGTGAGCTGGACAGGGGCTCCTGCCTGCACAGCCCTCCTCTAGTGGGGCAGCCCGCCAAATAACAAGTAGAAGGAAAACACACAGGATCATCTCACATAGGGATAATAATAAGGCAGCTATGTGAAAGTGAGCGCGCTGCATGGGTTGGGGTGGGGTCGGGGCCATTTCAGGATGAGACGGAGGCAGGGGTGTAAGCACCGTCCAAGCTGTGGAAATCCCAAGTGCTAACGTCCTGAGCATGGTGGGGGCCAGGAGGAGATGCCGTGGAGAAGTAGCAGGGCCAGGCGTGGGGCTGAGCCTGCCAGGTCAGGGGTGATCTTCAACTGCGTTCAAGCTGGATCCAACAAGGAGGCTGAGGGGCGCCCTCAAGGTACCCGTACCTTGCAAGCCCAGGCAGGAATCCGGGCAGCACAGGTTGGAACATGGCTCTCTCTGAGTGCAGACTTGACTGGAAAATGGAAGCTGGTGTCTGAGAGTGGCTGGGGGCTGAGATGTCGCCACCTGTCTCTGGAGCACGGAGAGAAGTAGCAGAGTAGAGCAGAGAGAGTAAAGAACAAAAGGGGGTGTGTGAATTGCTGCAATCACCTGCCCCTGGAGCCTTCCCAGATGAGCAACCTGGGAGGGAGCGCAAATCACCGCGTTCCAGGAGGTGACAGTGCAGAGCAGAAAGAAACAAACCTGGGACCAGCAGTTAGTATGATGGCTATGTCGCTGGACTCCCATGTAGTCGACCTCAGTTTAAGTCCCGGACCCGGTGACTTAAACTCATGCCGGGCGCGTGTGCATGCGTGCCTGCCCAAGATCCTGAGAGGATAATAGAGGAGAAGGGATTGTGGCGTGGCCACCCCCCCTGGGTGGTGATTTCTCGCTTTCTGTCTTTCTGTCTCTCTGTCTCTCTCTGTCTTTCTGGCGAGCGCACATGCCCTATAGCAAAAGCCTCTCCAAAAGGAAAGAAAGAAAGAAAGAAAGAAAGAAGGAAGGAAGGAAGGAAGGAAGGAAGGAAGGAAGGAAGGAAGGGAAGCGAAAAAAAGAAAAAAGAAAGGAAGGAAGAAAGAAAGGAAGGAAGAAGGAAGCCTACAGAACAGAGTTGCTGGTGTGGGTGGGTAGCTCTGACAGTGAGTCCTGCTGAATGCTAGCCCCCCTCCCTGGGTCAGCAGGCAGCCTTGGCTGTATTCCTGACACATCCTCCTTTCTCTGTAAGAGCTTATTTGGTCCACACCTTACAGGTTTTAGAGGAAGTAGGCTCAGCCCCAGCTCTTGCCCCAAGGGGAAAAACCATGCTTGGTCTAAGCCAGAAATTCTCTCAACTTTCTCTGCTTGTGGAGCCCCTTAGTCTAGGTAATTCTTTTTTATAGTCAATTTTCTTTCACTGTCAAAAGAAGTGAAAAGAAATACTTAACCCTTCTTCCCAAACGACTGAGTATTTATGCTGTAACAGCGTATTAGTCAATTGAAAAAGCCATGGGACCAGCAGTTAGTGTAATGGCTATGTCACTGGACTCCCACGTGGTCGACTGTGGTTCAAGTCCCGGACCCGGTGGCTTAAAACTCACGCTGGGCGCGTGTGCGTACGTGCCCAAGATCCCGAGAGGAGAAAGGAGGAGAAGGGATTGTGGCGTGGCTATCCTCCCTGGGGGGTGATTTCTTGCTTTCTGTCTCTCTGTCTCTCTCTGTCTGTCTGGCGAGCATACGCACCCTATAGCAAAAACCTCTCCAAAAAAAAAAAAAAAAAAAAAAAAGATAAAAAAAAAAAAAGAAAAAGCCATGTATACAAACTGAAAGGAAAAAGTAATTTTAATTAATTAATTTTAAAGAAGTTTTGAAGCTTGCTTTATTTTTTATTCTTTTCAGCAAGCAAGTAGAACTTTTATTTAATGAATATTTAGGTTCTTATATGGGCAAACATTGCATCTATGTATGGTATACAACATGATATTTGAAGTATGTTTAGTAGGGAGTCTTCAAAACGTTCATAGAACATGTGTAATTTGAAAAAACTATGCCTGAATTTCAAGATTTCTTTTTTTTTTTTACTAAAATGTGTACTTTAATTCCATTTTTCTACAATTTTTTGGAAGTCTCCTTGTACATTGTGGAATGTTTAAATCAGGTTAGTTCATATATCCATTATTTCACATGCTTATCATTTGCTAATGGTGAGGACAGTTAAAGTAAACTCCTGACAATTTCAGGTATATAAGACATTGTTACTAACTATAGTCATCATGAAATAGAGTAGATCTGATTTATTTATAAATAACTACAATTACCAGGGCCAACAGGTGGTGTGGTGGTGAAGGTGCTGGATTCCCGCATGACTGACCGTGGTTTGAGTCCTAGACCTGCTGGCCTGAAAATCACACAGGGTATGTGTGCGTGTGTGCCTAAAATCCCAGGAGGAGAATGGAGGAGAAGGGACTGCAGCATAGCCATTCACCTTGGGGGGGGGTGATTTCTCTCTTTCCCTCTCACTGTCTCTGTCTCTCTTTGGTGAGTGCACATACTCTGCAGCAAAAACCTTGAAAAAATAGAAAAAAGAACAAAACTACAATTACCTGCTAATGAGCTGCAGGTGCCCACTGGACACTGCACAACTTTTCAAACTGTGAATTTGGATTGATACCTCTATCTCCATTTCCCGCTCCACACTGATGTTTACCCAATACTTATTTTTTTTTTATTGTAGCAACCTCTAAAAACTCAAAGATAAGGTGTCATCAGAGAAATGTAGTAGGATCCAGTGCTGACGCTATGCAGTACCTTGCATTTGTAGTTCACGTGGGTTCCAACAGATGTCCAGTATTGCTGAGTTTCCTTTGAAAATTTAAGATCTCCTTTCCTGCTCTGAAATTTGTTGTGGCACTCTGGGGTGCCTCAGCCTTCAGTCTGGGAACCATGGACCTAGAGGCATCAGTCACAGAGACCAGTGAAATGTGGAGGAACAGGTTTCAGGAGATTTCCAGGGAAGGTTGTCTCACTCTGTAAAAGACATCTGGGAGGAAACACTCTCTTTCCTGTTGCTGGCTGTTGTCAAGTCTGGAGCCTGGAACCACAGCTGCCATCTTGGATGTGAGACTCTTCCAAGGAAAATATGCTGAGGATGGCGCGGGGAGGATGGGGGGTAGAGAGGATCTGGCTTTGATGACATTGCTGGACTGCTAAACCCTGGAAGAATCCACCTCTGGACTTGTTACGTGAGCTCACACCTACCTGGAGTATGTAACCTACCTGGAGCTGGACTTCCTGTTCACCTGCAGCTGAAAGCATCCCTCCTAATACTCCAGCCAAGGACGTTCGCGCTTGCTATTCCCCCTTAGGGCCACCTATCAAAGTCTTGGAGAAATCCCATAAGTCTCTGCTTACTCTGGTTCAATGCAGAGTTTGCCAAATTTACTCGACTGAGGAAACCTTTTTCCATGGAACCTAATTACATCTCACAGAGCACTCGTGTGCCAAAAAACACACTTTTGAAGGGATACTTTAGCTCCTTCCTCATGGTCCCTCGGCCCTCATCCACCTCCAGAAGCCTGTACACAGACTCCCACCTCAGCAGAGCGCCAGGGCCCACATGTGTTTCTGCTCAATGGGGGAGACTAAACGAAGCCAGATGTACCTGGGCAGCCCGCAGGCAGAAGAGGCAATGATTTAATGTCCCAGCTATGCAGGGATTACTCGCCAGAAAACTCCCATGGAGGAGTGGGGACTTGCCCTCCACCCTGCTAATGGATTCAACAGAAGTGCCCCTGTGGGCTTTGCACGACCATGGAGCATGACCGTAGCCTGCATTGCTTCTGTATCCACAACCAGTCGCTGTGCCCCTGATTGCTGTGCCCAAGGCCGGGGTGCCCACGACTGCTGTGCCCATGGTCACTGCTCCTGACTGCCGTGCTCACGGCCAGTGTAACTATGACTCTGTGCCTGTGATCGCTGTGCCCACAGTCACTGTGGTGCTGATTGCTGTGCCCAACTGCTGTGCTCATGACCAGCATAACCATCATACTGTGCCTACACCCAGTGTGTTCATGAGCACTGCCCGTGACCAGTGTGCCAGTGGACACTGTGACTACAGCCAGTGTGCCATGACCACTGTGGCCACGACCAGTGTGCCCATGATCCCTGTGCCCCTGACCACTGTGCTCATGACGACTGTGCTCGTGGGTTTAGCCCCTCTGTCATTCTCAGAACAGGACCCCACTGAGTCTTCCCCTTGAGCCCTTTAGGGCAGTTCCCCTAGTTCCTGTCCTGCCCCCTCCCACCCCTTGGGCTCTCTGACCCAGGAGTATAGAGCTCTGCCAAGCACTTGCTGTGTGACTTAGGCCACCCCCACCTTCCAGGGCCTGAAAGTATCCACTTTATGATTTTCCAAAAATGTTTTCTAGGATTTTTGATTTCTGAGGAGGCAGCTTGGGGCCATGCAGGAATGCAGAGGGGGCAGGCAGACTCTTGCTCTGACTCAACCGGGACAACTCTCCAGTCACCCTTTTTTCTTTCTTTTTTTTTTTTTTTTGGAGCGTTTTTTGCTATAGGGTGCTTGCGCTTGCCAGAAAGACAGAGAGAGACAGGGAGACAGAAAGCAAGAAATCACCTCCCAGGAGAGAAAACATTCCCCACGCCACAATCCCTTCTCCTCCATTCTCCTCTCAGGATCTTGGGCACGCATGCACACGCGCCTGGCGTGAGTTTAAGCCACTGGATCCAGCACTCAAACCGCAGTCGACTACATGGGAGTCCAGCGACATAGCCATTACTGCTGGTCCCCTCCAGTCGCCCTATTTATTCTCTGGCTTCCCACATAGGATTTTATTGGAAGGACAGGCTTTGTGGCAGAAAAAATGAAAAAGGTCTAAACCACCAATTCTGACCAGCTGTGCATTTGGCAGAGGACTGAGGTCTCCTCTCTCTGGATGTTGTGAGGTCCCTGGAGATCTGTGGGAGAACAGGCTGGAGTCAGGGCAGAAGAGAAGAGAGACAGTCAGTGGGGCTGTGATCTGTCCCCCCGTTGGCCTTGCCGACTGTGCCATTGGATTAGGGTTCACCTTAATGGCTTCATTTTAACTTCATTGCCTCTTTAATACCCCAGTCTCCAAACACTATCCCATTCTGAGGTACTGGGGGTTAAGACTTTTATTTATGAATTTGGGAGAGCATGATTCAGCCTTTACCAGATATCCTGCCTAAATTCATGCTCTTCCTTTGCAACTGACTTTTTTCTTTTTTCAGAAGAACTGTGCAGAGAATGCTCCTTGCCTCCTATCATATGAGAACCCCCCGCCCTCAGCCTCTCTGGACCTTTCTGTAGAGCTGCTTCTCAGATGCTTGCTCTCTAGAGCTGACTGTGGATAAGCTAAAGCTGCCAGAAGGAATACAAAGAGCCGCTAGCGCTGTGGGATAGATTCTGCAGGTCCCCCTCTTCCTGTGGATACTAGGACTTGGTTAAATGACACTGGAGAGGTATGGTATTGAAATCCAAGGGTCACTGGGTAATGGTCACATTTATGTAATACCCAGCTATGTGGGCTTCATGGCCCACCACAAGATCAGGGAAACCCTTCCACCTGCCCCAGGACTCTCCACCCTACTTCAAAGCCTTCTTCAATTCTACAGGGTCCACACAGAGAGGTTCTTGATATTTAAAGGGCTGCATTTCCTTAGGCCTGAGCAAGTAGAGGACCCAAGAAGGTCTGAGTCTCCAAATGCCATGAATTCTTGATGTTTTATCAGGTTTTTTTTTTTTTTTTTCAGGAAAGGGATATTAGAAATTAGGGTGACAGCCCTCACACCCGTGTTGTAATAAACCCGCAGAGCCTGTTCTGCTCCAGTCAACATCACCGCCGAGTGCAGATAGGCCTGTAACTTTCATGCAACTGCCTTTTATTTCAAATGGGTCCTCCGGAGGGTAACTCCAACATGAGAAAGAGGAAGAGTGCTGGCAACATGAGAATGCAGGGCTGGGTCTCCGAGTCAGACCCCCTTTGGTCCTGCCCTGTGGCATGGTGGCCTTCCTTCTTTGGGGTTTCTCAGTATGGCTCAGCAGTTTTGCCCTGTGGGTGTGCTCCCACAGATTGGGGGCCTTGTGATCTTTGACGTCAGATTAGGGCAGTGGTGGTCATCATTTAAGAGCTTGAACTGGTCCAACTTGGGCCTGGATGGGCAGAGCCAGGCAGTGGGGCCGGAGCCTGGTAGCCCAACCTGGACAGCAGGTGATGTAGAAGGAAGGGCTGAAGGCTCCCGTCAACCTCTCTGAGACTGTGGTCTTGCACTGTGGGAGATCACCTGGACAGGGAGACCTGAGGTCTGGGGTTGCCCGTCCTCAGAGACTCATTTCATGTGTGGCTTTGGACAAGTCTCTTCCCTTCTCTGGCCCTCAGGCTCCAAGAGCTGAACCAGATGACCTCACTGGTGCCAATGGATACAAACTGCTATGTGCCAGCCTCAGTGTTGAGGACGCACAGACAAGCCTGCAGCCTCCTGGAGGCAGAGAACATGCTAGAAGCCAGACTTGTCTACTTACTCATTTTTCTCCCTTGAAATAGATTTATTTTTTCTCATTATAAAAGTAGTTCATGCTTGTTATTTAAAATATATATACCAAAAACACAGCCAAGGAAGACAAAGGCAGGAATGATCCCCATAAATCTCACCCACCCAGAGACAACCCCTGTTAGCACTGTGGTAGATACTCTTCCAGAACATTGCTTATAACTGTGGATATGCATACTTAAAGACAGGAGCAAAACAGGATCTTTTTAAAAAAAATTGCTATAGCGTGTGTGGACTCCCTGGTAAGAGACAGAGAGGGGCGGAAATAGTAAGAAAATGTCCCCAAGAGGGGTTGGCCACACCATAGTCCCTTCTCCTCCTTTCTCCTCTTGGGACTTTTGGGCATGCATACACATACACCTGACATGTTTTTCAAGCCTCCGGGTCTGGGACTCCAACTGCACAAACAGCCATGTGGGTTCCAGCTGCTTTACCCAACACATCACTGGCTGGCTCCAGGATCTTACACTGTTTATATTTTTCAGTCCTCAAAACCACTCAGTATGGTAATTAGTAGTAATATTTTTACTTCATAGATGCGGAAACAGAGACTCGAAGAGGTTGGGTAGCTTTATCAAGGTGGGAGACCACGACTCATTGCCCAAATTGACTGACGGCAAGTCCAAGGTTTTCTTTCAACGTGTCTACGAAGGAGCCAGGCAGGGGAACAAGGGGGAACAATGGATTGTGTGAGCATTGACCACACCCCAGGAACCAGAGCCCTGTGAGCTCACTTCAAGGTCGCTGAGTCAGGAGTCACAGGAAGGCAACATTTGAAAAGTGTCCTTAGGGACAAGAGGGGTTTGTCAGGAAGAGAAGCAGCAGAGAAAGTGGTTCAGGTGAATGGAAGGAACAGTGAAGCTGAAAGGGTGAAGGCCCCACAGTCCATATTCCTGTGGTAAGGGAAGCAGCTGGGACAACTGGTTGTGCACAGGGGGTACGTGTGTTCGTATTGTGTGTGTGTGTGTGAGAGTGTGTGTGTGTGTGTTGGAGGAGCCAGACAGGAGGTGGCAGGATGTGAGCTGGCTACTTAGGCTGAGGAGGGCCACAAAACGTCAGGCTGAGCTGTTGAAGCTTTCTCTTTGAGGTGATGGGGTGCTATGAAAGGTTCTTGGTGCGATATGAATGAATCTTCACAGGGAACGCCCTGCAGGCCACATGAGGCTGAGTTGGAGCAAGAGGAATCAGTCATATGACTCTTACCTCTGTCTGTCTCCAGTCAGCACTCTTAGAAAAAGTGGCAGAAAGAGGGGATGCAGCTCCCATGGGCTTTGGGACGATAGTGGACTCCCAAACATCCATCCGATAAGCAGCACCTCATGGGCTAATGAAAAGGTCAATAAAGCCAGAGGTGTGTGTGTGGGATCCCATCCCTTAGAGGGAGTAAGGGGGTGTGAGGGACTCCCTTAACGGCAGTGGGCCCGGCTCTGGCTCACTTCTGAAACAGCTCAGCTCCTGCACCATCTGTTTGCTCCATCTCCTGCGTGAAGCAAGGCCCCTCTCTTGCTGGGCCTGGGTTGGCATTGTTTAAGTTCTTACTTGAATGGTTCTTCTAGGAGGATTGATGTCCTGTGTCGGTCAGCAAGTGGAGCACACATTCTACTTGCTGGATTACCCCATAGATATCAGAAAGAGTAGGGGATTGGGCAGATGGGGGAACCTGGGCTTCCCAGGGAGTTTCACACCTAGGACCGGAGCTGTGTGTGGGACAGGGAGCTGCAGACTTGGGAGAGAAGTGAACAAATGAGTGATAAGTGGAGACAAACACTGATGAGTATAGGCCGAGTGACTGAATGAAAGAATGGATGAGATGAGATTATGCTGCACCAAAATCAACAGTTAAGGGTCAGCATTTGCTTTGGACTATATGTCCTTGTTGGAGTGTCAGTTTAGATCATTTGAGAAGTGGGCTCAGATTAATAGATATTTCTTTTTTTTTTAAAGGTTTTTGCTATAAGGCATATACTCTCACTGGAGAGAGACAGAGAGAGACAGGGAAAGAGAAAGTGAGAAATTATCCCTTAGGAAGGATGGCCACGCTGCAATCCCTTCTCCTCCATTTTTCTCCTGGAATTTTGTGTGTGCATGCATACGTGTCCAGCATGAGTTTCAAACCGCCAGGTCTAGGACTTGAACTGTGGTCGCCCATGTGGGAGTCCAGCATCTTAACCACTACACTACCTGCTAGGCTCTAGATAGATATATCTTTATTAGGACTGATGTCTGTGAAAGAGGACGAGTGAAGGAGCAGGAGAAGGCAGGGAGAAGCTTCAACCATGATGCAGGCCTGAAACCTGCAAAAGGAGAGAGGGCAGGAGGGATTGGGGAGGAAGAGCTTGAGCCAACAGCACAGTTCTTAGACAGTCTGGACATGGTTGATGGGGATTCCCTACACCGAAGCTGCTCATCAGCAGAATCCCACAAGCGCAGGACTGTCCAGTTCTGGTATTCAAACCTGGAAGGAGCCCTGTGCAGGGCCACCTAGGGAAGCAGATGTGGCCTGCATGGACGTGGTGGGCAGGAGGACAGCACAGCTGGTGGCCGCGAGCCCCTGTGCCCCTGCAGAGGCTCTCTTGAAGAGACATCTCAGTGGGGCACTTCCATGGCTGCCGGATGGCAGAGAGCTGGGCTCCTTGTACTCCTCACTCTGGAATGCAGGCTCCTTGGAGAACAGTTCCAGCAACATTGCTGGTCATTGTGGTAGAGGGAGAAAGACTCTCTGGAGGACCTCACACCGGCAATTAAAGACTGTTACTGAAGAGATGTGCATCAACTCCACTGGTAACCCATTGGCTAGATAGGATCATGTGACCCCCATCTGTTGCAGGAGGTCCAGGAAGTGAGTCTGCCACCTGCCTAGAAGGAAAGCTGCTGATTTGAACAGCACTGATGTCTGCTGGGGTGTTTGATGAAGAAAATGAATGAAGCCATCGGAGAGGTAGGAGATGAGTCAATGAATGATTGAAGGGAGTGCATCAAATGAAGATATAAATGAGGGAGAAAATGAGCACGTGAATAAATGAATAAATAAAGGAGAAATAAGATGTGAGTGTGGGGACCAGCAGTTGGCGTAATGGCTGTGTCACTGGACTCTCATGTAGTCGACTACATTTCAAGTCCCAGACCTGGTGGCTTAAACTCATGCCAGGCGCATATGCGTGCGTGCCCAAGATCCTGAGAGGAGAATGAAGGAGAAGGGATTGCGGTGTGGCCATCCCCCCTGAGGGGTGATTTCTTGCTTTCTGTCTCTCTCTCTCTCTCTCTCTCTCTCTCTCTCTCTCTTTCTGGTGAGCACATGTGCCCTATAGCAAAAACCTCTCCAAAAACAAAAATAAATAAGATGTGAGTGTGGCATGAAGGACAAAGCAAAGAGTGGGGAGATGTGAGTGGATGAGTGGGTAGAAGTGAGACTGGATGAAGGAGAGGATGTCAGGCCTCATTTGCTTTGGGAGTGTAAGGGCAAGCTCGTCCCCTTTTCCTCCCTGTGCCACCTCCGGCCGGACTGAGCTGCATTTGTCCCAGGAACTGTACTGACCAGCGGTCCCCGAGGGGCTGCTGCAAAGGCATTCCTTCCATAGACCAATGAGGTTAGAACGCAGGACCCAGAAAGGACAGCCCTTTCTTTCTCTGAGAGCGGTGAATGGTATCAAACGGCACCACTAATCACAGTGGGGTTCAGACACCTGTGCCACCGCCATGCTGTAACCCCTCGGGGGGACAGAAACCCTTTTTCCACCTGCTATCCCCAGCATGCCTGAAATCTACCCAGTGAGGACCCCCTTTTGCTTTAAACCTTACCTTTTAAGAAGTCTTTTAAGATGAGTCTTTTAAGAGGAGGAAGCCTTAAATAAAACCCCTTACAGTTATTGTAGGGCAACTGCTGGGGGACTGCTGAAGGGAGATTTACAAAATCACCTTGGGCAAGCTCCTTTTCACTTTGCTCCTCAGTTTTCTTGTCTATAAAATGGAAGGGGCTCAGACAGACCTTATTTTACACAGAGTGAACACAAGATGCTGGGTGATTGACGCAGTTCACTGGCTTGATGGCTCGAGGAAGCCGAGTCCCAAACCCTCCGTCCTCATACACAGGAGGCAATCCTGCCCTTGAGGTCTTAGACTGGCCTGTGGGTGAGCTAAACCTGACTCTACTGGGTTTAGACCAGACAAAAGACCAGGGAGGATAGCTTGGACTTGGTTTGTGGTACTCCCACTGAAGTTTGCCACTGAACGGCAAAGCAGCACTGTCATCCCCCTACCTTTTACACCTTCCATACAGCCCACCAGAGGGTGGACGTGGGTCCCTATACACCGTTACTGTTGAAGGGTGCCCCAAGTCAAGACTCAACTAATCCTGCACAAAATGGGTATCTACTGAGCCAGAAGAGCCTCAGTGCCCTTTTCTGTTCTGTAGATAAATATATACAGACAAGTAACAAATAGTAAGTATCCTATCTGGTGGAATTTCACAAAGTGAAAACTGGTTACTTTGTAATGAGCACTGTGATCAAGAACCAACTGGGTAGTCCCAAAGACCTTGGTGCTCCTTGGCACCTGGCTTCTTTTTCTCAGTAGGAAGTTGTGAGGTGCAACTGTGTTGTCGAGGTGAAGTATACTTTGTTTCTGCTCGTTGTTGTGTAGTCTTCCATTTCATTCCACTGTTTTCTATACAGTAGGCGAGCAGGGACGTTCAAGGGCTGTCTTTAAACCTGACACTAGCCTCCTCGGTCCAGGGTCTGCCTGTCACCTGTAAGGCTATCTCTTGCTGCCCTGCAGTGACACACTTCTGCATTCTACTTCCTGCTTCATCATCCCTCTCACTGTAGGCCTGAGCAGGAGCCATCCCAGGAAGTAAAAACTATCCGAGGAAGAGGGCAGAGGCTTTAGCCCTAACCTTAGCCTGCTACAACCAAATCAATGATACACTCAGGGTGGGGAGTGAAGCAGAGGGTTAGGGAGAGAATGTGTCCCCTTCAGGCCTGGAAAACCCATCTGGGCAGTCACCACCATAAAGGCAGGTGATTAGGGCTCGTGATAGTGACTGTGACGGTGCAGGGGAAACATCACCTGGATGTCAGACGTCTGGCCGCCTGGCAGAGGCAGGCGTGTGTAGGAGAATGAGTAGAGAGGAGGGCGGGGAGGGCTCTCACCCACGGCCCAACGCGTGCAGATGGCGTGTGGACACTGAGGCCGTCAGCTGCTTAGGACAGGCGGAAGGGCAAAGAGGAGCAAGGAGTGGCTGAGGTGTAGCTGTTCACTGAAACAGGGGCTCCAGCATTGGGGCTCGGGGGGTGGCTTGGGGTCTGGGGTCGGCAGAGTCACTTTCTTTCTTCCCCACAGCAACTCCACGGTAGGCACAGGGCAGGCCATAGGCAGCCTTAAAGAAAGCATGTGGCATCCCCCGTAGTTGGGATTTCTCATGACAGGACCTGCAGGTGAGATGGAGACAATGTCCCTGCTACCTGCCCCCAGTCAGCCCTCATCGGGCCTTCAGGGTCCTCTGAGCTTTCAGAAAACTGCAGGGACATGGCTGGCACGCCACAGGGCCCAGGGGAGGAGGCAGAGTTGAGTCCATTAGCTCAGTGCTGGTCTCTGGAGAGCATGCAGGGGGATTATCCGTCTGCTTTGCTGCCTCCTGACTTTCCAGGACCACCCCTCTGGGACTCGATCCAAGGAAGTGAGTGATACCATCATTAGGCGTAATCCTTCCCCTCCTCCTCATGAGCCTCTTGTGCATGGTGTCCAGCCTCCTGGTGGATGCCGTGGGCTGGGAAGGCCGGGCCTGGTTTTTAGCCTGGGCTCTGCTTTTGACTCAGAGCATGGCCCAGGCACGCCCTGTCCTCATCTGTAAAATGAGGGTGCGAGTGCCTCTTGTTGGGGTGCTTCCAGGTTTAGTGGCCGCTGACAGCATGTGGCCACAGGCAGACCCTGCCCCATCCCCGAATGGGCCCATTCATCCAGGCACCATGGAGGGAGGGGATGATGACCTGAACTTGTCTTCAGGGGGAACAATAGCCAGGAAAGATGCGAGGTGTTAGCAAGCACTTGCAAAGCTCACTGAGCTGAGTAGTGGTGGCTCTGGGAGGGAGGGAGAAGGGCAGGAGTGAGGGGGCTAAGGAGATGGTGAGGCAGAAAGGTGCATTTTCTTCTTTTTCTTTTTTTGGAGAGGTATTTGTTTGTTTGTTTTTTGCTATAGGGCAGGTGTGCTCACCAGAAAGCCAGAGAGAGACAGAGAGACAGAAAGGGAGAAATCACCCCCCAGGGGGAATGACCACGCCACAATCCCTTCTCCTCCATTCTCCTCTCGGGATCTTGGGCACGCATGCACACGTGCCCGGCGTGAGTTTAAGCCACCGGGTCCGGGACTCAAATCACAATCAACTACGTGGAAGTCCAGCAACATAGCCATTATGCCAACTGCTGGTCCTGAAAGGTGCATTTTCTGAGCTAACAATAAAAATAATGACAGCCACCATTTCTCAAGCTCTCGCGTAACCTTAGAAAACTAAGGTCTCTGTGTTAGACACATTCTTCATCCCGAATATCAAGTCCATATGACCTGATGAGGACAAAGTCCCGGGGCTCAGGGACCCACAGAGTGGAGCCTGGTTTCAGTGCCAGGTAGAAGGTGACAGAGAGAGTGCTCCCTGTCCCCAGCTGGCCCCCTGCAGTTGCCTTTCTTGATCCAGTGTCTCAGACAGTCACAGTGACATAGACCTGAAACTTCATTAGGTTCAGTGACTGAGAATATTGATCCAGGATGAGGTGTGCAAGGAATGGAATTTTCCCGTAACACTCCAACTTCTGTTTCTGGTTCCCATCCCACCAGGGCGGTAGGCCCAGGACTCCGTGCATCCATGACCTGCCCTCCCTCCGGCTATGGAGTCTAGGAGCTCATGCAGGTGTTGGGGTGGGCAGGGCACTGGTTCTGTGTCCCCGCTTCCACGGACAGGCCCTCTGGCACTTGGCCCTTGCTCCCGGAGCTGGCCTGGATGTTGCTCACGTCTGCAAGGCCCTGCCAGCACACAGCACTCTGCCTTGCACACAGTCTTGGGCACCCACTGACTCATCTTGCTGCGTCAGCTCTCCACTGTGGCATGAAACATAGGCCTTTTCTTGCAGTCACTTATTTCCCCTCCCCAGCTCTTCCTGGGCCACAGGCTTTCCTTTTCTTGGCCTCACAGATTTATCTGGGAGTTTGGCAGCCTTCTGGGGAGGATGTGTAGGCCACCTCTCTGGGATATACTGACAACTCTGTTTATACCCCCTCCTTCAATACTCCCACCCCCACTCCCTGAACTCAAGGGAGCTGGGACACCTCTTACTCGGTATCCTGTTTATCGGAGACCACCAGTCCTTGACATATCCCCCGAAGTGCGGTTTTCTGGAATGAGATCGCTGGTTTCTCTGCTTCCTACAGTTTCATCCCCTTTCTGAGGCAGCTAGACAGACCTCCATGCTCTTTAGAACAAGGGCTTGGGCGAGAAAGGCCCGTGCAGGCTGTCCACCTGGAGAAAAGTATGTGTATTAAGACAGAGACTTGCAAGAAGCTCAAGAGGAAGGCCCTGGTCAGGCCCCCTGAGACCAAGAAATGGAGCCAAGGTGTTCTCTAGGTCTCCATCCCAGGACTGCACCCCAACAGCGCAGCTATCCTCCCGCCAGCCCTGATCCACTGGCTCACTCCAGCTGACCTAGCAGACAAAAGGAGCTCCCCAGTGAGTCGCCAGCACCCTGGTTGTTGAGCCCCCAGTCCTCTCAGGTACTACCAAATCTGGCTCTGATTTAAGCAAGACTCCAACAGGAATGTAGAAAGCCCAGTGGTCCAGGCAGCAGGCCACCAAGGGAAACCTGCCACCAGGCATGATTCAGAGACTTGTGCTGTGACTTCCCCTTGGGCCAGGCTCAGGGCTCACTCTCACCTGTACAGCATCTCAGATAGGCCTCATGCCGACCGGCATGGCAGCAGGGCGAAGTAATTTGTCCAGGCTTACCCCCTGAAAGTAAAGAAGGAGAGTCAGATGTGGCTGGCCCCAAAGTCCACAATCATCCCAGTACACCCCATTGTCAGGGAGGCTCTGTGTGAGAAGTTTCCCGCCTTCTCCTGAGAAGTTTCCCATATCCTTCCCATTTGGAGAAAAGGGGACTCTTGACGAATTAGTGGGGAATGGGCTTAAACGTCATAGTGTGAGCCCATGGCTTCTTCCACTCTTGGTACACTCTCTCACACCTCCCCGAGTTTATTCACTGTGTGGACGAGGGAGAATTGACCCAGTTACTGCTGGTGTTTATGACATGCAAGGTACAGTGTCAGGGGAGAGGCCAGTCAGATGGACGTGGATCCACCCTGAGCCGCACTGGAAGGACCCACTTGAGGAGGGTAGGCTGGGCTGTGGATCTACTCAATACAAGACCCCTCACACCTGGGGCTGTTAGTAGGTACTGTGGCAGCAAAGGGTTCTGTGGCAGAGAGCCTGGGAAAACCAGCATCGGATGAACTGCACATGACCATTCGCAGGAACGTCCAGAACGGTCAATAAGCCACCGAGTTTCGTCACTCTCCCGGGGGCTGTAGAACCCAGGGCCTGCTGATGTAATTGTGTCCTAACTCACTTCTTCCCTCTGCAGTGAGGTGGCCATCACTGGTCTCCAGCAGCAACCTTTTGGGAAGGAAGACGCTGATGTTCATTAGAAAAGAATCCCTAGGAAGGGTGAGGAGATAGAAGATACCTGGGATCCAGAGAGGCTGCTTCTGGCAAAGGTGTGTGTGTGCTGGGCTCTGAGGGAGGGAAAGGCTTTGGAGGTGGGGACCTAGGTAGGAGAAAGGTCTTCAGAAAAGCCAGAGCCGGCATTGAGGGCAGCGAGTGTGAACAGTACATGCCCGATTCAGCCGAAGCTGCTTAGCACGCTCAAGAGGGAGACCTGACACGTCAGGTTGGAGAAGGAGGCTGGATTCGTTCTTCTCACTACGTGGGTCTGATCTGCAGAATGCAGTCTCTGCGAGGGGTTCCCCATTTACAGTCACCTGCCTACTGAGCGCATGGCCCACTGGATTCAGAGATGCAGAGAAGCTCCTCGGGCTCTGGGCTGCTCTTTGCAGTGGTGGTTTCTCTAAGCACTCCATTCTTAGGTGATACCTGGCACCTTCCTAGGCTCTCCAACTTCCCAAGATCCTCAAGAATCTGCTTTGCTCAAAAGCCAAGAGAAAAGAAAAAGAAGTACATCTTTGAGATGTGGAAAACCTGGATGCATGCAGCATGCACCCAAGAAAGCAAAACTGTTCATTAAAACCCACCTGGGATCTTGCCAAATGGGAGAAAGAGATTTGGGGCCAGGAGCCTCGGCAATGGGAAGGAGCGAAGTGGTAGCGGGTTATTTATAATCTACTGCTGGCACTGTCTGCTTGAGTTCTTTCAGCTTGAGAAAATGCTCCCATCCCTGAGACAGACATCTGATCATTATAATTTTGTGTTTGAAGACAGTTTTAGCCTCCTGCAGACATGCATAAAATCTGCATCCGCCGCCCCGGATGGGGGACATAAAAGTTCTTTAAGAGGGTCGAAGACCTTTCTGGGCTGGCATCCAGGCAGTCTCCAGCCCTGGCCCTGGGTCAGGCTCGGAGCCTCTGCTCACACAGGTCGTGCCCTCCCCTTAGCACTCCGTGCACCTGACAGAGCCACTCGCCTTTCCAGGCCCACCTGCACCTGTGTCTTGCAGGGGCCCAGGCTGGGTCTCCCCTCCCTGACCATCTTGGTACTTTCTCTGTGTGCATTTTCCCCCACAGTTGATTTAATTCACTTGATGTTCCATGGTGCCGCTTCAGTCCCTAGTTGCCTCTTGTATATATAACATATACTCAATGGGCTGAACTCGATGGGGTACGAACAGGAAATGGCTTGATTGTTCTCCCTCAATGCTTTCGAATATGCCCGGCTGGATTTCCCCCACCCCCACCCACGCCATCGCAGGCACATGCTGGTGCCTCCTAGTCGTGTTCTGGAATAGATGGGTTGTCTGCTCAGAAACGAAATGTCCCGTCCAGCCCATGTCCAGGCTCCCTTGACATCCCCTTTCAAAGTGTCCCCTCCTGGCCCAAGCTTGTTTGCATGTGGAGACCTGTGGTGGCCAGGGGCCTGGTTGTGGTGAATTCTTTCTCACTTCCTTCATATCCACTGATAAAGACTGAATTGTGTTCCTATTGCCCCCCCACCCCCCAAAGAAAAAAGATATGCTGAAGTCCTAATCCCCAGTGCCTCGGAGTCTGCCAGATGTGGACATGGAGGTGAGGAAGGTAAAATGAGGTCCTGGGGGGGCCCTCATCCAAGATGACCAGTTTCCTCATCAAAAGGGGACATTTGGACACCCAGCAGACAGGCATGGAGGGAGACGCCGTGATCACAGGGAGAATACGCCCGCTGCTGGAGCTGCACATTTTCACACCGGAGCCTCGGAGGTTGGACGGCCACCCCCAAGCTGGAAGAGGCAGGAGGGATTCATCCCTAGAGCCGTCAGAGGAGCACGTCCCGCCCACTCCCTGTAGGACTTCCAGCTGCCAGAACTCTGAGCCGCACGTTTCTGTGCCCGACGCCGCCCACTTTGATGTATGTGGTTTTGGCAGCCCTAGGAAATTCACAGCCATCTTCTGGTTTCTCCAGAGCCAGGCAAAGGGCGGAGGCCTGGAGGAAAGCAGTCCCTCTCTTTTGGAAGGGCCACCGCTGCCTCTGTTCTCTCTTGGCTTTCAAAGTCAAGGCAGGCACCCCAATGGTGGGTATTACATGCGTGCAGATGGTCCCTCTGCCTTGACTGGCAAACCCTGGGCCCGATTCCTGTCACAGCCCTAGAGCCTGCTGGTCCCTGATGGCCTACTCGGCCTTACAGAAGTGCATGTTCTCTTCCCATGGCAGAGGTGGCCTGCAGGCTGCTCTGGCTGCCCTTGGCAGCCCCAGCCCCAGCTACCCTGCTTCTCGGTGCTTTCTGCGCAGGACAAACTCAGTCTTCATTCTCACTGAGGCTGTCCCCGTCACAAATCCAGAATGTGGCATAGACTCTTCCAGAAATACCTGTGGCTGGAGGTGCAGTTGACTGAGTTCCAACTGGGGTGAGAAGTACAGGTCCCTTTTCTCTGTTGGCACCCTCCTCTCTACAAGAGGCTGTCTGGAGTCCCTGCCACTAGCTTGCAAAAGGCAAGAGACATGCAAAGGTCCCTCAGATGCTGGCAGAACTGTCTTTCTTCTGCTTAAACTGGATATATGTGGTCTGAAGAGGTGAGGAGGAGGCAGTAGAGACACCTCTTAGCAAAACCAGGAGGGATTCTGGCAGCTCTCACTTGAGGTATGGGGTATTTGTCACCCATTGTCTCCAGCTTTAGGGTTTCAGTGGAAGGAGTCCCATTCCCATCCTGTTGTATAGAAGAATGAATTCTAAATGCTTAAGATTAGCGATTCCCTGAGTCACAGCCACACACTCTGCCTTTGTCTACCTTCCCCTATAGCTGCTGTGCCAGGAGAGCCAGTGAAGTGCAGTGGTTAGGAGCCCAGGCTATGGAGTCTGATGGACTCAGGTTCAAGTCTCTGCTCTGACACTGACTCAGCCCTGCATCTCAGGTAAGTGACTTGGCTTATCCCAGGTTCTCTTTCCTCTGCTTTTATGTGAGGATGAAAGGTAATGACAAAGTGCCTGTTGCATAGACAGGCATGGGGACACATCTAGCTCTTGCCTGCAGTGTTCTGGGGCCAGCCACAGCCCCCCTGGGAATGATGGAAGTGTGGAGCTGGCCCTCAGGTGGACGCTGTGGACCTCTCCTCCAGCAAAGCTATTCAGACGAGGTGCAGGTGTGATTCCTGGTCCAGGCACTCAGTGCTTATCAGTCTGGAGGACATAGAACTGCTCAGCAAAGGAACAGCAGAAAGAGAACAAAAAAAACATTGGGAGCTTAGGACGCTTGAGCTGTCCATGATGGTGACTAACTGGCTTAGCAGACCTAAATTCCTGGGATATTTTTGCCCTATATGACCTTCCCACAATGAATTGGGCCAAATCCAACTGTACCTAGGACTTTTAAAATTAAATGACCCTTGTGTATTTAGCAGTGCAGTCTCAGTGATTCTTAAAGTAACTAATGTATGCATTCCAATGGGGAAAAAATTACCCCAGACCCCCAGTGTTGACTAATGTTATTTTGATCATATTGTTACTTAAATATATACAAACATAAAAATAAGTATAAATTCCTTATGCTTTTAGCTCTTCCACAGCTATAAAACCAAAACACAATTACAAATTAAATGCAAATAAAACTACAAAACCATTAAAATTCAAATTAATGGCATTAATTTAATGTGACAGATGATGTTTTGCTGAAAGTAAAATAACCATCATTGGGTTTAATAATAGAAGGATGTATTCCCATTTTAAGTTGTGCTTGTTATCAACTAGATTGTTTTGACGTTTGAACATGCTGGGCCATCGTTAAAGTTATTATCAATATTGTTCTTCTATTTTTCATGTATTATAATGGACACACTTTTAAACACAGACCTAGAATTTTGAAGGGTCAATCAACAAAAGAGATTACTCCAAGACACAGTAACTTAAAATATGTGAAACTATATAACATTAAGCAAGCTTTACTGTTCGTGCCATCTTGCAGGCTGCTATAGTCCGAGGTGGCATTCGCTCAGGCCCCTACTTGCAAAGCAGTGACTAGAGTTCTGCTGGCTTCCATACAGGGCCTCTTGCCTGTGGCCTGTCTGTGTCTCCTGTGCTGTTAGATGACTCAATCCTCCCTCCACTTATCTCTATTTGAACAATCACTAAACCTTTGTTTGTACAGCAGCCCATAAAGTCATTTGGCCTTTGTTTTGCAAAAATGTGATAGTAAACCCAAATGCAAATGTACACAGCACATCCCAAGGCATTATTTGGTGATAACATGATCATCCACACACAACCCCGATAGTCTCATTAATATTTTTTTGTTTTTGAAATGACAATAACAAATTTAAAAGCTTCTCATATCACTCATGGACTCTTGATAGTACATATGCAAATCCCACTTTAAAATTGCCCATACAGTCAAAGGAGCTCTGGTCTGGGAATTCAAGGGGTCCTTCATTGACCCACTGTGCTCTGTGGGCCAACTCCCTCATCATCTGCTTGCCATTCCTAATTGTCTTGTGTCTTGATCATCGTCACATGTAAGGTCAGTATGACTTTCCTCAATAGATAGATGGGGGAAATTGAGACCCAGGTACACAGCTAATCAGTGAGGAGACGGGCTTGGAAGGCAGGGATATCTGACCCCAAAGGTGCCACAGGGCAGTGACTCACAGGACTGAGTCAGTCCCAGAGCCCTGACAAGTCTCTCAGTCAGTTTCTGAAGAGCTTCAGTTCCTGGGGGATCCACGCCTTGGGACTCCTGCCTCCTTTTGCCACGCAGACACACGATCACAGAGTAGAGTCCTGGAGAAAGGGAAAGAACAGCCTGAATTCACCCCCTTTGTGCCTGTAATGGCCTGTTGCTCAGCTCTGGAACTGCACCGGTCATCCCAAGGGACAAAGGATATTTTCCCAAATGAATATAAGGCACAGGTCCCAATGAGTTATTTCATGTTTACTAATTATTTTTTTGGTTAAAAGGCAGATGCTCAGTATAAGATTCAAATCCCATTGGGAACCAGCAGTTAGCGTAATGGCTATGTCGCTGGACTCCCACGTAGTTGACCGCGGTTCGCATCCCGGACCCGGTGGCTTAAAACTCACGCTGGGCGTGTGTGCTTGCGTGCCCAAGATCCCGAGAGGAGAATGGAGGAGAAGGGATTGCGGCGTGACCATCCCCCCTCGGGGGTGATTTCTCGCTTTCTGTCTCTCTGTCTCTCTCTGTCTGTCTGGCGAGCCCACGCGCCCTGTAGCGAAAAAAAAACCTCTCCAAAAAAAAAAAAAAGATTCAAATCCCATTATATATACACATAGATATGCACTCACATGTATGCACATATTCACACACATATGTATATATGCATACATAAGTGTGTGTATACCTACTTCCTTTAATGAATTCAATTTTCTTCAGTCAGGGCTGTGCTTCAAGTGCAGGACTTGTGGTTGCCTTCTGTAGCTGGGGCATGACTCAGTTAGGGGAGAGACTTCAGAGAGCAGCTATCTCCCTGGGCCTGTGACTGCTACCCTCTCCCGTCCTTGGTGCCAAGGAACCTGTAGCTGGGGTTCCTCCCTTTGGAAGCCGAGATGACTCCTTGTCCTACCACAGAAGCCCCTGCAGACACCATCACTCTTAAGATGCTCCCTCTTTCAGATTTGATGTATGTCTGCAGCCTTTACAACTAGGGTGATGTCTCAGGCTCGCTGGGATTTTGGTTCCAGTGGGAATTCCAGGTTGGTCCTATGGAACTATGTCTTTGGATTGGTTCTATTCAAAAGCAAGAAAGTAATCATTAGGGAAGAGCACCTTTAATGACTCAGCCTTTCTACTCATGGATCTTAAGTTTTTAAAAGATTATTTCTTCTAGAGGGAGTTTAAGTGGTAATGAACTCATTCTTTCATTTTTATGAAACAAAGACATTTATACTTGACCATCAGAGATTCTAATTGGCATGTGGCTCATGCTTAGGAGACCTGCAGAGTTGCTAGAATAGCAGCTGGAACAAAGACATTTGACATTTTAGTTATTCATGCAGCCTTGCTCAGGGCACATGTACAATTATCATTAAGCTGTTTAAAAGCGAAATTCCAACGTTTATGCATGAAATATACTAGTGCCCACCAATCCGACATTGTATCCCAGGAGAACTCAGGAACAGGTAGGTGAATGCATTTTCCGCTACACTCGTTTAACTACAAGTTGCTGGGCTATAACAGGGGAGGTAAGTCTTTGCTCCTGAGGGATTTCTGACTCATGAACCAAGCCAGTTATCTGGTCCTGTATAGACTACTGAGTGTTTTCACTTTTCTTTTAAAAGCATATTTATTTAATTATTCTATGAGCAAGAAAGACAGAAAGAGAGAGAAACAGACAGTGTCCCCAGTCTTGATGCTGTGATTTACTTCAACATCAGCCAGGCCCAGATTATGGGCACATGCATGTCTGGTATACTCAGGGAGTTTTCTGGACTTGAACCTGGAACCTTTCCTTGTGGGCCATCATTGCAAAGCATTGTGTTTTACTGTTGCACCACCATCTGTTCCCCTGAAGTTTTTATTTATTTATTTTTTAAACTGGCTGCTATGTGTAGACAGTAGAAAGACTACATTTAAACTATAAAGAATAAACTGCACCCTTAGGTGAAACTCAGTCATGGTTCCTGGGGAGTCTGCATCACACCTCATTTGGCATCCAAATCCCAGACTACCTGCCCTGTCCAGGACTGCCCAGGACACACACTTGTTGTTCCTGGGGCAGAGGGACAGGGACCTCATTATCACTGGGCTGGGCTTTGAAGGACAGCAGCCTACCTTACTCCCTGCTGTCTGACCTGGCTCAGCTCCCTCCCCCTGTTCACTACGTCAGTGTGTGCTCCCCTCTTGTCAGGAGCTGGCCATGGCACCTGGAACCCCAGCTGCCTCCCCTTGATCTGTGCTCCTGGCAGCTCCCCAATGAGCAGCACCTGGGTTGGAATAACTGCCCAGTGGGTATCTGTGTGTGAGTCACTGAGGCCCGTCTGGCCCTGGGCAGTGCAGGGCAGGGTCACATGCTGGGGCGTGCACTCAGTAGACACCTTCCCAAACATGCTGATTGGGCTCCTGAGACATTTGGCAGCACCGGCACATGGAATAAAGATTACTTGTGGTCTTACTTCCAGTGATAAAAAGAACTTACTCTTGTGTCCCTGGTAACACTGCTATGGAAACCCCTAATATGCCAACCATTCATTGGTCTATTTATCTAATAAAATGTATGAGTGCATTCTATGTGCTCATGATGATTCTGTGCAAGGGAAATAGTGACAAACAGACCTACCTCCATAGGCGTATATTTTAGCAAAGGAGAGACAGCAAATGAGCAGAGCACGGGGAGCCAGCACTAGGCAGCAAAATAAAGCAAAGCGAGAACAGCGAGCACCACGAGGGGAACTGGGTTTGCAGTCACACACGGTGTAGCCAGGGAGGGAGCCTGGGAGAAAGTAGCAGGCAGGGAGGGATTATGCTCTGTGATGGCTATGGGAAAGGCATAAAGGACATAGGAAGGGCAAATGCACCAACCTTGACCTTGACCTTGAATTGATAGTAAACCTGGCATGTCCAAGGCATTGGAAGGAGGGCTGAAGTGGGCAGGCTTCGATGCTGATCTGTGGGACTTGAGAAGGCATTGGGTGTGAGGAGAGGGATGGCAGGATCTGCTGTCTGCTCTAAAGTGATGCTCTGGAGGGTAGACTGAGGGGCCGTGGGTGGGAGCAAGGACGTGACAGGAGGCTGTTTGGTAACCCCGGGGGAAGGGATGGAAGCATAGACAAAATGGCAAAAGACAGGCACCCAGGCTCCAGACTTTGGGTGAGCTCTGAGCTGCAGTTTATAGGATCCGGTAAAAACCCACTGTGGGCTTGGAGAGGAGCAGTGGAGTCAGAGCGATGCCCAAGTCTTTGACCCAAAGAATGGTTAAGCTCCAGTGGTCTTTTACAGAGGAATTCTTTACAGAGGAATTCTTTTGAATACATTGTTTGAAGTGCCTTTGAGGCGCTGAGTGTATACAAGAATCTGGGTTTTGGGACCAGCAGGAGGTGTGTGGTTAGGGCACTGGACTCCCACATGGCAAACCATGGTTTGAGTCCCAGACTTGGCAGCTTGAAAATTATGCCAGGCATGTGCGTATGCACGCCCACAATCCCAGGAGGAGAGTGGAGGAGAAAGGATTTTGGTGTGGCCATCTCCTCTGAGGGGTGATTTCTCACTGTCCTTCTCACTGTCTCTCTCTGTCCCTCTGGCAAGTGCATATCCCACTATGGCAAAAATGTAAAACAAACAAACAAAAAGCTGGGGTTCAAGATAAAAGGGGATCCAGGTTGGCAAAAAGATTTCTGAGGCCCAGTAGCACGATGACATTCATAGTCTTGAGATGGAAGATCTCTTCAGGATCAGTATGTTAGCTTCTGCCCCTACCAGGCTATTGAGCCTTTGAGAACAGCTAGCCTGAGCGGAGATCAACTGAAAGTGAGAAATATATACACACCAGATGTGAAGACTTAGAGAAGAACGCGTAGAATAACCTACTGATAGTTTTTATATTGCTTACAGTTGATAAGATTTTGGTTATCTTTGGTTCAATGACATCTACTATGAAAATTACTTTTACCTATTTCTTTATACGTTTTTTATTATTTTAGGTTTTTGCCATAGGGTGCATGTGCTCATTGGAAAGAGACAGAGAGAAGGTGAGAAGTCACCCCTCAGAGGGAATAGCCATGCCGCAGTCCCTTCTCCATTCTCTTTCTGGGATTTTGGGCACTCATGGACATGTGCCTGGTGGGATTTTCAAGCTGCGAGATCCAGGTCTTGAACTGTGGTTCGCCATGTGGGATCCAACACGTTTACCACTTTGCCATCTGCTGGTCCCTCCTTTGTACTTTTTAAAGGTAGCGACTAGACAAGTTAAAATTGCATCTGTGGGTAGCATGATCTCCACTGGACAGCACTGGCCCAGAGAACACAAAGGCCATAGCGCTGGGCCCTGTGGCAGCCAGCCTACGGAGATGAGGGGTATAAGGGAGATCTATGATAACTGAAGGGACAGAACGAGCAGCCGGAATGGAGGAGGAGGAGAGGCGGGAGAGGGCAGTGTTCTCAACCCAGTGAGAAGCACGTTTGAGGAACTGTGTAATCCTCCATATCGAATAACTGCTATGGATCTGGCTCTGTGAGGACTTAGAACTGAGCATGGGCTGGAGCAGCGTGGAGGTCCCTGCTGACCTTGACAAGACATGCTTTGCCGCTGAGTGGAGAGAGAACGCCTGGTGGAATGGGTTCAAGGAAGAACCGGGGAGAACAGCTGGAAACGGGCACGCAGACCTCCTTGTAGGAGTTCTGCTCTAAATGCAGAGCAGGAAAATTGGGAGGCTAGTGGAGGGGAGGTGGGATAAAGACATCTTTCAACATAGTATTGATAGGAAGTACTTAAGTATTACAACACTTAAAACATTGTTCTAAGTACTCCGCACATACTAACTCATTTAATCCATGAAGAGCATTATAGTGCTGTTGTGTTCACCAGTTTACAGATGAGGCAATTAAAGCACAGAGAGGTTAAGTAACTTGCCTAAGGTCCCACAGTAATTACAGGGCAGAGCTAGGATCTGGACCTTGGTGCTATGGCTCTGAGCCTAAGCTTTAACAATCACCTATACGCTTCTTTACACTGATAAGAATTCAGGGAAAAGTGATTGCACAGACTAACTAGGGGAGGATGGGTAACACCCAGTGTCAAGTGCAGTTGTTTTCAGCGGGAGTTAATAGCATACAATGTAAGTTCCCAAGATCAGCAGGCTGTCATTAAGTGAGTTGGACAAGGAGGTGCTGGCCATTTGCAGGGGAGACAATCTTGAGCCAAGTGAGCATTGGGGTTTGGCCAGGAAGCAAGGGGCCCTCTGGAGACTCAGGGTACGAAATCAGGGTGTGGACGGCTTTACTCCAGCCTCTCTAGTCCTGGCAAGTGCTCCTGGGCTAGCTCTGGACTCACTCCTGGCCTGGCTGGGGAGAGATCCCAGGGCTGCTCAGGGCACAGCAGGAGCAGGGCAGATGGGATGGCGCAGAGGCGGCTGTGCCATGGGTGATGGGAGGGCGTGATGGGAGGCCACCGCACAGGGACTAGAGTGCAGCCAGCTGAGGATGCGGAGGATGCTAGGCTGGGATCAAGGAGCCTGGCAGCTTGAGCCTCCTGACAGATTGAAGCCTGCTGGGACTGGGCCATGGCAGAGGGAGGCGGGGCAGGAGCCAGGACCAAGGAGCTGGGCCTCCCTGGACTTTGAAGGGGCCCGTGGTGGGCTTTTGAATCACTCCATCTGGGGTCAGGGCGCAGAGCGCCTGGGCCCCCGCACTCGCCAATAAACTGTGTGGGACGGCCTTCAATTATGGAAGCGTAGCCAACCAAGTCAGCTTTTGGATAAATTATTTATGCTGGGCCTGTAAGGGAGGGAGCCCGGCTGCAGGAACAACGTGTTCATTTTAATAAAACGCTTGCAAAGTTGCAGGGCACTGAGGTGGGGGGTGATGGGGGGAGGAGAACGATGATTAGATTAGAAGAAGCCTGCTGTAAATAACACACAAGAAGAGCATTTTGTTTCTTTTTAGACTGTCTTTTGTATCATGTTTTATACAACGGAAAAGAGCATAATACAACATCTATGAAATGTTAATGAGGGTTATTTGCTCTTTACCTAGGTTGGGGGTTTGGGCTGGGCGAGGGAGGAGGAGTGGTGTGGAAGAGTGAAGCCCATGCAAATACAGACTTCAGGGAGTCTGGACGGCTGTGGAGCAGGGGCTGAGTGGAGGCGTATTGTGTCTCAGTAGAGAAGGAAAGAAAGCCGCAAACCCATGGGCTGGGCTGGTGCTCTCCCTCCTGCTTAGGGGTGAGGTTATAAGCCGGGGAGGGAGTGAGGGTGTCCCAGTGGGAAGGGGGGACAGTCCCAGTGAGCAGGCAGGCTGGGTGACGAATTTCCGTCCTGAAATCTGGGGGACATTGATAAGCCAGGTATGGCATGTCCCTCTCCCAGTTCCTTCCCTGTGGGAAACACAGGTAGAAATGAGAAAACGCAACCTGATTCCCTGGGGAGCTCGGTGCTGTTCAGGTAGTGACTACAGGCCCTTTATCCAGAATTGAGGGGCATTGGATTTGGTGATGCGGTGACAAGCTCTCTCTCTCACTCCAGGCCAGCAGACAAGAGAGCAAGCATCCTTCCCTAACTCAAGGCGACACTTGGGGTGTAGCAGGAACTCTGCAAATCATCTGAGATCAGGACAGAGGAGATTCCTCCACCTCAGCCACCCCCAGCACCCAAGAAGTACAAGGAAGATGGGCAGCTTTAGCTGGGTTCTCTTCCAGGTTCTGGGCCATCCATTTCTTTTCTTTTCTTTTCTTTCTTTTTTTTTTTTTTTTTGCTATAGGGTGCGTGCGCTCGCCAGAAAGACAGAGACAGAAAGCGAGGAATTGCCCCCCAGGGAGGATAGCCATGCCACAATCCCTTCTCCTTCATTCTCCTCTCGGGATCTTGGGCACGCACACACACACGCGCCTGGCATGAGTTTAAGCCACCGGGTCTGGGACTAGAACCACGGTCGACTACATGGGAGTCCAGCGACATAACCATTACGCTAACTGCTGGTTCCTGGGCCATCCATTTCTTAACCCTTGATGCACCTTCACTCCCCTCTATTCTCCCTCTTAGTTACCACTTTGTGGTCAGTAAGGCAAGTGGCCAAGGCTTCCAGAGGAGGTGGCGATTGTGTGGTATACTCATGGCTCGAGCCTGCGGTGCTGTGCACCCAAGGAGTTGTGTTGTACACAACCTGAACTGTGCATGGCCACCCCCCCTGTACAGGGCACACCTAGATGATATATGCCCAATACATATTATTTTGAATGAATGCCTGAATAATGTGTGTGGAAAACAACTTGTTTAGTAACAACAAAAATAAATCAAATCTGTTTTTAAACGATTGTTAGGCAGTTACTGCTGTCAGTTGCACGTGACAAAACCCTAACTCAAATTGACTTCAGACACCAGAGAATTTATTATTTCAAGTAACTAAAAAAGTCCAGGTCCCAGAGGGTGCAGTCAACTTCAGGCATGGCTGGGAGCAGGGGCCCCCAGGGTGCTGAGAGGTCAGTTTCTCTCCAGCTCTAGGCTCTGCTTGCCTTCGTGATGGTCTCGTTCTCGGGCAGACAGGTTCCAGCAGCTCTAAGTGTCTGAGCCCCTTTGCAGCAGTCCAGCAGAAGTCTGGAGCTGTGGTCACATGTCGCCTGGAAGTCCGCCCTGGGGGTGGGTGTAGGATCCTGTCAGAGGGGCAAGCCATGGATGGGCAGCACCTGAAGCTTGGGATGGGAGTGCTCCAAACACTCAGCCCAAATGCAGGGGAGATGTGTTCCCTAAAAAGAGTGGGATTACCAGAAACAGGCAGAATGGATGTTGAGCAAGAAAACAACAGATGTCCCCTTCTGTGGCAGAACCTCTGGTCAAATGAAATCTTTCTTGGGAGCCAGAAATGCAAATCAGATAGCAGCCGAGATGCTCTGGGGAGGCCAGTATGGGGAGGGTGTGTTCTGGGGGACTGTTACTGCTGGACGAAGCCTGTGGAATTGCCGTGCCACGTTTTTGCAAACACTGTACATGTACTAATTGAAAGGCCATCTTCCCGTGTCCCACCATTTTCTTCTCAGACTACCCGTAACACAGTGTTCTTTAAGGGGTTTTCTGCAAACATTGTTCTTTTGAAATCCTTCTGAGAAACTTGGTATGGTCAAATATGTTTAGAAAATCCTGCACATTATTCCTCTTTTGGAGAACGGCAAAGCCCATTAGCAGTTTTTAATTACCAGAGTCCATGTGTGCTTGCCAGAGAAAGAGAGGGAGAAAAAGCACCCTCCCGTGGCACATGGTCATGTCACGATTCCCTTGTCCTCCGTTTCTCCATCCTGTTGGGATTTGGGCCACATACATACATGCTCCTGGCATGTTTGTCAAGCCACCAGGGCTGGGATTTGAACTGTGCAGTTGGCCAGGCAAGATCTGGTTCCCTTAACCACTAGGTCATGGACCCATCCCATACTAGCATTTTAAAGGCTCTGAGAAGTCATGCTATTCCTTGTTGAGCTTCATTTAACTTGTACCAGCTGCCCTCAGAATCTGCCTTCTTCACAGAGCACTGGTGGATTTGGAACTTTTGGGAGACATCTCAGGGGACATTGTACCTGCTTTCACATGCTCACTGCCTTCATGGACTCTGACACGGCCTTTCCTCCTTCCAGGCTGGAGTCTCCTCGGGCTCCCTTGCCCCTCGCTGTGTCCTGGTGAACAGGGTTTCGATGAAACACATGACTGCTGAGTGTGAGAGTTAGCACTGGGTGTACCCCTCGGAAAGGAAGGGTCCTGTCAGGGCTTGGATTCTCTTCGGCTCTGGAGGTCCTTGGTCCTAGTCCTGCCCATGGAGTATGGGATGGTGGAAGAGGCTGCCCATTGGTGATTCTGAGGCCAGGCTCTTTTACAAACAGTGGGAGGTTGTTGAGAAGCCTGTTTTCTTCTCATCCAAGGAAGGCAAAGAGGGTGCGGTGTCTCCCTGCCCAGGCTGTAGGTGGCCGTCTGATACTGGTGATGGGCCGTGGGGCTGGCACCTGCACCTGGGAGCATCAGTGTCCCTTAGGGTGGTCCTTGCTTACAAAGGGCCGTTCATGTCTCACAGACTCCTGGGAAACACCGTGGTCATGGGTGGGGTAAGAGGAACGAGTTGGCATGATTTTTCTCTCTGGGGAGGAAGGAGGTTCAGTGTGGGCTGCACGCGCCATCACAAAGGTGGGCCTCATGACAGGCTGAAAGGAGAGGAGGACATAGCAGGCTTGAAGCCTGACTCCAGGGCTGCCTTCGTCACTTCCCAGCTGTGCGCACTACGTTAACCAGGCCTCGGCAGCCAACCTGTGAACTGGGTCTTTATTTCTCCCATTACCTGACCGACTGGGGGTGAGCTGAGAATGTGTGTGCACATGATCTGCATGTGTGAAGAGCCATGTAAATGTGAGCTCATGCCTGAGCTCTGTCTTCTGTAAGGGAAGAGTGAGGGGGATGGAGGTGGGGACTGTTCTTGAAGAGAAGACTCCAGAGGGGTGGGCTGGCAAGTCACCACTGGTGGACCAGAGGTCATGAGGGGATCATGAAAGGAGCTGCCACCCTTTCCGTGGTGCCTCAGATTCCTCATCTGTGAAAAGAGTGAGGTACAGAGAAGCCCATGGGCTCATTCCTGGCACTGTCCCTTTAACACTTAGATGAAAGTCTCAGCGTCTCTTACGGAATGGAACGTGGGGATCTCTGCAAAGTGGGAGGAGTATGGCTTGCCATCCAGCAGGTCTGGTTTTGCAGCCCAGCTTATCCACTCACCAGCCGGCTCACTTTAGGCAACTTACCTGCGCCCTCTGACTTCCATTTGTCTCCTGTAACACAGAGAGGATGCCGCCTCCTTCTTAGATTACTGTAGGGGTGGAAGGAGAGCCCGTGAGTCATGCAAATAATAGAGGTCTGGACGCACGCCAGGCAGGAATAGGTCTAGTCATTTGGATCATATGTCGGTGCGGTGTCCTTCCCCCACCGGCCTGTCAGCCTCCAGTAAGCCCAGCTCAGGGCACCCCGGGAAGATGTAATTGGCCACTGTTCAACCCAAGTCAAATCCTTTGATAGCACACTCTAGCGCAAAGCAGCCCCCCGACAACGAGTGTTCTGAGCCGGGGCCACAGCTGCCAGCTGCTCAGACACATCCCTGACCAAACCACTCGTCTGCAGCCGGAGAGGCACTCCTTAGTAGCAAAGGGGCAGGAGGGCGGGCAGGAGGCGGGGGTCTGCTCCTCGAGAGCTAACTGCCTGTGTGGGTGTGTGGGTGTGGACATGCGTCTCGCCCTGTCTGGGCCTCAGGTTCCCCTCGGGCAAACCTGAGGCACTGGACTTGACCTATCGCTTCCTCTTTAAGTTCTAGAATCTGGTGCTGCTTCTGTGGTTCAAGGAGAGACCAGGGAGGGGCAGCTCGATGGTCACTGGACAATCTAAGGCCTGAGTTTCTGGTCTCAGCCAGTTCTGTGATCTTGGGTGTTTATTCACGCGACTGCCCTGCAGTGCTAGGGCGCCTTCAGGAGGCAGTGGAAGGGCCATGTGGACACAGAGTCCGTCCTGGGCTGGTCAAGGCAAGCTTCCTGGGAAACCAGGGGAGCAGAGTCTGGGAGGAGCTGGCAGAGCATGGAGATGAGGCATAGCACGTGCAGGTTGAGGAGGTGGGGTGGTCCCCTCAGCTCCTGGGGCCCCAGAGGCTCCTTCCTGGTCTTTGCTGTGTGGCTCAAATGCCATGAGCAAGAACAGTGGGTTGGGGGAGCTGGCAGGGAGTGGTATGGCGGCTCAGACAGGGTGTCTGGGACCAGAGTCTGAGCACAATCCCAGCCCTTGTGAGCTTCCAGCTGCTGTACCCGGAGGATAGCACCTCGCTGTGCCATACCTTGCTTTCCTCACCTGCCAAGTGGGGTGGTGGTGCCTCCAGGGAGCTAACACACACACAGCACTTGGGAGGCTCGCCGGCAGGTGGCACATGCTCCGTAGACACTGGCTGTGCCCTCTCGCCCCTGTTCTCAGGATGAAGAAGAGCGAAGGTCAGAGGGAGTGGGCAAGCTGCAGAGCCTGGCTGTCTCCTCCCTCTTCCTTGCCTCCCTTTCTCTCTCCCTTTGTTCCCCTTTCCTCACATTCGTACACTTCATCCCCTTCAGAGTCAACCCCAGAAAGGCTTCCTGATCCTTGAGACCTAGGAGGAGAAGGTCAGGGGGTTTCTAGGGACCTGTACTCACAGTCCCTCTGAGTCTGCTGAACTCAGAGCCACGCTGGGCCTGGGCTGAGCCTGGCCTCCCTCTGTCTACACTCTCCACCCCACCTCTGCCTCACCCTGCCCCCATGCTCTGAGCCAGATCCAGAGGGGAAGCACCACCTGGGATCTGTCTTGCAGACAAGCAGCTTCCAGGGTTTCCCACAGGGCAGATGAGATCCGTACCCACCCACCGATGACCATCACTCAAATGAATGGTCCTCATCAGCGGAGAGGTGTCCCGGAACCCCAGTGAACTGTGAGCCTCCTGCCCACCCATCTGAAGCTCCTCCGTAGGTCTCTCTCCCTGCTCTGGCAGAGAACAATAGCCAACTCTGAATCTGAAAGCCAGTCTGGAGGCCTGCTAAGGAGGGAACAGTTTCCCTGCCCTCGGGAATCAGGCGCTGGCTCTGGCATGCCACAGCCAGGTGATTGAAAGCTCAGAAAGGTGCCCCGCACTCCCCAGCCCGCTCTCCCTCTCTGTTGTGTCTACCTCACTGCCCAGACCCATCTATCTCTTCATGCTGAATGCTTTTATAGCCAAATTGGAAAAAATTGGAAGTCACCTGTATGCTGTTCCCCTTAGGCTCCGAATGGGTCTCTGGGTTAGGGAAACAAAATACACTGTTTTAATTTCTAATAATCATTATTATTATCATTATCCACAACAATAACAATGCCAATAATCCTTACATGGGTAGGCTGAGGTATAGTGCATCAAGTACTTTTCCAGCTGTGACTTCATTTGGCCTCACTGCAGTCCATGAACCTGCCCTCTACCTCCATGGTCTGTAATCTGAGGAGGCAGTTGCCTGGTGACTCCCAGCTGGAATGGGGAGGCCAGCCTGAGGTCCGCAGGTCCTGCTTTTCCCATGTCCTGGAGAGGGATCATATTAGCAACACATTTTTCAGCAGGCCTGGCACAACACCTGCTCAGAGACGGGCTTCGGGCATGTCGGAGGAAATGGGTCTCTACATTCCCTGGGCTCCAGGTGGGTGGCAGAGGCAAGTCCTTCAGTCAAATAGCCTCAACTCCACATAGTAATGGCTGCACGTGCCCTGTGCTCCAAAGTCGAAGTCCATTTGTGGGAGGCATCAGATGCTAATTTGATGAGTGTGGTTCTCAGGGCAGATATCGCAATTGCTTCCAACTTGTCCTTGAATCGTGACCTATGTAGAGAAAAATGCATATAACGTGAATGTTCTCACACTGAACACCACCCGCCCCCAGACTGTGCTCCTTGGCAGTGATTTCTCCCCTACCGGGGTAACCACGATGTTGCCGTCTAACAGCGTGGATTAATGCTGCTGCTTTCTCTGTTAGGAGTGTAATCATATACACTATGCACATTGTTTGTGTCTGGCTTCTTTCATTTGATACAGATCAAGTGATATTCATCAATAGCATCGCGTACTGCTGCACATTGTTCTTTTTCACTGCTGTATGATGCTTTTATTGTAGAAAGATACCGGAATTTAGGTACCCACGTATCATGGTTGGGCAGTTGGGAAATTTCAAGTTTCGGGCTAATTATCTAGAAAGTGGCTATGAACATTCCAATGTATGTTGGGGTATTTTGCACCCGAGTGCACATTTCCGAGGGCCATAAACCTAGGAGTGAAAACATTGCATCCAAGCACGTAAGCTCTAGGAGCTATTGACAGTTTCTCAAAACAGTTGCACTAATGATACCATGGTGTTTAGGAAGCTCAGGCCCATGCACCAGGGCCTCTCATTCCACAAATGCACACCAACAATATGGCACTTTCTATGTTACAGACTCTCCATTAATCTGATGGAAGCTGAGGAAGTTTCCCCTAGAAATCAACTCACAGTTTCGTGTCGGATTTCAGTAAGGTCATGGACCCTGGGAACTCGACTAGGCCTAAGGATACCTGCAAGACCTTCTGTTCTGAGCCCCAAATTCTAAGGTCTATTATATACAATTTGGTTCCGGACTTTAAATTCTTTGACTGGATGGAAGACTTAGGACTTAACAGCATGGGCAAAACAGGGGCTTCTAAAACAAAACAATCTTAGGAAAAAGAGAAACTATTTAAAAAGAAACTTTGTAATTTCACTAAAAACATTGAAGTAGTCTTCAATGAAAAATCATGTTGTCAGATGTCCTTGTACATAGGTAACAGATTAGAATTAATTTTGTTCTACATTGAGAGTGGGAGGCACGTAATCTTTTCAAAGCCTGGGGCTTCTAATTGCTTTTGACCCTTCCTGGTGATCCAATCAATGATTGCATAAATTGAGGGACCCTGTGCTGCACTGGGGTGCCCAGGCTCCTGGCTGCAAGTGTTCCCTTATCTTACTGGATCCCCCCCCTCCTCAACCCCTGCTAGGTGGCCTGGCCATGTGGCATCACTCTCATAGCTAGCACGGCCCTCTGTAAGGAGCATGGTGGCTGAGTGGGTCAGTCAGAGAGAAGCCTTTACAGGTGAGGGGGGTGACTGCAGGAACTTGGCTTCTAAAGGCAGGGTCGTGGTGAGAGTGGGGGCCGAGTGCTGCCTCCACACTTCTGCAACGTGACGCTAATGAGGGGACTCACTAAAGGGTGGTGCTGGGGTGGATGGGCAGAATCTCTGAGAAGACAGGTTTCTGCTTGGCACGTGAAAGCACATCCCAGAGTTAAAACTGTCTCACAAAGGGAACCAGGTGCTTGAGGGAGAGTGCGCTCCTTAGCCCTGGAGGCATGGACGCTGATGCTAGGTGGTCATTGGACAGGGACATGGATGGACTGGATGATCTAGGTTTCCTTCAACCGTGAGATTAGATGGCCCCAGAATCTGGGTCTGCTGGCCCCTGCTCAGTGCTCTTTCCACCTCACTGCCAGCCTGCCAGAGCTCAGGCCTCACACTGCGCTGACCCAGCCTGTACAGCGGGCAGGAGTCCACAGAAAGTGACCTGAGCTGCAGCTGGATTGACGGAGCGTGTCTGCAGAAAGGATTCTTGATCTCCTCACAGCTGTGACCCACACAAGCAGGTCTCTATGGATTCAGGCAAATATTTTCCATTTCATAAAATGTGGCACAATATCTCCTCTGTTTCCCTTGAAAAGCCATATGGGGGAGGAAGTATTAAGTGGATGGTCTTGTTCCCTGAGTGCTGTAGTCACTCACAGGGGCAATTCCCTTATGCTGGATAAAGGCCACCCACCCTGCCCATAAGCCCACTGCTGTGGTCAGGGAGGTCAGGAGGCTTCGGCCACCTGAAGGGGTGATGGTTAGTGTGGAATAGGACCTCACTGCAATCCCAGGGCTGAAGGACTGCTCTGTCCAATCCCACTTCTGCCAGGTTGAGGAGTCTTGCTGTGTTTCCTGCTGCCATGCCCCTCTCTTCATTGTTCCTCTACCTTGAGCAGATGCTGACCCTTACTGCCTGGACTGGTGCAGTAGACTCTCCCTCATCTCCTCCAGTCTTTTCACTCTGAATGAATGCTATGTGCTTGGTATGAGTGCCATGATGCTCCCACCCTGGCCACCACCTACTTCACCACCCAGTTAGTCCAGTTGTTTGGTCTTAGGATTCCTCTTGGACAACTCTGATAAACAGTTCATCTATGTAAATGGGCAGTGATGGGGGAACTGATTTGCCAAAAGTATTTCCATGCTTGTAGCAGACTACCCTTCCAAATACTAGAATGAAGATCAGATCATGTTTTCCCTCTTGCCTCCTGTCTCACTCCCATCAGACACACACAAAAATGCTTTCACATTTCCTGTCCTGCTACACTGAGGGCCAAACCCCACGGCACAGCACCAGAAGCCAGTCTCCATTTGCTGCGGTCTGGGAATCCCTCCTGTGCTTGTTCTGTTTCCGTTTGGAAGATGTGAAGAGCAGTCACACTCACCCCACACCACTGTCTGCACTTTAGGTTCCAAAGACACTCTGTGCAGTCTCATCTCTAAGTGATTTCCCTGGTTAAGCCCAGGCTTGAAGTGTCCATCACACATTCTCCTTGTCCAGGGATGTCTAGGCTTAGAACCACGCCCTTTTCAGCTTTTGGTGTTGTTTACTGCATGGACCTTACCGATCTTGAGATCGGCTCTCAAGACTCAGGGTTTATGATGACTGTGTACTCCTTGGCCATTCCCCAGGTTGACCCCCTCTCTGAGGTCCAGGAGCCCCTTAGATACATCCTTTCCCTGCCAATCCAGCCTCAGTTGCAAAGTCCAGATAACACTAAGCTTGAGCAGAAATTCCAGTTTATATTTAATAAAGCAGCTATGGTCAGGCTGGCTAGCTGCAGATGTTAGAACACCCATTGGAGTTTAACCACACAACAGATATCTCTCACTAGTTGCCTCATTTGCATGTTCAGATCAGAGCAGGCTTTATGACAGTTGGGACCGTGGAAGGACCTGCAGGACCATGAAGACCTCCAGTCATCCTTTAGTCCGGGGGAGGGGAGGTGTATCACAGTGAGTCGGGGACAACGCTGAAATTAGAACTTTAATAAATCACACAGCACATGGCAACACATTCACCCCATTGCTCATAAGAGATCTCTCTTCCTTCATCTAAACTCCCATATAAGCCCTTTGTTCTTCTTCCTAAATGTGTCTGCCTTTGGTCTCCTTCTCTCCCTTACCCTGTACCTCGTCTCAGCCACTAACTAGAACAGCCTCCTTGCCAGTCTCTCTGGCCCTGGGTCTCCCCAGCTTTATGCTCTCCGCACAGGAGGCCATAATGATCTCTCACATACATGGGTCATAGGGTGTCATCACCTGTTAAACTTCCCAGTGGCTTCCTGTTGAATGTGGAAGGAAGTCCAGGTTCCTAACCATGAGACTTACTTGCAGAGCCTGACGTGTCCCGCCCCATTTGCCCTCTACATGCCAGCCTCTCTGCTCTGCCCGTCTGTCCTGGAATACTCTGCTCGTCCCACCAGGGCTTTGTACTGCTCTCCCCTCCTCCTGGGTCACACGCCCCAGGGTATTCAGTGGGTGGTCCTTTGTCACTCAGGAGAGGGGCGGGTAAATCTCACGATGCCTGCTGTTAGCTCACATGTGTGTGCCTGGTTGTATGGCATGAGGAAAAGGAGACTAGGATATGTGAGCGTAGGGAGTGGGGTGGGGTTGGAGGAGAGGATCCAGGGAGCGTGGCTGATGAGGAGACCACACGTGGAAAGGAAGCCATGTAGACAAGGGCAGGGCCTTGCAGTCCTAGCCCTTTCCAAGCCCTTTTGGCTTTGTGATCTAGGCCAAGTTATTTGCCCCTTTGCAGACTTAGATTCTTTATCTAGGAATAGGAGGTCCTAATTGTATCTATCCATCAGAGCCATTGTGAAGGCGAGTGATAACTTGAACGAAAGAGCAAAGGTGGGATCTGGCATGGCATCAGTATGTAATAAGTAGTAATGTTTTAACTTTAAATATAAATCAGTAAAACAGGAAGACATGAGTTTGGTGGCTTGTCAAAGGCTATTTGCATAGTCATTGGAGGGGTTGCTATCTGGCTCAAATTTAAAGTCTATTTTCTCTCCAGGGCTCAGAGTATGAAAATGCCTCTAGAGCTTGCTCTCCAATATGGTAGTCACTAGCCAGATGTGGCTATTTATACCTACACTGAGTATAACAAGATGCAATGAAAAATTCAGCTCATTTGATTCACTAGCCAAGTTGCAAATGCTCAGTCGCTGTAAGTAGCTAGGGGCTACGATATTGGAAAGTGCATATACAGGACAATTCCATCATCACAGAAAATTCTGTGGGACTCCATTGCCTTAAGTGTAAGAAAATAGCGTGCCACATCTATACAAGACTAGTCCTTAGCTGGGGATTTTAATTAATGGCAAGCACAGGTAATGTCCACATCACTGGGTATAGAGTGTTCAGGAGCAGGGTGTTCAAGCTTCCCAAGGGGCAGAGAAGTGAGGTTGCCTTTGGAGGTGCTGGGCTGGCTGCTTTTTCATACTGCTCTGGTCTGCAATGTTCTCTGGATTGCTAGAATATCACTGTGTTCATCCCCTTGCTTCTCCAAATGTGCTTTATCCACAAATAGCATTGGCAAACCTGGCAGATTACTAGAAATGCAGACTTTCAAGTCCCACCCCAGACCTGCTGAATCAGGATTTGCATCCTAACAGGCTCCCTGGGTAACTAGGGTACACATTATGTTTGAAAAGCACAATGGTGGACTACATTCTGCAATGGTTCCTGTTGCCTTTAAGGTCAACTCTTCCAGGAGGTGTCTCCTAAGCCCAACGGAACCATGTGTTAGGGCTATCCAGTCAACCACGAGCCCTGGCACTGAAGCCCCTTCTTTAGAGATGCAGCACAGCTCACTTTTTCTTTCTTTATGTTGTGCGTATCTGAGGTCAAAACTGGAAGGACCCTTAGAGGTAATCTAGTCCCAGCTGCTCACCTTGTAGATGGAGAAACTGAAGCTCAGAGAAAAAAAGCAGCTTATCCAAGATCATAAAGCAGTGTCGGAGCTTAAACCAAGCTGACACGGTGTGGAGGTTCAGATTAATACCTCACTCAGCAACGAGAAGCGCACATTGCTGTAGTGGGAGGACTCGGGACTGAAGTTCCTTCTTAGCCAAATGTGGCGAGCTTCTGCTACTCTTTATAATTATTCCTAGGAAATGGTACTAGTCACCAAGTTACCTCTTAATGGGTACTCGCTGTACACCAGGCACTTTTTGAAGGGTTTGCACATATTATTTTATTGGGTCCTCACAGCAATTCTGTGATGTTAGCATTGTCACTCTTACCTCTTTAAAGACAAGGGGACTATGGCACAGTGAGGTTAAGGAACTTGGCCAATTCAACCCTGAGATGTCCAAGTAGTAAGAGTAGACTGGGAACAAAAGTGAATCAAGGGGGGCTAGCAGGTGGCATGGTGGTTAAGGATGCTGGACTCCCATGTGGTCAACCGTGGTTCGAGTCCTGGACCTAGTGGCTCTCTCTCTCTCTATTGTGCACACACTCTGTTCCTCTCTGGTCAAATTAAAATAAATGCTTAAGTAAATAAAGTTAAATAAAATAATTTTTTTTTAAAAGTAAATCAAGGGGGACCAGCAGTTAGCGTAATGGCTATGTCGCTGGACTCCCATGTAGTCGACCATGGTTCGAGTCCCGGACCTGGTGGCTTGAACTCACATCGGGTGCGTGTGCGTGCGTGCCTAAGATCCCGAGAGGAGAATAGAGGAGAAGGGATTGCGGCGTGGCCACCCATCCTGGGGGATGATTTCTCGCTTTCTGTCTCTCTGTCTGGCGAGCGCATGCGCCCTATAGCAAAAACCTCACAAAAAAAAAAAAAAAAAAAAAAAAAAGTGAATCAAAGACTGAGCCCTGGATGATTTTATTCAGCTTTTATTTTTAGAGAGAGATTTTTGCAATAGGGTGCATGTGCTCACCAGAGAGACAGATTCAAGCCCATGATGTCTAACCCGGAGCCCATTTTCCTCCCTGCCCTGTGCACGGACCATGCAGAGCATTCACACATGAAGTGATTCCTGCACAGCTGAGGCAGCATAAAGCCAAGAAGAGCTGTGTTGATACTCAGTCATGCACAGGTCAGTTTCTATGATGGTCACAAGTGGATCACCACCCAGGACCACCCACTCAGGAGAGAAGACAGAGTCACTGAATCACTCATTAGGGAACGGGCTCTGTGGTCTAGTGGTTAAGGAAACCGGATCCCACATGGCCGACCGTGTAGTAGGAGTCTCAGCTCCAGCGGCTTGAAAGACACACTGGGCTCATGAGCATGTGTGCGCAAAATCCCGACATGATGGAGAAATGGAGGAGAAGGCATGGTGGTGTGGCCACACCCAACTGGGGGATGTTTCCTCCTTCTCCTCTTTTTGGTGAGCACACACACAGTCTGGCTTATAAACAACAATGACAAAAAATATTTTTTTTAAAAAAGGATCTCTCACTTTAAAACTTGCTATCTGAAAATAACATGTGGACTAATTGGCTTTAGATCTTTGATTTTAGAACTTGTGAAAAAGTGTGGTAGAGTGAAAGGAATAGTTATTATCTTCACACCTGAGGCAAAGATTCATCTTAGGGGAAAAAACTGCCTTTGTTTAAGAAAAAGGTAATAAGTTTCTTGGTTGAAGAAGGTAGAACCCTAGAAGCATGAGTTAGAAAGAAAGGAAGAAACAAAAAAGGAGCTAAACTATTGCGTGGGAAAAAGATGATCCAAAATTTGTGTTTGGAGAGAGAGAAGAGAGAAGAGAAAAAAAAGAAAGGGGGAGAGGAGACCAAGGAGTATATTGCCAGGAATGATCTATCAGGCAGTATTTTTAAAGGGCTATCCATTATTTGGCTTAATTTTCTTTCTTTTCTTTCTTTTTTCCTTTTTTTTTTTTTTTGCACTGGCTTTTCAATGCTATCATCCTAAGTAAGCCTCTTTTTCCTCTTCACGTCAGTCCTATCTGCTTTGTGCACAGGGTCATGTATGTGTGTGTGTGTGCACATGTGCATGTACATCTGCATGCCTGTGCGTATTCAGAGAAAGAGCTGAGTTGCTCAATGGGTTGTAAGAATATTCATATGCAATCTAATTTGAAGGAAGCAAAATATTGCAGACTAGCAGAAATATCACCCTCCTTTAAAGAGCATTTATTGATTTTTGCCTCTCCATTCATTCAGTCCTTCTTTCAAGAATTATTTAGTGAGCAACTATGATGTGGTGGGCAGTAGATAAGATCAAGGCAGTAGTAGAGGTTGGGGAAGGGGGTGTAGGGCTTTGTGTGCTCTGCTAAGGCTTTATTCTGAGTGAAATGAGGAACCACTGCAGAATTTTGAGCAGAGGAGGGAGCTGATCTTGTAGTTTGGAATCCGTCTAGATACTGGGATAGTAGGTTGTGAGAGGTGTGTGGGTGGAAGCAGACAGACCAGTTAGGAGGCTATTGCACCAGTCCCAGCAAACCACTAGGTAACTTGGGCATGGTAGTGCAGGTAGTGAGACAGGATTATGATTTACTATTATGAAATAATGAGGCAGAGGGTAAAAAGGTCTGGAATTTAGGAAAACAGTCCAGGTGGGAGATATAAATTTGGGAATCATCAACCTGCAGGTGAAATTTAGCACCCCAAAATTAAGTCTGTCTAATTCAACCCTGAGATGTCCAAGCAGTAAGAGTAGACTGAGAACAAAAGTGAATCAAGAACTGAGCCCTGGAAGATTTTATTCCTCTCAGGATTTTGGTCACGCATGCACGCACACACACCCAGCATGAGTTTTAAGCCACTGGGTCTGGGACTCAAACTGCGGTCAACTATGTGAGAGTCCAGCAATGTAACTATTATGCCATCTGACGATCCCTTATTCATTTTTTTATTCACACCACTTAACTGAAACCACTTTGTCAAGGTCACCAGTGACCTTGTTGAACAGGAAGATCTTTTCCTAGTCCTCATAGCATTTGACCTCTGTTTGAATTAAATTCCTTCCACGTGCCAAAGAATCATGATTGATATACCCCTCCACCAGAATTTCCGGAGATACCAGGAAGGATGTAGGGGATGCTAGATGCAGAAAGGAATTTTACCCAGATTTATTTGGCTGCTCATCTGATTTCAGGGATAGAAATGAACCATAAAACTTAGAATATATAATGGTGAAAATTAAAATATGGCATATGGAGCATTAAAGCTGGAAGATGCAGGCTGGCCTAAGGGTTAAGGGAGCCAGATTCCATATAGCCAACTGTGGTTCAAATCCTGCCCTGACAGTTTGAAAAACATGCCATATACCATGTGTGCATGTGCCCCAAATCACGACAGGATGGAGAAATGTAGGAGAAGGAATTGCAGCTTGGCTGTGCCCCACAGGAGGTGCCTTTTGTCTCTCCCTGTCTCTGGCAAGTACACAGGCACTCTGGCAATTAAAGAAAAGGCTGAAGATGCAAAGGGGTCCTTGAGCCCATTGAGTTTTTAAAATTTCAAATTCGAATATTTACTGCTGGTATACAGGCTGGCGAGTGACTTTTGCATACTGGTCTTGTGTCTGTGACTATGCTACACCTACTTATTCATTCCAGAAATATTTTTTTTCTTTTTTAAAGAGAGATTTTGGCTATAGGGCACATGTGCTCACTGGAGAGACAGAAAGACAGAAAGCAAGAAATCACCCCCAACGGAGGATGACCACACCATAATTTCTTCTCCATTTTCTCCAGAGTTTGAGCATGCACACACATGTGCCCTGGTGTGTTTCAAGCCACCAGGTCCTGGACTCAAACTGTGGTCAGCTGTGTAGGAGTCCAGCGGCATAACCATTACACCATCTGCTGGTTCCATTCCATTCCTGGAGTTTTTAGTAGATCATTTGGAATTTTCTACATAGACAATCTTATGTCATCCATGAATAAAGACAGTTTTATTTCTTCCTTTTTAATATGTATACCTTTCTCTTTCCATTTTTCTCTTCTCATTAAACTAGATAAATTTTACAATCCAATATTTAGGAAGAGTGCTAAAGAAGAACATTCTTGCCTTGTTCCAACTCTTAGGGAGAAAGCATCCAGTTTCTCATGTTAACTATGATGTTGGATGTAGGCTCTTTGTATATACACTTTATTTATTTATTTATTTATTTATATTTGTATATGTATATATATTGGAGAGGTTTCTGCTATAGGGCATGTGCACTCACCGGAAAGACAGAGACAGAGAGACAGAAAGCGAGAAATCACCCCCCAGGGGGATGGCCACGCCTCAACCCCTTCTCCTCTTGGGATCTTGGGTGCACATGAATAAGTGCCTGGTGTGAGTTTAAGCCACTGGGTCTGGGACTTGAACTGTGGTTGACTATCTATCTATATAGATAGATAGATAGATAGATAGATAGATAGATATAGATAGATAGATATAGATATAAATTTCTCTCTAAAGCATTGCTTTCACTGCATCCCATACATTTAGTAGGTTGTTTTACATCAAAATATTTTTTAAATTTTGTCATGAGAATTCCTTGTTGTTTTGCGGATTATTTAGAATTGTATTATTTAATTTTCAAATAGTTGGAGATGAGTCCACTAGTTTTTAAACTATGCTGTGCAAATTTCTAGGATTCTACAGCTGTGTCAAGACCCAGGAGGTGCTGCAGGCTAGGCAAACAGGTCAGGCTGTAGCACTTCTGTCTTGTCCTCCATCAGAAATTCACCATATCAGTTGCTTTGTTAACTGGCTAGGTTACACTGCGGTATGCCGTAAGAAACTTGCTGCTTAATGAAACAAAGGTTTAGTTCTTGCTCATGCTATTGGTCAAACTGAGTTGTAGGGAAGCTTTGCTCCACCCAGGCACTTTGGGATCCAGGCTGACTGAGATGTTGCTATGTTAAAGCTGCATGACCTGGAGTACATGGCGTTTTCAGTGGCCATGGCAGGGTGGACACATCTAGGAGGAGTGAGGGGTATTGCATCCTGTCTGTTCTAGGGTTCAGTTAAGAAGGACTTTCACACATCACTGTTACCTTAACCCTTTGGTTGGAACTAGTCATCTGGTACCACCCAGCTGCAAGGGAGCTGGCAAGGAAGAAGGATTAGACAATGTTTGGTGAACTCTAGGCTTTTGACCACAATTGGTGTTCTTCCTAAGACTTCTTTGACAAAAAGTTTTGCTCCTAAAATATCCAGTCTTTTTGTTGAGCAGATGATAGCACAGATAGTTTTTTATTGCTTTCCAAAAGAGTAATTGATCGTGAAGACTGTATAAACCCCTTGACCTTGTCTCAGGTCATGTCCTCAAACCCAGGACCATACATCATTTTGCACAAATCAGCTGGAATTCTGCACTCCCAGTGTAGGACTTTAACAGGTAAGAAGGATATCTCAAACATATGTATGTTAGAAACTTTATAAAAACTATATTTTTCTGTGATATGAGACTGTTAAAGAAAATTTGCAAATAATGCTTAAATAATTGCCAAGACTCAGAATAATTGAGAGTATTTCCAACTCACATACATTTTTTACTCAGTATTTTTGCCAAATGTAGGAATGTTTGAAAAAAATGAACTAGGTAGCAGAGGAATTGCTCAAGGTAGAATAAGATGTATTTCTGAATTTAAGCAAATAACATACAGTAGACAGTAGCTGCTGACATTAATATATCTTTAATTTAGCTGGTAAGGTATTTTTCACTAAGGAGACAGTTTTATAAAATATGCAGGCTTTCACTTTTGGCTATACTTATATTTATACTAATGTCAATAATATATATCCCACATTTAAAAAATGATAGCCCATACATATGCATACATGTATACAGGAGAGAAGTGCCTTTGACAGGTTCTCGACATGCTGCAGTCTTCTTTCCCTAGCTCTTTAGTTCCTCAAGAGCCTGGGTGCCAGTGTGTGTGCCTGGCAAGTTTTCAGGCCAACCTGGGAATCCAAACGCATAGTTGGCCATACAGCTTCCAGCCTTGAAGCAAACGTACATTACCATTGCCCACAGTGACTTGGCCTATATTCTAGGATTCTATTGGAAGAGTAATTCAAATGGTCCTAAACAGTATACGATCAAAAGTAGATGACCTCCTTGCACCTGATCCACAAGTCTTCCTTCCCTAAGACAACAATTCTCATCAACCTCTTGGATATAATTTCAGAAATAACCATGAATGTCCTGCGAAAAGAAATAGCTGGGAACCAGCAGTTAGCGTAGTGGCTATGTTGCTGGACTCCCACGTAGTCGACCGCGGTTCACATCCCGGACCCGGTGGCTAAGAACTCACGCCAGGTGCATGTGTGTGCGTGCCCAAGATCCCGAGAGGAGAATGGAGGAGAAGGGATTGTGGTGTGACCATCCCCCCGGGGGGTGATTTTTCGCTTTCTGTCTCTATGTCTCTCTCTGTCTGTCTGATGAGTGCATGTGCCCTATAGTGAAAACCTCTCAAAAAAAAGAAAAGAAATAGCACAGTTTATTAAAACAAATAATGTTCTTCTGAAGTAACCAATATGAATAACCTATATGCATAACCAATATGATAGAAAACAATTTTCATGACAGCAATAAAAATTATAAAATATTTGGAGTTTGACTTCAAAATAGTACATAGAGACCTATGGAGAAAAGTTTTAAACTCTTATAGAGAGTGTAAGTGAAAACATGCATGATTATATATGTGGACCATATCCATTGATTAGAGAGCTTTATAACTATGTCAGTGCTCTTCAAATAAACCTATACATTTAGTAAAATTCCAAATAAAAAAAAATCCACAAAAAATATTATATGTATACAGAAAGCCATGTTTTTAGCAATTTCGAACATTTAAAACAAAGAAGAATAATTTACATGTTACAATGCTACAGTAATAATAAGAAAAAGATATATTTGTGACATAAGAACAGAGCAATAGGGACTAGTAGATGGTGTAATGGTTACATTGCTGGACTCCCACACAGTCAACTGTGGTTCAAGTCCCAGATTGGGTGGCTTAAAACTCAGGCTGGATGGGTGTGCATACATGCCCAATCCTGAGAGGAGAATGGAGAAGGGACTGTGATGGGGCCATCCCCCCAGGGGGTGATTTCTTACTTTTTGTCTCTCTCTGTCTCTCTAGTGATTGTGTGTGCCCTATAGAAAATACTCTCTTAAAAAAAAAAGAGAGAGAGCAATAAAAATAAGTAGAACTGAGAACTCAGAAATAGACTCATGTATATGAGATTATATATAATAAATGTGGTTATAATTTAGGGTACAGTTTTGTTTATGAAGTAATTATGGGGAAATTATATATTATGCAAAGAAAAGTAAAATTGGATCTCTATCTCATAACGTGAACAAAAGTGAATTCAAAGTGGATTACAGACTTCAACATGAAAGATCAAATATAAATATGTGGATAAAATGCAGGCAAATTATCTCTGTATCTTTTGAGATAGGGAAGGCTGTCTTGAATAAGATTGGAAAAGCATAACCACAAGGAAAAACTCCATGGCTCTGACAAGATCAAAACTAAAGATTTCTATTCAATAAAGGTCACTATGGACAATATTAACAAAACCTGACAGGTAATCAATATAAAAAATGTACAAGGAAATCCTTGCATAGCAGTGAGAAAAAGATAAGAAATCCAAGAAGAAAAATGGCCAAAGACTAAGCAGGCAAAGCACAAAAGGAGAAACTGAGGGTATAAGAAGTGTGATCACTCTCCCATGGAGCAATAGACAATTGATCAAGGGGATGCTCCTCCATCTGAGTTCACCAACAAGTCAATAGTCGGCTAATGGCAAGTTTGACCAAAAACGAAGGAAACTGGGAATGCTAATCCACCGTTCTGAGACAGGCAAATGAAAAACAGTCCTAGTAGTATTTGCAGAAATTCAATATTTGGATACCCCATGATCTAGAATCTACTCTGTTGTTCCCACCAATCCTAGAAGCTATTTATTGCTGCATGTCTGTGGGGATGGGGAGATGAAGAGTACTTAGAGATCCACCAGAAAGGACATGAATAGATTTGCTAGGACTGCTATGTAGCATTGAGAATCAGTGAACAAAATGTACCCATGAATGAGTGGCCTTCAAAAAGCATGGAAATGTGTATGATTAAAAAACCTATATTTGGGGATCAGCAAATGGTGTAATGGTTATGTCACTGGACTCTCGTGTAGTCAACTATGGTTTGAGTCCCAGACCCAGTGGCTTAAAACTCATGCTAGGCACATGTGCACGTGTGCCCAAAATTCCAAGAGAAGAATGGAGGAGAAGGGATCGTGGTGTGGCCATCCCCTCTGGGGGGTGGTGATTTTTGCTTTATGTCTCCGTCCTTCTCTCTCTGGCAAGTGCATGTGCCCTATAGCAAAAAATCTGTCTCAAAACAAAACAAAACAAAACAAAACAAAAAAGCAACCTAAACTTGGGTTTCAGGGGGGTTTTGCACTAAAATAAGCACATTCTTTTAATTCCATTTTTTCTATGAGCTTTCTGAAGTCCGCTCATAGAGCAACATGTGTCCTAAACAGGATATTATTGAGTAAATGAAGATAAAAAAATGAGATGTCTAACGTGCTGTCTTTTATGTAAATTTAAAGTACATATCATCACAAAAATCACTGCCTAAAGGAGGGTGATACAGCAAACACATTAGAAGTGTTCCTACTGCGAGGAAGGAGAATGGAATGGGAACCATGGAGGAAGAGAAAAAGCAAAGCAGAGCAAGGCAAGGTCCTTGGCCAAGCAGAATGGGAGAGTTTACCATAAATGGAGTCTGATAAACTTAGAGTTCTGTCCTGAGGAGCGAGAAATCAATATGTAGATAAATAATTAATTTTATTCTTTAATTTGAACTTCATTACACTTATATATGACTTCATTTGCACTTGATTTGCTGACATATTACACTTCATAGACAATTAAATCTTCTTTAATCTTAAATTTACAGTTTTTATATATTTAGGAAAATTTTTTTCAGGTCTTGAACATCTTCTCATGCCTTTGGAAGACTTCCCAGGCTCAGGGCACTGGGCCTACACCATTAGATAGTGTGACCACATACATAGTGTCAGATTTTATGGTTACACCACAATATACAATATTTAGGAGTCAGATCTTGGTGACTATCTGGATTGCTTACACTGTTCATTTCTCTGACAAACAATATGGCAATGCACATCCTTGTATATAGTCTTTGCACAATGTCTCTCAGTAGATTAAATTTCTAAATTACTAAAAGTAGTATTGGAAAAATATATACATTGCTGATATATATATATATATATATATTTAATTGAACAGAAATTGACAAATTAACCTTGTACCAATTTATATTCTCACCCTTGCCAACATTGTGTGTAATTAAGCTTTTTTGATTTTTGTGGTACTGGTTGATGAAATATTTTATTCGTGATTTAAATTTTATTTACTTAATTATAAGTGACTTTGCATAATTTTTTCACATGGTTATAGCCATTCATGTTACCATTAGTGCCTGGCTTATTCTTATTAAGTTACAAATGTTTTTGGTTATTAAGAATGTTAGTCCTTCTTATGTTTTGTGAATATATAGTAATATATATGTGTACATTTTTGAGTACTATTTAGCTACAGCACATATTTTATTGTATAGGTTTCATACAAACCATAAACATGGTTTCATGTTTAGTTTAAATATGATCTAAATGAAATTTACTTTGGGGTAAGAAATAAAGTAGGGAAATAGGAGATTTACTTTTCCCTTGTATTTAGTCAATTGTTCCAACATTATTTATTGAATCACCCTGTTTTCCCATTTAAATCACTTAATGATTTAAAATGTCATCCTTGCCAAACACTAAATTACTACTTAGAGGCTTTTCTAAAAATTAGAATTTTCATTCTTTTCCATTGATCTGTCTCTTTGTTAATGTGCCAATATATAATACTTAATAATTCTAGACTTATGGAATAATTGAATTAGTTTCTTCTTAGCACTTTTATTTTCATAATTTTTATACTGTTTCTTATAAATTTCTTTTTCCTTTTTTTTTTTTTTTGGAGAGGTTTTTGCTATAGGGTGCGTGCGCTCACCAGATAGACAGAAACAGAGAGACAGAAAGAGAGAAATCACCCCCCAGGGGGGATGGCCATGCTGCAGTCCCTTCTCTTCCATTCTCCTCTCGGGATCTTGGGCACGCACGCACACGTGCACAGCGTGAGGTTTAAGCCACCAGGTCCGGGACGTGAACCGTGGTCTACTACGTGGGAGTCCAGCGACATAGCCATTATGCTAACTGCTGGTCCCCTTTTTTTGGGGGGGGGATTTTTGCTATAGGATACATGGGCTCACCAGAGAGACAGAAAGTGAGAAATCACCGCCACCCCGAGGATGTCCATGCTGAAATCCCTTCTCCTCCATTCTCCTCTTGGGATTTTGAGCACACATGCACACACGCCTGGCATAAGTTTTAAGCTGTCAGGTCCAGGACTCAAACCATGGTCGACTGTGTGGGAATCCAACAACGTAACCATTACACCATCTGCTGGTCCCACATGTTTCTTTTTCTACATGTAATTTAGAATCCTATTGCCTAGTTCAAGGAATATAAGGATAGGAAGATGCTTAGGTGATACAGAGGGATGACTTGCCTTAAGAAATCAGAGCTCAGGTTGGGAGAAAGGGTATCCATACAGAGATGAGGTGGTAGTAGAAATGAGAGATTGGTTGCATACAGAGAGATTTATCAAATAAGTAAACCTTCTATGTGTAATGGAAACAAGTTTTCTGACTGTTGGAGAAAGAGATGTGCAAATATGGAAAAGGAGAAAACTAGAGTGGATCCTGTGAATATTGAGTTTGGTTTTCCACATCTGGCTGTATAGAAATAAACACAGATGTAAATGTGTGCGTGCATGTGTGTGTGAGATGAGTATATTCTAGCTCTGTTCACTGGAAGGGCCTTGGGTCAGTGACACCCCAATAGCAATAAACATGTCTAGCAGCAATTCATGGCTTCTATATCCCATCTATATTGGTTTTCTATTGTTGCAGTAACAAAGTACCATACATTTAGTGGCTTAAAATAACACATTATTATCCTATAATTTGGGGGCTTAGGAATCCAAAATGGGTCCCACAGAGCTAAAAAATCAAGGTGTTGGCAAAGCTAAAGGACATTAGTTTATTCTGAGGGCTTCCAGAGACCACTCACATTCTTTGGCTTGTGGTCCCTTCCATGTTCAATGCCAGTGATGGCAGCACTCTGATCTCTGCATTCACCCTCACGTCTCTCTCTGATTCTGACTCTCCCACTCCCTCTTTCAATTATGAAGTCTTTTGTGATTACATTGGGCCACATGGATAAGCTGGAATAACTGACCATCTCAAGATAAACTCTCTTTAACTCAATTAATCTTCAAGGTTCCTTTACCATGTAAAATAATATATCCATGGGATTTGATAATTTGAACATGGACCTCTTTGGAACCTGTTATTCTGCTTTTCTGTACCATTTTTCATTAAAGGAATGAGGGGTCATTATAGAAATGACTGAGTCCAGGGCTGGAGCATATTGTCACGCTAGAAAATATGAAAGGAATCAAGGAATGATGGGAGCCTTTCTAAAGGATGAAGTTCAGCTTAAAGGGACTCCCATTCCCTTCTCTTCCTTCTCCTCCTCTCAGGATTTTGGGCATGCATGTATATGTGCCCTGTGCGAGTTTCAAGCTACTGAGTCCAAGACTCGAACTGTGGTTGACTACATGGGAGTCCAGTGATGTAACCATTATACCATCTGCTAGTCCCATAAATAATGATCTTTACAGATAATTCATTAGGATAAAACAGGAATCCAAGAGTTCTTACTGATATAAATAAATTAATGAATAAATGTAAAATTTGACAAGAAATAGAATATTTATATAGCTTCAAAGTATCTACCCTCAAAATGACTTGCATTCATTACATTACAGAATTCATTACAAAAGGGCAAAGAATAACTTCTTAATAGGGAGGCCTGGAGATACCACCTTCATCAGGTGATTACAGTAAATAGCATGAGTAATGGACAAATTGAAATTATGCATACTATGAAGCAATAAGAAAACAGTATTGGTTCTGGAATATTTATATGAAAAAAATTCATCATCTAAATCTAATTACAAGGAAATACCAGGCCAAAACTGAAAATTATTCTAAAAAAAAGTATTTTCAGTAATCTTCAAGAGTTCAAGGTCATCAAAGTCAAGGAAAGGCTAAGGAACAGTTCCATATCAAAGAGGACCAGAAAAACTGTCAGTTAAATACACAGTGCTGTTCTGCATTGGATTCTTTTACTCTGAAGGTCATTATTGAGACAATTGGTGCAATTTGAATGGAATTGGAGGATTAAGTAATAGTAACATAAAATTTTAATTTCCTGATTTCAATAGTAGAATTGTGTATTGTATTACAAAACTACACACAAAAGAGTATTCAAGGGTAGTAGGCCATAATGTTAGCAATTTGTTTTTAAATGGTTCAGGTGAGAGTTCTTTGTAGAGTACTTCTAACATTTTTGAAAGTTGAGATTGTTTCAAAAATTAAACATGCAAACTATAAATCAGTGTTTAGTTGGAAAAAATAACATTACCGTTTTTGTTGGAGTTGCATTAAATTTATAGATTCAGGAAGATTGACGTGTTTGTTAACACCTTGCTTATATTTTGTATTTAACAACAAAAAAAACATTGCCTACATCAATATCCTGAAGCATTCTTCTGTTTTCTTCTTGTAATTCTGTGGTTTTGAGTCTTAAATTTAAGTCTTTAATCCATTTTGAGGTAACTTTTTTTATATGGTGAAAAATAAAGGTCTAGTTTCATTCTTCTACATATAGGTATCCAATTTTCTCATCACCATTTCTTGAAAGGACTGTCCTTTTCTCACTGAATATTCTTGGGTGCTTTGTCAAAAATCAGTTGACTGTGTGTTTGTGGATTTATTTGCAGGTTCTCAATTTGGTCCATTGGCCTATATATCTGTTTTATGTCATACCATGTAGTTTGGGTTATTATGACTTTGGAATATAATTGAAGTCAGGTCTTATAATGCCTTTAATTTTGTTCTTTTTGCACAGAATTGCTTTGGTTATTTGAGATCTTCTGTGATTTTGTGTGACTTTTTTTCTTTTTTAGACATTTGTCATAGGGTGCGGGAGTTCGCCAGAGAGAGGAAGATAGAGACAGAGAGAGGAAAAGTGAGAAGTACATCTTCCATCCCCCCAAGGGAATGGCCATGCCACATTCTCTTCCCTTCCATTCTCCTCTCAGGATTTTGGGCTTGCACACACATGTGCCCGGCATGATTTTCAAGTCACCAGGCCTGGGACTTGAACTGCAATTGGCTATGTGGTAGTCCAGTACCTTAACTACCACACCACCTGCTGGCCCCAATTTCACACAACTTTTATCATTTTTTTTTTATTTCTGGGAAGAATGCCATTGGCATTTTAAAAATAGAAAACAGTATGGAATTTCCTAAAATATTAAAAATAGAACTGCCTTATGATCCAGTAATTCAACTACTGACTATTTGCATAACAGAATGGAAATCGGTATGGCAAAGAGATATGGCACCCTGTGGTCATTGTAGCACTATTCATAGTAGCTAAGATATAGAATCTACCTAAGTGCTCAGCAACAGATGAATGGATGAGGAAAATGTGTATATAGACACAATGGAATATTAGCCATAAAAAGGACCAAATCCAATCATTTGAGGTAACATGGATGAACCTGAAAAATAATGCTAAGTAAAATAAGCCAGGAACTGAAGGACAAATACTGTATGTTCTCACTAATGGAAGCTTGATTTGTTTACATAGAGGTGGAAAGTATAGCAGTGGACAATGGAGATTGGTGGAAAGAGGGATGGAGACATGGGGGAACATGGTTGAAAGTATTACAAGAGTACAGCTGGCTGGGTACACAGCACAGTGAAGACAGCGGGTGACAGTTCAATGTGTACCTCAGGAGAGAAGAGCACATTTCAGACACATACAATAGGAGGTGATGGTGAGGACTCATGGTAGCGGATGTGCTCATACCTTGATTTGATTAACACAGAATGGATACATATTTTGAAAAATCACACTGTACCTCCTTAATATGTATAACTAGTATATGTAAACTAGAAATTATGATTTTAAAAAGTCACTAATTAAACTGAAAAAGCAATAGGGTATGTATTCCCATTGTCAAGACTTCTTCATGTACTTTGCTCTTTTAAAGCTTTCTTTATGTGGATCTTCAATATTGCTTGCTATATTTATTCCTTTATATGTTAATGTTTATTATTTGATGAATGGGATCGATTATTCCATTATATTTTCTAAGTGTATGTTGATTCTGTATAAGGAAGAGATTGATTTGGTAAAATTAACTTTGTAACCGGCCATTTTCAAGATTCTCATATGCTTCCTAACAGTTTCCTCACTCAATTCTTCTGTAATATCCAGATAAGGAATTATACTATCTGCAAAGGGCTAAATTTTTTTTTATCTCTTTTTAATTTTTCTTTACATTTGATATATTTTTATAATACAATTTCAGTGCATAGTTATTTCCCAAAGAATACTAAATAGTAGTATGATACTGGAAGCCTTTGCCTTTTCACAACACTGAACATATAGTACAGTGCTGACTTTGGCTTATATATTAAAAGGTATCCAAATATTCCTATCTCTTTTTAATTTTTTAGCAATTATTTGTTTAATTTATTATTATTGTTTTAAAATTTGCTATAGGACACATGTGCTCACCACAGAGAGCAAGAGAAAGTGAGAAAGTCAGCCACCAGATCTGGGACTCAAACCGTAGTCACCCACGTGCTAGTCCAGAGGCTTAACCACCATGCCACCTGCCGGTCCCTTCTTTTAAAGTTTTGATTCTCATATTTTGGATGCTGCTTTTGTAACAATCCTTACTCCAACTAGAGTGGCGAGTTTCCTGGGTTTCCTTGTTGCCTGCCATATACCCCAGTCAAGGTGCTAAAAAATCTCTAATCCAGAACCATCACCAGGATAAACAAAAACAAAAAACCCAGACAAACAAACCTCTGAAAAAAACCATTACCCTTAGCCAACGAAACAAGAAAAGGGTGCCCTAACAACAGAAAACCTTACTGGCAATCCCTACCAGATTCCAACTCAACAGCAGCAGGAAAACCTTAGCCTCTTGCACTTGCGGTTTCAGCAGGGTGAGGTAGAAATTGAGCTCCCAACCCTCCCTCATACGCCCTTGCCTCACTTCACCAAATCAGGTAGCGGTCTGACTCCCAGTGAGGCTGAGTGGAGAGGTAATCTTCCATTCCCTCAGCAGAACCAGGCAGTCCTCCAATTTTCCTGGCAAGATAATGTTGCCTGGGCAGAGCGGGGAGCTGGACTTTGATATTTTTGCCTGATGGAAGCAATCAATGCTTCAGTCTTCCCACAGAGATAGAGTTAGTGGAGTGCAGTGGGGAGCTGAGACTCCAAATACAGCAGGTGGGATGAGGTGATGCAAAATAGTCTATGCCCTTCTGAAGCAGGCATGACTCCATCTTGGAGGAGCGCCTCCAAGAGAAGTGGGGAATGAAGCAGGTGTGACTCCATCTTGGAGGAGAGCCTCCATTATGAACTGTTAATTCCTATGACTGGAAACCTCCCTTCTCTCCTTTTGTTTAAGAGTAGAGTGAACATTCCTATTGTCCTTAAAACCCCACTTATCCTAATCACCTTAAGGATGATTAACCTGCTTACCTGCTTTTTCTTGCTTCTATAGTGCTTTTGCTTTTACTTTGTAAAGCCCTCCCCGTCCCCCTCCCCACCCTCCCCAGCCTTTCAAGCCTGCTGCTCTTTATCCTCGTAAATCATCAAGTCATCTCGGACAGGATTGGGCATTTTTGGTCTATATAAACTCCATTCACCGGGGGCTGAGGAGTTTTGAGAGACATGAGCCACCCTCCCCCCCGGCCACTACGTATGCTGCTGGCTTAATCAATAAATTCCAATAAATTTGGCTATGTCTGGATGTCCTCTTATTTCTCGCTGAGTAGACTTCAACACTCTTCCACCTACTCAGCCATAACAAGGTCCTAGAGAGAAGCTCCACCCTCACAGCATGTTGGGGAATGCAGTTTGGTAGGCAGGGCAAATTGACACTTAAGTTCTATACCTTTCCACCTCTGGTGTCATGGTTTCAGCAGGGCCCCATGCTTAGTGGAACTTCTGCCCCCAGCCTAAAGTCACAGAACAGTGAGTCAGCATTCTGCTTTGCCCCTCCCTAGGTGGATGTGGCCCGGTAGGAAGCTGAACATCCACCCCCATCCAGTCCTTGGTTACACCTCAGCAGGTGGACAGCCTGATTTAAAATAAAAAGATTAAATAGGATATAGAGTCTCATAACATAATGTCCAACATGTCAAGGACATAATTAAAAAATAATACCAAGAACCAGGAAAACCATATCATGCATAAGAATAGACAATCAATACTGAGACGAATCAGATGTTAAGATTATCTGCCAAGGATTTTGTTTTATTTTTTAATATTTAAAAAATCTTTTTAGGGGGTGAATCTAGGGACATTTTCTTTCATAGAGCTCTCATTCAATTTTTTTTTTCTTTCTTTTTTTTTTGGAGAGGTTTTTGCTATAGGGTGCGTGTGCTCGCCAGACAGACAGAGAGAGACATAGAGACAGAAAGCGAGAAATCACCCCCCAGGGGGGATGGTCACGTCGCAATCCCTTCTCCTCCATTCTCCTCTTGGGATCTTGGGCACGCACGCACACGTGCCCAGCGTGAGTTTTAAGCCACCGGGTCCAGGACGCAAACCGCGGTCGACTACGTGGGAGTCCAGCGACATAGCCATCACGCTAACTGCTGGTTCCCTCAATTTTTTTTTTAAGAGATATTTGCTATACGGTGTATGCATTTGCCCAAGACGCAGAAATTGAGAACACCCCCCTCCCCCCACCGGGGATGGCCATGCCATAATCCTTTCTCCTCCATTCTCTTCTCAGGATTTAGGGCAAGCACACACATGCACCTGGAGTGAGTTTCAAGCTACTGGGTCTGGGACTTGAACCACAGCTGACCATGTGGGAATCCAGCACCTTAACCACTATACAACCTGCTGGCCTCTCATTCAATTATTGCTCTCAACCGAATATGAAAATGTCATGCTCTGATTATACTGTCGATGGAAAATAACCAACTCTGTAAAAATAATACATGCGGTTTACTTCTAAGCAGAATATGAGTGACCTAGGCCCAGAGAGGAGGCAAAACATGCCTTTCTTGGGGTGATCAGGTACAGGGGTTCCTTTTATTTGATTTTGAGAACCAGAGACAGGGTCTGGAATTTAGTGAAGAGTTTTTCCATTGGTCTGGCCCAAAAAGGTGGAACATGTGGAAGGAGGAGAGGGGAGGCTTGTAAGTTATAGGCAGGTTTAGTGATTGGAAAAGAAAGGTTGCTGAGATCAGAAAAAAAATTTACTTAAACAGATATAAGGAGGCTTAATATTCATCACAAAGATACTATGCCAGGGACAGGATGTAGGTAGAATCCTGTTACCAATGGGTCAAAATGGTCTGTTAATGCTTGTGGGCATGACTCCCTCTAGGCCCTCTGGAAGGGATTTTGAAAAATCAAAAAAAGCAGTCAAACTTCTATCCTCAATACTAAAAATTTGCTTGAATAGTAGATCATATTTATAAATATTTATTTTCCTATTTGTGAAATTTTAGCTCTGTAAATTCCTTGAAATCTGTGGTTATATCTGCCAAGTATTTTAAAATAGCCATCATAAAAAAACTTTTACCCAGCAATTATGAATTCTCTTAAAGAAAATGAAAACTAAAAAATTTCAGCAAAGAAATAGAAGTTATAAGAAAAAATGAAAAAGAAGTTATTAAAGTGGAAAATATTATAACAAAATAAAAAAAACTAACTGTAGATAGGCTTGATAATAGAGTTGATAGATGATGGAATTAGAGAATTTAAGGATCAATAGAATTTACCCAACAGAGAGGAAATAGACTGAAAAAAATTAGCAAAATGTCAGGACCTTAGGCAACAATAACAGAACTAACATTTGTATCATTGGATTTCCAGAAAAAAGGGAGAGAAAAAAAAAAAAAAGGGAGAGAGACTAGGCTCAAACAATATTCAAAGAAGTAAATAATAAACAATTCCTAAATTCGGCAAAAGACATGAACCTACAGATTCAAGAGGCAGAATTAATCTCAAATAAAACAAAACCAAAGAAATCTATGACAAGACATGTCATAATTAAACTTGGAAAAACTAAAAACAAAGAAAAAATATTGAAAGCATCAAGTAAGAAATATATTTCCTATAGAGGAACACCAATTTAAACAACAGAGAATTTCCCATCTGAAACCACGGAAGCCAGAGGCAGTGGCACAACATTTTTCGAATACTGAAAGAAAGTAATTGTCAACTGCAGTTCTGTATGCAAAGAAAAATATCCTTCAGGAATTAAGGGGGAAATGAGATTCTTAGATGAGGGACAAACAAGAGAATTTTTCCTGGCAGACCTGCTCTTAAGAATGGCTTAAGGAATTGCTCTCAACAGAAAGGAGTGATAACAAAACAATTCTTAGAACTTCAGAGAAGAAAAGCAAACATTGGAATGGGTAAGGAAAATATACTAATCTGCTTCTCATGAGTTTCTTAATTAGTATTTAATGGTTGAAACAAAAATCGTAACACCATCTAATATGGTACTCAATGTATATAGAGGAAATACATACATATATATTTTAAAAGTGGAGAGGGTAAATAGACCTAAATTTACATAGTTTCTAAACTTCATTCAAGCAGTGAAGCACTGATACCAGTAGACAGTGATAAACTCTGCGTATATACTGAAATACCTAGAGCAACCTCTGATACAACTATATAAAGCAATATACTATAAGTAGATCAAGATAGAATTTTAACTTTCAGGAAAGTAAAAAAAAAAAAGTAAAAAAAAAGATAAATGAGAATCAAAGGAAACAAACAGAAAAGAAATGTATAAAATAGAGTTAAGTTCTAATATACTAATAGTTGCCTTAAATGTAAAAGGTCTAAATATACCAATTACAAGCAAGAGACTGGAAGAGTGGATTATAAAACATGAGTGGGCAGGACTGTGGCCTGAGAGCTAAGGCCACTGCAGCCCACATGGCTGACACTGTAGTTTGAGCCCTAGACCTGGTGACTTGAGAAACACACCAGGTGTGAGTACATGCACACCCAAAACCTAAAAGGAGGGAAAATTGGAGGATAAAGATTTGTGGTATGACTATTTCCCAGTGTGTGTGAGGGGTGCTTTCCCTTTTTCCTTCACTCTGTCTCTCTGTCTCTTTCTGCAAGCACTCACATCCTCTGCAAAAATTGAGGAAAAGAAAATTATCAAGCAATATCCTGACTACAGAAATTCACTGTTAACATAAAAATGTAGGTAGGCTGAAAGTAAAGGATTGAAAAATCATACCATAAAAACACTCATTTTAAAAAGTAAGACCATAGGGATCAGCAGATGGCATAATGGTTACCTTGCTGGACTGCCACGTAGTTGACTGCGGTTCAAGTATTGGTCCCAGTGACTTGAAACATGTCAGGTGTGTGTGCGTGTATGTCCAAAATCCTGAGAGGAGAATGGAGGAGAAGGGATTGTAGCATGACCATCTCTTAGGGGGAAGGAGGTCGATTTCTCACTTTCTGTCTCTCTGTCTCCCCTGCCAGTGCACACACGCTATAGCAAATCTTTCTCTCTAAAAAAAAAAAGACCAGCTATATTAATATCAGATAAAGTAAACTATAGACCAAACAAAATTACTTTAGACAAAGAGGGAAAATAAATAATGATGAAGGGATGAATCTACCAGGAAGACATAACAATCTTAAATGCACCAAACAGGACAGCCTCAAAATATAGAAGCAGAATCTAATAGGACTGAAAGGAGAAACAGACCAATCCCAGTTAAAGTTGAAGACTTCAATCTCCCACTCTCAGCAACTATTAGAATTACTGGACAGAAAATCAGTGAAGATAGAAAAGAACCCAATACACAACCAATAGAATTTTATTGTTATACGGAAAACTTCATCCAACAACAGAAAAATACCATTTTCTTTCATGTGTGTAGGGTACATGCACCAAGATAGACCATATCCTAGGATATAAAACAAACTCAGCAAATGTAAAATAATCCAAATCATACACTATAATCTCTGTCCATAATGGACTTTAACTAGAAATCAATAACAGAATGATGACAAGAAAGTCTCCAACCAATTTGAAATTAAACCATGTACTTTCAAAGAAGTCATGGGTCAAGAGGAAGTCTCAAAGGAAATTTAAAAAATGCGTAGAACTGAATGAAAACAAAAATAGTCTATCAAAACATGTGGGATACAGCTAAAGTAGTACTGAGAGGGAAGGTTATAGCACAAAATGCTTAAATTATAAACGAGAAAAGGTCTCAAATCAATAATCTAAGTCCCCACTTCAAGAAACTAGAAAACAAGGCAATTATAGACCCAAAGCATGCACAATGTAATAAAAATAGAGCAGAAAGCAATGAAATCGAAAACCGAAAAAAAAGAAAAATCCCAAACAAAAAAGTTGGTTCTTCTTTAAAAATCAATGAAACTGATAACCTCTAGTCAGATTGATACAGAAGAGAGAAGATGCAACTTACTAATATAAAAAAGAAATAGGCTATCACTATAAATTTTGCAGTCTTTAAAATGATAGTAAGGAATTGCTAACAACAAATTTACACTCATAGTTTTGAAAAATTAGAAAAAATGGGTCAATTCCTCTGAAACTGCAGACTACCAAATGGAATCAAGAATAAATAAATAACACACATAACCACAATTCTATAATAATAATACTTTATAAAAGCTTTTTGCCTTAGGATGTATGGACTCGCTGGGTAAAGAGAGACACAGTGAGGGGGAAAGTGAGAAATCACCCCCCTGTAGGGTGGGGATGGCCACACCGCAATGCAATCCCTTCTCCTCCATTCTCCTCCTGGGATTTTGGGCATGCATGCATACACCTGGCATGATTTTCAAGCCACCAATCCAGGACTCAAACCACAATTGGGCATGTGGGAGTCCAGCGATGTAATTGCTACACCATGTGCTGGCCTCCAGTTCTATAATAATTTTAAAAAAATTGTAACCTAAAATTTTCCTTAAAAAAATCTCCAGTCCCAGATGGCTCCACTAGTGAATTTTACAAAATATCTAAGAAAGAATTACAATCAATTTTGCACAATCTATTAAGGAGAGACTATTTCTCAATTTATTTTGTCAGACTAATACTATCCAGACGAAAAGAATACATAAAAAAACTACAGACCAATGTCTCTCATATAGTTCTCACATTTTGAAACATAGTGTTAGCCAATCTAATTCTAAGTATATAAAGAATGTACACCATGGCCAAGTGAGATTTACTCCAGGTTTGCAAGGCTGGTTCAATATCTGAAATCAATCAATGTAAGCAACTGTATCAACAGGATAATGAATAAAATAAGATGATGATATCAATGACAGAAATAAAAGTAAAAGAAAATGAGAAACAGAAAATAGAAAACAATCTAATAAAATTATTGATAAAATTCAACATCTATTCATGACAAATGCTCTCAGTAAACTAGGAAGAAAAAACTTGATAAAGAGCATCTAAAAACCCTATGACTTGAATGTTTTCCCTTCAATGTAAAGAAATGAGGCAAGGATCTAGGTTCTCACCACTCTTATTCAACATATTGCTTGAAGTTTTTCCTATTGCAATAAAGCAAGAAAAAGAAATGAAAGACATACTAACTAAATAGAAAAGGGGAAAAATGTCCCTATTGGTGGATGACAATATTTTCCTTAGAAAATTCCAAAGAATCTAAGAAAGCAAAAACAAAATTTCTTGGAGCTAATAAGCACATTCAGAAAGGTTATGGGATAAAAATCAGCCACAAAAGTCAGTCACATGTCTAAGTACTATCAATAGACAACTGGAAACTGAAATAAAAAATACACCACCATTTGAAATCACTTAGAAGAAAATGAAATACTTAGGTGTAAATTTAATGAAACATAAATAGGATCTGTATGCTGAAAGTTACAGTGTGCTACTACAAGGTTAAAGAAGACAATTGTTTCATGGATTAGAATACTCAGCATAGGGGGACTGGCAGGTGGCAAGGTGATTAAAGGCATTGAACTTCCACATGGCTGACCACGATTTGAGTCCCGGATCTGGTGGCTTGCTTTCTCATTTTCTATGTGTGTGTGTGTGTGTGTGTATGTGTGTGTGTGTGTGTCTTGCTGTGGTCAAATTAAAAATAACAATAATGATAAATAAAGAAAATAATTCTTTAAAAAAAAAGAAGAATCAACATAGGAAAAATATTTATTGTCTACAAATTGATCTTAAAATTTAATGCGACTCCTGTCAAAATCTCATTGAGTGACTCTGTAGATCTGGATATACTTATATTCTACAATTTATGTGGAAAGACTCAGGCTTAGGGTTGCTGAAACCATCTTGATAAAAGAATAATGTTGGAAGAGTCAGCCTGCCTGAGTTTAAGGCTTAATATACAGCAACAATAATCAAGACTGTGTGGTATTCGTTGGGGGTGTTGATGGGATTGGGGCAGTGGATAGACATGTAGATCAATAGAACAGAATAGAGAATCCAGAAAAAGACCCTTGCAAATATGCCTAACCAATTTTTGACAAAGATGTACAAACAATTCAATGGAGACTTTTTAATAACTGGTACTGGAGTAATTGGACATCCATGGATAAAACAATGAATATTAACCTAAATCTTACATCTTATATGAAACTCAGTTCCTAGTGGATTATGTACTTAAATGTAAAACATCAACTATTAAACTTTTAGAAAGATACTTAGGAGAAAATCTACAGAATCCAGGTGAGGGCAAAGAGTTCCTAGACTGGATACCAAAGCCATGATTCATAAAAGGCAAACTGGTAAGTTGAATCTCGTCAAAATTAAAATGGTTGAATGCAAAGACAACCTAAAGACTGGGAGAAAATATTTGCAAACCACACATCTGATAAAGGACTCATATCTGGAATATATAAAGAACTCTTAAAATCGACAATAAAAAAAAGCACTTCAATTATAAAGTGAACAAGAGACATGACAAGCATTTCACTGAAGAGATATACACATCGCAAATAAGTACATGAAAAGATGTTCAACATCATTAGCCATTAGGAAAGTGCAAATTAAAACCAAAATGCAGTATCACTACACACCTGTCAGGAGGCTAAAATACAAAGTATGACAACACCAAATATTAATGAATATGCAGAGAAACTAGTTCACTCATACATTGCTGGTGGGAATGAAAAATGGTGCAACTATTCTGGAAAAATCTTGACAAGTCTCTATAAAATTAAATATCTAACGACTATACTAACTAGCAATTGCTCTCTTGAGCATTTTTGCTGAGAAATGAAAACAGTTTTACAAAAAAACCTATATAAGGAATTTTCAGAAAGTTCACAGAAAATGTGTATCATAAAAAAACTATGCAGAGATTTCAAAATTTTTAAAATAAAAATAAACTCTTACTTTAATTCCATTTCTCACAAAATTTTTAAAGTCTTCGCATACATGAGTGATCTTAGCAGCTTTACTCAGAATAGCAAAAACAAAACAAAACAAAACAAAAAACCCCACAAAACAAAAAAAAACCCTGGAAGAAACTCAGATGTCCTTTAATAGGTTATACAAACTTCGGCATACCTGTGCAGTGAAGTGCTTTTTTGGCAATATAACAAAATGGGCTATTGATAGATGCAACCACTTGAATGAAACTCCAGGGAATTGTGTAAAATGGGGGGGGGGGGGAAGACAATCTCAAAAGGTTACATAGTACATGTCCATTTATATAACATTTTTGAAATAACAAATTATAGAAATGGTAAATGGATTAGTGGTTTCCTTGGGTTATGGAGAGTGTGGGGGCAGGAGAAAGATAGTTTGGCACCATAAAGGAGCTTCGTAGTGATGGAAATGTTCTGGATCTTTTGACTGAGTCTGTCCTGATTATATCCTGTAAGCATATAGGGGATATGGTATATATTGTGATAGTGTACTATAATTTTGCATAATGTTACCATTGTGGGAGACTGGGTAAAGGGCATGAGGAATTTTTCTTCTTTATTTCTTACAACTGCATGTGAATCTGCAATTACCTCAAAATTTTTGTTTAAAAAAATAACAGGAACAAACAAACTGTTAAAAAGTTTTAAAACATGTCCTGTGAAACTTCTGGTTTTGATAGTTTTGGGACTAGAGTACTAGCTATTTGATATTTTCATCAATTTATTCTCTGATAATAGGTCACATGATCTTTTCTAACTCTAACCATATAAATTCTATTTATAGCATATGTTACTTCAGACAGGTTTTCAAGTTTGCTTGCAGGTTTAACCTGCAAACTGCTTATAATTTGTTTACTTTTCCTTTTATCTGTGATTTTGACTCCCTTTTTGCAAAGTCTATTTATTTCAAGAGAGAGAGTGAGAGAGAGAGCAAGAAAGAGATACCTTCAACAGTGTCACATGCCACAATTCCCACCGCCCCTGCCAGCCTTCGCAGTCATCCGGGATTACAGCCACACAAGCCCGGTGTGTACAGGTTTGCCCAGGAACCAACTGCCCCAATATGGATCTAGCATGGTGGAGTAACACCCACCATACCACCATGGCTGGCCAATTATGTCTCCATTTTCACACTACTTTCATGTATTTTGTAATTCAAAAATTTTTTAAAATTTATTAGTCTGTTCTTTTTTCCTCAAGAAAACAAGACCTTTGTTATTTTTTTTCCAAAGGACCTGCTTTTGAGTGCATTAATTCCTCTGTCTCTTATAATTGATTTACTGGTGCTTTTATCCTTCATAATTCCTTCCTTCTGTTTTCCTCATGTTTCATGCATTGTTCTTTGTGTAAATTTCCAATTGAGTTATTTTTAATTTGTTTTTACATAGTAAAATAAACTAAGGCTGTGAAGTTTCTTCTGGAATTGCTTTAGCGTTGCTCATGACTTATCACAGACAATGTTCTTTTTTTTATGGAGAGGTTTTTGCTATAGGGCGCGTGCACTCGCCAGACAGACAGAAACAGAGAGACAGAAAGTGAGAAATCACCCCCCCCCCCGGGGGGGATGGCCACACCGCAATCCCTTCTCCTCCATTCTCCTCTCGGGATCTTGGGCACACACACACACGCGCCCGGTGTGAGTTTAGCCACTGGGTCCAGGACTCGAACTGCGGTTGACTACATGGGAGTCCAGCGACATAGCCATTACGCTAACTGCTGGTCCCATCACAGACTATGTTTTTATCATCTCTATTTCCTAGATATTTAAGTTTATTTTTAAATTTTATGTATCTTTTGCTTGGACAACAGGTGTTCAGAAGTGGAGTGGTCCAATCCTTGGTTCACAACACACTGCATTATTGATCCATACATAGCCCTCTTCCATATTCATCTGGCGGTTGTTGGTTTTGTATGCTTTTAATAATAAATGAAGGTCTAGGAACCTACCACAATGAGTAGGGAGAACTTGGATAAAATCTTGGAACTACCTTTGTAATCCTGTTCCCAGTCAGCTGCTTTTTGTCACCTTTGGTAATCTTCATCATAAATCCCAGGTTGGTGCTGCTTTCCCACCTTTGTCTTTTAAAAATCGCTGTTAAGGTTTATTCATAAACCATATAGTTCACTAATTTAAAGAGTATAGTTCAATGGTTGTATCTATTCACGGAGTTGTGCGACCATCATCAAAATAATTTTAGATAAATTTGGGGAATGTTACCGTTTTAACTGTATTATTTCTTCCAATCCACAAACATAGGTTGCCTCTCCATTTATTTAGATCTTCTTTAATTATTTTCAGCAATGCTTTGAAGTTTTAGCAAATGTCTTGTTGTACTTCTTTTGTTTAATTTATTAAGTATTTTGTACTTTTTAATACTATTGTAAGTAGAATTGTTTTTCTCTTTTCTTGAACTGTTTCTTGTTAGTTTATAAATATGATAGAGATTTAGTATGGATCTTGTATCTGCAACTTTTCTGAACTTTATTAATTCTAATGGAGTCGTAGTGAATTTCTTAGGATAAGATCATTCCAAGCTGGTTGTCATTTATGTGTATATGTATCTTGCATAATGGCTCTGTTTGAAACTCTAAGTACTTACTGAATTGAAAATGTTGAAGGAGACATCCTTGCCGATCTTAGGAGAGGACGTACAGTGTTTCACCATTAAGTATAATTTGAGTGTTCCCACCCCTGTTTTAAATGAGTTTTGTTTTATTTATCATTATTCTTCTAAAACTTACCTTGTTTAGCATTTGCTCTTAATAACTTTATAAATTTGATCAGGCGGTTTATCATTTTTAAGTACTTCTTTTCTTCACTTTCTTACTTCCATTTTCCTTCCATATGGCATTTTATATATTTGACTCTATTACTGCATGCAGCCCTGGCTTGTTAGTTTTGATTGCTATATAATATTCCATTGTGTAAATATACCACAGTTTATTTAGCCTTTATCTCATCTATGAATATTTAGTGTGTCCATGGTTTTGCTATTTTAAAGAGTACTTCCATGAAAATACTCACTTATGTCCTCTAGGATATATTTTCAAGAATTCTCTTGGAAATACACCCAGGCATAGTCTTGCTAAGGAAATATTTAATTTTATAAGATAATGCCACATCGTCTTTTAATTTACAAATTTACTTTGCTACTAGTAACATATAAAAGGTTTTGATCCATAGTCTGTTCATTTCTTTGCCTTGATGGTCTCTGATTTTTGCCCTAAAATGAGTATACAGTGTTATCATAATTTGGGGCTTAGTTTGAGTTTCCCTAATGACTCAGTGAGGCTAACATTTTCTCATAGGTGGATTTCGTTTAACCCAGGTTCAGTGTTTCCTCCGGATGCTCACTCCCTGGGATTTTCAAGTTGCACACGTGTGTGGACCCAGAAAGCTCCCACTTGCACCAGGGAGCCCAGAGGCAGTAGGCAAACATCCATGTGATTCCTACATCTACGTGCTGTCCCCTTGAAGCCAGTCCAAGCCCCACGAACTGTCTGTCCTGGCATGATAGAAATCAGGGATGGGGCTGAGAAGATTTGACTGGAGAATAAGAGGCATCTTTCACAAGCCTGAATTTGTTGTTTCACTCTTTGATCCCAAAATAAGAGTATTTAAAAAAATAGATGAATTTATCCTATCATATTTAATAATATGACAGTATATATTTAGTCTCAGTTCTGTCATATTATTTTATTATGCTTTCTGATTTTAATGCTTCCTTTAAAAGTATTTTACTTCATGGTCTATATTTCCATGGCTTCTTTTATGTATTGCTTTTTCCTTTAATTATTTGGAAGGTTTATGGAGTATTTTTTTAGTTTCTTTAGTGGTTGTCATGTAACTATAGGCAATATTCTTTTATATCTTATTTATTGAATTATAACTAAAGAGATTTTCCCATCATGAAAAACAAGGAAGTTAGCTTACTTCGTCTACCTTACTTTCTCCCATGTCTCACTTGGGTATATTATTATTTATTCATTTACACCTTCAGTGATACCCTTCTGTTGTACACCAACTGCTTAATTTATCAGTTTCTGATGTGTTAATCCCCTTCTTCTAAAGTATTTTTTTTTTTTTATATTCATCCTGCTAGGAACTCAGGCTACATTTTTTTGATATAGAAACTCATATATTTCTTCAATTCTAGAGGACCATCAGCTGATGTCTCTTAAGATATCATTTCTCCTCATCCTCTATCTCTCCTTGTGAAACTCTTGTTCGATATGGCTGGAGATCTAGTTTCCTCACCTGTTTGGTTGTTTTCTACTCTGAACTCATCTTCAGAAGGTGCTGGTTTCTGTCTGGGAGGTACAGGTTTCATGTTGACCTCAGCCACAGCCCTTGGGGTTTTCCTAGATTGGGTAGGTTTGGTCATAACTCTTTCCTTCAGGGCCTTGCCTTGGTGTGTAGAATGGGCTAGGACCCTCTTTTACCTGGGGTGCAGATCTAGAGTGTGGATTTCTCTTGCGTCCTTTTTCTAACTCATGGTTTGGGGAGGTGGGCCCACTTTTATAAGTGGAGGGTGGTGGTTTTCTGGAGTTTTCATTTTACTGAAGGGACAGATTTTCCAGGCTCCTGGCTCAGAGAAAAATGATCACTCCTGGTCTCTTCTGTGCACAGGGCCTGTTGCCTTGCCCCCTCATCTCTCATAGGTACTGAACAGGAACATTTTATCCAGTCCTTATACCTCTGTGGGCCATTTGGCACTAGCTTCTGCTCGCTATTCTGGCTTTGAATTTTCTTTTGTTTCTGGCATGGGAGGATTTTTCCCTTCTTGCTTCCGTATTCATTGATGTGGTTATAAATCTGCTTGTGTTATGTGTCAACAGCATTCCCTGTGTTTGTAGTGGGTATGATGGTTTCGGTGAGGGTGGGAAGGGTTCTGTTCCCAGTAGTTTTGTCTCCCTTAAAGAACAGAGGGGATGGTGGTTCTGGCTGTAGAGGCTAACCCTCAGCCTGGGCAGTTAGCCAGAGTGCTAATAAAGAATTTCTGGAGGAGCTTGTGCAGGGAGACCTGGGAGGAGAGTCCCAAGAGACAGAGATGAACAGCCTGGTGGAAATGGGGACTTCAGAGGCAAGAGAACGTCTGGTGAGGTTTGCTCATACTTAACCCCCAGTGACCTGCCAGACTGGCCAGTTGTTACCATGACCTTCAGGAACAGCCCTGGGATACTTTACTGTCTTCTTCAAACAATACTTTGGAGAAATAAAGGAAGGGAGTCTATCTTCCATGTTAGAGACCACCCCAAATCAAAAACAAAAGTACGTACATCAGCAAGTTTTCAGATAGGAAATTGGAGCAAGAGGTGACTATGAAAGCCAACTCTCAAGAATTTGCAGGAATCTCAGGAGGACATTGGGCCTCCCATAGGACATGAGTTAGACTGGAGCTAACTTTATCTAACGTGAAGGGGTAGGGTGGCCCACACGACCCCTGGGTTATAAATACCTGTCACATTCCTTGCTTTATTTTGTCTAAATGACAGGCAAAATTATTCCCATCCTCAGCAGCAGTGGTTCCTAAGTAGGGGTGATTTTGTTTCCTACGGGACATCTGGCAATGTCTGAAGGCAGTTTTGATTGTCACGACTGGGGAGAGGGGAGGATATTCCTGGCATCCAGTGGGCAGAAGTCAGAGATGTTGCTAAAATCCTAATGCACATAACAGTCCTTTGCAGCAAGGAATTATCTGGCTCAAACTGTCAATAGCGCTCACATTGAGATATCCTGATCTAGGCTCAGGTAACTAAGGGTCAGAGGAATCAAATAACCTGTACTAGGTCACAAAGCTAGAAAATAAGAACAATCATAGTTACATTAGTTAACTGCTCTCTCTGTGTAGGGCATTGTTCCAAGTACTTTCTGGATATTATTGCATAGATGTGGAAAACAAAATGCAGGAAGACTGAATGTGACCATGTGCCACATGGATAAAGGGACCAAGACAGGACATACACCCGGGTGGAAGTCTCTGGAGCCTTAAGTGTGGGCTGCAGTTCTCAGAGGAGCTTGAGTAGGAGTCCTATGTGCTGCCCTGCACCTCACCTCCTTTTACAAGTTTATGGCCCAAGACGTAGGCTCAGAATAAATAAAGCTTTGCATCTCCTTGAACACAGGGTGTTCAAGAGATTTCATTCATTTATTTTTTCCCTTGAGTGAGAAACAGAGAGAAGAAAGGAGGGAGAAAAGGATGGCATCCCCAACAAGGTCATGACACAGCAATCTACCCCCTAGCTCCAGCCAGCCTTGGGTCATGGGCATGGTGTGCCAGACATGAACTCAGAACTTCCCATGTGGGTCAGCTTCACAGAGCATTGCATTTTACACTGTGTCATCATCTGGCCCCCAAAGGGGTGGATATCGCGATCAGTTTACTTACTTCTGCCCAGCCCCCAGGGCTTGGGCTATGAGACTGTGCAGCCCTTAACCCAGCACCTGGACAACAGTTTCCAATCTCTAGGTCATAGAAGAGACAATGCAGTTTGTTTGAGACAGCGGTTGGGGTCTCTGGCCTTCTGAACATGGCAGAAGGAGCAGGTCCTCTGGTGAACTGATTCGGGATTGGTATTCAGGGTCATTCCTAGAAGCTAAGCCTGCAGCCTCTGCTTCCAGCAGTTCCATGATGCCGTAAGCACCTAACTCCCTGTATTAGATTCCTTTTTGCTTGAGGGATCAGCAGTTGGTGTAATGGCTATGTTGCTGGACTCCCATGTAGTCAACTGCAATTTGAGTCCCGGACCCGGTGGCTTAAACTCACACTGGGTGCGTGTGCGTGCGTGCCCAAGATCCCGAGAGGCGAATGGAGGAGAAGGGATTGCGATGTGGCCATCCCCCCTAGGGGTGATTTCTAGCTTTCTGTCTGTCTCTCTCTGTCTTTCTGGCAAGCACATGCGCCCTATAGCAAAAACCTTTCCCCCCAAAAAATTTCCTTTCTGCTTGAGCTAGCCAGAGTGCTGTCAATGATCTGCCTCTCTGTGCTGACCGATACGCGGCACAGTGAGGGAAAAGAGGGACAGCAGGTAGAGGAAGTTCCTCCCAGCTGGGGTTAGTTCCTATGCAGGGATCTGGGATCCTGGGGAAAGAGTGGGATGCCATCAGTGTTTTCCTCTTGAAAACGCTGATTGCATACAGAAAAGGATACAGAGCTCGGAGTAGAAGAGCTGGGTTTCTAATTTTCTCTCTCCTCTGTCTGATGAGTGAATACTGGCAAGTCTGTTCCTTGTTCCTGCACTCAGACATCCCCACCAGCCTCACTCTCATCTCTGACATTCTGTGGCATCAAGTATGAAATACCCAGGGAGCTTGTAGGTAGTCAGGACTCAGGCTGGGATTTACAGCGGAACCTTCTTTAAATGTCACTGTGCAATGCTTTCTTGTTTACAGGGAGATAGACAGCCACAAACAACCTAACGAGATTGCCGCTCTGCTCCTTCTCTGCACAGACCAAGCATCTCGTGGGCTGGAAATCAAGAGGTGCCTCAGGGAAAGGAAGCAGGAGCAGGCGGCACCATTTACCAGCTAGTCCCAGGCCTGGGCTCTGGCAGGAGGCCATCATTCATGCCAAGGCTTCTGAAGAAAGAGGCTCTTGAGGTCAGGGCAGGGGACCTGGTTCTAATCTCTGCTTCTTCACTAGCTTTCTGTGTGACTTTGTGTAGCCCACTCACCTCTCTGGGCCTCTGTGGCCTTTATAAAGTAATGAAAATGGGTTGCAATCTGTAAAGGTTAAGGACTATTTATTCTGTTTAACTATTTATTTTGAGCATCTGGAATAATGCCTGGCACATAGGGATTTATTTATTTATTTCTGTATTTATTTATTTATTGCTGTAGAGAGCAGACAATTGTTGGAAGTGTGGAGAAAAAGGAAGGAAGCACCCCCCCCCCCCCCGGGGGGGGGGGAATGATCATGCTGCAATCCCTTTTTCTTCAGTCTCCTCTCTTCTTGCTCCATTTTGGGCACACATGCACATACACATGGAATGTTTTTCAAGCCACTGGGTCCAGGACACAGACCTCATAGTCAGCCTTATAGGATCCAGCTCCTTAACCATCATGCCTCACTGGCCTGACACATTGGTTTTTAGTCAGTGTTATTCGCTGAAAGAATGACCTGGAATCTGTAGCAATGAGTAGACCAGGGAATGGTTTTAAGCACAAAGGATGGCCAAATTCTGGTGGGTGCTTTGCATAAACCACCCTGGCTGCCATGTGGAGGATGAGGTGAAGGGAAGGCTAGAGTCAGGAAAGCTAATAAGGAGGCTGTTGCAAAGAGAAGATCAGTGTGAAACCACAGACAAATGAGCTGAGTGCTGTGGATAGTACAAGTTAGAGTTTTACACCCTGCAGACTTTTGCACATACACACAGTATCTGATGCCATCTTTACAAAGGCCTGGTAATGGAGACAGTTCAGGCATTAATCCTGGACTTTTGCAGACAAGGAAATTAAGATCTGGAGAGATGGAATGCCTTCTACAAGTGTGGAGCTAAAAAGTGGCAGATTCGGGACTCAAAATGGTGTGAGAAAACACTTCACATCATTTGTGATCAGGCAAATGTAAATGAAAGCCACATTGAAATACTTGTAATAGAATGGCTAAGATGAAAAGGACTGATATACCAAATGTTGGTGAGAATGTGGAGGAACTGGAACTCATACCTCTAGTGAGTGGTGAAGGGATACAAATTTTGGAAAACAGCTTGGCTATTTCTTATAAAGTTAGATATCCATTTTCGTATGACCCGGGAATTCCACTTCTATCCCCCCTCCCCAAAATTAAAAATATTGTGTTCACATGAAGTCTTTTTTATGAATGTTCATTGCTGCTTTATTTAAAAAAAAAAAAGCCAAAGGACTACACACAACTCAAGTGTCTGCCAACAAGTATGTGGATAAACCAATTGTGGTATGACCATACAGTGGAATGCTACTTGGCAATAAAAAGGAGAGTGACTAAGCAAGCCAGGCAATAAGGAATAATCTCAGATAGAATCCTGAGCACAAGAGTCACTCATAAAAGGCTAGAAACTGTATCATTTGAGTCCATGTATATGGAGATCTAGGAAAGTCAGATCTAACCTACAATGACAGAAAGAAGAGGTTGGTGCTAGAGGCAGAGACTGAATGCAAAGAAGGAAGGCGCATTTGGGGGTGAAAGAAATTATCTGAATCCTAGTTGTGGAGGTTGCATACGTGTTTTTATTGATCCCAGGTCAGCAAACTATGCCTTTGAATGTGTGTGGTTCATATACAAACATTCTAGAAGCTGATTTAAGAAAGCAATTGACTCCTTCTCTAGGGCCTTCATGGCTCATCCTGGTTCCCTATAGTCTCAGAGCCAGGGAGAGACACAGAGCCTGTGGCCACTCACCTAACCAGGGCCAGAGAGCCCTGACCTGCAGGCCTCTCACTATGGGTGAGGGTTGCCAAGCCGTGGAGGCACAGAGACTATCTGTGGCCATCTTCCTAAGCCCGTTCCCATTCATACTTCCACATCCAGTCATCTACCTTGGTGAGGAGGCCTTGCAGGATGGAACAACTTCCATTGTCACCTGCTCAATGATAGCAGCACTTTGGCTTCAGGCTTGGAGGAGGCCACTCATCACTGGAAATAACCTGGGGGTCCTAGGTGTAGCTGGCCTTTGCTCCAGGAAGGTCTCAGAAGTGCAGAGACAGGCACAACTATCTCTATCAAACTCAGCTCCTAGACGTTTGAGGCCAAAGCTTAAAAGTCGGCCTTGGGGTCTGTTCCCTTTGTAAAATTCAGACAGTGTGCCTTTAAGGCTGGGTTTGTACCCCAAGGCATCAGCCTTTGGGGATTCTGGACACCATTCCCTTTCTCCTGACTCCAGTAAAAGCCCCTGCAGTGACCAACGTTGCAGTTACCGACATTAACACTGAGTAGGGTTTGGTTTGGTGTCTAGGAGAAAATGTTCTGTACTTAATGGGAAGGAACATTCTAGAAAGAAGGAAGAGAGGCCAGAGTATCTGCTGGTGGGGTGTGAGATCACTGCAGGTAGAAAAGCTTGGGTGTGAGCCAGCACAATGGTCCAAAGTGAGACCAGTGTGTATTGGTAGGCTGGCTGGGTCTCACAGCTCATCTGATTAAAACTCCATTCTACTTCCAGTGTTTGGGCCTGGAGGATGTAGATCTCCCCTCCCCTGGGGTCCCCAGCCTGTCCCCCAGCCCTCTTGTCTACATTGCTATGCCCTCTCCTACCTCCATGGTTTGCTCACGCTGTCCCTTCCACCTAGAACGCCCTTCCTTTACTTCTCTAAGCAGCACATTCTAATTTGCATTCCAGTCTCCACTCCTCCCAGAAGAATTCTTTGTTCCCTCCTCTGTGCTCAGAGAACACTTGGCTTGTTCTGCCATTTATTTCTGGGCTTGTTTTCATGACCACCTCCTTTCACAAGGGCAGAGCCTGTGTCTCTTTAAGCTTCGATCCTGAGCGCTTGTGCCCGGTGCAGACAGGAGACCCAGGGAACGCTTGTTGAGAAGATGAGTGCCCTCCATGTGTACTTGGGCAGCTCGGGGGGTTCTGGATGCAGGACAGCCAGGCCCTGTGTGCATACGGGCAGCTGAACTCTAGATCTGGGGCAGGACCCTGGGGCTTGGTCCAATAAGCCAGGCTGGGCAGCCGAAAAGGGGCAGCCTTGGAAGCAGGAACCCGCCCTGCTAAGCCTGTGATATTTACCAGACTGACAGTTTCCCAGCCAGAGCAGCCTGGAGACAGAGAAGAGCTGGAGAAAGTGGGTCATCTCGACTCTTATTCCAGGCACCAGGGAGAGCCCTGGGGTTTAGCTGTGGCAGTGATGGAGACTGATCCTGTCATTTGCTTGCATCCGAATGAAAGGGATTAGTGACTGCACCAATATACTAATTTTCTGTGCAGCACAGGGCAAGGAGAGCCAGTTGAGATTTTAAAACTCTGGGTGTGTGTGTGTGTGTGTGCGTGCATGTATGTGAGTATGTGTACTTCAGATGCACAGTAGCTATGCTCACCATCACGTGTGCAATGCTCAAGTGCAGATCCCCACACATATCTGATGGGATGGAGAAAAGGCATGATTAAGCTTTACAGCATCTCTACTGGGAACTTCCCTGAGCCTTAGTTTCCTTGTGTGGGATGCAGACGTAGTGACTGTCCCCACAGGGCAGCTGTACAGACCCGAGTGGCAGTGAAAGGGGCCTGTCACAGGTATGAGAAGTGTTCTTCAGAAGTGACTTCCGCTTCTGTGGTTGGATTCCCCAGCCTTTCCTGGGCACGGATGACAATCGGGTCACCTCCTAACCCTCAAGATCTCCTTGCAGGCCACATGCCTCCGACTCCCAAAGGGAGCCAGGACAGGTGCTACAGCTACAGGGGACAGAGGCCCATTGCAGAGCCACGAACCCAAGAGGGGCTGACCCTGTTCGCCCCGCACATACTCTGCAACTCTGGGTGACCACCTTCCCCCATTTTCCCCTCAGTCTCCCTTCTTGCACAATGACAGCCTAGGCTGTCTGTTCTTCATGTCTTGGAGCTCTTCCAGAGCAGGGAGGGAGAGACAGCAGTGGGTGCATGGCTGGGCAAGGCTGGGCATGGTGGGGTGGTCTCAGTGGACAGGGCAATAGCCCCAAAGCAGGGTAAAGTCCAATTGCCAAAGGTGTCACTTATTTCATCCTTCACCAATATTTTGTCCCTTGGCCTCACAGTGCTGCCCTCTCTCCCCAATTACGGAGCAAGTCATGTTAAAATAAGGTTTTCCTCTTAACTTAGAAACTAAGCCCCATTGTGTGGTCCATGACAACCTCCCGTATGAATGAGACTAGCTCTAATGAGGCCCTTTCCCAGCACCGAAGCCAAGTAGGTGCCCTTCCCCCTTCTGCTTGGCAGACAGCAGTGTGGGCCTCTTTCCTCGTTTCTCCTGCTCCGAGGCAGGCAGGGAGACAGGGCAAGGATCTCTTCCTCCACTTCACAGATGGATGAGGGCTCCCTGCACTGTCCCTTGGCTCCCACCTTTAAGGGGTGCCGGTAGGCTCTGCCTTAGGAGACTCCTACTGCACTGTGCGCCTTTGAGCCCCTTGCCCAGTCTCACCCCTGCTGCATGCCCTCGCTCGTCTACGGCAGGCCAGAGCAAATGTCCGCTGTTCCCCAGGCACACACTCCAGCGTATCCCCCTTCCTTCTTGACCTAGAAAACTCTGAGTCCCTCTAGGCTCGACTCCAACTTTGCCTCTGCGGCATGTAGAAGCTGCCCCTCTTGTTACCCTGGCCTTAACCTTTGGATACCCCTAGGCTCCAGGGTGCATCTGATTGTGTGGGAGCTCATTTAAGCCTTTCCTGCCCAGGGGAGGGGAGCTCTGTAAGCAGGTCTGTGCCTCAGGCCTCCTCACATCCCATCCCCTCCCAAGCCCTGCACCTAGGAAAAGGTCCAGAGGCCATTTGGATGCCTGTGGTGTCAGTAAGACCGAGGACTCTTCTGCTTCCCTTGCCCTGGAAGCACAGCTCGAGTCCTGGCTTCATTCTGGAGCATGTCAGAGTGGTCCATAGGCTTAGAGGCTGAGCCCACTCCTGGAATCCTGACTCACCTGTCCTGAGGCTGTCTTAAAAGGGATGGGGTAGTCTGTTACAACATAACACTAGAGACTGGGTGGTTTGTAAACAGCAGAATTCACTGCTCACAGTCACAGAGGCTGGAAGTCCAAGATCAAGGTGCCAGCGGATTTGGTCTGGTGAGGGCCCACTCCCTGGTCCAGAGATGGTACCTCCTGTGTGTCCTCACATGGCAGGAGGGGCCTTGTGATAGGGGCACTATCCCATTCTTGAAGGCCCTGCTCTCATGACCTAATCCCCTCCTAAAAGTCCCACCTCTTAGTGCTATTGCACTGGGGATTTGTGGTAGGATGGCACACTTGGTCCATAGCAGGATCCCAGCTCGGCGATGTCTGAATTCTCTCGGATCCACCTCCCATCCTCTTCCCCCATCTTTTACTCCAGAGACAGGCATGGAGAGAGGCCAGGAAATAGAGTGAGGAAAGAGAAAAATTATTAGAAAGAGAGAGAGATAGAATGAGACAGAGATACAGAGAGACAGAGAAAAGGAATAGAATAAAACAAGAGAAAATAGAGGCAGAAAAGCAAAGAGAGCCATTCGGAGGGAGGAGGAAGGGGAAAACAAGCTGGCGACGACAGGCTGGGCCGGGCAGTCTCGCAGCTGCAGAGGGGAGCCTGCCAGGCTGGCAGCGGGTGTCTGCCTCCTGTGTGGGGCTCTAGCACGAGGCAGCGGCAGCTGGGCTGAGTGCTTGGCTCTCTCTGCTGAGCCCCAGCCTCTGTGTCTGACCTTCGCCCAGCTGCTCACACCTCCCTGCCCTCCTGCCTGCAGCTGCTGGGCCCCCTGCATGCTCTAAGACCCAGAGCCTAGGGAGCTGGGAGCAGAAGCTGCCCTCCTCAATTATCTCTGCCAGGGACAGAGGCAGCCCCATCATGTGCCACCAGCGGGGCCCATCCAGAATTGCATTCCATTTGGCTTGGGGATGAGACATGTGGTTTTTGTGACAGTGGATCTCCTTCCTAATTAGGGACTTACTGAGGAGTGTGTTGAAATCAACCGGCATTTCCTGAGCTCAACAAATAAGGAAAAACAGTACCTCCCATGAGAGCAGTCTTTTCCAGGATTGGTGAAGCCTCCCTTGGTACTGTTTTTTTGGATGTACTTTCCATAACATCTGGGCCAGTGGGGGTCACCCCAGTAGACAGAGGGGCCCTGGGAGGGCCCGTACTTGTGCAGGCACAGTCAACCTGGAAGAAATGCAGCCAGCAGCTGGGTCCAGTTTGTAGGTGCTGAGCTCCACACTGCCCTCTGGACCTGGGGGCCAGCCCTGGCCTGGCTGACTGGCTGGGCGGCCACCCGTGGGTGGGCTGCAGGAGTGAGGTTGGCAGGGATCTGGCTGCATACAAGGTCAATGTCCTCTTTCTCCTGTTTTGTAGAGACCATAATAATAAATTTAGGGATGCAGCCCACATCATTTTTAAAGCAATGAAGGTCTTTTAATTTTTTTCCCTCGAAAGTCTGCTCATTCTTTGTGCTTTACTGCGTTTAACCGGGATCTGAGCCCAGAAGCTTGCTGGGTGGCTGGGGAAAGACAGAGCCCAGGGACATAAAACATGGTCAGAAATAATTGACATATAATGAGATGGGGGAAACATTCCCCCAAATACCTCCTGAGGCCAAAGCTAAGAGCCCCTTGGGCCCAAGTGGAGATGGAAGGGACTCTACAAAAGGTATAGGGAGGGGCTTTATGGGATGGGCTGGGAAGGAGAGGAAGGTGGGGTGGGTGGAGGAACCAGGGCTCAGGGGCATTTTGCGGACTATAAGGTTTGTGATGTGACCCCATGCATGCTGAGGCAATGGCCTCAGCATAGTTGCCACACTTCTGACTTGCCAGCTGTGAGTGACACTAGGAGCATCAGGTTGGTCCGGAGATGTATGCATGATCTTCCTGGAGTGGGGGAAGTCAAGGGCAGGAATCACAGGCTTTGGGGTTAAGTTCAAGAGTGCCTACATATTCAGGGTCAGAAGGCCCAGGCAGCCATCTGGATTACAGAGCTGTGGAAAATGAGGCCAGAATGCAAAGCCAGAGACAACTGGGAGTGTGCTGGGTAAAGAATTGGGTTTCAAGAGATCTTTCCAGGCTGTAGTGGGGCTAAGTGTGGTATGTTGAAATTTACTGGGCACGGGATGCTTCTGGTCAAGATGGCTGATGAGGCCAATACAAGATCATTGCTCCTTTTCTATTAATAGATCTTCAATGAAAAAGGAGAAAACAAAGATGGAGGGGGAGAAGGAGAGAGAAGTGAAGCCATCTAGGCAATGGAGTACTGGAACAGATATGTATTTTAGGAGGTGGGTGGAGATGGGAGTTGAGAAGGTCTTGGGCACTGAGCTGGGCTCCCTGGGAAGAATTAGGAACCAGGAAGGAGTTACATCATTCACAATTGAAAGCCAGAAGCTCCCTGCCTATGGGAGATGGAATTATTGGCACCGATTACTCACAGCTCTCTGCATCCACACCCTTGTCATGGTCTCATGGAGGGCAGAATATTTTTCCATGCCCTTTAACCTTGAGTTCAATTGTGCAACTTAGTTTGGCCAATGTACCAGAAAGATGGGAACAGCCTGCAGTGGGCTAAATCTAGAAGGATGCAGTTTAATTGGACACTAGATCGATATGGCTGGCAAGGCTGACCTATGATGGAGAGCACAGTGGGCCCATCCCAGCTTAGGACTCTGTCTCTGCCTACTTTCTTGAGTCTCTGCCGACATCTTGAAAGGTACATGCCCTGGCTGGCACACCGGTCCAAGGAAGAGGGGACATGGGCATCAGAGATAGCCAAGCTACCCACAGACAGTATCCAGTCACCTCAGTTTTCCAAAACTGAGGGGTATTCTGGGATGTAGGACTTTCCATACTAAAACTGAGAAAGTTCTGGGCAAACCAGTACCAGCTGGCCACCCTACCCACGCATCTACAAGGAAGAACATGGCCACCAAGCCACCACAACCTAGACCAACCAACGCACAGTGTTCATTATTTCTTTTCTTTTCTTCTTTTTTTTTTTTTTTTTTACAGTGTTCATTATTGTACTCTCAAATTCTGTGGTTGTTAGTTACACAGACATATTTTGACAGTAGCTGACACATACAAGAAGACTTCAAAAGTTCATGGAAAATGGAATTAAAATACACATTATTGGTATGATTAACAAATTCTGTGTGTAGATTTTGTTTTCATAATATACATATTCTGTGAGCTGTTTGAAGACCCTTCATCCATTGCCCATAAACCTAGAGTCACTGTAAGAAATGAGCTACCTTGGGACCAGCAGATGGCGTAATGGTTATGTCACTGGACTCCCATGTAGCCGGCTGTGGTTTGAGACCCAGGCCTGATGGCTTAAAACTCACGGTGGGCACATGTGCATGCATCGTGCCCAAAATCCCAAGAGGGGAATGGAGGAGAAGGAACTGTGGCATGGCCATCACCCTGGGGGGGGGGTGATTTCTCACTTTATGTCCCACTGTCTCTGTCCCTCCAGTGAGTGCATGTACCCTATAGCAAACATCTCTCTTAAAAAAAAAAAAAGAAAGAAAGAAATGAGCTGCCTACCCAGTGGAACCCAGAGCCTGACTGAGGAAAACACACACACGCACACACACACACACACACACACACACACACAAAGACAAAAAGACAACCCACTTCCATTCCTTTGATGTGTTGATCCAGTACCTCTCCATCCTGACTGCATATTATTGATAGTGTCCCCTCAGAAACATAAAACACAAAACTTGACCCCTCAGCTCTCCCTAGAAACTCTGTTCAAGTCTTCTGGAATGAGGTCTTGGCACCAGAGTTTTCAAGAGCCCACCAGGTGATCCTAATGTGCAGGCAAGTCAAAAACTGATGGAATAAGGAACAGATGAGATGTTGGACTGAAGGGACAAGGATGTTCAGTTTGGTTAATAGAATTGTCGATACCCGAGCTAGCACATGCCCACCCCTCCCCACCACAATGCAGTGTGAAAACAACTCCTGAGAAGATCTCAGGATCTGAGTGGACCCAGGATCCTTCTGTTATCAGGTCCTGAGGCTCTGACGAATGTTTAGGAGGAGAGAGATGAGAGACCTGCACACCTGGGATAGAGATGAAGCTTCCACTCCGAAAGCTATGTGGACAGTGTGAGGTGTCTAGGCCAGCAGTTTCCACACTCAAAGTGTCCAGGAAGTACCTGGGATTTTGTTACAATGCAGATTCAGATTCAGGAGGCCTGGGGAGGATTGACGCTCTGCATGTCCACACCACCCCCTGACATCTGTGCTGCTGGAGATGCAAGGAGAACGGAGGGGAGGGGAGGGGACACTAAGTTTCATGAGGACAGCTGACAGCCTTGGCTGTGTGTACCAGAGAGGAGACTCACAAGGGGCCTCCTCTTTTAGAAGGGCCATCAAGCAGTAGAGAGGTTCAGCCTCAAGAGCACAATTGGAGCAGAGAGAGGACATCTCATTCAGATTTTGAGATGAAGTCCAGGACCAAAACAAACAAACAAACAAACAAACCTATTCCTTAATTGATGTGTTAAGCCAGTGGCCCTCCATCTGGTCCCATGGGTAGCAGTGGCTGCCCATCACAGCGGGCTGTAGCCAGGGACTTGACAGCCACTTGGTGAGAGCATTATGGGAAGGCACCCGGTAGCGGCCATCTGCTCATAGCCTTCAAGGCTTCTTCCTGCTTCAGAGTCTTCGATTCTTGGGTTCTTCTGTCTCTTGCACTAGAATTAGAGCCTGGGGCTGGAGGGAGGACGGAGGACCCACTGGGACATAGGCTGAGGATGGTCTCCCTCCTGGGCACAGGGAAAGCTCATGCTCTGTGGATGGACTCTGGGTTTTCTCTTTAGCTAGGAGGAGCCTGTGGTCCTTTGAGAATGGACATCATGTCCCTGATCAGTGGAAGCTACCTCCGTGGCTAAACTGTGGCTAAGCAGCCCTTGGATTCCAGAAAAATCCACTTTAATGACATCTGCACTCAGTACTTATATTCACAGCAGGAATCAGGTCCTTCAGCTGTCACTGCCCCACTGTGCCACTGGGCAAGTCCCATCCTTCTTTGGTCAGTCCTCAGTTTTCTCCTCTATACAGTGGAATTGGGGTGAATGATGCCTTCAGCTCTGACAGTCTACAACTCATGGAAAATTCTGTCTGTTTTAGCTTCGAGACCCCATGAGAAGAATGAACATGAAAGGTGTTTGAGACAGTGGTGTTGGGGATGGCAGGCAGGCTACCGCTGCAGCTGCCTATGCCAGGCCCCTCTGCCACCTGGGGCTTTGAGTCAACCAAGATCTTCAGCCCCCAGGGGCAGGTCCATCTGGAGCTCCAAACTGCACTCTCTCTACTTAGCTTCTCCTGCCACCCCTTAACCTGGTCCAGACCAAGCCTGCTCAGACCTCAACAATGAGGGACACTGGGGCGGGGAGGCAGTGCGAGAAGGGGTAGCTGAGGATGCAGCCCACTGGTGGGGAGGGAGCAGGAGAAGGCTGGCACAGGGTATCCAAGCCCTGTGCTGAGTACAGAATGAAACCCAAAGGCCTGGTGATGATTTAGGGGGAAGCTGGGTGGTATATTTTTCAGGATGCACTGAGTTATACTGAGATACCAGTCCCAGTTGCTTAACACAATAAAGGTGTATTTCTGCCTCACACATCAGACTACAGGGGCTGGTGGAGGCTCTGCTCCATAAGCTCTCTCAGAGACCCAGGCTGGTGAAGTCCCATCACCTGGTGATGCCCCACCACACTAGGTGGCTTCACATGTCACCATGGAATGGGGTCAGGAGTGGGGAGACTGTGTCAAAAGCATGCCTGTTCTTATATGCTTACACTAGAAGTGACACAGGTCATCACCAGGGCCATTGTTACTGACCACAAAGGGCCGGGATGTCATTTATGAAGCTCCAAAAAAGAGGAGAACAGATCAAGTGTCACAAAGGGATGCCCACAAGACGGCTATGTATGGAGCCTTCCTATTGCTAGGCAGTGTGTTGGGTGCTCTCATTTACTTCTCGGCTCAGGACTAAGGTTGTTAGACCCATTTCCCAGACAGATACACTAAGACTCAGAGAAGAAAAGTGATTTCCTGACGCCATGTAGTCAGGATGTGCCAGGTGTGACTTGAACTCCACTCTTCCTCTCTCCATTCAGTTCAAGCCAGCATTGTCCAATATTAAATTGCCATTCAGATAGGGGATGTGCTGGTTTCTGACAGTTGGTGATGGTCCCTGGGCTTACAATAGTGGGCGTCAGAAACATAGTCACTCATTCAGGTGGGCTTCGAGGTGATGCTTTTGAACCCCATCCCTCTCCCCCAGACAGGTAGAATTCAAGGAATTCTCTCTTCAAAGTACTATACTAGGAAGAAGCCCCACCTTCCTAGCAGGGCTGGTGCAGGGTGGGTCAGTCAGACCTGGAAGTCGCCTCGTTGTGCTGGGCTGTGAAGGCGATGTCCAGGCAGCACCCACATGCACCCCTGGGCAGAGCTGTGGGTGTGCTTCTATCCTTGCTCATGGTGGGCCGATGGGTCCTGCTGGGAATTCTGGCTGGAAGGGACTGGCGATGGCACAGCAACAAGAAAGCTCAGGTCAGAGAATCCTGGGTCAGTGGGCAGGACTCTATGGCCCCTCCCCCTGCACATCACTTGGGGGGCACTGCTGCTTCCACGGGGACTCTGCAGCTCCCTCTGCCTGGGCCAGCCCTTCTGGAGTTCCATAGCTGGGCCTGATGAACAAATAAGAGGAGACCAGCTTCTGCATTTCAGATCATTCCTATCAAAATCCAAGGAGCTGTGGGAAAGTGAATACCATGGAAGCCCAGGCAGAAACAGAGAAAACTGTGCCTTTTATGGCCAAAGCTGTTAAAAGTCCACTTAGGAACACAAAGACCGGCTGCAACTTGCATTCCTGCCAGGCTTTCTGGGCCTTCCCTTTGCTATTGGCCAGGCACCTGTGCCTTCTTGACTTCACCACGTTTAAGGGGGCCCTGACAACTTTATGCTTGCAGTTTGGCGGGCACCCATCTGTACAGATCTCCAAGTACATCGGGGTCATTTCCAAGGACCAGCCATATTTCATGGCCTGCTTGGACTTTGCCGAATTGGAAACTGCCGACTGTAGAGGACCCATTAAAAACAAATGTTCTGTATTTTCAGCCTCTCTCACCTCCTAAGAGGTTTCCTTGATGGCGCTGGCCCAGAAAACCATGGCAGATGAAGATTAGATTAGAATAAATTGATTTAGAAGTGACATGAGGCTCCTCGGGAGAGGCTTAAATATTTCATACATGTGTATGACATAGATTTCAGCCGGGCCCTGCAGGAGAGGGGGGGAAATGGAAATCTTATACCCAGAATTACCGCAGCCTTGGTGTATGGTAGACAGAAGCAGGACTCGGGCTGCTGCAAAACCCTGTCTGCCTCAGCTTCTTTAGCCTTGAAATGGGAACAAAAGATATTTAGGACTAAGTTCTTTGAATTTTTTTTGAAGTCCCCCAAATTGGTAAGCCTGAATTAGAGCTTCTTCCAGAATTCTCTGAAGTTCTGCACAGTGAATAGGAGAGGAGGAAAGGGTTGGAGGCCCAAAAGAATACAGAAGTAAACTGGGATTCACATACCAACTGCTCTGAGACACAAAATCTCCAAACCCCAGGAGTAACCAAGATAGAGCGATGGCTCTCTTTCTAGGGAAGGCTCTCTAGTATTCTTCCCTTTCTTCTGGCGATTTCAGCTCTTTTTCCAAGTGCTGATTTTCCTGGACACAAAGATTAGGGGATTTTTTTTTTTTCCAGGGCCTATACCAACCACTTCCAGGTCCACCACTGCCCCAGTAATCTCCCAGGGAAGTTACTTATCTGGGGAGAGCAGAATGATTTGCCTGGGGCTATTCCTTGGCCTCAATTTGTGTTGATGGCCCCAAGAGAAAGTGATATAAAGAGGAATTAGGAATCATCACTAGTCTCTAGAATAACTGGGTAGTATTTCTTCTGGGAGAAGATTAGGGCACTTCAACCTATACCCTGATAAATGTTTTCCAGGGCTGAGGCAGTGCTGAAAAGAGAGAGGGTTCCTATAGTCTGGGGAGCAAGGAAGTCTTTCAAGCAAAAAGGGAATATGAGGACAAAAGCTCTGGTTTCAGTTGGACCTATGCATCTAATTCCCAGGGGAGGAGGCAGCTAGAGAAAAGAAGGACACGTTTCCTTACTGCCTTAGAGAAAATTCAACTCTACAAACATGTCTTTCAGAGTGTGTGAGGTTTCTCTGGGAAATTTCATCCCTTCAAGGCAAAGAATTTTAATACAGTTTTTGAATGTCTGCCAAATGAATTAATCATAAGGGATAGAGGATCATCCTTGGGACAACTCATGGGGCTGCAGGCCTCTCTGGACCTTTCCAGAGACCTTGAGCTTGTGGAGGGGTTGCCATATGCAGGTCCTCATTACTGCTGCAGACTTACCCCTTCACCAGTCCCTTTGTTCCAACCTCCCATGAGGTGCGAGTCAGGGGAACTGTCCTACCTAGGGCAGGTGAGGCCAGCCCCACGTTGAGAGATGACGGGGCTAGCAGAATGGGATTTGCTTGTTGTCTGAAAATGAAAACACATGCTTGGGAGTTACTGTCCTGGGCAAGGGAGATGTTGGAGGTGAGAAAGTCTTTCATGCAATGTGCCAGGCAGTCTTAGGCACTGGGGAAGCAGCACCACACAAGATGGAGTGTTAATGTTCAGGATGAGGAAGAGCAGAGAGAACAATAAACAAGCAAGCACACTCACATGAAGATAATCGTAAACATTCCCTAAGTGCTTGCAAGGGAAGTAAAACAGGATAATGAGAGAGTGAGTGGGTGGGAGCATCATTCTTTCAGTGGTCAGAGATACTCTTTGAAGGAGTGACTTGATAAAGGATGGGCACAAGAAGATGCAGAAAAGCTAGAGGGGAGAACAATGTCCCTGTCTAGTGAGGACACTGGTGACTTGGACCAGGAGGGTAACAATAAAGATAGAAAAAATGGACATATGGGGAACATATTTTAGAAATAGACTTGCCAGGTTAGTTGACAGATCAGTGGGGTCTTAGTTTGTTATTGCTTTGCTAACAGAAGTACCTGAGACGATTTATAAAGAAAATAGAGATTTAGTCAGAAAACTCACAATTCTGGTGGCTGGAAAGTCCAAAGGCATCACAAAATGGCGGTAGGCAGAACTTTAAGCAGAGCAGAGTGTGGTCTGTATCCAGGCTGAGTTCTGTCTGCCATTCTGATCTCATTCCCTCTTCTTACACACCCAATAGAATGCAGTCATGGAGGCCCGACCCTGATGACATTTTATCACACCCAAAATCCCACCCTGGAACACCATGAAGGAATTAAGTTTTCACTTATCGCCTTTACAATACAGTCAATACAATCAAATCCCAACATGCAAATCTTGGGGACATCCAGTCACCACCAACGACCACCAAATTCTGAAACATGAAACTTTGAGGATATATCATGATCTAAACCATAACTGGTGGGTACTAAGAAGGACAAAGTGGAAGGTTTCATAGAGCAATAATGTTTCAATGAGAAAATTGTATTTTTGTATTTATTCTCTGCCTTTTCCATCAATGACTTGCAATTTCTTACAAAACAAAATAGAACAAAACACACAACAATAAAATCAAATATTCTATTTCAAGAATCAGAACCAAAAGAAAGAAGCATACAAATAGCCTTACCCTGGGAGCTAACAGAGTTATCATAGTTGAGTTTCAAATTTGCCTCCGGATTTCTTAACAGGTAGGGGAAAGGGGGAAGAATAGATAGACCAGATAATATAGGTGGCTTTTAGAGAAAAAAAAAACAAACAAAAAAAAAAACAAAGCATACCATTTTCTGAAAGGAAAGCAAACAATCTCTCAGCATGGGAGACTACATAGTTTTCCCCCAGCTTCTTGGTCAGAAAATCAGAACTTGACATGGACAAAACCACCACTGCCTGCTGGGATTCCGTGTTGTGCCTGCCTATGGGCAGGTAGCTCTACTTTTTACAAAGGCCTCTGCTTGCTGTGCAATACAGGCGATCTTCAACATGCCTATGGCACCCACACCAAGAAATTGTACTGGCTTTTGTTTTGTTTGTTTTTTCTTGGTTGAAAGCACAAGCATACCACAAAAATGTAGTGAAGTGGAGGAGGCATTATGGGAGCCTTCTCATGGGTCATAGGAGATCGAATGTTACATGTGCTTAGAAACCAGAGGGAGACACATAACAAAATAAAGGAGAGAAAAAGTGTCAATACTGGGGAATAGAAATCACGTCGGGCAAATCAAAAATCATGTGCATTTTTCTTACATTTGCTTTAGATGCTCTATATGTGAAGTTTATTTTTTCTGATTTATAAAATTAGTATTCACATACACATCAGACACGGAATTGAAAAATACTGTAAAAAGTAGGTAAGATAAAAATCTCTCCCTCATAGGGGACCAGCAGTTAGCGTAATGGCTGTGTCGCTGGACTCCCACGTGGTCGACTGCGGTTCGCGTCCCAGACCCAGTGGCTTAAAACTCACGCCGGGCGCATTTGTATGCATGCCCAAGATCCCGAGAGGAGAATGGAGGAGAAGGGATTGTGGTGTGGCCATCCCCCCTGGGGGGTGATTCTCACTTTCTGTCTCTCTATCTCTCTATGTCTGTCTGGCGAGCGCCCAGGCCCTATAGCAAAAACCTCTCCAAAAAAAAAAAAAAACTCTCCCTCAGAGATAACCACGTCAATGCATTTCCTATTAATCTCATGCACATGTGTGTACACACACACATTTGATGATAAATTTATGCTGTCATTTTGGATGTACATTTTTCATATTTTAATGTTTCTGAAATCATGATGCTTTTTCTAGTTGATTTAATGTTTCCTTTTTTCTGAAATATTATTAAATCAGTGTTGCATCTTAAAATTGATGCCATCAGAGAAGAGGAACTGTGGTATAGAGCCACAGTATTAGGGTTCCTTATGCATATACAATGTGGTTTTCTGTTACTTCCACTTTACATTATATCATCAATACTGTCACGTGCCTTGAAATACTCTCTGAAAATATTATTTTACTGTCTATGTAATATTCCATCACAAGGATGTCCCCAAATAGATTTAATCCTTTCTTTATTGAAAAACATGATTCTTCAATCACATACCACTGAGAGAAGCTTCTTACAAATAATTTGCAGTGAAACTATCCAGCTTCATGTTACCTCTGAAAAAAAGAGTTTCCATATGTCCAGGTAGCATTTTCCGCAGCAGTGAACTGATAGTCCTGAGGTCCCTGTTCTCATTACTTCCGTAGTTTGAGCTGTGGTTTAGGGCATGTTGTTCAATCTCGCTGGACATAGATGTTTTTTTTTTTCTTTTTTTCCTGTTTAAGATGATAAGGCTTTCTAGAGTTCTTTTCATTTGAAGGATGCTGATAGCTAAGCCTTTGTTTCTTAGCCAGGCCACAATAAGGAGGGGACCGACGTTTGAGTTGTGTCATTGCAAGGAATTAGTGGATCTATGACCACATGCGCAAATCTGATTCAGGGATCCTGTGTTCGCAACATGAAGAGATTGTCACCATCTTAGCAATCGGATCCTATCCTCTTCTCAGAAAATTCACAAGGTGTGACACATCTCTGTGGGCACAGCTGCTAATTCTACACCTTTATCCCTACATGTGGTTTGGCATTTTAGGCCATAGGGAATGTCTTGGTCAGAAAATCAGAGCTTGACATGGACAAAACAACCACTGCCTGCTGGGATTCCAGGTTGTGCCTTGTTAGAACTACGGGCAGGTTGCCAACCCCTGTGGGATTTTCATCTCAGTACTGGAGGATGTTGGAGGTGAAAGGGATTTGGAGGTCAGAGATGTTGTATTACTTAACTTTCTGCTTTGTATAAAATAAGCACTCTTCAAATATTTGTTAAATGATGAATGGCTAAAAATGCTGAATGTGGCTGCCAAGAAAAGGCCCATGGAAATCCAAGAACTTTGATGCTGGGGAAGAATGTGACCTGTGCAGGTCTGCTTGCCTTGAATGTCCTGTGATTCTAGGAATTGCTTATAAGAGGAGGGAGAAAGGAAGCAGAGTCACCCTCAGCCCTTGCCACCTGGTGCTGGATGATCTTGGAAGTCAGTTAACCCCCCAGGGACTCATCCATTCATTCAACAAATGCATTCACTCAGCAGCATGATGTATTGAGTGCCCCTTGAACCAGGCACAGTTCTGGGTTGTGGGATCACCAGACAACAAAGATTGCTGTCTTGTTGTATAAGAGAAAGAGGGGAATTAAGGATGACCTCGATTCTTCACCTAAAAATCAGGACTGTGGGTAAACTCAAGGTCTCCTGGGAAGATTTAAAATCAGGGCAGGTCCTCTGGAAACATAGGGGTGGCACAATCTTTCCTTCCCTCCTACTTCCCCAAATGTCATTCTCTATTACAAATCACTGAGTATACATTCATGAGCTGTTGGTAGCCCCTTCAAGGATGGCTCTATTCTCTTGGCTTTTATTTGTGTATTAAAAAAAATGTTTCAGTAGCTTCTAATTTTATTTCCTTGAATTTTTGGGGGGAATCCCAAAGGAAGACATCTGTTGGAGGCACATGGCAGTTTGGGGGCGGTGTAGAGGACTAGGATGCCGTCTTTCATTTACTGTGGGGTGACTCCCAGCACATTCCTTCCCCATTTGTGATGAAGTCTTTCTGACCTGCAGGGACTGTGAGCTACGCTGGCTCTCAAGGGGCCCACATTCAAGGATTGTAGAATCTTGGGTCAGTTATTTTCCTGATGTCAAATCCCTTTTATTTATGAAATCTATAGGGAAACTTCTCTCCTTCAGATGTGCAGAGAGTGTTCTAGAAAGACTTTGCTCTTTCATCTACACCAAATAGCAAGAATAAAATTTAGTAGTAGTAGTAGAAGTAGTAGTTGTAGCAGAGGTAACACTAACACGTTAGCTTCACAAAGCATGTTGCCACCCACGATCTCATTTGAACTCTACAAACACCTTTAGAGGTGGGAGAAATGGGGTACCTTATGTCCATTTTGCAGGTGAGGAATTTTAGGACTGGAAAGGTAAGTGACATGTCTAAGGTTGTGGGGTGTCAACCTCTAAATAACAGACCCAGAAAAGGACTCTAAAAGAAAAATGATATTTATGCAGGACTAGAGATTGTGATGTGGAATTTGCTCGCTGTAGTAAACTGTGGCTCTATTCAGGGAGGTAAGGGAAGACAAGGGTTTTTAAAAGAAAAATAGGAAGACTTATCTAAATTATTTGGGGACAATTATCCTTGGCTACCAAGATGAATAACAAGGGTGGCATCACTCTAAGGGGAGACAGGTGGTCTCTGGGCAGATGTCCTTGCAGAAGTAGTTCTCAGTCAGGTTGCAGTGGTCTTTGTGCAAGGTTGTGGTTCTGGCAGAGCCTGTGACAGTTCTTGCTGTCAGGTATGCTTGTGTGAGAAAACATCCCCTTCCTGGCCTTCCTTGGCTGGGTTTAGGCAGGGTGTGACACAAGCTGATATAAGTGATTCCATTTTGATTCTGACAACCTTTACTGCAGATAGTAAATTGTAGAGCAAAGCCTCTAATCCCTGACTCTGGGCACCAGTTTAGGCCCCTCTCTGCTCACCTTGCAGCCGGGGTAGCTAACACGTCGCAAAATATTAGGTCAGAGGGAACTGTGAGCAAGGCCATGAGAGGAAGGAGGTGAAAGTTAGGGGGCAGAGAAGAGGGAATACTGGGCAGGTTCTGGGGGACCCAGAAAAGCCAGGGCTGCCATACTAAGCACTCCTCTCATGCCCTTTATAACTGTCCTCTGCTGGACTTCTCTAAGACATTTGACATTACCTTTCATGATTACCAGGTGGACGCGACAAGGAATGTGCCTAAATTCTGGTTAAATTAAGCAGATTGGTAACAGATTGTACCATTCTGCTTGCTGTTTAATGGATCAGCAACAATGGAGAAGAAAGTGTCTAGTGTGTGCTGTTAACTCCCTCCTGGCATGTGAATGATGGCATAGGTGGTAGGCTGACTGATGTGCGTTCAACACTGACACTAAATTGGGAGAAATTGAGGCTGTTTTGGATTCAATTATTTAATGATGGGCCTGATTCAACTAAGAATAAATGCCAGGGTCTGCACAGAGATTCCCCTAACCTATAATTGCACAGAAAAGAAACTCTGTATATAAGTTTTCAGCATCATTTGTGGAAGAGGAAGAAGGAATTTGAGTTTAGTTTGTAGTATACAATGAGAGACTTGCACAAGTGTCAGAAAAGGCTAGTAGCTGCAAGGATTCTATTAAGAGAGGTGGATGTTTCATTAGAGGGATGTGATGTTCTTGTCCTATTCTGCACATAGCATAGAAGTGAGATTACTGAGTTAAAGAGTGGTTACTTGGGAGCCAAATGGTTGTGCAATGGTAAAATATAACACTCTGTGAGGCAGATCCACATGGGAAGGTTACTGGTTCACATCCAGAGACCTCCCTGAGTACGTCAGGCATGTGCGTGCCTGTGATCTGGGCGGGCTGAAGCTGGGCATGGATCATGGCTTCAGGATCCTATTGGGGGCGCTGTATCTCTCTCACTCAAAGATGAAATAAACTAAAAAAAAAAAAAAGATTATAGTTAAGTTTGTAATTCTCAGCATATATTACCAGATTGATTTCCAGCTGGTGTGTACCCATTTTCCGGAGCCAGCAATAAACACTATATGCCTAGCAGTATTAAGTATCATGCTTTTAAAGCCTATGTCTCAATGTGTCATATTTTCATTTTCATTTATTTATCAACAGCAAAGAATTTTCATTTTAAGTATATGGTCATTTGTGGTTCTTTTATGAATGATCAGTTCATGGTTTTTCCCAGTTTTCTCTTGGGGTGTTCACCTTTTCCTTAATGATTTGGGTGAGTTCCTTATTTTACAGGTATGAACTCTTCTCTGTCACATTTGTTGTAAATATTATAAAGGGAAATATTTTGTGCATTTTCTCTTTCTCTCTTTGGATCCAGGTTCCTATATGCTTCGGTCTCAACTTGCATGAAATGTCCCGTGAAATTCCTGGAGAGCCTTCCAGGCCATATGCTCACAGCTTTGGCGTTCACTTGTCAGAAACGATGTGGCTCATTCTCCCCTGCCTTTGCCACCATATGCGTGTGCCCCTAATCCGATGGGCAGATCGGCAGCTGGGGAAGGATGTGCCCATGGCTGGCAGAGGGCTGTCTGGCAAATCTTGACATCCTGGAAGGGAGAAGATGGCAAAGGAGATGCACTTTCTAAGAATGTACCCCTTTGTTCTAAATTGGAGTTTTCTGAAGTTGGGGCATTTAAATGCACTTTTACGTCAGGTTGAGATTCTATTTTCCATGTAGGAGTGTGGAGTAAGATGGAAGCATTCTTGTGCTAGAGTTCTAGTTCAAGTGACAGTCTGTCACATGCCTCTCGTGTCACTATGGATAGCCATCTAGGCTGCTTTTATTCCATTTCTTTCTCTGGCCACTGTTCCTAGATACCAGTGGGGCTGTGCTCCCTGTTCTTGAATACTGCCCTTCCAGAGGAGGTTTAACGTCAACTCCCATTTTCCTCAGATGCCTGGAAGGTCAGGCTCAGTGCCCTAGCTGCCTTCGCTTCTGTTTATTTACCTCTATCTATCTCTCATCTATTTCGCTTAGATGTGCATGAGCTTGCCAGAGAGACAGAGAAGGAGAGGGGGAAGCATGCCCCAGGGGAATGGTCTCCCTGCAGTCAATCCCTTCTCCTCCACCCCTTCCTCCTTTCAGTACTTTGGGTATGCATGCACACCTGCCCGTTGTGTTTCTCAAACAGCTGGTCGGCACTCCTACTGTGTGGTCAACCATGAGGGTTCCAGCAGCCTTAACCACCAGGTCACAGAGCTGCTTCTGTTTATTTATTTTAAAAACTTTATTATTTATTTCTTCTGAGAGAGGAGAGAGAGAGAGAGAGAGAGAGAGAGAGAGAGAGAGAGAGAGAGAGAGAGAGAATCTCCAGCAGGGTCTTGACACTCCACTCCACTCCCAGCTTCAGACTCAGGTTACAAGTATGCATGTGCCAGAAACACTCTGGGAGGTCTCCAGAACCTTCCTCTGTAGATATAGGTCAGCCTCACAGAGCTACTGCAACACAGTCTGCCACCACCACTCCCCTATACCGCTCAGCCAGCTTCTTGCTAGGGAAATGGTAATATTGATCATTTCAGCAAGTCCAGAGTTCATGGTGTGTCCAGGCAGGAAATGCCTCTCCCACACCCGCTATCTGTCTCTAACCAGCTCTCTAGATCAGGGTTTAGCTATGGGCTGAATTTAGCCACTGTTCAGTTTTGTAAATAAAATTATATTGGCACCCAACACTTATTTATGTAATGTCTCTGTGGCTGCTTTTGCCCTACAGTGGTAGAACTGAGTCGTTGCAAGAGAGACTGTACAGCCTGCCAAACCTAAAATATTTATTATCTGGCCCTTTCCAGAGAAGTTTGCTGAACTGTGCTCTATATTGATGGCCATGAAGTCTGGTGCAGGGCACAGTGTTTACAGGGCCATGACAAAGTAGGAAAAACAAGGACCAGGAGTTAAACTTCCAGTAAAGCTATAGAGCTTGCTCTTCATATTGACATTATATCTGACCTTTTTGACCTATTAAAATATCTTGACATTGGGGCCAGGAGGTGATGTAGTGGTTAAGGATGCTGGACTACTACATGACCGACTGCATTTAGAGTCCCAGACCAGGCAGCTTGCTTACTCACTTTCCCTCTTGCTCTCTCCCTCCCTCTCTGGTCTAATTAAAAATAAATAAATAAAGTTAATTAAAATAATTTTTTTTAAAAAGAAATCTTGACATTGGATCTAGCAGGTGGCATAGAGGTTAAGACTCTGGATTCTACATGGTCAACTGTGGTTCGAGTTCCAGACCCGGTGGCATGAAATTCATGCTAAGTACAGGTGCATGCCCAAAATCCCAAGAGAAGAATGGAAGACAACGGAATGTGGCATGGCCATCCCCCACAAAGGAGGGGTGATTTTTCACTTTCTGTCTCTTTGACAAATGCACCTGCCCTATAGCAAAGATCTTGGAACAAAACAAAACAAAACAAAACAAAACAAAACAAAACAAAACCCAGCACTTGACATTTATGAAATAATGGGGATGGTAGACTTAAAGTTTTATTAAAAAAATTTGTTTTATGTCTTTACTTTACCAAATAAAAGCTGGACCATTCTATGTGGGTCCCAAAAATTATTTGAAAATTTTACCCATCCTTACAGTCTCCAAATCAAGAACCATTAATATCTCACCTTGGATAATAGAAATCCTTCCACAAAAACCTATCTCTTTCCTTTTTACTACTCATAGCCATATTTTTTCCCAACAACATCCTCATTTACTTATTCATATGTACATTCATGCATTCATATATTTAACTACTAAGAAAAGTATTTTCTTACCTTAATATTTAGTTATTTAGATAACTGGTAAAGACTACGTGTTAGATAAGAGGATCTCAAACTTTCTGATCTCAGGACCCATTTCACTTCTAACAATTACTAAGGAGCCCAAAGTGCTTTTTGTTACATAGATTATATCTGTAACATGAAAAATTAATACTGAAAGTGTTAAAATATTTATTTGATAATGCATTTAATAATAACAATAGAACTACTACATGCTAGTACTAATAATTTTTATCCAAAATAACTATTTTCCAAAATATAAAAAAATTAATGACATGGACAATATTGACACTTTTGCAAATCTCTTTATTTGTCTGGCTTAATAGAAGACAGGTGAATTTTTATATTTATTTCTGCTTGTGGTCTATTGCAAAATGTTGCTTTGGTTGAAATTTGTAAAGAAAATTCTGCCTCACTCTGATTTGTAGTTAAAAGAGAAGGATGTTACTTGGTCATATCATTGTTGGTATTCTCTTTTGATACTACATCAAAACTCAGCAAGCAGTCGTTTCTTAATGTTTAGTTGTACTATGGATTCTGAAGCCCTATCAGTGAACTTCTGGTTCCTAATTACATTAAACTCTATTGATCTGTCTTTCTCTTTAAGTAGATCTTTCTTTTACTCATGCAGAAGTATCATGCACTGGTCATTTAGAAAATATTGGTTCATTAGACACACAGACTTATGGAAATGCTGACCCATTTAATTATACAACATTAACTGGGAATGCCCCAAATCTGAAAGGGCTTGCCTGTAATGTTTACTCATTCCAAAGAATGCACCCAGAGTTCACCGGGGAAAGAGTTTATTTACTTACTTATGGAGGACAGGGTGCTCCGCGGATAGGTAGAGAATGGTCCGTGCTGCCACTGAGCGCAGGCTCAAGTTATATATGTTAAGATCAAAGAGCGCATACATCACCTGTAAGATCCTCACAGACTCCCTGTCTCCAAGGCCGGGGTCTGGTTTCTACATACATTGTTTGAAGATTACAATAGAAGGTCAGGTTATCGATGAGCAGAATCACCAGAGGATTGTACATTAATTTAGGGCCTCTGATCTTGGGATGCTGATGTGGGAGAGGGACACCTACTTCCGGAACAGCCCCAGACACAAGCCAATTCCATGAGGTAAGGGAACAGTCACGAGATGTTTATGAGACCCAGCTGGACACGTAGCTGGGTCTCGGGGAAATAGAGCGAAGAACTCAATGAATGGAGACGACCTGCAAACATCAAGAAAATTACATTAATTTGTAGCACCACTGACCTCATTAGAAAATCCTTTAAATATTGGGAAACACTCACTTATTATGGTAGATGTAAGTTGTCCCAAACCCTAAGTTTCTTTCTAATTCGATTTTTTTTTCAAGGTTTTGGCCAAAGGGTGAGTGGGCTTGCCAGAGAGAGACAATGAGAGGAAAAGCAAGAAAATGCCCTCGCCCCCAGGGGGAATAGCTATGCCTCCATTCTCCTCTTGGGACTTTGGGCACATATACATGTGCTTAGTGTGATTCTCAAGCTGTCGGGTTTAGGGCTTGAACAGTTGTCAATCATGTAGGAGTCTTTAACCACCATACCTCCTGCTGGCCTGTCTTTTGAACTCTTAAATTATAGCTTTGATGGGGCTAACCCTGTCACCTGGTGGCCAGATCCTACATGGTCAACAGTACAGTTTGAATCCGGGTCCAACAGCTTGAAAAACACTTCAGGGGCATGTGCATGAATGTTCAAAATCCAAGAAGATGGAGAGATGAAGAAGAAGGGATCACAGAGTGACCATGCCCCACTGGGGGTTGCTTTTTCCCCTCTCCTTCTCCCTCCTTGCCTTTCTGTCTCTCTCTGATTAACATGGAAGCCCTCTCACAAAAATAAACGAATGAATGAATGAATTCATTTATTCATCTGGACACACCAGATGTGTGTGCTCTCATGACCCTGACTGGCTGGGAAGCTGGGGGAAGTATGACAAGAGCTTGTCAGGGCACCTGTTTATGTTGATCTGTCTGTCTCTTTCTCGTGAAAGAAATAAAATGAAACTTAAAAAAATAAAGGGTATATACTCAAGGGTTGCGATTTAATTAATTTGATCATTTGTTTTGCCTCATCAAGGATATTCTTAAGTACATTCTTTTGCAAGTGTGAATGCCTCAGAATACAATGACTACTAGTCCCATTTGGACCACTGCCACGATCCCTGCTAAAGTACCAGCATTTGTATACCCACTCTTTTGCATCATCAGTGCAAATAACACCACCATCCTAGGCAGCAGCAAGTTACCTCTCAGTAGTATCAGGAAAAGAATTTGATCTTGTGCACCTCTTGAAAGATTTTGGGGATCCCAGGAGTTCATAGACCACTCTTTAGAAGTGCTGCATTAGATGCGTAGATAAATGAGATGCAATCTCTGACAAGTTATTCATCATCCCATAGTGGAGGTTAACACTTGACGGCTAAAATCTAATTTGAATTGGAACAAATACTATAAGACATACATTTTTTTTTAACTGCAGTAGTATACAGATGGCATAAAATTTACCATTATGGCCACTTCTGAGTGTACAATTCTATGGCATTTAGTACATTTTCATAGCTGTGCAATCATCACCATTGTTTGTCTCCAGAAGTTTTTTGATCTTCCCAAACTGAAACTCTGAACCTGTAAACGCTAACTTCCAATTTCTGCTCTCCCCCCAGTCACTGGTAAGTATGAGTCTACTCTTTGTCTCTATGGATTTTGACTACTCTAGGTACCTCACACAAGTAGAAGCATGCGATAGATGGCCTTTGGGGATAGGCTTATTTCACTTAGCATAATGTCTTTCAAGTTCACCCAAGTTGTAGCATATGTCAGAATTTCCTTTCGAGGTTGAATAATAGCCCATCGAACGGATATCCCATAGTTTATCTATCTAGTCACTGATACATATTTGGGTTGTCCCCATCTTTTAGCTGTAGTGAAATAAGATGTTTGTTTTTGTAGAGCCTGGCCTAGCTTTTATAATCAGTTCCTGATGATTCTTTCTTCCCTTGGCATTGAGTCACTGGGTGCCTCCAGGCAGGATCTCCCCATCCTCAGCTCAGGTGGGCTCATGGTCGTCAAGGATACTAGTCTTTCTAAAACCTACGGCTCGGCCCTGACCCCCCCTCACCTTGCACCGTGTGTCCTCATGGTGCAGCCCGAGTACCATCCATCCCAGAGTAGACTCAGCAAACAGCTGCTCTCCGTTCATTTCATTTCGACAAGTCTTTATTGATCGCGCATTATTTGCTCATCAAACAGATTTGCCGTCTCAAACACTTACAGTCCTGGAGTTGGCTGCTCGTCTACCTGTTAAATCTGTATTTGCACACATTGGACTTGCCAGTTCAGCTCAATAAAGACGAAAAGGCCTGCCCGTCGGACGTAGGTGCCTGGGGGAGAGTTTCTGAAACACAGGGATTTCGCTAGACTATCTGTGTGCTGCCTTACCTACCAAAGTGTCCCCGAACCATATTTATCAATCATGTAGATATTCTATGACTAGGTTTACCATTTCACTCAGCATTTTGGCTGTGATGGGACGACATCCAATAAACTGAGTGCTAAATGCGAAATGGGTAAGTTGAAATTTCAGCGAGGAGAATGGTGTGTTTTGTGAAACATTCAGCAAAAGAAACTGTGCTGTGTCTGTCCTGCTGTATTCTTCACCAAGGCTTCAGGAAAGAAACTTAGAACTGGCATTTATCTTTCCGTTTTGAGACAATCCTGGAGTTGGTGTCATTCCTCAGCACTTCCTGCTCTACAGACATGCCTGTCTGGTTGAAGAGTTTCTCCTGTTTTCATGGTGGAGACCAAGCTCTTGAGACCCCCTAGTAATGGTGAAGCTAGAATAGCTGCCTCATGTTCCACTGTATGCAAAGTCCTTCTAGGGAAGGACTGTACTGTACACCAGCCTCACAATACACTAGCTGCGAATGATACACTATTTGTAAAGCATTCAGGAGAGTGCATGGCTTTGAGGAGAAATTCTTTGAATGATGGTTTGGAGGAAGGCATAATCATCCCATTTACAGGTGGAGCTCAGAGAGGCTGGGTCAATTACTCAAAGCCAAACAGCTTTTAAAGAGTTGTTTCCTGCAATGTAAATTCATCTCTTGGGATACCACATTGAATGTTGTTTTCTTTTTTTCTCTTTTGGCATGGACAATAGATACATATTCATAGCTATCCTGGGGCCTAGTGGGATAGCAAAATAATTGATGAATCAACTGTTTTTCTGCTCCTGTTTTAAGGGGTCAAGGGCGGAAGAGGGAGGGGGAGGGAGAGTAAAAATGAATTAAGAATTTTCTAGATATGTGCTGGTCACGCATTATGTGATTTAATGGGTAGAACTAACCATGGATGAATATTATCTCACTGTTTTATAAACAAAGAAAATGAAGATTAGGAAAGTTAGAAAATGTGCTCAGTATCACAGAACTGAGGAGAGAAAGAGCCAGGGGACCAGCAGTTAGCGTAATGGCTATGTCACTGGACTCCCATGTAGTCGGCAGCAGTTCGAGTCCTGGACCAGGGGTTTTAAACTCACGCTGGGCGTGTGCACGTGCATGCCCAAGATCCCTAGAGGAGTATGGAGGAGAAGGGATTGCGGTGTGGCCCTCCCCCCCGGGGGGGGTGATTTCTCGCTTTCTGTCTCTCTGTCTCTCTCTCTTTCTGGTGAGTGCACGTGCCCTATAGCAAAAACCTCTAAAAGAAAAAAAAAGAAGGAGCTGGGATCCCAAGTCACATATGTTTGTTTTCAAACATCATGTCCTGTCTACTATAGCAGAAGCTAAACTAATGGGCTTGGTCTACCAAAGCAGGTCAAGGAAGGGGTGGCTCTTTAAGAACATTGGTCCAGTGATTTCGTGGACGTGAAGGGCTCCACAAAATTGCATGTGTTTTATGCAATGTCATGTCTGTGTCGGTGTCTGAGTGCATATTCTTCGGGGAACAAGACACTGAAATAAGACTCACTGCGATCTATCCCATCACCCATTTGTAAATGGGGAAATGGCTTCCTGAGGAGGCGAAGGTATTCTGTACTTTGGCTATTAGTGGTGGAGCTGGGATCCCATCTTCAGTCTCCTGACTCCCGGGTAATGCTGACTGTCGTCCCTCTCCTTCGGCCTGACTGTTACCTGAGCACTGCTAAAGCACGTAGGGCAAAGGGCAGGGTTGTAAGAGGTTCCTGTCTGGAACCGGACTGGCCAGGCTGTCCTTGGTGGACCTGTGCCTAAGTGGTCTCAAAAAACCCCAAGGTGAGCGACACTTGCCTGAGAAGGGGAGAACAAAGCATCAATTGGAGCTTTAACAAAGCTCAAAGAGGTTTCCATTTGAAGTGTGAGAAAGGATCTGGACCTTTGCTTTGTGTGAAAGGGCAGCTTCTGAGCCTTCCTATCTCTGAGGTTTATAATTTCACCGTGTTTCTCCTCCTCCTCGGCCAGGCTGGTCATTATAGCAGAAAGAGCACTTGATGGAAGAAAGACAGGTTTGTCTCTGCGAGAACAATTTCTCTGTTGTCTGGAGAATGCCACCCAATATGATAAGTGAAATGTCGATACTTCAGACAGACTCCACTGGTCTGGATATTTATTCACTTTCCTTAGTTATCAAGTTCACTCAGCTGGCCACGAAGCAGGTTTTAACTTCTTTGACAAGTAAAGACTCACAGGGATGTGGTAATGGATCTTCCAATGTCATCTTTGTGCAGTCCTTTGGATTCTTCCCAACTCGTTTCCACTCACCCTCAGGTTTGGCCCGAGGAGGAAGCCAGAGTAAAGGAGGAGACGCGGAGAGCTCAGAGCACACCGGGCAGGACAGGGCTGTGTGCTGGGTGGGCAGAGCCCACCAATGTGATATTAGCATCAGTAGGAAGAATGCCTTGGCCTTGGGTCTGCCATGGCCTGGTAGTTAAGGGAACTGGACCCCATATGGCCAACCATGCAGTTTGAGTCCTAGCCCTGGTGGTTTGAAAAACACACTGAATGTGTGTGTGCACATGCGCATGTGTGTGCATGCATGTGTGTGTGTGTGTGTATGCTCAAAATTCCAACAGGATTCAGAAATGGAGGAGAGGGAATTGCAGCATGACCACACTCCATTAGGGCTGATTCTCCCTTTCCCGTCTTTCCCTTATGAGGGAAGATATTTTCTGTGTGTCTTTCTGTGAGCACACACACCCTCTGGCAAATTATTTTTAGAAAAAAGAGAGAGAAATGCTTGGCCTCTGCATCATGGGGCTCCACTCGGAGGGGCCAGGCAGGGCCATAATTGTCATGAAATACTTGGGAATTGAATGAGAGACATCCCAAGCTGCAAAATACGCCAGGATGAATATTGAAAATAATATATAGGTATCTGGCAGGGTGGCCATTTTTCTCCCTATTTTTCAATAAAAACTGCATTTCCCATTTCACATATTGATCTGACAAACATCTCCTGGGTACCAATGGTGTCTAGGCACCATGCCAGAATCCTGAGCACCATCAGGTCCAGGCCTGGCCCGTGAGGGGCTTGCCGTCTAATGAGGGTGAGAGACACAGGATTGGGAACAAGGAAGAGAAGGGAAAAATGGGACAGAGAGGGAAGAGGCCAGCGGTGGTAGTGCCGGCTGAAGAAAGCCCTACTGGGGAAGGAGGTGCGGCAGCTGGGCATGGACTGTCGGGATGCCACTCGGGACGTGGTGTGTCTTCTGTTCACTCACCACATTGGCGCCCAAGGAAGAGGGTAAGCCAGGAGAACCCGAGGAGAAGGTGTGGCTATTGCCAAAGATGTTCTGGTGTCCCCAGAGCAGCACTGTAGGCAGGGGATTGCCTGCCACGATGCTCCCCCACCCCTGTGACCCCATCAGCCCCAGTGGGAGGCCGTGCGGTGTTGGCAGAGAGGTCCCTGCATCTGTTCCTTTTATTTGTTCTGTTAAAGAAAAAGGCCCATTGAGGGAGCACAGGGGATCCAATCCACCGGTCAAGGGCAATTATTTATTATGAGCCTCGAATACTTTCCTGATTGTATAAGTTTTACTGCATTTTTACACGGAGGGCAGACTTGAAGAGTCATTTTGGCAGCTGAGGAGGGGAGGGAAAAGGAGTTTTCAGGGATCATTCTGGGAGTAAAAGTTCACTTCCAGACAGAGGTTCAGGGACTCGGTGAGATTTTGGGGGCCTGTTCAGAAAGCTCTTGAATCCCCATTGACCTTTAACCCTCTGTGGGAAGTTAGGAGGGAAGATATTTTCCCCTTCTTCCCAACAATAATGCAACTTCCCTTCTAAATAGCGTTGAAATCCAGGGAACCTGAGAGAAAAGGGCAATCGGTTTCCAAAATGCAAAACTGTTCCTCCAGCCCCGAGACTGCCCATAGCACCCTGGTAGCCCGTGGCCTGGGCTCAGGCCAAGGTAACGAAGCTGGTTCTCCACCCCTCCTTCTCTTCCTTCCACCTTTCTTTTTTCTCCTCCTCCTTCACTTCCTCTTTCTCCTCCCCTTCATCCTCCTCATTTCCTCTTCCTTCTCCTCTCCTGCCTCTTCATCCTCCTCCATCAGCACCTCCTCCTCCTCCTCCTGCATCCTCTTCATCATCCTCTTCTCCTCCCGCTCCTCCCCCTCCAGCACCAGTGTTAACTGAGTGAATTCCACATGGCAGGCCATAGGTTAAGTACTATAAAAGCAGTATCTCAGTTAGTCCCCACACAAACTTTACTACCTTTACTTTGTGGAGAAAAAGTCCAGAGCTCAGAGAGGTTTTGCAACCTATCCAGGATCACACAGGTAGCCTTGAACCCAGGTAGCAGTGATGTCTATGCCATTTCTTAACCTCTGGGCTACACTCCAGTTTCCTGCCACCTAGCCTTGTTCATAGTCCCTCTAACTCTGGACTCCTCTCTTACTGTCTGGTGCTGCTAGAGCCACCCTATCCTTCAAGCAGGCTGGTTCGCTCTAGTGGAAAGGGTACGAAAGTCCCAGCACCTTCATCTTGCTCTAAGAGTACTTTGTGTGAACTCAGTCAAATTAGGCTCGCTTCAGCTTTCTGGGCTGGAAAATGCAAATAAAAATATTTACCTTGAAGGGCTGTTGTGATGCTCAGTGACCTATTACATTTGGAAGTTCTTGATAAGCAAAAGCTAGAAGATATCATTATTTTTACTGTGTCCAATCTCTGATGGCTGTAAGTAGGGTCGCAAGCTCCTTGGAGGCAGGCTCTAGGCAGGTACCTCATTATTTTCATGGAGTTTCTAGCCAATACTGAATGTATAAATGACACTCGAAATAAAGTCGTTGACCTAGTAAAAGTATCTTGTTTACGAATGTGCTTTCTCTCTAATATCCCCAAATTGCCCTCCATTGAATGAACATGACTGTTTCTGTACACTTTTACAATGGAGTGAGTTAGTGAACACTTGGATTTTTGCCAGTCTGATCGGTAGAAATTAATATCTCAACGTGATTTGAATTTGCACCCCCCTTTTTTTTTTAAGAGAGATTTTTGCTATAGGGAATGTGCACTTGCCAGAGAGACAGAGGGAAACAGAGAGAGAGAGAGAGAGAAAGAAATCACCCTCTGGGGAAGATGTCCACTCTGCTATCCCTTCTCCTCCATTGTCTTCTAGAAATTTCGGACATGCATGCACATGTGCCTGGCATAGGTTTTAAGCTGCCAGGGCCAGGACTCTAACCACGGTCGACCACGTGGTAGTCCAATGCCTTACCCACTATGCCACCTGTGGGCCCCTGAATTTACATTTCTTACTATGGATTAGGTTAAGCACAGTTTCCCGTGTTTGGCAGCAGTTCGTCTATCCTTCTATGTCAATGGCTGTGAACATTAAACTGTTGGTCTTTCCATTGATTTGTAGGATACATATTTGGGGAGATTGAGGCAATATAATTTGCCAATATTCTTTCCAACTTGGTCATTTGTTTCTAACTTTATTTATGATGTAACTCATTTGAAAACAAAAGCAAAGAGTAGCAGGTCGTAAGTCCTGGTGCAAGTTTAGAAGAGTCCACGTGAGCTCCGGGGGGCTTTCCCTGCTGTGGATCACCAAGCATGTTTGTGCGCCAAGGAAAACACACAGATGTGGAATAAACGAGGTGGAAACTTGAAAAAAAAAAAAGATGTATGGTAAGTAACTTACACTGTTACTTTATAGCAAAATAAACATGGATATAGTGTGGTATATAATTCAACCTTTGTATGAATTTTTTCAAGTCAAGCATTAAAATGTCGAAGAAATGTCACAGTTATATCTGGCTGCTTTGGGGTCTGCCTCCAGACACCCTTTTAGGGGTTCCTCAGTGAGAAAGTTTGGATGACCACCCTGATGACAGCCAGGAAGCCCAAGTTCTCTTTTCAGCTCTGCCTCGGGTTCACTGTGCGACCGATGGATCCCAACGGCCGCCATAAAGTTCGGATGTGGCAGAACACCAACTGTTACTGTTTCTGGATGCCTCTCCAGTGGCCGGGATGAATATCTGTACATAGTAGAGGCTCAGTAAATAAATAGATGTTGAGTAGAAATGAAGAACATGCTCACATTTCATTTCTGCTGTCCCTCTCCTGGACACGATACCCTTCTTAGTTCTGTTAACCTCTAAGGAACTAGTTTACTCTCTGTAGGACTCTGGGATACAAAGACGTATGAGGCAGGTCCTGTCCTGCCCCCTTACCAGCAGAGACAGACATGCGTGCCATGATGCAGCAGGGACATTTTTCTGATTCCACGCCCCTCCTCACACCATTCTTGCCCAGGTATTGTAGATTGCCAGGACCAAGAATAAACACGTAGCCATTGACCTAGACTACTCTGTTTGCTCTTCTGCTGTCTCAGACCACTACCCCCCACTTCCGGTGGCCCCTGGGGTGGTCTGGGCCCCATGAGACTATCGGCAAAGGCCCTCTCACATCATGGTGGTCCCAGACTCTTGTACACCCTGCCATAAAGACACATGATCTGGGCTGTTTATGGGGTGTGGGCTCCGATATGTGGGTGGCGGGCTCCTGAGCCATCGGCAGGCAGTAAAGTCTTAAATGTAGGCCTGTTTTCCAGCTACAGCTGCCACATCAAAAGCTCAAACTCCCTACAAACTTTGCCTTAATTAAAAAGTTACGGTAATCCCCAGGATGGAGGCTGTTGGGACACCCCTGGAGACAAAAGTTCTCTCTGTGGCCACAGACCAGGTCCTTCCACCCACCCCAGGCGCTATTAAAAGTGGGGCCACACTGTGGGCATCAGTGGCTCTGGTGCAATAGGAATGAAGAGACCCCCACAGCCCCGTTTACTCTGCACTTCTAATTTGCTGGGGCCATGCATTTGAAGAGGGGCTCTAGCTCCCTGGACAGAATTCTTTTGCTCATGTGTCTCGGTATTCTGGAGTCTTTCCCCGCTGTTATACTCTTGAGGCTTCCCAATGCTCTACGTCCACGGAGCCGCATGTCAAAAAGCCATGGATTATGGGAAGTCTGTGCCCCGTTTCCTATCTCTAGTCAGCGTGGTAATGAATTCATTTCACTGATGGGCAAACTGAGCCTCGGTGATGGGAAGGGACTTGCCTGCAGCCACTGAGGGTACTGGGGACCAGGGTCCAAGGGCGGCAGCCTGTTCAGGGCCCACAGTCATGCTCGGTGTAGAGACAGTGATGCTCACTGGGCCTTCCATTTGTTCCCCACATTTCCCAGACCCTTTCCAGGTGCATGATCCTGAAATGGTGACTGCTGTGAGCCACGTCCCTCTGGCTGCGGCCGGGAAAGCGCGTGTAGAATTCCTCAGTCTTTCTCTCCCAGTGCCAGTACCGAGAGCAGCATCCACATGGTGAAGCATCCATGGGCCTGGGGCCTACGCAGTGCCCACCCCTGCCCCCTCACACCCACAATACACATTTTGGCTGTGTAGGTCATGGAGCCTTTTCTTTCTTGCAAGATAACAACCTAACCTAACCTAACCCATGTGCTAAATAAACCAACGAGCCCATGGTATTTACTGACCACATGTTCTTTAGGGCCCCAAAGAACCTGTGCACAGCCAAGGAGCAGTTCCAGGGAGGAAGATTTCAGACGAAACATCAAACAGTACTTTTTACAGAGACTGTTGAAGATGAGCTGGGCTGCTTCGGGACATGGTGTGGTCTCTTTTTATTCACATGTGCATTCATAGCTGAGGCTGATGGCTTTTGGCATGAGGATGGCAAAGTAGAGTCCAAGGGAATGAAGCGAAGACTTGGATGCAGGGACGTCTCTCCCAGTATTTCAGTTGCACATGAATTCCAAAGAGGCTTTCTCTCTGGGAGATGATCCATTCAAACGTTTTTAAGGCAGATGAATTTTGTTAAGGGCCCCAGATGACAGACCAGCAAGTTAAACAAACAAGGCTGAGCATCAGCTCCATGTGCCCTTTCCTGGGACCTCTATGTCATACACCGACCGTGCACTGTATATGGCTGCCCCAGTCCGTGTGCCTCCGCATTCTTGAACTCTCTGCAGTAAGTAGGCCAGATGGGTGTTCATAGGTCTGTTTAACAAGAAGAGAAAACTAAGGCTCAGAAAATTTAAGTAAACCACCTGAAGTCACATCACAAGTAAATGACAGAATTATGGTTCACATCTAGTCTATTCGCTTCCTGGTCCAGGGCTCTTTTTCTTGCCCTGCAACTGCCCCTACTCAGCCTGGAAGTCCATGTCCAAGGTCGTGCCATGAACAAAGCCAGGACGCAGCCAAGAGGGCTGAGATCCTGGGCTGAGGCTGCTCGTTTCCACCCGGTGGAAAAGTGACATTTCCACAGCTGTGATGAACAGGGACTTTTTACCATGCCCTGAACCTTTCCTTCATGGAAATATTTAAGGTAGTATCAAAACAAAAGATATGATTTCACCTACAAAGACTGTCATAGAACTCGATGAAGGATACAATGAAATATTTGCTTCTATAGCCAACCGACATGCTTCTGTCTCAATCCCCAACTCCGTCTGAGGATGTGGGCCCTGAATCTCAAGCACAGATCCTTAATTTTCTTAAATACCATTAGTCAGAAAAAAAAAAAAAAAAGTGAAGGCAAGGCAGTGTAATTTCCTTCCTCATCTCCTGCCACAGGTTCTCGGATAACGGAATTAAGTGAGTACCTTCCGACTTACTCTCCAAAACAGAGATGCTGCCTTTCATGTTTCCTGAAACACGAAATCAGTAAAAACACAACTGGGCAAAGAAAGGGAAATGAAAAAGAAAGTCACCAGTCATTTGATTATACATCAACATGCAAACACTCACATACTTGATTGCACTCTGTAAGTTTGTAAAAAGGAGGATCATTTAAAAAAGGGGGGAGGGGTGCTGTGTTCAGCATTTTTGTGAAAACGGGCTGTGGTGGCTGGAAAGGAAAGTGTCCTGGGACAATGGGTGGCCCTCGTGTTTGTACAAGGTCTACGGAGTTTACGGAGCACTTCAAACAAGTCTGTATCCTCCCCATTGTGGCCCTGCCAGTCTCTCCAGTTCCTTCTGCCTTCCTGTTCCTGCTCCCCGCATTGTGTGCTTGAAGGCCAAATTACTAGTCATCTCACCTCCAGGCGATGGCATGAGCACCACAGATGGACACCTGTCCACACGGGCACCTGCCCTGCTGTCTCAGCCCTAAGCCGGGGTTGCCTCCAGGACACCTCCCTTGGTGTCCTCTTCCTCATCTTTAAGACGCTCTTCAGTCCTGGTGCTGTCTCCTCTTCAAGCCTTCCCTGAGCACTCCAGGCTTGGCAGGCCATCCTCTTCCCTTCCTCTGATGCTCTCTGCATCTTTGTCCATCCAGCTGTCAGAACTCAATGACAGACTTTGCTCCTGTCTAGGCTGAGAGGCCCCTGACAACAGCGAAGTACACCCCCTTCAGTGGACACTGAACCCAGCACGAAGCGTGGCTCTGACTGAGTCTGTACCCAAGGAACGCCGGGCGTGTGGACCTCCTGAGGGTGGTGTCCTTATACCTGTCAGACAAAGAAGCTGAGAGTCAGGGAGGCCAGGTGGTGTGTCTATGTCCCCAGTGAGTTCAAGATGGTGCCTGAGCTGGAGTCTGGGCTGGGTAATTCCTGGCATTTCACATGCTGTGAGACGTGTGGCCCTTTGTGGAACACAGAGACTTGGACGTGTCTGAAGCCCACGTCTCTGGGTGTCAGAGCTTCCTCCTGTGGAAGCAGATTGTGCTGGAATTAAGAAGCTATGTGATGTGGTGCTGATGCTCCATTGTCTGCATGGGGGCTGGTACGAGGAAGGTGACCCAGGGATTTGGGGGTGAGAGTCTCCACTTTATGTGACCCCTATGGACTGCAGAGTGAAGGGGTGGGCCAGGGCTAGGGTGGGACCCCAAAATGAAGCAGATAAACGATGTCAGCTTCTTTTGTTACTGTGCACTTATATGGTCTCAATCATACAGGCACTTTCTGTCTCTTTAAAAAACAAGTTTGAGGGACCAGCAGTTAGCGTAATGGCTATGTCGCTGGACTCCCATGTAGTCGACCGCAGTTTATGTCCTGGACCCAGTGGCTTAAAACTCACGCCGGGTACGTGTGCGTGCGTGACCAAGATCCCAAGAGGAGAATGGAGGAGAAGGGATTGTGGTGTGGCCATTTCCCCTGGGGGGTGATTTCTCGCTTTCTATCTCTCTGTCTCTCTCTGTCTGTCTGGCGAGCGCACGCACCCTATAGCAAAAACCTCTCAAAAAAAAAAAAAAAAAAAAAAAAAAAAAAAAAAAAAAAAAAAAAAAACAAGTTTGAAAGGGAGATGAAAGGAGATGAAAACAAAAAGAAGATAACATTTAAAAAGGAACTGAATAAAATAGCAAGAGCCACTGTGGTGGCAAAAACAAACACAAGAAGTGAAAAAACACAACTGGAATGAGGATGTGACCAATTACAGCTGCCAGAGGTTGCGGGCAAGTGGGGTCTGCAGCACGACCTTGCTCCCTCAGGGCGCCCTTGTGTAAGGCCTAGGGAGCCCTTCATTGATCTCTTTAACCACTGCCTGCTACGCGCATGCCCTGAGCACACGCAGGGCCCCAGGAGGGTGGCGATGCCACGTAATAAAGAAACACCAGAACAGTCCAGAGCGATCACCTCTGCCTGAAGGAACTGGGGACAGAGCAGGAACGCCTGAGTTACCAGATGGGTGAGGGTGACAGATGGAGAGAGGGGGCAAAAGTCTCTTGTAGAGGCAGCTGCACAGGCGTGGGCAGCAAACCCAGAGCTGGGGAAGGAGTGAGGGAGTGCTGTGCAGCTCTGTACCACTTTTGCTGTGGCTAGAAGGAGAGGCTGCAAAACTGGTGGTGATGCTCTGTCCTGTTTACTGGATGCTCAGCATGTGCTGGGCCCTGGGCCAACAACCCCCACCCACCCCACCATGGACCCAGTCACACAGCATTTGAGGTGGACACTGTTATTACCCCCATTTTCAGGATAAGAAGGGTAAGTCAACTGAAGCTAAGTCGCTTATACAAGAATGCAAGGTTGATGTGTACCTGGGTCCAAGTCTGTTTACACACAAGTTCTCAATCTGAAGGCATCTCCTGCAGTGTATTTGACACCATGGCTGTGTAACAAATTGACCCCAAACTCTGTAGCTTAAAGGAGCAGTTCCTGAGGGCCGGGAACCTGGGACTGGCTTGGTTGGGTGGTCCTGAGTCAGGCTTTCTCATGAAGCTGCAGTCAGCGTGTCAGCCATGGCTTCAGTCATTTGGAAGCTAACGGATTGGGCTGAATGATCTGCTCCCAGGCAGCTCCTTCCCACCGTTGGCAGTGGCTTTCGCTCCTCGTGCTGTGGAATCCACAAAGTGCTGCTCCTGAGGTTCTGGCTTGCTTCCCCAGAACCAGTCATCCAAGATAGGGAGAGCATGACCAAAACATGGGTCCTTTATGACCTACCCTTGGAAGTGACACCCACCACTTCTGTTGGATGCAGTTGGTCACAGGGACTGACCCTGTTGTGGTGGGAGGGGACTGCGCACAAGTGTGAGCACCAGGAGGCGGGGCTCTGAGGAAGTATCTTAGAGGCTGCCGACCACATGTGGCATCTTAAACTGGATTTTTGTTCCAACAAGGAATGGGTCAAAGGAATGAGACCTGATGTTTGGTTATCTCTAGCAGGGAATTCCAAGGGCAGAATTTACCCCAAACAATGCATGTAGAGAAGCCTGATTTGACCCCTAGCGAGACACTCAGCTGCTCTTTCTTCCCCCAATGTCCCCGCCCCTGCAGTGACATTGTCAGAAGGCTTCTGTGCACACAGTAGGTTTTTCTGAGCCAGGATGGCAGAGTGGACCCCACTGCAGCTGCAGCAGCAGCTCATAATGCCCTCTGCCCCAGGCATTTCCTCAGGCCGGCTCATCTTTCGCCTTGGAGGTTGTCCCCTGCACACCCACTGACTACCGTCCAGAGCGGCTTGCCGCAGACCCACTGCAATCCGGGTGGGCATGAGCAGGCTGTTCTGAAAGGCTTGGCTTCCCTTTGTGAGGATTTTATCAGTGTACAAAAATAAACAGAGCTCTCTGGGTCCTTGATGTCTCAGGGCTGTGTTTAATTATGGCTGCTTTCTGAGAAGACAGGCCGCCCCGCTTCCTGGTGGACACCCACACTCTCACAATTGTAGCTGAACCCCGCGTGTGGGGCCAGAGCATCAGAGAGTGACTGACCAGGTTGCAATTAGCACTTCATTAAAGGGACACCCTTTGTCCATAGAACCAAGACTGGCTCCCAGCACTGGGGCAGGGATTAACATCTCCTGCCTGCCCCAGAGGGGTCTCTCTCAGCCCATTCCTGACCACGCTGCTTCCTGCTTAAAACACTTCTTTCCCCTTCTCCCTTCTAGAAGCTTGTTCAGACACCCCAGCCTGGCTTACAAGGGCTGCCACAGTCTGGGCTCTGCCTGGTTTTCGCCCTCATCCATCCCCTTCCCTTCTTTCCTCCTCCAGCCCCTCTTCCTTCATTTTCTATTGCAGTCAGATTCAACTTTCTCGTCGGTGAATGATCGATGCTGTCTTTCACCTCATCTCTGCCTCGAATGCCCTTCCTTTCCTAAAGAACATCTCTTCCCACTCCAGAATTAATCTTCGCCCTCCCGTCCGTCATCTGGGAAGCCTTCCATTAAGCACTCCCGATTAAATTATCTTCTTTTCTGGCTCCCATAGCAGCGAGATGCTTGGTGCTGTGCCTTGAACCTCGGCTCCTTCCTGGGTGCCCCAGGCAGTGTCCTCACCCCTGCTTCACCCCCTCGCCCATGCTCAGGGACCTGGCTAGTGCAGCTGGTCTTGTGGGAGGGAGGAGAGCCCTGCCCAGCGTGGCCTCAACAGCTCACACACACAGAGTGCTGCTCTCGTCCTGCCTCCCCAGGTGCCTAGGGCTGAGTGTGAGTTCCTGCTGTCTTGGCTGACAAATGGCTGGTCCAGCCAACACCGCCACGATGCCCTGGTATCCAGAGAGCCCCTGCCTTGAGTCAGCACACACCTCCTGGGTTCAATGGTCACCTGGCCCTTGGTTATTTGGTCAAGGCTCTTCATTGTTCATGACTTCAGCCTTCATTCCTGCATCTGCACACAGCATGGAGAGAGTGGCAAGGGCTTTGGAGAGATGTGTCATCAGACCCCACATCACAACCAAGAGTGTGGTCTTCAGCTGGTTTCTCTCACTCCGGGGGCTTTGGCTTCCTAGCCAACCAAGCAGAGCCCGCAGTGAGGGTGACGGGAGAGAGCATGAAGTACCACCTCCCCCCGCCCCAGGTTTGGGAGGTTTCTGGGGTTGGGGATCCAAAGGTTTCAAGCCTTTCCAGAGGGGATTGGGCCTTGAGGGTGGAGGGTGGCCTGGAGGGACACTAACCTTGGGCAGTCCTGCAATCCTGGCCCTCACCATGAACCGGAACCCCGCTCACTAGAGATGTGCTCTCAGCTGCTGGGGCTGCCAGGTGGGGGTGGAGAGCAGGGACGGCCCGTAACTTGTGAGGACAACAGCGTTCTCCGAGCCTTTTTTGCCAGGATCTGAGGAAGCCTGTTTACACGGGTCCCCCCTGTGGTCTCTGCTGCTTAATATGCCTTTTGAAAATGGTGCTCAGTGGGGTGTGTGCACATTTGTAATTACAAAGACCGGGCTGGTTTCTCACAATCTGCGCCTGCTAATTTCTCAGTCATAGGAAGGGAAATAGCAAAAAGTCCAAAATACTGCTTGTCAAGTGGGTTCCCTGAGAGCATTGTGAGATGCCTCCTATTTGGAAGCACTTTCATTCCTCTCCATGAAGAAGCACACCCACTCCCGCTAGCCCACGGGGAGACTGAGAGCCACAGAGGAGAAATGACTTGCTCAGGGTGACACGCAAGGAAGAGGGGCGGGGCCTGCACCGGTTTCTCCCCACAGCATGTCTCATGCCCTTTCCCAGAAGCCTCTGGCATAGAGAGAAGGGGTGAGGAAGCCAGAAGTCCCTAGAACCAAGGCTGTTTTCCCTAAGAGGTGGGCGTCCTGCCATCAGGAACGGCTCATCAGGAGCCACGGGGTGAAAACCCACATTCAGAGAAAGCCTTCCCAGTAACAGATCCAGCCTGAGGCGCCCAGGAGCTGAGCCTCCGATGGAGGAGGGTGGGCCAAGATCACAGCCAACGCTTTGAAACTGAACCTGTGGTTGAAGTCAGCTCAACACATTCACAGGCGTTTTGGGCCCTATCGACGTCTGGGGTGGGAAACCCACCCGAAAGCTGTTGAAATACAGGGGCCAGTGCTGCCTGTGCAGAACAGTGGCTCTTTGAGTGAAAGGTGTTCGAGAATTAAGTTTCCCTAGTGTTCCCAGGGCTGGGACTTAAAGCCAAGGGGGGCCGGGCCCTCAGTGCCTGATGGAGCTGCTGATAGGTCCCTGCTGGCTCGAAGTGATGACATTGGCAAGAAATTGATCTTTCTGGGGAGCCTTTCTGGGGAGCAGAAACTCAAGAGCACTCAAGTGCAGAACACAAGGCAAGTTGTGTTACCTGCCACAAAGCCCCAGCTTCCATGCTAGGGGCAGGGTGAGAGGGACCCTTTGGCATTGAGTATCGGGAGTCCCTGAGCAGACCACGAAGGAGGAAACTGCTGGGGTGAGGCTGCTTGTCTTGTCTTATCTTGTCCGTCTCTTCCTTCTTCATAGAGAATCAGGACGTGCTCTGGCCAGAGCAGAGACTGTGCCGTCTGTTTCATCGCTGTCTCAGAGACGGGCACATGGAGGTCCTGTGGTGTCAGGAGGCGTGCCCTCAGGCCACATGGCATCAGACATGGGACTCAGAGCCAGGTCTCCAGATTTCCTGTCCACTGCTGGTCTGGACTGGGGAAAGAAGCACAGATCAAAGCCTCCAGCCCTTGTCACCATGTGGCAGACCACAGCAACAACACGCCTCCATCTGGTCTCTTTCGCTCTGTGTTTGTGAGCCTGTTGAGGGCTGTTTCCTGCTGTGAGCTGGTGCGGGCACACCAATGTCTGGCCAAGCAGGTCTCAGCCACTGGGTAATGTTTGTTTAAACACCGAGTCAGTCTGTGAGAAGTGGGCTCTGCCTGGCTTGTCTCCATTGGCACAGGTAGTCCACACATTGCAGCTGCTAGTGAACACCCAGTTGGGTAGTAAGGACCAAGGACAGCAAATGGGAGTGTCACCTGTGCACAGCCAGAGATCATCCAGGGGGACAGCTGCTGACCTGGGCTCTAGAGCTCCTCAGGTCTGAAAGCCAGCTCAGGAGTGGCAGGCTTGGTATAGATACCAAGTGGTCAGTCTTTAGTGTGATGGCGTGTTAGTCCGCTCAGGCTGCCATAATAAGATAGCATAGAGTGGATGGCTTACAAACAACAGGTATTGACCTCTCACAGTTCTGGGACTGGAATTCTGAGATCCAATCAGCATGGTTGGGGTCTGGTGAGGGCCCTCTTCTGGGTGGCAGACAGCCAACTGCTTGTTGTGTCCTCACACAGCAGAAATGCCAAGCAAAAGAGTCTCCTGGGGCCCCTTTTAAAGGGCACTGGCTTCTTTCATGAGTCTCTACCATTATGACCTAATGACTTCCCAATGGCCATGCCTCCTAATACCATCACATTAGGGATTAGTATCTTGTCTCCATATGTGAATTTTGGGAAATCACAACAATTCAGTTCATAACAGGTGGTCCACACACAGGCACCTCAGTTGGCTGAGGGTGGGCATGAAATTGCTGAAACTGCAAGAACGCCTTACATATATTTATTCATTAGCATTTGTCTAGAAAGAGAGTCCCTAGCTTGTAGTAGGTTTTCAATTCAGATCATTAGAAGGTTAAAGCAGCAGTAATGTCACTATGTAAAGGCATCATCCTGACCTTGTCTACATCCTCCTCGTGTGTTTCGGTGTCCTGTCCAGCTCAGTCTGAGCTGGGCGCTGCCTTCTGACTCAAAAGCACAGATGTCGATAGTCTTAATCGTGATTAGGTGACCTCGCTGCTAAAATTGAGTCATTTTTCCTACGGACTATGTCCTCTCTGTAGGATGGCACTTTGTTTTGTACTGTGGCAATGAAAATGAAGGGCTACAGTAGAAATAGGAGGGCAGGGCATTCCAGAAAGGAGGTTTAAATGCTCTTTGGTACAAAAAAGCCTTTCTTCTTGAAGTGCAACCTGAAAATCAGTCCCCATTGGGTGTGCCATGACGCTTCCTGTGTAACATACACAAATATCCACTGGCAACTGGGGCCAGAGGGAACCTGAAAATATACAAGCCACAGATATGTCTGGGAAGTTGTAGAAATATCAACATCTTGCCCTTTCTCCAAACCTCTTAAAGCTAAGAAGGAACTGGGAATTAAAAAATGAAATAATAATTATGGTGGAATAACTGAAACCACATCTAAGAACTTTAGTTTTCCCAACTGTGAAATAAAACTTGGGAACTTACCTACAGTGGTCGTGTGGAAACCAGCCTTTTTAAATCTCCCTCAGATGCCTATGAAACCTCACTGAGAATTAGGCCCCGAGAATTGTATCTTCCCGTATTCTTGTTGGGATGCTCACCACTTGGAAATGATATCATGGAATCAATAGCTTAAATGATATATGAAAACTTCCCATTTTTCTTGGGTCTATTTTGTTGTTACCTTACTGATGAAAGAGAACAACCCCAAATGTAACTCCTTTGTGAAAATGTCTCCCTCAGTGACCAGGATAAGGGCCTTTTACCCTAAAGCACTTGTTCGCAAAGAACCATAGAGTCATAGAGAACCTATACTTGAGAGTACCTGAAAGATCACCAGTAGAGCTGTTCCATTTTGTTGCAGGAGATTCTAGGGCCCAGGGAAGGAAAGAGATTCAAGCTGATTAGCTATACTCAACAGATTCTCTCTTCAAAAAGTTGAAACAAGGGTCAAAGAGAGAAGTTTCCAGTGATGTTGGGCACTGGGGCTTGAAGGTCACATGACCTTAAGGATTTGTGTGATATTTTATTTTGAAGATTTTTGCTAGGTCGAATAAACTCATGAGCCAGTCTGTCTTCAGAGAGTGAGGAGTGGAGCAGGTAAGCAGAGATGCCCTCTTACCCCGGCTCTCCGGCAATGCTTTAAATTCCATTTTATTAGAGTGAGCTGGGATGGTTCAATAAAATCTAAAAGATCTTCATCAAGAACAAGGGGATTGGGACCAGCAGTTAGCGTAATGGCTATGTCGCTAGACTTCCACGTAGTCGACCATGGTTCAAGTCCCAGATCCAGTGGCTTAAATTCATGCCAGTCACCTGTGCATGCATGCCTAAGATCCCAAGAGGAGAAAGGAGGAGAAGGGATTGTGGCGTGCCATCCCCCCTGGGGTGTGATTTTTCACTTTCTGTCTCTTTGTCTCTCTCTCTGTCTTTCTGGTGAGCGCACGCACCCTATAGCAAAAAAAAAAAAAAAAAAAAAAAAAAAAAAAAAAAAAGCAAGGGGATTCAGGCATGCATGTAGGGAAGTCTTAGGTTTCAGGGCTCAGGGAAGCTAGCAAGTCAAAGCTAAGTCACCTCATACTGTTCCCCTGGAGTTAAAGGTGGGCTCTGGTAAAGAGCCCTTACTTCTCATAAGATGACTCATGTATAGACCAGCAGCATTCACAGTCACCAGGAGCTTGTTAGATATGGAGACCCTCAGCCCTGCCCAGACCACCTCAATCAGAATCTGCATTTTTGCAAGTGCCCCAGTGATTCCTCTGCACATTAAGTTTGAGAAGCATTGGTCTACAAAGAGTACTCCTTGAGCAATGGAGAAAGGCTGCCAGTGGAGCCATGAGGATCTGGTGGTAATCCCACTTCCAGAACAAACTCCCTGCACGGCCTGAGGAAAACCATGGTTGTGCGCAGAACGGCTGCTCTCTCATCTGAAAGTGAGGGGGTTGGATCGGATGATCTTTATTCTCTACCCTCGCAGGCATCTCTCCTCTGAGATGGGAGGGGGAAGCCCCACTCAGCTGAAGATCAGAGAGCTTCTTGCTGTGTAAAACACTCCCTAATCAGCCTTATGTCAAGTCCCCCGCCCCTTGACTAACCACAGTGACAAGTCCCAGGAGTGCACCTTGTCAGGCTGTGAATAAAGTTCAGGCTGCTTGGTTAATTACCCTGACACCGACTAGAGTTAGCTACCCAGCAGCTCCAGAACTCGTCTTAATGATTATAGGAACACACATGCCACAGCTTCGGGCAACCGCCCCCTTTTGCAGCCTATAGCCTATATTTGGAGGCTCAAATTCAGGTAGAGGGCTCCCAAGAGCCTCAGGGATCTAGGGAAGTGTGACGAGGTCCCCCTGCCCATTTCAATATGGGAGTGAGGTCATTTTCCAAATGTGTCATTAGTGAAGCCTTGTAAGCATAATAGTCAACCCAGTTTCCTTCTCTCTTGCCTCTGCTTGGAACCTGCCTACAGTGCTCTACTACTGTCAGGGCCAGCTAGTGGTGCAGTGGATAAGGTGGCTAGATCCCACATGGCTGACTATGAGGTTCGAATCCTGGGCCTGGTGGCTTAAGAAACACACCAGCCACATGTGTATGCATCCCAAAATCTTGAAAGGAGAGATGGAGGAGAAGGGATTGGGGCATAGCCATCCTCTCCAGGGTGTGCCTTCTCATTCTCTCCCTCTCTGTCTCTCTCCAGTGAGCACATGCACCCCATGGCAAATGAAAACAAACAAACCTCTCAGAAAAAGAAAGAGTCATGCAGAATGTGCCCCTCCTAATCTCTGCCAATCCCTACATCAAGCGTTCTGCCCTGGCCCCAGCAGGCTATGCTTGGTTCCCTGCATGAGCCATGCATGTTTCTCCATTTGCACACATTGCTTCTGCACAGACACTGTTCTCCGTTATTGACCATGATCCTTACTCATCTTTCAGCTTTCAGTGTCTAATTTGTCCCCCATCCCCAAAAGTATTCATGACCTTATGTTCCAGTTGGGTACCTATATTTTTATAGAGTCCTGTGTGACAGCAATCATACTAGAAATCACGTAATTTTAAGACAATTTCTCCTACAAAATGGAGAGCTCTGGGCTGGTAGACTTACCATGCCTGACTTACCTAACATCTAAGTCTCATGAGGAGAGGGGTTGATTTCTGTGTCATTGACAACGGTCTTTAGAGCCCAGTACATCACCTGGGACATACAAGCTGCTCAATAAATGACTGTTGGATGAATGAATGAAGAAATGATTACTCCTGCTTAGCCCAGTGTCTGGTGCAAGGAGAGCAATTCATAGATTGGACTGAATGAATGGATGATTGGAGGCCTTTCTGCTTTTAGCATGAGGTCTGGGTAGTGAGAGCTGGTTAGGAAGGACTACTTGACTGGCTGAAGCACAAAAGCATCCACAAGCTCAGTCAGTCCTTCAGAGGTCAGACATGAGATGAGGAAGGAAAATGTGTCCCCTGACAGTGGGACCTGGGTGAGAGTGCAGAGAGAAGCCTTCTGTGAAAGCATTTGCTTGAATGAGCAATGTGGAGGCAATTGTGGGAGCTCCTTTTCCTCAGCCAGAGCACTCATCCCTCTCTGCTGTGGGTTGTCTGAAGATCTAGAAGGATAGTTCTGGGCCCAGCCTTTCATCTGGACCAAGAAGTAGAAAAGAATCCGGAGAGGAGAAAGGGCTCTCCATTCCCACAGCCAGGAAGTGACAGAGCTAAGATTGGAAGCCACCTCTGCATGGACCTTAAGCCTAAGGATCATCCTAAGCACTACACTTTGCAAAAAACTTGGAAGTTTTATTTTTTCAAAGCAAAGCCCATTGTAAAATACATAGTTCTTTACATGTGGTGGCAGCAGTGCGATAATAGTCCAGTGTCCACAAGCCAAACTCAGGGGAAAAAAAGAGAAGGGCCCTTCTCTTTTCTGCCATTATGGTTCTGGTTGCTTGGCTTCTCTCTTGGGGTCCAGGGTTGGAAAGAAAGGGTCCTATTTTATTTATTTTGTAAAAGGAGATTTTTCTCCCTCCTCTCATCCTTTGTACCCCCCATTCCTTTCCTTTTTCATTCCTAACAGTGTCCCAAGGAGCTGTGTCAGAGGTTTCTTCTCATGCGACCATTGGCACAGAGTGCAGGCAGTAGGCAGACTGCTGTCTGGGCATCCAGGCTCGTCAGGCGCATCTGGGCAGAACCCAGCTCTGCCATTTCTGAGCCACTTGACCTCTTCCAAGAGGCTTCATGTCTTATGTCTCCATTTACTCATTTGCACATTGGAAATCATAATGGTCTGAGTGACTCGGGAAATTTATGTCATAGTGAGAAAAATACAAGCAAAGTATTTAGTATGGGACCACCAATCATTTTTTTTTTTTTCGCTATCGTTCGCCAGACAGACAGAGAGAGACATCAGAAAGCATCACTCACGCCACAAAACTTGGGCACGCACGCAAAGTAAGCCACCGGGTCCGAGACGCAAACCGCGGTCGACTAAAGCGACATAAACACTAACTGCTGGTTTCTTATCCACACTCCCAAACTTGTTCAGAAAACCTAAAGCCTTCTTTATTGGACAGTAAAATCTGATGTCACCTAGAGCCACTCGGCAACTAAATCTGACCTGAACTGATGGAAAACGATTTAGAATTGTTATTATGACTGTTGTGCATTTTGTTGTAGAAATACCGAGGAGTTCGATTGCAGAGCAGTGCTCTGTCATCCACGGGGGTAATTAGGGAGCATAAGTGACAGGTACCATGTTGCTTTTCTAAAATCTAGAATGGTTTGATTTCCAAATACATGTGGCTGCCAAGATTCTATACTGGGCATTGTGGGCCTGTAGAATACCTGGCTATAGTGACTACTCAGTATTGAGAAGCTATGCCACCCTTTCTGCTTCTGGGATTTGTCCAAAGGCACACAGAGACTTACTTGCATATGGGACCATGCTCATGTGTTATTTATCCCATAGCCATGCCCTTGACCAAATAGACCTCTCCAACTCCCTAACTGAAATGTTCCCCAATGGAAATGTATTTATTTGAATCATTCAGGCTCATTGGTCATTGAGATGAAAGTTGGTGAAGTGAGAGTTGAAAATGAGAGACACTCGTGAACTGGAACCAAGGAGAAGGATGCAGACAAGATATGGAACCATGGTGGTGAAATGTGAGCCACTATGTGACATCCATGGTTCTGTACTCAGGTCCAGCTCTGAAAGTTAAATAGAACTTAGATAAAAGGGAAATTTTAAGTATATAGAAAGGGTGGATGAAGGAAGAAAATGGCCTTCATTTTTCAACTAATTTTTTCTCTGAATGTGGTGGGAAAGCAGTTAGTGTAATGGCTATGTCGCTGGACTCCCACGTAGTCGACCGCGGTTTGCGTCTCGGCCTACAACTCATTTTTCAACTAATTTCTCGCTTTCTGTCTCTCTGTCTCTCTCTGTTTTTATAGCGAAAAACCTCTCAAAAAAAAAAAAAAAAAAGAATGTGGTGAAATTTTATAATAAAGATGTAAGTTGAATATAATTAAAAAGGGTTAAAAGGTCAGAGGTTATATATATAAAGCAAGAAAAAGATAAGTAAAGGAAAACTGCTATACTTAAGTCAGAACCTACCTTTGGTCTTCCTGTCATCCAAGAAAAAAAGGGAAAACGATGGTTGTGTGTTCCCATAGTGGTATTTGGAATATCTCACATTGTATAACAAGTTGCAACGAAATGTAGTGACTTAAAATAATCATTTTAGTTTGCTGATTCGCTTATGGGTTAGGAATTGGATGATGAGACTGGCGAGGTGGTTCATCTTGGCTATGCTCAGCATTTATCAGAGAGCCAGAGTGACTGGAACTGCAGGACCAGCTTCCAAGATGTGTCTATTTAGTTATGTGTCTGGGACAACACTGTTTCTTGGCTTCTCTTTTTCACCAGGCAGCACCCCTAGGGTGCTTGCTCTTCTGACATGACATCTAGTTTCTCAGAGGCAGGAAGTGGGAGCCACAAGACTGAGTAAGGGCCAAGCCCAGAAGTGATGCAGCTTTACTTCTATCAGATTCTCCCAGTCAAATCAGTCACAGATTCCACCCAGATTCAAGGGGCTGGAGAAAGAGACTGCACTTTTTTTTTTTTTTTTTTTTTTGCTTTTATTTAAATTGTAAAAGGCATGGGTGCTCACCAGGGAGAGAGACAGGAAGATTGAGAGAGAGAGAGAGAGAGAGAGAGAAGAAGAAAACATCTCCCGATGGGGTATGGTTATGCTACAAACCCTTCTTCTCTGTTTTCCATCCCGTTGGGATCTGGGGCACGCATGCACACATGTCCAGTGTGATTTTCAAGCCACTGTGGCTAGCTAGGATTTGAATTGTGGTGGGCTATGGGGGATTTGGCTCCCTTAACCACCAGGCTATGGGGCTGGGCCCAGATTTCACTTCTAGACTGGAGTGAAGAACAAGGTGATATTATAGAAGAGCATGAGGAATAGTAGCTATTGTTATGACCGCCGCTGGAAAATAATCTTCTACAATAGGATAAGAGGAAGCATATACACTTGTCAGGAGAAGTGTTTTTCCTAGCATTTGTATGACTTATGTGGATCTCTTATAAACAGTCATTGCACAGTGACAATCATCAAGAGTCAGTTTGCAGAAGATGCAGGAAAGCTTAGAATGATATACTTGGCCAGTCTACACACTTAAAACTTTATTTCTAAGAGCTCTGTTCTTCAGGAAATGGTTATGGTTCTTGGAACAAACTTTTCCTTTTTAATCAATCGATGGCCATGGAACATATAGCATCTTCAGTGCACCAGGTTCTGGCCCCAGCTCTGTGAGAGTCATGTAGCCGTACATTTGGCCTCTGGTCTTCTGACCTTCTATCTTACAGGGAAGGCAACACACATGAGAATACGAAGTGTATGTGCGACCTGAATTTTAGATGTGGTCAGAGAGCTGCTTACTTTAGACTCGTGCTGGACACGAGGTATCTAGCCACCCTAGACACAGGCCTTAGTGAAAAATCCAGATGCCTGACCCTCTATGTCCTCTATTGAGCTAGCTTCTCTGACAGCTGGAACACAGGGAGCTCTGCTGCGAACACACTCCCCAGGTGACCCTCAGCACATTGCCCTTGGGAGCTGCTTGTATGGCCTGTTGCAAAAGTTCAGAGGAAGACCGCCAGCAGTCAATTCTGAGTAAGAACTTCCTCTTCCTGGGGACGGTCCTAGGTGTTTCACTTACATTACAGATGCTCTTCAACTTACGGTGGGGTTATTGTACATCCTGATAAATCTAGTGTCATTCTGTCTTAAGTTGAAAATATCTAAAGTAAAAACTATGGCATAGCTAACCTTAAACATGCTCAGAATATTTACATTAGCCTACAGGTGGAGGTAGTCTAACACAAAGCCTAGTCTATAAGAAAGTGGTGGATATCTCATATTAATGATTGAACACTGTACTGACAGTGAAAAACAGAGTAGTTGTATGGGCACTTGAAGTATGGTTTCTAGTGAATAGGTATCACTCTCACACCACTGTAAAGCTGAAAAATTATAAGTCATACCATCTTATATTGGAGACCAGTTTATAGTTAATCCTTCCAATGGTTCAGTAAAGCATTGTTCTCCAATTTTCAGATAAGAGATTGGAGACACAAAAGGGTTCTAGAATTTGCCCAAGGTCACAAATCTGGAGTCTGGTTCCAAAGCCCTTGCTGATAGGTTCTGTGAGTCCAGGTGACTGCAGGGACCCTCTATCTAGTGCCAGGATGCTATCAACTCCATAGAGCAAGGGATTACCATCTTCTCCTAGACATTGGTCCTGATGCTTCTCAGGTAAATGTGGTCACACTGAGATTCATGAGTTTTGCCGGTGTGTCTTTCTCTCAGCGGGGAGTAGGACTGAAACTGGGCTCATAGTGCTGCTTTCTGCTACATGTGTGAGCCTCGGACTATGGGTTTCACTTCACCTAGCCGTCATCAATGGTCTGTCAATGGGGATTGCATTGGGTCAACTCCAGGTCCCCTCTTAGCTCAGCGTCTGTCCCTAGTCCCACGTGATCTGATAGAATAGCTCTGATTCCTAGTACTGGGTGTAAATTCACTGATTCGATGATTCTCCTTTTTTGAGAGAGGTATTTTGCTACTGGGCATGTGTGTTTACCAGAGAGACAGAAAGACAGAAAGATGAGAAATCACTTCCCAGGGGGATGGCCACACTGTAATCCCTTCTCCTCCATTCACCTCTCGAGATTTTGGGCACACATGTACATGCGCCTGGTGTGAGTTTTAAGCTGCTGGGTCTGGGACTTGAACCGTGATTGTCTACGTGGGAGTCCAGTGACATAACCATTATGCCATTTGCTGGTCCCTCAGTGATTATTTCATTTATTCAACAAATAGCTTCTCTGAGTCTACTATTTGTACTAACTTCCTGGAGAAATAAACGTTTGAAGTACTCACTTAATAACTTAGAAGCTGATTTTTCCCATTTTAGTTTACCGTAAGGCCTCCCAAAGAATTAGCATGTTAGTATGCACCCCACACTCCCACCAGGACACAAGCCCACAAAACTGCCCCTGAAGGGAAACCTGGAAGTCTATCATCCAGTGCTGTTTAATCCAAATCGGCTGACATTCAAGGGCTTCCTGCCTTGGGGCAAGTCCTCCACCTTCAGCCCCACTTTGATCTTGGAGCCCAGGCCTCTTTCATTTTACAGTTGAAATAACAAAGGTTAAAACAGATGACAACTATTCCTAGAGAGCGGGTCTTTTGTCTCCCAAATCTGCATTATGGTGAGACACTGGGGAGGCTGGGTCATGGGGCTGACCCAGCCTTGGCGAATCAGAGGGTTCTTCCCTGCTCTAGAAGTAGATTTAAGCCAAAGATTCCACAAAGCACAGAAGCCCAGTATTTACAACCCAAGGCCTGAAGGCTGGAGTGGGAAGTGCCTCTCACCTTGCATCAGCCCCTCCAGTCTTCCCTGGAGGGGGAGATTGTGAAACTGCAATGCTCCCTCCCCCATCCACAGGCAGGGAAACTAAAGGGTGGAGCACGTTCCTGGCGGAGTGGGAGGGGCTGGCAGTGGGGGAAATGAAAGGAAGCTCAGCTAAACTGGGGTACAGGCCTTCAGAGCCTCTGTGCCTTGAGGCCTGCTCCAGCAGGGTCTTGCTGAGACTCTCCATCCCTGGGGCCATGCCCTTTCCTTCTTGACCTGCCCACCTCCCGACTCCACCCTCTTCCTCAACAATTCTTCCTTTTTCCTGATTTGCCAAACAAGAGCGGCCCAAGAGCTTCCCCTGGCTCTTACCAGGGCCCTGGCTCTGACCCTCTGCCAGTTGGTTGTTTGGGAGGTGGGGACATGTCCCTAGGTGTCCCTAGATGGCTGGCTTCAGGTTTTACCAGCTGAAGAGGAGGCAGCTGATCCCAGATGTGAGCCCCGTTCCTGTGGCTTCCTTCCAGAGTCAAGTCTTCTAAAGAATGCTTAGCGAGTGTCTCAGCTTCCAGACCGAGGCCTGCTGTTCTTGGCTCCGGGAGATGTTTTTCAGCAGGGAATGCTCAATGCCGATATCTCTGCAGGGGTGGGGCGGGTGAGACAGACCTCTCAACTTATCAGAATTCCCAGTGTGACTCCTCCGTTCTGTCCCCTTGGTGACTTCACATGTTCTCAGGACAGCTTTCAGAAAGCCTCCTGCCTGCTACTTGCACTTGGGGGTGAGGGGGAGCCATGCGAGGACTATATGTGGAATTTGTTGAGATCAGGCAGAAGGAAGTGAAGACACTCTCTTCTGATTTGTGACATGTGAGAACGTTCTCTTGACAGAAGCAGCTCCCAGTAATAGTAACAGCTCCGGGCCTTCGACAGGCCACAGCCCATCACCTTCAGCACCCTGCCAAGCTCTACAGCATCCCCGTGGCAGGAGGGGGCGGAGAGCCTCCAGGCAGAGTCTGCCAGGGGACGGGGGCTAAAGACAGACAGGGAGAGAGGCAGAGCTAGAGGGATGCCGTGAGAGCAGAGGCAGATGCAAGAGAGACACAGAGAGACCGAGGTACAGAGAGATGAGGTACAGGGATCCAGGAAGCCAGAGAGCAGGGAGGCAGAAACAGCTGACGATGGAGACAGGAAGAGAAGACGGGCTGAGAGACATGGCCCCTGCTATATTGTCCCCTTAGAGCCTCTCTGAGCCCTGAAGACACTCTCCCTGCCTGGAAGCCCCACAACTGACCCAGCTAAGGAGAAAGAAAGAGAAGGGGCCTCCTACTAGGCCACTGGCGACAAATTCTTCTGCATTCTGGGGCCTACAGAGGTCTTCAAGACCCAGGATTCTTTGGTCTAAACCTCTGGGAAGCCGCCTTCTCCATGAAGTCTAGATTTGGGGGCTCCCTCCGGGTGGTGCTATTTATTTAAAAAGAATATCTTTTTTGAAAACAAAGTGTTGCTTTCTCCCATTTAAAAATAACCTTTTCCACCCCCGCTACCTCATTACGAAAGAAAACAATGCAAGCTCATCATGGCGAACTGGGAAAATATGAAAAGATACAGGGAAAAATACAACATGAATAGTAATCACATCACCTTGTGATAACCACCGCTAGCAATTTGATGGTTTTCCTTTCAGCCTTTTGTCAGAGCTATATAATTAGCAAGAATATGCCATGAGCATTTTTATTAAATATTATTTGACATCACCACTTTTATTAGTATATATATTCTAATATATGGATGTGATATTCTTTTTAAAAAAATATTTAAGAGATTTTTGCTGTAGTTTGTGTGTACTTTGCTAGAGAGACAGAGAGAGAAAAAGTGAGAAATCGACCCTGGGGAGGATGGCCACGCTATAACCCCTTCTTCATTCTCCTGGGACTGCACTCACACATGCCTGGCATGAGTTTCAAGGCACTGGGTCCAGGATTCAAACCGTGGTCAGCCATGTGGGAGTCCAGTGCCTTAACCACCACTCCACCCACTGTCTCTTCTTTATTGAGGTATAGTTGAGTATTTAGGTGGCATCTAACTTTGCTTCTATGAATAACAATTTAATAAATATATTTCTGCCTATGTCTTTACCTGAGTTTCTTATTATTTCTTCAGGTTACATTTAAAAGAGACTTACTATAGGGTGCATGTGCTCTCCAGAAAGAGAGAGACAGAGAGACAGAACGTGAGAAATCACCCCCCAGGGGGGATGGCCACACAGCAATCCCTTCTCCTCCATTCTCCTCTTGAGATCTTGGGAACACATGCACACGTGCCTGGCGTGGGTTTAAGCCACCGGGTCTGGCACTTGAACCACTGTTGACTACATGGGAGTCCAGTGACACAGACATTACACCAACTACTGGTCCCTGTCATGAACATTTTTAAGGCACACACACACACACACACACGCACATATATATTTGACAATGATTTACATAAGAAGTCATCAAAAAGTTCAAGAAGCATGCACATTATTAAAAAACAGGGCATGGATTTCAAAAATGTTTTGCACCAAAATTAGCTTGCATTTTAATCCATTTTTCCACACCCTTTCTGAAGTCCCTTTGTATGTATGTGTGTGCATGCACACATGTGTACATATATACATATATAAAATCTTCAAATCATATGATTAAACTTCTAGATACAGACGCTGACCACAGAGCATTTAATGTCTAGTGACAGTGCTTTTTAGTTTGTAAGATAAGTTGACACAGGTGGGAAATGAACCCAGGGAATATGCTCTGAGATCCCCTGTGGATGCCTTAAAACCTTGGATAGTACCAAAACCAACACAGACTGTTTTTTCCTCTACATGCACACCTGCTATAAAATTTACTTTATAAATCAGGCACTGTAAGAAAGTAACAACAATAGCTAGTACTACACAGAGCAATTACGAGAATTCTTTGGGGCCATCATTATGTTAAATGATACCAAGACAGTGACAGCCTATCTGATAACAGAGCCAGCTACTAAGTGACTATGGATATGCAGGACAGAGGGCTGATTTATGTAATGGGTGGGACAAAGTGGGGCAGCAAGAGAGGTCATCATGCAATTCAGAAAGATGCGCAGTTTGAAGCTTATGAATTGTTTATTTCTGGAAGTTGCCACATAATATTTTTAGACAGCAATGGACTATGGATAACTGAAACTGTGGAGAGCACAACTTCAGATAAAGGGGACCACATTTCCCTTAGACTAAATTCTCGTGTGTCATTTCTGGAATTTCATTTTGTTCTGCCACGTTATTCAGTACCATGTTGTTTTACACAGTATAGCTTTATGGTATGGCTTAATATCTGACAGGGCTGGTTCCTCTTCATTACTGTTTGTTCGTTTATTTGTATTTTTTAAAACTGTTTGCTATTTCTGAATATCCACATTATAGTTATCTCCATATTTCAAAAGAGTAAGCCGAGGCTTGGAGAGGTTCAGTGACTTGACCAAGATCTTAGTATTTACCCAGTATTCCTTTCTAATGGTTTCCCCATTCTAGTCATACCATAAGTACCCTGGGTCAGGCCTTCACGGCTCTAGCTTGAATTATCCTAGAGCCACCCTGACTATTAAGACAGCCAGTAGCCACACATGGCTCTTTATATTTAAATTTATTAAAATAAAATAAAATAGTTTTGCTCCCCAATTGCTTCAAACATATTTCAAGTGTTTAAGGACTATAAATGGGCACCATATTAGACTATACAGACATAGAGGATTTCTTCTTTTATTTAGAATTATTTAGTTAATTTTATTTATTATTGTTACCATTATTATTATTTTTAAATTTGTTACAGGGCGTATGTAGTCATGAGAGAGAGAGAGAGAGAGAGAGAGAGAATGGGAAAGTGAAAAAGAAACCAAGCCATCAGGTCCAGGACTCAAACTGCAGTCGACCATGTGGGAGTCCAGTGCTGACCCCCAGATATAGAGCATTTCTAGCACAGAAATTTCTTCCTTTCTTCTTTCTTTCTTTTCTCTTTCTTCTCTTTCCTTCCTTCCTTTTCTTTTTTCTTTGTTTCTTCTTTCTTTCTTTTTTTTTTTTTTTTTTTTTTTTAGAGATTTTTTGCTACAGGGCATGTGTGCTCACCAGCAAGATAGAGAGACAGAAAGCGAGAATTCACCCCTTGGGGAGATGCCACACTGCAATCCCTTCTCTTCTGTCCTCTTCCTTGGGCATGCATGCACATGCACCCATAGTGTGAGTTTAAAGCCACTGGGTCCGGGACTCGAACCGCGGTCGACTATGTGGGAGTCCAGCGACATAGCCATTACGCTAACTGCTGGTCCCCCTATCATAGAAATTTCTATTGGGTAATATTGCTCAAAAAGGCTAGTGTCAAGACTTTGGGCCTGAATCCCTCCTCTCTCCTCCTCCCCACCAAATCTCACTATTGACTGAGAATAAATCAAATGTGATCACTAATCTGAAAACTCAAATGTGATCACAGCAGTTAGTTCAAAACCTTGATTAATCCCCCTCTTGCCTGTTATCTGCCACATTAAGAATAAGCCCAAGTTGGCAACTACCCTTCTTTGTTATCACCATCTGCTTTTCTACACAATTATTATATACAATCTGTGTCTGGATTGAGGCTGTATAGGTATAGAGATAAGCCAGGGATCCTATACTCAAGGAGTCCATGGTTTAATGGATTAAAATAATACATACTCTCTCTTCTGCCCTGCTTTATTTTTCTCTGTAGCACTTAACTACTGCTAGCATTTATTTATCATGTATTGCTCCCATTAAAATGCATACCTTCTGAGGGCGATGGCTCTTTACAATTTGTTAACTTCTGTGTTCAAAGAGTCTGATATTGTGCCCCGCACTCTGTAGTTGCAAAATAGTATCTATGAATGAGTAACTCTATATTCTAGTTTATTAAGCTTCTAGTTCTTTCTGATGAGCTAGAAAACTTGGAAATGAAGCAATGTTTAACCACAGTCATTTATATGTCAAGTCTACAATGCTTAAAATCCAGCCTGTGTCTTATGTTATTCAATATCAATATGTCAAATTCCTGCAAACAACCACCATTTCCTCCACGACTGGGAAAAAGAGAGAAAGAGAGATAACACAAGATGAATTTTATGGCAACTGTTTGGTCTAATGGAAGCCCTTAGCTGAATCTAAGGTCTACTTAAAGAGATAAACCAAGCATCCAATCCTAGCAAGTTACTTAGGAGGGAAATTTAAAGGCTGTCTAAAGGCAAGTTAAAAAGAAATGAATAAGCAATTCTCTTCTGTGGTGCTGATTACTAGGTAGTTTTTAAACAATAATGAGCATTTAGCTTGAGTAGTTAGAATCCTTTTTTGGTTGCCTGTTCACTTTTGGTACTGTGAGACAGGAATAGTTTAAGGGACAATACTGACAATACTGGTGGGACGTCAGGTCCTCAAATGCACCATAGAGACTCTCCCTATGCTTTAACTTTCTGTAACGTGTCTCTAACACCCTTTTTTTGGAGAGGTTTTTGCTATCGCTTAGACAGAGAGATTCACCCCCCAGGGGGGATGGCCACGCCACAATCCCTTCTCCTCCATTCTCCTCTCGGGATCTTCTGTAACGTGTGACTCTATAGCCACATCCCAAGAAAACATTTTTTCTCCTCCTTCTTTTTTATTTTTAAAAATTTGCCAGAGGCTGCAAGGGCTTTCTGAAGAGAGAGAGGAGAGAAAGAGAGAGAGTGAGAGAGAGAGAGAGAGAGAGAGAGAATGGAAAATCACCCCACCATGGGGAAATGATCAAACCAAATCTTTTCTCCATTTCTCTTTTTGGGATTTTGGGCATGCGCGCACACACACACACACACACACACACACACACATTATGTTTTTCAAGTCACTGGGTCCAGATTTGAATCACAGGGTTGACCATGTGGGATCTAGCAATGATAACCACCATGTGATTGGCTGGTCCTCCTTCTGTTGATTTTTTTTTTTTAAGAGAGATTTTTGCTATAGGGCATGTGTACTCACCAGAGAGGCAGAGAGACAGAAAATGAGAAATTACCCCCCAGGGGGCTGGTTATGATGCAATCCCTTCTCCATTTTCCTCTCAGGAATTTGGGCACACATGCACATGTGCCCAGTGTGAGTTTAAAGCCACTGGGTCTGGTACTAGAACCACGATTGTCTATGTGGAAGTCCAGCAATGTAACCACTATGCCCTCTGCTGGTCCCCTTTCTGCTGATTTTAAAAACAAATTGAAGAATTTCTATCCTTTAATAGAAAATTTAGTCCATTAACTTTTAGTGTAATAACATTTGTACACAATGTTATTTCTTACAGTTAGCTTTATATTTACCACTTGTTTTTTGTTTCCACTTTTTAATTTCCCTTAATTTTTACTCTATTTTTCTATTCCACAATTAGTTTCTTCACTTTTATAATAAACACATACATTTCTATTATAGTTAGAAAAAAATCCAAATGTTTCCTCTGTTTCCTGCCTTACTCTAATATTGTATGACCTTTTAAAATATTTTAATTCTCCACTCTTCCTTTATATATATGAGATTTTAAGAACTCTTCCACTTGTACTTTCTGTTCTTTTGCCTCTCAAAGTCCTAGCTTTTTACTAAAGTAGTTGTATTATAATTGGTTTAAATCTCTTATAAGGTTTTCTTCTAATATTATGTCATTTATATTTAAAGGTCTTTTCTTAGCTCTTCATTACACATTTTGAGAAACTGTAATTGTCGCACTTATATTTATATCTATATCTCTCTCTCTATATAAAAATTATTTACTGATGTGTTTTTTTTTTTTTTTCTCCTCAGTTTCCCTCAGACTCTGTTATAATTCTTTATTTTTTTGGTAATAATTTTTCTTAGTGTGACATTTTTTCAAAGGTTATTTAATTTTATTTATTCATTCATGTATTTTAATTTGAGCAGAGAGAAAGAGAGAGAGAGAGACACCAGGTCTGGGATTCAAACCATGGTCGGCCATGTGGGAATGTCCAGTGCCTTAACCATCATGCCATCTGCTGGTCCCAATAGTGTGGTGTTTTAAAAATAAGTCTAAAAACTGATATTTCTTCCTTCATGAGGTGGAGTTTAATTCCTTTCCCTTATGTGTAGGCTGGATTTCCTTCTAATGAGTAGGATATGGAAGTAGTGAGTTCTGAGAGTAAGTCATAAAAAGTGTGTCTTAGTGCTTGCTGGCTTTTTTGGATCACTCATTATAGAGAAAAGTAGTTACTATATTGTGAGGACACTAAAGCAGTGCTACAGAGACATTCATATGGTGAGAGATGGAGGTCTCTTACCATCATCCATAGGAGATATCTTGGAAGCAGTAATCTCAGTCCCAGTTCCAGTAAAGTTTTCAGATTACTGTAGCTGATAAATTGTCAGACAGATTCCCTATTGAGGCGCCCGAAGGAAGCCTCTTTGTCTTTCCATGACCTCCTCAGCCACGGAAATAGTGAGTATACAGCCCACCTAATCAGCTCCCCTACAGCTCTTAAGAGGCCAGAAAGACCAACAGGTTCTCCCAAGAATACTCAGGTTGACCATTGAGGTCCTCTACTGGCATCTCCAGGGCTTTCCAGAATTCTCTACTGTTTTGATCTTCTTGATACTCTCAGTTGTTGGAATGCAAACTCTTTTATTTACTTGTTTATTTTAAATGTAGAGAGCACATGCATGAGAGAAGGAGAGAGAGAGAGAGAGAGAGAGAGAGAGAGAGAGAGAGAGAAAGAGAACACCCTCTAGAAGATATTGTTATGCCATGATTTCCTTTCCCCATTGCTTTAGTTCCTCAGGATCTTAGGGTCCTGTATATGTATCTGATGTGTTTTCAGGCCAGCCCAGGATTCAAACCCATGGTCAGCCATGTAGAGTACAGCACTGCAGTCCAGTACACTATGAACTGCGCTGGCTGACTCTGAAACCCAAATTCTTGCTTGGATCAGAGAGCAAATGGGATTCTGTGCGCTCTGTCAGATAGTGGGGATAATTTGCAGATTCTGTTGCTCAATGACCCCAACACTCACTAGCTTTGGAGAAGGAATTATGATTAGATTCAATGGGGAGGGAAACCATTTCCTTCTCAGAATACCATCTGTCTATTGGCATAACTCCTTAATTCCTAGTGAGAGCGACTCCTTCCTCCTCCAAGTGCTTAGCTCATTGTCTCTGGAGCAGTCTACCTTGAGATGGACTCTGAGACCTTCCCCCACCACACTGAGCACCTGAGACCAGTGACCATACTTCACTCTCCGTTGTTTTCTCAGTGCCTAAACAGTGTCAGGTGCAGCATAAATGCTCATCAGAGACTTGTGAAATAGAGCTCATCTTTTCCTCAGGCACCTTGAGTAAAACAGTGTTCTTCCCCTTTCATTGAGATACTGGCATGCCTACCTAGACCAAGACTAGCACTTGCAATAGCTGGAAGTTGAGATGGAGTTATACCCAAACATCTCCACTGTCTGGGCTGGATTCTCTTGCAATGAGAGTATTGACTTCAGAGACTTGCAGAAGGTATAAAATATGACCCAGTGGGCTGGAGAAGGAGGATCATATCATTATCTTGTGCAAATCTCATTGGTCCACTTCTAGGAGTTATACAGAGGACTGTCTTAGAAAATCCAAAACAGTTAGTTTATAATCTAGGCTACTCATAAAGGCCTCCAAAGGCAGCCCATCCTGGGAATGGTCTTTGGTCGGGGCAGTATTTCTTCAGGGGTGTTCTGGGAGCATTATTCTCAGGAGCTCCTGTGTGTGTGGGGGTGAGGGGGAAGGCTATTGAGAGCATAATTGTTAATTGTTTTCTTGCCAAACTATGTCATAGAGTACATTTAGATATTATACGAACAAATACAAAGCAGAAGACCAGCAAAGAAACTTACTTACATTTATTTGATTCAAATTTCTCAGACATATTTGCCCCTGGATCTCACCTTCTTTTTCAACATATAGGGGATTTCAAAAAGCTTATAGAAAGATGGAATTAAAATATAAGTTTATTTTGGTGAAGAAAAAATTTTGAAATCCATGGTTTTCATAATAAACATTTTCATGAGCTTTTTGAAGACTCCTCATGAGGCACATCCACAACCTAGGGGGATATTGTCTGTGGATGATACACTGGGGAAGACAGGGGTTCTGGAGTTCCAAAGAACCTTAGTGTTCATGCTGAGCCTGGTTTCCATATAACTTTGAGGCAGTGTGGCCTATAGCAGTAGGCCTCAGAGTGTGGGCAGATAAGTATCACCTGAAAATATTTTGTAAATTCAAATTCTCAGGCCCCACCCAGCCCTAGTGAATCAGAAACTGGGTGCATAGGGAGTGTGCGCTCACTAGAGAGAATCAGAAAGAGGGAAATTAAGAAATCACCCCTAAGGGAGGTGGGCGTGCTGCAATTCCTTCTTCTCCATTCTCCTCTTGGGATTATAGGCATACACGCACACGTGCCCAGCATGGTTTTCAAGCCACCAGGTACAGGGCTTGAACCACAGTTAGTCATGTGGGAGTCCAGAGCCTTAACCACCACAACACCTGCTGGCCCCAATAGTCTGCATTTTAACAGTCCTCCAGGTGATTCTGATTTCCCTTTAAGTTGAGGATTGACATAGTCTGGTTTTCACTTCTACCTCTGCTACTTCGTACCTTTATGACCTGGGATGACTTTCTTAAGTTCTCTGTGTGAAATAGTGGCCATCTCATGAGGCTGTCACAAGCATCAAGTGAATGAAAATATATAAAGCCCTTGAAACAGTACCTGCAAAGTGTTAATTGCCGCTAAGTGTTCTCTATCATTGCCATTACTGAGTCGGTCCTCTGAATTTCCGCTAAAAGGGGAGCGTAGGATGTTACTGAGACAGGGATTGTACTGAGGGTTGGTGGGTGGGACCGTGAGTTGGTATTATAAAATTCTGACATTTGCTCGCTGACCTTACAGAACACGAGACATTCCAATGCCAGGAGATGCTTTGCACTGTGACATTCCAGGAAACATCTTTTCATGGTAGCTCAGGATGATTCATTACGAACCACTGGTCTTAGGAAATAAAGACCTTGGGGGACGTAGGACCACTTCCAGCTGACTTTCCTGCACTGACTTCAGATAGTGAATAAAATCCCAGGTTGAGCTTTAGCGAATGTCCTTTGATTGCACAGATGAAGCCCTCCTCCACGCCCTGCAGAGACAGTTTCATTCCAGTCTGTGTTACAGTAAGCCTGATGGTGTGGCAGTCTCAGTAATTTGACATAGATGCTCAGTGGCAGAGCCAGGATTTGAACCCATGGCCTAGGCTGTTTGCCTAAGGTCCCTACCACATTACTATGGCATGTTTCATCTGGAGGACCCTAGAGAGCAAGCATCGAGTCCAATCAGCTCAATTCAGCTAAGAGACAGAAGTCAAAGGGGCTCAGTGGCTGGCTTAAGGTCATACAGCATCGAAGTGGCTGAGCTACAGCTGAACCGGGGATCTCTTCCTCCAAATTCAGCAGCAGATAAGACGCTGGAGTGGGACAAAGAAGGATGAGCGCCCAGCCTGCCTCCTTCTGGTGTTAGATGTAGTGTGTGGGCTGGCCCTGAGAATCTTGTTTTTCCTAAACCCTGGGTAAGGTCTAGTTGCCCGCGGTGTGGTGGGTGTGAGTCTGCTGAGAGTAGCTCTGTCCTGCCTCCGAGGTCCTGTCTGGGTCTAGGATATGCCTGACTGGCAATCTGCAGGAAGCTCTGGGAAAGCCAAACAAAAGGTAACTAGAATGTGCCACAGGGGGCCCATTAGCTTCCTGGAGCCTCACGGAGCATTCCCAGGAGAGATCGTTGCTGGGAGTGTGTGATCAGCGGCAGGCACCGTCACAGGCAGCTGCTGGCATATTAATATTCCAGATAAATGGCTTTTGGCTCAGGCAAAAGATCCTGCTTGGGAGCAGGTTTCACTTTGAAGCTCCTAAGAGGGGCAGCTTGCAGAAAAAGGCGAAGGGAAAAGGCAGCTTTGCAAAATGATTCCACTTGAAGCCCTCCGCTCCAATCCATCTCTGTTTATTTTGTTCCTCTGCCTCTCCTGATTCATGGCAGGCTCACAGGAAAGGAGAGCGAGAGCTTGGCAGCACACGTCCTCCCGGAGGAAGGCTGTCAGCAATTAGCCAGGACACAAAAGCAGCAGTGCCTGCTGGAGGCAGTCTGCGCAACCTGGGCTCTGCAGCCTCACCACCCTGCGTTTGAATCCCAGTGCTGCCAGTTCCAGCTGAATGACCTAGGGTAGGTCACTCACACTTGCTGAGCCTCAGTTTTCTGGACTGTACAATGGGGAGGACACAACCTTCCCTGCAGGGTGGTTGAGGATGAAATGCAGCCAGGTACATGAAGTGCTCAGCACAATGCCTGCTGGTAGTAGAAGGTAGGAGCATTTACAAAGGTGGGGTTTCAGAGCAAACTGAACACTGAGGCATCTTGAGCAAGGCTGGTGCCCTCGTTTCTTCCCAGTAACACTGCTCACCAACTAGGGGCCTTCCAGACCCCCTTCATGTGCTTGTGTCAGAGGGAATAAGTCCAGATAGCCAAGCTTAGGGAAACTCCAGCTTAAAGCCCTTCAAACCCAAATTTACAGGTGTAGAAACAGACCCAGAGACACCTTGCTTGCATTCATAAAGCAATGTGTCCTGCTGGAGAAGACAAAGTTTTGTTTTCTTTCCATCTTCTTGAGTGTATAAGGTACATACTCAAAAGGAAACTTACTACTCATGGCCTTTCTCTTTTCCCCCCAAGCCCTGCACTTGCAAAGGGAAGTGTTGTTATTGCGTGTTCATCTCAGTGGACCAGGTCAGGCCAGGCTGGCAGGTGAGTGTATGGTGTAGACATTCCCAGACCTTAGCTGTCAGGCAACACAAGTGGTGTTCCCAGAGTGAGCCATGGACAGGTATGTGTTGGGTCCAGGCCTCTGAGTATCTACAATGCTCACTTAAGAGCTCTGCAGAGGAACAAGGTGGAGGCCTCCTGGCACTGGAGGACCTCAAATCCCACCTCTGGCAAGGATGTTCATTATAGATCCTTGGATAACCCTGAGCAAGTTACTTGCTTGACTCTCAGTTTCCCTAGCTGCACAATAGAGGGCACATACTCCTCTTTTCAGGAATACTGCAGGAGCTAAACAGAAAAAAAAGTATGACAGTGTCCCTACCCCAGTGCCTGTTTTATAAGAAATGCTCAGGCAAGTCCAGGAGTGCTCAGAGCAGCCACCAGACCATGTCCAGGAAGAGAGGCCGTCGATCTTCCATGGAGACCAGAGGCTGGCCCTTAGTGCAGATCTAAGACTGGGCTCCAAACAGGGCTGGCCAAGGCGGATGTCCTGGCTGCTGAGCCTGGGATGTGGGAGGTGGGCACAGTAAATATGTAACAATGGGAGCAATGACAGGGCAGCTCCGTGTTCACCACGAGTCACACATCAACCAGGCCTGCCATATACACAGGCAATCCTTTCTCACCTGGTATATGCAAGTGGCTCCATTTGCCCATGGCAGGCTGCTACCTGAAAGCCACACTCATGGCCACAGAGCAAGACAGAGCCCTGTCCCTCCGGCTTTGGTGCCTTCCACCTCCAGCTATAGGGAAGGGCTGCCCAGGTGTTCAAGAAGGTGCTCCCCATGGTGGCAGCCAGACTTCCAGGTCACAGAGTCAGAGACACATGCTTGGGACTTAGTGCAAAGCAGGGTGTGAGTAGGCAAGTCTTACCCTTCTCATCTCAAGCTGCAGGTGAGATCATGACTAGAGGGTCCTGTTTCTCACCTGGTCCTTCATAGAACCCTTGGGAAGACATCAGGAGAATGAGAACGTGACAGCCCTTGGGAGATGCCAAATCACTTTCTTTTTTTCTTTTTTCTTTTCTTTTCTTTTCTTTTCTTTTCTTTTCTTTTCTTTTCTTTTCTTTTCTTTTCTTTTCTTTTCTTTTTCCTTTCCTTTCCTTTCCTTTCCTTTCCTTTCCTTTCCTTTCCTTTCCTTTCCTTTCCTTTCCTTTCCTTTTCTTCTTTCTTTTCTTTTCCTTTCTTTTTTCTTTTCTTTTCTTTTCTTTTCTTTTCTTTTCTTTTCTTTTCTCTTCTCTTCTCTTCTCTTCTCTTCTCTTCTCTTCTCTTCTCTTCTCTTCTCTTTTTTTTCCTCTTCTCTTCTCTTCTCTTTCCTTTTTCTTTTTCTTTTTCTCTTCTCTTTTCCATTCTTTTCTCTTTTCTTTTCTTCTCTTTCATTTTCTTTTTTAAAGAAAATTTTCCAGGATCAGCAGTTAGCGTAATGGCTATGTTGTTGGACTCCCATGTAGTTGACCGCAGTTTGAGTCCTGGACCCGGTGGCTTGAACTCATGTATGTGCGTGTCCAAGATCCCAAGAGGAGAATGGAGGAGAAGGGATTACAGCCTGGCCATCACCCCTGGGGGGTGATTTCTCACTTTCTGTCTCTCTGTCTTTCTCTGTCTTTCTGGCGAGCGCATGTGCCCTATAGTGGAAACATCTCAAAAAAAATTTTTTTTTTTCCAGTGAGCACATAAGCTCTCCAGAAAGAGAGAGAGAGAAAAGCACCTCATGGGGAATGATCATGCTCCACTTCCTCTCTCCCTCCTTTCATGATTTTGGGCATGCATGCACATGTGCCCAGTGTGTTTCTCAAGCTGTTGGGTATGGGACTCAAACTGTAGTCAGCCATGTGGGATCCAGCTGCCTTAACCACCATGCCACAGCTGGCCCACCAAAGCTATTTTTAGTGTGAGGAAGTAGAAGATGATGATATACAAGGAGGGGTGGAGAGAATCGCATTGCTCCAAGTCTAAGGAAATGGTTATTATGAAAAGCCCGACCCTGAGCCTTTCTTGTGCCCAAGGTAGTGACATGATCCCTCACTAACACTACCCATCCTCCCCTCTAAACTCACAAAGCGGCCTCTGCATTTCCCCTTAGGGGCACTCTGACACCTCAGGCACCCGTGGACCTCGGCTGCTGGGGACCATAGAGCATCCTGAGTCTCTCTCACTGTGACTGGGCAGAGTTTAAGAGACATATCCTGGCTGCTTGGTATAGAAGGCCGTCAGCCCTAGGGCCGATGCCTCATTCCCATAGACCTGCAAGAAATACCAAGAGAGCTGAAATACCAATCACAATCTGAGTTTCTTTAAAGTGTCAGGTGGAAGGAGCTTCAAAAGGACCAAAACGGGGTCAGCAAGAGCATATGCTACCCCTAATGTCAGGTGTTGTTTTATTTTTATGTGTGTGGCTTTTTTTCTGAGGTCATACTACTGTGCTTCCAGATTTGAAAGACAGCATTAATTCTTAAGTCCATGGTCTCTGAGTACTCAGTTCAGACTCCATCCATTGCTTACTGTCCCCTGGAACATCCTTGGGAAGCAGACACCAGGCCCTGCATTTGCCTTCTTTTTATGATGGAGAGTCATTATTTCCCTTTTCAGCCATCCCATCTCCCATGGCCCTGGCTTTATTAGAAAGTTATTCCACTTGTGAGCTAAAAGTTCCATCTCTGTAGGGACACACCCATTCTCTGCTCCAGGATCATCATTTAGAGATCTGGAAATGATGTCTCCTCCACTCTGAGTCTTCATGGGGTGACCAGAGACATGAGATCCATCATCTTTATCATACCCCTGGCTTTCCATAGAACTTTCCCTTCTCTTAGCAAATGAAGGCAAGTCTCATACTTCATCTTATTGATGAAGACAATGAAGCACAGAGTAGGTAACCAACTGTCAAACGCCACATAGCTGATAACCTTGAAGAAGCTGAACTAAGATTCAGGTCATCTTCCAAGTTTGAGACTCTCCAGTGCATATTGTGTCAGGTTCAGAGCTGGCATTACAAGGGGCTCTAGGGTGTCCCATAGTCTTTTGAGGAACTTGGACCATCATACCTTTTCCACCCAGAGTGTAGCTGCCTGCCCTATATGACCTTTGAAGAAAGGGACATTTTATTTTTCTAGGGGCAGACAGCCTAGGCTGCTGGCTTTCCTCCAGCAATCCTTGGGACTGCTTCAAGCAGAAATGTCTGGAAATTTGTAGAGTTCATGAGCAAATGGCTTCATGGAAGCGCCTGTTAAAATTTCCTCTGTTGGAGACTGAAGTAGACAGAGCCAAAGTCAGTGGGCCTCCCACCTCCCCCACAGTACCCCTGGGTCTCATTCTCCTACCACTCCAGCCCAGCCCTGGAAAACCCACACCCTTGTTTAAACACCAGCACTGAGCAGATCTGAGCAGAGACCATATGTGTTAGATTATATTATTATTTAAAATATTCGCTGGTCTTTCCATGGAAGATTATTTCTCCCTACCTCATTAGGCTTGGTCATTTGATTTGATTTAGCCAATGAAATGTGAGCAGAAGTGAAGTGTGCGACTTCTGTACAGAAGCGTTAAGAACCATTAAGTTCTACTCTGTCTTCCTCCAACCATGAGACTAGCAATGTCTCAGATTAAGGATACTCTCTCAGCCCAATATAGAATGAAGATGGCATAGAACATAGCTGTAGATGGCTGGAAAGGATATATAACATGAGTGAGAAATAAGCTTTTGTTGCTATGGGTCAACTTATTTGTTACTGCAGCATAATTTAGACTACGCTGACTTATATACTAGGAATGGCAGGAGGTGATGTGTTGTCAATATAAATTGGCTCTGAGATCCCTCCAGATCAAATTTCCCATAACATATGGAAAGAGAAAAAATATACCTGCAGGTAAACCCAGAGGTAGGAGAGCTCTGTTTCCCCAACTTCCCTCTTTAGACTTCACTGACTTAAAGTAAGAAGGGTGGAATTAGAAGTGGCCTCAATCTCCCCACACTTCCTCCAGCCATAAAACTTGTTTGGGGCCTCTGATAGTGATGGTGTAAGGCTCAATTTTTACTCAAATATTGATTTTTCTCCTCAGGAGAAAATAGTTTGTACTCTTTAAATAAGAAAGGAAAACAGTTCTGGAATTGATTCCTGAGTAATTGAATCACCTTTTGTCTAGACAATTCAGAATTGCTCAAGAATTATCTATACATTGATTCACATACTGAGTTTCCAGCAATTTTCAAAGACGGGGGACATAGAGAACTTCATTGCCATTCTTTCCCCACCCATTTTTCTTCTCCTGGGGGAAGCATTAGGCATCAGATTGCTCTGGACCAAATCATCCCAGATGACAGAGCGAGAGGTCCATGAGACCAAACTCGTCCTTTAAATATACCAGGAAAACTGAGTCTCAAAAAAAGTATACACCAAAAATATCTTTCAGTGTCGGAGTGCCTTATGTTTAAAAAGCATGATCATATCTCTTATTTTGACTATTTCTTTTGTCTATCTAAGAGGAAGCCACTGGTTGGCTGGAGGTTGAGAGGCTAGGTTCTGTACTATGCGTCTACCAACCAATCTCAGTGAGGTCTTGGGCAAGTTCTATCATGTCTCAGAGTCAGTTTTGCTGATAGAAAACAGATTGATGCTATTCATTCACTGTTCATTCACTCAGTAATCACTTTCCGAACACATACTATCAACATGGTATGCAGATAAATAAAAATGATAAAAGGAAGATAAGGTGTGGTAGACTAGAAAAATGACCCCAGATGTTTTTTCATCTCTAATAGTGTGCCCTTTTACATCTCTAATGGAGTGTACCCAGAAGTGCACTCTGTCTGGCTTCACATTCACAGCCTGCCAACCACCATCATGGGTGTGAGACACCCCAAGACCATCCAGGCCCAGGATACCCAGTGACTGACCACACTTGAATGTGAGTACACATAAGATATCAGCTAAACCAGAAAAACAAACAAAAACTCAACTGACACTTGATTATGAGCTAGATGAAATGATTGTTATTTTAAGTCACTAATCTTTGGGCTGATTTGTTATATAGCAAAAGCTAACCAATGCAGAAAGGAAGAAATTCACTGAGCATCCTTTTATGATAGGTACTATATAAGGCACTTTAAATAGATTTCCTTATTACATACTTACTATAACCCCATGAGGTAGATAATATGCTCTCCACTTTACGGTTGAAGAAAGAAACTGATCCTGACAGAAGTTAATCTACTGGTCAGATCCAAGAAGTAGTAGAGACCAGAATAGAGCCTGAAGCTAAAATGCACTTGGCCTGTCGAGGAGGTACCTGCTAAGAGAAGAGTTTGTACAGTGGTGTGTGAGTGGTCTGTCCTTCACAGACTCACAATTCTCAGTCTGTAGTCTGCACAACCCACCTTGACGCTCCACTCCTGCTGCTCTGCAGAGCTGTGGGCTGCCTGGAGAAGGAGCATGCTGTCCAGAGAGGCTTACAGAAGATGGGGTCATGATGAAAGGTATGAGGAGACGGGGTCAAGGCAATGCTTTCCAGCTGAAATTCCTCATAAGGCCAGCTTATGGGAGACTGCTTCTAAATGATCAATTCCAATCTCATTATGACCGCAGCTGCCATTAACTCAGGAGCTAATTGCTATTAGCTTACAGAAACTCAAGAGGGTTTAGCTGCAAAAATTCCACGACACGGGACCATCTCACTGCTTAAATGGCCACATTCCTATTATTAATTCCATTCGACTATTAGCTTATTACTGTTAAGTTATTATAACTTTGTAAAAAGTCCTTGAACCGGATGCATGTCCTCCATGCACATTTCATTACGGGGAGCAAAGTGCACCCAGAGGTTCAATATTCTCATTTTCATTTTTCTTCTAGGTATAGGCTTGCTTAAAAGCACCAGGAAGTTTCTTGATTTGGAAGACAGCTCTGTAAGCAAAGGCCCTAACAAAAACCAGACTTTGCTCAGCATTTTGATGCAATTAAGGTCTTGGCAAGTGAAGAGTGAGTCTGAGCAACAACAAAGCTTAGCACTAGAAGAGCTTTTGGAGACACTGCTCCATTGTCATGCTACACTTGGGGAAACTGAGGACGGGAGAAGAGGCAGGATTTAGGTAAGACATCAGGCAGATGACATGATCTGAAATGGCCAAATCTTGGAGAAATTCAAAATCTTCTGAAAATGCCAACTATACAAGATTACCAATACTAAACAATTAAGACAGGGTCCTCATGCTCCCCTGTGAAAAATACCTAGATGCTAAGAAACGGGCCAAGATGCAATCATTCCCTCCTTTTCAGTGCAGCGCCAGCTGGATGGAGAGTTATATGACAGTGTGTAAAATTAGACATATTTAACGGGTGACGACAAGGTTCTCTCTGTCTACGTTCAGAAGCCTCCCTTAACGAGATCCAGTTGGTTTGTTAAGAAAATAGGAGTGTGCACAACGACCAAGTTCACCGTTTGTTTTTGTTTAACTTGCAGCTTCTTCCCAAGATGCCTTGGGACATGTCTGGAAAAATGTCAGCCCTTGTTGCTAAGCAAAGCTGGTTCTGGAAGCTGTTTCCTAAATGCTCCATGGAGTCTCTCCTTGGCCAGGCCCTGGGCGGGGGACGGCTTATGGGGAGGGGCTAGTGAGGCTGGGATTCTCTGACTGGCTCTGTGACCTTGGTGTGTCATGGTCCCTCTTGAAGACTCCGTTTTCTCATCTATACAACTGAAGAAGAGGAGGTAGAATGTCTTCAGTCCTTCCCTCTTCCATGTGTCTATTCTAAATCTCTTTTATTGGATTTTTGCTCTTAAAGGCATGGAGGAGGGAGGTGATAAGACAGAGCAAAGGAAATTGGCAGCTCAAGTGCAGAGCTTTCTCTGGGGTCAGGGTTTCTGAAAGGATCCTAATTAAAGCCAAGTGAGCTCTTTTGAGTGAAGATCTCTGCAGAGTTGCTTGTTGACCTTGAGAGGTAGGGATGGCTGAGTCAGAGAGAAAGGGAAAGTAGAGAAAAGTGAGGGGTGAGGAGGAAGAGGAGTCGGAAGAGGAACATGAGCCACAAAGAAAAAAGGAGAGGAAGAAAAGAGACAGAGACAGGGCAGGGGGAGAGGGGGACAGACAGACTCAGAGAAGAGGGAGAGATTTAAAGCAAAGAAAGAAGTTGGCAGAAATCAGAAGGGAGGAGTTCAGAGCCACAAAGAATAAAAGGTGAGGAGGGACATAAATGAAGAGAGGGTCATAGAAATGCGTGCATGCATCGGTTAATTTCTAGAGCATACAAAGCAGAAACCATCCTCCATCGCAGCATGGAAATGAGGATGCACTGGGAGAAGGCATGACGTGAAATGAAAGCAGGAAACAATTTTTTTGATGCAGACACCTAAACAAGGTTTTGATTATTAATTGATTGTGTGTGTGTGTGTGTGTGTGTGTGTGTGTGTGCGCGCTGGCACATGCATGCAACAGGCAATATCTGTCAGGCATTGTGAAACATGCCACAGCATCTACTGGTCATGGTTAATATTTCCTCAAAATTGTGATAATTCAACCATCGTGCCGGTATCCCCTCTCGGATTATAACGAACATCCTAAGTCAATAGCTGTATGGAATCCCTGCAAATCCTCTTCTCTTTCTGCAACCCTGGAGAGGCGCAGTGTGTGTTTTACCGGCAAATAAAGCGGCTGCATTCCCTGGCAGACAGGTGATGAGAGAGCCAGGAGATCGTCTCCGGCAGAACCCAGTTTCCTCCCCCACAGCTGCAGTGGCTTTTCCACCTCTGGTTTAGCTGGCTGGGGCTTCCCCTCCCTCAAAGGCACTAGGGCAGGAGTCCCAGGAGGCTGGGGGAGAGAATTCGTCTACGTGGTTTTGTCCCTCCCTTGTTCTCTCGCTTCTGAGTCAGGTGATTTGGCCCCAAACACCACATGAAGATGAAACATTTTGTTCTCTCTCTGCTCAGCCTGCTTCCCCCAGGTCCCAGGGGTCTCTGAGCTATGAAAACAAAGCAAAACAGAAGTCTATCTTGGGGCTGCTGAAGTCCTTTTGCTCTCTTAGTTTGTCTTGATTTTGTTAGTTCTGCCCAGAGGACAGGAGCAGACAGTGTGGTCCAGGTTGGGAAAAGAAAATGTAGTGTGTTTTGGAAAAAGAGATGCTGAAGCTGAGATAAAAATCAGAGTTAAAAACATCCTGTAGGGGCTTCTAAGTTCCCACGGGATACTGAGTCCCTTGCATTCTTGGCTACTAGACTGGCCGGTGGCCTGTGCATAAACCAGAACTCCAAGAGAAGAAGCTCTGATTTGTAGCAGTTACCAATTTCCATGCTGTGACTGTTCCCACGATGGCCCCTTTCTGCCTGTCAGTGGTGATGGCGCTGGAGGAGGCATTGGGAAGACATGACCATCTATGGCTCTTCGCAGTTTGGGTGGGAAGACGCTACAGCTCACACAGTGGGACCATCGCCTCTGGCTCCCTTCCTTTTGCCATCGTCTTCAGTACAGGCCCATCCTGCTGCCTGCTGGTGCCTCTGAAACACAGCAAGTGATTGTGGTCCTTCTTGCGTTATAAACCAGCAGCTGCCTCCCATTGTCTGTAAGATAAAATTCAAAATCCTTAGCCAAGTATTCAAGACTTTTTTTTTTTTTTTTTTTTTTTTTTTTGAGAGAGATTTTTGCTATAGGGCACACATACTTGTCGGAGAGACAGAGAGACAGAAAGTGAGAAATTGCCCCCCAGGAGGGATAGCTATGCTACAATCCCTTCTCCTCCATTCTCCTTTTGGGATCTTGGGCATGCACACACACACATCCAGTGTGAGTTTTAAGCTGCTGGGTCCCAGAATCAAACTGTGGTTGACTGTGTGGGAGCCCAGAGACACAACCATTATGCCATCCACTGTCCCCTCAAGGCCTTTTGAAATTGGCCTCTCTATTTTTTCAGCCAGACACATGACCTGCAGAATAGACATAATCATGTTTAACCTTTGATAAAGTAGTTATGGGCAGAGTTTTTGTCACTCATCTTTGCATCCCTAGTTTCTGGCATGTCCCATGTGCTCCACAATGCTGAAGGAAGGAAAGAGGGGAGGAGGAGATTAATGCTGGACCTCTGGTTTCCCCCATAGTCTTCTCACCAGTTCTTCTGTGGCTTCTTGGTCTTCATTCCCTTCTGCACAGTACACCCCGCCTAATGTTTTCTCCACCTGACAAAATGTAGACCTCCTGCATCCAGAGTCACGTGTGTATGGGAATCTTCACCACAGCATCGATCCATGCATTCAACAGCAGACATCAGAGGGGCTCCTACTATGCACCAATGACTATTCCATGACTTGGGGATACTGCTGTGTACAAGTTGTGTCCTAGGGGACATCCAGGGGGAACCAATGAAAAAATAAATGTAAATGGAATGCCCTACAGTAGAAGTGATGGGAGGCAGTTAAAGCAGGGGGTGAGTCACAGGGGTTCTGGTCTGAGGACAGCCAGGCAAGCGTGTCCGAGGAGGAACTCTGGAGGGCAACCACATGTCTTTGTCTCTGCCATGTCTGCTTGGGTCTCCTCCTGGCCTTGTCTGGCTGATTATCTCTCATCTTACATAGTCAGTGCATCCCTAATGTAGGCTTCGTTCCCTGACTCTAATGAGCCTGCCTTGGTCTTTTCTATTCTGAGGAAACAACCTCTCCTTGAGCGTTGCATGCTCTTCAGATGACATTCACCTGCTTTTCTCTCCCCTCTCCACAATGGAAGAGAGCTGGCACTGTGGGCCTCCGCTTTCCTGCCTCCTGTCATTGCTGCTGCTTCCTTACTCTGCCATCTGCTCTTAGCCTCTCAGCCAAAGTCCAGTGATTCCAAAGCGCCTAACTCAGTGGACATGTCTCTGGAATTGGACCCATTGACCATCGCCTCCTCCTGAGACTCGCCCCTCATCCTTCTTGATCTGCCTGCTCCCTTCCTGCGGTCTCTTTCTGTGGCCTTCCTCTTAAAAGCCTTAGGTCCTCCAGGTCTTTCCTTTAGCTTCTCTACAACTCTTACAAGAATCACATCCATGTTGACATCTGCAAGTTGGGAAGCCCCCAGTCCACCCCTTTGGCCAACTCTTCTCTCCTGAGCAAGATGCTGTAGGACCAGCCTCCTCATGGCCATCCCAGCGTAGGCCATTCCACAGGCCTCCACTATCTGGTAGGTATACGTTACTCTTGTTGTTGTTTTTTGTTTTTGTTTTTAGAGATATTTTTGCTATAGGGCACGTGCGCTTGCTGGAGAGACAGAGAGAGACAGAAAGTGAGAAATCCCCCTATGGGGGATGGACACACTGCACTCTCTTCTCCTCTTGGGATTTTGGGCACGCATGCACATGTGCATGTGAATTTTAAGCTGCAGGACTCAACCGCGGTCAACTACATGAGAGTCCAGCAACATAACCATTATACCATCTGCTGATTCCCCCCCCCCCCTTTTTTTTTTAAAGAGAGAGATCTGGTGAGTATGAAACTCATCACCTTGTGACCCAGATCAGCATCTCTCTTTGGGTCTCCACTTAAAAACAGTCCCACTGTTATGTGAGGATCCCCAGCAAGGAAACTGAGGGCCATTCTAGACTCTTCCCTTTCCCACACTTGTTCAAAAATCTAACAATTCCTGGTACTTTTACCCTCTAAATAATTTCCAAATAGTCCTTTACTTTTGCTACTGTTTCTGTATTTCCCATTCCTATCCTGTCACCTCTCACCTCCTAACAGGTCTCCCTGACCCCAGCTGGCCTCTGATTTGTACAAAATTTCTGCAATAATCCTTTGGGAACACAAATTTGACTACCTCCCTTCCTAAAAACTTCCTGTAGCCCATAACACATGGTCTGCACATCCAGATCTGTTCTGCAGCCCCTCCAGGGCCTGGTGCCTGCCTGACTGTCTCTCGGTCCACACCATCCTCACTCTGCTTGGTGCTCGATATTCCAGACACACCTGGCTCCTTTTCCTATTTATTCAACAGGTTGTTTAATGGCCCAGATAGATCCTTTGCTTACTCAGGGTCCTTTGCCTGGAGTAGCCTGCCTTTCTCCCCAAGCCCATCCATCTGGCTCACCTCTCTGGACTCTGCCCTTCTGAGGCCAGGTATTCCTTAATGCAGGAAGCCTTCTCTCACAACCAGCCCTGCATATAGACCCCCCCCCCCCAGGGGAGATGATGGTCTCCGTTCTGCGCATCTCTCTCCCCCTCCCCACACACCATATTGTTATTACCCGTTTGTGTCCACTCCCGATGCATGCCGTCATGTCATATTCATCTTTGCATCCTCTAAGCGTAGCCCAGACTGGCCACTGGACACATGGCTTTTATCACTGCAGTGCTAGGCACCCGGTTACAGCAAGGGAAACCAGTGCACACTTGGCAGGGAAGCCAGAGAGCAGCATCCTTCCTGTCTTTCTACTTCAGAGCTCTGCAGCCTTGGGCAAGCCCTGTGCCTTTGCTTCATCACCTGTAAAATGGGGTGAGAGTAAATGGGCTCATTAGAGGGTGGCTGGGGCTTCCCTGAGATTGCACACACTGCCGAGCTCTGAACAGCCAGCTCCTCTTGCTCTTCACACGCACGGTGGGACCTGCGCGTCAACGCGCATTATCCCAATCATTTCCATCGTGCTCTAGGGAAGGAGGTGTTGTTATCCTCCTGTGGAGGATCTCTTGGATGAGCTGTCTCCCGGGGGGCATGCACCAGTCAGAAATGGAGTGGGGAGTCACTGGCTCTGTCCCTCTGTTCAGAACACCTTGCAACTGCTTCTCAATTGACCTGGCTTCAAAGAAAAGGGAAGCCCTCAGTTGAGTGGGAAAAAGGTGATGTCCCATAAGCCAGAGAAAACTTTGGTTGTGTGTGTGTGGTGGGAGGAGTGGGGAGCAGGTTGGGGACAGGTGCTCACTCATTGTCCCTCAGTTAGCTTTATTTAGTTAGTTTTTGCTATAGGGCACAAGTGTTTGCTGGACACACACACACACGTACACACAAGGAAAAGTGAGAAATAATTACTCTTGTGAGGATGGCCACACTGCAATCCCGTCTCCATTCTCCTCTTGGGATTTTTAGCATGCATGCCACGTGTTTGCCATGTTTTCCAAGCTGCTGGGTCCAGGACTCAAGCTGCACATGGCCATGTGGGATCCAGCTGCATTAGCCTCCATGCCACTGGTTGGCTCCCTGAGATAACTTTTATAGTGCTCGTAGAGCAGACAGCAGACTCTCTTGGACTGTAATGAGTTGCAGAAGAGAGCTACTGTATGCATTTGTGGGAATCTCTCCATCCTTTGGGGGTAATGTTTAAGTACCCCTCAAACTGAGCTGCTTCTTTTCCTGGTGGGGAGGAAGGGATTGGAGAGCAGGGGTTTACTGATGGGGCCTCCCAAGTGGGGTGCTTTGGGTCTCCTCAGCTTTCGTCTTTGGCTGTGCTGTTGGGCCTCTTGCTTGCTCTTCTGCACTGTGAAGTGCAGCATACCCTCTTACCCTCAGGGTGTGTGTGCAGTAAAACCTGCCCCTAATTTGCAAGTGCCTAGAGGTGCATACCAGGATTCAGCCCCCAGGGGCTTTCCTGTCCTTCAGGAGTTTTGTCCAGTGGAGACACTGGCCTTGTCTAATGATGACCCCACAATTTGCTAACCTTGGCTTAACCCTGTCCCCACCGCAGCAACCCCAGTGGAGCCCCTGAGACTTTGGGACACCCACCAGGTGGGTGTCCATCAATAACCCAGATCAGAAGAAGCATGTGTTTCTGATTTGGGAGGACTGAGCATGAGAGGTGAGGCAGGGGAAGATCAAAGACCAGGGAACAGGGAGGAGGCCCATTGACAGGATGAGGAGGTAGGAGACTGCCTTCATGTTTTAACAATAGGGAGAAGAGACTTTATGGGGGATCTGGTCTCAGCCAAGGCAGGGTAGTCAATGCCAACAAAAACTCCTAGACCAAAGTCCTGTTACAGGTTCCTGTCATCTTTCATTCCACAGCCTTGGGGCCATCCTGTTCTCTACATGAGACTCTATTTCTTCATCAGCACAATGGGGAGATAACATCTAATTCGTCCATTTACCCATTCGTTACTTCTGAGTATTCGTGGGCTTGGCCTGGTGCCAGGTGCTGGAGATAGAATCTCAGCCTATCAGAGCTCTGTATAGGAAACTAGGCCACCAGCTCACTCTCAGAGAGAAGGGCCAAGGGGGAGTGTCACTCAGGAATGTGGAAATACAGATACGGTAATGGGAAGGTAGCCCTCATAAGATACTTCTAGATCCTAACACCCAGTATGAGAATGTGACCTTAATTGGAAAGGGGGTGTTTGCAGAGTAACTAACTTAAGGATTTTGAGATGAGATCACTTGGATCATCCAGGTGGGCCCTGAATCCAATGACACATGTCCTTGAAGACATGGAGGGATGCACCTACACAAGCCCAGGGATGCTGAGAACCGCCAACAACCACCAGAAGCCTGGAGAGAGGGCCGGAATGGATTCTCCCTCCAGCTGTCAGAAGGAACACCTTGGTTTGGGACTTTTGTCCTCCATAACTGTGAAAAGGAATACATTTATGTTACTTTAAGCCATCTGGTTTGTGGTGCTCTGTTATGGGAGCCTGAGGAAATTAACAGGTGCCTGACCCCTTCTGCAGCAAGCTTGCCTTGGAAGGCTTCTGAAGGTGGTGACGCTAGAAATGAGTCTTGAAATCAGAGTAGAAGACAGGCAGGTTAGGGGAGGAGCGTCAGGAGGCATTCAAGATGAAGGACCAGCATGTGTGCAGGCGAGGGGAGAACAGCGAGGTGAGAGCAGAGAACCGCAAGCACCAGTCGGGCTGGGGCTTAGGAACCAGTGAAGCATGACGTCAAAGACAGGCCTGTCATCAGAGATGGGGCTCGGATTTATCCCTAGGGTCTGGATGTTGTCACGCAGGCAACAGGAGCTCACTTAAAGAATTCAGCTGGGAAGTGGTCGGAATGTGTTTTGTAAAGACCATTCAGGGATCCAAAGAGAAGGATGAATCAGGAGTTGACCATCCGAGACCAGGAGGCTTGTCTGGCAGCTATGCTGGTCTGCAATGGTGGGATCTGGACAGGGCAGAGGTGAGACAGGGAGCCTGGGGAATGGCCAGACAAACAGATGGAGGTACCTTTATCAGATCTTGGCTGCTCATTGTAGGAGGACACAGAGACTCCAGTTCAGGGGCCTGGCATTGATATTCCACTTTGTGAGTGATAGAGAATGGCCTCAAGAAGCTGTGATGAGTTTGGTTTGGGGACATGGAGCATCCTCATGGGACTGCTAAGAAGATCACTAAATAGACCGGAGGCAGAGTGCCCGACACCATGACTGACCAGGACGTGCTCGGGATTTGAAGGGCTAGAGAAAGAGGCCCAAGGGAGGGACAGAGAACCTTATCTCCTTCTCCATCCTGGCACCATCTGCCATGCCGGGCTCAATAGGTGCTCGATGAATGCCCACAGGATCAAAAGATGGGCTGGACCCCACATGCCACCTGCCAGGCCATGATAAGCCCACCTTTGCAGCAGGAGATCCATCCGACAGACCTCAGGACCATCCACACAGCCATGGGGAGATCGATCGGTCAGGCTCCAGCTGTCGAAACTGAAAGCAGAGAGGAACCTCGGACAAATAATCTCAGCTCAGCACTTTCTCCATCTGGGAAGAAAACCAGGTGTGGGGGGAGGGCACCAGGCCCTCGGAAGGTTATGAGGCCATAAATAAGAGATTTGTGGTAAATAAGCCGGGGAACATATCCGCTGTCTGCTCTTTTTTATCACTCACCTAGAGAGCAAAATTTTCCCGCATCTTTTCTGCAGGCCAATAAATATCCTTCAAGGAGCCTGTATTTACATAGAAAGCAAGGGAAGATGCCGCTGCTCCCCAGGCCTCGTGTCAAGAAGGAACAATGGATGGCCCTAAAGAGAATGGCTGTGCAGAGAATCGATGCAAATGCAGTTTCTTTTCCCAGGATGATGCTCCTGGGCAGGGTTCAGCCCGAGTTCAAGGCTTGTGCTCCGGAGGTGGTGCAAGGCCTCCACGGCCGGGTGTGAGGCTGGGCTGGGATACCTCCTCCGGGGCTCCACGAGCATGGCTCTTTCTCCAGAATGAAAAGGACCTCCAAGACCTACTAAGGGACCTCTAGGTCAGTCACCAGGTGTCGTGCCACCAGGACCTACTGTGTGCTGGTCATGATGGGTAAACAGAGGCAAGGGCAGAAAATGCTCCAGCCCTCCTGTTATGTAAATAGCTACCTTTCCAGTGTTCTCACCAAGTAGCAGGGAAGGCTGGCCCGAGGGGCGGTCTGCTGTAGAGGTAGACACATGCACTGAGACTGAAGAAAAGCAGGTATCAAAAGGGAAAGGAGGTTCTGAGCAGAGAGCGCACCTATTCAGCACAAGCTCAGAGCACCAGGAGGCTCAGAGCCAGGAGGAGATGGAGGGGTGTCAGATGGCCAGAGTGCAGTGGGTGAGTGGATAGCCAGAGAAAGCAGGATGGGTTTGAGAGGTGGCTCTCACACATCCTGCATCTCCTGGGACTTTGTTCTATGCGTAAAAGCCACTTCAGGCCAGGCAAGGAATGGCATTTCCAGTGAGCTCTCATTTCTGAAGAAAGCAATCGACACTTCATCTCATGACCATGATGGTTTGGGTGTCGTCTCCTTCATCTTAGAATAATGCCCAGTGCCAGGTAGTGCTTAATAAATGCCAGCCGAGGCAGCAGATCAACAACCTCTCACCGTGTAGACCTTTCAAGTTTACATCCATTTGAATGACCTGGAAAACCAGTGCTAGGTGGAGTATTTTACTTTTGGTAGGTGAGGGGATGGGGATGGTATGGCAGTAGTGAGCAACTTTTGCGAGATCGCTGAGATGCTTGATGCCTGAGCTGAGGCTGAAAATAGTTCTCTGGCCCAGGCCTATATCGAAGGACTAAGCCTTGAATAAACGTGTGTAAGGAGATTTCAAATCTGTAGACCGTTTTCATACTCATGCCCTCTTTTGGTGTTTAAGGCAACACCATGTGTGAACCGGAGCATGGATTTTACACATTCATTAGGTAAGAAAACTAAGGTGCAAGAAGTATAAATGAAGTCACTTTCAGGACTTTGCAAATCAGCCTTCCACCAAAGGTCTGCCCAGTGATACTTTTCCATTTATTGAAAGATTGCAACGTGATGGCCCTTAGAGAGATGGCAAAGATAATATGGGCACGAAGATAGAGAAGGAGAGGGAGCGAAGAAGATGAGCAAGAAGGAAAAATAAGGGCCAGAAGGGTACAGTGGTGAAATGGAACAATGGGAAGATTCCAGGATTGTGTTCAGAGACCTTCTTGAACATGCTAAGCTCCTATGTATCTGTAATTGGAGGTTAAGTCTGGGGGTGAATTTCGGCATCAAGACCCTATTGATTGTTCTCTCTCTCTCTCTCTCTCTCTCTCTCTCTCTCTCTCTCTCTCTCTCTCTCCTCTCTCTCTCTTCTCTCTCATAGAAAAAAATAAACTATTTTTCAAAAAGGACAAAGTTTTAGGTGGCTAGCAGATGACTCATCTTCTGTCTGTAGCACTTAAGGCTTTATTTGCAGCCTTTGGTGTCATCATATAGGGTGGAACATCTTTTAAACATTTCCATACCCAAGAGCATAAGCTTTCAAACATACATATATCCATGTTTGACCACAGTACATTGTTTTACTCTGTGAAGAAGAAAGGAAACTGCCTTCTGAACATCTGGCTGTTCTTCCAAACCCAGATGTGGTAAACAAGAAAGACAGGTCAACAGGCTAACCCTGCCAGGAACAATTACCCAGTGTTTCTTAGACTGTGTACTGCTACTCCTTTTAGACTGAGCTGAAGATGCTTTGTCCTTCCCTGGGAAGCGTTGGTATCTCTAAAAGGCAGATCTGTCCCATCCATGTTTAATTGTACTCTTGGGGTCTCTGCTGTTGGAGAGGGAAACTTCTGCACTCCATTCTTTCTTAATAACTTCTTGGGGGCTAGTGAGGGAGAGGAATGACAGTAGGCAAGTGGGGAGGGCTGCTTGGATGGTGGGCTACAGCCCATGATGGTGGGACCTCTTTCCCTGCTGCTCTGTTACAGCCCCTGATGATGCAGAGAAGCCAGCGGGGCTGCTGTGCTACAGGTGTGCCCATCTCAGGCACAAGCGGGAGGGAGTGGTGCGCTTCACTTTGACCCTCTGGCCCAAGCAGCTCACTCCAGCCAGGTCGTTAGAGAAGAGCAGTATGGAGGCTTGCGGGTGAGGGAGAAGATTGCTTGCTCAGTTATGGAAGAAGCAGATATTCTCCCAAACCTGCTGCTGGCCCTCTAGTTGAACCCTAAGAAGAGGTATTAGTGGGAGGATTTGGGGATAAGACACACCGCATCAACAAAGCGGAAAACCTCATTATCAGCTTCTGTGTTCTCTCCTGCTGATCAAAGGTGGTTAGTTGTGTTTGCAAGTAGATGTTTACTAGGTTAAAGGGCAGTCAGTAAGAGGCAGCTGGCCAAATCCAAACCATGACAGGTAGCGAACACAGGATAAAACATGGCCGTTGGAGTTCAGCTCTACTCGTGATTGCTCTGAGACTCTGGGCAGGCCATTGAGCTCAGTGGGAAGGAGAAGCTCTGCTCTGTTGTCTTCAGAAGGCAGTTGTGTGGCTCCAGAAGGAGTTTACACGTGAATGTTTGGGAAACTGCAAAGTGCATTGTACCTATGTAAAAGGGTATGGTATACTATTGGACAAATTGGCAAACTCTGAAGGGCTCAAGGGGCCTGCGAATGTTCCTCTCAGAGGCACCCCCAGCCCAACCCCAGGCTCGAGGCTGGGCAGGGAGTTTGGGCAAGGAGAGAAGGCAATGCCCACTCACTGAGTCTAGGAGACTTCAGAGTGCTTATTTACACATGGCCCACATGCAGACGTGTCCTCTCAACTTCCCTGGGACTTAAGGGCAGGCAGGGCTGGACATAATTTCTACTTGTCTCTCCCCATGTCCCTGAAGACTACTCTCTGTTCCTGCTTCACTCTCGGTGCCAAGTATCACTGGGCAGACCTTTGGTGGAAGGCTGATTTGCAAAGTCCTGAAAGTGGCTTCATTTATACTTCTTGCACCTTAGTTTTCTTACCTAATGAATGTGTAAAATCCATGCTCTGGTTCACACATGGTGTTGCCTTAGATACCAAAAGAGGGCACGAGTATGAAAACAGTCTACAGATTTGAAATCTCCTTACACATGTTTATTCAAGGCTTAGTCCTTCGATATAGGCCTGGGCCAGAGAACTAGAGGTTGGTTAACGTGGTTCTCAGAGGCCTCAAGAAAGGCCATCCAAGGTGGTATATCATACAGAACTTGAAGGTCAATCCAGTATAGGTTGAGAGATAAACAATCCTCTAGCCCAAGGCCCAGTTCCTACCTCCCCAAGACACTGATGTCAAAATTGACCTTCTCAGGTTTGTAAGAAAGCCAGCAGCCTCTCAGCAGAGCTAAGACCCCTGTAGGTAGCTGTGTAGGTGGGCTCTGACTTTTAGAAATGAAGCCATAGATGTATGGCATGGAGGTCCGAGCTGCCCCCATTCATTCTGCAAGGCAGGAACAGCAGTGCCAGTGTGTTTTTACATTCTGAGTCCTTCAGTGGATTCTACTTTGTCTGGTTCCTCAAGTTGGTGGGGACATCTCCTTTTAGGGGGTGACTTGTTACTTGCTGGTGGGCCCAGTCACACCTTGGTAGTCAGGGCCGATCCGATCATCGTGTACTCATTTGAGATGCTCTGAAGCAACACTGTTTATAATGTTCTTGGGAGAGGAAGGGTGTTAAAGAGGCTGTCACAAAATCTCCCTCTGGTAAAATGCAGGCAGTTTGAAAATGTAGACGATCTGCTTGAGAACCTGCCCCTTCCCACTCAGTCCTTCTTCAGGGGCTGTCTCGTCCAGGATGAGGTGCTGTGATAACAGGGGGGCCCTGGGTTTGCTACTTCCTCTGTGACCTTGGGCCCATCATTCCCCTTTAGGTGACTCAGCTTCAGTACGTATGAAGGTCATTCTCAGAGCACTGAGATGACGATGAACTGCAGTAAAGGATGTGAAAGTGCTTGGCGAATTTTAACAGATTATAATCACAATTAGCGCTGCTGCTGGCATCTTGGACTGACTGCAGCAGGCCTTCTCCTGAGCGTGCGGTCCCGATGGCAGCTCCTCGGTGTGGGCCAGCATTCATCCCAGGTCGTAGATGAGAGCCACCTCTAATGGACCAGCACAACTGGCCTTGAGGAGCAGAGACAGGATGTGCTGTGGGCCTCCCGGGCAGGGTTGCTCCCGGCAGGCTTCCTGGAGCAGTCGTATTTGAGAGGGGCCGTCAGGGGTGGAAAGGAGGCCATCCACTTAATATGCATGGAAACTATGCCAAATGAATGAAATGGCTGTGCAGGGAGTATTCGTAGGTAGAGCTCAGGGTGGACGTGCGGATGCATTGGGAATAAGGGTGTCGGTGAGGCCAGAAAGGTATTCTGTGCCTCTATGTGGGCACTTTTTTCTTGTGGCTAATATCCCCTAGTATTTCAGAAAGGTTCAAAAACAGTGTTCTTATACTATCTGGTTTTGATCAGGAGTGGTAGGAAATTTGTACCATATCCAAATTGCTCTTCATTTCTGGTAACTTCAGGCCCCGCGTCCTGAAGGAGAGTGACGAGTCGCTCATTAGGAAAATCATGCAGGGACCTGGAAGCTGTTTCAACCCCTCTCTGGCAGGGACACCAGAAGCCACCGTGGCTGGCAGGGCCGTGGTCCTTATGCACTGTATGCTCTTATATACCATAGCGTAGCTCTAGCATGGCTCTCTGAGGGATGGCTCTCCACGGCTGAGGCCCATGATGGTGAGCTTCTCTTGCTTTGGAAGAGGCTAGCTGTGTTCCTGGTGCAACCACCCAGCACTATTCCTTGGATGTTGGTGACATCAGGTGGTTACACCCTTGACCTGACTCCCAGAGGTGGTGGAAAGGGAAGATGTCTAAACTACTTTCCCACTTAGATCCAAACTTTCCAGATTGTCCTTTGATCAGCAATAGAGCTATCTGCACTCAAAACTCTGGCCAAAGAGCTGAGCCTGGAGCCAACTTCTGGCACCAAGCCCAGTGGAGATGGCGGAGAAGAATGGCTGCACATCTGCATCAGGGCATAGCTGAAAATCTGGTTTCCCATGTGGTGAGTATAGGACAGTCTCTCCAGCCACTCCTTTAAGTGGTGTTCAGTCTGCCGTTCATAGATGCCTAGAGGGCTAATAGATTAATAAATGAGAGTTGGGGTATCCATACCCTCCCATAGCTCTGTGAAAAACTTTGGACACAAGTATAATTTTCTGGGTAGAGAAACTTCAGTTTTGATCAGATTCTCTAAAGGGGTCTCCGACTCTAAAATAAGTAAACAACCTCCACTCTAAGAATGGTTAAGTTTGGCCCTTAAGTGAAGAAGATGGGCAAAGAAGGACCAGCAGTTGGCCTAATGGCTATGTCGCTGGACTCCCATGTAGTCGACCACGGTTCGAGTCTCGGACCTGGTGGTTTAAACTCACGCTGGGTGTGCGTGCATGTGTGCCCAAGATCCCAAGAGGAGAATGAAGGAGGAGGGATTGCAGCATGGTCATTCCCCCAACTGGAGGTGATTTCTCGGTTTCTGTCTCTCTGTCTCTCTCTGTCTTTCTGGAGAGCACATGTGCCCTATAGCAAAAACCACTCAAAAAAAAAAAAAAAAAAAAAAAAAAGGATGGGCAAAGAAGCCACCTGTCCTGACTCTATGTTTTGAGGCTTTGCTCTGAGATATATTTTAATATTATGATCTAGCTCTCATCCAAGGTCAGGTGGAGAACATTTCTGCATCCTCCAGTTAACTCTCCCTGAAGACATGGTCCATTAGACCCATCACTTAGGACCTGTGTAACACATTCTTTGGAAAATTGGTGTTAGGGAACAGTTTGCTTCCTCTGATGATGAGGTGTGTGTCTTCTCTTTCAGTTTTAATTCATAATTTATGCTCCAGCATCATGCCAAGCACTAGGGAAAGAGGATTTAACAAAACACTGGAGGACTTTGCTGTCATAATGGTTTTTGAGCCATATTTTTGTATATGTACTTTTTTTATTCCACTGCAGATTCTAAAGTGCCAATTGCACACACTTAGGTAATGTCACTATGTCCAGGCATGCTCTGTTACATCTATAACTCATCAAATGGCCTTGAGACACAATGACCTTCTAAGGGAGATACTACTATATCACAGCCTACCTATGAAGAAACTGAGGAAGAAAAAGTTACACAACCTACTCACGGTCACAGCGCTAGCAAGTGGTAGCCAATATCCAAAGCCTGGCCCTCTGACTCCCAGGTTCCGTGCTTAGGCCTGGAACCTATGCTGCTGCCCTCTTAACACCAGTTACCTAGTAGGAATAATACCGCGTGCTCGTAAGGCACGATCAAACTCTGCAGAGCACTTCATGCCCTTGGCCGACTTTAATCCCCGTCATACCCTTGTCGGTACACATTGCTAGTCCCATTGCTAAGATGACCATATTGATGCTTAGAAAGGCAAAGCGACTCTGTGCCTTGGGGGCCAAGCTAACACCCAAGCTAGCATCCCTTTGAGCCCAAGTCGAGAGGGTGTGTCCTACTCTGCCTTACCCCTGGCCTCTTAGCGCACCGTCTTTTGTCAATATGAACGGCCTTTGCAGGGAATAGAAAGGAAGAACACAGGTTTAGTATCCCCTATCTGAAGTGCTCAGAACCAAAAGTGTTTCTGCTTTTAGAGGTTTTGGGGTTTCAAAATACTTGTATAAACATAATAAGATATCTTGGGAATGGTACCCAATATTTATTTAAGTTTCAGGTATACCTTAATCACATAGCCTAAAGGTAATTTTATATACTATCTTGTATTAGCATTTTGACTGTGATCTGTCACATGAGATTAAGTGTGGAATTTTCCATGTGTGGAGTCATGTCATCACTCAAAGGGTTTTGGATCCTGGAGCATTCTGGATTTGGGATTTGGGGATTAGGAAAATTCAACCTGTACTCAGTGCATTTCATTTGAACAGGAAAGGACACAGTGGAGAGTTAGCCTTTGTTGTTTTGTGACTTCGAAGATCCACTGGTGGTTCAATGCAAGTTCACACCTGGTCAACGCTGAGCGGGACCTTGAAGATCATCCATCCAGGAATTCCGGAAAGTTTTGTGTGGTTAGAGTCTCTTCAGCGAATCTGATGCAAGTAATAGACACTATCTTCCCCATCCAAATCACCCCTGATCCCTCTCCTGTTCTTGACAGTTTTAATAATACCATGACATTTTAAAATAAGTTTTTTGTTTTGCTTTTAGAACTGGCTCTCCAAAAGAGGCTCATTGCTTATTTTCTGTGGCTCTAAATACCTTTCTCCTTGCCATTGAATGGCAGAACATTTTCTTTCCTTTTTTTTCCCCCTGCAACGGGGAAAAAAGGGAAGTGTAATTTTCAACTCTCAGCATAACGTGTCTTTGATTAATGTATATTGTAATCATCACAGAATACACAGCTGTCTATTAACGATGGAACCAAATGAGTTGAATAGATTATCAAAGAGCAGCAGCTCCAATTCCACTCTGAGGTACACGCTTGTCTTTAGAACATTAATCTCGTTACAGGTTTGAGTCTGATTCCAATTTCCCTGACAGTCGGCAAGAAGGGGAGGAAGGCTGATCAAATACTCCAGGAGTGGCCAGGGCTCAGATCTCCGTGGGGCTGAAGAATGAGAGCAGCATGCTTTTCTTAAAATGATTATTCCAAAGGGATGAGAAAGGCGGAGAAGGGATTGGAGGTGCTTTGAGAATGGGAGGCAGGATCCCAGGATGTGTCGGAAGGTAATGGGAACACAGCATCCAAATGCAGGCGGAAGGGGCTGCCAGCAGGAGAAGGTTTCTCTGAGGTGCTTATAATGAGGAGGTGCCAGGCTGGGAGGAAGCAGGCGAGGGATGAGGGGAAATGCAGCAAAGTAACCAGAGTCAGACCTTCTAGGCTCGGTCAGCCTCCACAGGAACTGCTGTGCTTTAGGGGAAGGGAGGTGTAGACTGGAATTATTGGTCACTCGATCTCAATCCACGGGAGAAGGCTTCAGCTTTGCCACAGGGCTAGCCTGGGTCTCTGGGGCCAGGGGCCATGGGAAAGGCTTACTCTAATTCCCTTGAGAGAGACTCTAAGGGCCTTGCCGTCACCTGTTCCATTGACTGAGTTTCCACGCGAGCCCTACAAGGCCAGAGAACCCCCAGTGCTCCTGTATACAGTCCACAGTTCTCTGTCCATGTCATACCCCACCACCCAAATCGTCATACAGTTAAATTCTCTGTAAACCTCTGTATCACATACACAAGCACCATGTTTATGCACGCCCACACCTGACTGTAAACTTTTACAAAAGAAGTTGTGTAATCCATTACCTAATTCTTCAGCTGCTCCTTCATCCGCCTAGAGAGGCCTCTGTATTCTTCTCCCCGATGGATCTCATCATCCAGCTAAACCTACTCACATGGGATCTTCAAAAAGTTCGTGGAAAATGTGTATCATGAAAAGCTAGGGCCAATTCTGTAGCTTGGTGGGTACATCAGCCAGCTTCCACATGGCCTGCTGTGTGTTTCAAATCCCAGACCTGGTAGCTTGAAAAACATACCAAGCATGTGTGTGTGCATGCCCAAAATCCTGAAAGAGGGGAGAGATAGAGGAGATGGTACTGTGGTGTGACCATACCCCATGGAGGGTGCTTTCTCCTCTCCTTCATTCTCTGTCTCTCTCTCTCTCTCTCTCTTTGGTACGTGCACATGCCTCTGACAAAAAAAAGAAACATGGAAAGAAAGAGAGAAAGAAACAAAGCTATTCATGGATTTCTGTTTTCTTTCTTTTTTTTTTTTTTTTTGGAGAGATTTTTGCTATAGGATGTGTGTGCTCACTGAAGAAACAGAGAGAGACAGAGAGACAGAAAGCGAAAAATCATCACCCCCCCACGGGGGTGGCCATACGGCAATCCCTTCTCCTCCGTTGCCCTCTAGGGATTTGGGGCACACACATATGCGCCTGATGTAAGTTTCAAGCCACCAGGTTCAAGACTTGAACCATGGTTGGCCGCGTAGGAGTCCAGTGCCTCAAACACTATGCCAACTGCTGGCTCCCTTTCTTCTTCTTCTCCTTCTTCTTCTTCTTCTTCTTCTTCTTCTTCTTCTTCTTCTTCTTCTTTTCTTCTTCTTCTTCTTCTTCTCTTCTTTTTCTTTCTTCTTCTTCTTCATACCAAAATAAATTCATTTTAATTCTCTTTTTCCATAGACTTTTGGAAGTATCTTTGTACTCACATCTGAAAGTTACCATAAGTGGTTGTGTCTCCATTCTTTTGGCCCCTCTACCAGGGGCATTCTTCTCCTTGTCCACCTGAAAATCTCTCTCTTTGAGTGCAATGCCTACTCTAGCAGGGTGGTTTGGCCCTAGTTTAACTCCCTCATGACAACGTCCCTTCCACAGTTGTCTCTGTCTGCATCTGAGGAGCAAAGCCCCACTACTAACAATGAGAGCTAAAGATCCAGCCAGCTTCCACATGGCCTGCTGTGTGTTTCAAATCCCAGACCTGGTAGCTTGAAAAAGGACAGTCCCTTGCCTCAAGGACAGGGACTCTGCTTTACCAGTCTCTGGGCCCCCCGGTGTGGTCACAGGGCCACATGGTAAGCTATTGGAATGAAGCAAGGTCACATCCAGCTTTAAAACCATTCTGGGTCCCTTTCCCACCTGCCTCCACCCACCAAGCCCTGTGGAAGGTGCGTTCTCTTATTCTCTCTTGATGGGATGAGGTGGGCGAGGGTATGTGCCCTTGCATGGGAGAGGCATGTCAAGCTCAGGAGGATTAAGCAACGTGCCCAGTTCCCAGAGTTAATTGGTGTTAGAGCTTCAAGCTTGGTCTTCCTCCATCCAAACTCTGTCCACTTTCTCAAGCCACCTCTGAGAGTGCCAAAGCTCACCGCTTCCCAGGCTCTAGTGAAGGGCGGGGCCCGTGTGAGGCGCCAGATTGAAGGAGGTGCTCATTTTCAGAGCCCATTCTGCACTTGCATGGTCCTGAAAGTGAGTGTGCCCTCAGACTTTGTGCCCAGGCTCCTCATGTCCCTTACACCATCCAGGCCCTGTCAGGGACACACAGCGGTATAGCTAAGGAGGGTCTTTTATTTTGTCCAGCACTAGGGTTTCAGGATTAGCTTTTGATTGCCTGTTTGTATGATGAGCCTTTCTGAGCTCCAGACAGCTTTGGGCCAGGTCCTAGGGACAGAAGGGAGGAGAAAGTCTGAATGAGGAGACACAGAGCCTTGCTGTTTCTGTGGGCGTCGGCGCTCACACACACACAGAACCACCCCTTCTGCTGGAATTCAAAGGCAGTCTCCATGAGCCCTAAAAGGTGGGTCATAGACTTCTAGAAGATGGTATTAGCCAGAGAGAGAGGGTATTCCAGGCCAGGAAATAGCAGAAAGAAAGGCACAGATTCAGGGAGACATGGGCCCACTCCAGGAGCCCTATTTCAGTAACACACCAGTAACAAAGGTCGGGAGGTAGGCTGGCACCTACATGCTGCCAGGCAGCAACATTGGCACAGCATTTGGGGAACAGCAAAGTCAGCCCCTCAGGAGCCACGGAGCTGGGTCACAACCATGGGCTCTGCTAAGGGCAGACAGGGCCAGCGAGTCATGGCTAAAAACCGTCACTCTAACCTCAGCCAGCCTCGGCCTCAGAGCTGGAAAACCCAAACAGGATCCCTGAGCTCACCCTTCCGAGGTATTTGGACATGCTAAGCTGTCCCAGCACCCACCAGGCGCCTTGTTCTGCTGAGAGCTCACAGACCTTGCCGGGCAGCAGCAGGAAATCCCAGCCCAGCTCCCCTGCTCACTCAGTCACAGCAGGGCAAGGCCTGGCTTTGCAAGGCCTGGACTGGGGAAGCCATCACCGAGAGCAGGCGGGCGCAGAACTGGCTGTCACTTCCCCCCTCAAGTTCCTCTGCTCCATCCTCTGCCCTGACCCATAAATTCACTGAGATGAAGTCATTCTCCAGTCATGGCTGTAAAAAGTCAGCTGCGTAGCTAGGGAGTTTGCAGCCGAGTAAGATGATAAAATAAAACCAGAGGTTCTGAAAGAGGAGGGTCACCCCTCTCCCCGGCCTTGGGGGAGGGGAACACACTGTTCTGTTCTTTTTAACAAGGACCAGCAGGTTTTCAACTTTGTCAGAGCACTCCCCGCACTCCCCCACCCTACCTCCAACTCCTTTTTGTAGGGGTCATTCCAGCAACCACTGTGGTGCTTCCTCAGTGCTAAAAAATAAAACTGAAATAAAAAATTTAAAAACCAGCCTGCAAGTTCTCTCCTTCCTGCTGAGTTTGAAACGTGCCTCATTATTCTGAAGTCTCCTGAAATTTGACCACAATCTGAGGGCTGAGAGAAGTCCCAGACTGCACAGCCATCCCCTCAGAGGCTGGCTTGGTCTGGAAGCTAAGCAGGCCCACCTGCTGAAGGATGAGAGACTTCAGCTCTCTCCACTATAAAAGGGGCGTGTGTGACTGGTTGGGACCTCAGCTGCCTCAGAGCTCCTCCTGTGCATAGTCTTTAACATCTTCATTCTCCAACAACTATTTATTGAGCACTACCTGTGTTCCAGACCTCAGGGTACACCTTTGGGATATGTAATAGCAGGGAGTAAAGCAGACAGAGCCTTGCTTTTGATATTTTTTTTCTGAGAGAAAGAGAGAGAGAGAGAGAGAAAGAGAGAGAGATTTTTGCCAGAGGGCTCATGTGTTTGCAGTAGAGATAGATAGACATAATTCACACCCCAGTGGGGGATGGTCACACTGCAATCCTTTCTCCTCTAGTCTCCCCTTGGGATTTTGGGCACACATCTGCATATGCCCAGCCCAGCGTGAGTTTTAAGTTGCTGGGTCCAGGACTCGAACCACTGTTGATTACGTAGAAGTCCAGACATGTAACCATTACACCATCTGCTGGTCCACGCTTTTGACCTCTTTACCTAAGGCTCTCTGGTACACTCCGAAATGAGGCTGCTCATGTCTTTGTCACCCTTGATGGTGGGGATGACAAAGAAAGTGAGGGTGGTGGCATCTCAGATCTGTGGCACTCGCACAGCTCAACAAACATTCCTGCAGGCTCATTTCACGTGGCCCCCTAACAGCAGATTAGCAGAAAGGAGCTCAGAAAGGATCATGCAACAAAACGTGCCATGTCAGCATGGCCCCCTCTTTCTGTCCCTGCTGCTACTTTCTTCCAGTAGAAGGAAAAGGAAACATGTTCCCGTGTATGCTGAAAACTACTGTGTGCAGACACAGTGCCAGGTACTTGCACATACATTTGGTCTTTACAATAATCCCCCAAAGATGAGTAACGATTTTGTTTTGCAGATGAGGAAACTGATAGCTTAAATTTTCCAAAGACAGTGACGAGGAAGAGTCAGAGCCAGAGTGTGAACCCACATCTACGGTGCTCCAAAGACGTGGTTCTTTGTAGTGCTCAAGTTCTGGAAATGCTCTAGCACTGCGAAACATAGAGCTAGAAGGGGTGTAGCGAGACCTCATACCTGCAGCTCATGAACCAAGAATTTGGCTTTCCCAGGTAGAAATTTCTTTTATTCTTTTGCGTTTCCCTGAAATTTTTTAAACAGTGGTCTGTAAGGATTAACTTAAGTAATATGCTGGTAAATATTTAGCATTATTCTTACAAACAAAAACAAAACAAAACCCTGATTTGTAGCATTGGCTGATTTCTGTGGTGTCATACACGACCTGCAGCCAACTTCTAGCTACCAATGTCAAAGCAGAGCTGCCTAATATTTATACCACACAGGTACAAGAGATACTATGGAATACAGAGTATTCCCACCACACAGGTCCAAGGTTGAAGATATGGCTCACTTCCAGTGTGTCTCACCTGGAGAGACTGCAATACTTCCCCTGTGCTGAAGGCTCCCTAAATGCTTCTTCATCATAGACCGCAGTTCTCATTAGGGGGTTCCAGGTGTCTTAGAAATAAACTGAGTTTTGCAATCACTTCAAAAAGATCACAGATTAGGAGCTGGAAGAAGCCTGCAAAAGTGACCTATTACCATGTAACAATTTACTCCAAACATGTACCAGGGAACTTCAGAAAAAGTTGTGGAAAATGCAATCAAAGTACAAGGTTATCTTAACATAAAAAAAATTAAATCCATGTATAGTTTTGTCATAATAGGTATTTTCCATGAACTTTTTGAAGAGCCCTCATATTATCTTGAGTTTTTTGTGAGTCAGGAATCCGGGGCTGGCTTGGCTGGTTCCTCTGGCTCAGGGCCTCCCACAGGTTGCATTCAGGATGGAAACTTGGGCTGTGGTCACATCTGGTGACTTGACTGAAGAGGATCCATCCCCTAGCACTGAAGTGGTTGTTGGAAGGGTCTCTTCCTTGGGGTGGCTGAGCTAACAGGCCCCTTCTCTGATAGATCTTGCCTGAGGTCTCTCAGTTTCTTGCAGCATGGGTCTCTCCATAGGAGGGTTAACAACGTGGCACTGGCTCCTGCAGTGAGCCAATGAGAGGGGGAGGGAGTCCATGTAAGACAGGACGCATGGTCTTTTTATAGCCTAGCTTAGACATGACACCCCTTTACTCGTACCTATTCTACTCGGAACAGGTAAAGTGCTGAGTCCTGCCCATACTTTTAAAACAGCCCCCGGAGCATACGTGCTCACTAAGTATTCAGTTACATTGCTATCACTTAGGCTCTATGGTGAGTAGCCTCGAAAATGGTCCTCGGTGCTCCTTACCTCCTGCCATTCACCCCCTTGTGGACTTTTCTCCTTGTAAGTGTGGGCTGGACTCCCTCCCTCTCTCATTGGCTCACTGCAGGAGCCAGTGCCATGTGGTTAACTCTCCTATGGAGAGACCCATGTTGCAAGAAACTGAGAGAGACCTCAGGCAATATCTATTAGAGAAGGGGCCTATTAGCTCAACCACCCCCAAGGAATGGGCCCTTCCTACAACCATTTCAGTGTGCTAGGGGGAGGATCCTCTTCAGTCAGCTCACCAGATGTGACCACAGCAGGAGGTAAGGACCGCTGAGGACCATTGAGGCTACCCACCAGAGAACCCAAGTGATAACAATAGAACTGAATACTTAGTGAGTACGTATGCACCAGGGACTGTTTTAAGAGTGTTTCATCTGAAGTTTTATCTCAGCCTCACTACCAGTCAGGAGGCTGCTTCTGTAAACCCATTTTATAGACAAGGAAACTGAGGCCCTGGGAGGAATGTAATCACCCACAAACCTTTCACTATGAAGTTGGTGGGTTCTCCTCTGGAGCCCACCCACACTGTTTACTGTTGACCAGGATTGCTTCTTACCGAAGACCATTCAGCAACTCACTACTCTTCTCTTTTATCCAAGGACAAGTCTGAAAGTCAGAGAGCTCAAGTAGCTGTCTAAGGTCACACAGCAAGCTAGGAGCCGAGGCAAAACTTGGGTCTTAGTGTCTCTTGGGTGTTGTGGTTTCTGAAGGAAGACTGAAGAGTCGAGTAATACATTCATAAAGTTGTATTTAACTCTCTCTCGCCTTGCCCTTCCAACTCCCTAGAAGTTCAAGCTGATGGACGTTTGGCCTTACTGTGTATCAGTTAAAAGTCAAGCCTCCTTCCGCCTTAGGTTCTGAACATAAAAGTGATGACCCTCAGTTGTACCTATGGCTAATCTAGGTCCTTTTCCTGGAATACTTAAGCTTGGGAAAAAAATCCAGGCCCATTCCAGACATCAGAGTAATGGACTGGTTTTAAGTTCTCCTGGGGGCTTAATAAAAGGTGATAGTTTGGGTAACGTTTGTGTGATAGGCCCTTCTGTTAATACTTATCTAGCTAATGCATCTTCCAAATGGCCTAGTGCAGCTTTCAGGACATTAAGGAGATTTCGTGATGCTGTTCTGCATATGGTATTTCTGCACTGGATTTTTTTCTTCCTTTCCACTTGTGTAAATTATTTCACGATGAAGGTGGGAATGCTGAGAGAACGGGGTGAGAGGAAAGGTTAGGATTTCACAGGACCCAGCCTGAGGCATTTTTGGAGTCCAGAGGGATCCAGGCCCCACATTCTTGAACACAGGGGAAACAGGAGGAGTGGAAGTTCAGTGGAACAGCAGGGCCTGTGGCTGACAAACTCCAGCTGTGCCGAGTACCGATCACATCCTGGCCTGGCAGACGTCATCTTCTTCAAAATGACACAGGCCATTAGCAGACCCAAAAAGGATACGCCAGGAGTGGATGCGTGGAATTCCTGCTGGTATCCAGGAATCCCGAGACTGAAGCAGTCTTCCCTGGCCTGATCAGACCAGCTGAGATAACTAAAGAGAGGGTGGAGTCTGAACACTAGGAAGCAATTTCACCCTACAAATACCAGGCCCCAGATCCAGGCTCTGTGTTTGCCTAATTTACTTAATTCACATAGTTGGATTCCTGTTCTGCTGAAGGTATGGTGCCAGCTGTAGACAGAGGATAAATAAAATATAGTGAGGGCAGCAAGGGAACGCTCAGCCTAACGAAGATGTGGATGACCTCTAAACCACTACAAATACCCTGGGCAGAGAGCGGGGAGGCAGAACGAAGCCAGAGTGGAGTGGAAGCCCGGAGGACGGGCTCAGAGACAGTCAGGGCAGTGGGGAATTCTGAGGATCAGACTTGAGCTGCGTCTTACAGTATGAGTGAAGGGAAGCCAGCCAGGCAAGGGAAGGTGGGCATGCAAAGTCACAGAGCACGGTTCTGGGAGGACACATACACGACTTTGAATAAGTACCCTGGCCACAGTATAGAAATACCATATTTCTCTATTTCTGCATGATTCACCCGAACAGCAGCAACATGAGAACCATATTTGTACATGAGATTCTGTTTCCCCCACATCGTCACCAAAATAGAAAGTTCTCCCTTATTCTACTGTTTGCCAGTCAGGTGGGGTATACAGTTCTTCATCCAAAAGTGCACTTTGTCCTTCCTTCCTTCCTTCCTTCCTTCCTTCCTTCCTTCCTTCCTTCCTTTCTTTCTTTCTTTCTTTCTTTCTTTCTTTCTTTCTCTTTCTTTTTTTCAATTGAGAGAGATTTTTGCTATAGGGCAGGTGCATTCACCCGAGAGACAGAAAGCAGGAAATTTCAGCCCCTGCCCCCTGAGGGGATGGCCATGCCACAATCCCTTCTTCTCCATTCTTCTCTCAGGATTTTGGCCAGGCACACACACACCTGGCCTGAGTTTCAAGCTGCTGTGTCTGGGACTAGAACCATGATCAACCATGTGGGAGTCCAGCGCCTTAACCACTACACCACCAGCTGACCCCTCATTTCTGTGTTTTCTTGACAATCTGAGCATCTCTTCAGAGTTGCTTTAGCCATTTGGGTTTCTCCTATCAATTGCCTGTTCATATTCTTTGCCCAATTTTCTGTTTCTTTTCTTTTTCTTGCTAGTTTTCGAGAATTACTTCAATAATCTCTTTATTGGTCTTGCTGGTTTTAAGTTTTGCCAGAGTCCTCTCTCAAGTTGTCATGTATCTGTTATGGTTTGGTTTTGTTTTTTAAATTTTTGTCATAAAGCACATGTACTTGCCAGAGAGGAGACAGACAGAGAGGGGAAAAGTGAGAAATCACCCCCTGGGGCAGATGACCATACCACAATCTTTTCTCTTCTTGGGACTTTGGACATGCACATACATATATCCAGTGTGATTTTTTGGGGGGGGGAGGGAGGGAGAGGGTTTTGCTGTAGGGCACATGCACTCGCCAGGAAGACAGAGAGAGATGGAGCGAGAAATCATCCCCAGGATGGGGGGGTGGCCATACCACAATCCCTTCTCCTCCATTCTCCTCTTGGGATCTTGGGCATGCATGCACACACACCTGGTATGAGTTTATGCCACCGGGTCCGGGACTCGAACCATGGTCAACTACATGGGAGTCCAGCAATATAGCCATTACACCAACTGCTGGTCCCTCCAGTGTGATTTTAAGCCACTGGATATGGGACTTGAACCGTAGTCAGCCATGTGGGAATCAAGCTGTCTTAGCCACCATGCCACTTGCTGGATCCTCTGTTATAGCTTTTACTGGAATACTTACATGAGCTTATCTGCCTTTGATTTTGATAAAAAGGCATTTTTCTCTTTTATCGTTTGTAATTTGAGGGGTCTTATTTAAGAAATAACTCATGATTTAGAATCCAAAAGATAATTTTCTATTACTTTTTCACCTTAATTTTTACACCTAGGTCTTTAAATCACTTGGGATTTATTTTTGGAGAAAGAATAAAGTAAGAACTTGACCTTTTTTTTTTTTTTCTGCATAGGAAGTCACTCTTCCTAATATAATTTAGTAAAGGAGTCATGCTTTTTCCAATGATTTATGATGCTAGTTCTACTGTTTACCTGTTGGGAGAAAATTCTCCATGTGTTTTTTTCATTTCTGCATGTCTTATGAGCAGAAACTGTGACAGGCTGTTTGCAACTCTTTGCAAAGATGTTTGTGTAGCTAAGGGTCTTGGAAATAGAGCTATTGTTTCTGTCCAGGGAAATGGGTGAGATTTTTACTGCCAATTATAATAAATACAATATAACATCTCCCTGGACCAAAGGTCAGGCAGCTTACTGTCTACTATAAAAGATTTGGACTTCTTAAACTAAAGGTTCCTTTTATGTTACTAAACCCACCGTGTGTGCAGGCACTATCTGGACTCCATATTGCTTTGTAGGAGGTGGGAACTTGGAACACGAATGCTGATATTCTGGCTACTGCTATTGGTGTGAGTAATGAACTATCCTTTGTCTCTGTTCAGGGGTCTTATGTCTTCTGTCAACAACGTGAAAGTGTGACAAAATAACTTGTTAGCTGCAAGTAGTATAAAACCTCACACCCTTAACAGTTTATGATAATAGAGTCTTCATATATAATTAGAACACTATACTTTTTAAAAATTAGGTACATGCATTCACTAGAGAGGGGGGCAAGTAAAAGAGCACCCCACAAAAGGGATAGTCATGCTGCAATCTCTCCCCCCCACTTCCCCTTTTGGGATTTTGGGCACTCACACACACATGCTCAGTGTGTTTTTCAAGCCTTGGGACTGAGACTTGAACCATGCAGTTGACCATGTGGGATACAGACAGCTTAACCACCACAGCACCGACTGGCCCTGTGATAGGTCTTAGTTTGATAGGGCAATCTCCCAACTTTAATCTCTGTTGATATTGGTTTAGTAATTTCTTAGCATTCATTCTGTCATATTGATTTTTTTTTTTTTGAATCAGTTTAAGTTGTCCCTAAAATTTTGTTGAGTTTTTGATTGAAAGTATTTTGAATGCAGGGCCAGGAGGTGGTGTGGTGGTTAAGGTGCTAGATTCTCACATAGTTGATTGTAGTTCAAGTCTTGGATCTGGTGGCTTGAAAATCATGTCAGGCAAGTGTGCATGTGTGCCCCAAAGTCCAAGAGGAGAATAGGGAAAAGGGATTGTGATGTGACCATTTCCCCTGCTCTCACTTCCTCGCTCTCTGTCTCTGTGTATCTGTCTCCAGTGAGCACACACACTCTATGGCAAAAACCTAAAAAAAAATATTTTGAATGTACAGGTGAATTTGGAGATAACTGTATATCTATAATGTTCCCCATTCATGATAGGGATTATATTTTATTCTCTTAAAGTTACATTTTCTTCCGTTTTTTTGGTAAATTATTTATTAAGTTAATTGCTACTTTGTAGTTCTTGTTGCTATTGTAAATAGTACCTTATTTTCTTTTATACCTTCTTGTTACTAATGGAAGTATAGAAGAACCTTATTACTTTTCATACAGTGATCTTGTACATGGCAAAATCATTTATTATTTTCTTTTTAGTTTTTAGAGTTTGCTGATCATTTTAGATTTTCCATGAAAATTGTCATGTGATTTGTAAATAATGAGAAAAAAGTCTCTCTTTTTTTTTCACTCTACCATTTTCCTTCCCTTCTTTTTTAAAAGAATCTCTACAATTACAAGGCATAGTGTTTGTAGTAGCAACTCTATTGTGATATTCTTGACCCGAAAGAAAATTTCTCACATGTATGATATTTTCTCTATATGTTTAATATGTAGCCTTTGTGTAATTATTAATGTTATTATCTATTCATTTTCATAAACGCATTATTTAAAACTTATAAATTAGTATTGGATCTTACCAGGTGCTATTTCAGCTCTGATGGACATGATGGCTTTCTCCTTGTCATTGATGTGTTGAATCCCTTGCATAGATGTCCCTTGCATTTCTGGAAGAAATCTGAACTTAATCATGATGTGTTTTTAGAATATGCCATCATATTTACTTGTCTAATCATATATTTAGGAGTTGTGCACCCATGTGGATCAGTGCATGGTTTTTGGTGTTTACTCTGGATGAAATGAAGAGTCACTGAAGGTTTCCCAGCTTAGGAATGACATTTTTGCATCAATTTTGCAAATCCAGACAGGAAACAATGGTTTGGAGCAGGTGGTGGCAGTGAAGAGGATGGGGAGGCTGGGTGCTGGGTTTATTGCGAAGGCTGGACCAACAAGATGTTTGGATGGGTTGAGTGTTGCATGTGAGAAGAGAAAAGGAGTCAGGTTTTCATTTGTTTGTTTTATGATAGAAAGACACGGAGAGACCCACAATAGGATCTTCTCATGTTGCTATCCCCTCCCCCAGCTCTTTAACTTTTCAGGGTCCTGGGTGGCCTCCCATGCCTAGCACATTTTCAGGCCAAGCTGGGGGTCCAAACCGGGGTTTGGTCCTATAACTTCCACTCTTTCTGGGTACGGCATTAGTGCTGCGCCACAATGTGGGCCAGGAGTCAGTTTTCTTGTTTGGACAGGTGGAAGAACCATTTCCACCAGACAAAAATGAAGACCAGTTCAGGGTCCATCAGGTTGTGGGATGCAGAGGTGGAAGTTGGTGGCTGAGGTGAGGAATTACTTGGAACACGGTAAAGATACCAGATAAATAATGAACTTGTTGCAAGGAACATGGCGCCTATCTTGAGGTTAAGTTCCCAAAAGCACTGCCTGGAACTTTGCTCCACCCTGTCTGATGAGGGACCCACTGTGCACCAAGCTGTTGTCATCACTGCACACTATATGTAACAGGGTCCCAAATCTGTCACTGCCATAGTTGCTATCAGCTCCATGTCACTTCTCCACCCAAACACAATTCAATCATTGCTGCTATTAAAACCCACTATGATCTCGTAGCCTCCAACCTCAATAGCAAATACAGACTCTCCTTTTCTCCAGTTGTTCAGATCTAAATCCAGTTCTCCATCAGGTACATATGGCAGGATCACAAGCTTGTGCTAAGCTTCAAAGAAGGCTGGCTAAGTAAGTGTCCTGGCTTCTACCCTGGTAAGGCAGAACGCAGAAAGCAATGCACTTAGAAAACTTCACAAGAGTGTTCAGAAGGTTCTGGGCTGAGTATGTGCTAGAGATTTTTTTTTTTTTTTTTGAGACTCCCCTATATTTGCGTGTATGTTTGGGTTGTCCCACTTTATTGCTGGGTATAAATGTATTACAATTTTGTTTCAATTTGTGGACATTTGGGTAGCTTCTATTTTGAGGCTCTTATGAACAAGTCTGCTTTGAACATCTTTTTGCAAATATTCGTGTAAACGTATTTTATTTCTCTTGAGTGAAAACCTGAGAGTGGAATGGCTGGGTCATTGAATAAGGGTATGTTTAATTTTATAAGAAACTACCAGACCTGTTTCAAGTGGGTTGTACCATTTTATACTCCCACAAGGGATGTTTGATAGTCCCAGTGATTCCACAGCATTGTAAACATTTGATGTTCCCAGGGCCCAGCTCCAGGCTTGCCCCATTCCTCCACGCACTGTCTGCTGTTCCTTCCTGCGCTTGGGCATAAGGCAACCTGTCCCCTTCTGAACCTAGGAAACCTCCCTTTCTTAGGGCTCTTTCAGTGAGAAGAAATTTCCTGTCATACTTCTTCTTGGACAGACCTAGGTATTGTTCCCCAGACCTCAGCTTCCTTATTGACGACGAGAAGCTTTGGAGATGATTGCTTAGTTTCTTTCCAGTGGGGGCATTTCCCGTGAGTTTTTCCAATCTATGTTCTTTCCTGGTCTCCTTTTCCATCTGTCACTTGACACCCTGCGATTGATTACATTTCTTTAACTGCCTGGGAAAACAGCTTGTATTTTTTTAAGTGCCTTTAAATAAAATAAAATTCCATTTTGCTAACAAATTTGAGAAGAAAAGTGGAAGAGAATGTGACATTTATTGAAAACCTACTATGAGCCAAAACCTTACTGATTCAATCTTATTTAATCATTGCAAATACTCTGTAATACAGCTTTTCTGAGTGACATTGTTACCTAAGTTCCACTTTTCTCTCCACCTCTGTATTAATCAGCATTCTGCAGAGAAACAGAAACCATAGCACATATATTTATGATGGGAACTGACTCGTGATTATGGAAGCTGAGAAGTCTCACAATCTGCTTTCTACAGGCTGTAAGGAAAGGAGTCAAGGGTAGGTTGTGGGCTGCTGTAAGCCCAAAGGTCTGAAGGACTGAGAACCTGGAACTCCAAAGTCTGAAGGCAAAGGATGGGTGTCTCAGCTCAAGAGTAGAGAGGGTAGGGAACCAGCAGTTAGCGTAATGGCTATGTCGCTGGACTCCCACGTAGTCGACTGCGGTTTGCGTCCCGGACCCGGTGGCTTAGAACTCACGCCGGGCGCGTGTGCGTGCTTGCCCAAGATCCCAAGAGGAGAATGGAGGAGAAGGGATTGCAGCGTGACCATCGTCCCTGGGGAGGTGATTTCTCGCTTTCTGTCTCTCTGTCTCTCTCTGTCTGTCTGGCAAGCGCACGCGCCCTATAACGAAAACCTCTCAAAAAAAAAAAAAAAAAAAAAAAAGAGTAGAGAGGGTAGGACCAGCCAGTGGCATGGTGGTTGGGGCAGCTGGATCCTACATGGCTGATCCAGCATCTAGGGTCCCAGCCCAGGCAGCCTGGAAGACAAACAAAAAGTGAAAGAGAAAAGAATAGGAGCCTGAACAGTAGGTGTGGCAATAAAGTGTGACACTCTGAGGCTGACACATAAGAGAAGGGTCTGGGTTCACACTCCAAGGCCTCCCTGAGTACACTGGGCCTATGCTTTCCTATGATCTGAGGCTGGGGGTGGCTCACGGCATCTTAACCCGGTTGGGGGTGCTGTCTCTATGTCTCTTTTTTTCTCTTTCTCTCTCTCTCTCTCTCATGGAAGGGGGAAAAAGGTTTTATATTTTGTTAGTTTTTTTTTTTTTTTCTTTTTTTGTAAAAGAAAGAAGAGGGAGGGAATTCACTCTTCTTTTGCCTTCCTACTATCTGGGGCCTCAGAAGATTGGGTGTTATCTGCCCTACAATGTGAGGACAGATTTTCTTGCTCAGTCTGTTGGTTCAGATGCTAATGTTTCTGAAAGCACCCTCATAGGCACACCCAGAATTCCATTTTACCAACTATCCCTTAGGCTAGTCAAATTGACACATAAAATTCCCTAGTAGCCTGCGGCTACTTTGCCTCATTCTTGTCTTATTCACATCATCACTGCTCCAGGGAGTCACAGGTCAGTTTGTTTAAAATGGCAGCTTCTCCTCTCTGTGCTATGATGCTCCATGCTCCTCCTCCTGCTTTCCATGTATTACCACCAGCTCAATGATTTATTTTTTATTTCATTATTATTTTTAAGGCCTTTGCCATAGCGTGTGAGCACTTGCCAGACAGAGAGGGAAAGTGAGAAATCACTCCCTTGGGGGGATGTCAACTTCACAAAACCCTCTCCTCCTTTCTCCTCCTGGGATTTTGGGCATGCACACACACATACCCAGCATGATTTTCAAGCTACCAGGTCCTGGACTCCAACCACAGTTGGCCATGTGGGATTCCAGTGCCTTAACTACCACACCACCTGCTGGCCCCCAGTAATGAATTTTTCTTATATATACTTTCCCCCTGCCTCTTATCTTGGAAGCCCCAGGTGACCAAATCTTCTTGCCCAACCTCACTCTCTCAGGCCTTGTACTTTGCCTATGTAGGGGTACTATGATCTCCATACTGGTGTCCCCCAAATGCATAAATTGACCCCTAAACACCAGTGCAGTAGAATTAAGAGGTGGGGCCTTTGGGCCACTGTAACTTCAGTCATCTTGACAATGGGTTTAGTGCTCTGACAGAGGACTGAGGGGGCTTGTTGCCACTCCTGTCACGTGGGTACACACAGAAGGTGCCATCTATAAACCAGAGTGGGCCTCTACCAGATGTCCAGTCAGCTGGTGCCTTGATCTCGGAAGTCTCCAGAATAGCGATCAGATTGCAGTTGTATATAAATTAGCCAGTCTAGAGAATGTTATTATGGCTGCCCCAGTGCACTTAGACAGGTGGGATGAATGTAGCACCCTGGCTTTGAGACTCAGTTGAGGAGAGCAGAAAAGGCCACGTGATGCCAGCCACCATGGCCTCAGTCCCATCCATTGCTAGGTTCACCTCATTCATCCTGGACAAGGAGGATGCAGGCTGGGGCTGGGAAAACTGTGTCCTGACCTCTCTCAGCCCAATGGGCTCAAGTAGATCTCTTCCCATCACTGGGCCACAGTTTCCCCACTTTCCCCACCTCTAAAATTAGAGATTTCATTATTAATTTTTTTTTATTTTAAAGGATTATTTTATTTAACTTTATTTAACTTTATTTTAATTTGACCATACAGGCACAGAGAGAGAGAGAGATTGAAAGTGAGAAAGCAAGCCACCAAGTCTGGAACTCGAACCATGGTTGGCCATGTTGGAGTCCAGCACCCTTAACCAACACACCACTTGCTGGCCCCAGAGATTTCATTATTTCTTTGATTTCCTAAAAGGATCCATGCTGGAGTGGACCCTTTCCCATGTTTTAGAGTCTTGCATATTTGTCTTTGGTCTTTGAATTCCAGCTCTTTCTCTCTTTCTGGCTGTATGACCATGGGCCAGTCACGGTTGTCTTCTCTGTGCCTCACACATCCATTTGTAAAATCAGGCGGTGATGGGTAGAAAATCCTGCTCCGTTCGACACATCTAGACACTGAGTGCACAAGGCGAGGAGTGTGGGGGACACAGAGATGAAGGTGCTATCCAAGATGAGGCTGAGTACATGGGACCGCCATCTGCCTGGGCAGCAACCCACAGGGAAACCTGCTAGCATCGAGTGGGAGACATGCTGGGCTTGCTGTTTGCTTCACACATCTGACCTGACTCTCAACAGTCTGGGGAGCAGCCCTGCATGGCCAGCCTCGCTATAGGCAAAGCCTGGCCTCTTTCTTGCTTCCCCCCAGCCCCAGCCCCGCCCCCCCTCCAGGGCTCTGTAGGATTAGCAGTTGCTGTGATAGCCAAGGAGTGGACAGGATGAGGAAGGCCCGGTGCCCTGGGCTTGTGTGGTCGATACAGCCATCTACCTCCCTGAGATGGGGACCAGCCACCCAGGAGGCACCAGCACTGTCATCCTGGTATACAGGAAGTGAGCCAGCTGGGGCCATCTGGAACGTGTTTTAAAATCTCGAACACTGTAGCTCTAGCCTGGGGTCAACAGGATTTTATTAAATCATGCTTGACCTGAGGCACGGAGTAGGGGTCTGATAGCACCGAAGCAGACGCATTCCCTGCTAATGGTCCTGGTGGCCATTCTGGTCAAAGACATACCTCTTCAGATAAGATAAACAGAGACATCTGCAGTGTCAGCATATCGGTGTCTGGCTCCGCACATGCTGTCACCCTGTGTGCCTAGGCACCAGGTAGGTGTGTCAGTGGTCTGCCTGCCTCTAGGCACCTGGTCTTTCATCCGGGTAACAGGTTTGGACATCTCTGCTGAGCCTTGGAGCAAAGCATTTTCACCTGCTGGGCTAGAGTCAAGGTATAGAACATCTCTCTCAGGGGGACATCATCATCCTTTTCTACTCTTTTGCAAATAAACACTGAAACTTTAAGACTTTAATGTCTTATCCAGAATCACATAGCTAAGCAGGGGCAGCTCTGAGATTTGAATCTGGTCTCAATGTCCAATGTCGAATCCCCAATTCTGCCCTGCAAAGCTTGAGCCTCCTGGCTGCTCCCGCACTAGCCCTCACCAGAGAAGTCCAGCTTTCAGAGAGGAACTCTCATGGCCTGGCTCTGCGTGGCCCTCAGGATGGCTGTGGAGTCCTTTCCAAAGCATAGCTGGGGGAGGCTGCAGACTGCAGGTAGCCTCTGCCCCTGGCGCCTCCCTCCATGGCTCTAGAAGGAGCAGAGCACAGAGGGACGTGGCACACACTCAAAGCCTGAGGCAGTCCTGTCTGAAGCGGGCTGTGGCTCTACCTGCCCAGCAGTTCCCTCCTTCCAGCTGCACTGGGAAGCTCCCCGGAGTGCTTACTCCAGTGCTCCCAGCCATGAGCAGCCTGGTCCTCACCGTCTCCCCTGATTACCTGCCAGACAGAGAGAAGTGCTTGAGGACATCCCAGGGGAGGCGAGTTGGCCAGTAATTAAGAGCGGCACCTGACTATCAGACATGGGAGCTTGGCCCAGCACTGCCACTGCAGGGCCAGTGAGCTTCTCAAGGTGAAAGCACCCTCTGCCCAAGACCCTTCTTCCACCAGCCCAGGCATGCCAGGACTTAGCCAGAATGAGAGCTGTGGGCTGAGACAAGCTCGGGTGGGGTGTGCTGGCAGACCTGGCGTCACATGTTCCCCTGCTGAATACCACCTGAGTCTCCCCTCGAACTCTAAGGCAAAGCCCTTCAAGGCCCAAGCAAACTCCCAGCCTTATTATCTGGGGGTCTCTTCTCACCACAAGGGCAGCCCAATGCTCGGCCCATCATAACAGTTTCCAGTAAAAAGTGGGAAAGAGCCGTAGCCTCTGTGGAAGGCACGAGTGTGTCTGCACGCGGGGTAGACTTCAGACCTTGACAGTGGTTACAGGTAGCCAAGGGAGCCCGGAGCACCAGAGAAACAGGATGCAGGAAAGTCATCGTCTCAAAGGGTCATGAGTTCATTCAGAAACACCCTCCCTGAGCTCCCTCCTCATGCCAGGCAGTCCTTGGGCTGGGCGAGTGGTGAGTCAGGCAGACAGGCCCCTACGGTCTGCCAGGTGGGGGTCACCGGCAAGTGTATAATTTCAAGCTGAGAAAACACTAGGAAGGAAAATATGGGCTAACATGAGACCAGTGTGAAGGGGAAGCCAGATTGATCTGGAGATAAGGATTCTGTGAGAAGTGCCCCCTGAAGAAGAACCTAAAGGATGAGCAGGAGGCATGTAGGACAAAGAGAAGAATAGGGACTTTCCTGGCAGTGGACACAGCTTGTGCAAAGGCCCTGGGACAGAGACATGGCACCTTCGATGAGATGAAAGAAGGCCGAGACCACTGAAGCTCACTGGGCAAGGTTAAGAGTAAGGCAAACTGAGCTGGCGGAGCCAACTCTGGAGGACTGTGGGCCAGGGCAGGACTGTGGCATTTCTTGAAAGAACAAGAGGAAGCTATCAATTAGTGAGAAGGAGGAAAGAGCTGAGACTTAGAAGGTCATTCTGATAGCTGACAAAGGTGCTGGCTGAGGACAGGCAGGTGAAGAGAGACCCCACTGGGTCAGGAGGACCTTGCACTGTGGTTATTAGATCCATAGTGACATTGGAGAGAAATGGATGCATGCATGTATTTAAAAGGCTGAATGAGGGCTCAGCAGATGATGTAATGGCTACATTTTGGACTCCCACCTGGCTGGCCACGGTTCAAGTCCTGGACCTGGAGGCTTGAAACTCATGCTGGGCGTGTGTGCGTGCATGCCCCAAATCTCAAGAGGAGAATGGAAGAGAAGGGATTGCAGCATGGCCATCTTCCCTGGGGGGTGATTTCTTGCTTTCTGTCTCTCTGTCTCTTTGGTGAGTGCATGTGCTCCATAGTAAAAATATCTCTCAAAAAAAAAAATAAAAAAGGCTAAATGAACGTGACTTGGTGACAGTTTGTATTGGGAGAGGGTAAGGAAATAGAAAATACCTTTGCTAAAGGAATAGCAGTACTACTAATGGCAGTAAGAAACAGTGTGTGGCCTTTTGAGCCCCTCCTCTATCCGCTTAGGCCCACTCCTCTCAGGAGTGTACTTTTACTTTTACTTAATAACCTTCCTTACACTAAAAAAAAAAAAAAAAAAAAAAAAAAAGAAAGAAAGAAAGAAAAGAAAAAGAAAAAGGAAGGGGAAAAGAAGAAAAGGAATAGTGGTGTGGTTACACTTTGCCAGTCCTTCATCCTCCTGGGAGATTGCAGGATAAAAGTGCTCATCTGGTGAAGATAGATGAAGAATCGCCAAGTGTGGGCCAGGGAAGGGGACCGCGGAGTGACGGTGAGAGAGAAGCAGAGCTGTAGCCATCCTGTCCTACATCCTCTCTTTCTGCCCAGTGCAGGCTCTGTCTGGTGATGACCAGAGACAGGGGAAGGGGCTGACCGCAACCTTTTGACCTCAGCTTGGGGAATGCCCTTTCCTCCTCCCCCAGGAGTCACTTCCTCCTCTGCCCACTCAGACTGTGAGCTGTCTGATGGGGTCTCTCCCAGCTCCCAAGTCCACCCCTACCCCCACTTCGACACAACCCGTATAATAATGACGGTGGCAGTTAATAGTTGGCCATCTTGCTTCATCCTCCCAGTGTCTTGCTGAGGAGACATCTCATGTATCCATTCTTCAGATGAAGAAAATTGACGTTCAGAGAGGTGACTTAATATATCCAATTTCATTCCACTAGCAGAGGGTAGACGAGATTTAGAGCTCAGGTCTGGGTCCCAAGGCCAGGTTTAACCTCTAATCCCTGCCTGCTTTTTCCTGTGGTTTCTCAGCCCCGCAGCCTAGTTGGACCCCAGCCAGTGGGGCAGCACTGTTATCCCCACACCCCCATCCCCTCATTTCCCACCCCCTTCCCTATGTCTGGGAATCCCTGGTGTCTTTCACTGCCCATGGTAGGGCAATGGTGTCCAGTATGAGAAATGTCTGTTGTGCTCCAGGGCCCAGATGTAACCCAGTCTCTCTACACCACCCTGAGGACTCAGATCAAAATGTCATCCTAACTTATTTCCTCCCTGCCCCACGTCCCCATAACAGTCCTAGAAAGCGAGAGTCGCACATGGAACAGGAGGCATCTGTGTCCCCCTGTTGTCCATGATCCCTCAAGTCATGGTATCACTGTAATCCCCGAAGGTGGGTCCCAGAGCCCCCTAATCCATGAGCCCCCAGATGGAGCTCACCTCCTAGCCCAGACCACCCCAGCCTTGGGCACAGCTGAACCCAGGACTTCTTTCTAGGAATAAGTCTCCTACTGAGGAAATCATGAATTTGGACTTGAAAAATTCTGAAGTCCCTTCTAGCTCTAAAATATGATGTTTCTGTCAGGAAAATGGTCAAAAAATAGTAAATCCCATTCCAAATAAATCAGAAAGTCTACAGATGCTATCTAGTCTTCTAATCAGATCTTTGGACAAATTCCTTGTTTCCTCAGAACAATAATCCATTAAAATTTCACAAGCACAGGACGTTCATGTGTTTGGTTCATTATCTACCCCCAGAGTTTAAGCCAGTGCCTAACACATCCAAGGTACTCAATAAACAGTTACTCTCTAGCTGGATGTGTTTGTTTTTCAGGGCTGTGGTAACAAAGCAACAATACCACACACTGGGTGGCTTCTAACAAGAGACAGTTCTGGAGGCTAGAAGCCCCAAATCCGTGGAATGCCCCGGATTGCCAGCCACCAGGAGAAGCTGAAGGAGGCAAGATAGGATTTTCCTGTACAGGTTTCGGAGGGAGCACATCTCTGCCAAAACCCGTACAGGGCAATCCTATCTTTCTTCTTTCACATCCTGGGCATTCCATGACTTATGGATGTATTACTCCAAGCCCTGCACCCCCCCCACCCACACCCCCCCGTTACACTACCATCCTCTCCTCGTGCCTCTGTCGTCTCCTTTCTCAGAAGAACACCAGCCATGCTGGATTAGGGCTCAGCCCACGACCCCGTTTTTCCTGATTATACTTCCAAAAATCCTACTTTCAAACAAGGTCGCATTCCCAGGCACTGGAAGTCACTACTCCAACGTATCTTCTCATGAGACATGATTCAACCCATAACACTGAATAATAGCAAAAACATCCTGGGATATTCCATTCTCGACTTCTATTTCCAAGGATCCCTTATGGAGTTGGATTACCATCACTTTTCTGGCAGAGCCAGAGTTTTCTTTTCAGGAGCCAACACAGCCTGGTTGTGGTGAACGAGAGTATCTTCTATTTCTAGATGCCAGCCTGGTGGGGTGGTGGGGGAGACAGTATCTTCTATTTCTAGATCCCAAGGCTAGAAGGAACTTGGGGACCATCTGGCCCACCCCCTCATGCTGTAGCAGAGGAAACTGAGCCAGGGAAGGGAACGGGTTGCTTGTGGTCCTAGAGGAAGTGGATGAGGTCCTCCTCACTTCTGTTCAGTCACCATTTATATTCTTCCTAGATTCCAAAAGGACCTTAAAGGAAGCCAACTGGGAGCTTGCTTCTTTGCCTAAGTTTGAAGCAGTGATTCATGCCGTGGCCATGGAAGATTATGACGGAGGCACGAGAATGTATTTGTTCAAACTAAATAGCTCTTGGGCTCCATGAGGGTCCCTTCATGGTTAATTCAGTACTGTATCCTTTAGCCAGCCTTCATGTGCTGGAGATAGGGGCTGCTGGGATAAGGGAGAGGGCCTGGGTGGTGGCCCAGTGGTAATGCTACTAGGCCCGTGTTAGACAGGTCCTGTGTTTGTACTCTGGGACCTCCTTGAGCATACCAGGTGTGTGAGCACATGTCCGTGATCTGGGCCAGCTGAGACTGGGGATGGATTGTGGCATGAAGACCCTATTGAAAGTGCCTGTCTGTCTCTCTTTCTCTCATGGAGGAAATAAATAAAGAAAGAAGTCTTAAAAAACAGAGAGAGAAGAGGATAGGAGGACAGACAGCAGGCATTAGGGGGGCCCCAGGCTGACCTGGGTGTGTTGACCTGGGTGGCCTGCTGGCAGCTCATTAGCATGTTGTCTGCATTAGTTTTCTGTAGTTGCCATGGAAGTTACCATGAACTGAGGGGCTCAGAACAACCATGCTTTCATCAGCTCCCAGTCTGTAGTCAGAAGCTGGGAATGCCCCATGGTTTCCTGCTCTAGGTCTTAGAGGACCAAGTCAAGGTGTCAATTGCCTGGGCTCTAATTGGGAGCCTCTGGGGAGAATCTAGTCCCAGGCTCCTTCAGGCTGCTATAGCATTCGGTCTTTGTGGCTCTAGGCTGAGCTCCTCACTTCCTCGCAGGCTACTGGTCCTTGAAGGCCACCTGCATTCCTTGTCACACTACCCCCATCCACAAAGCCAGCAATGGTGCAGTGGTCCTTCTAACTTTTTGAGTCTTTATCCTCCTTCTTCTGTTCCAACTCTTCTGTTTCCACTGGTAGAATTTCCCAGCTTCCAAGGGTTCGCGTGATTAGATTGGGATCACCAGTGTATTTTGGGACTACCTCACTATTTTAAGGCACATAATCTTAACTATATCTGTTAAGTCCCTTTGCCTGTACAGCATATTTGTACGTGCTGGGGGTTAGGGTATGGACATCTTTGAGAAGCCTGTTTTACCCACGACAGTGTTCTGTACCTCCTGAGGGAGGGAAAGAGGGAAAGAGGGGCCTCCGTGGTTGGAGGGAAGGCTCTGTCTGGGTACTGCATGGGGTCTCCCACGCAGTTTTGTCTTCCAGCTCAGCCATGCGTCTTAGGGCAGGGTCTCAGCTGCCACTGAAAAGAAAACAGCATGAGCTGTTTTTACAAAATTTTTACAAAACTGTTTATAAAAATTTCCATAAGCCATAAATCAGGAGTGTTTTGCAACTTCTCTATGAAATCATAATGTAGAAAAGCATTTTGATTCCCCTTTAGCACAAACTACTCCATGGCTTTGGTGCACCGGGGCTTGGAAAAGGCGCAGCCCAATGTGGAACCTTGGTACTGGGGGACTTACCTGGTGGCAGAGGTATGTGGCAGTGATCACAGCAGCATCAAGGGCAGAAGGTAGTGCCAGATTCGGGGGGGGGGGGGGGGCAGCACAGGGAAGACCACAGCTTGGCATCTTTGATGGGCTTGCTCCGAGAACAGAGGCTGGGCTGAGAGGTTTCTTGAAAGGAGACCCTACTGGAAGGGACGAAGATGGAGCTAGTGTGGCCATGACAGGCTGGTGGAGAGAATGGTTTTGTTTGTATATGTGCGTACTCACGTGTGTGTGTGTGTGTGTGTGTGTGCGCAGTTATATGAGAAGGGACTTGTGTAACCACTGCCACAATCAAGGTATAGAATAGTGCCACCAACAAACCCACATGCTGCTCCTTTGTAGTCAAACCCTCCCCTAACTCGCAGTCCCACGCAGTCACTGGTCTGTTCTCCATTCTTACAGATGGGCTTTTGCAGAATGTCATAAGTGGAATCCCTATACGAAACCCCATGAGGTGGCTTTTCCACTGAACATAACACTTTTGAGATTCACACACATGGCGATGTGCATCCATCACTCCTTCTTTACTATTGCTGCGTAGTATTCCAGTGTGTGAAGACACCAGTTTGGTTATCCATTCACCCGGGGGAACACTCACTTGTTTCCAGTTTGGGCAACTATAAAGTTGCTGTTTATGTGAATACATTTTTCTTTTCTTTTGACCAAATAAGTAGGAGTAGGATTGCTGGGTCATATGGTTTGTGTATGTTTATAAGAAACCGCCAAACTGTTTTCTAGGGTGGCTGTTCTTTTTTTCATTCTCTCCAGCAATAGATTAAGATTTTTAATAGCTCCACATACTCACCAGCAGCCTCCCCCACCCCCCCACCATTCTAATAGATTATAATGGTATCCTATAGTGGCTTTATTTTATTTTGAATTTCATGAACTTGTCATTTGTGTATCTCCTTTGGGGAAGTGTCTGTTCAAATTGTTTGCCTATTTATTTATTTAGTCTTCCTTCTGTTGAGTTGTTTGCAACTTTGTAAAAAGTTTATTTATTTTTTTTATGAGTGAGAAAGAGAGAGAGCAACAGAAAGACAGAGAGATAGCATTCTTGGAGACACTGGAGTAGGCAAAGACTTCTTAAATAAGAACCCTAAAGTACAGGCAATAATCCCCAAAATAGACAAGTGGGACTATATCTGGCTAAAGAGTTTCTGCACCGGGGGAACCAGCAGTTGGCATAATGGCTATGTCGCTGGACTCCCACGTAGTCGACTGCGGTTCGTGTCCCAGACCCGGTGGCTTAAAACTCACACCGGGTGCGTGTGCGTGCGTGCCCAAGATCCCGAGAGGAGAATGGAGGAGAAGGGATTGCGGCGTGACCATCCCCCCTGGGGGGTGATTTCTCGCTTTCTGTCTCTATGTCTCTCTCTGTCTGTCTGGCGAGTGCACGCGCCCTATAGCGAAAACCTCTCAAATAAATAAATAAATAAATAAAGTAAAAAAAAAAGAGTTTCTGCACTGGAGCTCCTGTTCTAGGAGTTTTTATTTATTTATTTTTAATGTAGATTCTTTGAGATGTTCTATAACCATGGGAAATATTTTTTTTCCATTACAGTCTCTATTTAAAATTTGCCAGAGGGAGCTTTTGCTCACCAGAGAGAGACAGGGAGAAAGAGAGGGCAGCACAAAAGCACCTCCTATGGGGCATGGTCATGCTATAATCCCTTCCCATTTCTTCCTCCTTTTTGGATTTTAGGTATGCACGCACATATACCCAGTGTGTTTTTTAAGTTGCCAGGTCCAGGACTTGAAGTGGCCATGTGCGACCCAACAGCCTTAACCAGCAGGCCACAGACTGGCCATACTTCTCTCTCTTACTTTACTGTCCTGGGATTGGCAGTATAATGCCGAATAGCACTGGTGAGGGTCAATAGCTTTGCTTTCCTCTTTGGGAGAAAGCATTCAATTTTCCACTATTAAGTTTAATGTTACTTTTGTAGACAGTCTTAATCAAGTTGTGGAAATTTTATTGGTAGTAAATAAAGTTGGAGAAACACACAGAGATGTGTTTCTCCAACACAATGGGGTATGGCATCAGTGCTATCCCCTTTCCTTCACCTCTCCATCCTATCGGGATTTTGGACATGCACATGCTAGTGTGTTCTTCAATACACCGGGGCCAAGAGTCAAACCATGGTCTGTCATGTGGGATCTGGTTCCCTTAAGCCGTGGGCTACATGGCTGGCCCTGTGTGTTAAATTTTGTCATTCTTTCCCCCTCTGCATCAATTGATATGATGATAAGGTTTTTATTCTTTTGCCAGTTAATATGATGGCTTGGGGCTGGCCCCATAGCCTAGTGGTTAAGGGAGCTGGATCCCAAATGACTGACTACAGTTCAAATTCCAGCCCCAGGAACATGAAAAACTCACTGGGTGCCTGTGGTGTACACGTAAAATCCTGGCAGAATGAAGAAGTGCAGAAGGGATTGTAGTGTTACCATTTACCATTGAGGGATGCTTTCTCCCTCTCTTTTACCCTCTGTCTCTCTGTCTCTCTCTCTGGTGAGTACACATGCCCTCTAGAAATTAAAAAGAAATATGGTAGGGGCCAGCAGGTGATGTAGTGGTTAAGGCACTGGATTCCCATGTGGCTGACCATGGTTCAAGTCTTGGACCCAGTGACTTGAAACTCATGTGGGGTGTGTGTGCATGCATGCCCAAAATCCTGAGAGGACGCTGATGGAGAAGGGATTACAGCATGGACATCCCACCTGGTGGGTATTTTCTCTCTCTCTGTCTCTCTCCAGTGAGCACATGCGTCTATGGCAAAAGCCCAAAAACACACACAAAAGAAATATGATGACTTATGTTGATCTGTTTTCAATATCGAACCAACCTTGCATTCCTGGGATAAGTTCTGTACTGTTGTGGTATATATCTATCTATCTATCTATCTATCTATCTATATATATATATATATACATACATATATATGTGTGTGTGTGTGTGTGTGTGTGTGTGTGTGCGTGCGCACGCATGTGTGTGTGTGCATTGCTGGATTTGATTTGCTAATCGTTGTTTAGTATATTTGTGTATTCACAAGGAATATTGGCCTATAGTTTCCTCTTCTTTGCCCTATTTTTGTAAGACTTTGATCTCAGAATAATGCTGGTCTTATAAATTAGTTATGAAGTAGTCCCTCTACAGTTTTTTGGAAATGATTGCATAAATATGGCTTTGTTTTCAGAATAAAGCTGGCCTTATAAAATGAGTTATAAAATAGTCCCTCTTCTGTTTTCTGGAAGTGATTATATAGAATTGGCATTACTTATTGTTCATATATTTGACAGAATGTGGCAGTGAAATCATCCTGGTCTAGAGTTCTCTTTTATAGGAGATTATTTACTTATTTTTATTACTTTTAAACTTCTATTTTTAAATGGTTAGGTAATAATATATGTATTATGGGGCACAGAGTGATGTTTCAATACATATATTCAATGTGTAATGGTCAAATTAGATTAAGTAGCATATCCATCACCTAAAATCCTATTTCTTTTAATAAATATAGAACTACTCAGGTTGTCCATTTCTTCCTAATTGAGTTTAATCAATCAATCACTTTCAAATATCTGGTCCATTTAATTTAAGCTATTGAAATTATGTTCACAGAATTGTATATAGCATTCCCTTCTTGTCCTTTTAATGCCTACAGAGTCTGTGACTTCTGGGTTCAGAGGAGTCTTAAAAAATAATGCTCCCTCTCACTTCCCTCTGCTCAGAATGGAATCAGGACCAGCCTTTGATCCCAGTTAAGCTGTCCTGGAAGACGTTGCTCAGCTCTGGACAGGAGGCTTGCCCACACACCCTGAACCGTACTCGTCCATCCAATGACAAGCAGTCCTGAAAAGAACAGGCTCCTTACACAAGCTGGTCTGTGGCTTGGAGAAGACGTTCCCTCTGTGTGTGGCAGATCTCAAGGTAGCAAGAAGGAAGGAGGTGAAAGGTGAGTGCCTGCATGCCCACTCCCTTCTCATGCACTCACCATTCAGGTTGGATGAGGAGGAGACAGGCACGTTGCACTAGCAAAGTCCCCTCAGCAAGGAAGCAGGAAAGGAGAGTCCCCTCCAATAGGGTTTTTGGTGAACTCACATGAACTGTACTCTGCTGCTTCCAGAAATCACATGAGAGGTGTGTGTGTGTGTGTGGGGGGGGGGTGTGACTTGGTAGTCCTGCAACAACAGGTGGAAAGATGAGCCCAATAAATCTCATTTATCAGACCAACGTCATACACAGGTTAACATCTCACACAGGTTAGAAAATTGCAATGCAGTTCACTAAAGGCTAGATCAGACATTTGTGACAATGTTATGACAATATCAGGCAAGTGAAGACTCAACGTTGGAGACAGGGGTCAGAGTTAGAGTGGGATCAGGCAGGCCAGGCTTTACGGAAGGGGTCTGACTGCAGGTAATGAACAGGAAGTTGAGGTGGCTGGAAGTCAGGGGTATGGGGTGGGGGCGCCAGGAATAGAGGAGATGAGGTGGAAAAGATGAGTTAGAGTGAGAAGAAGAAGAATTTTAAATGTGCTGATTTAGATGTGCTCTTTTATGAGGGGGCGCTAGAGAAGTGTCCATCAAGAACCACACTGGGGCCAGACAGTGATGCAGCAGTAAAATGTGATGCTCTGCAAGGCAATCCCACCTGAGAAGGTTTCTGGTTCAAATCCAGAGACCTTCCTGGGTACACCAGGCATGCACTTGCCTGGGATTTACGGCTGGTTGGCGGTGGATTGCGGTGGGAGGACCTTGTGGGGTGTGCTGTCTCTCTGTTGCTGTTTCTTACACTCATAGAAGAAAGAAAAAGGGAAGGGAAGAAGGAAGGAAGAAGGAATGGGAGAAGCATGAAACATTGGACAAGCACACCAGTTTAGAACATACCTAAATGCTCCATACCAAGTAGCCAAAGCCCCCGTTCAAGGCACCCTGAGTCACCAAGGCTCTTCGTTACCACATACTCCACCACTCTAGTGTCCTTCCCTGGGTCCCAGAACCTCACCATTATCCGGTAAGAAAAGGCTAATGCCTGACCCAGCAGGCACCTGGAGTGGGACATCCATTCTGACATTCTGGTTGGTCGGTGCTTGTGCACCCTGGTTCTTAGATTCCCTTGTCTCTCCCCTGGAGCTGAGGGTTAGAAAGCACCCTTCTGCAGCTGTGAGGAGGACGTGAGGGAGCAGCAAGAACTCAGGCCAGATAGGGACCTTGAACTTCAGCTCTCCACCCCCAAGCCCCTTCATCCGAATGCTAGCTGGCCTCCTCTGAGAACTGTCCTTGTTCAGGTTTAAAAACAAAACCCTAGAATTTTCTGTTTACAGTGAAAGTTCCAGGAGGGCTAAGTAGCTCCCTTGGACCTCGCAGCCCCTTTAAGTCAAATAAACATCTGTCGAGGAGGAACAAGACAGAATTCCTTGTGATCAGATGCTCCTGGTTCTACAGCAATTTATCAAAGGCCCACTCATCAATTAGGGAAATATTTGAAAAATCATCACAGCTCCCGCAAGCGCCTCATGTATAATTCAAAGCGATGGCTCCAGTTGGAGTAAGGAGGTTGCAGAGACAGAGTTGCCTTTTGAAGGTAAACTTTCCCATTGTCCTTTTCTTCCTAAGCCCAGGAATAATCTCCCAGCCCCTTGAACATGGCATTTACCTCGGATGATTAGGAATTGTAGAAATCTCGAAACTGAAGTACAGAAACTTGGCCTCCCTTTGGGCTCCTTACAAGGGAGATCATTTCCCAGTCTTGGAAATGGAGGGTCCTTATAAATTAGAGGTAGTAGAAAGTGATCTCTCAGATCTGTGCAGTATTCTGCTTTTATCCAAGCCTCTAATAATGAGGCTCTCAAAAGGGGGAGAAAAACAGACATGATCAAGTGATACCATGTAAAATACACTTTCACTTTTCTTCTTTCACTAGCCACGCCCCCTAGTGCAGGTGCTATCACCCCTATTCTGTAGATGAAGAGACTGGAGCAGGGAGGTAGAGTGACTTGCTCCGGGCTGCACAGCAAATTCATAGTGAATAATATTTGCACATCGGCCACCAGGCACTGTCTCTCTGGGCATAAAAGCCAAGTAGTATTTTGATTCTGTTTGTCCTATTTGCACAACACAGAGATTGAGTGGGAAACTGGTCATTTTCCAGTTTTCTTTCATTGAAATTTGGTTTAGAATAATAAAGTCTTATTTAAAAAAATATCAAATACCTAAACTAAGTGCAGTGGCCACATTGCTTATATTATTTAAAGCATCCCATGGCTGCTGCATTTCATCTGATGAACAGGGTCTATTGGTTCCACTTCTGAATTCCCTGATGGCATGCTGAACCCGAGTGATTTAGGACCTGAGGACTGTCTGTTTCAGGGCACTTTAACTATGTAATGTGGGGAGGGTGTAGGGAGCACACCTCTGAACAGTGAAGGAAACATGTCCCTTAGATTCAATCTAGAATTTACTCTTCCTGCCCAAATGAATCCCCCACCTGCCCTTATAATGTGGCAGACACAGAGGTGGCTCTGAGAGGGACAGAGAGAGCTCTGTGGGCTCCCTGTGCAGTGGGTCACTGGGGACAGGCTCTCTGTGGAGGCGGGTGATGGCCCCTCTCAGCCCTATGCCCTTAGGAGGTAACAGAGAGAGCCTGGAGCTCTTCTCTCAGAATTCCCAGCAGTTGAAAAGGCAGACAGTGAGCATTCTGTTCCACCAGTGCAGAGAGGAGGCACCAAAAGCCCACAGCCCAGTGCCAACAGAAACCTCCTCCTGGGGCCTGGCAGATCAAGGCAAGCCCTGTGCCCAGACAAAAAGATCTGCCTGTCCTCACTATTCCATGCCCAGCTCCAGCATGATGTCTGGAACACGGCAGGTGCTCAGCAAGGTGGAAAAAGGAGCCTCAGCTTCATCTCCCTACAGAAGCCCAAGATGGTCCAGTGTGAGTTGAGGGCCTCCCTTCTGCGTTCCCATGATGACCTGGGATGCTCATCACCAGGGACTGTCACATTATAGCCTAGTGACCTGAGTTTGGGTCTGCTTCCTTCCTAGGGCCTTCTTTGCAACCTCAGCATCTTCTCTGCAGTATGGTCCATACTAAGCCCCACAGGCAGAAGGAAGGAAGGGAGGGAAGAAAAAAAAAAGGGAGGGAGGAAGGGAAAAAGAAAGGCAGAGTCTCTTTAATCACATTGCACTAAGGGTTTCACCAATAGCTGGGTGGAGAAGAGACTGGAAGTGGATAGCAGGTCCCCCTGTACACCCATCACGTCTCTATGTGCTTGAATATGATTATGCTGCTGCAAACTCTGCAAGGAACCACACCTAGTTCTCCTCCTGTAGTGGAAGCTATGCTGTGCTGTTATTCTTTTTTATTTTATGTTTGTTAATTGCCAAAAGGCATGCGTGTTTATTAGAGAGAGAGAGAGAGAGAGGGAGAAAGAGAGAGAGAAAGACAGAGAAAACATCTTCCAGTGGGATGTAGTCACATCCCAATTCTTTCTCCTCCATTTACCTAATCTGTTAGATTGCATGGGGTCTCCAGGTCAAGAACCTGTCCCTGAACGTGAACGTGAAGCCTGCATTATTTTCTTCCTAGCCTCTACCTTTAAAACAGGTGTAAATGTGAGAATGCTTCTTCCCTTCTCTGAGTCTCATCTTTCTCCCTAGAAAATGAGAAGGCTCCCCCAGATGATCCCAAAGGGTTCCTAGAATTTTGGGCAAAACAAAGAGGGAGGTGGATGTGGTGATGGCATCCTGGCAGCCTTCTGCAGCAACTCCACTGCTAGTTCCCAGCAGCCTAGGGGAGCAGGGTGCATGTGTGGGTTGAGCTTCGAGGAAGAAAAGTGAGCAAGCGTGAGTTAGCACTCCTGCTCAGGCCGGGGAAACGTGACAAAGACACAGAGGAGCCCTGTCATTGCTCCCCAGTCTCCTCCCCAGACTGTGAAGACAGCAGACTTCCAGACTGAAAACAGAATCTTCCTCCTGACTGAGGGACAGTGGCAGGGCCTCCCCTCTTGCAAGCTGAGGGATGGAGAATGGAAGTATACAGCAATACCCTGTTTGCTTGTAATTGTTTTTCCTTAAGACATTTTGGAGACAAGGATACAAACTCTCAGCAAACCCAGTGCAAGCTGTGGAGCTTCTTCTCAGAAATGCACAGAGACCTGACATTTTGCAGCAGATGTAAGGGAGATGCTAGAGCTCTAGGAGTTCATTTCTGACCTCTGGGGTCCAGATAGAGACTCCTGCTCTAGACCCACCTAGAGTAGAGAGGGCTGAGAAACACAAGTCTTGGGGCTTAGTTCTAATCTGGTTGCTGCTCCAGTTGGCCACACCTTCCCTGCTCTGCGAGGCCTCAGTCTTGCCATCCATAAGATGGACAACTGGGAAGGATTGGCAGGGACAACCTAGGATTCGGTCATTCGATCATCCTTGCTCAGTGATCCAGACCAAGTTGGAGCCAGCCTTGCCTGGGATGGTAGATGCTAAGACCCAGGTGCTCTGCCTGGAGAGCTTGCTCTTTGCAGTCTGCGAGCTCTGATTGTCTAGCTGAAGCTCCTCCCTGCAGCTGGTGCTCCCTGGCGTCTTCCTTCTCGTACCGTCCTCACAGTCCTGACCCTGCTCCCTTTGAGCTCCCATCCCCACTTCTTTACAGGTAGGAGCCCTAGTGGTAGTTTCTGTTGGGGTTTGCTCCCTGATTCAGGTCACATGACATTCTTTAGCTGGAAGCCATTTATCTACTGAGAAAATCACAATGGATTCACTCCATGACTGGTAAAAACCCATTGAGCAAAGGTTCTCTATCTGAACCTCTTCAAAACTCTGCTCACTTATTCAGATCACTGTCCTCCTGGCTGCCTGTAGTTCCTTTCTGAGGCTTCGTGCACCTTCTTCTCACTTCTGTCCTGGGAGTTATTCTTTAAGACAGCCTTACAAGATTACCCACACCTGAGTGAGGCATTCTGTTCCTCCACCTCACGCCAGCCAGGTGTCTTTAGAAGCAGGGGGATATGGTGCCAACCCCTGCACCAGCCTCTTCAACAGGTCAATGTCTCAGTTAGTCCCCATGACAACTCCTTGAGACAAATATCATTATCCCCACCTGCAGACAGGGAGCTGAATCAGAGGGAGCTGTGGCTTGCTGACTTGGGCACAGAGAAAGTGCCTGAGCCTAAAACCAGGTCCTGCTGTCCTGTCAGCTTCCTACCCCTGTGCTGAGAGTCTTGTGCATCCTGACTTATTTACCTCTGGTTGTTATATAGCTTCTCCCGCAGATCTGGGGTCTCCTGAGAACAGAGGCTGCTGTATTCCTCTCTGCCTCCTTCCCAGCTCTGTGCTCAGCCAATGTTTGAAGGATTGAATTAAATCTCACCACACAGTGGTTGGCATTTCCCCCGCACCTCGAGTTGCAGTAATGAAATTTCCACCATATGCTTGTAAAGAATTGAAATGTCCAAAATGTCACAACCTGGAGGAAACTGGAGCTCTTGAAATTTACAAATAAAACAATGGCTGCTGTTTATGGAGCATATGCCATGGGACCCATTGTGAGCATTTCTATCTGGAGTGGGCAGATATTCAGTTGGTTCCAGAACAGTGACATTGGTGGTGTCTAGGGCTGGCTTTGCCTCTGATCTGGTGTCCCTGCATACTCTGCTAGTTACCTCACCTGTAGGCCATGGCTGTCACCGTGCCCCCTCTTACGGATGAGAAAAACCAAAGCGCAGGAGGAAGAAGTTGAATATCCAAAGCTACACAGCTAGGCATTGAAGCCCGGAGAGCTTGATCGTGGCATGCACAGTTTAACCGGAACATGGAGCGGCCTCAAAGCTGGCTTTCATCCCTCCGTGCTCCAAGATAGGTTGGGCCTTCTGCCACTCTCTATGGGCCTGTGGTCAGCATTCCCATGCGGCAGGTGGGGGCTGGCTCACCCGAAAGCCACATCTCCAGGCAGTGCAGCCCACTCGTTCACAAGAAAATACTCCTACCGGACCCCAGCTTTGCCCTCAGAGGCTGCCTGGGATGAGTGGGCAGGACAGCTTGGGAGGGACGCTACTAGGTGGGGTCAGTGGGTCCACTCTTCACACAGAGGAGTGTGTGAATAGACTGCCAGACTGACCTTGTGGAAAAACGGATTGTAAGAACCATCCTCTGGTCCTTCATATTTTGGTAACTCTGAAAGGAATATCTATGAATTTGGGGCCCGAGATTAGGCTGCTCATTACTGTGTGATACTGACCAGGTGATTACTCTATTCTGCAAAGTCACTGAGGCTGGATGTCCCAAGGGCATATGCCTACCCAGCTCTCCTACTCTGAAGGCTGACAGTGGGCTCTGGGCCTGTGTTCACGTGCCAGTAGTGGGTAGAGGATGGGCCCATGGACCTCTCTTGCTTTGGTGTCAAGTGAGGGCAATAATAACAGTAGCTACTTCAGCCGGACACTGCATGTGAAGAGCTTAGAACATTCTAGTCACATGGTGCACACGCAGTAGCCCTTCATGATTGTCACCTTAGGGCTGATGTGGTCACTGGCTCTGAGCCTGGTCCCTGTGTCATATGGATAACACAATGAGAAATGAAGACCCAGAGAGCTGTGCTCAGGATCGCAGAGCTAAAAGAGATTGGGCCAGGCCTTTGTCTCCCCTTGTCTCTGAGCTCCAGGAAGGAGACTAGTGATTTGGACAGCAGGTGACAACAGTTCTCCATGATACAAGAAGAAATGCCCTCTCTGCTCCCCCATTCCCATGTCAGACTGCCCACCACTGGCAGCTGTGAAGGTTGGGCGACCCTGGAGTGCAGCAGCCTGGGGCTTCAGTCCTCTCTCCTTTGCCTACCTACTGTGTGACTTTGGGCTGGGTGAGTGACCTCCCTGGGCCGACATGTTTCCACAAATAAAATAAGGGAAGCAACCCACCCTCTACACTTACAGAATGGTTTTGAGGAATCACCACAATCCTGGATTCAAAAGTGCTTCCTCCATGGCAAAGGCCCACACAGGCAAGGCCCTCCTATAGCTCCATGTTCATCCTGGTCCCTGCAAGAAACAGCTCAGATGGGACCATTAACGGACTCTGATGAAGTGGGCCAGGGTGGAGGGAAACCATGGAGACAGTGCAGCAAGCAGAGGCCAGTAGGAGTGGGTGCCATTGCCACCCATCTGTGAAGGCACTGCACAGGCAGGGCAGGATGTAGTCACACCAACAGGGAGGCAGCAAGGGCTGCACACAGATAGTTGGCAGAGGGCCAGGCCAGCCCTCGGTGACCTGAGAGGAGGGAGCCAGAGGGCTCTACTCTCTTATTTCTATTTCTTCCCTCCCTGGGATCACCTGCCTCAGCTGCCCATTGGCTGGGCTCAGTGGAAGCCAGAGAAATATGGTCCCCAGGACAGGTTGCAGGGCAGGTGCAGGAGGAAGGAGAGAGCCACTGGGATGATAAGCAGGAGACGTCCAGGGCCATGGACAAGGGGCATATCTGAGGTCCACTCTCCTCCCTCCTCTCGCTCCCCCAGTTCTGCTTCCATATCTTGGGAGCCGACTAGACAATGACGGACATGCACTGGGGATAGCGCCATATTCCACCTGTCAGGGGGTTTATTGTAAAAGGAGATTTAGTCTCTTTTTTTCTTTTTTTTTTTTGCAAGTAAAACAATGAAACCTCCATAATTGTTCCAGGAGAAATAAACATGCCAAAATATTTAAGTACTAATAAAACTTAAGAATTATCTCAGCATATTTAAATATAGATGTATTTTTATGGCTGGCAATGAAGGCAATTGCTAGCAGAAAGCATTTCATCCAGGCTGTTTAATACCAAACCACCCACCCCCTCTTCTGAGGCTTGGGTGGGGAGGGGGCGCAGAGGGGGCCCAGGGTGAAGCCTTCACAGGGATGGGAAGAGGCTCCCCTCGCAGCAAAGGAGGTCACATGCAGTGACTGAGTTGCAGGTGGGGCACCAGGCTCGACCCTCCATGTTGCTTGCTCTTCCTTCAATCTTCTCTGCAACCCCAGGTCATGCTAATGCCATCTCTATATTTGACAGCAGAAAAATCGGAGGCACATAGAATAAAACAGCTTGCCCTGAGCTGCACAGCTGGTAACCACTGGGGCTGGGATGAGTCAGCCTGATGGAGGAACCCACTCTCTGAACCATCTCTTTTTACTACCTGGCCCTGGGCTGAGAACTAGGGGTACAGGTTTGCAGCAGGCCCAGTTCACTGCCCTCACAGCTCTTGCCAAGACCATGCGATAACCTGTGCACAGACTTTTCCTAGTGCCTGCCCACACTTCCCGCAGCGCTTTCAATGCTCTCTCAGTCTGTGTGTGTGCACCCAGGACCTTGTCACTTGCTGAAGCTCCTTTCCTTAAGTTCATAGTTCGGGTCAGTAATGGATACCGGGTGCTGGATGTGAAGATGAACATACAGTTCCTGCATTAGAGGAACTCTGGAAGTTTCTTCCTGAAATTCTCTGCCCACTTAAAACTAACTCTCTATTTCTTTCCCTACAGCCCTTGGAAACCACCATTCTACCTTCTGTCTCTATGGATTTGACTACTCTAAGTACCTTATATATGTGGAATGATATAAATTTTATAGCATTTTTCCTTTGGTGTCTGCCTTATTGTACTTAGCATAATGTCCTCAAGTTCATGCATGTTGTTGCATGTGTCAGGAGGTCCTTTTTTTATATGGATATACCATTATATGGACATACCACATTTTGCTTATCCACTCATCTGACAATAGACACTTTGCATTATTTATGGGTTTTGACTATTGTTACTCATGCTGCTATGAACCCGGATGTACAAATTGCTGATCAAGTTCCTGCTGTCATTGCTTTTGGGTGTATACTCAGAATTGGAATTGCTGGAACATGGTGATTCTATGTTCAGGCTCTTAGCCATTTTGTTTTATTTTATTAAAAAAAAATTTTTAGAGATATTTTTGCTATAGAGCATGTGTACTTGCCAGAGAGACTTAGAGAGAGAGACAGAGAGAAAGTGAGAAATCACCCCCTGGGGGGATAGCTATGCCACGATCCCTTTGCCTCCATTCTCCTTTGGGGATCTTGGGCATGCATTCACATGCATCCATTGTGAGTTTTAAGTGGATGGATCTGGGACTCAAACCACCGTCAGCTACAGGGGAGTCCAGCTATGTAATCGTTACGCCATCTGCTGGTCCCTGTAATAGCCATTCTAGTGGCTGTGAAGTAGACTCTCATTGTAGTTTCAGCTTACATTTCCCAATTAATTAGTGGTGTTGAGCATCTTTGTGTCTTTGTTGGCCACTGGTATATTTTCTTTCAAGAAATATCTGCTCAAGTTCTTTGCCTTCTTTTAGTGAGCTTGTTTATTTTCATTGTTGTTGAGTTCTAGCCCATGTTTTATTTTAACATCAAATAAATTGTTCAACCATTTTTCCATTGGTAACAGAAATGCATGAGTATGGGTATCAGTGGATAGGACAAAGACATTTAGGAAGAACTTTATCTATTTAATCCTCATAGTAACTATGTGATGTTGGGCCAGTCAGTGGTGTGGCAGTTAAGGCATGGATCCCCATATGCCTGACTGCCTGGACCTGGTGGGTTGAGAAACACACTGGGCATGTGTGTGTGTGTGTGTGTGTGTGTGTGTGTGTGTGTACCCAAAATCCTACAAGGAAGGAGAAATGGAGAAGGAATTGCAGTGTGATCATTCCCTGTGGGGTGATTTCTCACTTCCTTTCTTTTCTGTCTCTCTCCTGCAAGTGCACATGCCCTCTGGTGAATTAAAACCAAACCAAACCAAACAAAAAACTGTGTGATATAAGAGCTATGACTTACCTACAAAGAAGCTGAGGTTCAATTAGGCGACTTGCCCAAGGTCATGCAGCTGGTATATGATGGGCCAGGATTTGAACCTTATCTCATCCTATATGAAGAGCATGTCTGTCTCTCTCTCTCTCTCTAAGTCTCTATGGCAAGTACACATCCTATATAAAGTGATGCTTTCTGTCCCTGATGCCACCTCCCTGCAGATGCCAAGGCTTCTAAAATAGAACAGGAGGACGGCACAATAATGACAACACATTATTGTAATCTGCAGCAGAGATACCCTCAGGTGAATGATGTCACCCCAAAGTTCGGAGCAAGGCCCACCATTAATCTCATGGTTACAAACAATATAGGAAGATTATGCTGGACTCCTGCCCAGTTAAGTGGACATTTGGATTTTTTCCAAAACAAATGTGGATACTGTAAATACAGGTCAGCTGGTTTGCAGGAAATTAGCAGCCAGACAAAGCTGCAGCTAGAGAGATTTTCCAAAAGTTCTACTACAAAGAGCCTGGGGGTGGGGTGGCCATTTGGTGTATGTCTCCCACTTATAAAATGCTGGAATATTGTCACTTCTCTTCCCTGTCCCTTCTTTACTGTCAGAGGGCTCATGCAGTAGAGAGAAAGAGAGAAGGAGAGAGAGTGTAAGCACCCCCTAATGGAGTGTAGTCATGCTCATTTGGAAGTTTTCTCCCCATTTTACCATCTGTCAGAACTTTGAGCACCCACACCCATACACCTGGCATGTTTTTCAAGCCACCAGGGCCCGGATTTGAGTCATGGTCAGCCACGTGGGAACTGGCTCCCTCTGCACAGTGCTTAACTGCTGTGCTATGAGGTTGGCCCCCAAATGCTGCTTTTCATTCATTCATTCATTCATGACATACTTTTGAGGGACTTCCAGGAATCTGGCTGTATGCTGGGCTTGAGCTCATATATGAAATGGTATGGGTGCAAAGGGGCAGCCATCTGTTCTCCAGAACAATCGATCTTCAACCAGGAAACTGACACCCAGAGAGGTCAGATCCTTGCTCACCATCACGCAGCAAGTATATGAGTAGAAAAGCTGGGAAGACTTTCCATGTCACCCTTAAGCCATTTGACTTCCCTAAATAACAATATTGTGGGTGTTAAACTACTGAATTTTCTAGACTGCTTCCTATTCTCAGAAAAGATACAATAATCCTTTGGCAGAACTCATGTGCTAATTTTGTTTTTGAAACATAATGTGAATATAGATATGACTTTCTTTTCTCTGGGAACATGTAGGTGGAGGTTCACACTTACTTCCAGGAAAAGTTAGACGACCACACGACAAGGAACTAAAAGTGAGTGTTCATAGCTTGCTTTGATTAAGTGCCCCATGAGTGGGACAGACAGTGCATCCTTTTAATCTACTCCTACCCAGGATGTAAGAGCAGGGATTGTCTTCCTTCATCAACTCAAAACTCAGAAGGGCTGAAACTTCACTCCAGGCACTGTACAGAGGCTAGATAAGAGGTCTGATAAAGGTCCCCAAGTTTCACCTTCTGCTTGGCATGGGTGTTTCCATAACAGGCTGGCTCTAGGGGGGATACTCTTCTCCTGACAAAACTTTAGCCAGGGAGGGAACCAGCAGTTAGCGTAATGGCTATGTCGCTGGACTCCCACGTAGTCAACTGTGGTTCGCGTCTCGGACCCGGTGGCTTACAACTCACGCCGGGCGCGTGTGCGTGCGTGTCCAAGATCCCGAGAGGAGAATGGAGGAGAAGGGATTGCGGCGTGACCATCCCCCCTGGGGGGGTGATTTCTCGCTTTCTGTCTCTATGTCTCTCTCTGTCTGTCTGGCGAGCGCACGCGCCCTATAGCAAAAACCTCTCAAAAAAAAAAAAAAAAAAAAAAAACAAACAAAAACAAACAAACAAAAAACTTTAGCCAGGGATAGATTCAACATCTATTTGTTGATTACCTTAGAAGAGTTGAAAGAGGATCTATTTACCTGAACATCAAAGGGAGATGAAACTAGAAGCATTGGCTCAGCCCAGAGGCTTTGCCCTGCCATTGCCGATCATCCTCCAGGTCTGCACAAACCCCATGCTGCAAGAGCTGCTGCCAGCAGTCCGAGAGCTCTTTAACTGGGCCGTGGGCTTCCTCTTGTGGGAGGTGCCATCTGGCCACTCTGCGCAGATGATAATTTCTTATTACTTTAGCCCAGAAAAACTAAAAGTTTTTTTTATTAACAATTATTTATTTAATTTTATTTATTATTACTATGATTATTATTTTTTAAATTTTTACTATAGGGCCTGTGTGCTCCCCAGAGAGAGACAGACAGAGAGAGAGAGAGAGAGAGAGAGAGGGAAAATAAGAAAGTAAGCCTCCAGGTGTGGGACTTGAACCACAGTCAGCCATGTAGGAGGCCAGTGCCCTAACTACCACGCCACCTATTGGTTCAAAAAATCAAGTCTTAACCAAATTCATAGTAAGTATAAATGCTTGGGAATTTTTTGTAGAAGAAAGGAGAGAAGAAAGGAAAGATGGAAGGAAGGAAGGAAAAAGAGAAAAACTCTTGAAGAAAAACTTCCTTTTAGCAAAATTCAGGAGATTCACTTGGTCTTATTGCATTTGTTGGGAATGTCAGATCTTTTTGTCAATAAAGCCTGGCATACATAATGTTGATGTATGTTTGATGTCTCTTGATGTTTGTTGAGTGAACGAATGAATATCACGGAGATCTCATACTTGTTTATCTCAGGGGAGAGTGCTTTATGGAACCTTACTGGTCACTGTTAGTAAGATCAAGAGTAATTTCCAGACTCAGTCTTTGGTTTTAAGTCATGAGGAAATAAGCACCTGATAAAATTTTCCCAGTAGGAGGCCAGTTTGTGCTCTCAGCAGCAAAGTTATTTGCAATGCCATAAGCATTTAGTGTGACTTCTCAGTCCAGCCCTTCCAGAACCATCTCTCCCAGGCAAGCTCTTCAATTGCCGGAGAAAGGGCTCTTGTCTGGACACAGCCAGTGACTCACCTCTTACCCCTCAAACTAGGAACATGAGGAGTTCCAAGTAAGCTAGCAGAGGTGCTCTGGGGATAGACAGGGGGAAAAGGGAGCACTTGCCTAGTTGCTGGTGTAAACAGACTGATTAATCCAGACACAAGAAAGAAAACTTTTTTTAAATGCCTAAATTCAAAATTGTTTTCTTTTAGTTAAAATACCGCAATGATCTCTGTTTTCTAAGTGATGGTTCTACCACCTCCTGAACAATTTCCCTTCCAGGAAATCAAGACTCTCCACCACCTTCTCCACCTCCCAGTTCATGACTCAGAAAATGAAGCTTGAAGAAGGTGCCTAAAAATAGAAGAGGAGCGGAGTAGTGCTGCGGGGTGAGGCCCAACATCTCGCCACATTAACCCTGAGAACTCAGCCCAGTAAACGAGGCTGGGAGCCATTAATGCCTAATGATGTTGCATTGTCTTCCAATAACAAACCATCTCACCAGTTGGTTTTATAGAGGACCAGCTGTTGTTAATTGGGGAAGATGAGCATGAAATGGCAGCTTTCACACCTGACCAGGAGAGAGCTGCAACGTCAGGGGGCAAGATGGGTGTGATGCTGCAAGCAGGGAGCGCCTTAGCTCTGCCTCGGGGAAGGAGAGACACAGGCAGCAGCTTGGAGTTCCAGCTCTTCTCACCTCCTTGGTGGGCAGAAAAAGTGAACAAGAGTGTCAAATTCATGTGCATTCCACCATCTACTCCTGTAGCATAAAAACATCCACTTATCACCTCGTGTCCTCTCCATTCGTGTGTCATGTGTCTTGAGCAAGGTGGGGTCAACCCAAGCCAAAATACCATACTGCACATCCAGAGCCTGGGGCCAGCATCGAGCAGATTGAGGCTCTGCAAAGGAGGTGCGGCCAGGTTCTTTCCTCGATCCTGCTCACAGGTGACTGGAGCAGGGATGGATAACTGAACCCAGGGAAACGGTCAATAGGCTGCCAGAAACCAGGGACGTGAGAGCCTGGCTCTCCTGCTAGAACTGGCTCTATCACATTTTCTCCCTTGACATTTCATCAAGCCCAGAAAGAGGGGACAGTTGGCAGTGGGAGCGAAGCAAAGTCTCTAGGGAGCCCTACCATGCTGTAGAGTTTGGGTCAGAAGGGAGCCAGTCATAGGGACAGGGAACTTCATGGACAGAGGTACCAGAAGGAGGATTCAAGGAGCTTCCTGACCAGGATCTGCCTTACCACATGTTGGATCCAGAGGCCATAACACTGTCTGGCTCAGGTCCTGTCCTTGGCCTTCTAGAAGACCTCAGTTTGCCTTTTGATCAACCCACCAGCCTTAAGCCAGAGCGAGTCAGCCTCTGTTTGCAGCCCAGAGCTCCCTGTCCAGGAACATGGCTCCCAAGAGGAATTATTCAAGATTGGCAAAGAGAAGTGGGTATAGGCTGGGGAAAGGTGAATCCTGAGGGTTTGTGGTTGAAGCTGAAAAAGCTGGAAATCTTATGTTTGGAATACCAACTGTGTGCACATAAAACCTTTAAGTCTGCAGCGGTCTTCCCAAGACACTGAAAGCATGCTGTATTATCCTTATCTCTTGGACAGGGAAACCGAGGCTCTGTAATATCAAGCAAGCTACTCATCTTTAGCAAGCAGGGACCTTTAGATGATCAGGGACTTGGGCTGAGTTTGTGATTCTCTTCTGGTGCTCTTTGGATGGCACTGCACTGCAGCTGTTGGCAGTGGAGAAGCACCGCAGGCCCTCCCATTGGCCAGCAGCAGCAGAAAGCTGTTTCCGGAAGCTTAGTCTGGCTGCCTCAACTCCTGCAGACTGACAAAAGTGCAGGCCTTTCTCTCTGCCTATATTTGCCTTTATTTTCAGCACTGCTACAAAAGACAGCAATGTGGAGCATTAAAACATGTACTGTAAATAAACCAAATTAAAGTAAAATTGACTCATTTAGCAACCAGCCTCCGATCTTGCATTAGAGGCAATTGAAGAGATTTCACAGATTTTAGTAACCAGATAAGATTATTATATAAACAGACTTCTGCATTGAATGATGAGCCATATCTTGAGGAGAATATTTGAAATCAATAGCAATACAGGCTGAGAATTAAGTAATGTGGTTAAGCACCTTTGAATGATGCCATTTTTAAGAGCTGATTAGAAATAAATATGCCAATTGCAACAGAGCTGATAGCTAGAATCAAGTGATGATTAATCAATTTGGGCCTGAGAGGCAGGGAGGCCATCTTGCTAAGAATGTGGCCAACCCTATACTCTGGCTTGCAGGAGAGGAGTTGAGAAGTCAGGTTTGGGGCTATCTGGAAGAAGATGGTGGCTTGGAGAAAGGATGAGAAAAAAGGTGTCAGATCTTCATGCAGAACCACTGCTCTACTCACCAAGAAGCTGACCACCATGATGTGCTCGGAGGTGCCCAAGAATGATAGCAGGATAGTTGTAAGCTGCTTACTCACACAGGGTGAGCCAGCAGTAGGGAAGAAATATTGTTGGGACACTGACGACCTTGGGATTGCATTTTGAAAGCCCAATTACCACTCGGCTGGAAAATGATTGGTCTTTTGGCTGCCTTGTAATCATCTCTTACCTGGACAATTGGACCCGCTTCCTGATGGGTCCCTACATGAGGCGAGAGGAGGCTGAATGCATTCCACATGCGGTCACCATAGTGATCTTGCTAACAATGCATTGTGGGATCTTGTTACTCACCTCGTAGAAATCATTGTTGCCTCTCGTCACCTTAGAGTCAAGTCTGGATATCTTAGCTTAGGGTTCAAGGCCCTTTGTGACCTTGCTGTCTCTAGTTGCCTCACTCCTTTCTATTTCCCATCTCTGCCTGCCAATCACACCAAACAGAAGATTTTAGTGGTGTCCAAGTAGCCCCTGCTCTCTGTGGTGCGCCTCTGTTCCTGCTGAGCTCTCCATACTTCCCCTGACTGCTAAAACCACATCCTTTCCTTCACGTAGATCAAAGGCCACCCTTCAGGAAAGCTCGCCTCAACTGTTCCTTTCCCCTCCCCATGCGGAACTAGCTGTTCTCTCTTTGTTACTCCCATACGTAATGACCCTTTTCCTGTTTCACATCAGTGTCACGTATTATTCCTCTCTGAGTTCATAAGTACTGACTGGCACCTTAGCAGTGCTACTCACCGTGGTTCGCCTGAAGATACAGGGAGAGAACGCAGATGTGGCTCTGCCCTCTTGGAACTCAGTTTCACATTAAGGATTTAATACATCATGCAACAGTCTTGACTCTGAGGGGCAAGATGCATTTATTTAACTCACCTAGCACAAAGCAGGCACTCAATAAGTGGTTTAACAAATACATGAATGAATGAGAGACCAAACAAGTGAATGAATGACAAAAATGGATCAGTGGGAGGAGGCTGCAATGAAGCAAAATTTTTGCTTGCTAGAAGAGGCTGGGGTTCTGTCCAGCACTGCATAATCTGCCTTCTGCAGGGCTGAGCTCCTAGGAACTTGAGGCATCCATGCAGACGGAAACCATCTGTCAAAGAGGTTCCAGAAAACACTCAGAATTGGCTGCAAGATTGAGATTGTGGCGCTGTGGGCTCTATGCCAGCCCTGTCGCTGGCTTGCTGTGTGAACTCAGGTAGAACTTCAGAGAGAGAGTGCATCCTCTCTTTAAGCCTCAATTTCCCCAACTGTAAAATGAAGATGTGGAATGCAAGCGGTATGAGAAAACAGAACATACTTCTTTTGAAATGTTGGTGACCTTCAAAAATTTCCTCTTCCAGTGGACCATTAGTGTGTTAGGAAGTGCAGTGAAAAATGAAACATGTGCGAGATGAGGAGAGAAAGTGTAAGTGCAAGATTTTGTAACAGGGATATTATGTGAGCTAGTATAAGCTAGGAAAGCTTCTTGGAGGAGACACAGTTTGATTAGCTTAAAGAGTGAATAGACTTAGATATTTGGAGGATGGAGAAATGCATTTTAGGCTGATGTGAGAGTAATTTTGAATCAGAAAAGCAATGTCCGCAAGGCTTTCGTGGATGCCTGCACTTGTCATGCCCTCATCCTGGACCTGGGACATGGCCGGGAGGAGGCCTTGTTCAGAAGGCTGAGCTTCTTACTCCATAGGGCAAGATGGGGCTCTTCTTTGCAGTGCTTTTCCCGTGTCCTCTGCCTTGAGCAGACATGTGTCTGGCTCTGACTTGCTGCAGACACGAGGCTGGCTCTCGGACTGTTTTTTTTTTTTTTTTTTTTTTTTGGAGAGGTTTTTTGCAGGGCGCGTGCGCTCGCCAGATAGACCTGCAGACTGACTCGGGTGGAGCACACAGGCTGAAGCTCCGAGACGCGGCTCTACGGGGAAGCGACATAGACTCTGCTCCCTGTTTTTGTGGATCTATAGGCTCTGGGGCTCTTCTGCTTGGGAAGCAGGGGCTTGGACTTCCCCCAGCAACTCCCCAGAAGAGGACTGCTGTGCCCAGGTAAACCAAGCACAGGCAGAGAACCCCACTTTCCAGGCCAGCAGCCAGGCTTTGGGGTCCCCAAGCAGGAGCTTGGAGCTGGGGGCATGGCAATGGTGTCTGCTGGAGCTGCTCGCTTGTGGAGGCCATCTGTCTGCCAGCCTGCTCCTCATACTTCCGTCTGATTGTCTAGCTCTAGCATTTACAGCTCTATGAGCTCGGGGCTCTGATGGGGTGCTGGGGATGAGACCCCTCAAAGCTACTCTCAGTCTACTGACAAACTCACACTGAGGCTTCCTCCCCACTTCTCCTTTCTGCTTCTTTCCTCTCTAGCACAGCAGCCTAAGGCAACCAAAAGGACCCCTGATGATCGTCAAACACATATAGCAGATGGGGAAACTGAGGCTGAGAGAAAAGAGGTGCCTCACTCTGGCCTAGCCCATCTCTCCCAGCCTAGTGCCTGCACCCCCTGCACGTGCGATTGCTGGCCAACTGTCCTGTTGTTACCAGGTTTTAACGCTGCACACTTCCCTCTGGTTCTTGCTCTTTGAGCTGAGCTAGATGAGAAACACAGCCACACCTAAGGGTCAAGTTAAACACATGTGCTTACTTCCTGCTTTCCCTCCACGACTTCTTGACACGCAAGGTATGGGGAAGAGGGCCAGGGCACACCCCCAGCTCACCATCGCACCTGCAAGGAGTCTGCACAGGCCAGCAGAGGGGGGCCTGCCTCCCTGTTAGCAATGTACAGCAGCCTCTCCTGGTCCAAGAGGAGCCACCTGGTCTCTCACGGAGTCCCACAGTGACAGCCCACACCCAGCTGGCTTCCTGCAGGCACAGGAGAGGAGACACAGTTCCTCCTTTCATGAGCTAACCAGACTGAATGCAGCTGCAGTTTCCATCAGTGCCACCAAATATACCAGCTACTTCCTCACCACTTCTTGAGCTTATTCAAGTTCAGATCAGGAGATCCATTAATGTAACAAAAGTATTCTAGAGTGACAGACCTAGAGAGTTCTCCTATGTTGATGACGGGTACCCCTCTGAAAGGATTCTTCTTACCTGACATATTGAGTTGGGATTCCCTAGCCCCACAGGGTGAGACCTGGGCTCCTCCCCTACTGACTGCTATCCAAAGTCCTACTCTATAATAAGGCGTAACTCTGATGATTGTGGAGTGAGACAAGCAGATGGGAAATTCCTTGCAGAGAGATCGACTAGAGAACACACTTGGTGTTTTCTTTCTGGTGGTGTTGGCTATGGATGTACCAGGGGGTGCTGGAAACATTTCTTCCCTTCCTCAATCTGATCAATGCGGTGTTTTTTATTTATTTTTATTATTTTTTTTTAGAGGTTTTTGCTATAGGGCGCGTGTGCTCGCCAGACAGACAGAGAGAGACAGAGAGACAGAAAGCGAGAAATCACCCCCCAGGGGGGATGGTCATGCCACAATCCCTTCTCCTCCATTCTCCTCTTGGGATCTTGGGCACACACACACACGCACACGCGCCTGGCGTGAGTTTTAAGCCACCGGGTCCGGGATGCGAACCACTGTTGACTACATGGGAGTCCAGCGACATAGCCATTACGCTAACTGCTGGTTCCCAATGCGGTGTTTTTTAAAGTTGGAGAAGCTTTGTCTCTAAGAAATTGTTTTTTAATTACCAAAAGGTGCGTGTACTTGCTAGAGAGAGACAGAAGACAGAGGGAACAAGCACCTCCCAGTGGGGTGTGGTCATGATGTAATCCCTTCTTCTTCATCCCTCCCCCGTGTTGAGATTTGGGGCATGTGTGCATATGTACCTAGTATGTTTTTCAATTCCCCAGGGCCAGGATTCAAACTGTGGTCAGCCACATGGGATCCAGCTCCCTTAAGCAGTAGGCTATAGGCCTGGCCTATGTTTTTTATTTTTCTAAATGTTGGTGTTTCAGAGCAAGATGGTAGAATGTTCCAGTCCCTGAAGGAGACTCCTGAGTTTGAAGACTATCAGTCTAGGAGATGAGTGGGAAGATGGGGTGGAACCTCTGAGGACAGAGAGACTGTCATCCAGAGCAGCCAGGGAGGGATCTGTCCTCCCTGACATACCAGTATCTAGACTTGTCAGCACACCTCACACCCTGATGATGTTAGAACAAGGGCTGTGTGCACACCGGCCTCGTGTGTGTGTTGGGGCAGGGGGAATGTTTAGAGACCAAGGAAAGGTCAGTCTTTGGAAACTGAGTGGATACAGATAAACCAAGATGGTAGTGGGGCTGTGGGGGATGGTGAGGAAGCCAAACAACCTTAGCAGAAGCCAGAAGCCAAGCCTCAGGTGGTTCCGGGAGCCTATGCCAAGGCCTCTGGTTGTGCTGATGGTGCTCACACAGAGCTATTCTGTTTTTCAGCTGGGACTCTTCTTTAATTTTTTTTTTTTTTGAAAGATTTTTGCTATAAGGGGCATGCATTCACCAGAGAGACAGAGAGAGACAGAGAGACAGAAATTGAGAAATCAACCCTTCCTGCTCCCCGGGGAATGACTACGTTGTAATCCCTTCTCCTCCATTCTCCTCTCAGGACTTTGGATGTACACACACAGGCACCAAGCATGAGTTTGAGGCAGCCAGGTCTGGGACTCGAACTGCAGTTGACTACATTGGATTCCAATGATGTAACCATTACGCCATCTGTTGGTCCCAATCCTCTTTTAATTTTTAATAATTTTTTAAAAACCAACTATTTCTGTACCACCTCATGCCATCATGATTAAGATGGCTGACTGGATCCCAGTTGGGCGACTGTGTAGTTCAAGTCCTAGACCCAACTGCTTGAGAAACATGCCAAAGGAGGGAGAAATGGAGGAGAAGGGACTGTGGCATGACCATGCCCTATGGGGGTGCTTTCTCACTTTTCCTCTCTCTATCTCTTTCCAGGAAGCATATAAAATAAATAAATAAATAGATGATGAGCTAGCCCCATAGCTTAGTGGTTAAGGAACCCAGAGCCACATGGCTAACCATAGTTCAAATCCCAGCTTCGGCACCTTGGAAAACATGGAGTGCATGTGAATCCCAACAGCACAGAGAATGGAGGAGAAGGGATTGTGTCATGACTATAATCCATGTGTGTGTGTGTGTGGGGGGTGCTTTCTCCCTCTCTGTCAATCAAAAAAGAAAAAAAAAATACAGCTATTATAGACATTGTCTCTGTTTCAGGTCATGTCACCCAGGTTAGGGAGATGAATCAGACACAGGCCCCTCAGTTCTGAAAGAGCTTAGACTCTAAGAAGAGACAGTCCAGTTGCAAAAGAGAGCTACAGAGTAAGAGAGACTTTGGCAAGAGCAGCAGGAATGACGTGTTGTGAGACCCCAACAAGGTGGCCAGTCTGGGTTGGATGGAGTCAGGAAAGGGCTTGGGAAAAGACGTTTCCCAGGATGGGCATCTCCAACCAGCGCTGGGGTGGGGTGAGTGGCTTAAACATCACAGTGTCAGCACTTGGCTGTCTTAAAGGACCTTCCCCTCTATATTCCCAAGTGATTCTCACAATAACTGTGGTTTCTGATTTTATTCGCCAACATGCTCATCTTCCCCAGCTGTATAAACATTTGGGCAGAGTGACTGGGTGTAAGTAATTATTCTAGAAACTTAGCAGAGGCCGCAGAGGGGCATGCGTGTGCATTTGAATGATGTTGATTACCTCAAGTGAGAGCTGGGCCCAAGCGAGCCCTGCAGGGAAGCACTGAGCTCTTTGCGGGGCCAATGCTCAGTAACAGGAGCAGTGGCACGAACACACGCAATCGCCCTAAGTGATCCCGCCAGGCCCTCGCTCTCAACACAGCTCGCAGTGAGCGACCGTGTCCAGCCCTGATGGGGTGGGGTTCGGGTTTAGCAAGGGAAAGGGCTGCTCAGAGGAGAGGAATGTCCTCTTGTGGAGAAACTTTTGTCATCTCCTGCTAGCTGTCCCCGTGGCATGCCCCGTGTCTGGTGTGACATGAGTGGGGCGCAGGCAGGGCCTGACACAGTGTTGGGCACTGAGGCTGGTGCAAAGCTGCACAAGCCTGTGTCCCTCATGTCCAGCATATGACGGAGGCTGTCAATGGCCTCTTGTCCTAGTGAGTGGGGATAAGCACTTTGAGCAAGGGAAGCCAGTGTTGTTTGAACGTGTACATTAGGCTCTTTTGCACACGTGTATCGAGTGTGAGATGGATGATATTATTTTCCATTTACATTAGTGGAAACTGAGGCTCAGAGAGGATTGAGGATCTCAATGCCACTGAGCTGTGAGGAACCCTATTTGGAAATGGAGTCTGGATGCATTTGAACCCTGGGCTGGCCCCTTCAACTTTATCCACATTTTTTTTTGACTGTCCTTAATGGGTTTGGTCCAAGGGATATGAAGAGGCAAAGGGGCCTGGCCTGAGTGTGCCCACATTAAGCCAGCACTCAATCTGGTTTTTTTTTTTTTTTTGGAGAGGTTTTTGCTATAGGGCGCGTGCGCTCGCCAGACAGACAGAGAGAGACAGAGAGACAGAAAGTGAGAAATCACCCCCCAGGGGGGATGGCCACGCCTCAATCCCTTCTCCTCCATTCTCCTCTCGGGATCTTGGGCACGGACGCACACGCACCCGGTGTGAATTTAAGCCACCGGGTCCGGGACACGAACCGTGGTCGACTACGTGGGAGTCCAGCGACATAGCCATTAGGCTAACTGCTGGTCCCCCTCAATCTGGGGTTTTGTAAGAGGAGGGTCTGCACTCAGGGTGGGAGCTTCTGTCAGTGAGGGCCTCCCGGGCCCTCAGCTCAGGCTTTCCTTTCATGGATTCTCCTTCCATCCTTCAGCTAGCCTGGCCTGCCCCAGAGAGAATGGAATGGGGTTGTGAATATGACCACGACCTTGAGAACACAGGCCAATTCATCTGCATTGTCTAACACATCAGATTAAATCCAGTTGGCATCCTCACTCACCCAGGTTCACGAGGACTCCAACGTGTGTCACACGGGAGCCCCTTCCCCAGTTCTCTGCTTCTCATAAGACCTCCATGCTATGCAATACTGAAAACAAAAACAAACAAACAAAAAACAGGAAAACAATGCAGTCCCCTTTCCCTGTCTTTATTAGTTTATGGCTGTCTCTGCTATAAACTTTTCCCCATGTGTGTGCAGTCTTTTCAGAGAGGAGCAAATCTCCTGGTAGCCCCTTCCCATCTCCACCCTACATCTGCTGACTCCTGGGTGGAACAGATATTGAAGGACCTTTTGTTTGACTCCATGTCTGTGTTGCTAGGCCAGTGTGTTGAAATATACTTGACCAGGAGAAATGATAGAGCTGCAGTCTTCACAAAGGGGTCCACGAGCCCTCCTTCTTAATCACTAACGACTCCGTCTAATGATGGTGGCCGGTAATCCTAACTCCCACCTGCTGGGTGCACAGCCATGTCCTTTCCCTCTGTGGACACTTCCATCCTCCAGAGGCAGCACAAAGCTGGCTATGACCAGAGACTCCCTGGTTAGAGGGCCTTCTTCCTGGAAGCCACCCTGTGTGAGTGTTTGCAGGACATTCCTTGGTTCCTCACAACTCCACAGAATAGGCATGGCCTCTTGAAAATCAAAAAGCAACAAGTTACAGAGTAATATGTGAAATAGCATGTAGTGACATTAAGCACATATGCAATAACACTGCGTATTTTTTCTGAATACGTATTTATATGTCTAATTACATAGGGAATGTCCAGATGGACACACCCCAAACATAGCTGTCGTTATCTCATGGGTGGACATGGAGTGGGAGGGAGGGTGGTTAAATGATATCTTAGTCTAATCTGCATTACTCTATTTTTAAAATAAGGAGCAGAAGTGCTAATAATATTTATGTAATTAAAATTAATTTTTAAAATGAAAAATGCCCCCAAAATGAAACAGGTGCTGTGACAATATTAGAGGTTGCAGATCTGAGAGTAAAGTTCCTCTCTGCTGGGTTGTGAGCAGGCTTTGTTAGCACTGAAGTGCTGGGGAAATTAAATGGTAGTTTGGAAGTAAATTTCTCTGGAGAGCTAAGGCCCCACAGCATGAGAGCTAGAGGAATGTTTTTAAAGTATATATTTGTTTTCTACTGACAAAAGTAACATATACTCACCATAGACAATTTGCAAACTATAGAAAAGTATAAAAGGAAAATGAAAATCCCTTGTAATCCGCCCACAGAGTTATAATCATGGTTAACATGTCAACACAGGGGCTAATGTGGATTTAGACATGCCTGGCGTCACACCCCTCTTCTGCCACTCACGCATGCCGTGTCAAAATTTGGTTCCGAGCTGTGAGAGGGGAAGATAATACCCAAGACGTAGGGTGCGGACTAATTAGCTATGAGTGTTCTCCAGCAAGTGCTGGGGAGTACTAGGTAAATACAAGTGCTCTCGGTGTGGTAGTGGGCACCATAAGGCCTGTAGATATGAGGGGACTTCAAAAAGTTCATGGAAAATGCAATGTTAACAGAAGTTGCTCTGATCAAAAGAAGTTCACGCGTATTTCCATGAAGTTTTTAGAAACCATCCCCTCCAGTGTATTTTTCCACCAAATTAGGATCATAGAATATACATATTGCGTTGTTTTGTCCTTTTTATTTTTTCAAGACATTTTTTAGATTGGTGCTAGAATGCGTATATGAGCAGGAGAGGAAGAGAAAGAGAGAGAGAGAAGCACCCTCCACAGGGCTCAGTCATGCTCCGATCCCCTTGTTCCAACCAGCCAGGATCCTTGCCCAGTGTGTTTTCAGGCTGACCGGACTGGAAACTCATCACACCATGGCTGTCACATAGCTTCCGGTTCCACAGTCCAGCACACTGGCTGGCCACTGACATGTACGCTTAGCACACGAGAGTCTTTGGAGAGGCAGACTGTGCTATGCTAGGCCAATGTGTGGAGTTGCCCTAAGAGCAAGCTCAGGGTCAGGTCCTGCGCCTGCTCCAGAGCCTTCCTTGGCTCCCTGCTGCCAGTAAAGTAAATCTAATCTCCTTAGAGTCTGAGTTCTTCAGAGCCTGGCCCCACTCCAGCCCTAGGCCTCTCTTCCATCTGCTTAGCCTGTTGTACTCCTCACCCATGGTAGCCCCTGAGCAAGCCATCCTGGCACCTCTAGGCATTCAACACTGTGCTCAGAGCCCCTGCTCTTCTCCTTCTCCTGGTGCTTATCCAAACCCAAGAGCCTCCCCTTCCAGGCTTTTGTCCTCAATGTTCAGGTCACCCTCTCACTTCCCAGAGCACTGGTGTGAATCAAACACTTGTGACCTCAATCAGTCCACCTCACTCACTGTTTGGTGCTCATTTTCATCTTCCCACCTCCTCTGCATGTCCCTAAGGCCTGGAATCTCACAATATGCCACTTTTTAGTTTTTTCATCCTAAGAGTCACCTACCCCAGTGCTGAGCACATTGAAACATACACGTGTTAGCTGGCATTTTTGCACTAGCTAATGAGTGTCTGGGTATTTTTGATTGTTGGTTTTCCTGGCCTCAAAAATGATGCCTTGCTGGATCAGCTGTCAGCTAATAAACACAGAGACCTTGTTCCATGGTGTGGGACTCTGAGGTTTTTCTCTTTTCGGTAAACATTATTCCTTTTTGTGATTCTTTTCCCATTCTCTGTCCACATGTTTAGAAATGAGGTCAACCCCGACTTAGGGCTTCAGCCTTGGTCACAGGATTAGTTCAGGATGGACATAGGACCTAAGCAACCCAAAACAAACATAATCCAGAAACTTTTGCTAGACCAAAGGGAAAAACAAAGGTCTTTCCCTGTTGGTCTTTTGTTTTTAGGTGATGAGGGATTCTGGAGTTGCTGACAGTCGACAGTGAAGAAATTCTGTCTGAGAGTGAAGCCATTTATGCAGGAGAGCAGTTGAGACATGGAGTGAGTTTTATATGTATTATTATCAGATGGTGTTAGAACCCTGGTTCCACCTGAACTTGCAGCCAAATCCTATCCCTGTCCTTTTTAGTGATGTGAGACAAAATTATTTTTGTTCTCTTAAGCCAGTTTGGGTTAGATATTCTGTCATTTGTAACTCAAAGTCTCTCGACTCTAATGCTTTAGTCCCTTGCTCCAAAACATCTCCTGTTTGAACTCCTTTTTGAAAGAAACTGAGCACCTTGGAGCCATAAGGGATCCAAGAGCCCAAGTTCACTCCCTGGTTCTTACCTCTGCTGCATGATTACAACACAGAAATGAGCATTCTTAGAATGAAAGAAGTCCATGAATGTTTCCAAGACACACAGGGAGCTGTGGGTGGAGCTAGGACTGTGTCCCAGGACAGAGCTCCTCAGGAGGTCTGTGCATGCTCACCATGCTCCTTCACGGCTGCAGTCCAAGGGCGGCATAGGTACTTAACAGTATCACAAGACCTTCCAAGGCATTCCAAGTCACGGAGACTTGGAATGAGAAGTGTGCATCTCCTTCTTCTCATGTCATTTCTAAGAAGTGCACAGGAACCATGTTCCTATTGCTCTAGAATATCAGAGGATCTGTACCTGAACCCCAGGCCTATTGACACTGTGCAGAAAGCTCTCAGTGCCAGGAGCACCTGAGGGCATCTGCCTTGGCTCCACAGGCCTACCTATTGAACAGGCAGTCCATAAGCCTTGCTGCCACACTGCATACCTTTCCTGATGGGGGACAGTTAACCACAGGGGAGCAAACCACAGTACCAGCACTTCCTGATGCTCAGTGTGGGTCAACCATGAAATTCATTCTTGTCAAGCGTGGACACAAACTCAGTTTGTGTCTCAAGTCAGCTCTGGGCAGTCACTACCAGTGTTTGAGAGTTCGAATGGGAGACTGAATGTTTTAGCAGCTATTAGAAAGGAATTTTGGCTAGAAACAGGACAGTACTCAATAAATCTTAGCTTCTGATATTTGAACTGTGGAGGTAATTACAATCAGGAGGCATTTAGTGTGACCACCATGTTTCATAGATTATGAAACAGAGGCCCAGAGAAGGAATGCAATCAACCAAAGGTCACTCAGAGAATTAGTGGCAGATCTGGGTTTAGAAGTTGGATTTCCTGACTCCCAGTGAAGTATTCCTTCCACTTCCACTCAGCTCTTCAAATCTGTTTCTAACTCTGTTAGATAGCTGAATATATTCTTCCTCTGGATCCAAGAGTTCTTAGATCGGCAAAAAATTATGGGAGAATATACCAGGTTGGTGAGGCAGCCATATTCTTTTAACACAAAGGGTAGAGTGCATTTGTCAGCAATTGCCACAACAGTGCTATGTAACAAAATACTCCAGAATTCAAGGACTTGCCATAGCAAGGATACATCCTCATGTCTGTAGGTGTGCAGAGGAACTGAAAATTGGCTGATCCAGGGTGCACTTGGCTAGACAGGCCTACCTTGGAATCTGGGTTGGCTGAGTTTGGCTCCAGGTTGAGGGTTAGACCCTGAGTGGCTCAGTATTTGTTTAATTCGAGGCTCAGGCTGGCAGGCAGCAGCTACCCGTGGAAAGCTCTTCTTACAGCAAATCAAGGAAGTATGACAGTGAGTGGAAGAGTGATGACTTTTGAGGCCTTGACTCAAAACCAACATATTATCACTTCCACTTACATCTCATTGGCCAAAGAAAGTTACCACAATGTCAATGGATCAGAGAAAGATACTCCATCTGCAGTAGGAAGAACTGCAAAAGCATGATGGCAAAGAGCATGGATATGTAATTCTAGTACAGTGAGACTACGAGAATTGATAACAATGATTCATGTGAAGTTTCTGTTTCCCCCATCTGTCCCACTCCCATTCTTGAGTCACTATGCTGCTATTATTCCTACATCTTTTTTTTTTTTTTTTTGGAGAGCTTTCTTTTTTTTTTTTTTTTTTTTTTTTTTTTTTTTTTTTTTTTTTTTTTTTTTTTGCTATAGGGCGCATGCACTCGCCAGACAGACAGAGAGAGATAGAGTCAGAAAGCGAGAAATCACCCCCCAGGGGGGATGGCCACACCGCAATCCCTTCTCCTCCATTCTCCTCTCGGGATCTTGGGCATACACACACACGCGCTCGGCGTGACTTTAAGCCACCAGGTCCGGGACTTGAACCACAGTCGAGGGAGTCCAGCGACATAGCCATTATTCTAACTTCTGGTCCCTTATTCCTATATCTTTGCCTCTATCAAAGTTGTTTCTCATAAGGGGTCTCAGTTAAACTCCTGTGTGGGGCATTCAGCTTTCCCTCTAGAATAGAACCAATGAAAGGACTTCTTTCTGCTTTTAGTTTCTCTGAGTACGAGTCCATTATAACAGAGAGGCAGATAATCTATTTGAGATTTATTTCATTTCTTAAAAAGTTTACTGGAGGGTATTTGTGCTTGCGAGAGAGAGAGAGAGAAAGAGAGAGAGAGAGAAAGTGAGCAAAAGTGAGAAAGCACCCCCTATAGGGGATGATCTCACTGTAACTCCTTCTCCATTTCTCCTTTAGAGATTTTGAGCATGCACACACTTGTGTCCAATGTGTTCTTCAAACACCAGGTCCAGGATTCAAACCGTGTAGTCTGCCATGTGGGATCCAGCCTCCTTAACCACCACACCAATGACTGGTCCAAGATTTAGGTATGTATCAGTTTGTATCAGTGTGGAAATCTTTAATGGCTTCCACTGCCAACACTGCTGAGCTCCATCCTCTCAGCCCGGCTCCAGTCTGGAAGCACTGTGCCTCTTAGTCTAGCTCTTATCTACTGTTAGGGACGGCTTTCCTAGACTCACTGCACTGACTGCCCTTCATTTACCTACATTTTTGGTCTCTGGTCCACCCCATAGTTTTCTATGGCCTTTTCCCCAGCCCCTCACACTTGCTGAACTCCATGTATCTTGGACCAGCAGAGTTCAGCAAGAGAAACTAACCAGCAGGAATGATATATTGCAAAGAAGTGGCTAGTGCACTCCTGGGGGTTGGCTAGACAACTCCCAGAACTGTATGGCAGGCTGTCAGGATGGGCTGGCTAGAGACATTAAGCACAAGCTGAAGTGTAGTCCATGGAATTTCTTCTTCTGAGAAGCCTCAGCTCTGCGCTTAAAATCTTTAGACTGATTGGGAACCAGCAGTTAGCGTAATGGCTATGTCGCTGGACTCCCACGTAGTCGACCGCGGTTCGCGTCTCGGACCCGGTGGCTTACAACTCACGCCGGGCGCATGTGCGTACTTGCCCAAGATCCCGAGAGGAGAATGGAGGAGAAAGGATTGCGGCATGACCATCCCCCCTGGGGGGTGATTTCTCGCTTTCTGTCTCTATGTCTCTCTCTCTCTCTGTCTGGCGAGTGCACGCGCCCTATAGCGAAAAACCTCTCCAAAAAAAAAAAAAAAAAAAAAAAAATCTTTAGACTGATTGAGTTGGGCTTGGCAGACTAGCTAGGCTAATTTCCTTAACTTAAAGGCAGCTGATCACAGGTTATAATCACATCTACAAACTTTCTTCTCAACAATAACTAGCTTAGTATTTGCCTGAATAACAGAACTGTAACCTAACCAAGTTGACACAAAACTGACCATCACATAAAACAGTCCATCCTTTGTCAAACTGGCATCTAGAGGCATTTCCTGAAACCATATTTAAGCTCCATGTGAAGATAATGGCAAAGGCAAACACCCATCCAATGTGATACAACTGTGCTGCATGCAGTTGGAAAGATGCTGACTCTTTCTGCAGAAGAGGATGCAATGTATTTGGGTGATGCTAACTCTTCTCTTTTGATATCCTATAGCTTGAACTGTGACTTAAATCTAACTATTATTAATACAGTTTATGTTCAATGATAAGCGAGTAAGAGAGAGAAGAAACCAAAACCATTTGGCTTATACACACACAGAAACACAGAGTCACGTGTTGCTTAACAACAGGAATATTTCAGAGAAATGCATTGTTAGGTGATTTTGTCATCGCCTGACTATCACAGAGGGTACTTACACAAACCTGTATGGTACAGTCTATTACACACCTAGGCTATGTATCGGGTTGTCGGAAAGAGTCAGAATGTATGTTTCTACACAAAAATGCATCATGATTTTTCCAATGGCCCAACAGTAAAGCTTCTTACTTCACCATCACACATGTGGTCTGGTCTATCACTGATGGAAATGTCATTAAATGGTACATAACCACGTATGCATATGTGTATGTTCATGTGTGTATGGAATCTTCAAAAGTTCTTAGAAAATATGTATTATGAAAAAGACCGCATGGATTTCAATTCTTTTTACAGAAAAAAAAACCTCTAACTTTAGTTCCACTTTTCCATGAACTTTTGGAAGAATACAAGCACATACACACACACAGACACACACACAAACACACACACACACACCACACACACACACACCACACACACACACACACACACACACACACACACACAAAGTAGGGAAGAAATATTCAGCAAGTATTATCATTGTTTCTGTAGCTGGTCACGTGTTCATAGCTGCTATTTATAACCCACTTCTTTCACTGAGCGTTCCATATTCCCATTGCCCCTTCAAGCACCTCAGTGAGCCAAGGTCCTCGACCTGGCACTGTGGGCCCTTAGCAGTCCTGCCTGAACTGGGTTGTTTTATTTTCCTTTGACTTTGGTCACAGGACATGGTATTGCTAAGAGACATCCTGAGGGTGCCCAGTGTTGCAGACATGCTCTTCCTCTGTTCCATTCTGCATCAGTAACCCAATTTCCCCTAACGGGCAGGATCAATCACCCAACAGTGCCCTAACTCCCTTCTTGGCCTTTTGATTCAGAGGCATGAGGACCCCAGAAGGGCTGGGTGGCAGTCTTACCTTCCAGTTCAACAGAATCACTGTTGTGTCTCCAGGTGGACCAATTCCTCCCTCTGAAACTAAGACCTCTAGCTCAGCAGAGGTGAAAAGGTGGAAAGTGAAAACTTTCTGGAGAATCACTGGGGTTAATAGTGAGGATGCCACTGCCACTTCTAGTCTTTGATTCCTGGACCAATAAATCCTGGCCATGAGAGGAACAACTACATTTACTGGATGCCGATTGAGAGTGTATACAGCACCCTGGAGGACTTGCCCCAAACCTGCAAGGTATTGTCTCCTAGCCACCTCGCTGTTCCAGTAAGGTGGGAATGTGGTAAGACCAGTGAATTCTGTGAGCGTGGGCCCGTGGCTGCACTACATTTGCTGTGAGGCGAGGTCCTTGGTTAGAAGCAACTGAGTGGAATACCATGGTGAAGGGTAGGTAGTCTCCAAGGTCATACATGGTAGTTTTGGCAGAAGCACTGAGTAGAAGGAAAGCCAGTCCACGTCCAGAGTGACTGACCAACTGACCACCATGGTTCCAATCCCACCCATCCTTTACTGCCCAATTTATATTTCTGCTCCCCCAATAAGACTTTAGAAACCATTCAGACTAATCTGATGCTCATTCATTCCCCCAATATTCATTAATTACCTTCTGTGTGCCAGATACTCTACGTACTAGGGAGAGACATGGCTCCTACTTTGACAGTACTTAGTGAAGAGTGAAATGTGGGGCCAGCAAATGGTGTGGTGGTTGAGGGTGCTGGACTCCCACATGGCCAACTATGGTTCGGTTCCCTGGCAGCTTGTTTTCTCACTTTCTCTCTCTCTGGTCAAATTTAAATAAATAAATAAATAAAGTGAAATAAAAAATTCTTTAAAAAGAAAAGAAAAAGGAATAGTGAGATGGAACAAATAAGTCCATTTCTGGTGTCCTCAGAACCCTGGGACCACTGGTTTGACTTCAGTGTCAGGCAGTTTTCTCTGCTTCCTCAGACTGTGGGGGTCTTGAGAGCACAGTCCACGTTCCTGTCCTCAACCTGTAAAGTGCTTGCATTCTACAGAGAGCACTGATTCCTTACGAGATGTCCTGGGGAGCTGCTGGAAGGCCTGCAAAACCTGAAGCTAATGGTTTCTCTTCCTCCAGAGAAGCCACTTCTCTGGATGTGGCCCATGGGGACTGGCCTCTCCAGGGAGGTAGCAAATGTGAGTGATGCTGTGGCGAGGGCCCTCCCTGCCATCGGCTTGCTTGGCCAGGCAGTACGGCCATTTTAGTTCATCTATCTTTCCACTTGGTCATATCTGCCCCACTTTCTACAGGACTACCTTGTTTCCAGTCAGTGTATCCAACCAGAGCCAGTCTGGAAGAGGGCAGAGAAAGTTCTGTGACCCTGCAGGCCAGCTACAAACCACACCCCCACTGTCCTGGCTCTTGGCAAAAGTCGTCCCAAAGCCATCTTTGGTTCTGATTCCCTACCACAAAGCCTTTCTTGTATCTGAGCACCCTTAGTACTTCACTGATTAGTATTGGCACGGTCTACCAGGTATTGCATACCTACTGTGTGCCAGGCATTGCAAGTGTGTCATCTTATGAATTACTCACAACTGATGCTGGTGGCTATTCTAATCTGTCTTTACATTTGATTTTAATTTAGCCCCTGCAGCTTCTCCTTAGGAACATAGCAAGCCCAGCTGATCCTGAAAATGCCTGGGAGAAGAAACTTCATATTGAGAGTTGGACCAAGCAATGTGAGCTTGGGCAAGCCACATCCCTCCTCTGGACCCTGGATTTTCAGTTCATGAAGCTGGGTAATATTTGGGCTGGATGATACCTGAGCCTCCTTCCCATGGAAGTAACAGATTTGGGGGTATAGCATGAAAGCCAGAGACCTGACTCTGTGCCCAGCAAAACTTGACCCAACCAAGAATTTTTGCATTCTATGGAGAGCATTGATTTACTTATGAACCTTTTTTGAAGCAGGTCTGCTTGGAAGCTTCTGACTTACTCAAATGTTTGCACACCTACTTTGTGCATCTATACAACAAAATGACATAATGACCGCATGGTAGATCACACCATCGACCCTAATTCTTTGCACTTCCCTGTGCCTGTGGGTGGGGCTTGCTTCTTCATCACTTTGGGCTCAGCCATGCGATTTGCTTTGGACAGTAAGCAGAGGTGATTGGACCTGGGACTTGGCCTCCAAGCTTTTGTATTCTTCTGTCACAATGGGATGAACAAACAGGCTAGCTCACTGGTCCCAGGAGAAGGAGGAAGAGGATCATGACACAGAACCACTCCTAGCCAGCCCAGCTGAGATCAGCTCCCCACAGCCAACCTGCAGACCCGTGAGCTAAGTCAGTGCTTTGCTGTGCACTGCTGAGAATTTCTAATGGTTTGTTACTCTGCCTTTCTGTGGCGGTAGCTAATTGATGCAGACACACAGACAATATTTATAACCCAGACCCCACATGTGGATGAGCTTCAGCGATGATCTTCACATATCTCCCCGCCCTTGCCAGTCCAACACAATCCTGTCTGCTAGCCGCACTTTGCATGCCTCCAGGGCCGAGGAACTCCTCGTGTCCTCAGGCTGCCCATGTCACATTTAGAAATACGGAACAGCTGAACTTCTTTATAATGAGTCAACCTCCTCTTTCACTTGCCACTTGTTGGCCCTCAGGGCCACACGGGATTAAATACATCCGCTTTTTCTCCTGACAGATGTTCAGAGGTGTGAAAAATATTTCACCTTCTCCCCAATCTTTGCTTCTTGGGGCCAAACGTTCTCCCACCGTCTCTTACCCCAGTTAGAGCCCAGCCCTCTGCCATGCCTGCAGCTCCACCAAACTGGGTTGCCTCTGGCCTCTGTCTTTCTCCTTCTTCACATCCTAGGGGAAGCACGATATCAAGGACAGCTGCTCGGAGCAGCATGGGGCAGCACGGGGCTCTCACACGATCACTCTGGACACTCCGATGCTCCTCGAGGAGTGGAGCTCTTTTGGCAGCCTCAAGACATTGATCCTAAGCTGACTCTGAACAGTCACTCCAAGCCATTCTTGAAAACCAGGCCTCTGCCCTCCTGAGATGCCAGATTCCCAAGTGTCCCACAGTGTTTGGAAGAAAGTCCACACTCCTCCACTCACTCTTGCCTGTTGGTGTTCCCAGGAACGGGGAACATTTGCAAACCAGCTCCCCAGTTCTCAGGACGTAAGAGCCAGGTCCAGGATCGCTCAGACCAGTTGTAGGCCATTTGACTCAAAGCCTCTTACTCTTGAACTGATGAGGAAGGATCCTCTTAGGATCTGCTGGGGCTAGGGAGTTAAGGGGAGCTGTGCTGGGCCCAGTGTCTGGGAGAAGTTTTCTCAGTCAGTCCCTGCCACTCACGACCTTGTCATCAATTACTTGGCCACTTGGCTGGAGCATGGCGGCACTGTAAATGTGTGCAGACCCTGGGTGCCTGGAGGGCCATGATGGCAAGGCACAGACCATTGAGCCTGCAAACTGAGCGAAGCCTTGTTTACAGAACCCATCATCAGCACCTGTGGGCGGGTGGGAGACCTGTGTCCCAGTGCACCGGAACCAGGAACCCAGGTGACAGCCTGGCCAAAGTAGGTCTGCCTGCCTTAGACACGTGACTAAGGTAATTTCAGACCTTTTCTGCAGTGCTTATTTATTATCCATTATCCAGCCTGGGCAGGGAGGGCGGTGGTTTTTCTGCAGCCAGGCTGCACTTGACATGATGAGAATCCAGGCTAGAAAGGACGTAAAAGACCATCGTGTCCAATGCAAGCCTTATTTTTCCTGCAGTCTTACACCCCTCCCATTCAAGGAAGCACATTACCTGCTCCAAACAGCGGATAATATTTTGAATCTACTTCCCTGTTACTTCTACCACTGGTCCCAGCTCTGCTTTCTGCGACTACAGGAATCGAATTCCTCTTCCACTAAGAGCCCCAGTCCTTTCTGCTCTCTGCATGGTCCTCACGTAGCCAGGTTTCTGGCAGTCACACCTTGGACCCTCTTCTGTGAATGTTGCAGGAGGAAAGAACATCTCTCGAAGGCACAGCCCACCTGGCATGGCAGGAAGACTATTAGACAAGGAGCTAAACAAGCTGGCATGGGCACCCATGATCTCTCTTTCACCAGTCATCTCTTGAGTTTGTTCATCCACCTAGAAGACAGGATGACTCACTTGCTATAAGTGGTGTGAATATGTAACTCAAGTGAGATTACCAGCTTGAGGGTGAGTCTAAGCACATACCAGCAGTGGGGTGTTGGTACCAGAATTCCATCACTGCTGTTGACGAGGAGGGCTGTCCTTCTGGTAACATTACCAGGAACGCAGGGGCAGTCAGTCTTGTAGATCTGCTCCTCCTAAGAATCGTGGTGCAATAGAGGTGCAAAGAGAGAGCCCAGAAAAGAGGCAGAGCTCTTAACTGGTGTATTAGTCAGCGTTCTCCAGAGAAACAGAGCCAATAGGATATGTATAGATGTAGGAAGAGATTTGTTTTAAAGAGTCTGTTCATGTGAATGTGGAGGATTAGAGGATCCAAAATCTGATGGGAGAGGCCAGCAGGCCGAGACTCAAGGAAGAGCTGAAGCTACAATTCAAAGCAGTTGGCTGGAGATCCAGGAAGAGCTGACGTAGCAGATCAAGTTCAAAGACTGTGTGCAAAATTGCCTCTTGCAATTTTGGAGGAAGGTCAGTCTTTTGTTCCATCTAGGCCTTCAACTGATTGGATGAAAGTGAACTTACCTTATGAAAGTTCACCGGTTCAGATGTAAATCTCAGCCCAACACATCCTCCAGAAACATTCAAAGCTATAAGTGACCACATATCTGAGTCCAGCCAAGTGGACACATAACATTAACCATCACGGCCCTCCAGTTCTCTGTCTGGGGTCAGGGCACATGGAATACAGGAGGGACTTGGGATGGAGCCATACTTGGGAGATTTTCCCAAAGGACAAGTGCAAAACCACCAACACCTTCCTCCAGCCTCAGAGAGTTTCTCACATTTACAGTTTCTAATGACTGTCTGATGTTTATTATACCATTGATTGTAATAAGAGCAGTTAAAAGTACAGACATCAAAACTGATGTTGTGTATGGAAATGCCTGTATATAGTCGGGGGGAAGATGTTTGACATATATAAAACACTCCCGGGACCAGCAGATGGCATAATGGTTACATTTCTGACTCCCACATAGTTGACCATGTTTCAAGTCTCGGACCCGGTGACTTAAAACACACCAGGCATGTGTGCGTACATGCCCAAAATCCTGAGGGGAAAACGGAGAAGGGATTGCAGCGTGGCCATCCCCTCTGGGGGATGATTTCTCACTTTCTGTTTCTCTGTCTCTTTCTGTCTCTCTAGCAAGCATGTGCCCTATAGCAAAAACCTCTGTCTAAAAAAAAAAATTAATTAAAAAAATAATAAAATACTCCCAATCTTTCACTCAACCCAGCATGTTTAGTCAGCTTGGGGAACTGAACCCAGAGTCTGCCATGTGGCTCCAGGATCTCATAGCAGTGACCTATCACCTGTGGCATCAACAGGGCCAACACCTTTAATAAAGATATGCACCATATTCACCAAGATGTTAATAGTACCTCTCTCCAGGTATTGGAATTATGGGTCTTACTTATTTCTTCTTTTCCTCTCGCATGTATTATGTAACATCTTCTTAAGATCCTGAGTTACTTGCTAAAGAAAGCAATAAATAAATAAATGTTTTTCAAGTAGATAAAATGGTTTTTACACAGTCATTTCTGTCATCTAAAAATGCAGAAAGCTCCAAGATATATGTGGCAATACCTCATTTATCTTAGTTACGTTCCAGTCACATTTAACTAAACTTTTACAAACCAGAGCTTGTGGGTTTTGTTGTAGATGTTGGTATTTTGATTAAAAAGTGCTTTCAGTATTTTTGATCAAATATAAGAAAACACTTCATAAAAACTACTAAGTATTGTGCACATATCAATGATTTCGAGAAGACATTCCATCCGTAGGCTGGCTGTCTTGGCCCATTCCTGCTGCTATAGCAAAGTACCGTAGACCAGGTAATGTCCAAAGAACAGACATGTGTTGCTTACAGTTCTAGAGGCTGGCAAGTCCCCGAGTAAGGCAATAGCAAATTCAGCACCCTGCGAGGGTTGGTTCTCTCTGCTTCAGAGACGGTGCCTTGTTGCATATCCTCCAGTGATGCTGTGTCCTCACATCTGGAAGGGACAAAAGGGCAAAAGGGGTGACTCTCTCCCTCAACCTCTTTTATAAGGTCATTAATCCTATTCATGAGGAATCCATTAATGAATCTGCCCTCATGAATTAATCACCTTCTAAAGTCCCCCTTAAGATGATCACACTGATGGTTTTCAGCACATAAATTTTTGGGGAGGAGGGAGGTGGGAACAGATTCACACTGTAGCACTGGCCATAATTAATTCCTTGTTAGTCATATTTGCAAAAATAAAAAAAAATTACCTTTCGTGCTCTGAGTCGTTGTTTCTGCTGAATATCGAGGGCTCTGATCTTTTTGTTTTTCACAATAATTGTGTGTCCAAAGGGAGAAACATCATCATCAGAGTTTTTTAAGGATTTATTTATTTATTATTTAATTTGCTACAGAACATGTGTGCTTATCAGAGAGAGACAGAGAAAGAAGCAAAGAGAGTGAGAGGGAAAGTGAGAAAGCAAGCTATTAAGTCTGGGACTTGAACCATGGCCAATCGTGTGGGAGTCCAGAGCCTTAACCACCACACCACCTGCTAGTCCCTCTCATCAGATTTAAAGCCAATCTGAATAATCCAAAATGATCTCATCTTTAGATCTTTACTTTATATCTGCAAAGGCTCTTACTCCAAATAAGATCACATTTACAGATTCCAGGGGGACATGTCTGAGAGCCTTCATTCAACTAGATATAGTCTTTTTTTTTTTTTTTGGAGGTTTTTGCTTTAGGGCGCGTGTGCTCGCCAGACAGACAGAGAGACAGAAAGTGAGAAATCAGCCCCCAGGGGGGATGGCCACACCGCAATCCCTTCTCCTCCATTCTCCTCTCGGGATCTTGGGCACGCACGCACACGCACCCGGCGTGAGTTTAAGCCACCGGGTCCAGGACTCGAACCGCGGTCGACTACGTGGGAGTCCAGTGACATAGCCATTACGCTAACTGCTGGTCCCCCTAAATATAGTCTTTAAGAGCCTCCAGGTTTGGCCTTTCTTGGGATGGACCACTTGTTCACTTACTGACTCATTCATTCATTCAGTTAGTTGATGAGCCAAGCTTGCCACATCCCTTCCAGGCCAGTCTCCTGCCTGTTTCCCCTGGATCCTCTTTTTTCCTCCCTTTTATCCAGGATTCCCAGCTCAGAGCTCTAAAACCCAGCTACTCAAGGCCCAACCATGTTCCTGCCTCCTCCAGGAAGTATTCCTTGACTTTCTTAGTCCACACTAATCTACCCTTCAGCAATATAATCCTGTCCTAATCTCCATTTGGCTTTCGGCAATCAAAAGACAGGCTGGGACTCTTTGCAGAGCCTCTTGCAAGTCACTCAGCAAGCATGTGCTAACCATAGCTTAGTTGGAATCGGCAGTAGATCGTCTTTTCAATATGAACGTTGTCTGCCTGCAGTCAGGGGTGGAGAAGGAATGGTGGGAAGATGATGCCACCTGCCACCAGCAACCTTTCCAGACCCTGTCACAGTCAGGCCCTCTGTCCCTCACTACCCTACTCTCCTCCCTGCTTTACCTGTGATGAGGTGGAGTTTCTGCAGGTCCTTCACTGGTTCGAATTCACAAAACAAGTCAGGAGCAGACCTGGGACCGGGGGTATGTTTTCGTGGGGTATGTTTTAAATTCCATCACCAGATCTGAAAGAGGATGGCTGGGACAACAGGCTGATTTCCAGTTTTTGACATTTGCCACACTGTTTCATTTACAAACACTCCTCCTTTCATGCAGATTTCTTTCCATGCCTTGCGTTGGCTGTCACTGTTAGTTGGCAGAGATCGCAAATGCCTGTGACAAGAGAAGCAGCCCCCATGTAGCCTTGAGTGGCTCTGGCCATGCGGCTAGTAAAGTCCCCAGCACAGTACAGGTTCCTTCACTTAGCAGCCGAGGGGCCTCCCACCCTCAGAGGCAGCACAGACGTCGCTGGAAGACTTTCCCACTTTTTACCCCATTTCCTTTCAAGCCACCCTCACATCGTTTTCCAGGGCTCATTATTGACTGTGCATCGCAGCCACGCCGTTAGTTCTGCCTAGAAAGCACCCCCTCCCTGGTGGCCCTACTCACTCTCAACACTCACTACAGATGCCATTTCCACCTTTGGGGGTAAACACTTCTGGTCTTTTGAGTTCCCTCCACTCATTGCTCATGCTGTCATCATAGCACCCAGCCCCCTGTGCTAGGGCTCATGCCCCTCATCCAACCCAGCACCCAGAGTCAGGTCTGGGTGATGCACACTCATCTTTGTGTTCTGGCACTAGGAAGGCTCTCAGCAAGTCATGGAGGGAGCTCTCTTTGCTTCCTGCAGTTCATACTGCGCCGCGCTGTTACTTCACAGTCAAATCTGTTGACCAGGATCATTCATGCATTTACTACTGATACCTAGAATCTCAAAATAAGCCTAAGCTGTAGCTCCTCCCACTTACCTGTGTCCAATTGTGGCTGCAGATGAGGTGGTTGAGAGAACACTAGAAATCTGTAATAATGCATCTCCCCAGACACTTCTTTTAAATCGCCAAAGGTAGGGAACCAGCAGTTAGCGTAATGGCTATGTCGCTGGACTCCCATGTAGTCAACCGCGGTTCGCGTCCTGGACCCGGTGGCTTAAAACTCACGCCGGGCGCATGTGCGTGCGTGCCCAAGATCCCGAGAGGAGAATGGAGGAGAAGGGATTGCGGCGTGACCATCCCCCCGGGGGGTGATTTCTCGCTTTCTGTCTCTCTGTCTCTCTCTCTCTCTGTCTGGCGAGCTCACGCGCCCTATAGCGAAAACCTCTCAAAAAAAAAAAAAAAATCGCCAAAGGTACATGCTCTTGCCAGAGTGAGAAAGCACTCCTCAGTGGAGCATGGTCAGGCACACCACAATCCTTTTCCCCAGTTCTCCATCAGATCACGATTTGGGGCAGGTAGGTCCTGTATGTTTTTCTTTTCCTTTCTTTCTTTTTTTCTTTTTCTGACTTTCTTTCTATTATTATTATTTAAGTTTTTGTCATGGGGTAAGTGCATACACCAGAGAGAGACAGAGACAGGGAAGGCATGAAACCAGCCCCCGGGTGACACTATAATCTCCTCTCCTCCAGTCTCCCCCCAGGATTCTGGGCACACACACACACACACACATACACACACATGTGCCTGGAGTAATCTTCAAGCCACTGGGTCTGGATCTCAAACTACGGTCGACCATATAGACATCGAGCACTTCAACTACCGTGCCACCTGCTGGCCCCAGCCCTGTGTGCTTTTTAAATTACCAAGGTCAAGACTTGAACCATGGTTGGTCATGTGAGATCCAGCTTCCAACACATTGTACTTCACTGGTGTAGTAAGGGGCAAGGACCCCCATTTTTTAAAATAACAAAGTCAAGAAACTCTTCAGTCAGTTTTATAAAAGGCCAAATCTGCCTGTTGGCTCTAGCTCCTTGAATAGTATCTTTATATTATGGGGAAAATATCAAATAGATTAAAGAATGATTCAAAACAAGCAACCCAAAAGCAATTGAAAGATGGGGGAGAGTAATCAAAGGCATTTATTTATTTATATACTTATGTAGTTACTTATTTTAACAGCTTTTCGGAAATATAATTGGCATACAATAAATTGCACATATTTAAAGTACACAACTTGATTCCTTTCAACAAATGTGTCTACTCTGAAGCCATCAGGAGAGCGAATATGTGTATCTATCACCCTCCCTAAAATTTCCTTTTGTCCCCCTGTCATCCTTTCCTCTAGCCCCTCTGCAGCCCTCTTAGCTCAGTACTGAGCAACCACTGATGTGCTTTGACTATAGATTAGTTCCTATATCCTAGAACAGTGTGCAAACAGACTTATTATGTATATACTCATTTAAATAGTTTGTTTTTTATTCGTCACAGAGTTTGAATTCACATGACTGAGAGAGAAAGGGATGAGTGCCCTCCACAGGACCTGGTCATGCTACAGTTCCTTTCCTTCAGTCTTCAGCAATCAGGGTCCCAGGCACTTGCATGTGTGCCCCGCATGTTTCAGGCTGACTAGGTTAGAGTTTCGAACTGTGGTCGCTATGTGAGATTCAGATTTTCTGGGGCAGTGCATTACTGCTACACCATGAAACTAGATCCAGGTGTATTTTTGGTCTGACTTTTTTCACTCCTCAAAATAATTTTTTTCTTGTTTTTAGTTTTGCTATAGGGTATTTAGACTTTCCAGAGAGAGAAAGAGAGAGGAAGAGAAAATGAGAAATCACCACCACCCCCGCCAAGGGGGATGGCCACACTGCAATCCCTTCTCCTCCATTCTCCTCTCAGGATTTTGGACATGCATGCATATGTGCCTGGAGTGTTTTTCAAGCCACTAGGTCTGGGACTTGAACCACACAGTTGGCCATGTGGGAACTAGCTGCCTTAACCACCATGCCACTTGTTGGCCCTAGAGTTTATTTTATTTTATTTCTTCCATGAGAGAGAGACATAAAAATAGACTCCCAACATCCCAGTGCTAGGATCCACCTCTCAGTCTTGGTTGGCCTGGATCCCAGGGATGCACACACTCGCGCACACACACATGTCCCAGCACGCAAAACAGGACCTTCCCCACGTGGGCCCAGTTGCATTACCACTGCCCTACCACCTGGTCTCCCTGCTCATAATTATTTTAAGATTTGTCCATGTTGCAGTTTGTGTCAATTTCTCATTTCTTCTCATCACTCAGTAGTATCTTTTTATCAGGCTATATTGCAGGTTGCTTATCCATCCATCCATTGACATACTTTTGGGTTGCTTCCAATTCTTGGCTATGGTGTATAAAGCAACAATGAACATTAGTGTACAAGTCTTGTAAGATTATTCAAACTTTAATATAGCTTAATTTCTTTTGGGTACTACTGGAGACTAGATGGCTAAATCTTATAGTAGTTGTATGGTTACGTTTTTGAGAACTTTACAGACTGTTTTCCAAGGTGGTTGTACCATTTTATATATCCACTTTGTTTCTAGCTCTTTCCATACTCATTAACACAGTTTTGTTGTTGTTGTTGGTTTTTTTTTTTTTTTTTTTTTAGATTTATCCACTCTAGTAGATAGTGGTATCTTATCATTTTAATGTACATTTCCCTAATTACTAATGTGCACATTTACATGTATTTCTTTTCCATCTATATATATTCTTTTGGAAAACATCTATTCAAATCTTTTGCTTATTTTTTCTTTTCTTTTCTTTTCTTTTCTTTTCTTTCTTTCTTTTTTCTATATATTTTTTTTTGACGTTTGCTTTAAGGTTCATGCCCTCATTAGAGAGACAGACAAAGAGAGAGAGAGAGGGAAGGTGAGATAGTAACTCCCAGGGAGGGAGGATGGCCGCACCACAATGCCTTCTCCTCCACGCTCCTCTTGGGATTTTGGTTTTGCACATATATGCACCAAGCATATTTTCAAGCCACCAACTCTAGGACTCAAACTATGTTGTCGGCTATGTGGAATCCAACTGTTTTAACCATCATGCCCCCAGCTGGCTCTTGTTTTGCTCATTTTTTATTAGATTGTTTTCTTATTACTAATTTTTGAAAGTTCTTTAAACATTTGGGTACAAGTTCTTTATTTTCTCCCAGCCTGTGGCTGGTTGTTTTCACTCTCTTTAACAGCGTTTTTCAAAAAGTGAAGTTATTCATTTTAATAAAATTCAGTTTATCAGCTTGTTATTTCATTATTGTAAATTACGTATTTAAAATAAAGGACGGTGAGTGGTCCACAGTATCCAAACAGTACCTAATCATTCAACACTTAGGCAAAATCTACCCTGTGGCAGAAACTACTGGGTTCTGGGGAGAAGAAAGTATAAGGCATGAAGCCTGACTTTGCAGTGCTCAGAGCACAGACAGGGAGGGCGTGGCTTAATATATTAGATTGCACATTGCTGGGGCCAGGAGAGAGGAGCGAAGGTGGGGATGGAGTTCACAGAAGGAAAGCGGGGGAAGATACAAGAGAGTGAAGCTGGGCATTTTGAGCTAGGTTCCACACGAAGGTATTAACACACGAAGAAAACACTTTTTGTCTTTTGTTTTGGTTCTGAGAGGGCCGTCCTAGTTATTTTTTTTTAACAGAAGATAAAATATTGGTAAACAGACTTTATTTAAAATAGGAGAGAGTAGGGTCAGCAAGTGATGTGGTGTGTGGTGGTTAAGGTGCTGGACTCCCATATGGCCAACCTTGGTTTGGGTCCTGGACCCAGTGGCTTGAAAATCACGCCAGGTCCATGTGTGTACATGCCCATGATCCTGAGAATAGCATGGAAGAGAAGGGATTGGGGCATGGCCATCCCCCTGTGTGGGGAGAGATTTCTTATTTTCCCTCTTTCTGTCTCTCTCCGGTGAGCAAATGCACCCTATGACAGAAACCAGGGAAAAAAAGGAGAGGTTTGGGTCAAATATGGAGAAGAATTTGATTGAGAGAGGAGGGCAAGAGAAAGAAAGAAAAATAAAGGATTAAGAAAGAAGAAAAAGAGATTAGCAATAAAGAAATATCAAGGGAGTGTCTACTCATAAAATAGAAATTAATGGATTACAGAGCGAGGACATTAAGAAAGATCTTCAAGAGGTTGCAGGAAATGGGAGAATCAGGGCAAGGCAGAGCTGTCATATGGAATATTTTATGTAACAAACTACTGGTTAAAGCTAATATAGGCTTTATATTATAAAGGGTAAGAGGCAGCATGTGCCCAAGAGAGAAGAATGAGAGAAGAGATCATACTTAGGTCCCAAGCCATGACTCAGAAGCAGCTAACTTTGCCAAGTTCTCGGTGCCCTCTAGGCCAGACCAACATCATCTGGAGCTTTGGTCATTATGTGGGCTAGGGACTGAAGCTTCCAGTCCATGATGATGTGGGGGGAATGAAGAGCAGGTGGTGTAGCACCTTGGGGAGACTTTTTCATATTGTACTTCATTTGGAAGCTGCTTCTTTCCAAGGAGAAACATTAAACAATTAGGAGCTACAAGGACCTCTCCCGCTGCTGCAATATAGTTGAGAAGAGCTACAGAGTGCAAATGTACATAATGCACACAGTAAAGAGTTGCCCGATCGTAGAGCTCGCCCCTCAGGTACGTAGGGAAAGTGCTGCAGAGGGGCAGACCTCATCTGTTCCAGCATCTAAGGCTCAGCATGCTGACCAATAGGAGCAGGGATAGCCAGAGTCAGAGAATTTCCACCTTAAGTGTAAACTGTGCATGATCACGGTTGAGGACACCATTTGCAGTTGGAATAAAAGCCCAGGCATGAGCATTTCCACATAGAGCAGCAGAGACCATGGGATGGTGATGGGTACCAGGGATGAGAAGAGGACAGCAAACCGAGGCCAGGAAGCAGACAATGCCATGGCCATGTGAGGGCTTTTGTTTTCTCATCTTCACAGTGTTAACATTAGAGCCAAGATGTCTCTGTTTTGTCTGTGGGACTGAGATCAAGGCAACAAATATTTTATCTCATGCAGATAATCAATAATTCTTAAATGTTTTATTTCAGATTCAAACTGTAACTAGCTGAAAAGTAAAATATTGGGTTGTCAGAAAAGTTATGACAATTTTTTGCATGGAAAAGCATAGAAAAAATGTGTCATGACTTTTCCAACAATCCAATATAATAGTGGCTTTAATAAGACAGACACTGGGGCCAGCAGGTGGCATGGTGTTTAAAGACATGGATTCCCACATCACTAACCGTGGTTCAAGGCCTGGACCTGGAAGCTTTCTTTCTTGTTTTCCTTTTCTCTTCTCTCTCTCTGGACAAATTAAAGAAATGGAATTAAGTAAATAAATACTTATTTTAGAAAATTAGACAAACACTTATTTTTTATATGTAAGACTGGGCAGGCAGATCAAGGGCTAATAAAGGGTCACCCTGTGCCAGGGATCCAGGAGCCCTCTAGATACCACCTTGCCATCCCTACAGTGTATCCCTTACCCTTGTAGTCCAAGGTGGCATTAATGTTCCAGTAGAAGAAAAGTGATGGAGAATAAGGGGTGAAGTGTGTACACCTGGTCTCATCAGGAAAGATCCTGGAAGAAATTATAGAACACATACTTCTCCTAACATTCTCCTGGCCACATAATTCACACGGCGATGCAAAGGAGACCAGGAAATGTGGTCTTGATTCAGAGCAGCCATGCACCCTTGTAAACATTCACTTTCTTATGGGAGAAGGGAAATTAGATGCTGGGCGACAACCAGTGGTCTCTGCCACATTGCCTAATCCTTCACAAAGTCCTAAATTAGGGGAAATGCAAAGCCATTGCCATGTGTTGAACTATACGCTAATTGGCAATTGCAGTTAAGTTTCCAGCACCCGTAGGGACCAGCAATTAGCGTAATGGCTATGTTGCTGGACTCCCACGTAGTCGACCGTGGTTCGAGTTCCGGACCCGGTGGCTTAAACTCACGCCGGGCGCGTGTGCATGTGTGCCCAAGATCCCGAGAGGAGAATGGAGGAGAAGGGATTGCGGCATGGCCATCCCCCCTGGGGGGTGATTTCTTGCTTTCTGTCTCTCTGTCTCTCTCTGTCTGTCTGGCAAGTGCACTCACTCTATAGCAAAAACCTCTCCAAAAAAAAAAAAAAGTTTCCAGCACCCAGAGTAGGCACACCAAATGAATAATTTCTCACTGGAGAGATCTTAGGGAGGCAAACAGGGAAGCTATAATATGAATGAGTTTATAGCACAGTGTTAACAAGGAAAGGGACAAAGCAAGCAAAGACTTACACCCTGAGGAGTGTGTTCTCTAGTGTCACAGACACACTAGGGAGTGGAGAGAAAGACAGCAGTCTCAATGTGTGCACCTGGAGAGAGAAGAGTGGAGAGAAGAATGACCAGAGTGGAGTCTGGAGTTTGTAGAGTCAAGTGGTGGATTCACGATGGGTTGGATTTTTCATCTTTTGGTGGTGGGAAAAGAACACCACTTTCAAAAAGCTCCTCCTGAACGCTCGTTCTGTGCAATGTCTCTTGTTGAGGTGCTGAGATGAAGAAAGAGAAACAAGACAGAGGCCCTGCCCTCAGGGACTCTCAGTCTTGGGATGTGAACCTGCGCACTTCACAATGCTAGGTAACACAAGTACTGACCACGCCAAATCCGTCCTACTTTGTAAACACAGTACTGAAATCTTTACCAGACAGATGTTCAGTGGTGTTCAGTAACTCAAGTTATGGCATCAGAAACTGGCTTTAAAAAAAAAAAAGAAACTGGTTTTAAACTCATACACAGTGACAAATTCATCCTGGTTTGCCTGAAACGTTCCCAGTGTTAGCACTGAAAATCCCCGCATTTTGGACAAACCAGGATGTTTGGCCAGCCTAGATACTTACAAGAAGATGTCCTTGAGCAAGTTACTTGACCTCTTTGCATCTCAATTTCTTCAAATGTACAATGGAATAATGATAGTTCTGACCTTTTATGATTGTTGTGAACATGAACTAGGAATATGTTGATAGTTTCAGCAGAGCGCCTGCTGAATCAGAAACTGAATTGGCCAAAATCTTGATCTTGGCCTTTTTGCCTCCAGAACTGAGAAAATTAATCTGTGTTGTTTAAGTCACCTAATCTGTGGTACTGGAATTGTTATGAACCTAATAAATTCACATACTTTTTTATTTTTACCATTTTTATTTATGTACATATTTGCTTTAAATCAGTGAATTTCTAGGCCAGGTTCAGTGACCGAAGGGCATTTGTAAGTAGTTTATATTGTTGAGACCTTAATTATGATGCAAATGCAGTCTGGAGCAAAATGGGAAATAACATCTTGCTAAAGATTGACTTAGAAATTCTTAGCTAGTAATTTTTGATGTTTCCTTTTTCTGGTAGCAAACTTGGTTCATATCTTGCTACTAGGCCACCATTCATAGGCATAGCCAAACAAAACAGGGTAGAGATCACCAAAAACAAGACCAACCAATCCATTCCATGTTATGGTACAGGTTTTACAATTCAAATCACCTATATTCAAGGGAAAATTTACAAAACTTCTCTAAGATACATGTGCTATAAAAAATGGGATCACGGCCCTTAGTAAGCCAACAGCTGTAGGAGCTTTTGTCACATTCAAGATGCATCAGAAAAGACTGTTGGCTATTAGGCCACAGAAAGCAGCATTAAGTCCAACATCTGTCCATCCATGTTTCAGCAGATTCCTTTCAGTTGCTGGAAGTTGGTATATTTTTCTGGTTATGATATTGAAAATTAAGTTTTCCTCGATAGTTTCATCTGGTTCATGATTTTCCATCGTAAGCCTATGCTTTTCTCCCCACAGCTGGAGCCTTGGCCGGGTCTTCCTCAGTCACATTGTGGCTCACTGCAACCTTTGTTCAACTTGCACGTACATTGGTATTCACGTTCTCCAGGATGGAAACTCTATGTAGTACTGGGATAAGTGAAACTGAATATTTGTGATGGTTTTATAACATACTTCTTATGAATGGCAAAGAGCTACTATTATTGGGAAATTTTCTTTTCAGATTTAATGTAGATCTCCAATTTCCCATCTTTCATCTTCTCTGTACAACTAATCATTTTTTTTCCATTGTCATGGGATCTGAAATGAGTATTTCCTGTAAACAACCATGTATAGTAATTGTCTGAAATGTTACAATAAATATGCTTTTAAAATGCAATTTCAGGTGGGTTACAGGAATAATAGGGGAATTTTTAAAGTTTTTTAATTCACTCTTGTAATAAATACTTAACTGTGCTATTATTAGTTGTTAAGCAACATGCCAGGAATTAGGTATACAGGAATGAAAAGCTCTAGTCTCCACCCTTAAGAAACTTGCCTGGAGAGATATGCATACAAGCAATAGAAATAGAGATGCAGACATTCACCAGACCCTCCATTTACTTAGTAGTCAGTTACAGTTTCCCAAAGAGGTACTGGATGAGTGCCCTCATGCACTTAGGTGGATGGAGAGGAGAGTGGATCTAGGTAGAAGGCAGATGGAGGGCAAAGGCACTAAAGTCATAGGCTACAGAGCCATTGAAGTGACTGTGGGCGTCCCGATGACTCTGAAAAGGATGGTGGAGACCTTGCTTGCAAACTTAGCCAATATGTATTTGCTGAGCACCTGTTATATAAATGGTACCATTAAATAAACAAGACACAGACTCTGTCCTTGGAAAGCTTAGGGTTTAGGAGGGGAAATGAGATGTACATGTACACAATCAACATGGCTAGTTGTTAGGGAATGAATGTCTGTATCCCTTCCACCCCAAATTCATATGTTGAGGTCCTAACCATGTGCCATATTTGAAGATGAGCCAATAAGAAAGTAATTAAATATAAGGGTGGGTCATAAGGCTGGGATTCTGCTCCCATAGGATTAGTGTCCTTATAAGAAGAGACACAAGAGAACACTCCTTTACCTCCCAACCCCCACCCCAAGCATGTACCAAGAAAGGCCATGTGAAGACACAGTGAGAAGGTAGTCATCTGTAAGCCAGGAAGGAAACCCTCCCCAGGAACTGAATTGGCCAAAATCTTGATCTTTCCTTCTCATCTCCAGAACTGAGAAAATGAATCTGTGTTGTTTAAGCCACCTAGTCTATAGTATTTTTGTTACAACAGCCTGAGTTGGCTAATACAACACCCACCATGTGTTGTAAAGGGGAAGAACAAAGTAGCATTGAACATAGAGGAAAGGAGCTATCTGGGAGCCAGAACCAACTTGCAGGAGGAAGTGACCCTGACTAAGCCATAAGCACCTGGAAACACTTAGATTTAGGTGAAATTGATTGTGGAAGAACATTCTAGCTAAAGGAAATGTTCTGGGATAGTCACACAGCTTTCATTTGTGTGGAGTCTGGTCTGCTGATGCAGAAGAGTGTGGGACACACTGAAGACACTGGGGTCATGTCAGGGAAGGTTTCGAAAGTCCAGATGAAGATTCTGCACTTCCTTTAAGAGGTATGAGCACCATTGCTGATTTTAGAAAAGTGGTTTCATGTAGGACCATGTTCTAGCCTGTTGCACTACTAATAACAGATGCCTGAAACTGGGTGATTTATAAGAATACAGGCTTATTCAGCTCATGGTCTAGGGATCCAGTATCCATGGGCTGCATCTGATGAGGGTCTTCTTGCTGGTGGGTAACATAGCAACGGGTGTCATGTGTTGAGAGGAAAGAACAGAGCAGAGCACATCTGTGTCCGTGTGTCTCTATGTTCTTATAAACTCTAATCATGGCGGCCCCACTCAGATGTCTAATCACATCCCCAGAGACCCCAACTTTCACTACCATAATCAGATTAAGTCTCCACCCTCTTGACACTTACAATAACTCGCCACATTTTAATGAGTGAATTTTGGGGGGACGTATTCAAACCATAGCACACTGTACCCAAGGCACAGAAATCTGGAGGTCTCTGAGAAGTTCAACCCTAGACGTGATTACAATGCAGATGAGAGTTAATGAGGGGGGCAGCCTAGGGAAACAGAAGTGAGGAGGCAAGCAAGATCCAAGAGGTCAGACCCATTGAATTTGGAAATATGGACCAGAGGAGAGTGGGCAGTAAGTGTTCTTTTTTTTTTTTTTTTTTTTTTTTTTTTTTTTTTTTTTTTTTTTTTTTTTTTTTTTTTTTTGTGTGTGTGTTCTTTATAACTGAGAGCTGAAAACAAAGTATGCTCATCAAATCATTCTGCTGACTCGTCAATTTCTCGGTTGTTTACTCCTGAACGGTCCCATCTTGAGGATGAGGAGACATAAGTTAAGTGGTTAACATCAGCACATAAGGCTTAGGCTCCTTCTGTTATGCCAGGTTGCTGCCCAGTTTTGAGCCCAAGTGATGAGGTCACTAAAAGTGAATGTGCAACGAGAAGTAGAAGGAGCCTAAGGACAGAAGTGAAGCTTTTCTTCCCGATCCTTAGAGCCTGAAGCAGCAGTTGGAGAAGCCCCCCTGTCTCTCAGAGATAGACAGAAGCTGAGAGCGGTCTGGGAGATCTAAGTCCTTAAAGGAATATTCTCAAGGTGGAGACAGCTGAAACCGAGCCCTGGGGGTCAGTCTACATTTGGGAAAGCACAGGAGAAGACTGGAGAATGATTGGGTGCAAAATAGGATGATGTCTGATTTGGGACCTTCTGGAGGAGAGAATTTCAGGAAAGAACTGGTGGCTTAAACTCACACCGGGCGCATGTGCGTGCGTGCCCAAGATCCCGAGAGGAGAATGGAGGAGAAGGGATTGCTCCGTGGCAATGGTCAGTTGTGTCATTGACTATAAATTCTAGGAAATGAGGATAGAAAAAGTATGTATTTGTTATAAGACAAGCAGTCCCAGTCCCATCCCTGGAGAAGAGACTAAATAGCTATCGCTCTTGATGGCTTAACTCTTGCCCTAACTAAGGGAGATGTTTGAACCAGACAAGTCCCAGAGCCCTTGGAATGAGGCCGCATTGCTTTGGTCTCTCGTCCTCTTAGTGGGCCTTTAGTGGGTTATAGCAAAAGGTATGTCCAGGAGGTACAGAGACCAAATCTGTGCTCAGGGAAGACGCTAGAGGGTGTCACGGCTGGGTTCAAAGACCTTGAAGACCTGCTGCATTGCTTCCTAAACCTTAACGTGATAAAGATCTCCTAGTTTCTGAGGCGGGAGATCAGGGCAAGGCCTGGGGGTCAGCCTTTCCAGGAAGCGTCCGGGTAATGCTGATGTAACGGGTCCTGCAACTACACCTGGAGTCGCAGAAGTCTAAATCACAAGAGACGAACTGGTAGTCTGGGGGCCATCCGTTTCATGCAAGTGTGTTTTCTTTGACCAGCATAATACTCTAAACAAGTAGAATTTGTTAACAATATTTAAAAATCTGAATATTTCACATTAAAAAAATAATCTCTCTGTTCTGTCTTCTCTGGAAACTCTGGGACTCTGGTGATCCAGGGGTCCACGCTAGGATGGCAGCAAGTGCTGGAGCTGGTCCATATCTCCCCTGTGCAGACAGGAGAGAAGTCTTCCATCTGCCCAAGGTTCACACCCAGGCCTGCTTTCCACCCCCCCTGACACGGCCTGTTGGCCGGAGTTTTCCTTTCCTAAAGCCAGCTCCTCACTTGACAGAAGAGACTTGGACACCAAAGAGGCACGGGGTATGTGGGTGCCATTGCTCCCAGGAGAGTGACCTGTTTCTGCATCTTTGGATTTGTGAGCTCCAGGAAGTGCCTGGTGACTACGTATTGAATGAACATTATCTCCACCCAGAATCCTGCTGGGGGCCATCAACAGATGCTAGAGCCCACCCACAGCACCCCTTGCACAGGACTCCCCCAACTGCAACACGCAGCCCTTATCAATCTCCTGGATTAACAAACAGCCCAAGTGGGAGACATGGGCCTAAATCACGCATCTCTTTGTGCCCTCCTCTCAATTTCTCCTTTTGTTTCTTGGGGAAAAGCTGAGGCAAGTCAACTCACAAAAATGAGCTTCAACAGAATGGGATCCTGGAGTTTATCTAATAGGCAGGTTGGGAAAAATGAAAACGCTAATTACTTCGGGGAAAGCGTGGAAAATGAGTCAGCTGATTGGGCCACCAGGCAGCCAGTAGAAGCCGATTTTTTTTTTTTTCCAGAGGATAATGACTTATTCTAGGGGATTTCAGCCGTGCACACACAACAAAAATAATTCCAAGTGTCTGCTAGCAAAATCCCATGCTGCCGCACACCGCATTTGAAAATTAATGTGACAAGCTGGAGGCCTATTGGCCCCAAGATCAAAAGACAATGAAAGCTTCCTCCCTGGGAAGTTTCTCAGGGTAGAACTAGAAAACTGGAACTGGAGAACCAAGAGGGCCACGCCCCACCCAGGGACAGTGGAAGGAGTCAGCCGGTCTCCTTGCCGCCCTCCTTTGTCGGTGATGGGGCCCAGCCTCCCGAGTTACTGGAGATCCGTATGGAAGCTGGTGGGCTGCACGTTAATTGCCTTGTTCATCCCATCATTAAAATGATAGGTCTCGCTTCTGGGAGCAGCGCTGCCTGGCTGCTATTCGACACACCTCCTGGATGGAGAGGGCTCCCCACAGGGCCCTGCACGCGGGTCTTCCTAAAGATGCACAGGGATGTGGGGTTCTTGTGGATGCCACTGGACTCCAGAAGCCAGGCACCCCAGGGCCCTTGCTCCCACTTTTCGGCAGGCGATGGAATTAATGAACCTGGACAGCCCTGTATGCAGGGCACACTCTGGTCCTTTACAGCTCTTTGTCTGCAGCCAGGCTCTTGTCTTTCAGAGCTGGCTGCCGCCCTGTCTCTGGGGCTGATGCAGCAGCCAGATAATGAACAGTATATCAGCACGGGCGGGCTGGCGGGTGGGAGAGGGGCGAGGGGAGAGGGGCGAGCACTGAGCAAGCCGGCCTGACTTATTATTCCTTCACTCTCAAACAAAACAAAATCATTGGCCTGCCAGGGTCATTAAGGACCCCCGGGTTGTCATAGAAACGACCTTTGGGGCCCAGTGGTTGTTAATGCATGAGTGACTGCATTGTGTGTGTGGGGAGAGGTCAGAGTTTTGTTGGTGGCTTAAGAAAGAAAGAAAGAGAGTGAGGAAGAAAGAGAGCCAGCAAAAGCCCAGGATTGGCGGCTGACATTCAGAGAGAAGGTTGTCTGCTGTGGCTCTGATTAGATGTCTGGGATCACCAGCATCCTTTGCCTGGCACATAGTAGGCGCTCAGTAAATATTCAAAGGTGAGAGGCCACATTTTTTCTGGATAAAAATACCTTCCCAATTTCAGCCTCCTTTCCTCCCAGCAGCCCCTCTGCAATGAACCCTCTGAGAGGTATTTAGACAGGTAGTTGCCCCTGTCACGGTGGAGTCGAGGTTAGCAAACTCATGGACAAGTTTTAGGGGAAACTCTGTGTGTTCATCTTAAACACGATCATTTTTGTGGCTTCCAGAGACCCAGGAGGACCTGGTTGGGATGGGTGGGCAAGGGCTGTCGTGAGAGAGAGAGAGAGCAGCACAACTTGGTCTGCCAGTCATGGGGTTGGCAGAGGTGCTTTCAACCCACTTCCTGTATGCCTTCCACCTGGGCACTGAGCACCACCCGGGCGGTGGAGCTCCCCCTATTGGCTGCTGCTGAGAGCGAGCCTCACCAGATTGCCTCCAGGATGGGAAGCTTGTTTCAGAACCAGTTCTGCCACTCACTCGTTCCTCATTCCTCTCGCAAGTCTTCCCTGCTTCAGTTTTCCTCATCTGTAACATTTGAGATGGACCAGGTGACCTCCACAGCCCACCCCCAGTCTGCTCTGCTACTTCTAACAGGGATCACCCAGGATTTACGATTTTACTTTCAGGTTGGAAAAAAATACACATAGGCGAGATTTTGGGGTGATGTGAGAATCGTTTGATTTCTCTGAGAAGACTACACCTGGTTTGTTCTGTATGGTGCACCACAGAAGGGAGGAAGCCAGGGTAGTTTTAAGATCCTCCAGCAGGCCTGGGAGCCCTGCCCAGGACCGCCTGTATCAACTCTAACACAGAGTTCCCTGGCTGCTGCCTGAAGCCCCCATCACCTTGGGAAGTCGGACTCAAGATCTACCAACCGAGAGACAAACCCACTTTGTATTCACTGCCAGGGCGGCTTCTTTTCAGGAATCCTTTCAGGGATCTGCCTAAAACTGACTTACCTGGCAGATCTTCGCTCAGGCAGACCAGATGATCACTCACAGAATACCTTTGCCAGCTCACGGGTTCAAGCACACAATGGCTGCAAAACTTGGGTCTCTAATATGCACCAGGAACACGCAGAGCGCCTCGTCTCAGAGAATCTGAGAGGCCTGCTTTGCACTGCCTTGCTGTTTTGCGAGCACGTTGTAGGGGCTCTTTATGAGTATGCCTATCACAGAATCTGGAATGTGGGTGTCCCAGGAAAGGAGGAACCCTTATGGGCAAAGGACCATGTTATTCTTACAGCACTGAGCATGGCTCCTGCCCTGAGTAGCAATAAGATACTAGAGTGGATGTTTGGTTCCGGTCTTTCATTTAATTCATATTAAAAGACAAGTAGTTATCATCCCCATAGGACAGTTGAGGCATCAGACAGGAGGGAGTGTGGATTGTGTAAGGCCACACAGAAGCTGCAGCTCATTCAGCAAGAAGAGGCGACACTGGGATCTAAACCTACAGGCTTGTCTGTCAAGGTTCCATCGGCAGCACTGCCCAAACTGTCGCTGGGGTGACTTGCAGAGAGCAAGAGTCAAAGTCTTATTACTTACACTCACATTGCATAAAACGTGTGTTCAAAGATACTTAGTTCACTTTAGTTTTTGTTTTTCAAGTCTGTGCAATGGATTTGCTTAACTGTAGAGCATCGGACTAGCACCTGCTCCCAGTGCACACACAGAAAGGAGGCTTTCTCTTGCAGTCGGGTGTTTTCTCTTCTCTCCTAATTGGTGGCAGGAAGAAAGAGGTCTGTGCCCAGCTTGGGCTCCAGCTCAAACCCTGCCATAACACGCTGAATCCTCCATTTGGCACAGAACTCCAAACTCAGATGATTGACAGCTTTCTCTTTCTGACAAACAGCATCTTCCCAAATCAGTGAGGGGAGAAAAATCCCTCAGAGTTTCTAAGTTTACAGAGGAAAAGAGAATCCAAGAGTGAACACTTCGGCCTGCTGGGGTTTAAGTTTCTGAGAAAAGAAAAGAGTAGCTGCTGGTTTGGAGAAAACCCCCAGGCTAAACATCACTAGCTTTTCAGCGGCAGCTACGCAGTAACCTTGGGCAAGTCACTTCTCCACCAAAAGTCTAATTCTACTTTTCTAAATGTAAGGGAGCCTAAACTTTGCAATGTTCTCATTCGGAAGCTTTGGTTCCTATAAAGGATGATAAACTCTAGAGTATTTGTATTTAATGAAGTTTAACACCAGGTTATAAAATAGAAGAGCTTCCTGGGAGAACAAGGCATCATCTAAACCAGCAGAATTGAACAGAGTGTTTTACTTTGCATTAATATGCTCCCTTAGGGACCAGGACAAAACCCAACATTATAAGAAATGTCTTGAATATTTGCATGTTCCATATAGAGTATTTGCATATAGTATTTTTATAAAACAGGCTGCTTATTTCTCGAGGTGAGAAAGGGGGAAGCTATGAGCTTACAGAGTGTTTTCCTGTCAGGCAGCATTGACTCTTCAGCAACCCACAAGTGCATCCTATTCATTGAGCGCCTAAAGAAACCCAAGGGCAGAGCAATGGCTTGCCCAAAGTCACATGGCGAAGTCTAGGGGTTTCCTTACTACTCCATAGTGCTCATCTTTCCTACGACGCAACAGCATCTATAGTACAAGAGCCAGGCTTGTAATAGTGTCAAAGAAATAGATACAGATCAATGATTTTTACTCATATTCCTCTGGGAAGTAGGACGTTTGGATAAGGTGACCTCTAAGATCCTTTTCACTTTAAACTCTAAATTTGAGTTTCTTATTTAAACAGCCTTTACCAAAGTGAATTCTGGGGGTCCAACCACAGTTGTGCATGCTGGTTACCACTGCTGCTCAGCAGGCTGAGACCGCATGGGAAGTCCAGGTTCAATTCCTGGCTGAACCTAAAAGCCAGGTACGGTGCCATGCGCCTGAGGTGCCAGCTATTCAGGAGGCTGAAGCAAGAGGCACATGGCATAGACTGTCTAAAACCAAAACAAAACAAAAATGAAAACGTTCTGAAGCACAACCCTCCCAAAACATGTCATAGGAAAAGCATGTTTTCGTGGTCAAATATGTTTGGAAAATATCACAAATTATACCCCTAATTAGAGATGCTGCACATTAAAATAGCAAAGGTTCTGATAAAGTCCTATAGTAAAAGCCTGCGCTAACTGGTTAATCCATTTCTCAGACTTATTTGATTCTGAATTATTTGCCCGCACATAACACTTAGGAACATTTCGTGAAACCAGTTTGCTGTTGAACACGCTTTGGAAAGCACTAGAATAATGTAAAGTTCATACATCCTCATTTCCTCCATGTTTTGCCTTGCCTCTTCCTCTCCTTGGACAGAGAAGCAATGGCCCTCTGGAAAGGTCACGGGCAGAGATCGGGGAGGGCCGGGGAGGGTCAGGGAGTCTTTCTAAGGCTAACCAGGGCTCATGTCCATTCTGCTCGGAAAAAAAAACAACTCATCCACAGCGTTTAAAGCTCTGGGAGAACTCACTCATGAACAGAAAGAATCTGGACTCAAATCAGAGTCTTTCACAAGAAACAGATATTGTTAGAACAGTTCCTAAAATTTTGATACAAGAATAGTTTGATGCTCTCTGTACATTTCTGTAGAAGCCCATGTATAGATGAAGATAAAATGTGATAGCTTTCCTCTTTCATCAGCCCTCCCTGACTCTAAGAAGGGAAACATTGAGGTCCATATAAAATGGTGTCTGACAGGGCCTGTCCTGTATGACAGTTGTTCACTCGACTCCACCTAGTTAATTGCAACATCTCCTTTATATCACAGTTTAAATGTCACTTCCTCGGGGATGGCTTCCCTGACTGAAGACTAAATCTGTTCTATTTTCTCTGCTTCTAAAATAACCTGGGCTAGTTTGTGAGTAGTTATTGTGACTGTTCATTACATATTTAAGCACCTCTTTTTTTTTTTTTTTTTGAATGATAGAGAGTGTGTATGCACGCACACATGTGAGGTGGGGATGGGGGAGAGGGGGAGAGAAAATCACCCTTGATAGGGTCTAATGAAGCAATTCCCTTTCCCCAGACCTCTAGCTCCCTAGAGTCCTGGGCACCTGAGCATGTGCCCAATGTGTTATCAGGCCAACCTGGGGATTCGAACCTGTGGTTGGCCATGTGGCCTCTACACTAGCAGGGCACTTGCATTACTGTTACGCCACAGTAGTTGGGCCTATGTAGTGCTTTCTGAGAGTTTGATTCTCTCACTGACTATAAACCTTATGAGGACATGGGTTCATATTACACCCCAGACTGGCTAATTGTGGGCACTAAACAATTATTTGGTGGATAAGTGAATGAATGAGTGACTTTACATCTGAAGAAGTGGATCTCAGGCCTACGTCAATCTTTTGAACTTCTCTTCTACCAAGTTTGATGTCACTCTTCTCTTTAAACTCAATCTCAGCCTTCTACATGCCTGATCTTGTGTGTCTCCCTATCTGACCTCAGCTCCTGGCTGCCTCTCTTTGCCACATTATTCACAAACCACTAGGTAACGCCTACCCATCACAACCATCCCCACTCACCTCCACCCACCCTTCAGGCTGACCCCAATCACATTTCCTGAGACCACCAGAAGAGTTGATGATTTGTTGCCTGCAAATAAAATCATTGACTTTTCAATATCAAAGCTACTTTAAAGGCCATTTGTCAGTCTCATCTTTTGTCCAGTAAAGAATTAGGAATAAGACAAAAATAGATAAATTGTCCTGGGCAGAAAACAGCATTTTTAAAAAAGGAAAAAAGAAGTCTAAGAGGACTGATGTCACCATTAATTTCAAAATAGCGTTTGCTTGTGTTTTTTTTTTTAAAGTAAAAATTCAAACTGATTTGTGCTTGACATTTAGAAAGCATAAATGGAAAAGTAAAATGCTATGTCAAGTGTGCTCATAGCAATACAACTTTCTAGTATTGTACCCATTCCACAGATGAGGAAACTGAGCCATATAATGATCATGAAATTCGTAGGTGGTGTTGCTGGGACTTGAACTCAAGCCTGTCTGCTTCAAAGTCCTTCATCCTTTGTTCACTTTGTTGAACCCCCAAGCACATGTGATAAGTTCAAGTGGCCTTCTGAATCTTTTAGTAGACCATAAGCTACCTAAAATCAAGTAGGTCCTAAATAAACATTTAAAGAATGAATATATGAGTGAGAAAATTAGTAAATAAATAACCCCTTGAGGCAACAGTTAGCACTGCATGATTTTCATGAAAGATGGGTGGGATAAAGAAGACAAGGCTATATAGTTATCTAAAACATGTACAGAAGCTGGAAATATTTGCCTCTTTAAGCTGAATTAACTTACAGAAAATAATTCATTTTTGCAAATTCTTTGGTTATAAAATGTGGGCATATCTTACTGAGACAGACTGGATATGGGCATAATTGCAGGGATGTATTACTCTCTAAATTATAATCTAGAAATGGTGGTGGAAGGAAGGTAGGAGCCATGAGGGCCATATGTCTTCTTCTTCTTATTTAAGTTTATTTATTTCTTCCATGAGTGAGGGACACACACACACACACACACACACACACACAGAAGTGGGGGGGGGGAGAGAGAGAGAACAATCTCCATAGGGTCTTGATAATGTGATCCACCCCAGTCTCATCCAGATGAGGAACATCTATGTGCCCGGCATCCTCAGGGAGGTCTCTGGATATGAACCAGGAAGCTTCCAATGTGAGTCAATCTCTCAGAGCATCATGTTTTATGGTGGTCACCTTTCAGCCCCCCATGTTCTCTTTCTATCATTGAACATGATATAAATATTAAACTCCATATAACTATTGCATACATACATGTATATATGCAGTAACCAAATGGTGTGAGGTGATTGTATGAAAGGGTGGATCATGGAGACTCTGCATGCATGAATTTCAATACGTGGGAAGAAGTGCAATTTTAATGCTTTTGAATATATATCTTAACCTTCCCTTAGAGGTTCTCAAGAAATCGTCTCAATAAACGTAATTTTCCTTGTAATTAACACGTTGAGTGCTTCCAAAGTGCCCTCTTTGTCCTTTTTTATAGCTGTAAGCCATTCGTTGTCCTGACATTTGTCACTTGCTGAAATAAGCCCTCTTTTCCATTTATACCACAAAGGGGAACATCACCCAACCACCAGCAGTGAGAAACCCAGAAACCCCAGAAAAAGAGGGTATTTCAAGTTAAGTTCTATGATGTACAAAATAGTAGTCCCTGTTTTACAATACTGAGAGAACTAGAACATTCCAGCATGGCGGATGTCAGCACCTTGCTTGGCACATAGTACACAACCCAGCAGCTGTTTATCAAAGCTGAGTTGGGGGTGGACTGGGCCATATGTGGGGAAGGCAGGACAGAAGAACGGCCTGCCCACCACATAGTGTTCATGTTCCCCAGGGCTCCTGGGATTGTTTTGGTAATTACTCCAGCTTCTTCAACAGCTTGTGATTTGTCCAGTGCCAGGGAACCTGGATTTGCATTGCACGATGCATAATTCATACTGCACGGACAGCAATTATGAGCTAATTGAGGGGTGTAATGTTGAAAGAAAAGATCCATTATGAGGAACATAAGGGGTATAGGGAGGCAAGAAGCCCTTGAGTCCATAGAGGCTCATTCCCTCTAATTCGGCTTTCCTTAAGATGATTCTAATCGTCTCTTGAAGGGCACTGAAGTTCTCTCCTATAAGAGGTCCTGGGGGCCAGGTGGGAGAAGCTGCTGCTCCTTCTGGAAGAGGGTTCACAGTGGGCTGGAATAGGCTGCCCTTGCTCACGCTCTGTGTTTAGCTTTCTACCTTGTCTTGTCGACACTGTTATCTGGATTAATGTGATTAGAGGAGTGTCATGTTACCAAAACCATAATTTACAAATCAAGAGTCAGGACCACTTCTGGGGGTTGGGGGATGGGGGGGGGGCGGGTAGAAGACAGTCTGGGAAATATAGTTTAGGGCAGTTTATGGAATTTTCAATACAAAATCACTTCCTCCAGGGATCATAGGACAGACCATTTAAATGGAAACTTCACCAGGAAATCCAAGAGATGGACTACCACATTATAAGGAGCACTGGGCTGGTTGCAATAAGCCTTGAGTCTATCTATGACTAGATCAACCTCTTGCTGAAAGGTCCTTGGGAAATCACCATCCATCTCTGTCTCTCAGTTTTTCCATTTGTTACTCTCTACATTAGAAATGAGGAAATTGGGTAAAATGGCCCTCTGAACTCTGATATGCCGTTTCTGTGCATCACACCTCATCCTTCCAACTCAAGGTCTGAGGCCATCAGATTAGCCTTCATTCTCTGGAGACCAACTGTCCTTACAACTCAGAGAGTATCACAGTGTGACTTCTCATGGAACAGAAAACTCTCTCTCTCTTTCTTTTTTAAGTTGGCTATTTGAGGAGATAACTAAATAAATCACTTTTCACTGTTTTCTCCTACAAAGATAGTTGCAAATCTCAAAATGCTGAATCAAAGATATTTTGTAAAGAAAGGTTTTGTGCCAGCATCTGCTCTGTCTGTGTGTGGGAGTTTGTGGTTGTTGAATCATGGTGTGCTGTTTATGTTTTGCCACCTTTATAGACTTTACCATATCTCTCATTCAAGGATTGTTTCAGCATAGTCATTTGAGCCTTTACTTTCCTCTTCGTCCTTAATGAAGTGTTCACACATAAACGTTTCCTTGTATCAAGTACTCTCTTAACTTGCCTGCTTTCATTACCACGTCTACTTAAGCTGGGCTGCAATAGCACACCTCACCAGTAGAGGCCACTTTCTGATGCATGGTACACACAACCTGGAGACTCAAAGAGTGGACTGAGGGTAGAAGAGATCTCAAAGATCATTTTGTCCAAATAGGCGTTATACATTGTTCCCTGCTTTATCATTTCTGGAAATCAGACATTCTGTAAGACTAATCTTCTTAACTTGAAGAGTGCCTGTCCTTGACTCTCTTGCAGCTGGCCTGCGGTGTCTTTTCCTTGAAACAGAGCACCTGGCCAGTTTGCATGCCTTTTGAATAATGAGGACATTTAGCATATTCAAGGTGGAGATTGTGTTATTCTCTGCCTGTAGTGCTAATGCAGCTATTTATACTAGGAGCCAAAGCAGATCTTTCACCTGAAAGTCAGGCTGTCATGTCTGTTTAAGCATTCAGACCAGCTCCACAGCTTATTTGAGAAGACTTTCAAATGGGTTTTTGCCCAGGGTAATTGATCACCTGTGGGCTAAGGATTACTTTCTTTTCTTTTCTCCCCTTCCTCTCTACCTCCCCCCCCCCCCTGCCACCCCCACCACTTTAAATAGCTTTTCCAACAGTTTAAAAAAACCTTTCCAAAAGCAGAGAGAGACAGAAAGGAGAAAGAGAGAGAGAATCTTAAGAAAGTGTATCTACTTATAAGGTCTTGTTTTGGGAGAGTCAGGGCCATGGTCAGAATACACCAGACAAAAGAAACTCTTATTTGCCTTGGAGAATGAGAGCAATAAGTTTACAGTTGACATTTCATATCATTTGTTCCCACTATAACCATAGGAACAGCTCCAGAAAAGCACCTAATTCTACCTGTAGGACATTGTAAGGAGCAGAGATGTTCTGCTTGGTCCCATTGGCTCCTTTGGGCATGAAGATTGATGGCTTCCGCTAGTTAGAAGACCCACTCGTGAACACCCCATATTTAATCTTTAGTTTTGAGTCTTCTTAAGTGAGAAGTTGCAGTAAAACAAAATTGCCAAGTTCTCTAAGGGTTAATTAGATGTGGCCCAGAAAAAGTGATTTCTTTCTGCCTTAAACGTGGGGCTTTTTCTTTCTGAGTGACTGTTGGCTTCTGCCAAATGAAATAAAATAAATGAGAGTTCCTGACTTGAACTCCCCTCATTCTGTGCCCAGCTGCTATTTTTCAGTTTTCCAGAAAGGGAAAAATCTCTTTGAACCTGCTGCTGTCCACAAACCTGGCAACTAACACTCTTTCCTTTTGATCTGGGGTCCAGATATCTTTAGAAGGGTTGATCCAGGTCCCTCCCTCAATGGTCTTCTCTTGAAGATATTACATTAATTTCCACTTCCTTTCTCCCCTTCTCAGTCAGACTGAACAACTTAATTGTGAAGTCAGTCACTACGTTCTGGCTTCTTCGCTGAATTGTCCAAAGCGACACCAAGATCTTTTCCCTTTTTTCCCCTCAAAGGTTACAACTCATTCAGTCAGCTCATGCAAACACTAAATTGTTCCCTTAAACTGGAATTCATCTACTGCCATGTTACCTGATTCCTTGGTTTTCCAAGATCCTTCTCGGTTTCCTCATAAAAGCCCCTCCATTGCTGTTGTACGAATGTTGAAGCATCAGCAAATTTTTGAGCTGTGAATTAACTGTTCTTTGCAGAGATGTCTTGAAACGCCTTTGTCTGATTTATGTAAGGATTCATTCAACTTGGACTGAGCATCTACCGCGAATCAGGCACCAGAGTAGGAGCTGGGCTGTGAGTACGGGAAGGACCGGAGCTGCCTTAAGGAGCTTGTGGCTTTGTGAGAGCAGAGTTGCTACCATTGTTATGATCTGGCTCAGGGCGATGCCAAAGAGAAGGGGACACTGGAAGCACAGAGAAGGGAACAGAAGCTCTGTTCTTTGAAGACCAAGAGGCTTCCTTCTAGTCACCCTTTCCCTCCTGCTTTTCCTCATTCTCAATCTTATTTTCCCTTAACATTTTGTGGGTCGCCTAAAAGTGTATTTCCTCTTAGAGCCAGATAATGAAGAGGAGCTCATTTCAATAGTTTCCCTAGAGAGTAAATGCTGGGAAATGGAATACATTCTCTTTTTTGGTGACTCCCACTGATAACCATCTTTGAGATTTAGATAATTTTTCAGCTTTGCAAATACAAGGGATTTCTCAACAAATTGCTAGTAGGGTCCCTCTTTAGTGAACCTGTGCTGAGCATGGACAGAACATGTGGCTATTTCTATTTCCTTTGCAAACTCTTTCACTGGTGTCCCTACTACCTTCGAATTATATTTTAATTTATAACGTGAGCCATTTTGTGCTTCATAGTTTGAAGAGTGCTTTTGCATACATCTGAGCCTCGTAACAAACCTGCTAGCCATCATTTGCCCTTTTATCATCTTTGCTGTGCTAATAAACTTGTTGGCCAAGGCTGCACAGCCAGCAAGCCATGGAGAAGGGACCAGAATCCACCTAACAATACCCAACTTCTGTACAGAACATTCCTGCATTTTCCAAGCCACTCCATCTCACCAAGTCATGGGCTGGGACTCAGGAAGGCAAATGACCTACTGGAGGCCAGACATCTGGTACATGAGGAAAGGTGACATTCAAGTCCTGTCAATGTAGACTCCAAATCCAGAGCTGGGTCTACCACATAGCTGTCTCTCAAATAGGTTTTCAGATGCCTTCTCTAGAATTCTTGAGTTCTCAAAGCAAATACTTTAGTTTCTGTGATAATATATAGCTTAATTGTCCAATAAGCTTAATTGGACAATTAAGTTGTTGGTTCTCAAGACGTGGTCCTCTAACCAGAAGCATCAGCACCACTTGGGAACCTGAGAGAAACGCTAGTTGTTCAGCTCCATGCCAGGCCCTATGGAATCAGAAACTCTGGGATGGGGCCCAGCCATGCGGGTTTTAACAAGTTCTCCCTGTGGTTCTGCTGTGCGCTCAAGTTTTAGAGGCTAATCCAGGTCATTGATTCTCAACTTGGCCACACATTGGAATTATCCAGGGAGCATTTAAAAAGATTCTGACTTCATTGGCCTGAGCTGTGGTCAGAACATGGGCATTTTGAGTCTCCCCAAGTGATTTCAAAGTGCAACCGAGGCTGAGAACCACCAAGCTAGGTGACACCTTACCCCACCAGGCCCCCTTTCCTTTCAGAGGTCCTGCTTCTGTAATAATCAAGCTGGTCCCATATTAATGGCTGCCGACTCATGAGAAAAGAAAGAAGCAGACCCAGCAATGCCTTCCTCACCAGGTGAGGCCCAGGTGGCACTGTGCTGTGCTACGTGAACAGATGCTTTGCAGACATTCTAGTAAAGAGAAGTGTGGGGACTGGCCACGTTGCACTAGTCATAGTAATAGGGCAGTGAAGCTTGTACACTATAGGTTACTGTGTGTGGGGTGCAGGTGCAAACTTAGGTGCTGCCAAGGTGGCATTAAACCTTTTGCATGGGGTGATGCTATTCATTCACTTTTGCTGGCTTTGTAGTTTATTTAAAAGATCTGTACGAATGATTTTGTTTCCCATTATACAGAAGCTCTAAGTAGAGAAAGTTTATTCCTAACTTTGCTTTATACAGATTTAATTAACATGCAAATATAATAATGTCAACACTGTGGGCTGTGGAGAAAAAAATTTTTTTTCTGTTGTTCCTTAGCTGTTCTAAGTTTGGAGGATGATGGCATAATGTTTTCTGCAGAAGGTGCTTTCGTGTGCCCAGACACTGGTCCAGAGAGTCCGTCTTTGTCTCTGGGGCTTGAGGATTCTCTGTTGGTGTAACCTGGCAGGCCCAAGGTTCTCAGCCCCACTTGAGGGCACACTTGCATATTTCAACCCGTCCTCTGTCCTTTGAGTTGAAGTAGAAGTTATCGTGGAAGATTTTGAGGCAATAATTAACTGTAATTCCAGGGGAAAGAAATTTGGTCAGTTTCTATGCAGTGCAAATTGGCCTCCCCTATCTATCTTGGAGTGAGCTTTGTGTTCAACTCTGTTATCGGGCTCTTTCCTGGAAGCATTGTTTCCCGTTTCAATATAATTGCTTCAAAATAATGTGAAAAGATCAATTGCCACTTGTCAGCAGTAATTTTCTGCCACTGGGAAAAAAAAATAATGTGAGGAGGAAAGCAAAATACGGGCTGGCTTATTAGCCAAGATGGAGGGAGGGAGCACCCTCTGCCCTGCCCTGGAGAGTAGATTTGAGCTGGGAGGCGAGGCCATGCCCTCCTTGTCCCTGTGCCTTTTGCTCCTGTAGTTTTCCATGCCATGAACACTTCCCTGCACCTTCTCGTCCCAGCCCAATCCTACCCATCACTCCAGAACCAGCTGTAAACCTGGACTTAACTAAGAATACTTCCTGGCAACTCTAGCCCAGAGAAACCTCCCCTTCCATTTAGTTCATTGGTTTACCCAATTCTCAATGCATTTATTCCACAAATACTGATTGAGCACCCACGTAAATATTGGAAGGTTTTAGGCTGCAAGGAACTGAAAACCTTTAGGGAGTTAAATAAACCCTCTGTAAGGGGATTAAATGAGCAAACAGGTATTTATTTTCCTCTTGTAACAAGAAAGTGGCTTCTGGCTTGGCTTACAGTCATCGTCTCGGGACTCTTGGCCTTTCCGACATATTCTTCACTCTTGGTTATTAGAAGACCACTGGGCTTCAGGCATCTACCTACATTAAGTGAGGAAGAGAGATAAGGGAACTCTTTACACAAGAGTCCCTTCGATTAGGAAAGCCTCTCTTTTCAGAACCCCTGGCAGAGTTCTTTTAAACTGCTTTATTGAGGTGTAATTGATATATAACAAACGGAACCTATTTAAAGTGCATGACTTGATCAGTTTTGATATACGTATGAGGGGACTTTAAAAAGTTAATGCAAAAACGAAAATGAAGTACAAGTTATTTTGGTGCCCCAAACTTTTGAAACCCATGCATACTTTTTTTTTATGATGCACATGTTCCACAAGCTTTCTGAAGACCCCTGGTATATACATGTGAAATCATGACCACAATTGAGACAGTGAGTGTCTTTTATCCCAAATCTTCCATAATTCCATTCTCCACTCTCCAGATTTTTAATTTTTATTTATGTTCCACGGGCTAGGACACAATTTTAAGGCCACTCCTAACTGCTAGGGCAACTGGGAAAATCTGTGCTTTGGATTCTAGTACATCAGGGAAAAGAGGGTGGGAGAGAATGTCAGGCCAGCTAACAAGCCATGTGTGCCCAGCCCGCTGCTCCAGAACTGCGATGAGAAGACTGAGCAGAACAGCTCGGTCTCTCTCCCGCATAGCTGGCAGTCAGCACCCTTGGCCACTTGGTTGGCATGACCTAATTCCATCAGTAACTATCAGGAATGGGGAAGCTGCCTTCCTCTCTTCCTGAACTCAGTAGAACGGACTCCCTCCCCTGCCCCAGAGGCTAAGGTGAGAGAAGGGAACTGAATTATTACACTGATTGCACACCTATTCTTCAGTGGGTGTTGGGTGCCTCCTCTGTGCCCAAGTCCTTACAATGACCCTGTGAAGTATATATTCTTTCAGTCTTTTCCCAAATGTGGAAATGGAGACCCGGAGAGATGAAGTGGCCTGCTTAGAGTAGCACAGTTTGTAAGTTAACAAGTCTGGACACAAGACCAGATAAGAGACCATCATTTGTGCTCTTTCTTCAAAAAGAAATCAGAGTACCAGGCTGGGAACAGTGCAGGAGATGTGAATTCATGCTTGGACTCCAACAGGCTCCAGGAATTGAAGTGGCCCACCCGAGGCCTTGCAGCCCGAGGTCAGCAAATCTTGCACCAGACTCTTCCCCTGCAGATCTCCTGGTCATTGCTCATTCCACTGTGCCCAGGATAGGTCAGTCTTGGAGATGTGATGGGGGAGAATGGAAGGGAAGTGGCAGGAAGCAGTAGAAAATCCTGGGGGAAAGGGGACTCCAATATTTAGCATGATTTGCAGCTATACACTGGCTGCAGGACCTTGCAAGACTTTCTGGCCCAAGAAAGCATCTTGGGCTCCCTTGTGCAGGTTCTCTCAGAGCTTCCTGAAGGCTGTTAGTGCTGAGAAGATTCCTGACATTGCTGCTGGAAATACAGCTGTGCAGGGATTAGGAATCAGAGATTTCCTGAGTCGGAATCCTGACTGGCCACGTGTCCTTGAGCAAGGCATACAACTTACCTGTCCTGTCCATGAACTGGGGACGATCACCCTGCTACCTCACAGGTCTGCTGTCTTGCTGGAGACAGTGTGTTCATCCTGGAATGTCCCACACTCAGAACAGGTGAGCCATGTTGTGGCTGCTGGGGAGCATGGGTAAGAGCTCATGTGACGTGGGGAGTAGTCTGTTCACTGCTGGGTCTCGCTGGGGGTGAGACACCTCTTGTCTGCACAGGCAGCCGGACCCACACATCCAGGCCTTCTCTTGTGACCTTTCAGAGCTCTGTCCATCCTGCTGGGGCAAAATCCTGTGGGGGGCACCTCACCTGGGTCTTCTGGTCACAACCAGCCACAACCTTGGTGTCCACTTGCTTTGACTTGAGCCAAAGGGCAGTGGGATCTCACTTAACCCTGAGCCACCACTGGAGGCAAGAAGTCCATAGATGAGCAGTCAGGATATATCCAACTGGGGAAACTTCTAGACTGGCAAACCCCACACTCCCCACAAATTGACACAGGGACTGTTAGTTCCTTGAAACAGATTGGGTGTTGAAGGAGAGAGAGGCGGAGAAGATCCAGTGTCACAGCTGAAGCAGGTTCCATGCTTCCTCAGAACCTTCGCTGAATAGTACTCCCTGACTTCGTGAATAGTACTCCCTGACTCTCCAATACTATGCAGGGGCGGGGGACATGGGGGAGACAGCAACCCCTTTAAGAGATCACCTCCCTGAGCTAGGATTTGAAGCACACTGATCTCGTCAGCCTCTGGTCATCACCTGGCTGGTGGCTGAGCGAGACTAATGAAGGCATGATAGTTCTCTGCCTTCGTTTTCCCCTCTGGATAATGGGGGTGGTCTTCGTGGTGGCCAAATTGAGCCCAGGAGCCTGGAGCACAGCCCTTAATGAGGGCTGCTTGGTGATGAAAGGCCCCCTTAAGCTTCAGCCACCATTATTGCATGACGGAATAAATGTGGCCAGCCTAGGAGACGCGCACGAATAAATTTGAATAGCAAGACACAAATGCGGCCCTTAACTCCGACGAGCAAATAGAGTTTAATAAAGAGGTAAACTGAGACCGCTTTTATTTATTGCTGTGTAAATGTATTTAAAAAGGTATTGGCTTTCCACAGCTGCAGAGGCCGGTTCCTCCGCAGCCTGGTGCTTTAATGCCTGCCGCTGTTATTAGAGCCGTAATGAATGAGCCGCTGTGAGTGCGCTCTTCAGAAGGACTGCAGAGGTACAAGATTAATGAGATGAGAGCACTGAAAGGTACAGACGGCCTCTGTTTCCCAGCCGCCGAGCACCATGTCTGCAGCAGCACCTCTGGCTTTGTTTGCTCCATGGTGGCCGAGAGGCTGCCACATGGAACCGTCCCCCGGAATAGGCTCACGGCTGGCAAGGCATGCGCCTCCCACCAACTTTCATCCTGGAGCCCAGCACCTCCTCCTCACTGGCCTCCTCCTTGCTGGCAGGGTCCTTTTGCTGCTCCTTAACCCCAGGGCAGGCTTACTCTGCTGCTGCCTTCCTGCCCGGGCCTGGATTTGTTTCTGGTTCCTCTTCCTGCTGTTGGGGATTTGTACATTCCCCTCACTGGCCTGCACACCCCTCTTTGGAGCTGCTTGTGGAATCCTGTGGTTGGATCCTGAAAGCCGCACCACATCGAGAGTGGGGAGTTCAGTTGTGCTGGAGGGCAGCTTCTCGGGAAAACAGCCAGGACTTGAGCTGCCTACTCAACCCTGTGGGTCCCTAGGGTGAGTGGCTGCCTAACAGAGCAAAAGTGACCTGGGGTGGTGATGAAAGGGGCAGTGGGTGAGGGGACTTTCGGAGTCAGGAGTTCATAAGTAATTTATAGAAAGATTATTTGGAGGCTGGAATAAATCAGCTGAGCTGTTTCACAGCTGCCACAGAGGTAGGCATTAAACCCATTTTATAGTTACGGACATAGAGGGCCAGAGGGTAGTGGGGTAATGAAACATACTTGAGCTCACACGGTCATGAAATACATGGATTGGAGACTCCCCGGAAACCCACCCGTCAGTGGGAATGAACTCTCTCCGGTGTTCCAGGTGTGCAACGCTCCATTGGCAGCAAGCAGAGACTCTTGCTTAGGGCTCACTTAGACATGACCTAGATTGATTAAAAAGGGCCAGAACTAGTTGAGGAATAGAGACGGCTACCCACCAGAGAGAGGAGTACGAGTACTACAGTGGAGGAGTCTGGCAGAAAGAGCCCAGGAAGGTGGAGGCTGTGTGACCTGGGGAGTCTCTTCACCTCTCAGAGCCACTGTTTGCTCATCTGTCAAATGGGATAATAACAGAACCTAATTCCTTGTATATTTGTGAACAGCCTATCAGATAATGCATGTAAAATATTTAAAAGCACATGGCAAATTTTCAATACATATGCAATAAAATAAATCTAGGTCTGCTATCTGGGTCAACATGCAGCAAGAACCCTTGACATGTATTTAGAGTACCAGGAAAGAAAAGTTCAGCTCCATTTGACAGCCCAACCTGCAAACAGGCTGTCCGGAGGATGGGCTGGGATGGCCGGGCGGGCTGGACATGTCCATCACTTTTATTTTTTAGCATCTCATTGTGGAATAGCTTCAAGGCACCTGACCCTGTATCCGTGCCAGTGCAAGAAAATATAGCAGTGACCCAACAGCCCCAGCATGCGCCTTCCTAAAACTCAGTTTTTAAAAAATTGCCAGAGGACACATGTGCTTTCCACAGAGAGAAAGAGAGAAAGCACCTCCCACTGTGGTTCCTTCTCCTCCGCTCCTCCCTCCCATCAAGATCTTGGGCACACATGCACATGTGCCTAAGAGCTTTCTAGCTCCCAGGACCAGGCTTTGAACCCTCGTTGGCCATGTGGGATCTAACTCCCTTAACCACTGAGCTACAGGACCAGCCCCCTAAAGCTCACTTTCCAGTAACATGTACTGAAGGCCAGGGGCTAGCAAGGACCAGAGAGGGGAATTTAGAAGAGCAGGAATTTAGAGAAGGGTGCCATTTTCTAGTGGCTAGGCATAGCTTCATGGAGGTGACATTTCAGGAGTGACCTAGTATGTTGGGAAGTGAGCCATGTGAATATCTGAGTAGAGAACTTTCCAGGCAGCCAAAAGAACACATGTCAAGACCCTGTAACGGGGGCATGCCTGGGCATTTGAGGGTGGTGTGGGCTGGAGCAGGGTGCACGAAGGGGAACACACACAGCCAGAGGCAGCTCAGAGCAACTGTAGGAGGCCAAGTTTCTAGGTTCTCTAGGTCTTGTAGACCCACTCCCCCTTCCCGGGGGGACTTCAATCTCTATTCTCACTGTGACCTGAGCTAATGGAGGTATGACGCCTTCTCCAGTTGATCAGTGGGATAGGCCAACGTATGGGACCAGGGGAAAATGGTCATTGCTATCTGGCCCCCAAAGAGGACAGAACAGAGAATGAGCAGACATTGAGGGTGGAGAGGCAGGCTGGTCACCATGAGCACCCGGCGAGAGGTCCTGGTGAAATTCTGTAAGCTGTAGGTTGCCCGGGGAATGGAAGGCTTGGGTATTGCCAGAAGTGAGAAGGGCAGTTTGGGGTCAGTACAGACTCTCAGGAGAGAGAGAGGAGGGTGTAGGTGAGAGCTGGGCAGGGCCAGGGGAGAAGAGCATGCCAGTGGGTGAAATTGTGCTGGGTGGCTGTTGGAGCCAGGGAAGGGAGGAGGGGAAGAGGTGGATACAGGGGTCACAGACAGAGAGGTGGAAACAAACCCAGCTGATGCCCAGCCTGGAGCCCACCCCAGCCCTCCCAGCCCCACATTAGTGCTCATTAGCACATCTTCTAACTTACCAAGAAATTCAATTTCCTACAAAATAACCAGCCGAGTCCCAAGAGAGCCAGAAGCCTTATTCATCACCGCCGAGCTTTCCGAGGACCTCCGTGTCCACCCTGTGGGTCTCCTCCTGTGGGGATGCCGACACACCGTGGGAAGAGAGACTAATTGGCAACTCGGCAAGCTGGGGTATTTTTTTCCACTGCATCTGCAGTTTCTGGGTAAACAAGGCACCAAATCAGCATTCGGTATGAGGCAAAGGAAAGTTTGCACGCTCGCCATGTGGCTGAAATTAAGTGAGTGGTGCAGTTGCTGAAGCATGTATACCCAAAAATAAACATTTAGGAGGCCAGGGTGGTAGATATTCTTTCGTGGCCTTTTAAGGAAGGCAGATGTCAGTTTCTTTTTCTTTTTTTAAAATTCCAAATAAAAATATCATTAGCAATATTTCTGATGCCATTTCAAAGTTGTCAGCTGAGGCAAGTTATAGTGTATATGCTTGTATGTAGAGATTATATATATACACATTATATTATATATATATACATATATATGGTATGTGTGTGAATGTGTGTGAGAATGGCAGAGCACACATACACATGTATAACAAATATGTGTAGATTTTGTAAATATGCATGTGTGTGGAGGTATGTTTGCGGGTATTTCAGTGTGCAATTGTGTGCATGACTGTGTGTGTGACCCTGTGTGTGAGTACGTAGGTGTGTGTATGTATGTATACATTGTGCGTGAAGGTGCATATGTGTGTATGTGCACATGTTTGGTCTATATAAGAGTGTGTGAGTGTAGGTGTGCACGTGTCTGTTCTGCATTTGCAAATGTGTGTACACATCCCATGTGTGTTGTGTATGCTTGCGTGAGAGTGTGTATATGAGGACGAGGCTGCATGCATGTGCCCCCAGAGCGTGCACTGTACGTGTGCAGCGGGGTGTGTGAATGTGTGCTGCTCCCAGACAGCGTGCACACCACTGCCTGTCTCCTAGCAGCCCTCTCACTCCCTCCTGCATTCTTCAGCGGCCAGCCCCAAGGCTGCGGCCAAGAAAGCAATCAGGCCTCCCATTTGTATCCTGCCTGTCATCCACCAGCTCAGGCAGGCAGGCAGGCGGGGTGGGGGAAGGTGCCCGCCCTGCTCTCAGATGCAGAGGCCTCCCCTACAACAGAGGAGGACTTGGCTCTGCTGTGGGGGGGGAGCCCCAGGCTTCCACTGCACTCCCAATTACTGGCACCTTCTGAGCGGCTTATGGAAAAGGCATTGGTTGCCATGAGGAAGATATTCCACTGGAGCATTCCCATTCCCCACAAAAAGAACCTTCCGCATATTATACACATTTTTCAATGTAATTATCCCCAGCCCACACACACAGCTTGGAGGATTAAAACATAAAATACAGTCTGCTCCCCACACTCGAGACCAACACTACAACTGGCATCATAATAAATAAATGAAGTGGCCTCTCCTCCTTTCCCGCTCCTTCCTCCTCCTCCCCTTCCTCCCTCCCCTCCTTCTCTTCCTACTCCCTTTCCCCCTCCACCTCTGCTTGGCGCTGGGCTTGTTTTGCTTCTTGTCTCTGGATCCCATCCATCCCCGCCCAACCCCTCCCAGCGCAGCTCACAGTGGCAGGCAGCATCCCCACGAGGGAAGTCACCCCATGTTGCTTCTGCCACAACGGCTGGCCGAGGGCTTTGTTCAACCAGCCACCCAGGGTTCTGCTCACCCCGCCTGCTGCAGAAGGTTCACTGCGCTAAATGCTGGCGTAAGGGCGGGGTGGGAGGCAGGGAGATTTCATAAGCAAATGGCTTCGTGGATCATTGAAGGGACATTAGAAAGCATCCCAGAGCACCTAAAGCCGAACGCCTCAGTGCAAATGGATGGAAGGGCGTCTGCCGTGGAGCCGTGGAGCTGTGGAGCCGTGGGTTGCAGAGCTGCTTGGGTTGCTAGGGAACAGCCAGAGAACCTTTTGTCTTCAGAATGCAGATCCTTGATGCGCTCGAGATTCCCAGTTCTAGAGCCACTGACAGCCGGTTGTCCCAGTGCCTGTGGGGGACCACCATCAGACCCCATGCTGCCCCCTCCTCCCTTTCTGTGAGATCACGTGTGCACTGGAGCTGAGTTTGGTGGCCAGCCCATGCTGGTAATTTTCTTCAAACAAAAACGCTGGTGCACAGCTTGGCAGTTACAGACCTGGGCTGCAAGGGTTCCGATGTGCTGATAACATGTTTCAATTTGGAACCCTGCTCTGGTTGGTTCTGAGCCCAGCACCCCCACACTGCACACCCCTCCTCTTGCATTCCTCTCTCTGGGCTTTCTCTCCCCCAGTCCAATTCCATGGTCACGCTCTCTCCGCTCTGCCCCACTGACTTAACTGTGTGCTCTTGGGGAAGCAGAGTTATGCAACTTGCCTCTGAGTCCAGCAAGGCCCCTTTTAATAACACCTTCCAGTTAAATAGTAAAAGATGTGAGTACATTCTTATCTGTACAAATTAATCAGGTGTTTTGGGTAAGGGTCCAGGGGCTGGTTCTGTTTACATTGCTTCACTAGGTATGGATTGTTCTAGGTTTTGGCTCAGGATCCAGTTTCTATTAAGATACCAATGAAATATTTCCCCAATGGCCCAGGAAGACTTGGCTAATGCGTTCTTATTGCATTTCTACCAGTTAAGGTGACATCAGACAAGCCCATGACCCTAGCCGATCCTCGGTTTCTTTATGTATAAAATGGGCTTGTTGAGAATTGGATAAATAGTGTGCAGGAGGCCTGGCATAGTAACTGTTTGTACCGTTGGAGCCTGGGCTGCAGTTAGCAACCCATGAGTGGGACTGAATGATCTGGGCACTGTGTCCTTGCTTCCCTACCTTACTGGCCCAGCAGGCCCTGCCCTCAAGTCTCTGAGCCCTGGAACCTGCCCAGAGTTTCCATTCTGAACTTGGGCCAGACCTTAACCTGCTGGTAAAGTGCTGGCTGAGGGTTTAAACTTCCAAGGAAGTTGCAGCTGCTTTCCCTGCCTCGTTGCTACTCAGTGACTCAGTGACTCTGAGACCAGAAGCTTGGGCCACCCCCGGGATGCCTCCCCTAAGCAGCGTGGGCCTGAGATTTGCTCTGTGCACTTGTTCCTGTGGCCCCAAAGCTAGGCTGGACGTGATTTTCTATCCAACACTGTCCACAAGAGAAGAACTGCTAAGTGGAGTGTACAAGCTGGGCTTAGCTGATAGCCCGGGTCATGAGTTCCAGAAACTATGACAGCCTCTTTCTTCCTCACTCTGCATCCTTCTCCCTGCAGAGCTCTCTGCCTTGCCTCAAATTCCTATTAAATCAGTATGTGAAAAACACAGGTATGAAATTACACTACATTGTGGTCTGCCTAGAGCTCCCACTGACTCAGGTATTCGTGGAAGTGGAGTTCCACAGGATCAGCCACCCCAGACTCTCTCCTCAGCATATGAGAGATGTAGCGTTACTGTAAATGTAATGCAGGCTGTATACTGCCCAACACATCTTCCCAACAATCAAGGGAACCAAGGGATAGACCTCCAGCCAGGGCCAGCTTCTACTGCTGGTGAGGCAGCTGTCAACCCAGCTACCTGTCCCAGCAGTGCACTGGTGAAGTTTAAATCACCAGCTCTCCCAGAAAAGCGAAAACCAACAAAACAAAACAAAACAAAAGGCCGAATTTGTAGCATTTGCTGATTTCTATGATGTCAACAACCTCACCAAGCTCCCTACTTGATGTTACCAACTGTAGGGCTAAAATGACTTTGCTCTTGCAGATGTGTATGAGCACAAATTTGTATGAGCCTGGGGGGAAGCTGGAAAGAGAGAGACAGACAGACAGAAATGTTCATTCTGATTGTTGGTTGTACACCAGAAAGTGATTTGTTAAAACAATAAGAAAAATCATTCTAAGAGCCAACATCATTAGCAGATAGAGGAGAGTGAATGACAAAGCCTTCAAGTCTTTAATTCTGGCTCCAGTTCCAAGCTTTAATTGCTTAAGGAAGTTGGAAGACTGTCTTGATCTATCATTGCATTGCTAATAGAAATACCTGAGTCTGAGTGAATTTATAAAGAGATAGACGTTTATTCAGCCCACTGGAGGTCCAGGGTTGAAGGGCCAACTCCTGGTGAGGTTAGAACATGGTGGAATAGAGCAGCTGTCCACAAGTTTCTGCCTATTCTGATTCCTGGGTGCTTGTCTACCTGTACAAGATAGCACTGTACATTCTTTAGAATTTCTAAAATCCGAAAAGCTAACAGTTCCAAGTATGGATGAGGATGTGGAGCAACTGGAATGCTCACACACTGCTGGTAGGGATGGAAGATGGGCCAACTAACCTGGAAAATTGTCAGTATCTATTAAAGTGGAGAAAAGGTATACCATGTAGGTCAACAACTTAACTCCTATGCAACATAAAAATACACTTATGTTCAACGAAAGACACGTGAATTAATGTTTATAGTCACATCATTCATAATAGCTAAGAAGAAGAAACAACTCAAATGCACATCACTAAGAGAATGGATACAAAAACACTAGAATTCTATACAGCAATGAAAATGAACACACCACCCATTTACAGAGAAACATAGCTAAATCTAAGAATCATAATGCTGAGTCAATAAATGAGACACACAAGAATACCTACTGTGTGATCTCATTTGCATAAAGTCCCCAATCAGGCCATACTGAAACAGGTCAAAAGGATAGAGATATTCTTGGGGTTTCAGTAATTATAACTGAGATGGAATAGCTTCTTTTTTTCTCTAAATGACTCAAAAAATGTATACATATGCTTCAGCAAAATTGATATATTCAATATAATACATTTTAATACATAAATTCTGAACTCTCTATATAGTTCCCTCAAAAATGTACATCATGTATTTTTATCATTTGGGAGTTTGAGACCCACTTCCCCTTTAGTCCTAAAATTTTCAGCACATCTAACTATATCAATGTATATTTCCCAAGACATAGAAGGTCTCTCACATAACCATAGTTCAGTGACCAAAATCAAGAAATGTAACATTAATATAAAATTTATTTAGTCCGTAATCCATATTCAAACTCCATTGACAGCCCAATGTCAGTTCTACCTATTTTTTCCCAGTGGTGGATCCAGTGCAGACTCTGTCCAGGTTCACGTACTGTGTTTAGTGTCATATCTTTCTAATCTCTTTAGATCTGGAAACAGTTCCCCAACTTTTCTTTTCATTTCTTGACCTTGCTAGTTCTGAAAACTTGGCTATTTGTTTTGTAGAATGTCCCTCAGTTGGGTTCTCAAGGGAAGGTTCAGGTTTCACAGTTCTGGCAGACATTCCATGGCAGGGCAGCTGAGTCCTTTTCTGTGCGTGCTATCAAGGGGTACATGCTGTCCGTTTGTCCCGAGTTTGGTTCCATCTGATTTGACCCCCTGGTAAAGGTGGTGTCTGCTTGGTCTCTCCACCGTGAACAACTGCACCTCCCTGTGTGATGGGTGGGTACTTTGCAGGGAAATGCTCTCAGACTACGTGTTTCCCACTGAGCTCCTGCTATGTGCCTGCTCTGTGTGAGGAACAGATTGCAATGGTTTGCAAGACAAGGTGCAGTCACATCTTGCTGTCTTGACCCATAAAGAGAACCCACAGATAACACTGAATCCAGAACCTGCTTGGTGCCAAGAACTGCACTAACATGAGTTCAAAGCATAATCTCATTTAAACCGCACGGCACCCTGAAAGAGAACACTTAATAAACTTGCCCTCAGTCAGATATTTCAGACATGGTAACCACAGCAGCGCTAGCAATCGTGGTTAACATCCTCTGACGCTTGCTTCCTATTGCCAAGTGTTGTTCTAAGTGCTCCGTGAATCCTTTCTTTATGGGGCTTGTTTCTATCTCCATTTCATAAAGGAGAAAACTGAGGCTCAGACGTAAGTTACCTACCCAACATCCAGTGATGAGGATTCACCTCCAGGCTGTCGGCCACATTCTTAATCACTTCCCATATCACCTTTCTCGGGTGACGCTAAATGGTGGCGGTGCAGTCACCTGAGTTAGGGTTTCTGGCCTGTATCTTTCTTCACTTCCAGAACATTTTCCTTGGAAATATTCAAGCCCAGTGTGGCATGCTGAGGAGAAAGCTTTGTGTCTGGACCAGAGGAAGATGCAGCAGAAAGGTGTATAGGGAACAGGTAAGAGGTGACATTAACAGGAACCTATGGCAGTGTCCCAGAAGAGAGCAGGAAGGGTTCCTGGGCAGAGCCAGGGCTGCAGAGCCTCAGGCCAAGGGTGCTCCCACAGCCTTATCCTTTCTCTATAGCACTTCCCCCATGCTGGGCTCCAGAACCTCATCACTGACTAAGAAAATAGAGCCTTGAGTCTGGTAGAAACTCCTTGCTTGTAAGTGGGATGCTCCCATGAGCTCTTGGGTTTCTACTGAAAAGCCATTGGTCTTGGTGCCAATTCCTGTGATGCTTACTACTGGCCTATTCGTGCTGCCCATACCTGTAACCAACAACGCCACCACCCTAACTTCTCCTGGTCACAGGCCTTTTAGCATCATTAGGTTAGCAGAGGGAAGGCTGTGTTTATGGCTTGGCATGAAGGAAGAATATGCAGATCTGTTGCCAGGCTACAAATGACTACCTCCCCCCCCCCCCCCACAACCAGAAGAAAGAAATAATGATTAAAAAATACTCAGTTGCTTGGCAGGCTTCTGGTGGCTTAGCTGTGGATAGTAAGGGGCCAGGAGAGACCTTGCCTTTCACAAAACCCACTGCCTCTCTGATTCCCTTAGATTTGGGTATGAGCTTCATCTGTCTTGAGAAGAAAGAGAAGATGTTGAGCTATGATTGATGCAAAAGCAGCATCACACCTGCACCCCAGAGAGACACAACCCCTTGTTGATGATGATAGGATTCCTCTCCTTGGGTGAAGAGAGGAACCAGAAGTTACAGTATTCCAAGGGGCAGAGCAGAGATCGATACAGAAAGGAGGGATAAATTCAAGACAAGAAGGCAGAGGGTCACAAATGGAAGATGACAGCCGTCAGTCAGAAAATGGGAGCTGAGAAACAACAAAGAGAGACCAGGAGTCCAGCCATGATACTGGTACCTATTCTGACTGTTGCCTCGCAGTGAAGTGAGACTTGGGGAGTGAGTACCCAGGGCATTGATGCACACGTTTGGCTCTGCCAGAGTGAAGGCTGGCTCACTTATATCTGCAAGCAGGTCTGACAGCTCCAGGCCACCATCCTAGAAGCAGTGCAGGGCAACAGGGCAACCCTACATGTCCTAGATTTCTGAAACTTTTGTTGGACTCTTATTTTGCAGAATAATAACATGTTCCATGTGAATTCATTTGTATACCTCTGTAAGACTTTTTATACAAACGTACGTGGAGACTTCAAAAAGTTCATGGAGAAATGGAATGAAAGTATGAGTATATTTGGATGCAAAACATTTTGAAACTCATGCACCATTTTTTCATCATCTGTATTTTTCATGAACTTTTTAAAGACATCTCCTCACATTTAGAAAATTTTTAAAAGAATTATTTTATTTAACTTTTGTTTATTTATTTACTTTGACTTGACTGGAGAGGGACAGAGAGAGAGCGCGCGCGCGAGAGAGAGAGAGGAAGCAAGCCACCAGGTCTAGGACTCGAACCATGGTCACCCATGTGGGAGTCCAATCCATTTAACCACCACACCACCTGCCAGCCCCATATGTAGAAAATTTTTAAGAATAGTCTTTGTCAGGGCCAGTGGGTGGCATAGTGGCTGACAGCAGTTCGAGTCCTGGACCTGGCAGCTTGAAAATCATGCTGGGCACATGTGCATGTGTGCCCAAAATCCCAGGAGGAAAATGGAGGAGAAGGAATTGTGGTGTGACCATCCCTCCTGGGGAGGGGGGGGGTGATTTTTTCCTTTCTTTCTGTCTCTCCAGTGAGTGCATGTACCCAACAGCAAAATTTTCTCTCTTAAAAATAATTAGTCTGTCAGGACCAGCAGTTAGCCTAATGGCTATGTTGCTGGACTCCTACGTAGTCAACTGTAGTTCGAGTCCCAGACCCAGTGGCTTAAACTCACGCTGGGCACATGTGTGTGCATGCCCAAGATCCCGAGAGGAGAATGGAGGAGAAGGAATTGTGGCTTGGCCATTCCCTCTGGGGGGTGATTTCTCACTTTCTGTCTCTCTGTCTCTCTCCATCTTTCTGACGAGTGCATGTGCCCTATAGCAAAAACCTCTCCAAAAAAAGAAAAAAATAATTAGTCTTTGTCAGACTGTATATATCTTTTGTCACTGCTGTTTTAGTCTTCCTGATGGGGGAAGACCTTAACATTCATCTAAAGCCCACCATGAGACATAGACATCTTCACGAAGCATGCCGTTCTACAAAAACCCTGGATGCTGGAGTTGTTGTTATTTTTCCCTTTTAACAAATGAAAAAGCAAAAGCTCAGAGCATTTGCAGTTCACTCAAGGTCACACATCTCATAAGTGGTAAAAATGGCATCAAGCCCAGATCCAGGAGTGCCCAGAGGTTATGCATATGTCTTTACATTAAGTTGCGTTGAAGAGAAAAATACAGTGCCCTTTCCAGGGCTTCCCCAATCCCTAAGACCTGGAAGTGTAATTCCCGTAGCTTTTCTCACTCCTGTTTTCTCATTGTCATTTTGCAGCCATGTGTGTGTCCAGCATGAAGAAGCCTGGCTTTGTGGGAGCCTCTGCTCCTTGGTGTTCACCTGCACGGGCGTCAGAGTTCATGATAACTCCAACCAAGGCAGATTTCTCTCCCAGAGAAATTGCAACTTGGAGATTGTAGCTGCCTGATTAATCAGGAGGGATTTTGTGGCAAATGCCACGAGACACCCCGCCATCCCCTTTCAGCAGGGGAGGAAGCCTTTGCTCTGGTTGGCAGCAGCCTGCAATCAGGACTACCTGCACGACAGAGAGGTGAGGCGAGTAATCAGCGTCATCACTTCATCCCGCACACAATGCCTCCTGGCGGCTTTCCAAATTTCCAGCTCTGTGGCGGCCATACCGCACAGACCCTGAAGCCTTCAAGTCAGCATAGACCTGGCACATCTGCGTTTGGAAACCCACGCAAGTTTCTTGAGCTAAACGCTGAATTGATGGAGGTGTCTGTGGATTGGTAATTTACTCTCGGACTTGGAGAACTCATGCAAATCGAAGGTCTTAGCGAATATTTTAAAATGTGAGTTAACACATTTTCATGGTACTGGATCTTACGACAGGTAGGTTAGCCAGACAGGTGGAAGAACCGCCGAGCACTGCTGATTCTTTGTCGGCATGCATTTTCAAAGAGATAAGTTGGCTTTGATATGAAAGTTAAGTTTCCCTTGAGTGCAGGGTTTATTCACTCATCCTTTGAATAAATATTTAGTGAGTACCATGTACTATCCTGGAGCACGGCTAGACGGTGGGGGTGCAGTGATGAAGAAGACGTAGCTTTTGCTCCTGTGGAGCTGACATTCAAGATCCCTTCTAGGGTGTGAAGCGTCTGTTTATTTCTTTTGCAGGAGAAAATCCAATGCTTGAGGATTGGCAGATCTCTGTCCTAAGAGAAGAGATCCCTGCACACTTGGTATGAGTTTATTACAGCTCAACAATCAGCCTTGAACTTGGTGGGGGAGATAAAGTCATTACAAAAACAGAGATGACCATAAGAGGAAGGGCCCCACTTGACTTGCTGGAGTTGCCACTGATGGGGAAGTGGCAGGTGGGGGCAGGTGCAGTCAACTTGACGTGAGGTGCGGGCAGGCTTATCTCAGCTCCAGTTCTCCATTTTCTGATGTATGCGACCTTGGACTGGCTGAGACTCAGTTTCCTGGGTCATGACTTTGGGATGACACCATCTTTGTCACAGGATTGTTGGGAGAATGCAGTAAGACAGCCTTTCTACTCCACCTGGAGGTCAGCATGGCCTCTGCACATGTCCATCTTCTCTGACCTTCTTCGAAAGTTTTTCCAGGGAAGGGACAGTTCCATTCATGAAGCCCAGGCTGTTTACATACCTCCAATCTCCTTCTTCACGAAGAGCCTGGGCCACTCCGCAGAGGAGCTGTTTCCTTTAGCCTGATGACAATGTCCATTCTCCTCTAATCTGGGTCTGTTTTGAGAACAAAGGAGGGTACAGTTAATAAGCTCGTTGAGGGTCCTGGACAGTGGCACAGTGGTAGGACATGATGCTCTGTGAAGCAACCCCATGTGGGAAGATCAAGTCAGAGATCGCTCTGAGTATGCCAGGCATGAGCTTGTCTGTGATCCAAGGCTGGCTGAGGCTGAGGTAGATGGCGGTGTTGGGAACTTGGAGGGGGTGTTCTTTCTCTCTCCCTGTTCCTCTCACTTGTGGAAGAAATAAATACGTGAACTTATAACAATAATAATAATCACACATGAGAAACAGGCATAAACAAGGACTATGTACACCAGCAGGGATGCTTGGTCACCCTTCTCCAGCTGGCTTTGCCAGCTGCAGGGGCTGGCACAGCACAGACAACAAAGCCATGTCCTTCTGGTGCAGCCAAACAGGACAGTTTGAAAACCCTCTGGTGCACATCATCATGAGATGGCCTCCCTCCTGGCACAGAAGCTCTGTGTAATCTTGTGAGAGTGGGTGGGCTTAGGAAGATGATGGGCTATCACTCTCATGTCAGCTGCATTGGCAAAGGGGAAGTGACTCACAGATATAATTAAAGTCCCAAACCAACTGACTTTGGAGTCATCAAAAGGAAGAGTATCCTGGTGGGCCAGACTTAATCAGGTGAGTGTGCTGCATAGAGAAACTTGGTACTTCCTGAAGAGGAAGTGAACAAAAATCAAGCAAGGAATAAATTGGGAGAGGGGCTAGAATTTAATGGCAGTGTCTAGGAACTGAGTGAGGCCCTGACCAATGACCAAAAAAAAAAAAAAAAAAAAAAAAAAAAAAGAAATCATTAGATCCAGAGTTGTAAGGAGAATCCTTCCAACAACCCAAGGGAGGTTGGAAGCAAATATTTTCTTAGTTGAACTCAAAATGAAAACACAGGGTGGCTGACACCTTGACTTCAGCTTTATGAGACCCTGAGCAGAGAAGTTAGCTAAACCCTGTGCAGACTCCCCACCTAAAGAAAGTGTGAGATGACAAATGAGTCTGGTTTTAAGTCACTATGTTTCTGGGACTTATGCAGCAATGATAAATTAATACAAGCCTCCCTATCCACAGGGCCACCTTCCTCTTCCACCTAGTGCTCACTCTGGCCCACCTACCCACCTAATGACCCCTGGTCTTTAAACGTAGCTCCAGGCTCCTGTCTCTAGGGCGTGCTCATTACTCCCCTCTCCAGGTTCCCGGACATCCCCATATACACACAAGCTCCTGTCAGTGCACGTGTCCCTGTGTGTGCTCCAGCTTTTCTTAGATGCCTCAGTATACAGCGCACTTTATAAAAGCCGTGTCCCTTCCACCTGTCATGAAAGCGCAACCAGCTCTGTTCTGTAGCTACAGAGAAGAGGGCTAAGAATGAAGTAGTTCACCCAGGGCCAATTAGATGTTGAGTAATGGAAGAGATTGGGAACCAAGACCCTTGACTCCAAATCCTGCTCTCCTATCGGGCCTGCTGTCCTGTTCAACGGTAGGGTGTTCCAGACCTTAGCAGGACTGCATTGATGTGTCGTTTTGACATTTTAAAGTGTGCTTTCATGTAAATCACCTCAGATAATCCTCCTAGGAACCATGTGAGGTATTTTATCTTCAACTTACAGGTGAGAACACTGAGACACCAAGAGTGTTTGTTCATTCATTTACTCATTCCACGTATATGAACCGAGCACCCGAGTTGCCAGGTAGCATGGGGCTCCAGGAGACAGAGAAGAACCAACTGCCACCCCTTCCCCAGGGAACTCAAGGACCAGGGTGGGGAGAGAATGTGTAAACAGAGCCTTGCACCAGTCCAGGGGGGACTCTATAGTGCTGATGCAGCTGAAGCTCAGAGCGAGGTGTTTAATATAGCATGGAGGGGGAGTCAGAGTCAGAGGGCTTCCAGAAGGAGGTGGAGGATGAATATACGTTGAACCTTGAAGAACAAAGACAAGTGAGCTTGTGGTGATCAGGGTGACAGGACAGGGGGTCTTGCCCAAGATGCTACACAACTCAGAATGGGTGGACTTCCAGTCAGCCCTTTGCTTCTCGAGGTAGAGTGAAGTCACTGATAGAGTGGGGCCGTCACATTGTGTCCCTGCGACTCCCAAAGGCTCACCTCCTCAGGCTGTCCCTGAGGTCTCTATCTGGCATCCAACAGCAGTGGGGACACACAGATGAACACATTCAGGAGAATACACTCAGATACTCCCACATAACTGTACCGCAGACACACACACACACACACACACACACACACACAGGAACATACATATATACTCATACACTCACAGTCACATACATATACATGCCCACACTGCACACATAAACACACGCATACCTACACATACTCATACATATACACACATATGCACACATGCACACACGCTCTCACATATTCACATACACAGATAAATACATATATAAATACATACACACTCTACAGACAGACATACCACACAGACACACATGTGCGCACACACATTCACACATCTTTCAGGAAACCCAAGAGCAGCCCCAGCTCAGCAGAGCTGCCCAAGCACTGGTTCTTATTATGCAGAACAGAAAGGCGGGTGAGGGACTGTCAAACGCAGTCTTGTCCCCAGCTGCCTATTGAGAACCAGACAGACAGCACTGTGGTTTCCAGGCAAATTCCAGCTGCTTCCTCAGCGCCCAGGGTACATAAACCCAAGAAGCCAAATGATGATTTTCCCCTTCAGAAGAATAACATCACCTGGCCTCCCTCCCTGGGCTCTCGAGGTTTCCGTAGCATCCGGCCCCCACATGGGGCAGACAATCCCATCAGGATGAAGAGCTGGCCAAGGAACCAGGCAGCTCCATCAATTTCTCCTGAAAAGCCCAGAAGAAATTCAGTCACAGAAAATCCCTTCCCTCTTTGCTAATAAAACTTATCAGTGCAGGGCAGGAGGCTGGGAGGAGAGGGGCCCAGACACTCGCCTTGCTAAATTACCTGGAGAAATGGCCCTGATCAGCCATCCAGGCGCAAGAAAGGAAGGAAGCAATATAACATTTATTGAGTCTGACTGTTTTGTTTGTTTGTTTGCTTAGATTCTCTCGCTCAGTTCTCCCAGCAGCTCCCAGCAGCTCTGTGATATGTCTTAGGTCCATTTGAGAGATGAGGAAACTGAGGCACAATTAAGCACCAGGAAGAGAAAAAACAATGTGGGTCAGAGCTCTCACCCTGCTCCCTTGCCACATAGCCCAGGTTGGTGGCTTCATCTCCCTGCATCGCCGCCTCCCTCTGAGGACGCGCAGCTCTTATGAGCCGGTACAGGATGGGACGGGTAGTGTGGCAAAGCCCTGGCACAGACCTGGGCACTCAGGCATCCTCACTACTTACCCTTGCTGGCTCCTCTCTCTCTCCTGAGCTTCCTTAGTGTCCTCAGTCTCTCTCTGGAGTGAGGAATTAGCCCCTGTGGCTCTGGGGGGACCAGCCCTTCTGTGAACTTAACCAAGCAGGTCCCATGTAAGCACCCAGCATGGCGCCCTTCTTTCCAGAGCCTGGCGAGAGCTAAAACCCTAGCTTCCATGCAACAAATGTAGGGCAAGCCCCCACACAAATGCATCAAGGGGAAAAAAATAAATAAATGAAATAAAAAATTAAAGACTGCAGAAAGGGCTCTGCCAGTTCATGGTGAGGAGGACCTTGATCCTTAGTTCCTGGATTGGCCATGGTTGCTCTAGGGTTCACAAGCCCAGGGGGACCTGTGTCAGCCTTCACCAGGGCCTCCTTTGTGAGCCGTCATCTGTGAAACCCAGAGTTTCCCCAATAGCTCAGAAAGAATACGGCCTCTGAGGCTGTGAGACACAGAATCCCAAGTAGGCAAATCAGGCTGGAATGGTGTGGTCCCGAGGAAGCAACCGACTCACACGTAAAGGAAATGTGGGCTAAGTAAGAGGGAATTCCCCTAGGATGATCTATTAGACTGTGAAATAGTATTCCACAGGAAATGGCGCCGGGGGTGCCCGGAGGTATTTAAAACCTTGCTGGACTAAGTAATAGAAGCTGCGTGGTGTACAGAGCAGCGGAGAACTGGCCTCGGGGGAGCAGCTGCCATGCCCTAATAGGTCATCTCCACATAGACGTAATTTCCAAGCTCGCTCGCCTCCCTGTTCCATGGAGCTCGGCTGTTCTTGCCAGGAGAAGGCAGTGCTCACTTAGAGCTCAAGTAAGCCACGGGATATAAAGTAGGCATCGCTATCATGTCGTTAATAGGACGGCAATCCCCAACAAGCAGATAGACAGACTCAGTACAGTCCCTATCAAAATCCGGGCTGCCACTTTTTTTTTTTTGGACATTGGCAAGTCAGTCTTAAACTTCATATGGAATTTCAAGGGATTCAAAACAGCCAAAACAGTTTTTCCAAAGAAGAACCAAGTCGGAGAACTCTCACTTTCTGATTTCAAAAGTTACGGCAAAGTTGCAGTTTTCAAGACTGCGTGGTACTGGTCTAATGATAGACATAGAGATCAATGAGATGGAGTTTAAAGTCCATAAATAAAATCCTTATATTTATGGTCAATTGATTTCTGACAAGTATGTCAAGACAACTTAATAGAGAAAGAACAATCTAATCAACAAATGATGCTAGGCCCGCTGAATATCACATGCAAAGAATAAAGTTGAACTTCCGCCATGACATTTTACAGTATGTTTTCATGTAGATCATCTCAGATAAGCCTCCTAGGAATCATGCAAGGTGTTTTACCTGCTAGTTACAGATGAAAACACTGAGATACCAAGGATGTTTATTCATTGATTTACTATATACAAATGGATTATAGGTCTAAATTTAAGAACTAAAACTGAAAACTCTTAGAGGAAAAACATAGGAGTAAGTCTTTACAACCTTGGATGAGGCAAAGGATTCTTACATATGACACCAAAAGCACAAGTAGCAGCAATAACAAATAGATAAATTGGACTTGTAAAAATTAAAAACTTGGTGCTATCAATGATATCAAAAAAGTGAGAAAACAATCTATAGAATGGAAAAAAATCATTGCAAATCTATAGAATGGAAGAAAATAATTGCAAATCATGTATTTGATAAGAGTCTGGTATCCCAGGGACCAGCAGATGGCATAATGCCATGTCTCTGGACTCCCATGTAGTTGACCGCGGTTCGAGTCCCAGACCCAGTGGCTTAAACTCACGCAGGGCGTATGTGCGTGTGTGCCCAGGATCCTGAGAGGAGAATGGAGGAGAAGGGATTGTGGCATGGCCATCCCTCCTGGAGGGTGATATCTCGCTTTCTGTCTCTCTGTGTCTTTCTGGTGAGCGCACACGCCCTATAGCAAAAAACCTCTCAAAAAAAAAAAAAAATAAATAAATAACCCAATTAAAAAATAAATGAGCAAAGAATTTCAACATATATTATGCCACAAAAGTTATACAAATTGATGATAAACATATGAAAAGATGATCAATGTAATTATTTATTAGAAAATGTGAGCCAAAATCATAATGAGGTATCACTTTACACCCACTAGAATAGTCAAAACTGAAGACAGATAATAACTAGCATTGACAAGGTTATAGACAAATTGAAACCAACCCCAAGTTATGGTTGGTGAGAATGTAGGTGGGGGAGCCACTCTGGAAAATAGTTGGCAGTTCTTCAAAATGTTAAACATAATGATTCCATATCTTAGAATATACTCAAGGGAATTGATAACATATTAATTGATATGCACATCAATGTCTGTATCAACAATAATTTTAATATCCTGAAAGTGGGAGAAAAATCCAAGAGTCTATCAAGTTATGAATGAATAAACAAACTGTGGTATATCTATATACTGGAATATTATTCAGTCATTAAAAGGAATGAAGTGCTGATACATGCTACAACATGAAAGAATCTTGAAAATATCATGCTAAGAGAAAGAATCCAGTCATGAAAAGCTACATATGGAATGATTCCATTTATATGGAATGTGCAAGAGAGACAGAAAGCATTCATGTTTGCCACAGGCTGGGGTGGGATGAATGGGAATGACTGTAAGTGGGTATAGGATTATTAACTTTTTCTAAAATTAGATAGTGGCAATGGTCATCCAATTCTGCAAATACACTAAAACTCATGAATATTGTGCATTAAAAGGGTGAATTTGGGGCTAGCTGGCAGCATGGTAGTTGGGGCGACTGAATCCCAAATGGCTGACTGTGTAGTTTGAATCCTGGACCCTACAGCCTGAGAAACACGCCAAATGTGTGTGTGCCTAAAATTTCCAGCAGAGGGAGAATTGGAGGAGAGGGAGTTGTAACATGACCGTTGTCTATAGAGGTTGCTTTCTTTCTTTCCCTCTGTTTCTCTCTTTCTCCAATGAGTGCACATACCCTCTGGCAAATTAGAAAAAAATAGGCGAATTTTTTGGTATGTGAGTTATATCTCAATTAAGCTATTGCTTTAAAAAGTATATTCACCTCTGAACCTACCAGACATAATTTTTGGTTTACATCTCTCTTTCCATAAATACTTTTTCAATCAACAAATTCTTGCTATACATACAATTTTGTGTCTCATCTCAGTCTCCATTAATTTTTAATTTTTTTTCCTTTTGGCTATAGAGCACATGATGCACTCAACCAGAGAGAGAAGAGAGAGAAAGAAAGAGAGAGAGAAAAAGTGAGAAATCACTCCCTAGGAAAGATGGCCATACCACGGTCCCTTCTTCCCCACTCTCTTCGTAGGATTTTGGGCACACATGCACATGTGCCCAGCAGACTGAGTCTGGGACTCAAACTGCAAAGTTGGCCATATGAGATCCAGTACCTTAACCTTCACACCACCTGTTGCCCAAGTTTTAAGACTCTTATATGTTACTAAAAGTTCTTCATAAATACTATTAGGTTATTGGAAAAGACATGACATATTTTTCTAGGTAAAAATGTGTCATTACTTTTCCACCAACTCAATACTTTCCATGGTTGCCTAATATTCCACCATACAGCTCTAACTGTAACTTACATCTCTGTTCTTGAGTTGTTGGGTGTTTCAATTATTTCCCCAGGTCTTGCTATTATAAATAACACCTTTGTTGAACATTCCTTTTCTGTGTATAAACTCTTATCTGCATTTTTTGGATTGCCCTATTTTTTTTTTTTTTTTTTTTGAGAAAGAGGTTGTTTTTTTTTTTTTTTTTTTTTTTTTTTTTTTTTTTTGCTATAGGGCATATGTGCTCTCCAGAAAGACAGAGAAAGATAGAGAGACAGGAAGAGAGAAGTCATCCCCCCAGGAGGGATGGCCACACTGCAATTCCTTCTTCTATAGTCTCCTCTCAGGATTTTGGGCACACACACACACACACACACACACACACACACTCCCCACGTGAGTTTCAAGCCACTGGGCCCAGGACTCAAACTACAGTTAACCATATGGGAGTCCAGTGCCTTAATCATTATGCCACCTGCTGGTCTCACCCTATTTTTTTTTTTTAAAGGAAATCACACCTTGGATTTAAAAAAAATCATTATTATTTATTTATTTCATGAGAGACAGAATGTGCAAGAGAAAGTGAGTTCCTGAGAAAGAAAGAGAAAGAGAGAGTGAGAGACCCTTGACAGGGTCTCACCACTGCATGATCCCCTTCCTCCAGCCCTGTTGTCAGGATCCAGGGGGGACATGTGCGTGCCTCTTGTGTTTCAGGGCAATTAGGGGTCCTAACAGGGTTGGCCATGCAGCTTCCAGCACTGCAAATCAGTATGCTACCATTTGAGACTGGGCTGGAATATTCCCCTTTTAAGATAGATGTCTAAAATTGAGGTAACTTAGTAGAAGTACCAGTTTTAAGATTCCGCTGTGAGATCTGTGAGCTCCCCTCATTTGCTCCAAATAGCCTTCTTGAGATGTTTGATGCAGATACACTTAGTTTGCTTGGAATAGCAATCACATCTGCTGGAATGATATCTTGGTTTGGGGAGAGATTGTTGTCATTAAAATCAAACTTACCCAGGCTCTCATTTCAGACCTGCCACTTAACACTTGGAGTGACCCTGATCAAATGATATATCCCCATTGAACCTCAATTTTTCTCTCTTATAAAAATGGGCACAATATTGCCTAGCTATTTTAAAGAAAATAATGTACATAAAATATCCAGTGTCCGCTCATCAAATCTAGGCACTTATTTCATGTCTGTGTTTCTTCTTCCTTCTCTTCTCCATATACATCTTTATTGTGAATGCATACCTTCGGATTCTGACTCCTGAACATATCAGAATTCTAAGATGTGGAGTCATTTCTCGGGCAGCATGACTCAGCAATGCTGTGGTGTGATTGACAGGGGTAGGCTTGGAGTCTGAAGCTCAAGATTTGGGCCTGGGCTCACCACTCATTCACCTGGGCTCTTAGACACCCTCTCAACATTTTTTCTTATACAGTTTTTTGAAGTTTATTTCTTTCATGAGAAAGAGAGAGGACCCTCATGCTACAATCTACCCCTAGTCCCCAGCCAGTCTGGCTTACAGTGTGCTCCGAAAGGTCCTGGGACCTGAACCCGGGAACTTGCCTATGTGGGTTCAGTTGTGTTACCAGTGTACTGTCACTTTGGTGCCCCTCAGTATTTTTTTAATATGGCCTTTCACTAAGAATAGAAACAGCACTGGCCCCATAGCTCGGTAGTTAGCACTGCACAGGGTTTCAAGTCTCGGCCTCATTAGCTTGAAAAACATGTCAGGGACATCACATGTGCCCAGGATCCTGACAGGATGGAGAATATGAGGAAAAAATATTGTGGCGTGACCAGGCCGCATTGCCGAGGATGAGGAGCTGCTTTCTCTCTCTGTCTCTCTCTCTCTCTCTCTCCCTTTTTCTCTCTCTCATGCACTGGCATGCACTCTCTGACATTAAAAAAACAAAAACAAAAACAAAAAAACGAGCAGTTGGCATAATGGCTAAGTCCCTGGACTCCCATGTAGTTGACTGCGGTTGAGTCCCGGACTCGGTGGCTTAAACTCTTGCCAGCTTAAACTCTCGCCGGGCGCAGGTGTGTGCATGCCCAAGATCCCAAGAGGAGAATGGAGGAGAAGGGATTGCGGCGTGGCCATACCCCTGGGGGCTGATTCCTTGCTTTCTGTCTCTCTGTCTCTCTCTGTCTTTCTGGTGAGCACACATGCCCTATAGCAAAAAAAAAAAAAAAAAAAAAAAAAAAAAAATTGAAGGCAAGGAGTCAATTTCCCATCAGCCTTGAACCAGGGTCAGATAAGAAGCCAAATGGTACAATGGTTAGTGTGTCGCTAACAGTCTCTATAACCAATGGTTAAATTTATTGGTAGCAACTCTCTCCCGATATACCAGGTCGCTTGTGTGTACTCAACTCATTTCATTTTCTGCCCCTAGATTATAGGCCCATAGACTGACTGGGTAAGCCCCGGATCACTACATACTATAATAATTACTAATTGCATGTTTCCACATTCTGTGGCTTATTAGTAAATTGTGTGGAGAGAGATCTAAAAGTAATTGCCCTTTCCTGAAACTTCAGCAGCCTGCAGAAATCACAAAGAATTACCTTATTTACTTCCTAAGTGATTCCCAGTGGCCATTTATCAAATACACAGAAGAAAAAAAAATGGTACGATAACCAAATATTCTTCTGCTCGCTAATGATGTGTGAGGGTCACAAGAAATCTTGAGTGGAAAAGGCTGTTAAACAGCTGCCGACTAACTGTATGTAAATATCCCCCTGTGGGTAATAGCTTAATTTTGATCATTGTTCAAAAGAGCAGGCACTTTAAATTATTAATAGGTGTCAGCTACAGAAGAATGTTTAACTGGAAACTTACAAGAAGAGAGCTTGATCTGTACAAATGACACTGTGTCTTTAACCACCCTGGTGTGTGGGAAAGAAAGGAGGTGAAAAGAAAAGGATGAAAGACCCAATAAGCAAAAAGTTAGCCCCGTGTTTTCCTTGGACTGGGGTTTTGTGGCTTGTGGGCGTATTTATTTACCACCATGGCAACTGGCCTGGGCTCCCTTCGTTATTTATTAAGTTTGGTGATACCTAGGTGCCCTCTCTTCTGAAGGAAAGTGGGTTCCAACGAAGCAAAAGTCTCGAAGTCGCCAGGAGCAGCGGGCTATAATACAAGCATTCCACCTTTGCTGTGACAAAACTTTCTCACATCCCAACGGCTAATGCGGACGCCTTTCATGGTGAGCAGCACAGGCGCAGCTCTGCTCAAATAAACTGAAGATCTTATTTCAAATGATTCACTGGATAGAAACATCGCAATCACTGGAGCGTGGACTGGCCTCTGTGATCCGTTCTCTAAGGCATATACAGTGGATCATGGGATTTTAGAGTTTATAAGAAAGTGGCCAGTTTTTCTGTTTCCTTTTCTGGGTTTTTATAGCAATACAGACTTCTGGCATTTGGGGCAGCTGACAAGCATTAAGACTGAAATAAAGGAAAAGGTAGGATCCAGGGGTCAGGGAGAGGCTCTGCTGGGTGGATTGTGATCTGCCAAGATAAACTCGTTCCTGGTTTTCCCACTCTTTATGCTGCCTCTGCCCTCCAAGACCTGTAGGAGGAAGAGCTACTGTCCACGTGACTACACTCCGAGTGCTCTCAGACACCACCTTCTTTGATCCTCATCACACAGCGGCCAATCTCCTGACAGAAGACAAAATTCATAAGAAAACTGGCCATCAGAGATGGTGAACGACTGCCCAGGTCACACGGCTGCAGTTGCCCGAGTTAGGGCCTGAATCCAGTAAACAAAGTTGCACGGTGGGCTTAACTAAGACTTGGGCCTCAATCCAGTGAGCCGGAGGCACGCAGGGTTCCAGGAGGAGGTACCTTGATTACCCTGGAGCTTGACAGACCTGGGAAAGTCTCATCAGAGGCAGAAGCCCAAAGACCTCCCTGTCTGTGGGCCCTTCTCTACCTTCTCTTGGGCTATCCACTCTTCCTGCCCATCCTCCTGTCTCCTGCCCGATTGTCCATCCATTGGCTGTCTAATTCCCCTGACAACCAGGCCTCCCCATCATCTGCAGAGCACTGATGCCAAGACTGACAGTCTTTTGAGCCCAGGCTGAGCTGTAAGCATCACATCACCCGAAGCTCACTGTGGTTGTTTTGTGGGTGACTGGAGACTCTTCTGAAGAGGCATAAAACTCCCCTGGAGACTTCGCACCCCTCTTTTTACCAGGCACTAGCCTAGGCTCAGGCAGCTCTCAGTCTGTTGTTGAAGACTGTCACATCAACAACAAAGCTAAAGCATGTGTAAGAGCCAGGGACAGGAATGACATGAAAGCTGAGTGACCACTTGAGCAGTAGAGACAAAGGGACAAGGGAGTCTGGGATGAAGAAGAGCTTGTCTAGCAGGTAGGAGGTGTTTCCATAGAAAGGCAGTGTTTCCTGGGTGGCTTATTGCCCTCTCCTCTCTTACATACACACTGAGATAGCCTAGACCAACTTTGGGCATCACATAATGAATTCTTTGTGAATGTGCCAGGCAGCCTTGACAGCCTCAGGCCAAGTTATAGGAACCCCTTAATATCCTGTGCTGGTTCCCTCCTGGGAATGACCACCACCACCGGCATCAACCTGTTGGCGCGCCTGTTTGCCGTATGTGAAGGACGTCACACAAAAATGACAGCTGGCATTTATGGAGCCTTGCTATGTGACAAGCATGGCGCCTACAGCATTAGGGGACTCAGCTCACATTAGCATAATAACACTAATCTTGGTGCTCTCAATAGCCCCATTTTACAGATGAGGACAGTGACATTTAGCTAGCTTAGATCATTTGCCAGTGTTCCTACCTGGTAACCAGGCAGGGCCAGGATCAAACATCTTTTTGCCTGATGCGCATGTCAAAGCTTTAAGCTTTATTTAAGGTCTTCACAGGAGAGGGGCTCACTTGGAGGGCAGTGAGCTTCCAGAGAGGGAATCACTATGGCAGATCAGTGGATGGATGAGAGGGGCAAGAACAGAACTAGCAAAGTCATAAATCCGTGGAAGATCATGGTTTCACGTGGCCAGGGAGAAGAGTTTGCCAGAGTGTGGGGGAGGCTGTAGCTAAAACAAGACGAGCTACAGCTGAGACAGCCCTGTTAGAGTTGGGTTTTGCTCTATGACTTCAAAAAGGCTTTCACCAGGCCAGCAGGTGGCATAGTAGTTAAGGAGCTAGACTCCCACGTGGTTAACCACAGTTCAAGTCCTGGACCCGGTGGCGTAAAACTCACACCGGGAACTTGTGTATGTGTGCCCAAAATCCTGAGAGGAGGATGGAGAGGAAGGGATTGCAGCATCGCCATCCCTCCTTGGGGGTGATTTCTTGCTTTCTGTCTTTCTGGCAAGCACATGAGCCCCATAGTAAAAATCTCTCAAATAAATAGATAAGTAAATAAAATAGGCAAGACATATTACCATTATCCACTCCATGCTTTGTCTGTGGACTTGTTTGGTTTTCTCTGGAGCAGAGCTTCTCAAACGGTAGCCTGTATTGAATCACCTAGAAGGCCTATTTAAGCATAGATTGCTGGCCCCAACTTAGCAGTTCAGATTCAGTAGGTCTGGAGTCGGACAGAGGATTCTCATTAGTACCCAGGTGCCCTGGTGCTGCTGCCTGTGGACATGCTTGGAGAATATAAGCAAGCCTCAAAAAGTTTGCCAAAAAAATTTAAAAAGGGAATTAAACTGAAATTTTTCTCCACACAAAGCAAATATTGAAATCCATGCATAGCTGTTTTGTAACACACAGTTCCATGAACTTGTTGTGTTAGGAATTCCCACTCGCGTTGCCGAGGGAAGCAAGGGCTGGGCATGTGCAATAAGGGAGGTCCACTGCAGGCTTTGGGCAGGGCTCCCTCAGCAGCAAAGAAGAGCCCCCAAAAGGAGACGGACTTTTCCCCCTGTTGATTTTCATGTCCCTTGTAATGACTGGATCTACTAAAGCTGTCTTGCAAACCTAAGCACAACCAGCAGGACTGATCAGCTCCTGAGCCGAAAGACAGAGACCATGCAGGTCATTGGTGTCACTGAACTGTGAAATTGGCCAACCCCTAAACCTCAGCCCAGAAGTACGTCTATGAGGCAGCGTTTGCCCCTTCTTGTTCAAGCCCATTCAGGCCTTTCTTTCCTGTTGCTGGTAACTGGAGCCATCTGAATAGATGTGGCATATGCTCTATGAGTTCTCCTCTTGCAGTTTAAACTTTGGTGTTTTATTCTAAACCTTCTCCTTTTCCTCACCCCTTTCCTGGCCTCTCAAACTTCCCTGCCACCCAGTGGCCATTGACAGCCCATGGCACCACGTCTACCTCTCTGGTCCGCTCACCCAAGTCGCTACTGGACTACTCCCTTGAGCTGGCTGCCAGCTCCTCTCATTCTGTATGCACGGAGTTTATCTCATTTCTGTGCAAAGTTCTCTTCCCTCTCGGTTTCCTGTTTCTGCGACATCTCCATTCTCCTTTACCCAAGATCACATTTGAGGGTCATCTTTGTTTCCTTCCTCAGTTTCCGTAAGTAACTCTTCGACAAGTCTAGCAGTCTCTGCTCTACAATGTCAATCCTCTCATGTGTTCCTCGGGCCACTCCCTTGACCACCATTGTAGTTCATGCCTCTCCCTCCTCAGACTGAGCCTTGTGAGGATGGCCTCTTACCTGGTCTTCCTGAAGCCCCTCCCCACCTTCTAGCTGTCCTTGATCTTGGTACCAGAGCAATTTCTCTAAAATAAGGCTCTCAAAACAATGTTCCTACAGGAACCAGCAATCTACATATTAACAAGCCCTCAAGGTGTTTCTATGCATACAGAAGTTTGAGCTCCATAAGTTTAGATCCAATGGAATTTGCCAGAGGGCCACATCTTCTCTGAGGCATAAAGACCTCAAGACTCCATTCAAATCAGTTTTTATTAACAAGGGAGGACCAGAGACTGTTTCTTTTGTAGGCTGCCACAAGAATCAATTTGGGTACCATGGGTAAATACATCAGAGAAAGACAGACATACAAGAAAAGAATAATGGACATGAGGGTTTTAAAAATCATTCGCTAAAAATTTGTTTAGTAATTACTATATGCCAGATACCTTATAAGCACTGGGGTGCTCTTCTGGGAGTTGTTTTGTTTTTAGCAATTCAGCATTTATTCCTTCTCTTTGAGTAGCAGTACCCAGATGTTCCTCTGAAAACCTGTCCATTGTCAGTCCAAGTGTCAGGCAGAGCTGGCTTTAACCCTAGGTCCAGGAAACACGTGACTCGTCTCAGTTGATGAGAGCATGGCATTGCCTTGTGATGGTGATTGGTTTAAGAGTGAGCACGTGACCCAAGCCAAGGCTCCAATCATTGCTAACCATGGTACTTTTGCTTATATGATTTGGAAAAAGACTTTTCTTTTTACATTCTACTACAACAAAGAATATAAGCTTAGACCTTCTGAGAGGCCAAAGATACACTCTGGGAATGAAGCCAGGGAGAACGGAGAGTCAGAAAGAGTGGTCATGACAAGATACCATGACAATGGTATCTTTACCCCTGAATATTCCTGAAGCAGTCTGTCCTCAGAGTTTTCAATGATGTGAGTCAGTGAACTACCTGTTTTACCCTAGCTGTTTTGCTTTTAGTTCTCTATTAATGCACATAAAAAGATCCTAGTACACCAGGGTCAGAAGAGCTATGGCCCAGAGTAGACTGAGATTCAGGGAAAATTAATTTTAAATTTATATTCAGAGCAAGGAATTTGAGGAAGAAATTAACCTGTTAATCAACACCAATAAGATGTGCCGATGAAAATGACCCTTGTCTTTCTAGCCCAGAATATGACACTCTCTGGACTGAAAGGAGAACTCAGGCTTCTGAAGAGGGAAAAGAAACCCAACTGACAAACTTAAATTAATTCAAGACCTCTGGCCAGTGGGTAAAAGGGGAGCTTGAACATGGAGTCACTCGTCCTTGACTGCAGATATCAATAGGGGTTATGAGAAAGGGGAAAAATGGAGACATGGGATATCTCGCTCAGATCTGTGAGTTCCTGCCTTGAGAACCCTGGCTGCAGTGCCAGACAGAAGGCTGCTCTCTGAAGTTTGCAGGTTGAATGGAGATGAGCGAGGCTGTGCTAGATTTCAAAAATGACACGAAGGCAACATTAAAGGCCCGTGACTAAAGTTCTTGAGCAAGATTTGGCAATGAAAGGAATGGTTTCATAGTGTCTGTAAATTTATGTTGGGTCCTAGCAACCACGGTGTCCATTTAAAAACTAGTCCTGGTAAAGCAATCTAATGGTCTTTTCTTCCCTCCCCTACCCCCTTATCTCCCTCCCTTCCTTTCTTCCTTTGTATTTCTTCCTTCCTCCCTCCCTTCCTCCCTCCCTTCCTTCCTTCCTTCCTTCCTTCCTTCCTTCCTTCCTTCCTTCCTCCTTTGGTTCTTTCTTCCCTCCTTTTCTCACGTGTGTGTTGTAACTATTAGATAGATACGGGAAATGGCAATTGGGCACAGTGTCTTTGGATTTCAGCATGATACATACTACAGTCTTCATGGTCTCCTTTTGGGTAACATGGAAATCATAGCTCAGGTAATAATATAGTCAAGAAGGTGGACTTATAACCACTTCGCGAACCATACTCAGGGCTTGCTGATTAATTCATTCCTGTTCGGCTTGTCAGCTCAGGAGCTCTCCAGGGACATGTGATAAGGCTTTGTCCTTGACTCTCTCCTGTTAAAACAAATTTTGCAAATACTTGAAGGAAGGCACAGAAAGCTCTTTATCAAATCTGTGGGTGCCCCTGAAATGGGAGGGGACAACAAAGGAGGTGGATGGGGGAATTCCAGTCCTTAAAGCTCTCAATGGGCTATGGTGATGCAACAAAACTTACAAGGCATAAACAACATAATGAGGGAAAGTGAGCTTCTGCAATTCTGAAAACCTCTACTATACAAGCACAGAGTGAGGAAGTTACATCTTGGGAGCAGCCCGAGCAAGAGAAGAGAGGAGTATGGGTGGTGAGCTGCTCAGTATGCATCCTCATTATTCTCCAGCACTCCCTGGGAAAGAAGTAACTTGAGGTTGCATTAACCGAAGTAGAGAGTATAGAACAAGGAAGGTCAAAGCTGTATTCAAGAATTTCCTGATCAGGCCTCACTTGAGTCTTACATTCAGTTCTCAGTTCTAAGACTGAGGAGGAAAATTGACCATCTTGAACATACTCAAATATCATTTTAAGAGTAGAAGGGAGTGTTGCTGCCAACCTGAAGAAAAAACTCAGAAGAGAGCTATCACAATTTATGGCTTTTCAAAGGGCTTCAAGTGACAGTGTCTGCTGTCCAAGAGTTGGAGTTAGCATCAAGAAGTAGAAGCCCTCCTGGATGAGCTTCAGAGCCAGATCTCACATGGCCAACTGTGGTTTGACTCCTAGCCCCAGCAGCTTGAAAAACACACTGGGCACATGTGTGCATGTGCTCAGACTCCCGAAGGGGGGAGAAATGGAGGAAAAGGGAATGTGGTGTAACCACTACCAGTTGAGAGTTTCTCTCACATTCTCTCTGGGGAGTGCACGCAGCCTCTGATGAGAAGGAGGAGGAGGAGGAAGAGCAGGAGGAGAAGAAGCTCCTCTTCTTGGGATCCTTCAGAATTTTAAGCCAAAGATCAATAGTACAAGTGCCCCAAGCTGTAACTACCACATCGAAAGAAAGTGCAGGGGGACCAGCAGTTAGCGTAATGGCTATGTCGCTGGACTCCCATGCAGTCGACTGTGGTTCGTGTCCCGGACCCGGTGGCTTAAAACTCACGCTGGGCGTGTGTGCATGAGTGCCCAAGATCCCGAGAGGAGAATGGAGGAGAAGGGACTGTGGCGTGGCTGTCCCCCCTGGGGGGTGATTTCTCATTTTCTGTCTCTCTGTCTCTCTCTCTCTGTCTGTCTAGTGAGCGCACACACCCTATGGCAAAAACCTCTCCAAAAAAAAGAATAAAAGAAAAAGAAAGAAAGTGCAGGGGTGAGTCCCTCATCAGGAGGAGTATCCCAGCAGATGCCAGACACCAGCTCATCAGGGATTGTCTCCAGAAGGCTTGATCTCTGGCTGAGTAATGCAAAGTGATGACGATACCACCATCTGCTCTGCCTATGCACATCTGAGTCTCCATGACAAGTATATTCGCAGAGGACCCAGAGTGGGAAGAAGAGACAGAGCGATCAGGAAGAGACAGCCAAGGCATCTCATGCTGCATCAAAGTGGAAGAGGAAGTAAAATAAGACCCCTCCACTGATCTGGGGTCTTGGGGCTCTCTGGTGACCTTGAGAGAAGAAGAGTGTTTTTCTTTCCATGTCCAGGGGTGCCTCTCCAATTATCTCTCAAGCCTCCACAGTGATATGGAAAACCACTTCCAAAATTAAACCTCCATTGAGAGCACACATTAATAACACACCAAAGGACACGTAAATTACACCTACGAGTCATACCCCGTTGCAGATGAATACACTGAATAACGTCACATTCCAACAATATTGAGAGGCACACTATAATTAAGCTACCACCATCAGCTTGGAAGGCTGTGTTGGAATAACTTCGGACACACACAGCAATCCAGATGGGTAAGGTCTGAAAAAATCTCCCAACGTGGAACTGTACCATTGTAACACCGAATAAAAATCATGGGTTCTGAAGTCAAGCTGCCCTAGATTTTCATCCTCGTCCTACCTATGCCTGCTTTGAAACCTTGCACAAGTTCCTTGACCTCACTGAGCCTCAGTTTCCTGATCTGTAAAATGCAGGATTTCTGTGTGGCTCTGGGCAGCACTAATCCAGAGAATGCATGCAAAGTGCTTTGCACAGAATGAGCGCCTCACACAGAGAAGGCGGTCCCCTGGCTTGCTGACCACGGCTTACTGTCAAAAATCATCGTGCTGGTGCCATCCGTTAGCCTCCCGCTTGTCACATGTTTTCTTCAAGTGGGCATTTCCAGTTATTTTTAAACTGAAATGTGATTGCTGCTTTGACATCATGATTACAGCCCTCGTGGTTGACTGGGTGACTCTCCCACCTAAAGTGAGGGGACTGTCATCTGTTTTGATTCACACTCCTAGCCTGAAGGAATGACTACTAATCAATGTCCCATGTTCAACAAGTCAATCACTGGGCTCCGTCTAGTTCATGAGTATTTAGTGAGGCAGTCGCTGTGTGAAGGAAAATCACCACCTGGCGGTAGGCAGACTAGAGTTCGAGTCTTGCACCTCTTCTCACCATGAGAGTTAGACTGCTCCCTCATCCCAACCTGGGCTGATATCATTTGACCTCACGACAGCCCTTGGAGACAGGTATCATTATCATCCTATCTAGGAACGTCACAATTTATTGCACATCCATCTCTGCGCAAATACCGTAACAGATGTGCTTTTTGCTTATGGACACATTAATTCACCTTTTCTCCCTTACTTATCATTTCCTTTCTCACTCCTACCCTTTCCTCCCACCTCCAGACTTCACTCTGAGATTCATCTCCCCAAGCCCCAGGCAGAGGCTGAATAAGCTAGCAGGTGAAAAAGCTGAGGTATGGCCCACATACCATCCTCAATGCTTGCATAATCATATATAATTACACTTTCTGATTATTCTTGATTTTACAATGTGGGATTATATTTTATACACTCTTCTGCATGGGAAACCTCTCCAAGTCGATGACAAATGCTTCTGAGTGACAGCCTGGCACTCACACTGTGGGGCAGAGGTTCAGCTTCTTCCTCTTCTCCCCTCCTGCTGGGCACCCCCCTTGCTGCCTCAGCTCTTACCCTATGACAGGAGATGGTGCATGAAGCATTCCTGGAAACACACACATCCTTCCTCTCCAGTGTTTGACTGGACAAGCTAGATCTCTCTGTCTCTATTATTCCAAGGAGAAACCCAAAATACAGAGGGGTTGTGTCTAGACTCATCCAGCCAGAAAGTGTCAGAAATGGTTCAAACCACGGGATGTCAAATTACATACAATTCATAATACTGCAGTGGACATCTTTCCCCTCGCTCCAACTTCTTTTCTGCTAGGAGCAAGTTTTTCCATCCAACCGTGTCAAGGTTTGCCCTAAATTCTCTCACCCTCTGGACATAGGTGGTCAAGAGTGTTTGGCTGTCGAAGAGTAGCCCAGTGGTGAGGTGGAGAAAATTCAGAGTGGATAAGGAACGCGAGGCTGCTGCAGTCCTGGCATGTAGCAAGGGCTCATGGAAGTGTGCTAAGAATATGTCACTGACTCCATAAAGAAGTACCAAATCAGGCTCCAAGCTAGCAGGGAGCAGGGAGCAAACTTCTCCAGCCCTCTCTGAGGTGCCATGAGTAGTCTTGGGCCTTGCTTATTTCCGTATTGATAGCAGGGCTGGACTTCCCGGGCATATTGTTAAGGGACATTACGGCCACTGTGACTGGTTGTACCAGACAGGCCATGGAACACTGTTACTCTATTCCTGAGCCACATGGTCCCTACCTCACCCTTAATGACTGTGGGGGAGGGTCCCCATCTGGGGACTGGGAGAGGGGAGGATTACAGAACTGAGCTGGAGGTGACTTGTACTTCAACTCGTCATCACACCCATAAGGAAACTGAGGCCCAGAGCAGCAAAGGGATACTCCTAGTGTGTCCCAAGGAACTGGTGATAGGGTTGGGATGTGACTTCTAATTTCCTGGAGTTATTATTTTTGTGTTCTTCATCGTGTTATTGCCATTGTATATACATGCATGTCTGTATTCTCTTCCTCTTTAGAAGTCTTTATGACATGAACATAGATTAAAATCCAGGGTGATGAGATTCAAAGAAGCCCGAGTTCAAGTCTTAGCTCTCCAACCTGTTGGGTGGCTTCAGAAGAGTAATTCAAACTCTGTAGGTTAATAAGAACAGTCAGTCCACTGGGAGTCTGAAGGCTCAATGAAACAATAGCATAAAAGGACTTAGCGGGAAGCCTACCACATAGAGCATGCTCAATAACTGTGGGTCACGTGTTTTATTTCCTATTTCCTCCTTTGAATTCTTGCAAAACCTTTGCAATTCCCGAAGCTTTTGATACAACTTGTTTTCCCCAAACAATACTTCTTCTGACACATGTGTAGATGCAGGTTGTCTCTGTGAAGCAATTCCAGACCCTGTTTTGCAGCCTTTCATCCACTGAAGCCCTGAGGAGTTGCTGGCCTGTGCTTACCTTCTCCAGAAGCAAGATTCTGCTGACGGATTTCTGGTGAACACAGCAATGAACTTATTAAGGAACCAGCCAGGAGGGGTGGGAGCAGGGAGGCAGGTGTGCAGCAGCGAGACAGGGCTGGGCCATCCATCTCATTCCTTGCTCTGTGTTCAGGTGAAAAGGGAGGGTGTCTACGAGGCTGTCTTCGCCAACCGTGAGAAAGAAGCCGCATCATTCCTTTTGAAATTTTTCCTTCTACAACAGAGAAAGATCCTGGGGACAATTAGGGTTATTGTAAGTTGTTATTAAAGTCAAGAAGAAATGGTAGGTAGAGTCCGTGAGTCACCTGCCCACACAGCAAACAAAAAGAAAAAGAAGAAGCTTTTTGAGTGGCTCGCCCTGGGTGAGTCTGTGCCCCTTGCCCTTAATGACTGTGGGGAAGGGTCCTGCTCAGCCTCCTTCCTGCCTTAGAAATGTTCACTTTTTGGGAAACTCAATAAAATTAATTCAAAGCGTGGACTATTAAGTCGTCATGAGCTATGAATAATTCATTGGGAAAGTAGATGTAACACATTTTTACATTTTGGAGCCCACGCCCTCTCCCCTCCTTGCCTCAGGACGGATGGGTTTTCATCACCAACCTGCCCTAGTGCATTAGGGATCCGGTGCTCAGCGCCTACACTCAAGGACGCCAGAGCCCCCATCTGAGCCTGATGTCCACTTCCAAGCCAGAGCCAGAATGTATGCGGCTGTAATGACCCGCGGTGACCTGCTGAGGTCAGAAAGCTTCTTAATGACCAGGGGGACTTGCTCACATCAGAATGTAAGAGGAATTCCTGTTGTGATCAAGCCTGCCTCTGCTGATTATCCTCTGGTTCTCCAGGAGGGCTTCTGCAGGACGACCCATCCGCTATGCACGTCCCCCGCACCTCACGGCTTGCTTCTAAGTTTCCCTCTAAGAAGGCATCCCCCACATCACTCCTGGGAAGAGGGAAGAGATAGGACAACACCTTCTGACAGCCCCCAGAGAGCCAGGGTGCACAGGCCCATGTGGGGGAGGGAAAGGCTAAGCTGATCTCGAACCCCATGGGACCACCACAGGGCATGGGCCCTCGTGTCACACCATGTGGCTCTGGGGCCACAGCGGGCTCTCTGTGCATGCCCTCACCCAGACTCTGCGCTGCCAGAGGCTCCTGGGATTCCGACAGGGTGGCAGGGCTGCTTTCGTTAGGCAGATGGCAAACCTGAGTGAGGCTTGAAGAGCCCAGGAAATGGGTATGTGTGCCTGCAGGATCTGCTAGGCTTGAAGTGGTCCCTAATCTGGTTGGTAAATAATTCCCCTACTTATTATTTCACCGAGACTGCTGGATGCCCACGAACTCTGCTCATTCCTAAACTGGTCTCATCCAGAGCCAGGCCCCATGCTCAGGGCTGGAGACTTGGGGATAACTCACACCCAGTTCTTGTGATGAAGGAGCTGTCACTGTGATGAAGCTGAGGGAGGACACTCAATGCAGTCTCAGCGGTGACAGGGCTGTGTCGAGGGATGAAGCAGACACTGTGGGGAGCCCGGGGGAGCAATGCTACAGCTTGGCCTCTGTATCCCTCTCTGTTCATCCCTTTGCCCCGCCCTCATTCACTGTGCTTCAGTCACACTGGCCTCCGTCACCTCCTCCCCTAAGGACCTTCCAGCAGCCATGGTTTTCCCACTGCTCTGTACTGCGGATCTTCTCCTGCTTCAAGCACCTCCCTGGTCACCTCGGCTAACAGTTCTGCTCAACTTTGGCCCTTCAGATTATCAACTGCAGTTTGTCATGAGTATTTATTTATTAATACGGTCTCTCTTTGCCACGAGACTGCAAGACCCATGAGGGTGAGCACATGTCTGCCATGTACGCTGGGGTAGCCCCTCCCATAGCGCAGTCAGATCACAATCAGTACTGAGTGAACCACTAAATGAATACACACCAGAGAGACCCTGAGAACTAAAACCATCCCAGGAAGGCTGAGGTGAGAGCACAAGTCCATCGGGAATCTGGGAGAGCTTCATGGAGGAGGTGGCATTTGAGCCTTGAGGATTATCTGACTATGAATTACAGCATGTCCTCCTCTCTCCTTTGCAAGTTCAGAGATGACGTATGGATTCACAATGGAGAACAGAGTGCCACAGCGGCCAGACTATGTACTTTACCTGAGGATCAGAACACTTGGGGAACGCAGTAACGAGTGGTTGAAGCCCGCTGAGCCTGGAATCAGAGTGCATGTTTGCTGAGAGTCAGGGGCAGGGGCTAGACAAGCACAGCCTGGGAACAGAACCCTTCACTCTCCCTGCCCAAGTACATCTTTCGGACATCATGCTACTTGATGTTGTCAGTTTCTGGCCAACCTCTTTCGTTTGGTCAGTGCTGCTGGGGACCCACGCAGCCATGGCCTCTGCCTTCCCTTCGCATACACACCTCTATGCGTGCCTACACCACACTCATAGCACACCCTCGACAGCCAGGGAGAAGAGCACGGCCTGTGCTCCTGGGCTTCCAGGTGCTCAGTTAGAGCTGGGGACTTAGTAGTCCCTGCACCCTGACAGAGAAGACTGGTATGTTGGTCAGAGACCACGCCCGGAGACAGGAGCTTTGGGATTCTTCGTGCCCCTCACAGGTGAGGAGTAATGGCCCCACCACTGTTTGTTTCCTGGCGATATAATATGTTTGCAAGCGGTGGGTGCATTTCACCCCCGAGCAGCCTCATCCTTCCTCAGTGTGATCAGAGGAAGAAAACTGGCTTGCATCTGATCCTCCCTACTTTACTTGTGTTCTTCGCTCATCCTCAGTATCTTCATCTGTAAAATGATAGCTCCTTAAAAGGATTGCTGTAATTTCCAGAAATTTGCATTAAAAAAAAAAATCTGTCAACTGCCCAGTTTTAGAAACCAAATGAGATGATAAAACTAGGGTTGGGGGCAAAGAGAATAGAGAGCATGAAATCAACAAATACAGAAACAACTAGTTAGTCCAATTATGAAAATTAATAGAGAGAAGGCAATACCCCAACTAGTATTTGGAAAGACAATACGACCTTTGATACTGTACAGAGGACATTATAAGATTAACATAAAAATGCACATACCTGTATCGTGAAACATCTTTAAATCAGGACCATATATGATCTACCATATAAAAAGTGCTAAAATTTACTTTAAAAAAATGAAAATATCATCAGATAAAACATTGGAAAAAATGGGGGACAAAAGTCAATAATCTGTAGCCTTAAACAATATATTTAAAAAAAACAAAACAAAACAAAAAAAAAAACAATACGTGTGCCTACTGGGAGCATGGTGGTTAAGGTGGCTTGATTCCACATGGCCAACTGACTGCTTTAAAAACACACCAGATGCGTATGCATGTGTGCCCAAAATCCCAATAGGAAACAGAGGAGGGAGGAAGGGATTGCAGCCTGGCCAACCCCACCCTGTCTACAGGGGGTGATTTCTCACTTTCCCTCTCTCTCTGTCTCTCTCAGGCAAGCACATGTGTCCTATAGCAAAAATACATAGCAAAACACACAAACAAACAAAATCTAGAAGCTCAAGAGTTTCATTGTGTTTTTTTTCCTCCAAAATTTCAAGGAATAAATCATGTCAAAACTATATAAACTATTCTAGGATGTTACAAACAGCTGAGATGAAATCTATTCATTTTATGAGTTAGAATATTACTAACAACCTTGTTTGACAAAGATAATATACAAAAAATAAATCTGCAAGATAATATCAGCAGTGAATTTACATGAAAAAAATTCTAAATAAGTATGTCTATGTATCAGATTTTGGAAGTACATTACAAGAATAATGAGCAATGATTAGGTATGGTATGATCTGGGAATGACAGGTTTGAAATCTATTAACAAAATATATCAAGTTAGAACTAATAAGAGAAAACATAATTGTACCTTTACAATTCTATTAAAATACATTTACATAAAAAATTATGAAAAGAAAAGTTGTTAAACTAGATGCTATCAAAATGGTTCTTCTAAAGATCATTGAGGAAATGAAAAGAAGATCTATGGACTAGCAGAAAATAGCTGCAAGTCATATGTCTAAAAAAGAATGTGTATACAAAGTGTGTATATATATATATATATATATATATATATATATATAAATAACCTGTTTAGCTCAATAAGGGAGTTCAAAAATATAGTTTTTAGGGACCAGCAGTTAGCGTAATGGCTATGTCCCTGGACTCCCATGTAGTCGACTGCGGTTCGCGTCCCGGACCCTGTGGCTTAAATCTCACACCGGGCACATGTGTGTGCGTGCCCAGGATCCCGAGAGGAGAATGGAGGAGAAGGGATTGCAGTTTGGCCATCCCCCCTGGGGGGTGATTTCTCGCTTTCTATCTCTCTGTCTCTGTCTGTCTGGCGAGCGCATGCGCCCTATAGCAAAAACCTCTCCCCCCCAATTATATATATATATATATATTTTATAAAATTTTAATATATATAATTAATATATAAATTTTATAAAAATGATATATATATATATATATTTTTATTTTTAAAACAGCAAACTATCTGAACAGCCCTCTCATCAAAGAAGCCTGCAGGTAGCATGGTAGTTGGGATGCTGAACTCCTATGTGGTCCGAGACCAGGCAGTTTGCTTTCTCACTTTCCCTTTCTCTCACTGTCTCTCTCTGGTGAGCCCATGTGCCCCATAGCACATTTAAAAAATAACAATAGTAAATTAAATAATTCTAAAATTAAAAAAAGTTATGAATGGTCAATAACCATATGAAATCAGGCTCTTCATCATTAATATTAAAAATACATAAATACATATCAAAATGAGACACCACTATACACCTACCAGAATGGCTGTAATCCGAAGGACCAACAGTGCCAAATGATGGTAATAATGTGAGGAAACTGAAACTTTCATATGTTACACGAGAATGTAAAATAGTACAACACTTTGGAAAACATTCTGACAATTTCCTGAACAAGTTAAACATAGACCTACTGCAGCGATCAGCAATCCCACTCCTAGATATCTATCGAAGGGAAATTAAAACTTATGTCCACACCAAGACCTGCAGAAGAATGACCACAATGGCATTGCTCATAATGGTTCAAAATTGGAAACAATCCAAATGTCTATCAACTAAGAAATAGGTAAACTTGTATATTCATGCAAGGGAATTCTTTTCAACAATAAAAAAGAAATGAACTGTTGTATTGATGAGTGTAACAAGATGGTGACCCTCAAAAACATCAGTCACCAGACTCAAAAGTCAGTATGTTGTATGATTCCATTTATATGAAATTTCTAGAAAAGGGACAGAAAGAGACAGAAAACAGATCAGCGTTTGCCTAGGGCTGGACTGAGAGCAGAGACTGACTGCAAAAACAAAACAAAACAAAACAACACAATAACATTCTAAGGGATAGAAGTGTTTTGAAACTTGATTATGGTAAATGTTTCCAGCCATATAAAATTTTTTAAATAATTATTTACTTAATTTTGTGTATTTACTCACTTGTTTTATTTTGACTAGAGACACACAGAGAGAGAGAGAGAAAGAGAGAGAGATAAAGTGAGAAAACAAGCCATCAGGTCCAGGACTTGAACTGTGGTTGGCCATGTGAGAGTGCCCTGTACCTTTACCACCATGCCACCTGCTGGTCCCCCATCCAGCTGTATATACATTTAGAAAGATAAAATTCATCAAACTGTACATTTAAAATGGGTGATTTTTATGGTATATGATTTGTACCCAACAAAGTTGTTTCTGAAAGAATATACAGCAAACTGGTCAGTTGTTATCTCTGAGTATCCTCTCAGATTGCTTCTACTTTTTCCTCTCAATGACCATATATTGGCCATGCCTGTTAGCCATTGGTAGCAAATCAGTGCTGGAAGCCACATGGTCAGCTATGGTCAGATCTCCAGGTGTGCCTGGAAATACTCCAGGCACATACATATATGCCCCAGATCCTAACAAGCTGAGAGCCTGGGAAAGGGGACCATGGCATGACAAGACCCTATGGAGAATGCTTCTCTCTCTCTCTCATGTGCACATACTCGTTACCATGAATGAAATAAACTTTATAATATATATATATATATACATATATATATATATATATATATATATATATGTAAATACACTACATTTGTAATATTTTTAAATTCCCCTATCACTGTGGAATGATTGCAGATGCTGTTGGGTCCTGACATGGATAAACAGAATGTTACTCTTTATTCAAAAATCCCCTCTTCTTAGGGCCATACATCCCCTAGCCAGCTTTCTTATTCCTCTTACTTATTCCAGAGCAGTGTTGACTTCAGCCCACTTGGGTGACTAATGGATGCCTGAGCCAGTGCTCATCAGAGGGAGGCCTTTCCCTCTCCTGGTCTGCAGGATGCTTTATCATTGCTCTTAACAGGCTGGTCGGCCTCAGGCTCTTCCTTCCCCAATGATTCCTGGGCTCCTACTGCTCATTCCCCAGCCAGAGCAGTAACATGCTGTGATAGCAGAATTGTTTGCCCCAGAAAAAAAACCATAATGTCACAACCAATAGGGCTCATGGCTTTGGCAGGTAGAGTGCAATCTGTGTAGTTGCAAACTAGAAGAGAAGAAATTGCTGGCATCTTCTGTCACGCACACCCCTGAGGAAATGGGATGGAGATCAGAACTGAGGGCACTTAAGTTTTGCTGGTGGCAAATCCCAAAGTACAGGCACTGGAATTGATCGGGTCAACCCTGCTGCTTACTTGAACCGACATTGAGCATCTCTGAGACTGTGTTTTAGTCACTTTGCAGACTTTCTGTGAAAACAACTTTAGAAAAAAGAAAAGTCTATTGTAACATGTTGGGCAAATTATTAGTTACCATTGCTTTAACTACTCTTGGCCACGTGGGAATCTCCAGCAATCAGATTCTAGCTCAGGTTGGGCATAACCCACCAACAATAGGAATTGGTCCTAAAAAAGAGATTGCCTGTAATGATGTGTATTTGAAGTGACTGGGGGGAAAGATTGGGGAGCAAGGTGGAGAGAGTCCAATGGGAGGGATCGAACTTAAAGGTCCAACCCTGTCATGTGGCATGGTATGCTAAGGACTGCACTTTTCCTCCTGCTCTGAACCACTGGGAAAATGGAGCAAAGATAGGAAATAACTCTTTCCAAAATGGGTCAGCAGGGTGTCCAGGACAGCAGTCTCCGAGAGAAGGGTAGCAGAGTAGGTGAGCTGTACAGTCTTCCACTTGTGATCACCGTGCTTTCTGCCTAGAGGCAAATGTTAAACCACAGGCCCAAGGAGGGGGAAACTGAGTTGAGGAGATGAAAATGGAAGTTTGGACAGGCCGAAGGGACTGGAAGTTGCAGGGCATAGTTTTGGAACAGAATAACTACCTCAAAAAGAACTCTAGGGAACCAGCAGTTAGCGTAATGGCTATGTCGCTGGACTCCCACGTAGTTGACCATGGTTTGTGTCCTGGACCCGGTGGCTTAAAACTTACGCCGAGGGCATGTGCATGTGTGCCCAAGATCCCGAGAGGAGAACGGAGGAGAAGGGATTGTGGCATGACCAACCCCCCGGGGGGTGATTTCTCGCTTTCTGTCTCTTATGTCTCTCTCTCTCTGTCTGTCTGGCGAATACACATGCCCTATAGTGAAAACCTCTCCAAAAAAAAAAAAAAAAAAAAGAACTCTAGAAATGTGCAAAGGTATCCCCTTAGATCTTAGAGGAACACTAGGCCTGCTTGCATAAAATGAAACTCCACATAATTAGGCAAACAGCAGATGGGGTGATGTAAAATAAATAATTTTCAGAGCTTGCACAGGGCAAAAAGACATTTGAACTCTGATAACCAGAATGGAGAGTCCTCCATGATCACCTGAGGCCTCAGAAGAGTCACACACAGATTTTCAGCCCAAACTATCCTGGAAATGAAGGACACTCCAGACTTGACCTAGCAGTTCTCAGAAAAGAAATTAGAAGTGACCAAATAATCTATATGCAGCTTATCTGCTTTCCCAAACAAAATGCACTCTCTTTAAAAAAAGACAACAAAATCCAGACACCTGACAACAGAAAACTCAGCCTGTCTACAATCTACTACAAATTACCAGGTGTACCAAGAAACAGGGACATGGGGACTAAAACCAGAAGACAAATCTGTTAAAGAAAGAGATGAAAAGTTGCAGAGTTGATAGAGCTGGCCGCAAGGACTTGGAAAGAGCAATTACATTACAGCATCCTAAGGAAAATAGGAACCCAATAAGGAGAAAATTAGATATATAAAGAAGCCAATGGGAATTCTAGAGAGGAAAAAAATACTACATTTCAAGGCCAGGAAGTGGCAGAACTAAACCCACAAAGGAAAGGTCCTGGGTTCACATCCCAGTATCTCCCTGAGCACATGGGCACGTGCATGTGTGGGCCCATGGTTTGGTCTGCTGAGATTGGGGATAGATCTTCATGTGAAGACTCTGGTGAAGGTGCTGTCTCTCTCTTGCTCATGGAAGTAAATAAATAAACTTTTAAAAAATATTATGTCTAAAATGAATATTTTAGTGGCTGAATGAACAAGATTACACATTGCAGTATCAGTGAAGTATTTACCCTATGTAAATTATGAAAGTTTCTGAAACACTAGTGAACTAGCAGAGCCTCCGTGAGCTGTGGGACAATATCAGCCAAGCATGTGCATAAAAATAAGGGTGGCAAAAAATACTTGACAAAATAATGGCTAAACATTTCCAAATACAATGAAATTTATAAACTCAGAGACCCTCCAAACTCAACAAATCCCAGGCAGGATAAACACAAAGGAAACCAAACCACAGTACATCATAAACAAATTACTGAAACCAATGATAAAGAAAAAGATTGCAGAGCAGCCAGAGAAAAAAGACAATTTAATAGAGGAACAAGTATTTGAAATCATTTTGGAAGGTCTGGGATGTGGTTTCCGAGGAATAAGAAGAAAGAGGCTGGAGAGTTTGAGTAAAACCAGATCTTACCAGCCAGACTAAGGGACTTGGATTTTATTCAAAGGGCAGTGGGGAGAGAGGAGGGTTTAGAGGGTGGGAGTAGCACCTTCAGGCAGAATGGTGGGAAGAGGGCCCTGCCCCCAGCATGGAGAACTGTCAGGAAGCCCAGGAGAGGAGTCTGTGGGCTGGGTGGGGCAGTGCAGCAGGGACAGGATCAAGTGCACAGACTAAGAGGCATTTAGTGCATGACGTCACCTGGGTTTGGGCTATGGGATGGGGGAGGAAGTTTTGCCTTGAGTTGGACCCTGAGCAATGGGAGGAGGCAGAGCCTTGGAAACAGGAACACAGACAGGCAGTCCCCAGTGGACCTCTATGGTGACATCCCTCTAGAGGTGTGAGGTACAAGCACAGAAGTGTGGTTTGCTAAGATGGCAGAGACCAGGACTTCTTCCACGGAAGTATGCACACTCACCCCATTACCTGGAGACCCTGTTAGAAAACGGCTTCCTACTTAGCAGGTCTTTGGTAGGGCTCAAGAATCTGAGATTCTTAAGAATCCGCAGGATGTCACGTTTGGGATATAATATTTGGACTAGCAAGGGGAGAGAGCACACACACACACAGAGGCATTTGCTCTCGCTCGCATCCCTGTCTGTAATTTCTGAAGCTGCGGTGGTGCGCTCTCTAAAAATTCCCGTCCTCCACATCCTGTTAGAGAAGTGCTGGAGAACTGGCTGCTTTCCAAATTTTCTTGCCCAGCTCACCCGCTCTTAAAATACCCTCAGCTGTAGATGCTTCTAGAATGGGAGCTGACCTGGAACACTTTGTGTCAAGGGCACAAAGCTTTCTAGCGGTTTCCTGGAATAAGAAAAAGAGAGAGAGAGAGAGAGAAGAATGTTTCTGAAAATTAGACCTAGCAGATCATACAAGCAGCAAAGCAGTGAGGTTGGGTTTGTAGAAAGCATGCCAACTGCCTGCCTGATACGCTCTTTTTTTTATATATATACAGGTTTTAAAAAATTTATTTAATTTCATTTTTTAGAATTATTTTATTTGACTATTTATTTATTTATTTATTTTAATTTGACTAGAGAGGGACGGAATGAGAGAGAGAAAGAAAGAGAGTGATAGAGGGAAAGTAAGAAGGCAAGCCTCCAGGTCCAGGACTTGAACCATGGTTAACCATGTGGGAATCCAGCACCTTAACCACCATGCCACCTGCCGGCCCCTGATATGCTCTTTAAGTCTCACTATCACCCCTCAGACAGGGGCCATAGCACCCACCATGGAGAGCTCTTGTGAGGAGGAAGCGAGATTCCTTCCATGAGTGAGCTGCTGGAAACAGGGAGTGAGTGCGGTGAATGTGCAGAACATTCAAGAGCCTGCTTTCTCTCCAGGATCGCCTGGCCTCTGAGTCAGTTGTACCTGGGCTCCAATGCTGGGTCCATCTCTTATTATAGATGAAGCTCTTGAACGTTTTCTTAACATCTTTGGGCCATTTATTAAACAAGCGAATAAAAAATAATAACAATGAAAGCTACTATGCAGATACGTGATGATGACAAAATGAGCCTGCGTTTACAAAGCACCTAGTACAGCATGCACATGGAGTAGGGACACAATTCAGGTGAGTTGCTTCCTCCTTTTTCTCTGCTGGAGACATTTTGTTGAGAGTTCATGAAGACTCCTATATATTCCTCTAGTTATTCTTAATATAGCATAAAGGGTTGCCATTCTCTCTTCTTCTATCTCTCCCAGGCCTCCCTCGACAGCCACTCCCCTCCCTCAACCCCACCGACACTGGGGTTGTGAAATTCAAAAGAAAAAAATAACTCCTGAACAGATTAGTAGATGACATCACACAGCAAAGGCATTTTCTCACTGGGCGTTCCTGATGGCGTCTGTGCTGTGATTGGTCTGTCTTTGTCCCCTTCCTTTTTCCATGTTGAGACACAGTTCCTGGCTTCTCCAGAATACGGCAAATTAGCGTATTACATATGTTAAGTGGGCCAGTTTCCAGAGTTCACCCACTATGACCCTTGAGCCCCATGTGCCCACATTGTGAAAAGGGAAATGGGCACATGCTGGACTTTTCTGGAACCAAATCTGACCCCAGGAGCTCTCAGCTTACAGCCAGATTAAGTCCTGATGGACTGAGCCTCATGGCTAAGAGAGATGGATCCACATGGCTCGCTGCAGATTGCATCCCAGCTCCCATGGCTGGAAAAACACACCAGGCACATATATGTGTAGGCCCCAAATCCTGATGGGATGGAGAAAGGGAAGAGGAGAGATTGTGGTCATGCCCATTGAGGGGTCTCTCTCGTTTTTTCTGTCCATCTGTCCATCTCTCTTGGGCAACTGCATGTGCCTTCTGGGGAATAAAGTAAATATTAAGCCCTGAATCCCCAGGCAGGAAGGTCTGCTATGCAAGACCCCCAGTGGGCTCATCTTGAGTTAGAAGTTGCCTGTGGCAGCCGTTCCGTCACTGCAGAGTGGGTTTCCAGTGCCCACACAGACCCTGCTCTGGACAGAAAGGAGTCCTCACAGGCACACCTGCTCAAGCTGATTCAGACGCGCAGAAGGCAGGGAAGGCAGGAAGGGGGGTGCATAGTACTGGCTGTTCCCCCATCCCATGGAGCATAATGGAGGGCTGACAAGCTCTGGGACAGGCCAGCCCACAGTTGGCAAAGCTGCTCCAAACACCCTAGGAATAAGTCTCCCAGATTTTGATGCTTGAGGGGACCAGGCATGAAGGGCAACTTTGACAAGACACTGAGCTGCTCTGCACAGAGGTTCCTTTTCTGATAAAGTGACCCATCACCATTCTGAATAGTACTGAACTAAAAGGCAAAGAGAGTCCCTGGGGTGAAGAGTCATTGGGGGGACTGTTATGCTCATGCACTTGAATGCCACATAGGACCCCAAAAGGGCATTGCCTCCACCAGTCAACCTTCCTGCACAGGCTGACCAAGACTTCCAGCCCTTTCCCTAGACCAGCATGACAGTGGACCCCCAAAGTCAGCTCCTGCCCTATACTGTATCACCCACAGCAGTCACAGAGGGATGAATGACACAGGACTGGGGTGGTCGAAGCCTCCCTCCTCGGGGAGAGTCACACCTCCTTCCTGCATTTTGGCACTTTATAAGCTCAGCCAGTCAGGACCAAAGGAGCTGGGCTTTATTAAAGAGGATCAAGTCCTGTCCACATCTGGTGCTAAAAGGTAGAAATGTCTGGAATTGTGCAAATGGCCAGAGGAAAGTGAAATGACGTTTGTGGCCTTCTGGTGTCTCGCAGGTCCTCCCCTTCCCTCGCCACACACAGGTTTCCTTTCGTTTTAGTGTGACTCCCATACAGAAAAGCAAGCAAAGATGATGAGCACAAATGTCACAGCCAGGCAACCACCACTCAGGTCTCAATTTGCTTTTAGAAAAAGCTTTATTGGGACCAGCAGTTAGCGTAATGGCTATGTTGCTGGATTCCCATGTAGTCAATCGCGGTTCAAGTCCCGGACCTGGTGGCTTAAAACATGCGGGGCGCGTGTGCGTGTGTGCTCAAGATCCCGAGAGGAGAATGGAGGAGAAGGGATTGCGGCATAGCCATCCCCCCTGGGGGGTGATTTCTCACTTTCTGTCTCTCTGTCTCTCTCTGTCTGTCTGGCGAGCACACACGCCCTATAGCAAAAACCTCTCAAAAAAAAAAAAAGGCTTTATTGAGATACAATTCACAAGTCATATATGTAATCCACTGATTTAAAGTGTATAATTAAAAGATTTTGGCATATTTCAGATTTTAAACTATATCCCATCGATTTTATAATCTTTTCTTCATCCCAGAAAGAAATCTCAGCCCCTTAAGTATTCTTCCCCCAATATCCAATCCCGCGTAGCCTCAGAAAGCACAGATCCCCTTTCTATCTCTGCAGTTTTGCCTATTGTGGACATGCAAGTAGCTAGAACCACAGTACGTGGTCGGCATGTGGCTCCTTTCACTCCGTTTTCAAGGTTCATCCATGTTGTGGCACCTTTCCTTTTTATGACTGAATAATATTCCATCATGTGCACTTACTACATTTTATTATCTTGCGTAACAGCTCCTGGGCATCTGGGTTGTTTGTTCTTTCTAGCTATTGTGGGTAGTGCTACTATAAACATTAGTGCTCACGTTTCTGTGTGGACATCTGTCTTCATTTCTTTTGGGCATATACCTAGCAGGAGGGTTGTAGAGCCAGATGGTAACTCTATACTTTGGTTTTTGCCAATTTCCTTTTTTGATTTTTTAATGCTAGAGGATGCGTATGCACACATGAGACAGAATGAGAGGGGAAGACACACACACAGAGAGAGAGAGAGAGAGAGAGAGAGAGAGCACCTCTCAGTGGGGTCTGGTCAAGCTGCATTTCTTTTTCCTCCAACTCTCTAACCTGTCAAGCTCCTGGGCACAGATACATGCCCTTGCATGAAGCCAACAGAGCCATGTGGAACCCTCTCTACTACACTAACCTTTTGCTACAGGACCCATCTCCAATTTTTCTTTTGAGAAACTGCTATCTAGAGTTTTGTGGAATAGTAACCACTGGTCACCGAACCACAGGGCAAGTACTGATCCAAATAAAGCCCACCTTTTTTGGTCCTGACCTATTTTCAAGTCTGTGGATCCAGCTTTCCCATTGGTTGAGAGCATCCTCCAGATCTTTCCAGAAAATCCCTAGTTAGCTGGCTTAGCCAGAGTCACATCCTATTGCTTCTATCCAAAGCCCCCTATCCGATGACCCATATCAGACTCAGTATATGTGGATTGGTGATGGCAGCTCTGGTTGGAGAGTGGCATGGCATAGCAGACAGGCTCTGACAGTATGTAGGACCGCAGTGGCTGAGATGCCAGAGTGCTGAGGTTGAGGCCAAGAGCTCGAAATAATCCACCAAGTCAAGAGGTGACACCCTTGCGAAAATCCTAGAGGGGCCATGAGATGCGTGTTAGACTCCAGGTGTGCTGCTACCCTCAGGGCTGTAGCATGTCCCCTGGTCCAGCTTTGACTTCAGCTCCATGAGCCATTCTGTGCAAGCTCAGACACACCCCAAGCCACTAGCATTTGCCCCAATTACAGCCAAGTAACTCCCTCTGTTCTGTCTCTCGCCTCCTCAACACTGTGAGGAATCACTCAGCCTTCTATAGGGGCCACCTTCAAGTCCGTGGAGGCCTCTGCCAGTGGATAAGTGCCCCTGCCTCTCAGACACGTCAGGAGGTAGCCCTCCATGCTTCTCAGAGTCCTACTGAAAGCAGGCCCTGCTGCCTATAGCAGTGGCCTCCCTAAGGCACCCTGCTGTTGGTTTCCCCTCCACCCACTATCCTTCTCCTTCATGCCTGCTTCTTGAGGCCGCTTCCCATGTACACCAATGGCACCCAAGTCCTGTGTCAGTATCCACCCTTTGGAGAATGCAAACTAAAATAATCAGTAAAATCTCCTTACAAACATGACGTGGCACTACAGTATGTAATGCACACAGAAGATGAGAACATGTGACCACAAGATGGGATCAGGGCCCAGACCCCAGCTCTGTGGGGCTCGGGCAGTCCTTAAGATCCCATATCTATAAACAGGCTCCTTGGAGAAGGAGCTGGCAAAGGCTCCCGCCACCCATGAAGTTTTGAGTCTTGAGAGCTTGTGTCTCCCGACACTGCCTTGGGCGCTGAAATCTCCTCTTGGATCTTAAGTCTCAGCTCTCTATCACTCTGCAGCCAGGCACCTCTCCAGCTTGCTGATGAATCCAGCTGCCTAACCCATTTCCAGGGCCTGCGGTTTTGCAGAGACACCACGCTAAAGCTGTGTGGCTCCCTGTGGCCACTTCAAGTCTTCACCGAGGTCTCGCTTTGCAAAGGCTACTTGCGGCACTGGGCAGAGACTACATTCTGCAAACCGGCCCACCAGACATTCATGTCACCCACTGGCAGATCTCACCTGCAGACCTGACTCACTTTCAGGCTGAAGATTCTGGGACAGGGCTTGTGCACACGGAAGACACTTTATTTCAGCCCTGGAAGCTGCAAGAGCACTGGGTTCCAGGCCTACCTCTGCTTCACTCATTCGATGGTTCATTTAACTAACATCTATTTTAAAACCTGGTTTATTCATTTATTTAGCAAAATCTGTGTATCTAGCAAAGGATAATGGATTCTGCTCATGAAGAGTCACAGTCTCACTGGGAGCAAGGCAGAGGGGCAATTGCAGCACAGAGCGGAGGGTGGAGGGGGGTAAGGGAAACAGGCAGTGGAGGGGACAGAAGAGATGCCACATTCATGCCTCATCCCCCATCTCCTCGTCCACCTTGTGCCCCAGCCATTGCTGCCACAGTCAGCTGCCCGCTGAGGGGCCTGACAGTATGCTCCCCTGCTCTCTTCCCTGGGCCCCTCCGCCTCCACTGGGTGGGATGGACACTGGAGGGAGTCCACTTAGGACTCCCTGATAAGCAGGTCAGTGCATATCAGGTGTCAACACCATGTAAGGCAATCTTGGGTCAATGGGGACATGAGTTACCAGAGGAACACTCCTGTGTGTACTCTCTTCAGTGGAAAGTTCTCAAGCATGTTCCAGAAGGTTCCTCAGAGCGTCCCCAGTTGCTCACAGCTGTAACCAGCTTGATGACACGTTCTTGGCTTGGTGTCTCCTCCCTTTCCTGTTTTGCTCTTTCTGGTCCACCCACCCTGGAATCACTTCCTAAAATAAAACACCTGTGTGCAATCCCTTGACCCAGAATCTAGCTCGAGCTGGGGGGACGGGGTGGGAGGACACAAGCTAAGCAAGTGACCCACCCTGTCTAGGGAGGTCAGGAAGAACTCCTGGAGGAAGTGACTCCTGAACCCCACTAGGGGTCAGCTAAATGAATAAGGATGCCCGGAGTTGCCAAAGCTCAGAGAGAGCCAGACACCAAGAGTGAAGCCACAGCTGCCAGAGAGAACGTGGTGTCTCCCATGACCTGAGAGTGGTTCCCCCAGGTGAGGAGAGCCAGGGCAGGGGTGACACTGGAAATCTGGGCAAGGCTATGTCATGGAAACCTTGAACCTCACACTCTGGACTTCATTCTGGAGGCAAGAAGGGGCCATGGAAATAATCACACACATCCCTGAGGAGGTGCATTTGCGTCTGTTCTTAGGCAGCACTATCCAAGCACTGTGCTCTCTTTTAAGTACTTGCCACCTTCTGAAAGCTTGCTGAGGGCCCTACTAGCATTTTTCCACATCTAGCTAAAGAAACTGAGGTGCTGAGGGGCTAAGTCATCGACCTGTGGGCACACAGCTACTGAGGGTGGAGATGTGGGTGGAAGGCTCCGAAGTCATGCTGTTAGCTACTCAATTGCCCTCACTAGCTCAGCTGAAGAGGACGGGGAGGTCGGAGCCTGGTCTCTTTTCTTCCATACTCTTTGCCTAGGTCAGTGGTTGTCACTCAGGGGTGGTTTTGCTCCCTGGAAAACGTTTGGCAAAATGGTCACAACTGGGGGAGGAGAAGGATACAGGCATCCGGTGGGTAGGGGCTGGAGATGTTGCCAAACACCCTGCAATACACAGGGCAGTTCCCATAACCCAGTATGATCTGGCCAAGATGTCAAGCCTGCTGAGACAGGGAACCTGTGCTCTAGGCAAGGCTGTCCACATCTAAGCTCTTCTCCCTAGTTTGTCTCCTGAACTGAGTGAGAATAGGATGATGTGGAAAGTAGGAACCTTGGGGAAGGGGAGAGGCAGGAGGAGCCGACAGACCAGCAGAGGGAACACCCTACGTCATGGCACTGGAGGCTTTCCTGAGATGGGTAGTGGTCCTGCAAAGAATCCCGTGAATGAGCTAGCTCATCTGGTGAATCGCCGTAAGGAGTGGGTGAACAGACAAATGATTTTGGAGCTGGTCCTGTTGAATGCAGCAGCCACAGAGAGCTCTAAGCATCCAGGCATTGCGTCGACAGAGCATTGGGATTCTAGGACTCAGACAGCAGCAGCAGGTCCCCTAAGGCCATCGGAGCTATGAAACCCAGCTGCAGAGGACCAGTGCAGTCTTCCAGCTCAAGAGCTGGAAAAGCGTCCAAGTGACTTATGAAGGAATAGTGTTGACATTCACAGCCAGGTGGAGACAGCCAGGGCCTGGTGTGGGACTTGTAGAGTATTAGACCAGGCAGAGCCACCAGCAGTTGGTGGGGTCAGGGCTGCACCCTCAGTTGGATGCAGGGAGACTCCTCCGTCTCCCAGCATCCTTTTCCTGGACAGGAGAATACCCACCCAACACAGTAGCCTTCTGCATTACATGGGTGACAAATCTGAGTGCTGGAGGCCTTCCTGGAAACCCGTCTAGAATGAGTGCCTGTGCCCAGATCCACGGCTGTTCCTAGGATGGCTAGACTCCCAGGTGAGCCTGCAAACCCTTGCCACATTCACCTGCACCACTTGCCACCATTGCTAGGGCCGGATGCCACATCGCTGGCACTCACTGGCCCTGTAGTCACAGCCTCCAAGTCCCAGTTCTTAGACATAAACCCATGTCCCTATGGTCTCCTCTTTGCTCCCCATGCACCACACAAATCCCCTGAACCTTTCACCACGTGGCACCATTTCTCACACTCCGGCGTACTCCCAGGAGTGGCTCCGAGTCAGGCCACACGTGCTGCTTTGTGTTACCACATTGACTCTGGTCTCTCTGGTCAGTGGGCCCAGCCACCCAGACCTAAGAATCCATCCAATTAAAGCAGGACCTGGCTGTCAGGCTCCTAAGGACGCAGGGTCGATGCTGAATGAAAGCCAGTCTACTCAAGAAGCATTGAGGAAACTGTTAGGAGTTGGTCCAGAGCTGCTCTGATACCAGCTCTGCTCTGGGCCAGAGGAGCTTTGACCTCCTTTCCATGCCAAACCCGCCTGGGCCTTCCTCATCCTTGCTCAGGGGAGGCTTGCCAATCAGACTGGTACAGATTTGGCCCATATCATTTCTTTTCCATTTCCTACTTTGTAATCTAATCACCAGGATGTATAGATCCCATCTGATTCTGAGTCCTAGACCCCAATGCAGCTGTGATTTTAGGAGAGGGCTCACCATGGTAAACATGTCACGCCTCTCCTGGCCCCTTCCTTGTATTTGCTACTGCAGGCTCAGGAGGCCATGGCTACTGGGGAGCTGGCCACCCTTCTACCTCCTGCATCCCATTCCCTGTATCCTCAGGGTTGGCCTGAATTTGCATGTGCCTCTTTCCTGTGGTTGTCTCTCCTTCCTGTGTAGCTATGCTGGTGTGCTGATTAACCATGCAACACAAAATAATAGCTCCTTTGTATTATAATTGGCTTTTCTTCCATATCATGGTTTGGATGTAGGAAGTCTGGAGTTCTTCAGAAGTTTCTTCTCATCAAAGCTCTTTCTATCTTGTTGCTCCACCACATGTGGCCCCTACTCCTAAGACCACCTCAGGGCCCCAAATGGCTACTACTGCACCAGCCTTCATGTGTGAATACCAGCCTATAAGGGAGGAGCATTGAAGAGGGAGCAAAGGACACGAGCATCCTGTCTTTTAAAGAAGGCCATTACTTCCGTTGGGTACTTCCATTTGCTTCTTGTTGACAAGGGCTTAGTCAAGCATTAAGGAAGTTGGAAAATACAATCTTTTACTTGGCCATTCTCATCTGATAAAGATGAAGGATCCTACTAGCAAGGAAAGGGAAAAGGATGTTAAGAGACAAATAGCCTCCACTATGATGGATGGTTGGAGTCAGGGTCTACACCACCAAGCCCACCAACCTCCTCACCATGCACAGTTGAGCAAATACTGGTGCCAAATTTGGCTTCCAGGGTGAGAGAAGTGGGAGTCCCCACCTAGGCCTCTATATCTAAGTCACATACTACCAAGAACCTTTTCCCAGAGGTTGATACTGGGGTAGTGGGTGCTTTCATCCCGGCTGTCACTACAGTGGTTCTATGACCCCCAGCCTCTCTAGCCCTTGGGTGTGGCTCTCCTGACATTCCATGGGAGATTCCAGGAGCCCTACTCTAATACCATCCAACTCTTCTGGACCCTCTGCCGGGAATTCTCCCCCACAACTTCCCACTGCCAGCTCCTGTTACAGAGATTTCATCTCCGCATTTTTCCCTCCTCACTGCGTCTTCCCTGCCTGGCCTTCCCCTCTCTGTCAGCATGGCCTATACCTCATTTAGCCACCCTGGTCTATACTGCATTTAGTTACATTCTTTGCATTTTTCTCCATCCATAGTCATTTGGCCCATCTTGTTTCTTTTCCATCCCTGACTCAGTAACCTCAACACCAGGATGTGTGGATCCCATCTGCTTCACCCCTTGCGCACCTAGAACAGTGTCTGGTGATGGAAACATGATCAGTAAATATGCCTGAAGGAACAAATGAATGGATGAAACTAATCAAACGCTGACCCTTAGACTCACCAAAATGTGTGCCCCATTTTTCCTTGCTGCAATTGCTACCCCAACCATTCTATTAGCAGGACCTCACCCTAGCCACCCAGCCAGGCTCCAGGGTGAACCTCAAGTCCACTGGCAGACCCTGCCATGTCCTAGGTAGTATAGGGAACTTGAGGGAATTGAGGTTCCAAGCTCTGCTGCACTTTCCCCAGCTGGGGAAATGTGACTCAGCCCCTCCCAGCCCAACCTGGTTTGCACGCCCACATTGGGAAGGTAAACTGCTGTCTTCACTTGCCTCCTGGAAGCGGCTTAGCACTCTGGGACATGGTGGCACTTTCATGTCCATTGCCTTCTCTTCCTCAATGCCCTGAGACCAGCCTTCAGCCTCTTCACTGCGAAGTGCCATGACTGACCATTCATCCACGAGGAAAGACTCTGGTGTGCATGTTTCAGCCCCATGGTTTAGGATCTCAAGGAGGGACAGTGGGACTCCTTTCTCCTCCCCATCTCAGGGAAGGCAACTTTTGAGTATGAATTCTGAGGACAGTGCTCAGCACTTGGTAAAAGTAAAAGAACATTGAGGTCACTCTACTCAATCCATGACCTTGTACAAGTCATTGGCAACATGAGAGATCCCCACTATCCATCAACATGGGCACAGATGTTCTCTCCCTCCCCTTATCCCTTGCCTGGAAGAGTTAGAATACCTTAGTCCTTCCATGGCACTTGGTACATTCATCTGTGACCATATTTACCTCATTGACTGTGGCCAGATCATCAACTCATTTACTCACTCTGCCATCTATCCATCCATCCATCTATCCATCTATCTATCCATCCATCCATCTATCCATCCATCCATCTACCATTCATCCATCCATCTATCCATCTAGCCAACCACCCAGCCAATAGCAAACATTTACTATGCACCAGATACTTTTGGGGAGACAGAGATGAACAATGACACTGCCTATACTCTCATAGACTCCCCAAACCATAAAAAAGCAATATCCATGAAGCAGAGGCAATGCGGATAAGCAAGAATGGGTTCACCAAGAGGGGCAGCAACCCCTGTCTTCTGTGTGCATCGGGAAGGTCTTAGGTCAGCTGGGCTCAGGCTCCAGGCAAGAAGGGCAGATGAGCCTGCTAAGGAGAGAGAGGCAGGGGTGGACACTGGGGAGGACGGTGTGTGGCACAGAGCGGCACATCGTAAGCCATCATCACCGAATGACAGGGTGGTTTTGATGAAGAGTGAGAACGATAATACTATGTGCTATTGAGAGTGGGTATTGATTCCATGCCAGGCCCTGTAATATATGCTGAAAACACGTCATGTCTCTGAATCCTCTGAACAGTCCGGTAAGGGGATGACCGTTACTTCCACTTTACAGTTGAGGAAACAGTTCAGCACTTTCCAGGGATATATCAGAACCATGCAGTGCCAGTCCTGGCCAGGGGCATCTGACTCTACAGCTCTTGCTCTTGTTCCTGGGCTATACCCCCAGCCATTGAGAAGGGGAGCAGCAAGGGAGAAGGACTGGGAGCCTTGCAGCACACCACGCCAATGCAAAGGGGAGCCATGGGGTGGGAAGGATCGCATCTGCCTGGTGCCTGGACTGGGAGCTCTCAGGAGACAGAAGCTGGGTGTCATTTCTCTATTTCTCGCCATACCTGCACACTGCCCAGCACAGAAAATGTTTGCTGCATGGCTGAAAACAAAAATAAGTTTTTTAATGAATGACTAAAGTCATATGGTAATGTTAGATTTTAAAGTAGAAGAATAGCTGTTAGGAATAGATTTAATGTGATGGGGGCCAGCAGGTGGCATAATAGTTGGGGCGCTGGACTCCCACGTGGCCAGTTGTGGTTCAAGTCCCACACCTAGTGGCTTCAAACTCACACTGGGCTTGTGAACAAGTGTGCCCAAAATCCTGAGAGGAGGATGGAGAAGGGATTGCAGCATGGCCACCCGCTGTGGAGAATGATTTCTTGCTTTCTGTCTCTCTTTCTCTCTGATTCTCTGGTGAGCACACACACCCTATGGCAAAAAATCTCTCTAAAAAATAGCATATGACAGAAAATCTACAATTGTGGCTTTCAACATGGTAGGTTATTTGCCTTTCTGTAAAGAAGTCCATAGGCAGATATTCAGGGTGACTATAGTGTTTCCAAAGGGTCAGGGATAAAATCTTCAGTCTTGCTGCCCAGCCATTTAAGCACATGGTTTCTATTGCATAGGTCATTTTGAGACCTGCAATAGGTGCTGAAGCGCCAGCCATCGCTTCTCTATTCCAGGTAGCAGAAACTAGGCGAAGAAAAGGGGGCGCGAGTAGGGTCTATGGCATTCTTTTAAAAAGGACTCCCTCAAATTATTGTACAACTTCTGCTTGTTGTCATTGGCCAGAACTTATCACATAATCCCTCCTGGCCCTGGAGAAGCTGGAAATGATAGTTCTTTCCCTAGGGGCACCGCTGCCCTGAATGCACATTGTTATTAAAGAGAAGGAGGATGGATGTTGTGCAGAGCAACCTGCGAACTCTGCCACTGAAAAATAAGCGGTTTTCTGCAAACCTGTGCACAGGTGGCATCTCTTCCTGGTGAAGGAGGTGCCCCTTCACCTCCCAGGGATGCGGTTATCTTAGGGAACTCCAGGAAGAGGAGGGCTTGGCTGCTGTTTGAGGAGATTACATCTGCCTGATAAATGCAAACCACTGAACTTCAGGGACTGCCATGAGAACAGAAGATAGGCGCTCTTGGCTGCTTCTGCGCTGCCGTCCCCAGTGGTAGGGCCTCCTTATCACCGCTGGATCAGGGCCTGCCTGACAAGACCCATTAAAGGACCCAGCTGGGACTGTGTTGGCACCCGGAGCTGGGCGTTCAGAACCACCTGCCTCTTCAGCGAAGATGACAAGGCTGCAGCCGGAGAGTTGCTCCCTGCCACTCTGTGCCCGCTGGAGAGTTAAGCTCTTAGTGAGGGAGGGTCCCTAAGCCCTTGTCACCTGCAAGACTTCTCAACCATGATCTACACGAGCCAGTCAAGTTCAAACGCATCTCCCACAGTGGGATGGTGACACTGTGCAAAAGTCACAGAGAGATGGCAACTCTCCCTTCCCCAGTCAAAAGCCGATGGAGCCTGTGGACAAGGGGCAGGAAGCCACGCCGCAGTGGGAGGTGCTTGCGGAAGCAAGGCTGGGCAGTGGTGCCCTCGAAGGGACCAGGCAGTCGGACCAAGGTTCAGACCTGGCTCCGGACGGCCCGACTCCATGGTTCTGTGGGCTAACACCCAGCCAGCCAGCTATTGTCTCACTGTTGGATTCTGCTTCTCTTTCGACCCCAGAAGCCCCTGTCATTTCGGCCCCAGAAGCCCCTGTCATCCTTTGTCTGCCTGGGAGTAAAATCCCTGCACACTTACACGGAGTTCTGAACAGTCTCACTTGCTCCCAACAGAGAGGCAAAGTAGAGCGCATTCTTGCACCCATTTTGCAGATGAGCAAACCGGGGCACAGAAAGGATTAAGATATCTGTTCAGGCTCACCAAGGGGGTGGAAGGTAAGCTGAAACAGAAACCAGTTTATCTAATGAAGACAGGCGGGCAAGGGAGGAAGCACCCCTCTCCCGGCAGGGCCCACACCGTTTCCTCTGTCCTTTGAAGTTTCAGCTCTACAGAGACGAATGATGAAATCTAGTTACCTGCACACTCTCTTCTAGGTGGCCATGCTTTTCTAATCTCAGGAGTTTCCCTGGCTTTCCAGCCTGCGGGCCAAGACTAAAGACGTGCACGGGCACACACAGACACACACACACACACACACACACACACATGGGGTCAGGTGTGCAGCTGACATCGTCCAGTGCCAGCCTCTATTCCTGGCCTCTCTGCTGGTTGCCAAAGGGAGGACTGGGTGCCAATCATTTCTGCCCTACCTGGGCAGGTGGGGAGCAGGGACAGATGGCAGCAGGGCCAGCCCTAGCCTTCACAAGCCTGCCAATGGATGGAGGAGGAAGGACCTCTGCAGGTTCCCATAGCCCCCATACCAGTCGCAACAGGACACAGCACCCAAGGTTCCATTGGTGACCTTGGCTTCTCAAGAGCCTTTTTAAATGCAAATATTTTTATGAGCAGATTCACCTGGAGTGTCCTCAGTTTCCTCATCTATAATATAGGTCTGAACCCCCTTCCTACTCAGAGTAAGGAGGCTGGGAGAGAGGGTGGGAGCAATGATCAGCCCAGAGACTGGAATGGAGTCCGTGCTCCTGAGATATCTGGGATCATAAATCTGAGAGATGAGCGTAGCCAGCTGCAGGATTGGCAAGGAAGGACACGGCAGGGCCAGCCTGTCCCCAGGGACCTTCAGTGTGCACCTGGCATCTACCTAGTTCATGGGGAGGGTTCTAGAGTAAAGACCTCTCCTTTGGGGCAGCCCAGGGCAAGAGGTAGGGGTGACATGGGGAAGGGACTGGAAAGAGAGCTGGGAACAGACTTGGGGAGGAAAGGGAAGCTACCCTGGAGGGCAGTCAAAGAGTGAGATCTCGTCGGCCTGACACAGCAACCAGCACAACCCCTGGCCCCAGCACCAGGCCCTGCCCCAACATTTACTCATTCGATGAACAATGTGCTTTATAGAGTACTTTCACATCTTTAATTAGATTACTCTAAGGTACATTTATAATTGATGATTATAACCTATTTTGCAGATGAGAAAGGTGGGTTAAGAGGAGACCCCATAGTTTGTGAGGAGTGAGCCAAATCTAGGTCTCCTTTTGCCTTGCACTTTTGACCTGTAAATTACAATATCTGGTTCCTGGAAGTTACAGACCATCCAGTCAAGGGATTAAGGAGAAGAAAAGAGAAAATGTTTAGCAAAGGAGCTAGATCACTGTGTGTGTGTGTGTGTGTGTGTGTGTGTGTGTGTGTGAGAGAGAGAGAGAGAGAGAGAGAGAGAGAGAGAGAGAGAGAAAGAGAGGGAGGGAGAGAGAGAGAGAGAAAGAAAGAGAGGGAGGGGGAGAGAGAGAGAGGGAGGGAGGAAGGGAGGGAGAGAGAGAGAGGGAGGGAGAGAGAGAGAGCAACAGTGATTAGTTCCAGCTAAAGGTTTTGTTACCAAATATATTTAGTGCTTCTGTGTGTTTTACACATTTCTCGCCATGTTACTTTTGTGATGGGATAAAAACAAAGTTTCTTTATAAACAAATCATTTTAAATGACGGAGGGCCATTGAGTTCCAGAGAAAGCAGCATGGATCTAGCGTCAGGAAGCTCAGCTCCTTGCCCTGAGTCTTTCCCTGCCTCGCTGTGTGGCCTTGAATGTGCGGCTTCCCTCTCTGTTTGCCAGTCCCGTCATCTACAGCTCAAGCATTGGCCTGGAAGCTCCTGCAGATACTCTCTCCACTGACCTCTGTGGGTTGTGAAGAGTCACTTCTAAGAAGAAAGCAGCTCAGGGATTCCCCAACCAAAGCCTTAGACCCCTGACTTCCCCACCTACCCCATTCTCCTTTGAGGATACCGACAATGGCCATGTTCCCATCCCTCCCATTACAGGGAAGGAGTGAGAAGCAGCAGGTCCCTGTGAACCTGACAAAGTTGTTTTCCACCACTGCTAATGTGCCATTAGCATGAGTTTCCAAAACTTCGTATCTATTTTCCGAAGTCACACATGTGCAAACACTCACACACACACACACACACACACACACACGCACACACACACACACACACACACGGGGCATAGTTTTCTTGTCCTCTTCCTGAGCTCCCCAGCACTTGGTACCTGCAGTGGAAAGAATGCAAGTTCCAGTCTCTGATCAGAACACCACCTCTCCCAGCCATGAGCTCCAGGTTAGAGTTCAGAAGCTTCCCCGAGACGTCTGGACACTCTGATCCCTGCTTTCGCACTGGGGCTGTGTCTCTACTACTTCCAGATGTTTACACAGCTGGCGGGATTACTTAACTGCACTGACATCATACACCTTGATATTTCCTCTACACAAAAATGGTTCAGATGGGAAAGCAACTGACTATTGAGACTCTGTGTACTGTAGGGCGGACCAAAACAGCATTCGACTCTCCATGAAGGCTTTGAGTACATTCATTGATGTGCTCTGCCCTCCTACAGCTGCCTGGGCCTCAGTTTCCCCACCTGTAAATTGAAGAGGTATGTGGACAAACTCAGAGTTCCTGCCCGTGCATAGAACTGAGCTGAGCTTGCTTCAGAAAGTCCAGGTTCCTCATTTCACAGATTTGAAAACAGGGATTCCAACCTGTGTGGTCAATCCCAGAACACACACCCTTCAGTGTCCCCCCGTACTGCTCCTTGAACATGTTCTGCCCTTCTGGTCTGAAGACAGACACAGTCATTCAGAAATGGCATCTCCATGCTGGTGTTTGGCGCGTGCTATAGCCAAGGCCTGCACCAGGTACCACGAGGGCCCTGACCAAGTGGAGTACGTTGCCCAGAGAAAGAGGGCGTTTGGGCTGGACCTTGAGTGCTGGAGAAAGAGTGTGGGGCAGAGGGAACGTGCCAGAGGACACGCCTGGTCACTAGCTAATGACAGTGCCAGGTCCTGACACGGTTCACTGTTCCTCCTTGCCATTTCTGCTTTCACAGCCTTCTCATTTTAGGGAAGGCCCCGAGGGTTCTGGGTTGAGATGTCACTTTGCAGCCAAGGGTGGCTTTGTGGCACAGCCTCTCCCCACCTGTCAGCTCCCTGAGGCCAGGGTCAGGGCCCGTCTGTGTTTGTGCCTGTCACCTGGCACGGAGCAGGACGCAGCCTGTATTTGCCGAACAAATAAATGTTTAGTTTTGTAGGAACTGTTCCCCAAGCAGCAGCAGCAACATAAACAACGAACATTTGTTGAGTGCTGTGCGCCAGGCGGTGCGCTAAGTCCTTTTCATGCATCATCTTATTTAATCCGCCCAAAGCCATGCTCTGAGTGAAGAACTATTATGTTCCCTACTTGACACTTGAGGTTAAATAACTTGTCCAAGGTCACACAACTAGCAAGTGGCAGAGCCAGGACTCATGCCCAGGACTGTGGGACTTCAAAGCCCCCGCTCTTAACCCCTCTGCCAGCAGTTTCTCTTGGTTGTGGCCTCAGCACCCCTCATGGCCCCCCAGGGAGAAGAGCTGTTGCAAGCAGGCCTGAGATGCCATGACCAGCCAGCACATCCTGCCCCTTCATCCTCCGACATCTGTTTATCATTTCCCCTCTCCAGAGTCAGCCGGGCCCTGCCTCCTGCCCTGCCGTAATTCAGATGTCAGAGGGGATGGAAGCCAGTGCATCTGAGCTGGCAGAGTACGGGTAGCCTGGTGCACACCATGTTTGTTTTGTCAGCCTACAGTGTGGCGTTCATTACAGGCAGAGACTCATGGGTGCCACCCATGCCTCGTCAGGCTTTCATCATGCCCCGCACAACCTCCCCCAGCACCTGCGAGGTTCCCAGCTCTAGGGAAGGCAAAAGAAGGGAGTGCCCTGGCTCCCACCTGTGTCCCCCCATTCCACCACAAGCCTCCACCAGACTGCAATTCTTCTTTCCCTGGTGAACAAAAACAGGGGAAGCTCCAGAAATTTTTGAAAGCAGCATTGTTTTCAAAGTATATTCTCCAAAACGTTGGCTCTGAAAGATGTCCCCTCTCCCCCACCAACACATGCACGCAGACTGCCTCCTGTGCTGTGACGATTCCTGGAGCCACCGCACCCACCGCTCTGTGTTTACGGGTCCCTGCCGCACTTCCCAGTGGTGCAGGTGCCAGAGTCTGCACTTGCCCAAATGGCTTTTTGCCCTTGGAACACTTGTTGCAAACTGGAAACACATTTGAAAGCTAGAGGGGAAATCGAGGCTCAGGTGGGAGATGCATCCACAAGCAGGACCCCCTCCCATTCTCTGTCACCGCCTCCCTCCCTTACCAAATGCGCTCTGGCCTTCTCTCGGTGACTGAGCCTCTGCATCCTGCCTGAACTCCCTGACTCGACCACCCTAGAATGGACGTTCACTACAAGTCCCAGGGACAAGAACAAGTCCAGTGTAAGAGCAGCTTCAGGGACACAGGGGTGGAGTCCATGTGTGCTGAGCTGCTCATGGCCGCCTGAGCTCTGTCACAGAAGGCACACAGGCCACAGAAGGCACACATGCCCAGAGAACTGACTGCCGGGGGACTCAAGCCTCAGAATGGGGGCTAGCCCCTTCCCACCCGCTATTTCCAAGACTCCGGGAAAGCGAGAGCCCCCAGCCAGGCCCTCCAGGAACAAATCCCTGTGACATCACCCCACTGGAGCACTCAGCCATGTCTGGCTCCCCAGCCACATGAAAGCACAAGGAATATGACTCATCCGTGTATCTGTTCCCAGGTCTGCGTGCGTCTGGCCCTGAGAAGAAGTAGGTGCGGGCTTACTGAGTCAGCGTTAGGTAGAGGTCAGCCGTGTGGCAGGTTGGGTTCCTGGCGAGCAGACAGCAAGCTGGAGGTTAATGTGCAGGGTATTCATTAGGGATGTGCTTGGGACCCACACCTATGGGAAAGGGAAGAAAGCAGGAACAGGCCGAGGGAGAAATCAGGCTGCAATAGTCACTACAAGGCCCCAGCTGACCCCGTGCGGTACACTGAAGTCAGGCTGTCTTTCAGAGTGACCTGAGTTCAGGCCCAAAGACTGACTGGGCCTTTCTACTTCCAAATTTGCCCTGAGTTTGTCTGTCACTGGAGGCGGCTTCCCCCGGGGAGGGCTGTGACCTTGGCAATGCAGATTTCTTTAGCCAAGTTTATTCTTGGAAAGGGCTGCCCCTGGGACTCCCAGGCGCTGGAGGAGAAAGTCCTGTGGTCCTGCAGGACAGGCCAGAGCACCTGACACAGGTCCTGGCTGTCCCACACCGCAGGCTGCCCTGCACTGTCACCACCCACCGGTCCGGGCCTGCCTCTCCTCCCAGCCCACCGTCTAGTTCTCTCCTTCCTTCCTCCCAGTTTCCCTTAGGGCAGCTCTGAGACTCCACCAAGGGGCGACCCTTACCTGGGGGGGCTGGAGCAGAACATGGTCACCCTCTGAGCTCAACCCTGCTTCTCCAGAAATGCGGAACTAAGCCGAGAGGGGACCCCTGGCTACCCCGTGCCAGATGCATGTCCCCTAACCTTATGACTTCTGCATGCAGTAGTATAGGAATTTGAAATGGTCCTTTAACCGGGTGCTGCTTCTCCAGACTTGGACTCCGCCTTTCAATTCTTTTCCCCTTTTCCTTCATCCCTAGAGAGATTCCAGCCTGGCCCTGCTTCTCCTGCCTCATATTCTGGACATAGTCCACAGTCCTCCTATTTGCTCAGTGGACACTGCACTCTTCACCAAGAAGCATCACTAAGCTGTGGAGAAATTGTGGGACCCCTAGCTTAGGCATCCTGGACATAAATGACTGCATGCCTTTACATGAAATCCACCTCTCTGCAATGCGGTTTCTCCATCTGTAACACGAGATCGATGAGAGGCACTAAGGAGGAGCCAGATACATGTGTGTGGGGCACACGAGGAAGTGCGTAGTGTGGGTAATGCGGCTCACTGACACCAGCCAGCAAGAGCCCGAGCAGGGCTGGGCTTGGGGCGAATCTGCGGCACAGTGGCTGAGAGCAAGGGCAGAGCCCTGTCTGGTCCTCTAGCCATCACACCCTCGCCGCCTGCCTTTGGCAAATGGATGCGCCTTCTGTTGTTTCTCTCCTCTTTGTGAAGCTGGGATAATAGTACTCACCTGCGGGGGCATTGCAAGGGTTGAATTAGAGCATGCAAAGTCGAGTGCCGGGCACACAGTTGACACTCAGCACACGTGCATTTTTATTCTCACTATTATGTTAGTGCTTGACTCCGTGTCACAGATCTTGTCAGCACCCCACGTAGCCTGCCTCATTCCCCTCTGGGATGAATATTGTCTGCATCATTTCATGAATAAGCTCACTGGGCCAGACCTCACAGTGCAGCCTACCTGCTTTGCGCTTCAAGTCTGAGTTGGTCCCTCTGCATCCAGCCCTTCGGAGAGCCTGGATGCAGAGGAAGAAATGAATCACTCCGACTGCAGCTCTCTCCTGCAGTTCTTGTAGCTGGCTGGGTCCCCATCAGTGAAACAGCCCAGCCTTCCCCTGGCAGGAGAGTACCTGCAGCCTGGTAGGGGAGTGTGGAGGTTTGGCAAGCTAGTTCCTGATGGAGAGGGATGGCCATCCAAACACATCTACTAGCAGTGTCTGCAGTGACCCCAGCCACTCCCCATAGCACAAGTCTTCCTCTCCCAGTGTCCTGTCTTTGCTCAGAGTGGATGGTTTTCCCTTTCAGGGTTCATCGTCAGTACTCTGCATCCTAGAAGACGACAGAGCTCAAGGCAGCTTACTCCGCAGGCTGGTGAGAAGGGGAGGAGGACGCACAGAGTGGGTGCCAGGCTGGCCCCCTAGAAGATACCTAGCTGTTGGTCCATACACCATGCCCTCTGGGCTTTGCTGGCCCTGGCCAGGGAGTAGACATGCAGTAGCAAGTATGTTCGGTGAATGGTGAGAGATGAAGTTTGGGAGACAGCAATTCTATGGTTTAGGGTTGGCAGAGGTTGGAAGAAGCCTGGGCCTCAACTGGTGCCCAAGGATGAGGAATGAAAACCAGCACTCAGAGGAGGTATGCATGCAGGGTATTAAGAATTCTAACAGTGGGGCTAGCAGATGGTGTGGTGATTAAGGAGCTGGACTCTCACATGGCTGACCATGGTTCAAGTACTGGACCTGGCAGCTTTCTCTCTCTCTCTCTCTCTGTCTCTCTCTCTCTCATGCACATGTCCTATAGCAAATTAAAAACAATGATTAAAAAATTAAATAAATAATTCTTTTTTAAAAAGAGTTCCAACAGAGACACTAGGCCATAGAGCAGTAAAATAATACTTGGGAGCTACAGCTCCGACTGTGATCCAGGGCAGGCCCACCTTTCCCATCATGACCTGGGAAGCAACCATTACCAGGCCCACAAGCGTGAGGGAGGGAAGAGGTCACACCTCAAAGATGGCTTAGGAAAACAGCAGTAAGATCTTTTAGAATCACTAATCAGACTGCTTCATTCCACTGCTTAGAAACTTCTAATGGCTGTCTATGACCCAGTGTATCCTGCCAGCTTCTTCATGGCATCTCACCTCCCCTCCTCTCTGTTCTCTACCACTGCCAGTTCCTCTCAATTCATTTAAAATGCGGCCCAGCCTTTCCTCACCCCAGGGCCTTTGCACGTGCTACTCTACCTGTCAGGAAAGCCCTGTCCGCCTCAGGCTTTCATAGCAGTCTCCGCCCCGCCCTTCTTAAAGCCTCGCCCTCACACTAGCTGCAGGGAAAGATCATCTCTGGCTACCTTGTCTAAATTTGCCCCAGCCACCACCATATTACCTTCTATTCCAGCATCGCATTTAATTTCCTTTAGGCCTCTTGTCACAATTTGTGTTTACTTGGTTTCCTTGGTAAATTGTTTGTTTAGGGACCAGCAGTTAGCATAATGGCTATGTCACTGGACTCCCACGTAGTCGACCACGGTTCGAGTCCCAGACCCGGTGGCTTAAAACTCACGCCGGGCACATGTGCGTGTGTGCCCAAGATCCCGAGAGGAGAATGGAGGAGAAGGGATTGTGGCGTAGCCATCCCCCCTGGGGGGTGATTTCTCGTTTTCTGTCCTTCTGTCTCTCTCTGTCTGGCGAGCGCACGCACCCTGTAGCAAAAACCTCTCCAAAAAAAAAGAAAAAAAAATTGTTTGCTTAGTGTCTGTCTCTCCCTTCAACTGAAAGACTCCAGGAGGGTAGGACTTGCCTCTTTCACTCTCACTTAACATGATCTCCAGCCCTGGACGTTCAGAAGCCCTCAGGAAGGGTCAGCTGTTTTCTCTGCCAGCGTATTACTGCCTTGGTGCTGCTCACTGCAGGCTTGCAATAAATACCACGTGAGCACCTAGTGAGTGAGTACCAGGACTCACCCTGGATCTCTCTTACGCGAGAGGCTGTAATATCAGACATGCTGCGGGCCAGGCGGGCACGGAACTGCTGGCTGCCCACTCTGTCCTTGGTTCTTACAGGAGATCATCCGGGCCTGCGTGGTGGGACATGCCAGCCTCTGCCCCACAGTCACTCTGGGTCCACCCTGCCTCTTCTAGGCTTACTCGCTTCTAGAGTCATCCGGCGGCTCCCCCAGCACACATACTGTCATCTCTTCACCGTGAACTGTATTTAAAATGTAAATAAAAAAAGGCTTTTAGGAGATTTAACTGTTTCCCTTGGTATTTAAATTATTCAATTATAACTAAAGCTATTAAAATACAGTTAATTAAAATTGTTAGATTGTTTTCCTTTGCACTGATCGCAGCATTGCCGACTTCTCCCTCTAGCTGTTTAATTCCTATTAAAAATGATAATGCCTCGCTTTATTCATAAATGCAGCAACCTTCCTGCACATTCTTCAAGTGATCTCCTCAACACAAACTGTGCCGTGTTCTTTTCTCCTAGCAGTGAAGCGGAAATTCTGCTGTAGTCTTTAGAGGTTTAATCAGCAGTAAAAGGACTCAAAATTTAAACATTAGCATTACCGAGTCACAACAAATAATACAGCCCCCTGTAAAAAACTATCTAATTCGGATGCAATGTAATGTCATTAGAGACCAGAGGAGAACCCTGAGGTTTAATAAAAGGTGGAACCCAAATAAAGGTTTCATAACTCACAACATAAAATTACAGGATCCACATGTTAAATATTTTATTTGAAAGGTTTCATGGCATTGCCAGTGGGACTAGCTCTGTGGTGGAAGTACAGATGGGTGAGTGCTGCTGGAACAGAGGAAAGAAAGGAATGACGGAAGGAGGGAGGGGAGGCGGAAGGACAGAAGGCGTCCAGGACCAGCTGACCTCTTGTTGAGTTTGGCATGTTAAAGGCAGGGCACTCCAAGAAACTAACTGGCTCTAGCGTTGGAGCTCATGGATGGTGCGTTCCCACAATGATAAGGCACTTCCAGGTAATGGTGGACAAGGTGGCTACATTCTCTTGCACGTAGCAGGTGCCACCTCTGGCATTTAAAGTGATTTGTGAGCCCCATGTTGAGAGCAGAGAAGGGGGCCTCCTAGTTCCCAAAGAGAGAAACAAAGAGTGTGGTGAAGAAATTAGCTCAACTCGGCCCGCATTGACCTGGAGGCTTGCATGTGCTAACCTGCCATGTGTAACAGCGCCCTGCCCTCCAGCAGCCTACGGCCCACCACGGCTCTCGTAACTGTGGATGGGGTACAAGTTCAGACCTTGTTGACCCAGTACGTTCTTCCTGTGGGGATGTGGGAAGCTGCAAGGAGGACTGGTACTTTGGCTGGCTAAAATCTCCATTGGCCAACAGAGGGGGAAGCACAAAGAAAGATCAAGGCAAAGAGGCAGGAAGGACCTTGCAGGTCAGGGTCACTGGGGCACTGGTTAGAGCTGGCATGCAGGCTGAGTGGAAGCATGTGGTGGGAAAAGCCCACATTTAGGAACCTGATCATCAAGCTTAGGAGTTTTGACTTTACTCTGAAGGTGGCCTACAATCTAAGGACCAACCAAAGCCCATCATTAATTTATGCTGGTCACAAAACTGGGTACCTGGGAGATACTTGATGGTTGTCGAGTAAACAAATGAAGGCCTCAGGCTAGGACCTAACACGGCTTGCCTGTCAGTTATCTGTAAAAAAGCCCTGGGTGTGGGCACTAAGCTGGTAGGTATCTGATCCGAAGGGTGGTCTCTGCCAACCAGACCTCTTGGACTTTGGTCCATAAGTGTCCTGGGCTTTCACGTTAGGATGACAATCTTCCACCTGAGCCTATTCACTTCCGTGTTTTCTGCTGGGGATAACCTTCACCTCTGGGCATCTGCTGGGTCACAGTCACTGTGCTGCACATGCCTCTTTGCACAAAGGGCAAATACCCAGGGAGAGCTTACATAGCATGATGCTCATTACAACACTGTTAGTCATTAGGGGAACTCAGCTGAAAACCACAGTGAGATACCTCTACGCATGCACCAGAGTGACTGTAATCAAAGACCATGTCAAGTCAGTCCATACCGAGGCAAACATATGGGCAAACGGGAACCCTCACACACTGCTGGTGACATACCCTCTTCAGAAGGCAGTGGGGCAGTTCTTTAAGTTAACACATACTGACTGCATGATCTAGTCATTTAATTCCTGAGAAAAGAAATGAAGACATATCTACACAAAGACTTGTACATGAATGTTTGTAGCATCAGCAGGGCAATGGAAAAACAAGCTCCTGCAATGGAACACTACTCAGCAATACAAAGGAATAAAATAGGGCTAGTAGGTGGTGTGCTAGGTAAGGTGCTGGATTCTCACATGGTTGGCCATGGTTCAAGTCCTAGATCCAGTGGCTTGAAAATCACAGCGGACACATGTGAGTGATGTTCAAAATCCCAAGAGAAGAATGGAGAAAGGATTGCCATGTGGCCGTTCCCCTTGGGGGATGATTTCTCACTTTCTCTCTCATTGCTCTCTGTGTGTCTCTCTCTCCAGAGAGCACACACACCCTATAGCAAAAAAAAAAAAAAAAAAAAAAAAATACTAAATAAATACAAAGAAATAAACTATGGACACATGCTATAATACAAATGAATTTCAGAATAATTACTATAAGTGAAAGAAGTCAAGCGTGAAAAGAGTGCAGAGCCAGCCAACTGCATGGTAGCTGGGGTGACTGGATTCCACACGGCCAGTTGAGTGGTTTGGGTCTCAGATCTGGCATCTTGAAAGACACAATGGGCATGTGTTCCCCAAATACCAAGAGGTGAATGGAAGGGAGGTGACTTCAACATAACCATCTTTCTCACTTTCTCTCTCTGTCTCTCTCTCTGTGTCTCTCATTTTCTCTCTCTCTGTGTGTCTCTCCCTGGTGAGCCTATGTGCTCTGTAGCAATTTTATTTTTAAAAAGAGTGCATACCTTTTGTATAAAATTCGGTAAAACGCAAACTACTGCATAGCAATAGACTCAGTAGCCTGGTGGTGGAGAGTGGGACGGAGTGGTAAGGAAGAGATACAGAGGAGTAGGGAAAAGACAGTGGGGCATGATGGGTGTGACATCTCTCCTGACTGGATGGCTTTATGGATGCCTACAGCTGTCAAAACTCATCAAAGCACAGACTTCTGTTTGTTGCATGGCAATTAAACCTCCAAAACTACATTTTAAGAATAAAAAGAGCCAGGACAATTTTAATTTTGATATAGATATGGACAGAGTACCAGGAATAGTCAAGGCTCTCCTATAAACCCTTTACCCAGACTCGCCAATTGCCTGTGTTTTGTCTCATCTGCTTTATCAGCTCTCTGGTTTTCTGAACTATTTGAGAGTTAAGTTCCCCATTAATTTTAAGCACTCTGGTGTGTATTTCTTAAGAATGAGGAAGTCTCCTACTTTCCATAGTATAGTTATCTAAATCAGAAATTGAACGTTGATAGGATACTATTATCTAATCTGGCTTCCATACACAAATGTCACCAGTTGTCCCTATAATATCATTCATAGTGTCTTCCCCACAACAGATCAACAGCACGTCAGCTTCCACGGCTCCAGGCCCCTCTGACCTGAGTTCGAGAGCTGACTTTGTCTCTTGCTCATCCTGTGACCTTGGGCCTTCACCTTTGGTCTCTGATGTGCGTAAGAAGTGCAATACTGACCTCCACCCACCCCCGCGCCTGGTGGACAATTGGATGGGAGAGGTCTGTAAGTGTCTTTAGCACAAAGGAAGCATTCAGGAAGTGGGATTATGGGATGAGCAGCCAAACTCACCAAAGGCCATTGTCCTGGACATTCTGCAAATACCTAGGGTGTGCAGGCTGACCTCATCACAGCCAAGGCCTCAGTAGCCTGGCCTCTCCTGTCTAGCTGCTCTCTGCCCACCCCAATGTCCCCAGGAGTTATCTCGCTGATCCAGAGCAATGAGCCCTTCTTTTTTTGAGAGATTTTTGCTATAGGGCGCGTGCACTCGCCAGAGAGACAGAAAGCGAGAAATCATCCTTTTCTCCCAGGGAGGATGACCATGCTGCGATCTCTTCTTCTCCATTCTCCTCTCAGGATTTTGAGCATGCACACAGATGCACTCAGAGTGAGTAGCAAGCCTCCAGGTCCAGGACTCGAACTGCAGTTGGCCGTGTGGGAGTCCAACAACATAACCATTATATCACCAGCTGGTCCCAGCAATGAGTCCCTCTAAGCAACGCATCAAAGGCAGTTCTCTCCAGATGATGAAATATCCCCTCTGGATTTTTTGGGTATGAAATTATCCTTCTTGCATTTTTTTCAAAAGAGAGACTTAAAAAAAAAAATAAAATAAAGAGAGAGACTTTTGCTATAGGATGCATGCACTCGCTGGAGAGATAGAGAGAAACAAAGAGACTGAAAGCAGGAAATCACCCCCCCCCCCAAGGAAACAGGTACATTCCCAGGGGAATGGCCACACCACAATCCCTTCTCTTTCATTCTCCTCAGGATTTGGGGCATGCATGCACACGTTCCTGGCATGAGGTTTAAGCCACCAGGTCTGGGACTCAAATCGTGGTTGACTACATGGGAATCCAGTGATATCACCATTATGCCATCTGCTGATCCCCATGCACTTATTTTTTAAGAGAGATTTTTGCTATAGGTAGTGGTGTGAGCTCACCTGAGACACAGAGAGACAGAGAGTGAGAAAGTGAGAAACTACTCCCAGGGGGTATGGCTATGCCACAATCCTTTTTCCATTCTCTTCTCAGGATTTTGGACATGTGTGCACACATGCCCGGCATGAGTTTCAAGCCACCAGGTGAAGGACTTGAACCAAGGTCAACCATATGGGAGTCCAGCACCTAACCACTATGCCACCTGCTGGCTCTTCCTTCTTGTGTTTTAAGGAAGTGCTTCTTTCTTTTCCCACCTCCTGTTCCTACCTACATATTATTCAATCTGGGAGAAGTTTAGTCTCGGCAGTGAAGCTGCTCCTATCCTAGCAGGGGATCCTTCATCCTTTATTCCATCTCTGGGAGCCTTCTTCCCCATGCAGAGGCACCCAACCTACCTGCCTGTTCAGCAGACAGGACCAGGGTGGCCCCCACCAGGCAACCCCCAACCAGGACATCCTCCGACCAGGACAAGCAGGGACTGCTGTCTGGGAGGTGGCCTGGAGTAAAAGCTTTGCCAGTTGGATAATGGTGGTTAGATCATCTCTCTTGGGTGGGTTGAAGGTGGTAAGAATCAGTAGGCTGCCTTGGCATGTGTAACACAGTCAGAAGACCGCTCAGATGCATGCAGGGAGCTCAGGCTGAAGCTCTGTGAGCACGTGGGATTTGCACGTGCGCCTGAGATGGAGACACACAGAGGAGAAAAGAGGATGAGCTGGCAGCACGGGTCAGCACAGAGACTCAGGAGCTGGAGACGCAGGCTGGTTGCAGAGTCGGCGCCCATCCTCTCATTCTCACCTCCCCGCAGTCCTGTCCGGCCCTTCCCTGATTTTTATGCTACCTGGTTGTATTAGTTTCCTATGACTGCATAGACAATAAATTACAGCAAGCTGGGTCACAACGCAGTTCGAGGGGACCAAAGTCTGAAATCAGGGTGTCAGCAGGGATGTTCCTCTGGAGACTCTGTGGGAGATCTGCTCCCTGCCTCTCTTCTGGTGGCTCCAGCAATTCATGGAGTTCTTGGGCTTGTAGAGATGGCACTCCAACCTCTGCTGGTGTCTTCACAGAGATTGTCACGTGGTCTTCCCTTGGGTCTCTTCTGTCTCCTGTAAGGATACTTGTCATTGGAGTTAGAGCCACTCTAATCCAAGATGAGTTTGTCTCAAGGGGAACGTGTATTATATCTGCAAACATCCTTATTCCAAATAGTGCCTATTCCGAGGTTGTGGGTAGACAGTGTGGGGTAGGGGACACCATTTAGCTAAGTACACTGGTTGTGAGAGTGAAGATGTAGTTGCTCCCTGGCTTCTAACTAGGACGCTCCAAACCATGAGTTTTCAGACGGGTGGCTATTCCTTGCAACATAGAGAACCTTATTTAAAAAAAATAAAAATAAAAAAATAAATAAATCTTGTGGGAAAGAAGAACATGGGCATTTCTATGAGCTGAAGTGTCTCTGGTCTCTGAGCCTCGCTGTCCCAGCCCCAGGCCTTCTGATGGCCCTGGCTGGTCCACACTACTGGGCACCTGGTGGAGAAGACATAAGGAAGAAACAGCCTGTGAGAAAAGGCCTATGCGTGCTGGAAACAGACAGAGTCTGTGGTCTGTGGATGGTGCTGGTATCTCAGAGTGCCAGGACCATGGCCCAGCTGGGCTTTGTACCAGCCAAGTAGTATTCAACCTACACTGTACTCCCCGAGCCTCGGTGTCCTCACCCAGAAACACCACCTCACAAATGCCAGTTGAGCACCTAGCAGGTTCCACACTCTTACTGAGTGGTGGGCACATGGCAGCAGGGAGGCACGACTCCTGGGCTTGACAAACTCCCTGCGTGATGCAGGAAGCAGGTATGAGAGACCAAGGGCAGCTTCAGGTGGTGAGGGCTGCAACAAACAGCATGTGGTACACTGGCAATGCGGTGAGCAAGGAAGCCTCCCACCAAAAACAACGGTGATGCTGAATGGGTCTTAAAGAGACTTAGCTGTCAGGAAGACGGGAGGGACCAGGGGTCCAGGCTGACTGTATGGCCCCTGGAAGTGCTTGGTGTGTGCAAAGAGCACACGGTCACCTCCCTGGGCTGGAGGGCAGCGGGCATAATGGGAACTATTAATGAGGATCTTGAGAGGCAGAACTCCTTGCACGTGGAGGAGGCAGGACTCAGCGCAGTACTTGCTGGGGACGGATGGAAGGCTATTAAGCCAGCTGTAGGATGAACACATCTGCAGAGCACAGAGATCACTCAGGCAGCAAGAGGGGACGGGAGGGCACGGACGGGGAGCGAAGATGGGTGAGAAGCTATTGCAATGTCCCCATGAGAGATGAAAAGGGCAGCGGCATGCGATGGAGAGGAAGAAACAGATGCAAGAGGCAGTGGAGGGGCCGCGGGAACAGAGCTCGGCGACCTCACACCAGCCTGCTTTGCGGGCCTGTCTGTGGGTCACGGGAGATAATGGATGCGGTGCACTTTGCAAACTGCCTGGTTTGGACTGGATCATGAAGTGCAGCCTCTCTCTTCCTCCAGGGCTGCTTTCTTTAGCCTATAAGCAAGGGAGAGAGGGGAGGTGAAAAACAGAGACATTAAGTGCCAAAGCTTATGTTAATACAGCATTAAGGTTGAAAATGTAATCTCCTAGGAGTCAGGAAATTCCGAACAAGGGGTTTCCATGGCAACCCAGCCACACTGCTCCTCTGTCCATTCGGGCTCTGTTTTCCTTGTTAAATATGATCCCGTCGTATATTATATTTTATCGAGCTAAATGTGTTACCCACAGCAGGCAGAGCTCCAGTCAGCACACAGAGCTGCAGGAAGTGTGTGTGTGTGTGCGTGTGCAAGCGTGTGGCAGGGGGTGGGTGTCTCAGAATCTGCTTGACAAAACACAGCCACATCTTGGGTTCTGGTATCTCATAAATGGGATGTGATTCCATTAAGAACAGCTCCCAGGAACATAGACGAGCGAGGAGGCCACAGTCCTTGTGTTCAGAAAGGGTTGCTCGGGGTGCCCGCCCCTTCTGGGGGACACAGCAGGTTTCCTCACAGCCCCAGGAGGAGGGCCCAGGCAGACCCAGCAGGGCCATCACTGCCACCCCAGGCCCCCTCCTGGGTGGAGTTCTGAGGAGGTGGATTGGAATTACCTGGTCCAGTGGTTCCTCACATGTGCCAGCCAATTGAAGATCATCTGTCACTGTTTGTTAGCATCCCAGGGAGCACGGGGCACCAGCAAACGGATGCAGAAAGGAAATTTGATGATCCCCGCACCCTCTCTCCCACTAAGGGAGCATGGCGGACAAAGGGCTTCCTCCACCGCAGCCAGGATGCGAGGACGGAGAAGGGGGACATGGACTGTCGCCGAGGGCAGCTAAGCAGTGGAATGTGTGGCAGAAAAACATCTGTAGGATAATGCAGTGGAAAGAGCATGGAATGTTAGAATCAGGCTGCCTGGGGCTCTGCTCTCTCCCAGCCATGTGGTCTTCAGCAAGTCCCTTAATTTCCCTTTGTCTTAGTTTTTTCATCTGCAAAATTGGGATAAAATTACCATTAACCTCACACAGGCTTGTTGGAGGATTAAATGGGATAATCGATGCAAAAGCTCGCTGTAAACTTCTAAATCCTTACACAAATAGCACTCTGATGGGAGGTCTAGAAAACCGTGCTGGATCCTGGACTTTGACAGTGGACTCGAGATGTTTTGTGATCTGTTTGGGACTTCTGCAATGGGTTCCAGAATTCATTGATGGATCTAGAATAGGAGAAGCCAAACTATTTTTTAAAAGACTCAGTCTGTAAATACTTTAGACTTTGAGGGCCATGCAGTGGCTCCCCAACTTTGCCAGAGGTGATACATAAGACAATGGAAGTGACTGAGTTCCAATAAAACTTTATTTACAAAGCAGGAAGTTGGCTAAGCTCAGCTAGTGTACCATTCCCTAGTCTACCTGTGGAAGAAACATGCTCTTTTTATAAATGTTGCTTTTCTCCACGAATTTAACTCTCCCGCTTCTAGACCCTCCTCCCTTCCCACCTCCCTCCACTCTCACACATACCTCTTTCTTTAGCCAACTTACTCTTTCAGAAGTGGTTTGTGTCACTTCTTCTAAGACTGAATTGCAATTGTCTCTTGGTCCTTGCCTACTTCCCTCATAGACTGTGAGATCCTTCAAGCAGCCAACTCTGTTACCCCATCCCCAGCTCTAGGTTAGCACTGGGTCCAAGTTTACAGAATCTGATGTATGGAAGCACACAGCATCCCAGGGAACTGGGATGTTGTCATTCTCTCAGGCAGCTTGTGAACATGGATGGCCTCAAAAACCTTAGGACTGGGCATCAGTGCTCCTACTGTGAGTGCCCAGACAGGGCTTCTGGGGCAAGCAGGCGGCAGGACCAACTTTGTGGTTGCAGGTCACATTTTAGGTCCACATTGCAACCCTGGATCCAACCTGCTGTCTGTGTAGACATGATGGTAAGCTGGTCAAAAGGCCCGATGGACAGAAGCACGCCAATGGAAGGCCTAGCTCAGAAAGGTGACACCCACAGCGACCCCTCCCTCTGAGGACAGAGACTCCATGTCATTGAGCACATGCATTCATGTTCATGACAGTATAGCAAGTCTCCTCATGCTGCCCTTAGGGAGATTCAGCCTCCTCTGGTCTGATGATGTAGAAGCTTCCAGAAGTGCAGCAGCCTTTCAGCTTTCACATTTGCAAGCTTTGCTCATCCTCCCCCTCTTGGGCAGAGCAGACGGGCAGAGTTGATTGTGTAACTCACCTCTGAGTCACACTTCCCCTGCCTCCCCCAGCACTGCAGCTGCTTTCTGCCTGACAGAGCTGAGCGTCCTAAGGTCAGCCAGACAGACGACTGTTGTTCAAAACCCAGGGCCCAGTTGATGAGCTCTTCTGCCCCCAAAACACCAACAAGATGTCACTTGTAATTACATCGGTGGGGGAATAGGTGTGTGTGTATTGGTTTATGTGTGTGCGTTGGGATTTCACAGGTACACGTGATGTGCTCGTACATATTCACACTGTGGCATGCGTGGGTCCTTAGCACAGGCTTGTGAATTGCATAGGTGCATGCTATGTGCATGTGTGTGCATGTACTTTTGTGCCTGTGGGAGGCTGTTTCTCCTACATGTGCTGCATGCCTGGAGACGTTGCTACTCGGGCGTGTGCTTCTGTCTGGGTCTGTGCATGTCTTTAATTTAGGACCGCACTTCTCCTGGAGGACAAGAGCTTCTATCCACTAGCCTCTGCAGATGAATATTTTATGACCATGCTTCAGCCATGGCATCAGGCGATTTTTCTCTGAAGGGTCAGAGCATGACAAACTCCTACAGGCAGAGACAGAGTTCTGATGTCAAAGCTCCGAAAGCAGATCACCCCGTGACCAAGACCCAGGAGGGCTCCCAGACGCTGTGGGTGAGTGTCATTAAAAACTGACGCATCAGTCATTCCTTCCCATTTCTCCAGCGGTGTTTTCTCTACATACGTGGCCAGCACACCCATTTCACAGAAGGTTTGAGGGGGTTCCCTGATGCTGCTTCTGAAGTCAACCTGAAACTGTTTAATTTCTGCCCCACTTCCTGGTCCTCCCACTGAGCAATATACTTGTCCTAGAAGCAGAAGTTTGTGTGTAACCCAGTATGGCAAGAAGGTCCTGGCTTCTCCCAGATTCTGGAACGTAGGTAAGGCCGAGAATGGAGGCAGCAGCCTGGAACGTGGGAACCAAGGGGCAGTGGAGAAGATGTGTCACAGTCATAACTCTCCTGGCACCCAGCCCAGGAGGGACCAGCTACTTGTGGGACTGTGGTCAGGCTCCCCAGAGGCCAAGTCCATGACAGAATTTGGGTGCTGGCAGTTTATCTGGAGAAAAGGCCCCCTCAGACTGCCTCAGTGAGGAACAGGGATGTATGTGCAGCACTCTAACCCCATTGTGGAACGCTGTACCCCAGGGGCACGGCCAGCACCCTATGCTATGAACCCAGGGGCTGTGGGCACAAGGAAACCAGTGAGAAGGCCAGAGATTGCATCATCCCTAGCAGCCCAAGCGGCCTGTCCTGTATCTCCAGAGCTGCAGAGCCACGCCAGGCCCTCGGCCCTCTCTCCACCTGCCCAGACATTCTGTCCCTCCTCCACAGTGATGCAGACGTTCTGTCCCTCCACACTGGCTGAGGAGCAGGAAGTCCTTGCTTGGGGAGCTGGCGCCTGGCCCCAGTGAGGGCTCTCAGGTGCAGGTCCACCACAGTCATTCTCTGAGCCAGCACTGCAGGAATGAGGAGAGGAGGCCATACTGGAGGTTCCTGAGTCTTTGCACCAGACACATCGTTCCTCGATGTGCTCAATCTGCGGAGTCACTGGACATGGACCCAGTTTCCTGGAAATGCCAGGGAGCAATACACAAAAGGCCCCAAACGAGGTCATTACAAAGGTGATGCCACCAAGGAACAGAGCAGGAGGCCTTCCTGAGTGGTCCCCACCTCACACCTCACTGGCCTTCTTTCCCTCCAGAACCCCACAGCACTTCATTTATGCAGCCTTGACTGAACCGCGCTTAATTGTTCCAAGCTTTCTCTGGAAGGTAGCAAGAACCAGGATGTTACCACTGAGTTCCCACTTCATGCCCAGCCATGCTTGGCACGCCGTATTTTATGTAAGACACAAGTCAGGTGCTAGCACCTGCACTGTACAGATAACGAAATTGAGCTTTGGAAGGATTCTGGGTCTCACATCAGTCACCCTGCGGAAAGCGGGGCAGAAGTCTGTCTGGCTCGGTGCCTGTAGAGTGAGTCTGCCGCACCACGTTTGTCCTGCTTCTTGCTGGCCTGTGGGTTCCTTGAGGACAGGTAAATAGACTGATCCCCTCACTTCCCAACTTCCACAGAGCCCAGAATCTTGTCTACCATGGAGGCCAGTTAGTAAAGGCTCCTTTAGGCTTTTGTTTTCTTAACTAGGAATTACTGAGTGGCACGTGCCAGAACCATTTGAAAGATCTATGGGGGCCTCAAGCTACCCCCAGGGACCTTCCATACTACCCACCTAAAGAGAAAAATGTCGGTCTGTCCAGAAAGCAGGTAGATGTTGGAGTCAGATGGCCCTGGGATCCAAATTCCACTCCTACACAGTCCAGCTATGTAGCCTTGAGCAGGTTACTTAGCATCTCTGGGCCTCTGCTCCCTCTAATGGAGAACTCAGCCCCCCGCCAGCAGCAGGGACCCTGACCTTTGGGAACAGTCGAAGTTCCCCACCTGTGCTGAGTGAGGGTGCAGGCGGAGGGATGAGGCTGGAGGGCCTGCAGACATCAGAACGTGGCAGGCCAGCTCACTCAGCATGACCTGAGGCACGTCCCCTTTCCCTGGCCTGCAGCAGCACATACCTGCTCACAGCTCTGATCCTCTTGTTGGCCTCGTGCTGCCGGGGTGAAGCTACCATTTGCCACCCCATTACCCTGAGCTGGGGCTTCTGCAGCCCACCCCTGCTCTGACCCCAGCTCTCCCTTCTTCCTGACCCACCTCCAGGCAATGCCTAGTGGACACTCCACTTGCTCTCCCTCACCAGGTTTCAAGATGCTCATCCTTGCTCTACATTTTTGGGTACCAGACTCTTTTCCCTTCCCCTTTGGGTAAAATCCTTTCAGCTTTATTCTGTACCCTCATAGCTACAGATAGCGATTCTGCTTTTAGGAGTCTTGCTCATCAGTGGGTGTTGAGAACCCCCCACTTAGCACCAGCCACCAGCACGTCAGCACCCATCCTGCCTGTGATGAGGCCACGTCCAGCCAGAAGCAGTGTGTCCATCTCCTCCCCTCTCCTTGTCCTGGACCACAATGCCCTGTCGTCGCCCTCTGCTATGTCTGGGTGGTGGGGAAGCTGCTGAGCCCAGCTCCTGCTCCTACAGCCAGGGCCTCGCATGCCAGGCCTGGCACCGGCAGCAGGCGCCAGGAGGGCAGCCGACTAGCAGGGGGATAAAAACCTCCATTCACGACAGTATCAAATCCCTGGCTCCAGAGAAAGAGACAGGTTTGCTGGAGTCTGAGACATCGCCGGTGAAGGGAAAGCCGATACGCAGAGCAGCGTCTGGTTAATGTGGGCTCTGTTCTTTTCACCCGGCAGGCCAAACACAGCGGCTCGCTTGTGCCTCTGAAATCCTAACTGGCTCCTGGCTGGAGCTTCGGGGACTACAGGGGAGACATTAGGTAGGGTGTGCCAGGCATGTGCCCAGCCAAACCCCGACTTGGCCAGGGCAAGGACAGAGAGGAAGGCCCAGTGACGGTGGACCACACCCAGGCCCATGGGGCCGGTGGGGATGAAGCTGGAGTCGAGGGCGCCAGCGTCCTTCAATTGCCTTTTCTTCTCCTGAAGTCCTTTCCCAGTGCGCGCTGCAAAGTGGATACAAAGGAATCATAGAATATGGGTGTCGAAGGCCTCGAACGATTCTTTCGTTTTGTTTTTCAACTTTCTAAGGTAACAAGCACTCTGTAAAACCTCGTATAGTGTTCTGGGTTCACGCCTGAAGACCTCCCTCAGTCCACAGAGCTTGTGTGTGCCCATAACCCAGGCTGGTGAAAGCTGGGGACAGAGTGTGGGTCAAGACCTTGTTGGGGGTGCTGTTTCTGTCTCTCTCTCTCTCTCCTTTCTCCCCAGCCCCTTATCTCCAGAGCTCCTAGAGAAAATAAATGAATAAATTAAAAAATAAAGAAATCTTAGAAACTTCTATGTTAAACCTGTAGATATAAAGCTATCACCTCCCGTCAGAAAACCATATAACCCACATTGAGTATATAATTATAGGGGAGCCACAGACTCTGGAAGACAACTCAGTATGCCCCAGAGTCCTGTTTAAGAACATTTCCCAGCATGCACTTCAATGGTTGGGCAACTAAGTTCCAACAGAGGAGCTGACTTGCCCAGGAAAACAGTGTATCATGAGCAGAGAGGTGATAATATTTAACATTTATCTAGTTAAAAGTAAGTGTGATTATTCACAGAATTTATTTTGCAAATGGCAAATACCAGACTCAGAGAGGCCAAGGAGCTTGCATAAGCTGGCTAGTTATTCCTCCATAGGTCAATTCTCCCTTCGTCCACATTGGAAGAATTTGCAGCAACCCACCCCTGCTCTGCCCCCGGCTCGTCACCGGGCAGCCCCACTGTCCAGAGCCCCCTATAGCTAGGTATGGTCTTGCCTCTGAGTTCTGCCAAAGGTGTGTTACCAGAGAAGTGTGGAATTCTGCCATAATTTTGAAATAAGGGGGCACACCTCCTTTCTTCCCCTCCCTCATCCCACCAGGGGGGACTTACACACAACACCAGGCCTTGGAGTGGCCATTTTGGATCCTGAGATCAGGGCTGGGTAGCAAGGAAGGCAGAGCAATGGGATGGAAGTCGGCTAGGTCTCTGACCGGTGGCGTCACTCTACCAGCCTGGATCGTGTCCCTCGACTCTGTCTTCTTGGGTTCACTCTTCCTTTGAGTGTCTTCTCTATTTTATTACAGTCAAACATTGGATCATTGGGAAAGTCATGATATATTTTTCGATACAAACAATGTGTCATGACTTTTCCAACTACCCAATGTTTAGCTAATGCCTCAGAGACCGGAATACCAATAGAGCCTACACCTTCCCTCACCCAGCTGGTCTCCAGGCCCTGTCTGTGCTGGGCCCTCCAGCCAGCCTTCCTAGTGCTCCACTATAGACCTTCGTCCTCTTACTCCTAGACTACTCCGGGGGCCTCCTGGAAGGTCTTTGTGCTACAGATGTCTAGACCTCCAGTCTAGAGCAGCCTTGCTGAAATGTGCATCTGAGTGGGACACTCTATTTCTTCCGCTCTGCGGTGGCTCCCATTCCCTGCAGAGTGAAGTCCCCTCCCTGTAGCCTGGTCCCAGCCCGCCTCAGCAGCCCATCTATTGCCTCATGTTTCACGCCCGCTGTGCTCCCAGCATGGGGAATTGCCTGCCCTTCCCCAAGCCCCTGGCAGCCTCCAGAACTTTGTCACCATATCCTTGACAGCCTGGTGTGCTCATTCTTCAGGGTTCAGCCCACTGGTTAGCCTACCAGTGCCTTCCCCTGATGCTCCACACCACCTTGCCCTTATCTCCACTGCAGAAAATCACTCCAGACACTGACGGACTGTCCTACATGGGGTCCACATCCGCAGTGCGGGACTATCTGTCCCGGAGTGCTGGAACAGCTCCTAAGTTCCTCATAGGTCCCGAGGTGCCCCCACATCACCAGCGATGGGGCCTGGACTCAGGAAACTCTCAAATGGAAACACACGGCTAGGGTAAGAGAGCGAACTCTGCCTTCTTTACCCTCACGGCACCCTCTAGTGAGGGCCTGATCCTCCCATCCTTGATTTCCTCGTCCTTCCTTCCATTCTTTTTTCCTGGTTGGTTTTTTGTTTGTTTGTTTGTTCTGTTTTGTTTTTGCTTATTTATGTAATTTGTCCATGCGTGAGAGAGACAATGGCCTTATCAAGATCCCAATGTTGTGATCCACCCCCGGTTTCAGCCAGCCCCAGGTCACAGGCAGGTGAGAGCCTGGCACACTCAGGGAGGTCTCTAGACTCGAACCTGGATGGGATTACTACGTGCCGCCATCCAGCCCCTATTTCCTCTTCTGCAAGCATAACCCCACTGCTGGCACAATGGCTCGGAGAAGGAGCCAAAGAGCTGTTCAGTTAAATGTTTGTTAAATGCATGAACACATGCATTAACTGAGAGGATTTTATTTTATCTTAGTTTCCCAGTTTCTACCAAAAGAAAGCTGAGTGTACGTCTGAGCTGGGCACTGAGCACACGGAGCTGGGAAAGCTCAGGCCTGCCCTCCAGGCCCTCCCAGCCCAGGCCCTGGGAGCAAGGGCACCAGCTCCACAGCACTGTGCGGGTGGGTCTCCGAAACATTTATTTTTGCCTAAGTGATGTAACTGGACCCGGGGAGCTGGTCTTCCCCACTCCTGTGGGCGGGCTGGAAGAGGTGAGAGGCAGGGCGATCCGAGGCTTCTGGCAATGTGATGAAGTCGTTTGCAAAAAGACAGTTTTGTTCTGCCTTGAGTGTTTTTCCACATGACTTCATCCCCAGCAGGCCCTGCTTGGGTCTTATTTTTCGATGGGCCCAGCCCCAGCTGTGCAGAGAAAATGGCCTCTGAACCCTCCCCGGGCAGCTGTGCCAGGACAAGCGGGGTCTGTTTGCTGCCCAGGGCCGAGCACCTGGCTGTGCCACCCACCGTCCTGTGAATGGCCCGATGTCAGGCGACCTCGGTCACAGCAGGAAGAAGACATGGGGCCCGTGGGCCGGCCAGGCAGGGCAGCAGACTGTAGCCAGAGCAGACCTGCCGACGGTGTGGCCCACAGTCTTCTACCCACTCCTGTCTCTGACCTTGGTTTTCTTATCTGCAAGGGGGACGAGCGTCAGTCATGGGTAACAAGGGCACCAGAAGGAATCAGTGATATAAAGACCCATGGCAGGCCTCACTTATGTCATCATTTATACCTGCGATCACTTCATCATCAACTCACACTCTCAAAACTTGGACAGAAACTTCCCGGTGTCTACAGACAGACAAAGAAACAGGTCACTATAAATCAGGGTGGCAACGGCTCCAAAGGGCTATGCACCAAGTACTGTGGGTGCTCAGAAGGGTGGGCAGGCGACCCCGTGGGGCAGCAGGGTGAGGAGGGAAGGGTCACAGAAAACCTCTCAGATATGGTCTTTGGGGTTAGATATTAAAAATGAGGAGCAGTTTGCAATGCAAAGCCAGAGGAAGGGCATTACAGGTGGGAAAATAAAGGAAACTGACTTGGTTCCCCTTAGATGTACCCAGTGCAAGCAACAGAGAGGCACATCGCCTGCTCTGAGCAGGAGGGGCAGGCCTTCTCGGCCTCGTCCCTGATTACAGGAGGCCCAACGATTCCCGCAGAGACCCAGGCTTAGCCCATGTTCCTCCCTCCCTCTGTGTCCTGACTTTCTGCCCTTTGTTGTCACAGGGTTAAAGAGGGCTGCTGCAGCTCCAAACATCTCATCCACACACAGCCATGTTCAAGGCAGGAAGAAGGGAAAAGGTGAGACTCAAAGAAACTCTCTTTTCTTTTTGTCCCCAAAGAATATCCCATTAACTCAGTCATTGAATTGGGTATCTCCAGGCATAAGGAAGGCTGGGGAAGTGCCTGGTAAATGGGATTAGGATGACACTATTCGTTCGCACTGAGGCTGGGGAGGGGCCTTGACACTGCGGCCTTCTGCCCACACCGCCCCCCACCCCACACACACACACACACACATGCCACCAGGATTCTAGCAGCAGAGCAGACAGGTGGTTGGAGGGGCAGCAATGGCTGCTGGGCAGGCCCGAGCAGGGCTGTCACATACATCTGGGGTAAATGCACTGTGCAGCTCAGTGTGGTGAGGAATGGCGAGGACGGGGTTGGGACAGAAGTATAGAACCTGGGGCTTTAACAGATGACAGTCCATTCCTGAGTTTTGGACCCAAGGTTGTTTATGTTTCAGAACCAGCCAGCAGTGGGCACCAGCTAGACGAGCAGAGACACTCTAAGAGGGGGGACCTGGCACCATTGTTTTCCGCCTGTGCTAAGGTATGGGGTCTCTGAGGGTGGGGGCTGATCTCACTCGTCTCGACATCCCTAGTACCTTCCTGCCTCCCAGGAGGTACAGTGCTGCTGTGACCACACAAGATGACGGGAGAGTAAATTGCACGACTCCTCCTAGCATAGTGCCCCCCTCTGTACCATGGAATCAATAGCCTACCTTGCAGGGCTGCCATGAGGATCAGATGGGTGGGCCTGGGTACAATGCTTAATGATCAGGAGGGCTGCTGCGGGCGCATGGGAAGTGATAGCGCCCAGTCATAACGAACCCCCGATGGTGTCAAGCACAGGGTAACACCTATTAAAAACACTCCGAGCCTGGCCACACTGTGTTACCTAGAGACGCCTATGGCCACCCTGAATTTTCAGAAGAGGAGGCGAGGAAGCACCTGGAACAGCCCAGTGGGTCCTGCCAAAGACAGCAATGGAAGAGTGATGAGGATAAACAGCTGTCTGTCTCTGGTAATGCAATTAGGAGCTAAAATATTAAACACTTTACGACAAGACATATATCTCCTGCATAACGAGCTGTCTCTTGCAAAGCAGGCATTGTCCGGGCCGGGAGGCAGGCAGGCCCACATCTCAGACCAGCAGCCTCTGCCTAGGGTAGCAATCTCCCAGCCCCTCAGGATCTGGGGAGCTCCTGTGACTTCATCGTCATGGGAGGCCATTGGCATTGCAGTCCACATTTTCTGGGTTACTGCCACGTGCCAGGAACAAAACTTAGATGTATGCTGAGTCACCATCTTCTCAAGGAAGAAATGTGGGGTAGAAGGTACCCGGGGAAATTGAGGCCCGAAGGTGTTAACTAACTTGCCTGTGGTCAGCTCCTCGTGAGAGACCAACTACTGTCCTTTGAAGGGAACCCAGATCCTTCAGGGCCATGTGGAGAGCGGCGCAGTGGTTCATTAGGTGGGGAGTACGAGTATCAGCTTGGCCTGGGCTGGCCCACAGAGCCCCTGCTGTCTCAGGTGCTAGGACCCGTGGACAGTTAGCTGATGACAGTGGGACAAGACCCAGTGTTCCAGATGTTGGCATCTCAGGGAAAGGTCTGGCCAGCCACATGTTCACACCGATGGCAATGATGGCTTGTAGCCATGGGCTTATGGGTTGACATAGATTTGGGGTCCTGAGGGTGGGATTCAGTAATCCACAGTCAGGACACTTCATAGCACTTCTGCAAACATTGCTTCTTTGGCAGTCACACGCTTCTCTGCATGCATGCTTCTCACCCTGCCTGTGTCTAAATCTGGGCTTCCCCCAGGCTCCATGGGGGAGGGGGTGTCTGAGAAGGCCACAGCAGTCACAGGAGGTGAAAGGAAGTTTGCCAAAGCCCTTTTCACATTCATCGTCTCACTTTCTTCTGATGAGAAACTTGCAAGGAAAAAGCAATTTGGGCCCATTTTATAGACATGGAAAGTGAGGCCTGAAAAAATTTTAAATGGCATCTATAGCCTAGGAGAGAGGCCCCATTTTGCTGAGCACCTGCTACATGCTCCTCTCCAACTCTTAACAGGCAGATCTCTGTCCTTGAAGAACTTCGAGTCCAGCCTAGGTAAGAAAGCTATCAGGATAGGAACTGGGAGATAAAGAAGCAACTACAAACTGAGGTAAGGGCTTTGAGGGAGCAGAGTGAGGTGTTTTTGGAGAAATAGTCAGAGGCCTGGGAGGGTGGGGGTGCTTGACTGAGGACGTCTCATACATGCTGAGATTGGGGCAGAGTCATGGAGGAGCACCCAGGCAGAGGGACCCGTGCGTGCCACGGCCTTGCCGTCGGGAAGACCTGACGTGGCCTGTTGCTGACAGGTGGCCAGAGTGCTGCAGAAATGAGCAAGAGCCCACCTTTGCAGGCCCCTGACGACGAACCACGTCCAGGGCTTCTGACTCCCATCTCAGCCCTCCCACTGCTCCCCCGGGCTGGTCGGCCCCAGCTTTGGGCTGCGTTCCCACCCTGCAACAAGGAAGCCCTCCTCGCAGCCCCATCTGTCAGGATGCCCCAGTGTGCGGAGTCCCCAGAGCAGCCCCATGCTCCCTGCCCCGTGCAGTCCCCTTGCCTCCCCAGACCACCCCTTCCCTGAGCCACCGTGCAACGTTCCCACAGAGCCGGGGAGTGGGGCCGCGGGCGGCAGCCAGGGAGGGCTGTGCGGGCTTTCACGAGCATTACATCTGGAGCGGGAGACGGGAATGTTTGTGTCTGAAATTTAGCTAATATCCCAGGAATTTCTCCTGGCGTTTTGGAGGGCTCCTAGGGGGACTGCAAAGCCAGGATGTCTGGGTTCTGGGGGCAGGCTGGCTGCGCTCAAAGCCTCTTTGTCTCCCTGGCTCTGCTCTGTGTCGACCTGGCTATGTGTCTGTGTGTCTGAGTATCTCCCTGTGTGTGTCTCTCTTTCTGTCAGGGTATGTATGTGTGTCTGTCTGTGTGCATGCCTGTGCGTGTGTGTGTGTGTGTGTGTGTGTGTGTGCATGCCTAGGAACAGAGATGGCTGTATGTGTTATATGTGTATGCACCGTGTGGATCAGTGTGTGTGTGTGTGTGTGTGTGTGTACCTGAGTATTTTTCTCTGTCTTTCCAACCCTATTATGGTGTGACTCTGGAACCTCCATTTCTTGGTGAGTGTGTTTGTGGTTGATCTCTCCATGCATCTGTCCCTGTATGTCACTGTTTGCCTTTGTTTGTGTCCAGCTCTGTCCTTGCCCATGACAGACAGTATGGCCCTCTCTAGTTTTTAGACTGCTGTTCTCATCTTCTCTCTCACGACCCTTGGCTAGGACTGGGCCCCTCCCTGTCAGTAAGGAATCTGAACAACCTCTAATCAAGAGTTGACTCAGAAAGAATTCGTAGAAGGTGGGTGGGAGGTTAGAAGAAGGTGGCTGGTGAACAGGCTCCCTGGGTCTGTGTGTCTACGAGTGTGTCTGTGCACATGTGTGCTCCTGGGTGTAGCTTTGTGTGCGTCCCTGTGTGTTCTCTCTGCCTGTCCATGTATATGTGTGTCTATGGATATGTATACATGCCTGAGTCTACCTGTGTGTGTGCACACATGAGTGGTACATGTATGGCCATCTGTCTGACTGGGACAGGGTCCTTGCAGGTTAGACCTCTTCTTCAGTGGCACCAAAAAGAAACAGTACCCTCAAACTTCCAGTAGGTTCTCTCTAGGTTGTTCTGCGTGAGTCTCTGCTCACCCTCTTGTCCTTTACCCACTTGGTCACAAACCATTTGGAATATGTCCGCCACCTAAGGCTCCCTCTCCCCGACCCCCACTTTCACTATACCCTGCCTGGGGTCCCTCCTTCCCTCACAGCTCACAGCTCTGCTGATCTCCTCTCCAGGGCTCCACACACCCATGACCACAGCACACTTACTGGGCAGCTCATCGCTCAAGGCCACTCCACTACCGGCTTGGGGCCAAACCTACCCACTCCTGCCAGGACGTCCCCCTGGGTATTCCAGCCCAGGAGGGAGGCTCCTTCCCCTGATCCTCTTTGCATTTTCTAGTGTGCCTCTGTGACCTGGCCCTGTGGGCTGGAGGTGTCAGCCTCCTTAACTCCTCTCTCGATGCATAAGTCAGTTCTGGTTTCCCACCATGCTGGGTCACCACCTGGGAACCGTGCCTCCACAGTGCGTGCCTCTGAATGAGTATGTCACTCCCAGGCCCTCCGCTTCAATAAACAGCTGAGTGACTTGGTCTCGCCTAATCCCCTAAAAGCCTCTATCTCTTCTGTCTCCTTTAATGCATCAGTACTCCCACCTCAGCCCATGCACACATATGCACGTGCGCACGCACGTGCACGCACACACACACACACACACACACACACCATTCTAACAGCTATTTCCAAACTCTGGCCCAGGCTGAGGCCCCCGCTACCTCATGCACGGTCAGCACCCTGCAGAGTTGAGTGCAGGTGGTCTCCTGGGCAGCATGGCCAACCGCCCAGCCTTCTGGCCTCTCCTGTCCCACGTGCACCCCTCAGGCTCTTTGGCTCTGTCAGGAAGCTATCACCCCTGTTGCTCTGAAGACATGTCAAACACGAGGATGGTTTCTTATTTTTAATTTTTATTTGTTATATGGTATATTCATTTTCTAGAGCTTTTGTAATGAATTGCCATAAGCCCAGTGGCTTTCAATGAAACAGAAATATGTTCCCTCATCGTTCTGGTGTCCATAATGTGAGGTCCAATCTGAAAGCAAGGTGTGGGTTACGTGCAAAGCTGCCCTCCTCCAAAGGCCCCAGAGAGAATTCTTGCTTGCAGCGTCCAGTCTCTGGGGCTGCTGGCAATTCCTAGTGTTCCTTAGCTTGCAGACACATCCCTCCAATCTGCCTCCATCTTCAGGCACTTTCCCCATGTCCATCTGCGTCTCAATGCTCCCTCTCCTTATAAGGTCACCATCATTGGGTTTAGGACCCACCCCACATCCAGAATGATCTCATCTCGAGATCTTTAACTTAATTGTCTCTGCCAAGGTCCTATTTCCAAATAAGGGACTATTTCATATTCATAGGTACTAGGAGTGAAGGCTTGAGCACATGGGACACAAATGGATCCAGCACATGCAGCTATGGTGTAGGTACATTTTGGAAATGCACAAACAGCATTTGGCCTAAGCGGTTGATGAGGACAAGCAACAGAGTCTCAAGGTCTCCTGGCACACTTGGTGCTGGGCCCTCCCGCATGCTCGTGGTGCAGAGGCAGGCAGCACGTGGCTCCTGTGAGTGCAGGCTCGCGAGGAACTGGGGTGAGCAGGTGAGGCTGTCAGGGTAACAGGGAGGTTACGTGTGCTCTCGAGCCTGTTCTCTGCTTGCCTGAATCCTCAAGGCTTCTGCATTTAAAAAAAAAAAAAGAAGAAGAAAAAAGTTCATTTTATTCACAGTAGAGAGCATGCAAGACGGAGGCTCGTCCTGCTGCAATCCCTGTCCCCAGCCCTCCAGCACTTCAGGATCCTGGGCACCTGCACAGGTACCCAGCGTGTTTTCAAGCCAACCCAGGAATCTGAACCCACAGTCGGCCATGTGGCTTCCAGCACCGTAGTTCTGTTTGCTGCTGACTGTGTCACCAGGCTGGGCCTGTCAGTGGTACAGTCAGTAGAGAGTGGATCCTGGTGACATGAAGAAGACTAGCTCAAGAAACAAGAAGTGAGCCATGTGCTTCCTGGCCTCCTAAAGCAAAGCTGTCTCCAGGAGAGGATGACAGAGTGGCGAAGTCCTGGCCCAGGTGTCCATTTCAAATTTTTGTGGTGACCCCCACTTACAGAGGGGCCTTGAGTGAGACCCTTCTGCTCTCTGGGTAGCACCTGTACAGTGGGAACTCAGAGTCCGGTCCTTCTGTCTCAGGTGACTGAGAGCCGAGTGAACCTATGGGCCTGAGAAATCCCAAGCTTGGGAGGCTCAGCTCGCTTTCATGGTAAAGAAAAGATCAGCCTGTGGGGCGCTGCAAGACTGGCAGCCTAGCATTTATATGAATTTTTACCCCCTAGAAAATCTGAAGAGCAGGCAGGTACATTGTTCTGCACCTACTGTGCGTCAGACTGTGTGAGGTCCATGGCCTGCAATATCTCGTTTCACTACACTATAGGTCCTTCAGGGAATAGGGATTAGGAATCCATTTGTTTTCCAAAGGGGAAAGTGAAGTGCAAAACTGAGCAAGGTCGTATTGCTAAAGAGACTTTTGAGTTTCTACAAATAAGTCGCCAGTGAGTGGGTTGAGATGGGGGCCCGGGTGACAGGGGTCAGAGTTAGAGGGTATTTGTACCTTAGGAGACCTAACTAGCTGCAGAGTCAAATAAATAAATACGCGGCTGCTTTCCCTGGAGGAGATTCAGGCCACCTTTTGTTATTTCATTGGTTCAGGAGCCAAAACAGCTGCATTTTATCATCCCTCAGAAATCCATAAAAGGAATGGAAAATGCTGGTGCTTATGGGGAAAATGGGTGAGCATTAAATTTAATTGTGTCCCCCCTCCCCACTGCTTGTGATGGGGCCTAGAGATAGCACCTATGGGTCTTGGGCCCCAGCAGTGCAGTGGAGAGAGAGACAGTGTGCCTCCAGGTCAGGAGTCAGTCCTCAGGCCACCCTGATTGTGTGTGTGTGTGTGTGTGTGTGTGTGTGTGTGCTCGCGTGCGTATACCTAGCCTTCAGTCCCAGCCTGGGAGTTCCATGTGGCAGGTCAGGCCCCCTGGCCATCCCAGATCTCCTAGCCACTCCCACAGGGAAGCCTCTTCTTCATCCCTGACAGTGACCTTGCCTGGAATTTGTGGCTTATCCTCCTGGGCTGAGACAACCTGGTCGAGCTTTGAGGTTGCGCTTTGGCTTCACATGAATCGTGGAATACCCAACTTGCTGAGTGTGTGTGAGATTCAAGGGCTCCCGAGCTTGCAGTTTCTATGGTCTCAGTGACCATGATTCAGGAGCCCGAGCTGTAGCACTTGCGACAAGCCCTGGGTCGGCCAATGAGCTGCACTTTTTACAAAGTATATTTGTTTCACTCCTGATAGAGAGCATGCGTGCAGGCACTGGGCATTCTGCAGTCCCCAGTTCTAGTCACAAGACTCCCTGAGTCTGTATGGCTCAGTTATAGATGGGTAAACTGAGGTCCAAGATGGGCAGGGAGTTCCCTGAGGCTGTACCATGTGAGGGAGTGACAGGGTGGAACTGCTACCGATGCTCTGCCCTTGGACCCGGGACTTTCCAGCCCACATGCCCCAGAGATCAGAAAAGCAGAAACACAAAGGACACCGCCAGGTGGTCCATGTTCAGCTCCCACCCACCGTCATCCCAAGACCTCAGGCAATTTCTCAACAGAGCTGGAAATGCAGAATTTTACATACCTCCCAATTTTAAAATTTTGCAATTATACCAAACTAACTGTGAGAACTCTGCTGACCAAACCAAACTTATTGGCAGGTAGGGTGGCCCTGGAGTGCCACCACGGGCCTGGCATTTTGCCCTGTCCTTGAGTGCCAGCAATGCCATGTTCCTCTCCCTCAACCTCCTGCCCTGGTCCTCGCGGACTGCCTTGCAGTTTATGTGACAGGGACCTGCATTCTTGCTGCTGGATGCCAGGACAGGAAAAGGTCACCTTGCAGTCTAGCCACACTCAAGAAGGGTGTGCTTCCCGAGAGGCGAATAGAGAATGTAGGATTTAGGATCTGGCCAACTGGAGTGAGAAGCCAGCTCTGCATACGCTTGACTGTAACTTTCCACAGCCTCAGTTTCCTTGAGTGTCAAGTGGAGATGATAATAACATAGATCCCACAGAATCTTTGTGTTCATGGAACAAGATGCAGAAGCATGCCCTTGATGTAAGGCAGTGGTTTGGCTAAGGGGAGTTCCTCTCTGGATCCCTGTTCTCTCTGGATACCCTGCTAAGGGGCCCTTGGGTGTCACAGACACTGCCCATGGAGCATTCGGTGCTAGGATACCTTTACTCTTCCCTGCTCCCCTCCTGATTTCGCAAGCTCCAGCCTTTCCAGGAGATGCCAAGCTCCAGAGTAGCAGCCTTACAGCAGAGGATGTAGAGATGGGCAATAAACCTTATCTCAGATACTGGCTCTGCCTGGAGCACCCTGGACTGAGAAAGGCTCTGAGACCATCCGCCCTCCGTGGGTGGAAATACTGTGTCCTACTAGTGATGTCTGCTGTGGGCTCGGCAGAAAGGAGTGATGGTGAGAGCAGCAGATATGTTACTTAGTGTCCTTCCAGGGCAGATGTGCTGATCTTAGCATCCTTCCAGGGTAGGCAGCTCCATGATCCACTTTCTTAGCCAGACCCCTCAAAGCCACACTGTGAGGTCCAAAGTAGTATCACCACATGACAGATGAGAAGATCAGAGACACGAGGTGAAGGGACTTGCCCAAAGTCCCTAGCAAGAACCAAAAGAAGGGCCAGAGGCCGTTTTTCCTGAGTCTCCTCCCCTTTCCTGTCTACTGGCTTCATTTCTCCTCATCCTGAGACTAGGCATGGCCTGGAACGGGGGCTATTTCCTGGCCAGCATGGACTCTCATGTGTTAGAGAGGACACAGGCTCTGGTGGCTTCAGGGCAGGCTGTACAAACTGGGAGACCCTCCTCATCTCCAGACCACGGTTTCCCCACCTATGAAGTGTGGGGAGTGGTGCTTCCCACTGAATTGATGGCCCACTGGGGAATCAGTGTGAAGTTCTGGCTTCCTAGAGACCTGGCCCTGAGGGTCCTCACAGAAGGGCCTCTGAGGGTCCTCACAGTTCCAGCCTCCCTCATGGACAGTGGCTCATTTACAGGCCTCTGAACAGGCCCATGCAGAATGTCCTGGTGGCCTACCGAAGGGGAGGACAGCAGGCACCTCCCACAGGCCCACCCCACCACTGTGAGAGTGCCATTCCCACCACCAACAGAAAAACATTCCTGTCCTTGAGGCCACAGAGCATGACCAGGCTGGGCCCAGGCTGCTGTGCCCCAGGGATCAGGGTCAGCGCCCTGTCCTGCCTGCCTGGTGACTCAAACCACAGCTTCTGCCCTGTCAGCCTCTGCTGGTGGCACCTGCTCCATGCCATGGCACCTGGTGAGAGGTGCTGGATGAGATAATGTCTGGACTGCAATCTGGCCGTGGGGCAAGAAGAGCTCTTGGCACACATGACTAAGTTTTGACTTATTCATTTATTTTGTTTGCAGCTCTCGGCCCAACTCAGTGAACCTGGGTTAGGAGGGGGAGGCTCGTGTCTTTCTTGCAGCCTGGTGTCCCATGGAAAGGCCCCAAGTTTACAGTTCTGGGGTTTCTCAGCAAAGAGCAATACTCCAGTTGGAAGCGTATGGGCCCAAAGAATGTCTTTGGACCAGGGAGTAGCAATAAGCCACCCAAGAACACAAACTCTGTGGGGGGTCTTGGGCCTAAGATAAAGATCAGAGAAAATGCATATGTAGCATTAATTCAGCACCTACTGTGTCCTAGGTATGCTCGCTAGAGATTTCATCTCAGCTTAAACAAGCCTTAAAACAATCAAAGTGAGCTATAGTTCTCAGAGAACTTAGACACAACACCGGTGGTTCTGGTTGAATTGTTTGGGTGGACCCTGGGCCTGGCATTTTTTAAAGCTCTCCAGGGCATTCTAATGTGTGGCCAGGAGTGAGACCTACGGCCTTAAGCACTGCTTTTCAAACATCAGTGCACATAGGAATGAATTCTTGAATCTTGTTAAAACAGAGATTGCAATCCAGCAGGGCTGGGGTGGGGCTGTTTCTGCATTTCTAACCAGTTCCCAGGCGAGGCTCAACACAAAGCTCCCAAAGCTCCTGGTCCCTAGACCCCACTTCGAGGAACAAGGGAGGTAGGCTGTACCCTCCCAGGCAGTTCACTGTTTGGTTCATTGCCGAATCCCAAGGACCTCCAGTGGTGCGAGGATAAAGTGGTAGCAGAATAAATATTTGTCAGATAAAGGAATAAAGTAGCCTTGGAGGCAAGTGTTGTATGGCTACCCTTTGAGCTGGGTGATTCCTTAACGTTACTTAACGTCTCATGTACTCTGATTTTCATCAGAGAGAGGGGAGCAAAAGTATTTTTAATTCCAAAGAGTTACTTGGAGGGGCAAATGAAGTCATGTGCACACAGTGGTTAGATGATACTAAAAATTATTTCATCTCTGTAGGTATGATAGCAGTTTTCTGGCTTCTTTTTTTTTTTTTTTTTCATTTATTAACTGGCAACAGTACATCCTGAAGTATTTACAGATGAGATTATATGTCTAGGGTTTGCTTTAGATATTCCGGTAGGGAGAAAAGAAGGAAAGACGACCGAAGTGGGAGAGGAGGGAAAAAAAGAAAGTCAAAAGGATGTTAAAAGGATGTATAAAAAAAGACGTGGCCTAGCCACAGCGATGCAGTAGTAGCAGCGTCTCCCCCCCCCCCATTCCACCCACCACACACACACACACACAGTGCTGGAAGCCACATGGAAAATTGGGGTCCATTCCCAGGTCCACATGTGTACCCTGGGGGCTAGGAAGACTGTAGCAAGAATTATGGTGTGAGATCCTGTTGAAGGTGCTTGTATTTCTCTCTCTGTTTCATGAGAGAAGGAAACTTTATTTAAAAAAATGACACTGACCATTACTGCAGCTGGATGAGTGGTACAAGGGAGGGGGCCCATGGCTACTCTATTTTCACACCCATGTAGACATTCCTGTGATAAAAGGTTAACAACAATAAACTGAAGCATGATCATGTGGGTGACAAGCGCGACTCAGCTCTGGAGGTGTAGACAGTGCTCAGTCAACCTCTGGGCAGTTCCTGAGACGTGGCAGGTAGGGCAGGTGCACACCAGTTGTGCCTCCCAACCCTGAGGGATACGCCAGGGTCCCGATAGCAGAAAGAGCAAAGGCGAGGTTTGAAATGAGCTCTCCACGGTGCTCAGCCCCGGCCTGCATGACCTGTAAAGCTGGGTTAGTTTGCCTCTGTAACCACTAACTAGTAATGGTAACAATAAGAACCACACTGAGCACTTGCTCCGTCGGGCCTTTTGCATACATATATTATTGAGTCTCCACAGATCCGAGGAGGGAGCTACCATCATTCCCACTTCCCGGAGCAGTGAAGACTCGGAGCTAAGGTACCAGGCCAAGTGCCTGCCTGCCACGGAGCACCCCCAGGAGCCTCGCTGTGAACCCCTCCCCCAGCTGCATCATTTATTTCAGGGCCCGCCTTGATTCTGGTGTCTTACCCGGTTCCAGCTCCTGAGGGCACAGCTCACCGACCCCTCTCGCACCCACACACCCAGGCCCGACACTCAGACAACAGCTCCTGCCTGCCTGCCAACTGGCCACTGACATGCATGCCTAGTCACCCGAAGGGACAAGTCCTCCCACTTTTCCCCTCCCTGTCTGAACCAGCGGGGTGGGATTTCCGGCCAGGCCCTGGCTGTTATAAGGACGAGGTCGCCTGCTCCCCTGGGCTGGACACCAAGTCCTCTGCAAACTCCATCATGAATGGCAGCCTTTCTTCACCCAGACTCTAGTCTGCCACGGCGCGGCCTGGGAAAGACCTCTGCGTTCCCCAGGCCTGTAAACAGCGAAGCCACACAGGCAGCAGGACCACACAGCAGCTGATCAGTCCCGGCATCAGGCTTCTCTTAAAGAGGCAAAGCCCAGGCACACTCCAGACAAGGCCTGGAGCAGCAGCCCGACTCTGCAGCCAGCCCTCCATCTGCCTGCCCTTATCCCAACCCCAGATGAAGTGAGGAGGCAAGCGTGCGGCATCCACCCTCCCCGTAATACTTCCCTCCTATGTTATAAAGTCGAACTCTCCCCCTGAGCTGCTCATCCCGGGGGCAGTACAATGAACAGATTTGGTGGTGGAAATGAGCACAGGATTAGTTTTCTAGGGGTCACCAGTCTCTTAGCAGGTGTTAGGTGGGGGAGCAGAGATCTCTTGGGTTGTGCATCCAGCAAGCGTCAGGGAAGCCAAGGAGGACAGTCAGGGTCAGATCCAGAAACAAGCCTAGGACAGGTGCAGAGCCTGCCCTGGGCAGGTGTAGTGGTCACAGGTGCAGAGGCTGCCCTGGGCAGGTGCAGTGCTGAGACCCACAGAGCTAGTGATGAGAGCTGGATGTGACCTGAGGGGGTGACATTCTTTAATTCCACACTAGGGACAAGTGAGACAAGTGACAAAAATAAGTGGGTGGCTCCCCTACCAGGTCCACAGCACAGTCAAGCCTGATCCTCATTCTCCATCAGAGGCATTTTGCTTCTTCTTTGGTTATGGATATATCTTGATGTATCTTTAAACACTTCCTCCTAGAACTGGTGTGTTCATTTATTTCTAGTATTGGTCCCCAGTTGTCACAAGTCCACCAGACAACCAACTTTCATGCTGGGTGTCTTTCCAGGACACCTCTCTTTGCCAGCACTCCTGAAATGGCCTCCTATGAGTGGTCCGTAGCCCCCTTCTTAGCCCGCACCTGGCATTGTGCACTGGGCGCTCCTGTTCTTCTGGCACACAGGGTGACTAGAAGTTGAGGACTCTCAGGCCTCCCCTGGCTCTGCACCTGTCTCCTTGCATGGGCACTGGATACACCTTCGCTGTTACCTATGGTCAGTGGGCCAGAGAACACAGGGCTTCCCTTCCAAGGAAAGGGACATGCACTGGGTGAGAGGGTGAGCTCGGTCGAATCTCAAGCATCAGAACCGGAGGGCAGGGCACAGGATGGGCAAATAGCTCAGACCACGGCAGGAAAGCCCAGGCTATGTCCTGAGCAAAGTGGATCAAAAGATGATGCCAGGAAGGGAAGAAATGAGATGCAAGGCAGCCTGGTTCCAGCCCACTTCCTAGCCTCTGACTCCACCTAGGAGCAGTGTCCCCTGTAACTACCCCACCACCTGTGCCCCACCCCCACACCCCGAACTCTCACTTTACAGATGAGCAAGCTGAGGCCCTGGTGAGAAGGAAGCTGCCCGGGTCACTTGGCTAATTGGGGTCAGTCCGGTTCAGAAAAAGTGCCCTCGGGCCTTGCCTTGGCTATGATTTTATTGACCTGTGGAGCCAATTGGTGACGGTGGAAATGGGATGTTTGTGTGTCTTTGGAGGAAATGATTAACTTCTGACCTGCTAACCTTGGTTACCTGGTTGCTAGGGTGTTGGACACCTGGTCAGCCACCTGGGCCAGGGAGGGGGCCGGAAGTTCTGCACCCTGACACTATGGCCCTTTCAAACCGAGAAGCCTGGAGGAGCACCCACAGCCTTCCCAGGGAGGACACTGAGGCCCAGAGAGGGGCAGGGACTAGCCTGAGATCACACAGATGGTGGGGACATGCTCAGATGCTTCAGACAACCAGGCACATGGCATGTTCTTGAAGAGAGAAACAACAAAAGCTTCAGCTCAAATCTGGCTCTGCCCAGCCCGTGCCCACCTGGTGAGGCAGGGAGGGCTTGGTATACCGGGAAGCTGCATGACTAACACTAAGCCCAAGTTCCAGAGCTGGGCTTTCCTGCCGACCCTCTTCATTCCTCACTATGGCCCCATGAGGCAAGCATTGTCATGCCCATTTTACAGTTGAGGAAACTGAGGCTCAAAATTACGTACCAAGATTGTGGGTTGACAAAAATGGTAGAGCCGTGCTCCAGTGAGGGCTGACTGACCCTCCCCCACTTCCAAAGCCGGCCCTGCTGGCTATGTACTCACAGTGGGATCTCACACACTACTGCGTGAGGACGAGGGGCTGACTATCTTCAGAGTTGCCCTAGGAATCAGGCCCAGCAAAAATGACCATGACAATAAGAGCTCTTACTGAGATCTGCCCAAGCCCAGCCCCAACGCTGTCCACACAGGTGTCTTCTAACCCTAGGGAGGCAGTTGCTGGCACCCTTCATGGTGAAGAAATCAAGGCAGCTCAGGTTGAGCAGCTCGCCATGCTCACCCAGGGGTCACTGATGGAGCAGGGCTCCCAGCCAACTCTCCGGGCCATCGCCTATACTCCAGGCCAACACATAGGCAAAATGCCTGCCGTGATGCTGGGGATCAACGTGAGCAATATGTATCATTGCTGCCCTCTTCCACAACACTGCCACGCCCTAGGAAGCACATCGAGGTGGCTGGCACACCTGGAGATGGCTGGGACACGCCAGGCTCAGTCCATGACCTCTGAGATGGCCCTGGTGGGCTGCTGCCCTCAGCCCATGCCAACTTCCAAGTTTATATAAGTGCATTTGTAAAGAATATGTCATATCACCATCATAAAAAGGACCCCAGTGTTTTTCTGAGGCCAGACAATGACACAGCAGTACTACTCAACATTCCAGGAGGCAATTCCACATGGAAGGGTTCACAGGTCAAGTCCGGAGGCCTCCCTGAGTATGCTGGTCTCATACTTGCCTGTGATCCCAGGCTGGCTCACGCCGGGAATGGACTGTGGTTTGGGGACCTTAGAGGTATGCTCACGCTCTCTCTCTCTCTCAGAAGAAATAAGTAAAGCAAAGGTTTTTGTTTTTTTTCCTAAGGACATTAGCATCTTTCTAAGACACTGAAAGAACTATTCATCTATTAAAATGTTTGAAATGGTTTTCTGCATGGCCCAAGTCACCTTTCTCATGATAGGGGGGCTCCGGCTCAGACCTACCCAGCCTGCCTGAGATATTTGCTATCCCACCTTCACAATGAGTACTCCACATCTGGAAGCCTTCAGTCCCCTTGCAGACCAGCCACTCCTAGACCACAGCCTCCTCAGGTCCTCTCCCCACTGCTCTTCCTTGGGAATGTCCTCAGAACCAGTCGAGTTCAACCTTGGAGGGCCTGGCATTGGATCCCATGTGGGGAGACCTGGGATGTCAGCCTATGGAAGATGGGGCAGGAGGACAGCGATGGCAGTGGCTGGCCACTCACTACCACAGTGGCATGCACCACCAAATGCTGCCCTTGCCAAACAGCCAGGAGTCTGCCTTCTATAAACCCTTTCTCAAGAACCCCGTTTCACTGCTTAGCTCCAGCTCAAATGCGTTCTCTCTAAAGGAGCTGAAACTCCAAGTCCAGAAGTCTCTCCACCAACTAGATTACTCTAATGGGGTCCTAGCCAGGTTTTCATTACTTTTTTTCACTTCGGGGAATAAAATTCCCCCCTCTTTCCAACTGTCCTCAACCAACAGGAGTCCCCTGCCCTGCTAAATCACCCTGCCACCTCCTCTCCAACCCCAGCAAGCTTAGCAAGGACATGACATGCTGGCGAAACATTCAAATGAATACAGAGCCCTTGGTGACCTGGACCCATGGTCTTTCTCCTCTCTCAGGGCAAGCTCTGCTGGACAAATGGCTGGCAATAACAGCCTAACCTTAACTGAGCACCTACTGCATTCTAGACCCTGGGCTGAGGTTTATTTCACGTTGCCCCACAAGTTCCCACAACAACTAGGTCCCCTGGGCGTTCAAAATATACCCAGCTTCTTCCCACTTCACCCTTCCCTTCCAGGTTCAGACCACCATGGTCTTCCACCCACTGGAGCATGACCACAGCCCCCTAAGAGATCTCCCTGCCCCAGCCTGGCCTTCCACCCTCTTGGTTTTCTCAACACAGTTGTCTGGTGTCCTAGACCAGCCTAGTCTACGTAAAGTGGAGATGAGGCCCTGCCACTCATTGGATTAACACACTCACTTGCTCCCTGTCTCACTCAGAGCAAAACCAGTCTTCGCAAAACCCTACCTGACCTGCCACACACTCCTTGCCCCCCACCACCTCACACTGCCTCCTGCTCCTCTCTGCCTCACTCACTGTCACAGGCCATGAGCTTCCTTGCTGTTGTCACACACCAGGCGTGTTTCTGCCCAAGGACTTTGTGCTTGCTGCTTCCTCTGGCTGGATCCCTAACCCTGCAGGTAGGCAGACGTCAAGTAGTCATATGGCTTGCTCTGCCACCTCCTCTTGGTCTGCTAATTGGCACCTTCTCACTGGATCCTTTCCTGGCCATTGTGCCTGAAATGGCACCCCAACCCTGGTATTTCATATTGCCCTACCTGGATCAGCTTCCTTCATAAGATTTTAGCACCATCTAATATTAACTTGTATATTAACCAACTTATTGTCCATCTTTTCCTACATCTCCCCATCCCCAAACCTCCCTTCCTTACCGAAACATCAGCATCTTAAGTGCAGGGATTCTTGACTATTTTGTCTTCTGGGGTATCCTTGAACATAGTGATCAGCTGAATCCACAGATATAAGGACCATGGCACATCTTATGAGCAACCTGAGGCTCAGAGAAGTTAAGAATTCTCCCCAGGTCACACAGCTGGTAAGCAATGAGGTTATCTGTCTGTCTCCCATATCAAGCTCCCTCTAATGCCCATGATTATGGCCAACCATGCTATGGTTTCAGTACCTATGCAAAGCAAGAGAGGCAGCTGCAACCAGATTCCCCCAAGATTTGGTCTCCCAGCTTCACAAATTTCTAGGACAAGAGGTTTCTTAGTGGCAGCAATAGAGAATGGTCAATAACTCAGTACCAGTTGCTGAGAAAGTAAGTTTTTCTTCTCTTTCTTTCTTTCAACTCATTTTGCAAGAGAATAAAAATGCCATTTGGCCTCAGAAAGATGTTCATGCTGCCAAGCACATGATTTTTGCACATGGTGAGGATGTGTGATTTTTACATATGTATTTTTTCCCTTTTTTTCCCTTTTAGTAAAAACAGTTTCATCCCTGGCAGGAGGGTTAACTAAAGGAAGTGTAAAAAGATTGTCATAGAAAACCAGTGCTTTGTAATTACAGAGACCAAAAGCTAAGAATTTAGAATCTCCATAGAAGAAAGGGGATTTTTTAAAAAGGTTTTTGCTATAGAGACTGTGCACTCACCAGAGAGAGAGAGAGGAAAAAGACAGAGAGAGGGAAAGGGAGAAATCACCCCCCAGGAGAGATGGCCACACTGCAATCCCTTCTCCTCCATTCTCCTCTTAGGATTTTGGGTGCACACACACACACACACACACACACACACACACACACGTACACATGCATACCTGGCATGACTTTCAAGCCATCAGGTCTGGGACTCGAACCTCAGTCAGCCATATGGGAGTCCAGCACCTTGACAATATCATCTGCTGTTCCCAAAAGGGAATTTTTTTAAAAAAGAAAAAAGAGAGAGAGTGAGGCAAAGGATTACCAGAGTTTATGAAATAAGAGCTAGATTTGGGGCCTGACTCCTATTCTAAAGCATCTCAGGTCTTCAAGAGTACTTAGATGTTCTTCAACTCCGAGATGGCCAAGGAAGTGCAGACTGATGCTACTCACTCTACCTGTGCCCAGGGAAGACATTAGTAAACAATCACAGCATTCATTCTCATTAAGCAGGGATGCAGCCTCAGGATTCCAAAAGCCCTATTGCATTGACTAGACTTGGCAAATAAAATAAAATAAGTTTGCGCTATATCCTACTCAAACCCTTCATTTTATATAGAAAGTGATCGAGACGCAGAGAGAAGCAGCAAGTTGACAGAGATTACACACCATGTTTGCATAAATAAGTCCTTCTCCAGCTTTGTTCCTGGCACAGAGGCCAGAGTTGTTCCTCAAAATTCCCTTTCTTCTGAGTGTCTCCCGAGGCCCTGCATGAAGGTGGGACATATTGGGATTCCTGAACACCTGAGCAGGAATTCAGGGGGTTGTATCAGATTTGCCGTCTCTCAGGTTTTTGCAGATTTTTCGTCAGTATTTATGCTATGGCCCATGGGTCTCTACAGAAACACATCAGGGCGATGTGGCCTCCCTGCAGGGCACAAAGCTCCACCTCAGCCACATGGCCTTACACATGTTTACAGAGATCACTCTTAACAGGGAACAGCGAGTAAGTGTGCAGGATCAGCATTGCCACAGGAAATTGACACACTCTAGGGATGGCTCTTGTTTATTTTTCTCAGTTTAAGAATGAAATTTCCCACCCAATTAGCATTTCCAAAATGCTTTGTGTGAAACACATTCTCAGGATCTCCTAGGATATTCTCCATGAGATAGTCTGACTTAAAATACAAATAAAGTAGAAAAGATATGTGGCCAAACCTAGTAAAGGAACTGAACATATTATGCCTCTCTTGCAGAATGTATAAAGCTCTGAGAAGTCCTGCTTACAATCCTGTGTATTGTAGATTTCCATATGCATTTGGCCATAGAAACCTGTGTGCACATAACGTTTATCAAGATTCTACTGGGCATGCTTTCAAAATCACCTGTTTAGATGCAGCTCATTAGAAGGCGGAAAAAAAAAGCAGGAGTCATATTCAGAACTGAGTATTAAACTTGGTTTGTATCTTTGATCTTTTCCTTTTGTGAAATTTTATTTTGTAATTTCTTATTTACATTGAATTGTTGTACAGTAGACAACAACTCCTTACAGCAGACCCCTAAAGCATGGCTATCGTAGATGTTTTACTCTAAGGAGTTTGTATTTCAGTTCCTATGTGCTAGAAAATCAACTAGATTTAGTTTGGATTTGAAAAATGCATTTATTTGTTGAAGATAATATGAGTTCATTATAAAGAATTTGGAGAATATAAAAATTGTACGGGAGAAGATTAAAACGGCTCATGATTTAATCATATAGATATAACCACTGTTAAAATTTTAATAAATCCTTTCAAGTCTCTTTAGTCTATTAAAAGAATCTGTAGATATGTAATTTTTTAAAACAACAAAATATAATATGTGTAGTTTTATATTTTACTGCTGTTTTCTCTTAACAATAAGAAGAAAAAAAACTGTGACTAACTAAAGTAGCCAACAATTTGAATACCCATTATTTGAATACTAGCTGAAAGTCTGGGCCCAGGTATTTCAGAATTTAGTATTATCTGGATTTGGGAAGATCACATGGGATAAAAATGATATATTATGAAACACCTGCAGTAGGACCTTAACAGTAGCCCAATATCAAATACAATATTTGGACAAGAAAATATTCACACTAACTGAGATAAATCATGGCTGTTAAAAAGCCTCCGCTCAATTCAGGGTCAGGTCTGCTACCAGCGAACTTGCAGTAAATGCGACACAGATCTGCTCAGCCTAATCGCTTTGTGGATTTTTGTAATTGTGTGTATCATGTTATGAACCTGTATTGTGATTGCCAACCACGCCAAATCTTCCTTTGATTATTTGGATTGTTTCTGAATTTTCATTACGTTAAGTAAGGCTACAAAGAACATTCTTGTCCATAAAGTTTGGCACATCCTCAGAATACGTTCCTGGAAATTGAACCCTTGGGTCACAAAGAATGAACATTTTCAAGGTTTTTGGTCTATCTGCCAAACTGCTCTCCAGAAAATCTGAAAAATGTATACTTCCAGAATAATTGCATGGATAGGCGTAGCCCCCTCCCTCCCTCCCCCCTCACCTCCCCTCTAAACAGCAACACTGGGTATTATCAATGGTTAAAAAATGGGTTCCAATTTGAAGAGCAAAAATTTGCATCTCTTTTTGAGTATTACTAGTGATCTTCAGTCTTTTTTCATATGCTAACTAAATGATTGTATTTCTTTTCTTAATGGTCTTTATATATCCCTCACAAATCTGTTTATTGAGATATTCATATTTTTCTTCTTGACTCATAAGAGCCCTTTATAAATCAAGTATACTAAAACACATCGAGTATCACGTATGCTGTAATACTTTCCTAGTTTTCTCATTTGACTTTCAAGTGTTTTAATAGTTTCCCAAATTAAGAAGAAAAAAAAAAGTAAAATGCGAGATACGTGCAGAATACACAACACTTAAAAATAAGAATGTCACACAAAAGAGCTTGCCTGAGGCCAGCAGGTAGAGTGGAGGTTAAGGTGCTGGATCCCACATGATTGATTGGCAGTTGCAGTCCTGGACCCAGTGACTTGAAAATTATTCTGGACATGTGTGCATGTGTGCCCAAAACTCTCAAAAGGAGAAGGGATTGTGGTGTGGACATCCTCCAGAGGGTGATTTCTCACATTCTCTCTCTCTTTGTGTCTCTCACAAGAGAGTGCACATACCCTATAGAAAAAAAACTAAGAAAAGAGAGAGAGAAAAAAAAAAAAAAAAAGAACCTGTCTATAACTCAGTCACCCACAAATAACTACACTAATATTTTGGTGTAGAATTTTCTATTTCCAACAAAGGGATGCCATTTTACATATGGTTTTATAGCATGCTTGGCTTTGTGACTATTTTCTCCATTTTAATAAATATTTTTCTAAAACTCAGTGTGTAAGATTCCATAGCATTTTGTCTTATCTAACCATCATGTACTTAAATATTTTCTGCCTTTGGACACAAGTTGTTTCCAGTTTTCGTCATCATTCGGAGTGCTGTGATTAGCACCTTTGAACTTCATTCATTCTCACATTTCTGATTATTCCTTTTAATGAATTCCTATAATTTCTGGGACATAGGGTAGGTGAATTTTAGGGTTTTAATTTTTTCCAGTAATTGATAATTATTAAGCCATTTTTCAAAAAACTATAGAGTGATGTTTTGAGAAACTAAGAATCATCCATAATTTTTCCTCCTAGAAACAGCTTCTATTGAAAACGTTGTACTTTTGTCTATGCTTACTCATCTGTGTGTGACTGTCTATAAACATAACAGTTTACCTCATATACACTGTCTTCTAAATAGAATATACAAATGTAATTTTTGAGCCAATATATGTTTACTGGCCGCATAATATTACATTGTTTGGGTATATCATAGTTTATCTAATCAATTGTTCATTACAGGGAACCTCAGCATTTTGTTTTTCAAGTATTTGAAGTTATCTATAACACCATGCAGAATGCCATTGTGATGTCCTTAATTATTTCTTTAAGATAGAGTTTTAAGGGACCAACAGAGGGTATAGTGGTTAAGTTGCTGGACTCCCACATGACAAACTGTGGTTCAAGTCCTAGACTCACTGGTTTGAAAAATCACGCTAGGCCCACTTGCATGTGTGCACAAGATCCCAGGAGGAGAATGGAGGAGAAAGGATTGCAGTATTGCAGTATGTCCATTCCTCCTTGGGGGAGGTGGTGATTTCTCACTTTCCCTCTCACTTTCTCTTTCTTTCTCTCTCTCTGGCTAATGCACACACCTAAAGCAAAAACTCCCCCCCCCCCGAAAAAAAATAAGATCGAATCTTAGAAGTGAGATCAGTGAGTTAATGACATGTACATTTCTGAGGACTTTGAAATGTGTGGGTGGATTACTCTATGGTGTTTGGCCTGACTTATACTCCCCTCTCTAAGTCCAAGACTTTTCCAGAACCCTAACTAGTATAGAAAATGATCTGTTCTTTAAAATATTTGGTGAAACATTCTAATTTGAAATATTTGCATTTTTTATTATTCTTTTTTTAAAATAGCAACAATTTAACATTTTTCATGTTTACTGATGTCTTTCTGTTCCCTGACTTATTCTCATTTGTCTGTTGAAGTGTTTATCACTCTCCCATTGTTTTTCTGAGCTTTCTTTATAAATTAAGCTTATTAACATTTCTAATATGCCACATTTGGGGAAGTGCTTTATCCAGTTTTACATTTGGTTTTGATTTTTGCATTATGCCTATAGCATATAACAGCAATAATTTAATATAGTTTGACCCATCAGGTTTGTCTCTATAATATCTTCTCTTGACATCTTCCTTAGAAAGACTCTCTCTGGTCCCATATTTTATAAAGACTGACCTACATTTTCTTCTAGCGCCTTTGTAACTTTATTTTTATATACATATCTTTAATTCACCAGGAATTTACTTTAGTTTATGACTGAGCTAAGGATTGGAGTTAATTTTTTTTCCAACATCATTTATTGGATAATCCATCCTTTCCACAAGGACTTGAAATGTCACCATTATCACATACTAAATATTTATACATACTCCAGTCTGTCTCTGGGCTTGCAGTTCTGTCCCATCGATCTCTCTGTCTATTCTAGGGCTGAGGGGAGAGAGATTTCTGGGATAGAACAGGCAGGACTTGATAACTGATTAGACGTGGGGGGAGTCGAGGATGACTTCAAGGTTTGAGACTAAAAATCTGGATGGATGGTAATGCCATTAATCAAGAAAATGGAGGTGGGGAAGGGCTCATTCTACCTCAAGTCTCTCCTCTCTTCAATCCATCACTCATATTTCAGGCTGAATAAAATTTTTAATACATATTTATTTAATATATTGGCAAAATAATGCATGTGCATGTGTTTTAAAAATCCCATCAGTGCAAATGGTTTACATTGAAAATAAGTCTCCCTTGCAATTCCTAATTCTTCCCCATAGAAACAAACACTGTTAATAGTGTTTTGTGTTTCTATGCAAAAATTGTTTCGGATTTATGCAAGCAGAAATAGATGCTAGATAGATGCCTCTGTACATGCACATTCTCTCTCATCTTTCAGATAGGACCATCTACACACAACACACAGCACAGCACCTTGATTATTTTAAGCTCAATCATTGATCTTAGAAATAGTTGTATACAAGCACAAAGAGATCCACTTTGTTGTTTTATTGTTTACTTTTGTTTCGTTTTGCCATAGGGTGTGTATGTTCGTTGGAGAGAGACAGAGGGAGACAGTGAGAGGAAGAGGGAGTCCCAGGGGATAGGGCCACAGCACAGTTCCTTTTCTTCCATTCTCCCCCTGCCATTTTGGGGATACACACATGCCTGGCATGAGTTTCAAGCCACCAGGTCCGGGGATTCAAACTGTGGTCAGCCATATGGGAGTCCAGTGCCTTAACCACTACATCACCTGCTGGCCCCCACTTCATTGTTAGTAACGTCTATTTGGAGTTCTACGAAACGATGTACCATCATTTTTTACACAACCTCCGCAGAGGGACATTTTGGGATTTTATTCCAACTCATTTTTTTTAAGCACAGAGCTGATCACATTTCTCTTTTGTTTTAAAATGCCCCCTCGCCCCTCTACCAACAAAACACCACCAGCAGCCCTTGGTGGTCTGAACACTCTGGTCCTCACAGCGAGGCCTCCTTTCCCGCTGAACCACATCTCCAGCCATTTCTCAACCTCTGACTCAGATCTCCAACTTCCTGGAAGTCCCTCCATGGCCTTTTGCTTTCTCATGTTCTGTGGCCGTTTTCTTGTTGTTTTTTAATTTGTCAGTGGGGGGACCAGCAGGTGGTATACTGGTTAAGATGCTGGACCCCCACATAGTCGACCATGATTCAAGTCCCAGATCCGGCAGCTTGAAACTCAAGCTGAGTGCATGTGTATGTGTGCCCAAAATCCCAAGAGAAGAATAGAGGAGAAGGGATTGCCCTGTGGCCATCCCCCCTGGAAGAGAGGGAGGGTGATTTCTTGCTTCTGTCTCTCTGTCTCTCTATGTCTCTCTAGTGAACACACATGCCCTATAGCAAAAATCTCTCTCAGAAAACTTAATAATTTGTCAAGACCAGCAGATGACGTAATGGTTATGTCATTGGAGTCACACGTAGTCGACTGTTTCAAGTCCCAGACCTGGCAGCTTAAAACTAACAATGGGCACAAGTGCGTGCATGCCCAAAATCCTGAGAGAAAAATGGGGGAGAAGAGATTGCATCTTGGCCATCCCCCGGGTGGGGGGTGATTTCTCACTTTCTGTCTCTCTGGCAAGTGCACACTCCTTCTAGCAAAAATATCTCTCTAAAAATAATAGTAATAATAGTAATATAATAATAATTTGTGAGTGGATGCATGTGCTCACCAGAGAGAGACAGAGAGAGAGAGAAAGGGAAAGTGAGAAAGCACCCCCTTCACAGGGAATGGTCACACTGCAACCCCTCTTTTCTGCCTGTCTCCCCTTTGAGGATTTTGGGTATGCATGCACACGTGCTAGGCATGTTTTTCAAAGCAACTGGTCGGAGATTGGAACCATACAGTTGATCATGTAGGATCCAGCCACCTTAACCACCAGGTCACAGGTCACCATGGCCTTTTAACTGCTGTCCCTGTTGTCTTAATACTCTGCTCCTTCATCTAGAGAACTCTTATTTTTTTTTCTTCAAAACTCTGCTCTGGGGAACCAGCAGTTAGCGTAATGGCTATGTCGCTGGACTCCCACGTAGTCGACCGCGGTTTGCTTCTCGGACCCGGTGGCTTACAACTCACGCCAGGCACGTGTGCGTGCGTGCCCAAGATCCCGAGAGGAGAATGGAGGAGAAGGGATTGCGGCGTGACCATCCCCCCTGGGGGGTGATTTCTCGCTTTCTGTCTCTATGTCTCTCTCTGTCTGTCTGGCGAGCGCACGCGCCCTATAGCGAAAAACCTCTCCAAAAAAAAAAAAAAAAAACAAAACAAACAAACAAAAAAAAACCCTCTGCTCTGTAAACACCTCTCTGAGGTCTTCCCTTAATCCCTCATCAACCTAATATATGCCTGCTTGGGTGTGCACATGCAAACACACACTCACATACACATACATATGGACATGCACACATACACACCTGCATATATGAATGCTCACACACACACACCTGAAACAACTGAGTAAGTTCAACCTTAGCACTCCTAGGCCATGTCATTTATATTCTTCATATCCTCTTCCTTACTCAACTCCAACTTCCTTTTATCCTTCCCATCTAAGCCCAAGCATTACTTCCTCTGCGTATCTTTCACCTTGGGTGGAATCAGCCACTCCACTCCTTACCTCACTACCCCACACCTATCATGGGACCCACAGGACTTCATCTCTATTATTACCATGGGCCTTCTCTGCTAGCATGTGGAAGATTGTAAGCTTCTTGAGACACGCTGTTATCTGCTTGGTCACATTTCCCAGAGTCCAACACGGTGTCCAACATGCATTAGGTGCTCAGCTAGACTAAGCTGGTGGCTGTACAGGTGTGGTGGTCAGTGCCCCTTCTATTGATCCATGCTCTGTTCCAGGTGTCTAAGCCACAGCCATCCCACAATCCCACCTTGATGCTCAGTAAATGCTGTTGATTGAGCTGGAACCGTTACTTACTGTCTATGACTCTTAATAGACTGCCTTGGACCCAGAGACAGAATGTGCTGGGTTGATTTTTATTTCCCAGGACCTAGAGAAGTGCCTGACCTAGTGGCTACCATCAATGCTCGCTGAAAGAATTAAGCAGATGAACACATAAAGCAACAAATGTGCTTTGGAGCCCAGGGCAGCCACTGGGCATGGCTTCCCACCCATTCAGTTACTGCTTACCTCCCCAGGATAAGGACAAAATGCCTTCACGTGGCCTCTTAAACCCTGCGTTGTCTCGCCTCTGCCTCACCATTAGTTATATTTAGTTCTGAATGACAGAAACCCTCAAATTGTTGTAACTTAACTATGACAGAAGCATATTCCTTTATCTTGAACCCAAAGAGATAAATGGTGTCTATGCCTCTTAATAGACTGCCTTGGACCCAGAGACAGAATGTGCGGGGTTGATTTTGATTCCCTAGGACCTAGAGAAGTGCCTGACCTAGTGGCTACCGTCAATGCTCACTGAAAGAATTAAGCAGATAAACACATAAAGCAACAAATGTGCTTTGGAGCCCAGGGCAGCCACTGGGCATGGCTTCCCACCCGTTCAGTTACTGCTTACCTCCCCAGGATAAGGACAAAATGCCTTCACGTGGCCTCTTAAACCCTGCGTTGTCTCGCCTCTGCCTCACCATTAGTTATATTTAGTTCTGAATGACAGAAACCCTCAAATTGCTGTAACTTAACTATGACAGAAGCATATTCCTTTATCTTGAACCCAAAGAGATAAATGGTTGAGGGCAGGAAATGGAGACCCATGGCCATCAGAAACCCAGGCTTCATCTTTGGTCATCATTCAACTACTCCTAACCCATGACTCTCCACTGTGGTCCATGGTGGTGACTCCAGCTCTGAGCACGCTGTTGGAGTTTCATGCTGTGGCAAGGAGGCATGGGCACAGAAGCCTGCATTCCTCCTTCTAAGGTCATGCCCCTAAAGCTGCACAGAACACTCACATTCTACTGGCCAGAACATGGTCGCATGCCCGTGCCTGGCTGCTGGGAAGGGTGGGAAAAGGCATCTCTATCCAGGCAGCCTTAGACTCAGTAAAAATATAAGGTTCTCTCATCAGAAATGAAAACATGTCTAGAGCTAGAGGGACAACAAGCAGCATTTTCCACTCACCACACCTCGATCACAAGCGTGCACCTTGAATTCCTCTACTGCCCTTCACTCTGCTTTTGGAGGGAACCCAAGGAAGGTGTGAGCAACACCCAGTTATGAGATGTTTCAAGAAAGCATCTTTGTTATTCATGTCTGCTTACAATTTTTAATAGGAAAAAAAAGAAAAAAGAAGAAAAAATAGAGATAAGGCCTTGTTTGCAAGAAGAGGGTAGCCAATGCGAGACAATGCAGTCAAGAAACCCCCAAATCTCTGTGCTTTCGCCCAACAGAGGGCTGGGTCAAGCTGGCTTCTTTCAAGCAATGATAAGCATCTGGCAGGTGTGGTGTATGGTCCTCCTACAGGGGGCGACTCAGGGACCCAGGCTGCTTCCACTTTGCAACTCCTCCACCTCAGAGCCCTTGGCCTCCAGCTGCCCAAATGTGAATGTGTGGAGAAGTCCCACCTGCTCAAAACTGCCTTACATCAGAATGGAACCTCACTCCTACTCGTGTTCCTACTCGTGTTCCATCAGCAGCATTAGACATACCGTGGCTGGTAGGCGGGTGAGGGCCAAGAACATGCACCAGTTCGGTGCCCTGGACAGAGAAATAGCTCTAGGAACACACAGCATCCTTCTGGACATACAACACTTTCCTGACCAGAGGGAGGTTTGGCTCATTCTCAGGTTGAAAGGGAGGGTGCAAAGACAGACGAGTGAGTAAGGCCTGCCAAGGGGCTCTGGTCGGAAGAGAGGACAATCCTCCCTGAGGTAAAGGGCAAGAGGACAGGTCCATCTCAGGGGCTCATTGCTCTCATTGTCTCTTAAACAGAGTGGTGGTTATGGGCTCAGACCCAGGAAAATGCCCCGTGCATTAGTTACCACCTAAGTGAGCTGGAGTGGGTTACTTACCCTCTCTGTGTCTCAGTTTCATGATATGAGATAAGCTCTACGGCCTGTACCATAGTCACATGGACTCAGTAAGTTCATTTATAGAGTACTAGAAATAGAGCCTGGCACATGTTAACGGTAAATACAGTCCCTCCACGTGTGAAACTATGCAAACCGTGCATAAAGATAGGCAGTGATCGGTGGGTGAAACCCTTCTCGGAGATAGCCGTTCTCAACAGCATCTACGTAACATTCTGGCAATGTTCTATAGCACAATGTTCTATACCCACATAACGTCTCTGTGGTATACGTCCCTGTGCATTTTCACACAAATGGGTGCACACACCACAAAATGCTCTGCAGTTCCTGTTTTCCCCTGAGAGGCCGTTTGCAGGCTCATCGTAAGGCTTGCTCAGCATTGGCCACGCACATGCACCATCATTTACTTAAACAGTCCTCTGCTATTGAGCCTGTGGTGGTTTCCAGCATTTTAATGCTATTAATAACATAAACATCACAGCAGCAAGCATTCTGGTATTCAATTCTCGGAGCACATGTGCAAGCCTGTCTCTTCCAGAGGTGAAAGTGTTGAGTGCCACAGTACGTGTGTTTTCATTTAGAGACCCATACCCCTGAGCTGCCCTCCAAGCTCCCACCTTCCTCGCGCCTCCTGCCAGCCCTGAGTGAGGGTGCAGGCCTCCTGTGTGATCGGCTTCCATTGAACAAGTAAGCACGGCTGTTTTCTACATTTGGCACCACAGTGTCTATGAAAATCTTCAAGACATAGAAGCACACACTCCAAATTAGAGAAGAATACTGCTGAAAATGGATAAATGTTTAAGTCAATGCCCCCCACCACACAGAGAGGCAGTTCTGTAATGACACCAGAGAGCAGAGGCTGTGACAGTCCTGGGCTGCCCTCACCCCCTCTCTGATTCAACATCGCATGACCTGGGCAAGCCACTTAGCCTGACCGAGCCTGGGCTGCCTCCTCTGAGACAGAAATAGGCAAACCCAAGTTCGTGGGCTGTTGTAAGCATTGAAGGACGCCAGGTGCGAACAGAAAGCACCTGAACCACACCTGAAGTCTCTGACGGACGTCACCTACTCGTTAGTGTCAAGTCTTACTAGTTACTGATACGTTGTTCACACACTGCAGGGTGTGCATGCAACTTACTGGACTTGATGAGGGGCAAGTCCTCTAATAGCAAGACAGCCTTGGGCCCTGAAATGGTCATGAGAGTCACAGAGGAAATAAGCCAACAGTGATGGAAAGATGTGCCCAAGGGCACATGGGAGAACTCCTGCCCTGTGGCTCCTGCTGGAGAGAAAACATATCCATGCTCTCATTTTTTAAAAGGATTATTTATTTTCATTGTTATTATTATTATATTACTTAATTTGTTATAGGGCACACAAACTCACCAGATGGAGACAGAGAGGCAGAGAGAGAGAGGGAGAGGGAAAGTGAGAAAGCAAACTGTCAGGTCCAGGACTTGAACCATGGTCAGCCACATGGGAGTCCAGCACCTTAACCACCATGCCACGTGCCAGCTTCCACATTCTGGTTTAAATAAGGGCAGCAGGCCAAGGCACCCATGCAAAGAGGCTGCTGCCTGCAGGAGACAGGTCCCAGGGGATACCAGAGGGCTGACTGGTGCTTCCAGAAGTGCCCAATCACATAGGAATGCACTGCACTTTCAGTTCCCTGCTGGCTCCCCCCATCACATACTGCCAGTATATAGCTCAGCTATTTTTTATATCTGTGGCTCACATCTGTGTCTCCTCTAAAACATAAGCTCCTTTAGGGCAGGGATTTTCACTTCTTGTATGCACTGAAGTGTCTTCCATGCTTGGGAGAGCTGACCCCTGGAAGACTCTCAGTAAACATTTATTCAACGTGATGAATAGAAGAGAGGTTCACTCGGGAGAGACTATGTCTTCAGCACATCTCGGAAACTTGCTAATCTCCCCTGTGCACAGAGAGAGGAGTTTTCAGGTTCAGAATCTTCCGCAGCAAGAATTAATAACCTTGCTTTTTTTTCATTGTAATTTTTGTGATGGCTTGTTCACAGTTCTCCTCTCCTTCCAAGCTCCTGGGCTGATGACACCTGCAGCCCACTTTGAATTTAGTCAAACCAGGTGACTTTGGGCATTGGAAGGTGAGCAGAGGTGACACGTGTCACTTCTAGGTAGGAGTCTCTAAGAGCCAGCGTGTAGTTCACACCATCTCCTTCCCCTGCCTCTGCAGAGGCAGAAGAAAGCAGGAGAGGGGGCTGACGTCAGCCTGTGTCCCTAGGTGGCTCCAGGGCACAGAGCCTCCTTGGTGACCACATTTGCAAACACATGAGAAAACATGCCTGTGGCAATCGGCTGTGGAGATTCTGAGGTCGCTTATTGCCACAGCCTGGACTGTCCATTGTGAGAACAGCCCCACTGAAGGATGGAGCATGCTGGTGGGGTGGCAGGTGGAGCAAGAAGCAAGTGGGGGACACACCAAGGCAGAATCAGGAGTCCTGACTTCCTGGGAGGGCTCCCACACGGTTGCCCTGTCTTTCAGACGCCCTGGAGGTTCTAGGCATCGGGACCCCATGTGAACTCAGAGAAGAGAAAATATGAGAGCCAGTATGGCCAGGGATTCTCCCAACAGAAGCCAGAGGAGGACAGGAGGCACCTAAGGTAGAGACCCTGGGGTAGCTTCTCGGTAGCCCCTGAGTGGCCAGCACAGAGCCTACCCCATACAGCAGATCAGAGAAGGTGTGAGGACAAATGGATGGCTCCTAAGTGAGAAACCATATGTGATGATGAGCACAGGGGGCTCCGAGGGTGGACAAGCCCAGCCTGCAAACCCAGCTCCATAATGTTTTGCATGTGTGACTTTGAATGAATCCTCAAGCCATCTGCGATTCAGCTTCCTGAAAGATGTGGATGACAATAATGTCTGCTTATGATATTGCTGAAAGTAAATAATGGTCTCAACGTGCCTCCATCCAGCACCAACCAAGGGTTAGCAGCATGGGCTTCAGAGTCAGACTCCAGTTTCAGTTCCAATCTGACAGTAACCAACAAGGTGGCTTCAGGCAATGGACTGCTTTCTCTGAAGCTCCAGCATTGCTAAATGGAAATAATGCCATTGAATTCCCAGGCCGGCTGTGGGCATGAAACGAGAGCGCAGAGCACCATACACAGCGCCAGGCATGGTCGGCAGCATCCTCACCCTCCTTCACCCCTTTAAGCAGGCAGCAGGGGTGCAGGCCCTGAGGCAGGATCAGGCAACACCCACAGGGGCTGTTTCCAGTCCCCACTTCTCCAAAGGAGCTGCTTGTCATGACAAATGAAGCCAAGCGGGAGGGTTAATGAGGGATAATGGGTTAATTTGTTAGGACTTCAAGGGTCAAATCTAGAGTCAAACCTCAGAGTCCTTTAATGGCTTTACTTGGCTCCATCAAGAGACTGGTGCTGGTGGGTAGGATTGGGAACTTCATGGTGACCCATCTCCCAGGCTGGAGGGCTGAGGTGGCCCATGTTCCTTTCTTCTTCATGTTGCCCTTTAGTGCAGCTGGGTGAGGCCCATTGGCACTGGTAGCTGAACAGTGAGCTCAGGGCTCCAACCCTCGGGCTGGAGGGTTCAGAATGAGCAGGGGAGGCGTCAGGCTAAGGAACTTTCCCTCTGCTTCTGCTGCCTTTTGAGATCAACCCAGCCCTGTCCCAACCCAGCTCATCTCTTACAAACAAACCATTCACAAGTCAGTATTAGTCTGACATCCAGATGTCCTTTCTCCTCCACCTCTGAGCGTTGCTCTCTTTGGTGTTAACATGTATTGAGCACCTACTGTATACCAATGATTGGCACCTTGCCAATGCCATTTCATTTAGCCCTGCCAGAGAACTGTGAGTCATATACCATTAGCCTCATTTTCCAAAGAAAAGATTGAGTTTTGGAGATAATTAAATTGCTCCTAATCACAGGGAAGATGATATGAATTCTACTCCGGACTCAAAACCCAGTATTCCTTCTTCCTCATTCTTTTGCCTTTCTCGATTGTGCAGAAAGTAAAGAAAACCTGCAATAAAGATAAATTAAACTGTCCACAAGGTCCTGGTTGGAAAATCCGGAGGTTAAGGGTAGTTTTGACTGCTGGGACTTCAGATACTGTCTCACGTCCACCACGTGGAGGATGCTGCCAATAACAGTCACTGCTGCAACCCTGCCTGCATTGGCCATGTTGGGGTTTGAAAGTCACTCAACAAGGCTGAAAGTCACTCAGCAAGGCTCAATCATGCAGCATGAGAGCACTTTTCCAAGAAAGAAAATACCTGTTGCCTTTGACAAGTGCAGGTGGCGCATTAGAAATTGGTATTATCAAGCCCTGGAGACCAGCCCTGTAATTTCGGGAGACGTCAGCAGTTTCCCATTGCACTGGGTGGGCTGCCAGGCGAGGTGCCTGCCACCTGTCCTTGGAGAATGGGAGAGGCACTGCTCATTGTCCTGATGTCCCTCTGAGGGACATGGAGGGTTCCCTGAATACCGGGATTGTGGGGGCTGGGAGGGGGCCCCAGACATCCTTCTCTGACCACCTCTACAGTTCTCACTCTAGACCAGTGTTGTACCCTGGTTCTAGTTCTTTCCAGCTCTCCTGGAAGGTTGTGGATCCTCTAAGCTTCTCTCCTGTCCTCTGATCTCTCTTGCAAAGCTAGAGGATTCAGACCCATGTGTTCTGAAGAATTTCTAAAGAAAGGAACTGGAGGGTCCAGCAGGTAGCATGGTGGTTAAGGCACTGGACTCCCACGTGGCTAACTGCAGTTCAAGTCCCAGACTCAGGAGCTTGAAAATTATGCAGGGCATGTGTGCATGCATTCCCAAAATAATGAGAGGAGATTGGTGGAGAAGGGATTGTGGCTTGGCCATCCTCCCGGAGGGTGTGTGTGGGGGGGGAGCGGGGTGTGATTTTTCACTTTCTCTCTCATGGTTTCTCTCTCTCTCCAGTGAGTGCACACACCCTACAGCAAAAAGAAAGAAAGAAGAAAGAAAAGAAAGGAGAAAGAAAAAGAAAGAAAAAAAGGAAAAAGAAAGAATGAAAGAGAAAAGAAAGAAGGAAGGAAGAGGAGCCATTTGGCTTGCAAAAGAAAAGACTCAGGCAAAATTCTGCTCTCAAGTCTCTGACAAAAGGTTGTCCCTGCCAGGCAGTGCCTGTGCTGACAAGCCAGGTTTCAGTGATGCAATGAAGCATGTGTTGGGATGAGAGAGGAGCTCCCCTGCTGCTCCAAGACAACCCATTGCAGCCGCCTTCCTTCGGTCTGTGAAAGTCCCCCCAGCACGGGGCTGGCAGTAGGCTTCCTACTAAAGCCAGTGCCTGGAAGGCCTCAAGGCATGGCATTAGGGAGGACTGAGGCCACAGCGGAGTTTGGAGGAAAGAAACAGCATGCTTCATTCTCAAGGGCCGTGACCTTGGGGTTTCTGGCCTGGCACTAGTCTACACTGACAGGTTCTCAAACGTGGTTTGTGAAATGGGACAGAGCTGCCTGGGATGTGTGAGCCCTACCCGCAAGGCTGGTGAGGTCTTCTCATGCAATTGCCAAGGCCCCAAGGCCTTCTGCAGTGGGTTCTGGGAACAGATCGAAAGTCTGCGGGTGCTCCCATTCCATGTTCTCCAGCTATGAGGGAACGGAGAAATGCCTCCTGTGTACGCATGATTGTGCCGGTGCCCATTGGAGACCCGCGCTCTCAGGCTCACAGACAGGGTCTGGATGTGCCTACCACTGCCCATTCATTTCAGGGACACAGCACTGAACACCTGGGACCAGGCCTGTGCAGCTACAAGACAGAGGCAAGGCTCAGGTGGTCGTGTCCAGCTGACCTGGTTTAAGGTCCCAGTTTTGCCATTTCCTCCAGCTGTACCCTCTGCCACCCTCAAAGCTTTTATCTGGAAATAGGGCCCAGAAAGAGAATCCACCTTGCAGGTTGATGTGGGGCTGATGGAGGTCATGTCATTTCGCCCAGGGCCTGGTTCATGGGCAGTACTTTGCACATGGCAGCTACTCTAGTATAGTTTTCATAAAAATGCAGGCCCCCTGGAGGGCAGACTGGGTAAGAGGATGGAAACGATTTGTAATCAGCCTGTCAGCAGTGGCTACAAGTAACTACCTTCTGGAGAGCTCGGAATCCTGCCGCACAAAGCCACCAGAGCATCCCTCCTGTGAATGTCTCACCTCACTTGGCAGAACAGAGGCGTCTTCGTGGGGCAGAGTGGCCATCTTTTGATGACCGGCGTGGGCCAGGCACTCACTTCCAGCCTCTCAGATCATCCTCCCCTTGGGCTTTGTGGAGAGGTAAGTCTCATCTTCTGGTGAGGACACAGCACATTTCCTGACATTCGAGCTGGCAAGAGGGCAGCCCAGGAATTCAAACCCAGTTCCACTCGAATCTCGATCCAAATCACTTCCCACTACCCATGGCTACTTCAAGAGAGAGCCAGGTGAGTCTGCCCTTAAGTCCAGACTGTGCTCAAATAACCCAGAACATTAAAGCTGGCCCAAATTGGGGCTGTTTCCCCGCTGGTCTGAGTCCCGGAGTCGAAGTCGGTGAGGGGTCCTCATTCCTTGCACTAGGAATTTTGCTCACTGAACACTGGAGCTGCGGGAGTGGGTGAGCCGGGAAGGCCACTTTGAAGTCTTCCCTCATGCTGTGCTGCAGAAAGCTGCCTTGTTGTCTTATGCAGAGAGCAGTTGGGGATATCAAAGGGAAGACGGGAAGTTAAATTGTGAGTGATCAATGTTTAATAGTCTGGGTTGTAAGCTGTCATGAGGGATGCTTGAGGAGGGAATCCGAGTGAGTTGCAGGCTTTGCTCTGCAATGGCTGGACATGACCTGCCCTCCGTGGGCCCTTTCCTTGAGCAGGAGGGAGCTATTGGAAGGGTCTAGAGGGTTGACCCACACCCTGCTGACCAGCCTCTTACTGTGGGATTGCTGGAACATGGGTACAGTTAGGGAGCGAAAGGTGAGGACATCATTTCCATTGGCCCCAGGAGCAGTCCTGTGTGAGTTGGATCCTTCACTCCCTCAACAGAATGCTTTAAACCGGGTGCCTAAACTCAGCAGGGTGGAGGGTGGGCAACCCCACTGGCCAAAAGAGCCTGAGGATCTAGCACTTGCCAGGGAGCATCTATTCAGTTTGTCACTGAAATTTCTCTGGAAAATTTCAGCCTGCCGTGAGATAAGAAAAGAAAAGATAAGAGGCAGTGGGGGCTCCAAGAGTGGGGGATACTGGACGGAGGTAAACCCTGGGCCCTACAGGTAGAGCTGGTGTCCCCCTCCCTCTGGCTGTCCCAGCATCTAGTGTTGTCTGCCATCTGCTCAAGTAGCCTGGAAAAGAGGAGGTGAGAGGCTGCCTCGCCTTGCTGTGTGACCAGCAGGTCCCACTGTCCCAGGACGTGCGCTTGGTCCCCACCCTCACAGCCTGTCTCTGCAGCAGAGAACGCAGGGGTGTGGGTCCCCACTCCAGGCCTGTCCCTCCCCAGAGCTCACACGTTCTCATCAGGGGAACTGCACGGCTGCAAGCAGGGAGGAGCTCTTCTTAAAAGCTTTCTTGGCTGGAGAGCAAGACACAGGCTGGGATGTCCCCGCCAGCAGCCTCCTCCTGTTCCCAAATTCGGGCATCATGAGAGGATCAGAAAAGTCTTTCAGCGTGCTCCCGGGAGGCCCAGCTGAGCCCCAGGGTTTGGGGAGCAACTGGCACGAGGGCAAACCCAGGAGCACCAGCCCCCTCTGCCAGGCTGGGTGGGGCTGCCAGGATTCACGTGGATACTACCACCTCTTCAGCAAAATGCAATTTCACAACTCCTTGGGGGATAAAAGATTTTATTTACTTCTTTTCAAAAGCTTCAGAATTCTTCCTGAACATCAAATAACTTCTGGCAAACACATCCTGATGAGCAACACGGAGTGAAATGGAAGCAGATGGGCCGGCTTGCTCTGGGCCTGCACTGGAGGAGGAAGGGCACATCACATTTGGAGCAGGGCTGGGCTGCAGGGCTGGGCTGCAGGCAGGAAGGGGCAAGGTCCCTGGAGCCAACCAGAAGATGGAGCCATGCCTCCTGCATCTGGCTTTGTTGGAAGGGGGGAAAAAGGAGGGGCCTTGGGCAGCCAGGTGTCCCCCCAGGGTTTAGAGGTGAGGATTGTGCTAAGACTGGCAGGTCCTGTGTCATGTGCTGGAGTGAGGACAACTCAGTATGTAGAATCTTACAAGAACCTCCTGAGGTGGACCCCACTAGCTATGTAAACAATATGCACCCCCCTTTTCTTTCTTGCCAACAGAACCCTCAAACTTAGTCAACTTGGCTGAAATATCTTCCAGACTCCCTTTCGACCAGGGGCGACCCGTGATAGCCCTGGCCAGTGAGAAGCAGAGGGGGCCTAGAAGGGCTGTCTTGGAGGCTTTGCTTTCCTCCTGAGGCCCTGCCCCTTCTTCCTTACCATGACCTCCAGGAGCACAGAGGTGGAGCTGCCATCTCTAGGTGAGAGATGAGCAAAGATGGTGAGCCCGACCAAGAAGCCCAGGCCCCTGCAGCCTTGTGCAGCCCCTGGACCACCCTAGGCTGTTTTCTTCCCGGACTTGATGTTTATTGATAACAGTAAATCACTGCTAGATGTTCTGCAGATTCTTCATAACATGTAGTCAAAAGCAACCTCTGTACCAGAATTGGCGGACACAGTAATTTAGTGTCCCAGCATCCTTTGCTAGTCTTTTCCCCTCCCGGGGCTCTCCTTCCTGTCCTCATCCAAGTTCTTTAACTGCCAAGGCCAGGTTTCAGTTCCTCTCCTGGATACCAGATCCCTACTGCTTCAGGCCTCAGGACATCCCATTTCTGCCCCATCTGAGACTTCCAGCACCACCGCTGGCACCATTCCCATGCCAAGGTCCTACCTCCTCAGGACCAAGGGGTTGGGATATAGAATGCCAATCATCTAGTTTGCCTAGCACCGAGGGGTTTCAACACAGGACTTTCCCAGTTAAAACAGGGATGTCTGAGGCAAACCAGGCTAAGCTGGTCACCTAAAGACATCAGAGCACCAGAGGAACTTGGGGAGCTGGCCCGGAGGTTCTTTTCAAGAACTTTTTGTAGGAGAACCATCTGTAGGTCTTGAATGGAACCCCATATGAACCCCCAGACCCAGGCAAGGCTTCTCTGAGGAAGCCCTGGGGATTCCACAGGATGTGGTCAGAAATCACTGTGGCCTGGAAGGGAAGTGGCATGTCCAGTCACCCAGCAAGGCAGAGCAGAGCCAAGAGTAGTGACAGCTGCTTAAGGTTCTTGCCTGTGCCAATCTAAGGCCCTAAGGCTGAAGCCATACCTATCCTCATTGCTTCCTCCGGGAAGTCCTTAATTCAGGCCCCATCAGCTTGGGCCCAGATTATTGCAGTGCCCACTCAGCTGTGACCCCTGCCTCTGCTTCCTCTCTTTTGGCACTGCCCCTCCCCTTCCTCCTTGCCAAGTTCTCATTGTTTATCTACCCAAATAATGTTGTCCAAAGAGTGATCTGATTAGGCATTTCTCCCATTTGAAACACTTTAGCTGGCTCGCCTAGGCTTGACATTCAAAGCCCTCCCCTACAAGCCCCAGCCTCACTTTCAGGCTCAGCTCCCACCTTTTCTGCCCTCCTGTGGAGCTCCTGCCACCCATGCCCTACCCCATCCCTACAGCCCTGCCACTCTCTCTTTTCCCAAAGCCCATGGCCATTCCCCTTCATGACCCAGAGCCTGTGTGATGCTTTCTCCCTGTTCTGTCCCTCTGCATGCAGTGGTCAGTTGGGATCCCTGTTCATCCTGCCTCTCCTCCAAGCCCCAGCTCACTGTACCTCCTCTGTGGAGCCTTCCCTGACTGCTTCTTTGCTTGGCCACTGTACTTAAGCTGTCTGGTTTCTCAGAACTCGGCCAACTACCTTTCCCTTTCTGTTTGCTGACCTGCTTCCAGCACCGGACTCAGATCCCTAAAGGACTGGCATCATGATATCACCAATGCCTGACCACGTCTGCACATACGTGGCTTGCAATCAGTTTGTCAGATGAATGAGTGAATGATCGACTCTCTCCTCCAAGCAAGGCATGCATTCTATTTAGTCTGATGAAACAAGGATCGTGCACATCTGTCGTGTTCTGCTAGCCCTATCTCCACACCCCCTCACCCACAGTGGCCCCATTTCATCTGGAATTTGCATCTTCCCTCTTGTGTGTGGTCTTGGTGGAGACAAAGGCTTCTGCCTCCCCTTACAAAAGCCAAAGTGCCAAACCCAGCTCCCCATGTCTCTGGTCTTCCCCAGGAAGCAAACACGTGGCCTGGCCTCTCTTCCAGGAGTTTGCATCTAAAGTGAATGACACAGGGTGTCAGCCAGGCTTCTCGGTGGATAGCAACAGAATCCAGCTTGGTCAGATTGGAGCAAGAAGGGGGATTTATTCCTAAGGCAGAGAAGCAGCTCATAGACTCACTGACAAGGCTGAGAACCAGGCACAAAAGTGGGTAGGAACAAGACAGGCCAGGCCACAGCTAGGATCACAGCCAAACTATAGCCACATCATAGCCAAACTCAAGAAGCCAGTCCCACCTGAACACAACTGGACAGGGTGCCACAGGTGCCCAGAGCAGAGGCTACCGGCATAGATGTGTCTTGCCACTGTTCCGTGGGATTGCTCACTCCAGATTCACCGGGAATGGGGCCTGGGGATGGAACCACCCAGGTATCTGCCTATGTCCTATCTACAAAGATACTGGGACCCGGCCGCATCCCTAAGACTTTTGAGATAAAGAATTCATCAAACCCAGAAAGGAGGGGCCGTCAGATGATGGACTATAGGAAAAAAAAAAAAAAAAAAAAAAAGAGAGAGAGAGGAAAAAAAAAAAAAAAAAACACTACTGGACCTAGGGACAGAGGACAAGGTTGGAGGTCATTTGTCTCAGCCGTGGTGGTGTGCAGGCCAGATGTTTCCCGCTACAAGGTAGTGGCTAAGGCTCCTAATCCAGGCTTTGGGGAGAGGCCTGGGCTCCCGCCCTCCTGGAGTCTGTTTCTCCAGGCTCCTGTCACTTCTGTGAGCTCCCGACATCCTGCCAATAAATTCCTTTTTGCTTAAGTTAACCAGTGTTAGTGTCTGCCGGCTGCAACCAAGCAACGCTAAGTGAAACCACATGTAAACACGAGTACATGCTGCTTGTAAAACACTAAGACAGTCCTGATAAGGCTGCAGGCCTCCTGACTCCCCCCTTTCCAGCATTCTTCCCAGAGGAAATTCCTGGCATGAGCTGGATGTGTGTGTCCTTGAACTTACTTGTCATGCTCCTATCCGAAGTATGGAGTCCTAGTACATATCACCTAGAAATGACATTCTGTTTCATTGTCCCCAAGGTGTCTTCTATTGTAAGACATGCCAGTAGTTTCTGTGCTACCAAGAAGAAAAGAGAGTGCCAATTAAACCATGACCCAAGGTTAGGAGCTGTCAATTTCATTTGTAAACCACATCTCGATGGCTGGTTTGAGATGTGAAAAAAGAAGGGGGAATTAGAATAGCTGAAATCTGCTCATAGTAACAACTCATTTACTTAGCCTTGTGGTGGGCTGGGCACTTGTGGGACTTTGCTCACGTTAACTAACTCGGTAAGTCACTGCCCTCAGTGATTTCTTGAGGTTGAAATACAATTATCCATATTTTACAGGTGAGCAAACGGAGGTAAGGACAGGTTAGATTATCTGCTCAAATTTACAAATCTAGTAAGTGGCAGATCTAGAATTCAAGATATTCTAGATTTAGAGCTTGTTCTTTTAACTACCAGTGTCACAGTGATTTGTGAGAAAATATGTGTGTGCCTGTGTGCATGCATGGGTGTGTGCATATATGTGTCTATCAGGGTACATGGGTGTATATTTTTTTCACTTAAGGAGAATCATATTATGTATTTTATTTCATACCTTGTTTCGTGAATCCATTACTCTCTGGGGGGTCTTTTTATGTCAGTGCATGAGGGTCCTCTCGTTCTCTCTACCTGCTGAAATATAGATATATCATAAGGCCTGTAGCCATTCTCCTACTGCTGGTCATTAAAGCTGTTTCCCTTTCTGACTCTTACTAACAAGGCTGTAGTAAACACCCTCAAATAGATCTCCATGAGCCCACGTGTAAATGTTAGCCTTAGATAGAGAAAAACAGAGTTTCTCATTGTACCTGGTACTTGCATGTAGAATTTTAATACATGAGCCCACCCCCGCCCCACCAAAGCCACCATATTAACTTGCACTCCTACCAGCAATTGACTGGGCGCCTGCATGTGATTAATAGCCCAGACTCCTCACCGAACCCAGGGTCTGTCACAGAACTCACCCTCCTCAACGACTCTGAGGCACTTAACACCACTGACCTCCTCCTCACCCTGGAAATCTTTCCTCCCTCTACATTCAGGAAAATCCACATCATTGATTCTGCCCTGATGCAACAGCATGTCTTAGTTACTGAAGAGTGAGCTATCATGCCTGGAGGTGACTTTCCCAAAAGAAGTGGCACAAGATGTTAAGCATTCTGAGGTGACAAGGAAGAGCATCTATTTTCAAGTAACTCTGGCAGACACTGGGGAAAGCCAGTTGCTCCAAGACTTGCCAGAGTCTTTATTGAGCAGGCCAATGTGTGCTTGCGATCTCCAGAAAAGGCAGGAGGAGCCACAAGGAAGCAGCTTCTACTGACTCCTTTACCAGGCAATGGGCATGTACCCCAAACCAGCCAGGGGTGCTAGCAACTCAGGGCTCTTCCCTCCTTCACGCTCCCCACAGTAGCCCAGGCTCCCAAGCCCTCTGTGGGACCCCTTTCCTCTGCCTGCACTATAGCCCACCCTCCACAATATCCTCCGGGTAACACAGAAGAAAGAAAGCTGACTGAGAGATAGAAGATCTGGCCACACCCTTGAAGCTTGGGCCTTGGGCAGTTACTTAAGTCTCTCTGTCTCAGTTCCCCCACCTGTACAATGAATAGCTGCAGTGCCTACCTGGAGTACTATTGCATAACCTCTAAGCATGAGTACACACAGAGCATGCAGACACACACAGAGCATGGCTTGCAGTAAGAGCCCATGCTGGAAGGCAGCAGGCCTGAGTTCTAGTCCTGGCTTCTTTACCCACTGTCTGAATGATCTCGACTCATTACTCTCTTCCTCTGCACCTCTCTTTCTTCATTTTTTAAAATGGGGGCAGCTAAGCCAAATTGGAGGGTTAAGTGAGTCCTTGCCTTCAAGGGATCCCAGCCTGTGTCTTGTTCAACTCTGGGCCTCCCAGATCTCAGCATGGAAAAGACCACGGGATGTGCGCTCAGTAAGTGGGACTGCATAAAGGAGCTGAGTCCTGGACTGCATAAAAGAGCTTGGAAGGAGGGAGAGGCACCAACTTAATAAATCAGCAGGACAGTCAAGGTGGGATAGGCTCCAAGGTGGGAGGAGGGGGAGGAGGAGCTAGGCAAACCGCAGGCTTGGCATTTGCCAATTATGCTAGGGGGCCATTAGGAGCTTGGAAGAGGAAGGAAGAATCCAGGAAAGGGTTCACAAAGAAAGGAGGGGCTCAAGAACAGCCTGGAATGCTGGGTAAGATTTTGCTCAGTTCAGGGAACAAAACTGGGTACTGCCAGAGTGATAGCGACAGAGTAGTCAAATACATGAGAGCAGAGGACAGGTGAGGCTTAGTGGTGAAGAGCCAGACATCTGGGCAGATGTGGGGGACTCTACTTGGGGGCGAGGCAGACACAGATTTCCTGCCCAACCTGTGCAGAGATGAGATTGCTCCTCTCACAAACAAAGCCGAGGTCTTCTGCTCCCCTCCCCAGGCTGAGAACCGGCCTCCGTGGGCTGAGAGCAATACTCAGGGCTTTGCCATCCCCCAGAGAAAGGGGGAGCCTCGGCAGAGACAAATGAGACGCGACATCCTCCTGGCTCAGCCGCCTGGGAGACCCAGACACCCCTCACGCCCATGATGAGCTCCAGTCCTCGGCTCCCTCATTATCCTCGCTGGGTTGTCCTCAGGCCAAAATAACGCACCCAGCCCCAGCCTGTACCTGGGTGTCATTATGACGACTCCCACTTGAAATTATTTGTTTTTCTCTATTGATCTTGGTTCGACACTGGAAAAATGTATTCTTTGTACAGCATTCCCAAGGGCTTAATTTGTCCGTGTTGGAAGCCTTTTTTAATAGGATTCTGCCCCATTGTTTATTCTGAACATTGAGTTCTGAGAGTCGGGATTCAGCTCTTTTAATAGAAACTCATTACCGGGGTCCCTCTGCATCAGAAAACTGATACTGGCACTGAGAGGAGGAGACAAATTAGAAGCCTGCCAAGGGCCCGTCTGATCAGAAGGCCCCACGGGAGGCCACGTCACCATCCAATGCCCCCCACCTTTCCCTTGTTTAGAGCCCTGCCTGGATGGGGTGACAGCCTCTAGGCTGGGCAGAGCCAGGTAGTCCTGTCATCCCTGGCCAGTCTGGTTCTTAGAAAGTTCCCAGAGCAGTGTTTCTCAAAGTGATTGTGTGGAATCCCTGCATCAGAATGTTGTATGGTGCTGGTGCAGTCAGGTGGTTGGGTCTCCTCCAGACAGTGACGCCCTTCAACCCAATCAGGATTTGCAGGAGGCTCACATTTCAGGGGCCCCTCAGGGACTTCCTATCCCACCAGTACTGGCTAGACTGTCAGTGCCATCCAGGTGGGATACCCACATCTGGATCTGGTCCTATGTGAACCTTAGTCCCTAGTGATTTCTCTTATTCTGAGACTGTCTATCCTTCTTCCCCTGTCCCACTGCCTCCAGGAGTTGACCAGATGCCCCAGACAACTAACCTATACACAGAGTCTTCAAAATGTTCCTAGAAAATACATATATTATGGAAAAAAACATGCATTTAAAAAGAAAATGCTCCAAAACAAACTCATATTTTAACTTCATCTTCCCATACACTTTTCAAAGTTGCCTCGTATGCATGGAGTTGTCTCAGGGCCCCATGCTTGTGCTGCTGTACCAGGCAGGCAGCATGGTGAATGGACTGCTTCCACTAGCCAGAAACGTATTCCTTTCTCAGGAGACCGAGCTAGCAGAATGATGCTCATGTGATTCTGAGTTGCTCAAATGGTTTATGTAGACAGCCTTCTCTGCAATGACAACAAAAGAAAATGTACTGGTCTGAGGCCCTGGACACCTCAGGGGCAGCTTTGCCTCCAGACCTATTAAAGCAGAAGCATTAAAGATGGCTCCCAGGAAGTCTGGAGCCCACTGGAAGTGTAGTGATGAAAGGAGAAGACCATGGGTTTTAGAGTTACTCAGAAGTGTGCTCAAGCTGTGATTTGTAGCTTGCCAGCTGGGTGCCTACAACCAAGTTACTAACCTTCTTTGGGCCTCACTTTGCACTCACAAATGTTATCTAAATCTTCTATCTAGATCTATACCTACATATTTTTATTTCATAAAATGGCCATTTCTTGATGTCCAAATCAACCCCCCTGATGTAGGCAGCGTAAGGAAAAAATATGCCACGTTGTGATAACAGTCCCAGCTTCAAATGCTAGCTTGGCCTCTTTTCCTGACCTCCTGCCCCAGCTGGGGAGAGCCCATCATACCTTACTACCCTGGGCAGTGTCTATGGGCACTGTCTCCCCTGGCCTAGGAGTCCTGCAGGTCACAGAGCTGACTGGACCTTCCCTGTCTATCTCACAGCATGACATGTATCTGTAAATGTATACCAACCCAAGAATGAATGACGTCAGAAAAGAAAAAGCTCTTAATGATCATTTTCATGGGGCATGCCTCAGAGCCACAGAGTTGTCCTCCAACAGATACCTACTGAGAGGGAGTTACTGGAACTGGTAATGGCCCAGCACCAGCCCAAGCCACCTCTGTGGAAGCCCAAAGCTCTGTGGAACAGATTTGAAAACTACTGCTCTCGTCCATGATCTTCATCTGGAAAATGAGATATCCAATGCCCACCTGGCACAGTGATGGCCTGAAGTCATCCTGGAATTTGTCAAAACAACCTCTAGGTTCATTGCCTTTCAACTGGCACCTGATTTTTTGTGTCAGTTCTCTCTTGGGTGACTTTAATATGTGTTTCATCACTCTCTGTAGAGAAAAGATGACCCTCTTGAGGGGTCCTGAAGACAGTGTCACAGTGGAAGATAGGGGGCTTAGCCTCTGGGCATGAGAGGTCACACAGTCCAAAGTGGGATCCTGGATCTGCCACTTACTAACCCCATAACCCTGCTTAAGTGACAAGCTATTAGTCTCTTTGAACCTCAGCTCCCTTATCTGTTCAATAGAGAATGGAATGCAATGGAATGCACATGCAGGTCTATTGTGGGTATCTGAAGAGACAACAAAAAGCACCTAGTATTGAGCTTGTTCCACCTTCAGGCCAGAAGGACCAGGCCTCGGTGATGCCGTTGTCTGCCCGCCCACTTTCTGTAGACCCATGAGCTCATAGGGATTCCGTACAGAGCAGTGTCAAGTCAGTCACCTTTATTATTTCCAGGAAGAGCTGTCGTAGGAAGAGAAAAGGGCCTCCATATGCAGAGACCAAACCAGGAAGTACTTGTGGTTTCCCCATTCCCTTTACCTGGCACATCCTGCTGCACCTCTAGGTCCAGCAGAAGGGTCATCTCCTCAGAGAAGCCCTCTCTAACTCCTCAGAAAGTTCCATGAACATGTCCCTGCTTTCCGTGCTGAGCCGCTCTGGCCCGTAGGACCAGTCACTAATGCAATTAGATTAATGATTGTGGATTACTTATTGTCCTACATGTGTCTTTTTTTTAAAGTTAATTTGTTTATTTCTTCCATGAGAAAGAAGGACAGACAGAGAGAGAGAGAGAAAGGACACCTCTAGCAGGGTCTTTATCTGTGACCTCCCCCAGTCTTAGCCAATGCAGATTATGAGCATCCATGCATGCTTGTGCTCAGGAAGGTCTGGGGTTGAACACAGGAACTTTCCCATGTGGATCCAGTTGTGCAACCACTGTGTCCCCACCTGTGCCCATCGTCCATCTTTTCCTATGAGAGCAAAGGATTGAGCCTATTTTGTCTCATAGTGCTTTACACATAGTGGTATTCAGTGAAATCTGCTGACTAAATCATTGCTTAGGTTCCTATCAAATGCCAGGTATGATTGTGAGTAAGTCGTAAGCACAATTGTAGCCTTATAGTTGCAGATTTGTAGGCTGTCTTGCTCCAGAAAAGGATGGAGATGATCTGGCAGGATAAAGGTAAAGGGGAAGGCAGGAGCTAAATGAGACTAAAGAAGAAGATTGGGACAGAATCCATTAGCTCTACTGGGGTTGGGCCCTTTGAGCTACTGAGTAAGAACCTCTGATGGTCACAGATAAGCATCTGCTACTGAGAGGGGCAGGATTACCAGGGCATTATACTTGTATGTAATAGCAGGAATGCTGCTAATAGCAACTGTTAACATCTAACGAGAACAATAGTAGTCAGGAGAATCTGAGCTATGCTGCAGTAATAAGCAGCTCCAGAATCTCAGTGGCTTAACACAACAAAGATTTGTTTCTGTGCACACAACATCCACTACACATCCTGCCACCTCTCCAGAGTGCAGGCTCCTCCTGCAGTGGCTTGGGCACAAAGCTGGCAAGTATTGCACCATCCAAAGTTGTGCCATCTGCAACACAAGACCTTCTTGGTTTGCTGCAGCAAGAGAGACTAGAGATTGGGGCCTTTCGCTACCTGCATTAATCAGGGCTCTCCAGAAACACAGACCAGTAGGATTTACAAAGTGTCTCAGGAAGTCCATACTATGAAAAATACTATGCAAGGATTTTAATGGTTTTTTTGCACCAAAATAAACTTATACTTTAACTTTGTTTTCCATTAACTTTTTTAAGTCCCCTCATTTTTAGGCATGGCAGAAATTTATTATGGAAATTGGTTCATGTAATTATGGAAGCCAAGAAGTCATACAATATGTTGTCTGTAAGCTCGAGAATAGGGAAGTTGATGGGGAGTCTGAAGGCTTAAGAACCAAAAACTCCAATGTCTGAGGGCAGAAGATGGTGATGCGGCTAAGGAAGAGAGAGAAAACTCATTCTTCCTCCACTTGTTTATTTTTGGAAAGCCCTCCATGGATTGAATGATGCCTGCCCACATGGTGTGGATGACCTTCCTTATTCAATTTACTGATTCAAAAGATAATATCCTCCATGAGCAGCTCTATAGTACAGTGATTAAGCACCATGAGCTGGGACCCTCATGGTTGACCACAGTTCAAACCCCAGTCCTGATGGCATGAAAAACATGCTATGCATGTGTGCCCAAAATTCTGATGGGAAGGAGAGTTGAAGAAAAAAGTGTTGTGGCATGACTATACCCCACTGGGGGTACTTTCTTTCATGTGTGCACATGCCTTCTGGCAATTGAAAAAGAAATTTAATAGAAAAAGAAAACATAATCTTCAAGAAATATCCTTACAGACACACCTAAGAGCCATATTTTACCATTTATCTGGGCATTCCTTAGGTCAGTCAAATAGGCATTTAAAATTATCCATCACTACCCTGCTCAGAAGTGACACCAGGTTCATTGGCTTGCATGTGGCACTTGGTCCACTTAATTTCAAGGGCAAGTGAGGTGAATGGGAAGTGCTATCTTCCATGTGGCTAGAAGGGAAATTATCAGGCATGGCCAGGCATTAGTAATGTCTACCACAAACACTGACTCTGTGCCAGGCATTGATTAAGTACTTTACATAGGTTATTTCACTGGCTTCATAACAACCTGTGTTACAAATAAGGAAATGAAAGCAGAATGAGGATAAACAGGGAAAACTTACCCAAAGTCACACAGATGATGGAAGAGTAATAATTCAAACTCAGATAGTATGGGGACTTAACCCTCTCTACCTCCTCTCAGACTCTGAGGTCATCGGCAGAACAGTACTTCAGAGATGGCAATCCATTGTCATAACGTGGCCCTCCCAGCAGCCCAATAATGGCATCTACATCATCTTCACATTAGGTGGATGGGAGAGGGATAAAAATGCTTCCCAGTGTCCTGGGACCATCCCCAGCCCTTTGGAATGAGAGTGTCAACAAACTAACTTGTTTCTCAATGAGGAAAGAAAGTAGGTACCATTGGAGAGCAAGTGTGCCCTGAGTGGCCACTGCAGCCACAACAGAGAGACAGACGGAGACAGAGGACCTCAGAAATCATGTAGGTTGTCCAGGAGCACATCAGTCACAAGAGCCAAGTGCAGGGGGTTGTAAAGAGATCATCACTGTGGTCTAACCCATGCATTGGAGTCTGAGATTTCCAATTCAGGGCAGGGGAAATAATAAGTAACCATTGACTAGCATACCCAGGTTCATTGACTTGGAAGGTCCTATATTGATGGACAAAAAGCCAAGGTCAATATTTGATTTTGAAGAACAATAAATCTTGATATCCATGGAAAGAAGCCATCGATACAGGTACTATTAGGCAGGGCCGGGATGCCTTCACAGCGGGGCAATCATGCCTCCCCTGTAATCCATTAGAGACACTCTTGTGTGAAAAATTGGGAAGGAGGCCTGTGTGAATTTCCAGGTAGCTGTAGGAAGCTGTGTGTTTGAAAGAAAGTCCACACAAAAGAGAAGCAGGTACTGTCTTCAGAGGACTGCCAGAATGGGGCCATCTGTGCATCCAGTTCACACAAACAAAAGAAAAACACTGGCACCCTCCTCCCAAACTGCAGTGTTGGAGATTTACCATCACTCTCCCTGAGTTGGGATGTGGATGACATTTCCCCTTATCTGCCTTCCAACTCTCTACTCACCAATCCTTCAATGTTTGTTTTTCTCCCCAAGAAATGCATCCCTCTGAAACCAGAGCAGAGGCAAACCCTTGAATAACTGTCTTGAAAAGGGGCCTTACTCCATCTGCTGCCTCTCCAGTCTCGGCTCCAAGCTCTGCCCATGCCTACCACCCTACCTCAAGTAGAGCCACCCCTTGCTATATCTGCATAGAGTGAGGCAACTAAGGCTCTCTTGAGTGTACCTATGCTACGGCCACTGCCAGACATTCCTCTCTTGCCCTCCCCTCACTTTCTTGGTACACCTCCCTCTGGGGAGATTTCACTAGTCCTAGACCTCCCAGTTTGACATGGTCTCCTTTGTGAAGCCCTGTCTACCTCTCCCCAGGCAGAGTAAGGCCCCTCCTTCTGTCTACCCACCTGCTGCCTCCAGCCCTGTTATATCATTTGCTTCATCCCTTGGGCTGTTTCTGTTTGCATGCCCATTGGTTCTCATTTCCCTGTGACCCAATGTTCAAGGGCAGGTGCTGCTCCTTACTTAATTCTTCACCCCGTTGCCTAGCCAGGGGAGTACTCGATGTTTACAGAATGAATGGCAGAACAGCGGAAAGAACAAATGAACCAGGTAAGGGATTCAGAGCAGAGCCCGGCCAGACTGGGGAGGGGACAAGTGAGACCTGCAGGGACTGGGAACTGGAGGGCTCCTGGAGTAGGGACAGGCAGCTGCATGGGAAGTGGAGCACTGCAGAGCATTATCCTCTCTGGCTCCTCATCCTCGCCGGCGGCTGCCCTGACGGTATTAATCAAGACCCGAGCACGTGGAAATATCAGTCCACTGTGTTCTATTCAAGTTCCCTGGAACTAAATTATGTTGTCAGGATTGGACAGAGCAGGAATGGAAAAGACCAGGCTGGATGACATGGGGCTGTTAAAAGGAGATGAATGAGCCCAGTGGTTTCCATTCAATTTTTCAAGGTTTCCCAAGGCAAGTCTGACAAATGCCACCTTATAATTCCCAGGCACCCTGCGCAGTCCCCTGCACACTCTCATTTTTTAATTCCTGCCCATCAGATTAGAAGGACAAGGGATTCTTCTTTCTGTCTTGCAAATAGGAAAGTGGAGAATCTGGAGAGGGGGGAGCACTTTGACCAAGGTCAAGGTTGGGCCAAGGTCAGACCATAAATCAGTGACACAATCAACAAGGCAAACTGAAGCTCACTGAGTAATGCTCTCTCCATTACCCTACCTACTCAGCTTCCTCTGCAGAACAGAGAGGCCCAGACCTATCCTCAGGGCTACTGAAAGGTGTCAGAGAAATAACACATCTGAATGCACTTTCAACCTGTGCAGGGCTATCATGCATTTTTTTCAGTCAGTTTTTACTGAGGACATACCATATGCCTAGCCATATTAGCTCTTCTTATTATGGGCTGTTGTAAGGGTGTAGAAAGAGGCTAAGAATTAGAAATAGTCATAGCTTTGCCACTTGATAATTATTTCTTATTAGGTCAGATGTGAAGCCTCTCTGATCCTCTTCACCAAGTGGTTGTCAGTATTGAATCAGTTAATGACAGGCCAGCACCTAGCATAGTCCCTTAAAGGGAGTAAGTTGTAAATAATTTAGTGAATCTGAATGTGTCCTCCTACAAAGAATGGGTGACTCTTTTCTCTCTGTAAGGTGAGTTTTCCTGCAAAAGGGATGTGTCTGCTGGCTTCCAGCTCTGCAGTGCTGCAGTTGAGCATATCTCACAACCCAGTGGTGAGTGAGCCTCAGTTGTAAACAAAGGACTAATTAAATTAGCATAAATGATTTTATGTAAATTAAAGATCCACATTATGGCTGTTTATTGGTAGCAGCATCAAATCTTGCCACTGCACATGCTTGTTTAAAATTAATGTGCATAAATGCTCCAAATATCGTATTATTAATAATGATAATAATGTTGATGAGGATGATAATAATAAACACATTCTCATAACAATGGCTCCCGGCTGGCTCTAAAATCTCAGCAGGAAGTAGGCAGAGTGTCACAGCTCCAAAGAGAAACAGCAAGATTACACAGCCCCTTTTCAACTTCTGCAGCCCTCACTCATCGCATCATTTTGGTGACTCCACGAGCTAACTGATTGCCTCTTCAAATCCTGCCATCTTTCAAGGCCTACTCAAGGCCACTTTCCCTATAAATCAGTCTGAACAATCTAACTACAGAGATGTCTCTATTCTTTTAATTTCTGAAACAACCTTTTTCCATCACTCTTTTCCACTTATTACATCCTTGGACTCATCGCAGACCTGTGAGTAGGTAGCAGATGCATTTACGATTCCCACTTTATAGATGGGTTCATGGAAATCAGAGAGCAGAAGCCACCCAAGGTCACACAGCTAGGAAATTACAGAGCCAAGACTAAAGTTCTGACTCATATGCATCACTGAAGTGCCTTGCTAAGAGGCTGATATATAGCAAATAAGTTTGTGTAGGGAGGAAAAGAGAAAGATGTGAATCAAAGGGTGAGTGAGTAAAAAATCTTCAGAATGAGGTCTCTAAAATCCTCAATGTAAGGATGACCTTCCTTCTTCATTACAAGCTACCCAATAGTCAATTCATCAATGAACCTGTTTATTTCTGAAGGAACTGACCATGCATTGATGAACACTCACTGAATCTAAGCCTCAACACACGTTCATCCATGTGACTTAAGGGAAGACATACTCAGACTGACCTAGGCCCATAGAGCACCTTTGTGATAACTTGACAGTGGTACCAAACCTCCAATGTAAGCAGGCCTAGTGAGTCAGACTAAAGGTTCCTTGACCACATGACCACACGTGGTGGTCCTGTTTATTCGAGACTTCAAAAGGTTAAAGGATTGTGTACTACCACCTCCCCAAGAGTCCCACGTCATTTTTTCTCCTTATAAGAGCACTGGGCAGAGACTGTGTGCTTGGAGGAGTGTGCGTGTGCATGTACATGTGTGTTCTACTTCACTGAGATTTTCCATTCCAGATGTGCAGAGACCAGAGACAATTTGAGTTTGAAATCCACTCCAACCAGCACCATAGATAGAATTCTGAGGCTCTATTAATTTGGGTGGAAAATGGTGCCCTTCAACTTTTCTCAATTACAAATGGAGACAAACCACAGTAGGCTTGGTAGTGCTTGAGATTTTTGTCACCTTCACAAATCAGTCATTTTCCTATTCCATTAAAGTTCTTGTGGATATCTCAAAATATTAAATACAACAGATGTCAGCAAACGTTTTTGTAGCCGTCTAGATAGAAAACATTTTAGGGGAGTCCAGATAGTGGCACGGGTGTGGTACCGCATGCTGTAAGGCCGACCCCCAGAGGAGAATTCTGTGTTCAAGTCCAGGGACCTCCCTGAACATGACAGGTATGCATATACCTATGATCCAGGGCTGGCTATAGCTAAGGGTGGATTGTGGTGTGGAGACCCTGTTAGAAGTGCTATCCCTCTCTCTCATGGAGGAAAGAGGAAAACTTTTCTTTCTTTTTTTTTTTTAAAGGTATTTTGATTCATGCAGTCTCTGTTGTGACTGTTCAATTTTGCTGTTGTAGCTCTAAAGTGGCCATTGACAATATATAATTGAATGATTATGGCTATATTCCAATAAAACTTTATTTACAAAAAAAGTGATCCAGATCATAGTTCGCTGATCCCTGTTACAGCAAGTCATTACTTTAAAACTGTAATAGTTATTAGAATCTTGTTATATGCCTTAGTAAAGGAGAACATGTATTGCTACATCAGACTTATTGTAGTATCCTAAAAATTCTATTTCAATGGTTGCCTTATGACCTTATGTATTTTTTTAAATGCATTTTAAACTACTATTCTGAGATGAGGTCCATAGGCTTGGCTTCCCTTGACTACCAAAGGAGTCCTTGCCCCACTGAAGGTAAAGAACCCTGGCTATTTCATCAATATCAGCTTCAATTTCCTCTCTGCAGAGTGGCACAGGTAATAACATTGTCCATCCCAGAGGGTTATGGAAAGATTCGGTGTTGTTGTGGATGTAGGAGTGTTTTGTTAACTAGAAAGAAGTATAGAAATTTAAATTGTTGACATTTTCTGTCCTCCAGTGGTTCCTACCACATCCCTCTGCATATAGTAGGTATGGAATAAATGTTTGTTGCAGTTAAATTAGTTGAGCCAAGAACCTGGCATCCCTCCTGAGAAGAAGACTCCTTGAACAACATGTAAGAGAGGAGAAGGGGATGAGGGCGGGAGAAAGAAAGGGAAGGAGAGAAGGAAACAGAGAGGTAGGGAAAGAGAAAGAGTTAAAGGGAAGGAAGAAAGGAAGGAAGGAAAGAGGGAAAGAGAGAAGGAAAGGGAAGCAGAATAAGAAGAGAAGGGAGGGAGGGAAAAAGAGAGAAGGGGAAGAAAAGGGAGAGAGAGGAAGAAGGAATGGTGTGGAGGGAGAGAAGAGGGAGGCAGAGAGGCAGAGAGGCAGAGAGGCAGAGAGGGAGGAGCGACGAGGGAATCCTGGTGCCCCTGAGTGCCATTGCACAATTGTCTGTGCAGAATTCCTAGCCTTCACATCTATTTACAAAGTGCACCAGAGAATGAAAGGAGCAAGGGGGAGAGATGGCAGTGTTTTGAGCAGAGACTTCCTGCTGATGTGGCAGATTTTAAGAGCACAACTTGCACAGTTTGTAAAAGCACATGAACCTTGAAATAGAAATATGGACCTCTTAATTCATCTCTCTGTTATTTGATAAAGTATAAGGTAAATGAATGCAGAACATTTTCCCTTTAATTACATAAGGAGAAACGGGTGGGGGTGAGCGGATGGGGGAGTGGGGACTGAGGGCAAGAGACCACAGTGAAGTATTGCGCTTCCAAAGCAATTATATGGAATAGAGGCAGTGTGCTAGAGCTAATCTGAGGTTTCAGTTCTGCAGGGAGAGGACAGAGCTGTGGGTTACAAAATGAACACCTCAGTGCCCAGTGGCTTCTGGTAGGAATGCACTCTGAGAAGGACAGTAGGTCAGGGTCTCTCTGCCTGTGGAAGACTGGCAGTGCAGGTGAGGAAACAAGCCAAAGAGCTTCAGTTGGATGTCAGGAATGCCCTGAGGTTAAATCAGAGAGTTCCAGCCCCAACTCCAACTCTGAGCAGTACTTCTTCAAGCCTCACTTCAGAGTCACCACTGGTGTACACCAAGGCTTCCAGTTCTGTCCTCACGGAGCAGACACCCTAGCATGGCAGAGGGCAATACAAATAACCCCAAATATGTCAGACATGGTGCCTGGGCTAAAAACCCTTCCTTGCCCCTCTCTCTGGATTCTTCTGCTACCCACCCTCTTCAAATCTTTGAGGGCAGTTGGTTACTCCAGGGAGAGGGGCCTAGGGCACAATTTACATGTTGGTATTACAGAATCATGGTGTAGTGTCATTCAATTTATTTGAAGACCTAATAGTTCCTTCCAGGATGCTAAGAAACCATATTATATTCTACTGGATTGTGATTCATTAAATTAAGAGTTATTCTGGGACCAGCAGTTAGCGTAATGGCTATGTTGCTGGACTTCCACATAGTCGACCGCGGTTCACGTCCTGGATCCGGTGGCTTAAAACTCACGCCGGGCGCGTGTGCGTGCATCCCCAAGATCCCGAGAGGAGAATGGAGAAGAAGGGATTGTGGCGTGGCCATCCCCCCGGGAGGTGATTTCTCACTTTCTGTCTCTCTGTCTCTGTCTCTCTGGCGAGTGCACGTGCCCTATAGCAAAAACCTCTAAAATAAATAAATAAATAAATAAGAGTTATTCTGAATAAGAAGAGGATCATTTGGGCCAGCTTCCTAGCACAGACGTTAAGCCCTGTACATTAGGAGCTGGATCTCATATAGCAGATTGTAGTCCGAATCCCAGTCCCAGTGACTTGAAAAACACACTCAGCACATGTATGTGTTTGTCCAAAATCCTGATGGAAAAGAGGTGTGGAAGAAAGGGATTATAGTGTGACCATGCCTCACTGGGGGTGTTTTTTTTTTCTCTCTCTCTCTCCTCTTTCTTTCTCTCTTTGCAGAGTTTACATGCCCTCTAGCAACTAAATTAAGTACATAACAAGAGGATAACCTAAGTGTTAGTAGGCCAGAGTTTGTGACAGGTTTAACTGTGCCTCCTCAAAATTGCCATGCTGAAGTTTTAATGCCCGGCACCTGAGAATAGGACCTTATTTAGAAATAGGGTCATTGCATGTAACTACTTGCAGTGAGGTCATGCCGGAGTAGGTGCTAATCCAATATGACTGGTGTCCTTATTAAAAGGGAAAATTTGGACAGAGACATTAACAAAAGGAATGCACCATTGAAGAAGAAGGCAGAAATTGCAGCGATGCACCTACAAGGCGCGGCATGGCCAAGATAGCCAGCAACCTAGAGGCTGGCAGAGAGACGCGGAACAGATTCTCCCCCACAGCCCTCGGACAGAGTCAGTCCCACTCACATCTTGATTTTGGGCTTCTGACCTCCAGAACTGTGAGGCAATGAATCGTCATCACTGAAGCCACTGATTTGTGAAGCTTTGTTACGGCGGCGACAGCAGCGTGATGCGGCCTTCTCATTTGGCTTCCAACTCCTGGATAACTTGGCAAGTTCCTTCTCTGCCCCTCTGTTGGAGAAGTGTATGACCAGGTGGGTGAGAGCAAGGGCTGGGACCTCCCAATCTGGCCCTGAATCCCAGCTGTGCCACCTATGGCTGTGTGATCTTGGACAAGACCCCGAACCTCTCCGTACCTGAGTTTTCTCCTCGTTGGAAAGAGACAAAAGACTAGATGGTCTCTCCGTGGTCTCCCAGCTCAGCTATGCCATATGTCAGATGAATGTGTCAAAATGGACATTAGAGTTTAGCAGGGGGGATCATTTGTGAGATACTCGGCTCATCCTAACTAGACAGTGAACATAAAGGGTCCTCTGGCACAAGATACAAAATGAAGGGCTGTGACTCATGGGGTGGGAGGGGGAGCAGATGCCGAAGACCCTTTTGCTGACATGGCTGATTCCTATCATAGGCAGGATATTAGTGATCCACTAGAGTCTGGAGTCACCGGGCCCTCAGCTGGCTAGAAAGATCAGGCTTGATGAGCATAGCTTCCAGCATGGGGCTGCAGGAGTGTTGGGGAGGACCCCAGCTACCTTTAGGTCATGAAGCCCATAATCAACCGGCCCTCGATGACCACATGGCAATGAGCAAGGCTGGCATCTCAGCACCGAGACTCAGAGTGAAGGAAACTGCAACTTGACCATGCAAAACACCTTCCTACCCAGTTCATTTCTGTCATTGAACAATAACTCAAATATTTTGTTATTCTAGGTACTCCATGCCTATTCTGAACCAAGAAGTGGCTTAGATTTCAAGCTGTTTGAAAGCCCACAAGTGTCCTGTCCTCTCTGCTGTTATAGGAGAGGTCTCCAGAGAAGCCAGCTCCCTCCTATCACTCCCTGTGGTTGGATGGCCGCACACAATGGAAAGTTGGAGGGTTTCTTGCAATGTTTGTTACTACCTCATGACAGGGCTTAATGAGACTGATTTTTAGTGTTGTATTAAGAGTACCATATCTTCCTATTTCTTTGTGAAAGAAAAACAGAAGTAAATCCCAACAATGACACAACCTGCCCAGCAAATATACCAATTGTTCCCAGCAAGAAGCTACAAGAGCCTGGTGTCTGGGGCCCACGCGCAGACCTGGTGCTGTGTGGCAGGTAGCAGAATAGATGTGACAGCAAACTAGACCCGCTGGGAGGACAGTGCAGGTCTGCCCCTTATGTCCAACGCTCAGACTGTAATTTAAGCAAAAACCAGCTGAGAACTGATGGTACCAGTAAAGGAAAACAGCCTACCAAAGACCCAGCTAATTCACAAGCAGTAAATGCATGGTCAGGAGACCCTGGGCAAGCCATTTGGTATAGCTGACCCTCTGTACATTATTACAAGGCTGTTGGGTGCTTGGCCAATACAATAGAGATCATAAACCCATTTTTTTTTGGTAAATAAATAATTTATTAAACACTCATTCTGGCCAGGCACTGTTATTGAAGTTAGGGACACAATCATAAATCAGTAGTCAAAACAGCCAATAATTCCTGACCTCATGGAGCTTATTTTCTGCCAGAGCAATCATGGAAGGGGACAAAGCAATCTGCAGAATTTATAGAACTGTTGTGAGGACTTTGCCTCCAGCTTACAATGTGACTTGTGATGTTATTGTCCCACTTCTGGGCTTCACTTGCTCTTCTGTAAACTAAGACAAAGAAGTCAGCGTTGTCTCAAAAAGACTGTCTCATTCTTCAACCAGTTGCGTGCCTTAGGGCAAGTAACTTACCATCTCTGAGTCACTGATACTTCACAGTGGTGTTGAGGAATCAGCTGGGTCAAGACAGGTAGATCACTTTACACAGTGCCTGGCCCATGGCAAACGTTCAGTAAGTGTTATTATTATTTTATTTTAATAGTGTGCCACATTCTCGCTGGAGAGACAGAAAGACAAGAAAGCAAGAAATCACTCCCCCAGGGGAGGAGATGCCCATGCCAGAATCCCTTCTTCTCTTCTCAGGATTTTGGGCACACACACTCACCCAGCATGAATTTTAAGCAGCTGGGTCAGGGATTTGAACCGCAAACAACTGTGGAAATCCAGTGATATAACCACTATACCATCTGCTGGTCCCTTATTATTATTTTAGTATCGTGTTAGGAGTATCATGTGTTCCTATTTCTCTTTGAAAAAAGAGCTCTAGGATAAGGCAGTAGGGGGAGGAGGTAAAGTCATTGGTCTTATCTAGAGAAGACAGGACCAATGACCTTACCTCCTCCCCCTACTGCCTTATCCTAGAGCTCTCACCACAGAGCTCAGGTAGTACAGGCCTTTGCCTCTCCAGGACTCGGTGTCTCACATCCCCTGACCTAACCCAAGTTTCCTGTCCTTCCACACACTTCTTTTTGCTCTGCAGCAAGAAGCACCCAGCCTTGGGAGTCACTTCCTGGGGGAGGCATCATAACACACCAGTTCGCTTTGGGATCACCCAAACTACATACATATCTGGGTGCTGCCACCTAATAGCTGTGTGACCTCAGGTCAGCTCTGTAGCTGTTCTAGTGGGCCATAGTGGAGTGAGTACCTGCTCCACAAGCTGCTGTGAGCACTGCAGGAACAGGGTAGAGTGCCTGTGGTGGCAGCACAGAGAAGCAGGCTAGAGAGCGATGGTGATAGGGAGTTCCTGCAGAGACCCACAGCACAGACAGAGCAGGTGTGTGGCTCCAGCCATCTCTGAGCTCACTCTCCCACTGTAGGAAGGAGGCTGCCAGCCCCCGAGAAGGCCGGGAGTTGTCTGTTGAGCATTTTTATTAGCAGCCTGCATAACGACATGGAAGGTGGGCTTATCAAATTTGAGGCTGATGAGAATTTGAAAGGAAAGATAAATGAATTGAATGAAAGCCTGATCCAAAAATCTTTCAACAGGTAAGAATGATAAGTGGTAGCCAAGCAGATGAAACTGAACAAGAGAATTGAAGTCCCATGTTTGATCCCCCAAAGCAGACTGCACATGCTTGATAAGAGACACATGTTTTAACAGCAACAAGGCTTAGAGAGGATATGGCAATTTTAATCAAGAGAGAGCTTACAAAAGTCAACTGCATGGTACAGCTTCAAAAGAGTTATTGCTAACTTAGGCCATATTAATAAATGCATAAAGTCTACAATAAGGGAGGCGAGAGTCTTCTATTCCACCTTAAAAAAATCAGAGTTCTATTTCTATTTTGGAAACCATTTGTCAAGAGGGATACTGGTATCCTGTAACATGAACAAAATACAGCTGTCAGAGATCTGAAAATCATGCTGTTATAGGATGGGTTCACCCAGAAACAGACCCTGAAATGAGATTTCTGTATGGGAAGTTTATTCAAAAGTAATCACAGGAACAACACCTGTGAGAGAGTGAACGAGGCAGGTTTGAGCAGAGGGATAAGTAGAATTGTGTTGCTGTTGCAATGAAGGCCTTATGAACACTTACGGGGAGCTTGGGAGCTGGCATGGCCCTCCTGAATTGTTCAGAATTGAGGTGAAGGAGATGGATTTTTGTGTCTCATATCAAACAGTCATTGAATGAGGGCTGTTTTCAGAAAGGAGGCATGACCTTGGTGAAAGTAGTTCCTTTGATCCAAGAGTAGTTCCTGAGGAAGACTTGGCTGGTAGCCAGTAGCAAGCAGTACTCCTGGCAGCTGTGGGCATGAGTGCTTGGTCCTGGAGGATGATCCAGGCTGTGCATCTCAACAACCATTACAGTCCACCTCTTGCACCATTCCAATCTACTTGTTTTATGTAAGTTCTGGGAGCAGCTTACTCTGGCTCTAGAATTCCAGTTGTCTCGTTCTCTGGGGAGACTTAGAAGAAGGAGGTTAGTAGGACAAACTGTATACAGTCACCACTTCTGCAAATGACATTCACACTGTCCTCCTCTTCCTATTCTAGATTCCCTTCAGTAGCACCTAGCACCTATGCTGGTCTCTGAGGCTCATCTGATGTCATGCCCTGACCCCCATCCCTGGAGCTTCTGAATCTCTTGCTGCCAGACCTTCTCAGACCTCTGTGTCCCAGGTACTTACTTAATAGGTATCTGTGCTTCTCATATTTCCATCGAACTTGGGCAGGAAAGAACAAGAGACTCCCTAGTGTATCAACTTGGTGCCAAATATATTCTTCCCTGCTTTGCTTGTATGTAACAGTCCTACTTCCTCTTGATAACCAAGGTTCCTTTATCCTATCAGGATAGTGAACTTTTCCCTTGTCTGCCAGTCTCTCAACATAAACATCCCAGAGAGAATGGATGACACCATGAAGTTTACTGGGACTCTTTCTGGATCCTCTGATGGTGGGAAGTCCCCTCTGGAAACCAGGACTTCAAGACTCACAGAGCCTCGTGCTTTGAAGACAAGAAGCACAGATTCCTCAGGTGGATCCCCGGGAGTATTGATTAGCAGAGACATCCTGGGTCTAGGGCCCACCCCCAGACACAATACTATGTAAGAAGTAGCAGAACCAGGTATGACAGCAAGCAAGGCCCACCGGGAGGACAGTGCAGGTTTTACCCTTATGTCCAATCCTCAAGCTGCAATTTCAGTGAAAATCAGCTTACTTCTACCTCCTGTTCCCCACATCCATGCGTTGCTCCTACTGGGACATAGCACTGCATAATGGTCACTGACTCATGGTGCATACCACATCCTGAGCAATCCAAACTATTGTCTTGGCTGCACTTTCTAAGGTCGTTTCATCACTGTGTTAGGGAGGTACTCGTGTCTGGTGGTGCTGTATGGTACCACAGGTCCAAAGGTCCTATGTCCTTCTGCCCACTGCCCTAGCTCCTTTGCAGCAAGGTGGTCCTCTTGGTCTGATGCATTATTATATGAATCCCGAATTGTTGGATCAAATACCTTCCAAACCATCAGATAGTGATGCAGATTGAGGCCCTGCAGATAGAAAAGGTAAATTCATATTTAGAATTTATGTCTATTCCAATAAAAATAAATCAATTCCCCTTTTGGAGTAAAAAAGGTTCAAGTAAAATCAACTTTCCACCAAGTGACCAGTTGATCTTGAAGGATGGTGCCATATTGGTATCTCAGCATTGGTCTTTGTTACTTGCAGGGTGGATGTTCAATGACGGCGGTAGCTAGGTTACCTTTGATGAGTAGGGAGCCCATGCTGTTGGGAGCATGTGTGACCCTCTACTCTTACCTCCAGGACTTCCCTATTTATGGGTCTATTTGTGCTAGCTTGAGAATGGCAGTTACAGAGCAGTGACAGAGCAGGCATAGAGTACTTTAGTCCTTCTGTCCACTTGGGGCTTCTTCCATGGTGGATGCTCGCTGATGGATGTTATCAAGTGATACAAAGATCACGCTCCTCAACTACTCTCATAAGTCCATCCATGTGCCTCTTCCCTAGCACTGAATTACTTCTAATTTTTCTCCTTTTAGATTTTTTTAAGAGGTTTTTGCTATAGGATGCATGCGCTCGCCAGACAGACAGAGACAGAGAGACAGAAAGCAAAAAATCACCCCCCAGAGGGGATGGCCACGCCGCAATCCTTTCTCCTCCATTCTCCTCTTGGGATCTTGGGCACGCATGCACACGCACCTGGCGTGAGTTTTAAGCCACCGGGTCCGGGACGCAAACCATGGTCGACTACATGGGAGTCCAGCAACATAGCCATTACACTAACTGCTGGTCCCTCCTTTTAGAGTTTTGATCGTGAGCTCCCCCACTCACTCCAGTCCATGAGTCCATGTATGTTCTACCTCGGGTCATTTCTCTTTCTACACAAATTTGTTGAACAAGTGCATTGCTTGGAGCTCTGTCCACTGTGAAGACGACCAGCCCCCACTGGTTTCCAAGGCTACCCAAGTGGGACTGTAGAGCAACAGCAGTTCATTCCCAGCTTGTTTCTAGATACCAAGGCAACACATCCATGAACAGCATAGCTTTTTCCCTTATCTGTCAGCTCGTCTTAAAGATTGCCACCCATGAAGGCACAGCTGGGAGCTGAGAAACAGTGGGAGACGACACAGGGTTTAGGCCGCCTTCTTGGGCAGCTCACTGGTGACATCTGGTTCTATTCATACTTGATCCTGGATGTGCCGCTGCCATGTTTCTGCTAGTATTACCCATTCTCATGACTTGGTGGCTCTGTAAGAAGTCAACTCATGGGCAGCGCTGGCTTCATGGATCCTTGATATCTAAAGGTCAGGGGTTCCACTCCTACCAGGGCCCAGGAGCGTGCTAAGAGCTATTTTTTAAGTAGTGTACAATTCTCTGCTATAGCTGGCATGGACTTTTTCTGAAACCCTAGGGGTCTCTAAGCAGTAATTTTTCTTTTAGAGCTTACTATAAACGCAGTATCGCTTCTTGTCCTACCACAGATACCTATAATACTGTTGAGTCTGCCCAGTCCTGTAGCTCGCACAGCAAGGCCACTTATACAGCCACTTGGGCTTGCTGTAAGGCTCCTTCTTGCAAAGCCAACAACCTTCCAGGTTGAATAAATGGGTTGGAGAAGTTTTCCAAGTATGGAGCATACTGCCTCCAGTGCCCAAAGGGGCTCTGCTATTGTTTGGATGTATCCCCCAAAAGGCATGTGTTAGAAACTTGATCCCCTCTTTTTGGTAAAAGGGGGAATGGAGAGAGAAAAAAAAATGTTTCTGAAGAAAATCACAGTGCACTTGTGACTAAATTTTTAGCTCTGTCCATTACTGGCTTTTGAGTTTTTTAGCATCTACCTACTGTTTGAACAGAATCCTAATCTTTTTCCTAGCTTTAAATCTTAATCAAACTTTTCTTAACATTTAAAATTTTGATTTATTAAAACTAAAACTGCTTTCCTCGAAATAAAAAAAAATACCTACTTAATGACTGCAGTAAGCTTTATAGTATCAGTCAGGCGCTACCTTTTTTTTTCTTTTCTTTTATGGAGAGGTTTTCACTATAGGGTGCGTGCGCTCACCAGAAAGACAGAGAGACAGAAAGCTAGAAGTCACCTCCCCCCATACCCAGGGATGGCCACGCTGCAATCCCTTCTCCTCCATTCTCCTCTTGGGATCTTGGGCGCACACACACACACACACACACACACACGCACCTGTGAGTTTAAGCCACCGGGTCCAGGACTCAAACCACGGTCGACTACATGGTCCACATGGGAGTCCAGCAACATAGCCATTATGCTAACTGCTAGTCCCTAGGTGCTACCTTATAGTATGTTCATTCTACTCACTGGGTCTTATGCCTAAAGTCAGATGTGTGTTCATAGCTATGTCTATATCAGTTGCACTTAATATTGAAAGTATTTAAATTAATTAAGATCTTATGTGAATCAATAAAATGTGGAGGGGAAAAAAGAAAAGCACCAAAGGAAAAATTAATAAATAATAAATAAATAAATAAATAAATAAATAAATAAATAAATAAAAAGAAACTTCATCTCCAGTGCAACAATATTGGGAAGTGGGGCCTGTTGAGAGGTGATTAGGCCATGAGGACTCTACCCTTTTAAATGAATTAATCTATTACATGATTAATACCGCTAACTTCAGAAATGGGATTGTTACCATGGAGTGGGTTCCTTATAAAGGGAGGAGTTTATCCCCCTCTTGCTCTTTCTCATTTGCCCTCTCATCTTCCATTGTGAGAATATGCAGCAAGAAGACCGTCACCAGATGCTGGTTCCTCCATCTTGGACTTCCTAACTTCCAGAACTGTTTATCATAAATTATGCTGTCTGCAGTATTCTGTTACAAAAGCACAAAATGGGTTAAGGCAGGCCCCCTAGATGTTGGGCTCCCTCCTCAGTGGCAGAAAATTTGAAATGCAATAACTTGTCCTTCCTTTGGAAGAGATTTCCTGACATGCCAGAGAACACCCAACTCCAACTCCTGAAAATGGATATGGTGGGTCCCCTAAATCCTTGTGATTTATTTACCACTCTCTGGAGCACATGTGCCTTTATCAAGGCCCCAACATCTTGCTACTTCCTGCTCATGGGAAACTTTGGCTTCATGGTTTCTTGATATGTTAAGGTCAGAGTGTTCATCCAATTTTATAGACATTATGCCATCAATCCATGATATCATCAAACGAATGAGATGTCCTACCATTTATCTAGATAGTTCTAGACCTCTTGTTCATGCAATATAAAGGATGGGCATGTTCACTAACCTTGTTTAAAAAAAAAAAACCTCAAATGTATGTGATTTTTTTCCACCCCATGAACATGTGACCTGTTCTGGTGCTCATTTCTGACAGAGAGCAATAAACACACACCATTGCTGTGTTCATCTGCTCTAGCAACATCACAGCACTGAGAACAGGGTTACTACTTAGTGGAATTGTGGTCGTTCACTCTCAGTCCCCAAGATCCCTTTCATTTTGGTAGGCTCCAGCTGGAGAAGGATGAGAATTATCGTTCCTGCATTCATGAAGACTTCAGAGGTAACCAATCTCTGCCACTTCCCAGCTGGAATACGGCATTGTTTTTCACTTCTCATCTTGGCTGAGGATAGAGATGGGGAAGTTTCAGAGCCTTCTACATGGCTGTTCCCCAAGAGGATATTTTATACCTCACAGCCCAAGGAACCAATGCAGAGATTCTACTAACTACAAGGTTGTCCACTGTAATTGTAAGTTCAGCCACTAGAGAAAGGTTCCCCAGGGGCTTCCTGGAGGCTGTGAACCCAGAAGTCAGATCTGTGCCAGAACTGACTCCCTATGCACTATGCACCCCCTCTAATGGAGGCCATTATGATAACACTGGTCCCCGTTTATCAATGTCACCGCTGAGTGTTTCCCATTCCTCAGTACACACGCCCTAAAAGAATGGGGTGTTCATCACAGAACACAGCTGCTGTGGTAATGCAGGGTCCTTCCTTATGGAGACGTAGCCTCGCCTTAGTCAGTGGGCTCAGATCCAGAAATTGGGCAAGAAACCATAGTTTATTTTTCTCTTTCTCTTTCCCTTTTCTTTCTTGTTCTTCCAAAAAAAAAAAAAAGGGCCAGCAGGTGGTGGTGGTTAAAGGCGCTGGACTCCCATATGATCGACCATGGTTGAGTCATGGACCTGGCAACTTGCTATCTCACTTTCCCTCTCTCTCTGTCTCTGTCCTTCTCTGGTCAAATTAAAAATAATAATAATAAATAAGTTAAACAAAAAAATAATTCTAAAAAAAATATTTAAAAAAACTGTAACATTACTTTTAGTCTCTTGGTCATCCATCTTTGATTTTTAAAAATTTTATTGCTTTGGGACCAGCAGATGGAATGATGGTTACGTTGCAGGACTCCCACGTGGATGACTGTAGTTCGAGTCCCAGACTCAGTGGCTTAAAACTCACACCAGGTGTGTGTGCGTGCATGCCCAAAATCCCAAGAGGAGAATGGAGGAGAAGGGATTGCGGCATGGCCATCCTCCCTGGGGGGTGATTTCTCACTTTCTGTCTCTCTGTCTCTCTTTGTCTTTCTGGTGAGGGCATGTGCCCTATAGCAAAACAAAACAAACAAACAAACAAAAACACTCTGTAAAATAAATAAATAAATATTGCTTAAAACAACCCCCTTATTAGCCGTTTCAAGGCCAGGGTACCTAATCCCACTTTGCTCAGGATTTCCTGAGTTTTAGCATTAAAAGGTTCATATCTAGAATAAACTGACACGGTGATCACCCTGGCCTAGGAACACCATTTTCTACCAGCCATACCCAGGAATCTGGGGCCAGTCACTCCGCAGTCACCCTGGCCCACTGCTCACTGCAATCATTGTGCCCCCCTCACTCAACCAAACATCATACCTGGCCTTTGTTCTTGCCAAGGGTCCGGGAGGCTAGCAGGGAGCACAGTTCTGAAATGACCTCTCCTATGTCCATGCCAGGCCTGCAGAGGCTACCTGCTGTCAAGCTTCTCCCCGATGCTGCAGCTTCTCCCGCTGCTTTGGCGAGTGGCACGTCATCAGACCCTTCCATGCAATGTGGTCCGCTGGTAGTTTTTCAGCCTTACATACAATATCCTCTCCAGCATGCCCCTCCTCTGAGTGTTTGATTCTTTCTCTTACCATCTGCCATGTTATTTCTGGCATTTCTGCTTCATGTAGTGTGGGCCATATCTCTTCCTAGCTTCCAAGAACCCCCCAAGCAGCACATTAACACCCTCTCCCAGGGTCCTCTCTGGGGTATGAAATCTTCAATCAGGAGAGAGACTCCCACACTGATGATAAACGCTCACTTACTCAGCTTGTATTCCACATCCCTGATTCAGCACCCTCTACCTCCGGGTTCCACTCCTGGGCCCCACCCGGAGGGTGGGTGAGTCCTTGTACCTTCTTCCTACCAACTCCTTTCCTCTCTTAGACGGCCCAGCACTTCCTGGACTGGTTTGTGTATGGTCCGTGTCCGGGAGGGGGCTGCAGGGAGACCCGAGGGGGCAGCAGGCTGTCGGGTAAGGCAGAGACCTTCAGATCGTCTCCAAGCAGGGCTAAAGTGTCAGCTTCTCAGAGCAGGGAGCAGGCCACTCTGGCACACTCAGGGGATTCTGGGAGCCTGGGGTTTTAATGTGTTCAAGTTTATTGGCCCAGTCTCCTTTCCCAAGCTCACAGTCCTGCTCCTTCCCAACCAGGGCTGTGATCTTGGCAAAGTTCACTTGCCGGAGTTGAAAATTCAGAATTCAGTCTTCTCTGAAGCCTCACCCTTATAATGAAGACCAAGTCCTGAATCCCAGCTTTCTCTTATCTCCAACTGCCGGAGAAGTGAATTTCTTTATACATAGCCAAGGAAGCCCACAACTTAAACACTTTGCCTTAAATTGTAATCGATCACCTACAGCCTTTTATTTATTTATTTTTCTAAACCCTCGATTACTTTCAGCAAGAGCCATACAATTTCATTGTCTATAATTTCTAATTTCCCCAGTCTTCTCAACCTTCAGAAATATTCACCCTGCCTTGTATTCCCTTCTATCCTAGTTTCCCCCCTAGGAAAAAGTCTTAACAATTATGCCCACCATTGTCACCACAGGCCGAAAGCTCGCAGCCCTTCAACCCCCACCAGTAGTGGGGCCTTCAGTGCCCTCTGGCCAGCAGGTGAGCAACTTTGCAACACACTTGTAGTCCACTTCCTCAGATAGCACCAGCTATCTTTGGTTGGGCCCCTGAGCCTACCGTGAGGCCTTGCGTGCAGCAGTTACAAGGTCATGGGGTCACCCCTATGAAAGCAGGCAGAGGGGAGGTCAAACTAGTATGGTTACTGCAGAGGCTTCTGCCAACCTGTAGCAACTCTAGAGCTGGAAACAACTTTTCAGAAGTGTAAACCCTAGTCATTGCATTGGGCAGCTACCACACAGCGGAGTGGCAAGACCCCGGATGAGCCCGTCCCGCTCAGGGAATTCCCAAGGGGGTGGCAACAGCCTCCAGCAGCAGCAGGGACCTTCTTGGCAGGAGGAGAAAATGCTCCTTCATCCTGAGAGGGAGTCTGGAGTACACCTCGGTGTCCACTGCGCGAACCCTGTGAGGAAAAGCTGAACAAGCAAAAGCCTAAAAGGACAGATTCCAGAGATGAAAAGCTGGGCTCAGAGGGCTAAAGGACCTCCCATGTCACAGAAGCAGACTTGCCCTGGGAGACCCCACGGGCCAGTGCAACAACAGCGGATGATCATCGTAAAGACAAATTTCACGCCAGTTGAGGGAAGACTCTGAGCACTCTGCCTTTTAGGGGATGGACTGAGGCAGACTTCAGACACTGAGCTCCCCGTCTCCGTGGTGTACAAGCAGAGACCACTCTACCAATTGCTGAAGCTGTATCAGAATGGAGACAAAAATCTTTATGAATGTTTCCTTCCAATCTTTCTTTTTTTCTATCTTTTTGAAAATTTACCAGGGGTTACATTTGCTCACCAGAGAGAGACAGAGAGAAAGAGAGAGAGAGAGAAAGCAGAAAGCACACCCCCAATGATGTGTGATCATGGTGCAATCCCTTCTCTCCCTTTCTCCTTCTTGTCAGAATTGGGGGTTCACATGCACACAAGCCCAGTGTGTTTTTCAAGTTACCAGGACCAGGACTTGAACTACACAGCTAGCCATGTGAGATCCGGCTCCCTTAACCACTAGGCAAAGGGACAAACCCTCTTTCTTCTCTTGACCTCTGGAGGCAATTGCTGCTTGAACAGGACAGAGGTTGAACTCGGAGGAGCTCTGCTCTCAAGTGCTCTTGGCTATGTACCTGCTCTGGGTCTTATTTTATCTTAGGGCTCCAAGTAAGATGCTGGGCAGGTCTGAAGATGGAGACCACAGGATGGTGGATGCAATGCCTGGGCAGTGAGCTGTGGCGTCCATGGTGACGTGGGCTGTCCTCCAGAAGGAACCAGCGTGGCTGCCGTGCCAAGGCTCCCTGCTGTCACCGCGTGCCCCGCCAGCTGGAACATGCATCCACCAGTTCTGTGCCCAAATGGGTGAGCGTCCCTCTGTGTGTATACAGACACGCACGCGAGCTCTTCCCAACACAAATATATATTTAAGATTTACTGTTCTGGAAAACCTAGTGAATAATGTAAATGATGAAAGCCCGCGTCTGGCAGAAAATACTGTTCGGGCTGCCTCATTGAAATTCAGCCTCTCATGCACACTTGGTAATACACACGCCGTATGAATTATGGATTCCGGGCTTTATCTCTCACACTACACATGAATGTTTGATAAAGATTGTTTCCAATATTATATTTTGTCAAAATGCTCATCTAAAATTCAGTCAAAAATGCTTTCCGGTAATTATGCGCTGACTTCACAAGGAGGAGAGAAGGGGAGGTAGAAAGTGCCCCTTAGAGGGGTCATCATTGTGTGTGTGTGTGTGTTCTGTATTTTTTTTCACCCTGGGTGTTTTTGCTGAAGGGAGAGGGAGACTGACAGTGGTTGCCACTGAAATTCTTTATTCCTCCTGCATGTCCTCATTACAGAAGCAGCTACAATAAGGTCTACCCTTCGCCTTGCAGACACCCAGTGGTTTATTGGTTCCTAAGATATTTTTAAACTCAGCTGGCTCATCAGCAACGTGGCCTTCGCCTTGCCTCCCAACGACTCCTGCTCCCAGACTTCCAGTTGATCTACTACAGGCATTCTTGAGCCCACACCCTCTATCAGCCTCCAAGGCTCCCAACCCTCGTACAGCAGAGGTGGCAAGTCCCTAGTGCCAGCCTGCCATGCACCACTCCTGCAGTCCCAGGAGACAGCACTAACTGATCATGCCACTCTTTTCCCATGGCTCCACCTCAGAATCCTCCTTAACACATGCTCAAGGTAACCCTTATCAGTGAAACAAAGATGACCTAGAAAATGAAAGCCAGTAGTCGTCTCTCTACTATAAGGTAGCTCTCTGGAGCATGGCAGCCCAGGCCCTTTGTGACCCACAGCCTCTCTTCCGTCCTCATTTCCAGCCAATCCCTTTCCAATCTCTCCAGGTTCCCCAGTCCCCAATCCATGCCTTTGCTCCTACTTTTCCATCTTCCTAGAACTTTCTTCATTCCCCTTCTCCCTGGAAAACTCCTATTCATGCTTCAAGACCTTTGTAAAGCCTGTCTCCCCTCCCACAGCATTTCTCTCTCTCTCTCCCTCCTCACTTTCTCCCACTCCTGACTACACGTAGACCCATAACAATGTGATACCCCAAGAGTTTCTTTCTTTCTCTCTCTTTTTTTTTTTGGAGAGGTTTTTGCTATTGGGCACGTGCGCTCTCCAGAAAGACAGAGAGAGACAGAGAGACAGAAAGTGAGAAATCACCCCCCAGGGGGGATGGCCACACCACAATCTCTTCTCCTCTTGGGATCTTAGGCATGCACACACACGTGCCCAGTGTGCGTTTAAGCCACTGGGTCCGAGATTCAAATTGCAGTCAACTACATGGGAGTCCAGCGACATAGCCATTATGCCAACTGCTGGTCCCACCCCAGGAGAGTTTCTAATGTGCTCATTGAGGGTAAAGATGCTGCCTAACCCGGTCACCCGGGGTGACTTGTATGTGGATGTTGAGTCAGAAAACAAAGGAGATTTAGGTTCTGTGCTCACAAATGGTGCTGACCTTCACAAAGTTATAGTGTAGAAGACGGGACCAGCATACATGTATGAGAACTCTCCCTGCCCTACTACTTTACCTGCCCTACTATGCATTCACTGCCTGAAGATCTTGGAGCAGCAAGGCAGGCAAGCATCAGTGGAGGAGACCCAGCCACCCCAACATCTCCCCAGCATTGCTTCATTTTTCCATGGAGGTCAGCACCCCGGCCCAACCTTACCCAGTGCTGTCCCCAAGGCCTCCCTCTTTTTGTGAACCCCCAAACCCCCAGGAACATACCTGGGAAGTCCACATTCTGGACACCTTGGGATCCTTCCTCTTCTCCCCACACTGATATTCCCTGTATGGCAGGCCACCATCATCTGTCCTCAAAGAAACTTGTCCCCCATAGTCTCCCTGACTCCTGTACCCTTCCCCTAATCCTTCTCCATTTACAGCCAGAGTGACCTTTCTAGACCCAAATCTGACCATTTTGCTCCTTGCAAAGAACCCTTCAATATTCCTCTATTCCCTTGGGATTAAGACCACACACTCCTCCTATGGCTTGAAGGGAAGGAGTAGCACCATGATCCTAAGCCGAGGGTAAGACTGGGCATCTGCCCATCAGAGCTGATGTGCACAGCCACGATGGCCACGCAGGACCATCGCCACAGCTCAGCTGCTGTGGATGGTCCTGCAGAGGAACCAGGACCAGGACCAAGCCATGTCGTGACCACTTCCGGCAGCCGTCTCCCTCTACCCGGTCTTTGCTCTCTGTCCTCAAGCTCCACTCATTGCCGTATACCTGGTTTTCTGTCATCTCCTTGCCACCCAGCAGAGAGCTGGGCGCAAAACTGCTTTAAAAATACGTGTTGGGTTTCCTGGAAGGACAGGAAGCACAGCAGCCCCGGGAGACATCAGGAAAGCTCGCTGTAGCACCGAGCAGGGCTCCCCACGAGTCAGCCGGGCGTGTGAGCTAGAGCTGACAACAGCAGCATCAGCCCCGTGGCAGCGTGAGTCAGGGTGCTGACAGCTCCTAAGCCCAGGCTGCACGCATGCTGTTCTGCTGCTGTTGGATATCTCAGTGTCACTCTGGTGGGAGAGTTACAGCCCCACATTCAGCCGTTCCCAGGAGCACTGGGAACAGACAATGACAACAGGGAGAACCCCTGTGAGAATTCTCGGATGTGTTTGTTCCGTAGTTAGTGTGTATCCACAGCCTCCCAGCGTTTCTTCCACAAACACTGCCTGTCTGCCAACTCTGCCAAGGCACCATGCTGGGAACTGTGATGTGAAGATGAAAGCTAAAGGTCTCCGCTCTGAGCATTCTCACACCCTAGTGTGTAGGTCAGACTAGCCAGCAGACTGTGCTGAGAAACCGGGAGAGGTTGGCCAGTCTGGCATGAGAACTCAGAGTTGGGGGAGCCCAACCATGACTGGGCTTCAGGGAAGCTCCTAGGAAATGTGCAGTGGAGCCAAGGCCTGGAGGATGAATAGGGATGCAGAGAAGGGACTGGGAGGAAGTCAAGGCATTAGGAGCAGCGTGTCCAAAGATCTGGTATCTGGAGAGATCATCAGAGTGCTGAGAAATATGCAAGGAATTCAACAAGGCCAAAGTCCAGGGCCAGATGAAAGGTTGTAAGGCCTGAGATGAGGAGTCTGACATTGCCCCAATAGTTCCAAGTGGGTAGTGGTCACACCAGGTCGCAGAGGGAGTCATAGCCAATGCTTGACCTTGAACTTCCATGTCTGCTTCACAACTGCTTTTCGTTGTGTCTCCAAGATGGCAGCCATCTCCTTCTACCCTGTATGTGCCTGCCATTCCCCTCAAGAGAGATGGGCTCTCTTCATCCACTGAATCTCAGTGGCCTGTGACTTTTCTGGACAATAGAATGAAGTGGAAGTGAAGTTATGCCAGACCTAGGATGAACCTTCCAGAGAACTGGCCATTTCTGTTTCCCTTCTTGGTCCATTGCTCTAAGGAGAACTAACCAACACGTACCAAGTCCTAACTCCAACATGGCCATGATGTGAGGAAGCCCAAGCTAGAGATGCAAAGAGCCCTCATGGAGAGAGTAATGCCAGGCAGAACCACAGCTATCCCTGTACAAGTACCAAACGTGTGCGTAAAAAGCCACCTTGGACATCCTAGGCCCAGCAAATCTCACAGAGGCCCCGGCCACTTTACTCTGGTCAACTTGTCACAGCCATCTCCAGCTAAAGCAACAGACATCATGGAAAAGAGGGCACCCTTGCTATCTGTGCCCTGGCAGAATTCCTGCCCCAAAGGATATGAGAATTAAAAAATGGTTTTATGCTTTACATTTTAAAGCTGAAGTAGATAACAAAAACATCAACCCAGTTATAACCATAGGAGAGCTAAACATAACAGAAAACACATCTGCAGAGGTTTAAACAAACAAATAATCCTACCAAAGGAAACCGGCTGCTCAAGGGCTCCATGAAACAAACACCACCACGTTTACGGTTCTCTTGGCCTTTTCGTCAAGGTGACAAAAATAGGTGCTACAGCTCCAGACACTATGTTCCAATTCCAAGCAGGAATAAGGCAGAGGAGAAAAGGGCCTTGCCAGCTACAATTCACCCCCTCTGTGTGGGAGAGACATAACCTGTTTCCTTAGTTCAGCCTTGGTCTCTTTGGACGTAGGTCAGATAGCCACTCTTGGTTGCAAAGGAGACAGGGAGACTGATAATGGGATTTCATGAGCAGCTTACACCAGTTATGACCCATTTACACTGCCACCCCAAACAAAATTGGGATTCACTTAACCTAAATAAAGGGGGAAGAAATACTGGATAGGCAAGTAGCCCAGTGTGTCTTATTGGTGAACTCTTCTTCTTTAACTACTTTATTGGAGTTTAATGGACATACAATAATATTTAATATGTAAATATGGCATACAGTGTATAATCTGGGGCCAGCCCATGGCATGGTGGTTCAGGCAGCTGGATGCCACATGGCTGACTGCACAGTTCAAGTCCCAGACCTAATGGCTTGAAAAACACCCCAAGCACTTTGTGCATGTGTGCCCAAAACTCCTGAGAGGAGAATGATGGAGAACAGATTGCAGCCTGGACCTCTACCCCCCGAGGAGGACCGATTCCTTACTTTCTCTCTCTCTCTCTCCCCCTTGTCTCTCTCCAGTGAGCACACCTGCCCTGTAGCATAAATAAATAAAATGTACAATTCCATAAACCTTGACATATGCCTTTAACCCATAAAACCATCACTGACATCCAGTGAACAAACACATCCATCGCCCCCAAAGTTTCTTGTGCCCCTTTTCAATTCCTCTCTCTTGCCAATCAGACTTGTCCCCAGGACACCCATAATGTGCTTTCTATCAGTGTAGGGCACCTCACAGTTTCCACACGATCCTACAAAAGAAGTCACATAGCAAATGTTCTTCTGTGTACCTTCTCTCACTTAGCACGGTATTTTCAGAGATCCATCGCTGTCTTTATAATACCAATCACTCGCTCCTTTTCTTTGCTGAGCGGTGTTTCATCGTATAAATGTAACACTGTTTGTTCATTCCTTCACTCACAAATGGACGTCAGCTTTGGGGCCCTTACAAATAAGGCTGCTATGAACATCTGTATACGAGTCTATGTGTGAACATCATATGGACTTTCAGGTTCTAAGGCCAATACCTAGAAGTGAATTGACCAAATCATATAACAGGTGTGTGTTTAATTTCTTAAAAACCTGCTATACTGTTTTCCAAAGTGTAGTACTTCAGTAGTGTAGGAAGATACTTCAAAAAGTTTATGGAAAAATCCAATTATAGTATAAGTTTAGGCCCAGCCTTCGACAGTTGGTTACATATTGAACTGCAAAGTTGGAAACCACAGAGCCAGTCACCTGAGTCAACCTACAACATGGCAGGTGCATGTATTCAGGATCCTAACAAGATAGAGGCCTGGGTGAAGGAATCATGGTGTGATGGATCCTGTCAAAGTATGCCTACCTCTTTGTCTCGCTCTCTCTCTCATTAAATAAACTTTAAAAGGTTAGTTGATTTTAGTGCAAAAAAAAATTGAAATCCATGCATAGTTTCTTCATGATATGCATTTTCCATTAATTTTTTGAAGTCCCCCCACATATAAACATTCCAGTTTCTCCACATCCTCACCAACACTTGACATGGCTGTTCCTCCCCAGCTTCTTAATTCCTTAGCATCTTTAGTCCAGACCACTTTTCAAGAAATTCTTTACTACCTAACTGGAAAGGAAAAGGAAATAATAAACATTTTGAAAAAGTAACTCCCATGTTGTAGGCACTTTCACATATATTATCTCATTTCATCCTAACAACAATGTATTATGATTATTCATTCCCCCCCCCCCATCTTATAAAAGAGGAAACAGGCTCAGAGAGGCCTAATGTCACTGCCGAGCCATCACTGGTCTGTACAATTCCAAAGCCCTTGCCTTTTCTCTGTTTCTTTCTGTGGCTTGTACCCACTCTTCATCTGCAGAGATGAATTCCTTCTGAAGGCCTTTAGAATACAATAGAGAAAGGAGACCTGTATTGGGAAATAGGTAGCTCCCCTAAGACAGGCATCAAAGTCAGAACAGGGTTGGTGGTCACGGGTGGCTTCCCAAAGCAGGTAATTTTTCAAAAAGCAGGGAGGAGGGGTGGAAACATAATTCCAGAAAACAGAAAGTACACGGAAGCCCCAAGAGACATGAGCACCATAGGATGTTCAAGGAACAGCAAATGGCTTGGAGACCAGAGCAAAGGAGGCTGTTGATAGGCAGTCTAAAGGGGATGCTCAAAGAGACTGGCAAGATGCAGTCCCTAGAAGTCATGGGGAAAGCCATGGTAGTTGTTGACCTTGGTCCTAAAATCTTTAGGAAGCCATTGAAGGTGCCAAACATAGATGGTTCAGAACATTCCCTGCACAGGTTAGATTAGGAGGGGCTCTTTAGAGTGGAGAAAACACAGAAAGGGATGGTTGCAAATTTCAATGGGGAATGATGAAGTCTGGACCTAAGATGCCTGTAGAATACCCAGAGACCATGTCACAAGGGCAAAAATGGAGCTCAGGACTAAGCTTCAGAGTTTGAGTGTCATTAGCACCTAAGTGGTCACTTAAGCCATGTGTATGGATGAGGTCACCAAGGTCCCTGCCTTCAAAAAATTAATTTAAAATGCATATTATGAAAAGAACGATGCATGGGTTTCAATATTTTTTGCACCAAAATAAGCTTGCACTTTAATTCTATTTTTTCACAAACTTTTGGATGTACCCTTGAAAAATTAGATGTGAATAGAGTAAGCAGAAGAGAGACATGCTTTTTGATGAAACTGAGAAAAATGAACAGAGATAGTAGGTATCACAGGAGAGCTGTTGGTAGGGAAATAGGGTAGAGTCAGTTCAGGAAGGAAAGGATGATTGACACTGACAAAGGATGATGTCATGGAAGTCAGGAAAGGAAAATCCAGGTGAGTGCCTATGACTTTGGCCACAAGAAGGGTCATAGATAGGATCAAAAAGAGTCATTGAAGCGGGATCATGAGAAGGAAAGCAGTCATCGTCACTGGGAAGTGAGTCTCTGCTTTGAACATCAGGACCCCCCCACCCAGGAAGCCTTGGAAAAGAGCAACATCAGTTGTCTTCTACAGGAGCATCTTGGACAAGGAGATCTTCAAGACAGCAGACACTCGGGGGGGGGGGGGGGGTGTTTATGAGCTGTTAGGGGAGAGGAGGAGCTTGAGAAGGAGAGGACACCGAGGGGACAACACATGGGACAAGCTGCCACAGATGGAGCACAGTGGCAAGACCCAGAGCAGAGGTGTAGGGATGAGCCTTCAAAAAGGAATAGAAGGGAACCAGCAGTTAGTGTAATGGCTATGTCGCTGGACTCCCACGTAGTCGACCGCGGTTCGCGTCCCGGACCCGGTGGCTTAAAACTCACGCCGGGCGCGTGTGCGTGCGTGCCCAAGATCCCGAGAGGAGAATGGAGGAGAAGGGATTGCGGCGTGACCATCCCCTCTGGGGGGTGATTTCTCGCTTTCTGTCTCTATGTCTCTCTCTGTCTGTCTGGCGAGCGCACGCGCCCTATAGCGAAAAAACCTCTCAAAAAAAAAAAAAAAAAAAAAAAAAAAAAAAGGAATAGAAATGGAGGGGAGGGAAACAGTCACCATGAGTTTTAATGGGTATATGTTCTCAGAGGTGGGGCAAAAATTCAAGAAATGAAATAAACCTCTAACTAAACCAATCAAGGAGGAAAATGCACAAATATACATAATTAGAAGTGAAAATAGGAAAATAACCACAGATAGTGGAAATTTAAAAAAGGGTAATAGGTCATTCAGCTCAATGCTTTGACGATAAATTTGAACACATGGACAAAATGGGTGATTTTCAAGAAAAGCATAAATAATAAAAAACTAACCTCAAAAAACAAATAAGAAATCTAAATAGTCCAATTCTCAGAGAAGATACTGAGAATATTATCAAAGAACCACCATCTAGTAAAGTATTATTCCTAAACAGTTTCACAGGGGAAAAAATATCCATCAAATTTTCAAGAAGCAGATAATTTCAATGTCATTTAAATTGCTCCTGAACATTGTGGAGAAGAGGTAGATTCTTGAATCTAAGGATCTAGCAAAACTGAAAACAAAAATCCTACAAAACATAGAAAAAAAAAAAAAAAGACTATAGTACTATCTTTACAACAATACAAATGCAAAAATCCTACATAAAATATTAGTCAGTATAACAAATCTACACTTTAGAAAGGTAATATGCCACCACCATGTGGGGTTTATTTCAGTATTGTAGGAATGATTTATGAAGGAATCAATTAAAATAATCCACAATAATAAACTGTCTATAAGAAAATTGGCCCAACCATGGTAGCAGGGGTTAGTTAATGCTACTACCTGGTAGGCTGAGGCCCCATAGGAGGCCAGCCATGGTTGAGTCTTGATCCATTCTAAATAGCTGGTGTGATGGTGTACACCTGTTGTCTCAGCTTCTTGGGAGACTGAGGCAGGAGGGTTGTGACACAGCAAGACCCTACCAAAGGGAAGGAGAGAAGGGAAGAAGAGTAGGAGGGGGAGGATGAAAGAGAGAGAAATAAAGAAAAAAGAGAAAGAAGAAAAAGAAAGGAAGGACCGAAGGAAGAAAAGAAGGAAGAAAGGAAGGAGAAAGCAAAAGACACAATTATGGGACCAGCAGTTAGTGTAATGGCTATGTCACTGGACTCCCACATAGTTGACCATGGTTCGAGTCCCGGACCCGGTGCCTTAAACTCACGCCAGGCGCGTGTGCGTGCGTGCCCAGGATCCCGAGAGGAGAATGGAGGAGAAGGGATTGTGGCATGGCCATCCCCCCTGGGGGGTGATTTCCTGCTTTCTGTCTCTCTGTCTCTGTCTGTCTGGTGAGCGCACGCGCCCTATAGCAAAAAAAACCTCTCCAAAAAAAAAGATACAATTATGTATATATACCAAGAAAATTAATTGATAAAAATCCAACTTTGTTTCCTGATTTAAAAACTCTTTATAAAATAGGACCATATGAATTCAAAGACAAATCTATCTTCTAACTTAAGTCAAAACTGAGAATTATTTCTAATGACAAACTGCTAGACTCATTCCTGTTAGAGTCAGGAGTAAGCAAAAGGTGCCACTGTGCCCACTCTCGTGCAAGCCTTCCCCTACCTGCATCCATGCCATTCAGTAGATGGTTTTTACAATTTCTCTTCCTAAGGGCAAAGTGTCTTTCCAACCCCACCAAGTTGCACTCGCCCAGGTGGCTTGTTTTGGGGGTGGAAAGTAAGCAGAAACAAGAGTACCGGTTGGGGCCCTGAGATTTAAGAAGCATCACCTATTTGCACTCCGTGTTCTTGCATGTCCATCATCACCATAAAAAGATGCTAGAGTTTACTCGCTGGTCCAGAGAGGATGAGAGGCACATGCAGCAGACCTGCACCCAGACTGAAGCTTGGAGTCAAGTCCCTCGAGACCAGCAGGGATCAGCCAAGAACTGCAGACGCACAAATGAAGATGAAAGATTGTTTTGACCACTGATCTCCAGGTTGTTATTATGCTACAGTATTATGACAATAATACCCACTGTGACAAATATTATTAAACTTTGTTTTTGACCTTCTGGCCAATGCAATTAGAGAACAAATTAGAAGGTGTAATAATGCAATGAGAATGCAAAATGATCATTTATTAATCATCTGATTGCACACTTTTAAAACACGGGAGAAAAACTCAAGTTAAAAAACTGTATAAGACACTAAAAAGTTTAATAAGAATTAATTTATATAAATATCAATAGGTTTCCTGTATAAAAAAATAACCAATTAGAAAATAAAATGAAAGAAAATATCTCATGGTAATAATAAAAAAAGATAAACTACCTATAAATATATTTAACACAAAATGTGTTTAATCTATGGAAAAAAATTTCAAGCTCTACAGAGGAACATAAAATAAGACTTCAATAAATGAAAAGATACATCCTTATGTTGGATTGGAAGAATCATGTGGTAAAGATTCCAATTTTCTTTAAATTAATCTATATTAGTGTGATCCAAAAATACCAACAGGATTTTTAAACTAAATCTGTTGATCCTGAATCAAGAAACACTGAGAAAATTTTTTAAAAAATAAACCACTATAACTGGATATGAAAACAGTATTATTTAACCAGCTAGAAAGTCATACACCTGAACAGAGTTGATAATGGACATTCGTCATATTTGTGGCCACGCAGTGTTTTAAAAAAATAATCATTATTTCTTCCATGATCAAGAGAGTGGCAGCACCCCCAACAAGGTCCCGACGCTGTGAGCGTGATTCACTCTTAGCCTTCAAACCATCCCCGGGTCATGCTCACATACATGCCTGGAAAATTCAGAGAGGTCTCTGGTCTTGAACCAGAGACCTTCTCACATGGTACTGCCTTGTAGAGAGCTGCGTTTTACTGCTGCGACGCTATCGGCCCTCTGTTGAACTCTTTCCTTAGATGGAGTATTTCAGTCACTGTGAGTCCACTTGCTCAAAGTAGAAGCCAGAATTCACCTTCTCAGTCGCCCTTGCAGATACATACAGACAAGACCTAGGCTCGCCAGCCCAATGCCCAAGTGAGACATGGATTCAGGAGAGAGCAACACGCACATTGGTCTGAGTTTGGTAAGGGAGGTGGCAGAGGCATCAAGCTCTCAGTGGGGAGCATGGGGAATGGGAGGTCTCCTGATGACCCCTCCCTGAAGCCAGGAGCGCAGCCTTTGCATTTGCAGCCCACTGCAGCAGCAGGAGCAGTGCTTTCCCTGGACAGCACTCCAGGGAGAAGAGCACAGGCTTCCAGACTGCATAGCCATGGTGTCTGGCTCTCTGGTCTTTCTGGCCTTCCCTTTCTCAGGGAGCCACCCAATACTATTTTGTCTTTCTGCTGCAATTGGCCAAGTAGTTTTTCTTGTTTGCAATTTCAAATCCTGACTGATATCCCTACTACATGAATAGAATCGAAAGTCTACAGATAGATGACTTAAATCTGGAGGAAATGCTATCAATAGTAAAGATAGCATTTACTGAGCACCTACCATGTGCCAGGCACTGTTACACACACTTGTAGTTATCTCATTAACCCTTACCATAATAACTCCAAGTTATTATTCTCATTTTACAAATCTGGAAAGAAAGGTACAGACATTTCTGCAATTCATGTATAATTAAGTTGACATTTTAGTTCATCAGGAGAAAGAAATGTCACTCAATAAATTATTTGCAGCTAACTAGCCATCTAGAAAAATATGTGAGTCTTTACCTCACTCCTACACAAAAAATAATTGCACATAGAACAAATTGAAAAGAAAAACTTAAACAATAAAAGAAAATATAAGAGAATGTTTTTAAATATTGGAATGGGGAAAGCTTTCTGAGTAAGATGCAAAAGCCAAAAGCCATTAAAATATTGATAATGTGTGGGGCTAGCAGGTGGTGTAGTGGTTAAGGTGCTGGACTTCCACATGGCCAACTGCAGTTTGAGTCCTGGACCTGGTGGCTTGAAAATCATGCTGGGTACATGTGTGTTCATGCCCAAAATCCCGAAAGGAGACTGGAGAAGGAACTGTGGTGTAGCCATCCCCCCGAGGAGTGATTTCTCACTTTCTCTCTCTATGTCTGTCTCCCCAGTGAGCACATGCTCTCTGTAGCAAAAATCTCTCTCAAAAAAAAAAAAAAAAATTGAGGGACCAGCAGTTAGCATAATGGCTATGTCGCTGGACTCCCATGTAGTCGACTGTGGTTCGCGTCCCGGACCTGGTGGCTTAAACTCATGCCAGGCGTGTGTGCGTGTGTGCCCAAGACACCGGAATGAGAATGGAGGAGAAGGGATTGTGGCATGGCCATCCCCCCTGGGGGGTGATTTCTCGCTTTCTGTCTCTCTGTCTCTCTGTCTGTCTGGCGAGCGCACGCGCCCTATAGCAAAATCCTCTCCAAAACAAACCAAAAAACAAAAAACAAAAAATTGATAACATGGGCCAGTGGGTGACTTGGAGGTTAAGGCTGGATCCCACATGGCCAACTCTGCAGTTCAAATCCTGGACCCCATGGTTTGAAAACCACTTTGGGCATGTGTGTGTCCAAAATCTCCAAAAAAAGAGTAGAGGAGAAGGGATTGTGGTGTAGTCATCCCCTCTGGGGGTGATTTCTCACTTTCCTTCTTTTTCTCTCTCTCTTTCTCTCTCCACTGAGCACATGTGCCTTATAACAAAAATAAATAAGTAAATATATTGATTATTTAAAACATTGATAATGTTGGTTACCTTAACATAAAACATTTCATTCTGGCAAGGGAAAGGAGTGGAGATAAAGCAGGTGAAAATAATTGCAACTCAGATGACAATGGACCAATATAGGTAAAGATTTTATAAATCAATATGAATGAAAAATAACAATCCAATGTAGAGAAAAGACAAGGTCATTAACTAATATTTCACAGGAAAAAATATATAAAATACTTTCAATCCTTATACTTTTAAATATGGAAGTAAAATAACAATGTAGTATAACACTTCACCTCCTAATTTAATAAAGACTGAAAAGCTCAATGATACATATTGTTAAAGAGGTCATGAGAAGGAGCCAGTAGGTGGTATAGTAGTTAAAGCACTGGACTCCCAGATGGCCAGCGAAGGTTCGAATCTCAGACCTGGAGATTAGCTCGCTCTCCTCTCTCTCTCTTTCTCTCTTTCTCTCTCTCTGGTGAGTGCATGTGCCCTGTAGCAAATTTAAAAAATAATAATGATAACTTAAATTAAATAAATAATTATTTTTTTAAAAGGAGGTCATGGGGGAGATAGGTGGGCCTCACTGTTAACAAAGCAATTGGTATGTGAAGAAAATTTTCCAATAAATTTTTTTTTTGTTTTTTTGGAGAGGTTTTCACTATAGGGCACGTGTGCTTGCCAGACAGACAGAGAGAGACAGAAAGCGAGAAATCACCCCCCGGGGGGATGGCCACGCCACAATCCCCTCTCCTCCATTCTCCTCTCAGGATCTTGGGCATGCATGCACACGTGCCCGGCGTGAGTTTTAAGCCACCGGGTCCGGAACGCGAACCGCGGTCGACTATGTGGGAGTCCAGCGACATAGCCATTACACTAACTGCTAGTGCCTCCAATAAATATTTTAAAACTCACATATCTTTTGAACTTGAAATTCTACTTCCAGAAATTTATCGTGTGGATACACTTATACATGGACATAAATACAGATGTACCTAAATGTTGGTCATATTATTGTTTGTAATATTAAAACACCTCCTTGTTCACCACTAGGGGAATGATTGAACAACCAACAGTATGTACTAATAAGAACAAATGAGATAGAGGAATCATCGGTACAAAAAGTAGCTTTTAAAACTTAAGTACAAAACACCATCAACTCGATGCTGCCCATTGGAATGATGTTGGCAAGGTTCTAGATCTTTGCCGTCCAATATGGAGGATACATGCTACATTTGGCTTTTGGATGCTTAAATGTGACTGTTGTGATGGAAGAACTAAATTTCTAATTTTAATTAATATCAATTTAAATTTAGCCACAGGTAGCTATAGTGTTGGATAACACAGGCTAGAAAATGTTCACATTTGTACACAGGTAAAAAAAAATTTTGTGCATAGTCTGAAAAAAATATAGACTGATAGGAGCCATGGTCTACCAAGGAGAACTGAAGTATCAGATGTGTCTGGAGAGAAGAATCATGTGTCCATTTACATCTTTAATATTTGAATTGTTTGCCATGTGTATAGTAACATGTTCAATATTAAACTAACTGACGAAAGTTCAAAAAAGAAAGGGGAGGAAGTTCTTCCTTAAGCCTTAGAATCTTTCCCATGAAATAGGAAGCACTGGGACCAGCAGTTAGTGTAATGGCTGTGTTGCTGGACTTCCATGTAGTCAACCACGGTTCAAGTTCCAGACCTGGTGGCTTAAACGCACACTGGGTGCGTGTGCATGTGTGCCCAAGATCCTGAGAGGAGAATGGAGGAGAAGGGACTGCAGGGTGGCCAGCCCCTCAGGGGGATGATTTCTCACTTTCTACCTCTCTCTCTTTCTCTGTCTTTCCGGTGAGTGCACGCGCCCTATAGCAAAAACCTCTGAGAAAGAAAAAAAAAAAAAAAAAAAAAAAAAAAAAAATATATATATATATATATATATATATATATATATATAGGAAGCACGTCGTCGCCCATGTGAGAGAAGACGGAACCCCCAGCAGATCAGGCTGCAAGAGAGATTTGGTTGTGAGGGTTAGAAGTTAAGGAAATGGTAGCAGTGCTGCCTAACTACAAAGGTAAGAACTCTGAGCTCTGGGGAGCATCCTTTCACATTGACAAACAGAGCTTGGAGGGGTGGAAGCCACACAGATGAATATTTGCCAGCAGCCCTAGTATAGAAATAAAATCAATTGGATTATTCCCAATAGACATAATAGAGTAATTGAAGATGGAATGGATTGCATTTAGAGATATGAAAAAGGCAGAATCTGCACAATCCAGAGACCAGTCTGGTGTGGGGACCGAGTGACAGAGATAAGCTCATGATGGCTCTCAATCCTTGGCTTTGTGACTGAGTTGGTATTGGGGCCATTAGGGAAATAGAGTTTAGAAGAGAAGATCTGGGGGGAGATCATACATTCAACATTGGCCACACTGATCCAGGTAGAAATTTCTAGAAACCTCCAGATACTTAGGTCTGGAGTTCATCAGAAAGGATTGGACTAGAGAGATCTATCTGGGAGAAAACCGGAGATGGGTGATAAAGGAAGCCAAGAGAACTTTCAGACACCACTCAACGAGGAGGCGTGGCTTAGCGCTTGAGAGCATTCACGCCATCCACCGCAAAGCCCAGGGAAGAGAGGCAGCAAAGGACCCTGAGGATGAACTTGGAGGGAGGGACAGGAAGGAGAAGCAAGAGAAGGATGGGGAGGCTGTTTCAAGAAACAGGAAATGGTCTACAAGGTCAAAGGGCACAGAGAGGTCAGGTAAGAGGCGGCACTGAAGAGCCCACTGCACTTGGCAATTAGGAGGCCACTCAGTGACCTGGTGAGAGCAATTTCAGGGAAGCACTGAGAGGAAGCACATGCCTACAGCAGGCTGAAGGGTTAATGGAGGTGAGAGAGTGAGACGATGAGGGCAGGCTCTTTATAGTCTGGACACTTAGCTACGAAAGGAGGGGAGGGAAGGGGGAGTACTAGAAGGAGACAGAGTGGAGGGTTACTGTTCACGTGTGTTGTTGCTCTCAGATGAGAGACCAGGGCAGGATCGCAGACAGTGGCAAAGGATCTCCAGAGCACCAAGAGACAGTCAGTGAAGCGAGGTCCGTGGGGAGGCAGGGAAAGGTGGGCTCTGTGATGGGGAAGTGGTCAAGCGCTGATCCGGAGATCGACTCTGAGGAGGAGAAAAAGGGGCTCTGACACAGAAACAAGAGGGCGTGGCAGGCAGCAGGAAGCTGGGGGCCATTTTGCTTGGTGGCCCCAGTTTCTCAGTTACTTAGGTGTGACCACAGGGACGGAAAGGGCAAAGGGTGGTCTTGAGCCGAGTAGGGTGGGGTTGAGTTGAGGAGGGATGACTGGCTTTGCCGAGGGTTCAGAAGAACCTGGGCCGTGAACAGGTTCACTGGCCTGTTCAGGTGTTCAGGCACACTGGCCTCTGCCATCACACAACAGCCTGGGGACTGCAGTGCTGCCACCAAGTCTAGCAGGAGCGTACCCTCAGGGGAATGGAGCAGAGGAGAATTATTGCAGAGGGGGGTGCAGAATCCACTCACTGCTATGCAACTTTGAGCAAGCAGGCAGGGGGCTCCTGGGAGCAGGGGAATGTGTGAGCATAGATGGGACTGGGAGAGGGGTGGTGAGGAGCAGCCAGGAGAGGAGACAGAGGGTGGCACGGAGGTAAAATGCAATGCTCTGCAAGGCCGACCCTCTGGGCTCACAGCTGGATCCCTTCCTGACTATGCCAGGCATGCGCAGACCTGCCATCTGGGGCTGTCTGAGGAGGGTGGTGCTATCAAGATCCTGTTAAGGTTACTGTCTCTTTCCCTTTCTCTATTTCCCTCACTCATGGAGGAAACAATAAACAAACTTTAAAAAATAAAAAAGAACTGACAGGAAGAGGCTTTGGATGTCAGGTTGAGGAGTTTCCATTTATTCTGCAGGCAATGGGAAAAGGTCACTAACATTTCTTTCAAATTATATAGATCATAAACTTAATGTAATTGATTTTTGCTAAACTTTGTACCTTCTTGAAATGTCCTTGAGATATTTACTTTTCCATATTTTCTTTAAAAGAAATAAAAAGCAATGGATTTGCGTTATTGTAATAGTTTTATCTTTTCCCAATTATAAAAGCAAAATACATTAGACAATTTAGAAAGCACAAATGAGCAAATAGAAGAAAACATTCAGGCATTTGATCTTGGGGGTGATATTTTGGAGAATGAAGGAGAAGTAGAATGAGTTGACAGAGACTGAGAAAGGAAATGAGAAGACCCATTACAAGTTGCTTTCCTTGGGCCTCGGTTTTCCCATCGGTAGAATTAACAGGTACAACTGCAGCTCGGGAGGTATCCATCCAGCCTGACAGCTCCGGGGTGCCCAGTGAACCACTTCCTGGGCTGTTAACATGCCTTTTCCTCTGCAGATGCCCCCAGATCGATAAAGCCAGGTTCACGCAGGATGGCTGTTGGTCCCTGACTTCACTGATGTGAGGCTTGGAGGGGATGAAGTGATGACCGCGGGCTTAGTGCTATCACCTCTCAGAGTCAGATTCTGTGTCCATGCTTGCTTCTTCCACTCCACCAGGCCAGAGTCCTCTCCCCCCATCCTGACCTCCCTCTCTCCCTCCAATTCCTCAGCAGCATGTCCCCACAAGCACAGAGAGGCAGTGGGCTGAGATGAGGCCAGTCTGAGGGCCAGCACCATGGTAAGCGGGACCAGCGTGGAGAACGAGACGGTCTCTGCAAGAGGCTCTCCGCACACTGGCCTCGGTGACAGCGAGTGCGTTACCACCTAGTCTGGCGTGTGTATGTCTGATGGCTGGAATGGCTGCCTTCCCCACCAGGGTCTCAGGCCTGGGACCAAAAAATACAGGGACTAGCTTAAGGTGTGTGTGCCTGGTCTTAAAAATCAATGTTCCCTATTCAGAAGGCACCCTCAGGAGCAAAAGAGAGCGAATTGCTTATTAGCTTCTGCGCACCCTGGCAGAAGATAAAGCAGCCAAGAAACTAGTCATAGATGGTGACAAAGCACCTTACCCTGCCCCATGGCAGCCCAGCACCATTAACCCCCATGGTGCTGGCCAGCACTCAGCCCTGATCCCCGGGAGCAGCTTTGCAGTGGAGGTATCCTGGGGCTTCTCCAGAAGGGAAGAACTCAAAAATACAAACGTGAGAGTCCCTGTGTCCTCCGAGGGTGGACATGTTAGCCAGGAGCTCTGCCCAGCCGACTACTGCAGAGTAAACAAGCTGCTGGAGGTGACCTACCTCAGTCCTCCTCCCCTGAGATTGTGGGGGCACCCTGGCTCCCCTGCTCCCTCACAAACAGTTTGTCCTTATTCATAGAACAAAGCTGACAGAATTTTTATTTTATAATCAAAACGCCACTAAGCAGCTGTGTGAACTTCTACGGTGTACTCCCCTCTCTGGGCCCCAAGTGCTCCCCCCAGAGGCAAGTTGTGAGATCTCCCATAGAGACTACGAGCCCCGTTGCTGCCTCTCCTCTGCAAATGCAGAGTCCGTGGCCACCTGTTTGGGGAGGGCCTTTCTTCCGAATCTGAACTAGAAAGGTATTCTCCTTCTACTCCCACCGTCCAAACACACTTTCCACTTGGGAACATCCCAACGTATGTGCAGCGTGGGGTTTGAAATCCTCCTCTTGTCCAGAGAATGCAAATTTCTTTCCCCAGCTTTGCAATGGAGGAGAAAGGGATTTAGAAATGGCTGACACTCCCTCTTAGGACTCTGAGTACAAAGTGAATGACGTGAAAACAGGAGCACAGGCATGAGGGTGTCAATGAGACTGCAGCTGAGCTGCCCAGTACCCGGAGACAGTGTGGTGCCGAGAGTCCGGCAGTGGCGGGGCCAGGGACAGCATTCCTGACACACTTCCTGCAGGGGGTTTCCAACCATCGAGGGGAGGCAGTGTGGTCCAGTGGGTAAGGCCGTAGCTATGCAGTTAGCTAGATGCAGGATAGGTCTTAATCTCTGCCACTTCAGAGTGAACACCGGGCAAGCCATTCCCCTCGAGGTATGCTATCCTCTCCTCCCTCCAGTACATGTAACAGCAACTACCTCCTGGGGTTGTGGTGGGGCTCACACAAAATAGTGCAAGTGAAGTCCCTGGCCTGGCACCTGCTGGGGGCTCCATAAATGGAGATACGCGAATGATGGAGGAGGAGGAGGAGGCTCTCTGGGGAAGAGTTTTCAGAAGAGACTCCTGAACCCCAGGCAGATCAGCCAGCTGTGAACCGGCACAGCTGTCCTGCTGCACAGCCGCTGGCAAGGACCCCATCGTGGTGAGTGTCAGGCCGCGAACTGGCCTCTACAGGAGAACGGAGCTTTCTCTCCCTAACGCTACTTCAGGTGAATCGCCAAGTGTTTGATCTTGCAAGAAGCTCAGAGATTTGGCGTGCTGATCCCTGCATGCGAGCAGAGGGCAGCGGACACGGGGCCAACCCAGCTGACACTGACTCCCACAGATGGAGCTCAGGGCCGGCTTCTGGTCCCAGGGAGTGCCAAGCTGGGTAAGTAAGCCTGCCAAGAGCCTGCTCCAGCGAGGCGGGTGCCAGCGCCAGGGCCAGATGCTCTGTCCCAGGCCCTCTTCCACCAGCAACGGCATCTGGTGTTCTCCAACACCGGCCCAGCTGCAACCCAGCAGGAGGCTGGTTTTCCAATGCCGACCTTTCTTTCTGCTGCCACCCCCAACCCAGGGTTTTTTTTGGGGGGTCACAGATTGTTGCCTTTTTGCATCCCCTTGGCCCCTGGCTACAATGTCCACTTTCTGACTATCTGAGTCTGACTGTGATTTAATTGGAAGCTTAAAAAACCCTGATTGTCCGATAATTATAAAGCACAGAAATTACCAGGGCATCAAAGGCTGCTCCCAATTGCTATATTAATTGTCCTTCGTTATCTCTCCATATAAAAGACCACTCGATAGAGACAAAAGCCAGCCAGCTTTTATTCCGCAGCAGCCTGACAAGGGGGGCTGGGGTTGGCTCCCATCCATTTCTTCCCAGACACACATTTTGCTGGTCCCTGCCTGGCATGGCCCCCAACGGCCAAACCCCTGTCCTGACCAAGGCCAAGGCACAGCACCTTCTAGGCTCAGTGTCCCCAGCCATTAGCCTGACCAGCCCCGTGCTCATCTCCTGACTCAGTGGGCCGACAAGTCCCTGGAGCGAAGTCCCTGGAGCTCCTTTGTTGTTTAGATGTGCTGTTCTTTGTGTGCTGGTGTGCAAGCTCATGTGTTGGCCGTTACGGGATGAAGAACCCTCCTTTGTGGGAGACATCCCATGTGCCACGGCCACATGGAGTGGTTTACATGTTTCTCTTCATAACAACAGTTTTGCATCTCATCTTTATATCCATTTGCAGACGGGGTTCAGAAGGATTAAGTAATTGGCTTAAGGCCACACAGCCGAAGAAGCGCTATAGAGCCAGTTCCAAACCTCTGGCACCTGAATGGAGCCTTTGTCACCCCGCCGTACTGCTCTCTGAGTACGTGTGCAAGGCATGAGTGTGAGTACATGAGTGCGTTGGGAGGTTATGAAAGGTAAAGAAAAAAAATCTAAGCAATCAGTCCAATAGAAAAGAGGATTGAGCACGCAGCATGTAAGATGCAATTGTTGAAGTGTGTCTGTATATTTGCTTAGTTTACTCTTGAGGGACCCAGCCATGCCTCAGTTAAACCACCGGAGCCTGGATGTCAGTGACCTCCTGTTTGAGAGCTTAGTTACCCCAAGCATCTATCGCGTGTGGCCCTGCAGTTTTGCAGAGTGGTCTGGGGGAGGAATGCCCTGGAGGTCTGCCCCGGGCTCCCTACCATCCGGGATCTCACTCCCAGCCACCAACATGGGGAAGGACTGAGGTCATCTGCCTACACCTGCCATCTCCCTATATTTGAAGTCTCTGTTTCTTCTGGGAAGACCTGGGAAGGCTGTGTCTAGAGGTGCCTAAGTTAGTTTCTTTTTTAGAGTCTCTCCATGTTGTGACCCTCCTGCCTTCACTTCCCTGCTGGAATTACAAGCGTGTGCCTCCATATTTAGTTAAGGTCTCCTATGCTGCTCAGGCCATCCTCCTGCCTCAGCCTCTCAGAGTTGCTGGGATCACAGGTGTGTGTCACCTCCCCTAGCCTTTAGGTTAGACCTAGTGTCAAACCTAGGCCTCTTGTGTGGTCCCAGCTTGTGGGATAGAGTCTTAGCAGAGCACACCACCACTCCTGGACCTAAAGCCATTCATGTTTGAAAGCCATTTCCCAGGATACTCAAAAGTCACCTGCCTGGCCAAGATTCAGACTTAATTAACAGTTGATCATCCTTGGACCCCAACTAGGCAATATGTCACTAATTCATCATCTGCCTGTTGTTCTGCCCCCGTGGCTATGTTCATTCCTAAAAGGAACCATGTGTGGAGCCCTTTTGTGGCCAGGCCAGATAGTGCACATCTTTGACTTCATCACAGCCTCACAAAAGAGTTTCCAATCTGTGAGTTACGGATGAAGAGACGGTGGCCCAAGAAGTGAATGTGGTTTGCCCCAGATCACACAGCTGTAAACGGCAAAGTCAAGGGAGGACTCAGGTTATGGTCTAGTGTGACTCCCTAACACCATCAGATGCACCATCCGATTATGTGCAAGTCAAGTGTGAAGAATGAGAACACCCAGGGGCCAGCAGGTGGCATGGTAGTTAAGGTGCTGGACTCCCACATGACTGACTATGGTTCAACTCCTGGACCTAGCAGCTTGAAACTCACACCAGGCATGTGTGTATGCATGCCCAAAATATCAGGAGGAGAGTGGAGGAGAAGAGATTGCAGCATGGCCATCTGCCCAGGTGTGATCTCTCACACTCCCTCTCACTGTCTCTGTCTCTCTCCAGCGAAGGCATGAACCCTTTGGCAAAAACTTAAAAAGAGAGAGAGAGAGAAGAAAGAAGAACAAGAACATCCAAAGGGAGTAAACACTCCTGGGTGGAGTCAGGCTGAGTGTAGCTGCTCTGAACTGTCACCAGGCCATCCCACCAGACCTAACCAGTGCACAGCCTTGGGAGATAAAGCCTTGGGCAGCAGCTTCCTGCAGGTGTTCCAAATCTACAGGTAAAACTGCCGTTAACAGCAAAGCAGCGCTAACTGATTTCTCCCAAGCCTGGGTGCTTTTCTGCCTCCCCAGGTTGGCTCTAAGCCAGCCTTTGAGGCGTAGCCTGTCTTGGTCAGTGGCCAAGGACAATTAGGATGCCTCATAAGTCTCACAATGATGAGTTAAAGGGACAGGCATCCCGGCCTGTGATGGCAAATAGCTTTCTAAGTTGAGGGCGGGGACAATGGCTATTCCCAGAGAAGGGTGATTCTTACTACTAGGTGACCCGTTGCGTCTTTCCCCTGGTTTCCTGAAAACAGGAAGAGAAGAGCTGTCCTCATTGCTCTCATTCTTCACAGCACATATTTCATTAAATGCTGTTGTATTTCCTCTCTCCTCATTCATAACTCCAGCCCGTGAAGCAGCTATTGTCTTCATTTTACAGATGAGAAAACTGAGGCTTAGAGATGACTTGTCCTAGTTGTATCCAATCCCAGTCTCTCCTGTGACCAAACCCTTTCCCTAGCCACTATGTATAGTGCCCTTCCTTGGGCACTATATGCAACCAGCATGATCTGAATGCACAGACCATGCGCTGTCCCTGCACCGAATTCCCTTCTCTCTTAGAATAAGACCTGAACTTCTCAGCCCGATGCACGAGGCCCTCTGTGATGGGCTTCTGCCAGCCTCTCCTGCCCCATGATCACCTGGCTCACTGGATCCCACTCCTTTACCATCATCCAGACACACCAGCCCCCCCTCCTGATCCTTAAATCTGCCAGTCTTATCCCCAGATCCGGCCCCTACTGCTTTCTCCTCTCGGAATGCTCTCCCTCTTCCCAGTCTCAGCTGAAATGTCATTTCCTCCAAGGAGCTCTCCTAGGCCCCTCACCCAGACTGGTGCTCCACATCCCATCACCCTGTTATACTTCCATCCCAACTTTGCTCCAGTCCCTGTTACTTGTGAATGAGGTACTCTCCATGAGAGTATGAGCCAGGGGAAGAGGAGTGAGGCTTGCTCATCTCTGTTTGCCCTGAACCTAATGGGAGCTCAAGCAACTTTTCTAGAGTGAATGGACAGTGTCTCATGGCGCTCACCACCCCTGAGGCAGCATGACTCAGAGTCTGGGAATACGCGTGCACTATCCAATTTCACAGGGACATGCAGGGGACTGGGTCTCAGTGTCACTCAGCCCTGATCCAAACAGTGGACAATGAAGTAGCCTGGGATACTGAGCATAAATGGGGATGAACTGGGATGTCAGGAAGAATCTGCAGCACCATGCTTGGGCATGCCACTCTCTGAGGAGGTGCACCTGGCCGGTAGGACTGGCAGCCCCAGCACAGCCACACTGGTGTGGCCAGTGGCTTGCAGTATGAGTTCTGTTCGCAGCCTTAGTGAGCAACAAAGGCAGCTGTGTCAAAACATACCACGGAACCACACCCTCTGCACCCCAAAATTACTGAGGAAGGGAAGTTTACAAGGCTCTGAAATCCCCGAGCTGCTGGGGTGAGAATGGATGTCTGCAGACTGGACCATGCAGCCTCAGACTTGACCTTGAAGCTCTGGCTGGCCCTGGCAGCGCGCTCCCTGGACACATTGTGGCCGGCATTGCCATTAGGGCACCAGGGCTGAGATGGGAGCTCTGAAGCCAAAAGTGAGCCAAGCCAAGCTGCACAGGGGAGCTGGCTCCAAGCCAAAGTGAGAGCCAGCTCGGGAGTCAGGGTCACAGGCAGACCTGAACGCTGTCACGAAAGAGCCAAGCAGACAAGGACAGGCCATGAGTGCAAGCAGTTGGGGCTGTTACCTGAGGACCAGAGCTTCCTCAGAGGACCAACCAGGGGCCGTGGTCTTACCAGACCTCCAAGGTGAGCATCTCAGAGCCGGCTGGGACAGCAGGCACAGGTGGAAGCCTGCGCGGACTTCTTCAGCCCTGTCTGAGCAGGGAATTAAACCGTTCTGTTCTACGAGGGCGTTTCATTGACTTCTGGCAAAACACGATGTCCTGCTTCAAAGGGAAGGCAGCACACAGGCTTAGGAGGCTCGCCGGACATCAAAGGGCTATTAAGAACAGCAGTCTGAAGAGCTAATTGCAAATGCAACCCAGGCAGACAGAGCACATTTGCCCAGGAACATATGGGCTCACACGTCCAGGGAGAGGATGCTGGGGACAAGATGTGCACTGCGCCCTGGTGGGCCCGACGTGTTTGCAAAATCATCCAAGACATTGCCTCCAGCCTGGGCTGCGCTCTTTCCTCCGCCCTTGCTCTCTCTTGCATTCCATCAAGCCAGGAGGCCAGAGGTGAGAGCAAGATCTTGGTACCCTGAAAGAGAGGATCCCTAGGGGTTGGGGAGGTAGCCTGGGCCCAAAAAGATCAGAACATTCCTCCTAAAGCCACTGGGACATATGAGTGAACAGCCTTTCATTGATTCCTGCAAGCCCCTCTGGACTCTGAGCTCTGAACCAAGAGCAGGAGAGGCAGGTGCCAGTAGGCACCAGGACAGGCCATTCCCCACCTGGGCCTTGGCCTCACACACCCACACGGGCCCGTCAACTCAGCCCCAAACGTTGCAGAAGCCTCTTCCAGCACCAGCATGACGATAAGCCCAGGAACCTGGACCCCATCCAGCCCAGGGCTCCCTGGGGTCAGACCAGTTGAGTGGAAGTGTCCCAAGCCCTCAGGAACCACCACAGCTGAACAACTCTGCTTTTATCTGGTGTACATATGAGCGTCATGAATTAGATTGTTTTTGAAAAAGAGAAAATTTGGGCTGGCCCCATAGTCTGCAGTTAAAGGAAGCAGATATCACATGGCCCTCCGGTTCAAGTCCTAGCCCCAGCTGAAAAACACACTGAGCCTCTGTGTGAGCATTCCCAGAATCCCAACAAAATGGAGAAATGAAGGAGAATGGTTTGCAGCATGACCACACCGAATGAAGGTGACAGCTCTCTCCGTCTCTGGCGAGCACATGACCTTCTAGCAAAGAGAGCACACCATATTGCTAATAAAACAACTAATCTGGATTAACAGCTTTGTCTTACAGGTGAGGAAACTGAGGCTGAGGCAGGAGTGACTGCCCAGAAACACACAGTAGGTTGAAGACAGAGCCAAGGCTGGAGGAAGGACCCTGCTTCAGCCCTACTATGTTACCCAGGTTTAGCCAGCTTGAGCTTCCATGCCCCTTCAGGCCCCCCAAGCACACATGCTCAGCCTTTGAGGGGTGAGGCCTTCTTCAGTGGGATCTTGTGCCTCAGCCATCCCAGAGGGCACTTCAGTGGTCCCTACCCCTTCCCAGGCTCAGCTGATTAAAAACAAAGACTCCCAGGAGACCAGAGGGAGCCTCTGAGGAGCAGGGGTGAGAAGAACAGGAGAGGACCCCATGTGGGTTGAATGTTGCCATAGCCATGTCTTCTCAGCCAGCAAGCCGATGGAAGGAGAAATCCAGAGGAATGGCACAGGCTTGGAGGTGGCAGGGGGCCTGCCTATCCATTGCACAGATGGGAAATCCAGGATTGAGAGGGTGGAAGGCACTGCCCAAGGCTCATGGCAAGGCAGTGGCCAAGTCCTACCCTGGCTGTAGGAAGCAGTTCAACGGCTCAGGACACCTGGGATAAAGCCCACATTCGTCCTCGTGGCCAAGTCCCTGCAGCCTGTTTCCAGCCTCCCTCCTCACTCCGGCTCTCTTCCTTCACTCTTCTGCTAACAGCAAGAAACTCCCTTGTGTGATTCTTTTATTAACTCTGATCTCGCATGGCTCAGACTATATGCTTCATGAGGGCAGGAGTTAGTAATTGATCTACCATGGAATCTCAGTACTCAATATGTATTGGATGGATGGATGAGTGAATGGACAGATGGATGGATAGATGGATGGATGGACGGGTGTTGGATAGAGGGACAGATGATAGATGGATGGGTGAATGGGTGGATGGACAGATGGACGGATGGATGGGTGATGGACAAATGGACAGATGGATGGATGGACATATGAGTGGGTAAATGAATATAGCGGCCCTTTTAGACTTTAAAGCCCACCATGCTCTTCCCAACTCCTGAGGCTTTTCACAACTAAACCCAAGTCTCTTTCGGCTCTCCTTTCCCACCATTATCTTCTCTACTCTTGCCGCACCACCCTGCACACCATGCAGGCTCTAGACAGAGCACCACTACTCCAGAAGACCCTGCCCTCACATGCCTCACCAGCTTGAGATCAACACACACTCCCCCTCACCACTCCCTTTTATCTAGCTATCAGCATCCCAGTGATTCTTCCATCCCCTCCTTAAATGTCACCTCTCCTTCGTCCTTGGTAAGCCTTCCACCAGCCCATATTGGTAGAAGGCAGGATAGGTGGTCCCCTCCTCAGTGGGCAGCCTGTGAGTACATGTGACAACTTTGATACTACAGAGGTATACAAGATAGGCGTGTGTTTCTATGTCTACTCCTGCCATGAGAAATGAACTGGGTCCTCCAAGGGATAGGAAATATGGCTTACCTACTTCTGCATCCCCACACCTAGAATTCAGTAGGTGGAGGGCTCAGGCCCCTTGACTCTTAGTCCAGTGTTCTTTCTACTACACAGAGGTCAACTCACATCATTCCATTCCTCCAACATCTCCTCCATCTCTCTCTCTCTCTCTTTCTCTCTCTCTCTCTCTCTCTCTCTCTCTCTCTCTCTCAAGAGCTGCCCCATCTGGCATTTCTGGTTTCCCCCTGTCCTGCCACCCTGTGGACATCCTCACTCCTCCAGGAGGGTCTCATTGGGAAGTCAGACGCTCAGAGTTGCAGACTGATGTCTTTGTGCTCGGGCCAGTTGTTCTCAGATCTTCACGTACCCAGTGGCCTGCTGGCTCCCACCTAGAGAAGAGGCCTCCCATTGGTGGCCCGCAAGCAAGACCAGCTTATGAAAAATTTTAAAGCATTGGGCTCAGGCAATGCCTTTAAAATCAGTATGTTTTATATATGCATACAGATTTTCAGGTGCTCTTGAAAAATTAAAATAGTGAGCCTTTCAGGAGGTACCTTGTCACAGGGAATCAGTTGGGAGGAACTAATGTCAGTTGCTCATTTTACACAAAGCCCATGCCCTCTGGTTTGCCACAGACCCCGTTGCTCCCTTTCCTGTATCACGCCACTAGTCACAAAACCTTACATGTCCCCTTTGAGATTCTGACATTTTGACCCAGAGAAATCTTTGGGAGACTTTCTTTGTTTCTAAATCAGTTCACTCCTCCAGCTCATAGTTTCTCTTCTCATTTATCCCCAGACAACGCGCGCGCACGTGCGCGCGTGCGTGCCCACCACACACACACACACACACACACACACACACACGCTGGCTTGGAATCACTCTGAATCATGGTACAGTGAAACTCACCAGCCGAACTGCTAACCTTGTGGACAGAAGCATCTCTTTGGGGTCCAGAGAAGAAAAGGCCCTCCAGAGAAAGATAGCAAAGACCCAGGTAAGGGGACAGACCTGGCAGTGCAGGGCAGGAACACTCCAGTGCAAAGGAGCCAGGATGCAGTGGGAGCTGAGATTGGGTGGGTGAGTTTCCTACTCAGCTGAACTTAAATGTCTGGCCAGTCCCCAGGGACTCAGACACCTCCTCTTATGTGAAGGCAAGAACTGGGTCCCCTCAGTCCTATACCACCAGGAGCACAGCCATGGTGACAGCTCCCTGTGCACTTGGGATTGTGTGAAAGACCAACCGGAGCATGGCTATCATTGCCTTTCTAGGAAGTGCAGTGTAAAATTTAGCTGCCCCATGGTAAGCTAAGGTTATTATAAGAAAGCCCAGGCTCGGAAGGACCAGGAAGACTGCCCAAGGTCCCCAGACAGTCAACGCCAAGCTGGGACAGCCTGGGCCCAGTGTCTGCCACTCTCCCCAAGAACAGGCAGGCCAACGGTGTGCTCGATTGAAGGCAACACAGCCTCACCTCTGACCTTCTCCATTTGAAAACCTCCCCAGTCAGAACAATGGGAAAAACAAGTCCATCCATGGCTGCTGCAGCCTCTGACTACCAAGGATGGTGAGGATGAGTCTGAAAACTGTAAATCAAAGTCCTCAGTTGGTTAAAGTGTGGACCGTAGATCTGAGCACCACCACTTTCTTTTTCCTTTTTTCTTTTCTTCTTCTTCTTTTTTTTTATTTTTTTATTTTTATTTTTTTTTTGAGAGGTTTTTGCTATAGGGTGCATGTGCTCACCAGAAAGACAGAGACAGAAAGCGAGAAATCACCCCCTGGGGGGAGGCCACGCCGCAATTCCTTCTCCTCCGTTCTCCTCTTGGGATCTTGGGCACACACGCACACACACCTGGCATGAGTTTAAGCCACCGGGTCCGGTACTCGAACTGTTCGGCTACATGGGAGTCCAGCGGCATAGCCATTAAGCTAACTACTGGTCCTAAGCACCACCACTTTCTAGAGGAGTGTCCCCAGTCAGGATCTGTAACTCCTCTATCCCTCTGTCCTTTACCCTGTCATGCAGTGATAGTAAGAGGGGAAGCACAGCACACGGGGCCAGCTTCCTCACAGGGAGGCTCTACCTTCCCATTTCCACTCACCCTTGACTTGCTGTCCATTTTCCTTGGAAACACAGAGAGGAGGGGAACCGCGCCCTCTGTCCACTTCCCCACATGGTGAGGGCTTGGTGTGCTGGTGTCTCTCTCCTCAGCTCTAAGAAGCCCAGCTGGCTATACCAGTGGCCTCACAGCTATGCCCCACCTCGTCACAGGGCCTGGCCCAGGAAGCTGGGCCAGCCTGGCCCTGTTCCCAGGGAAAACCTGGTTGACTCCAAACAGTGCTCTGTTTTGAATGTGCTCCTGGCCAAATGGGGCAGTGCCCTGGGAATGCCCTGCAGTCACCAAGCTGACCTCTCAGGCATGTGACCTGCCCCCATTCTGTCCCTCAGTCTAGACCCATCCCACCCCACAATACCCTCCAGAGGGACCAGCAGTTAGCGTAATGGCTATGTCACTGGACTCCCACGTAGTCGACCGCGGTTCGCGTCCTGGACCTGGTGGCTTAAACTCACGCCAGGTGCGTGTGCGTGCGTGCCCAAGATCCCGAGAGGAGAATGGAGGAGAAGGGATTGCGGTGTGGCCATCCCCCCTGGGGGGTGATTTCTCGCTTTCTATCTCTCTGTCTCTCTCTGTCTGTCTGGCGAGCGCATGCGCCCTATAGCAAAAACCTCTCAAAAAAAAAAAAAAAAAAAAATACCCTCCAGAGCCCTGGAGGCGGTCAGTTTGCTAGGAGGAGAGAAAAAATAGTGCGGATTGGAAGTTCTCGTGTTCACAAATGGATGACAGGCCAGGACTAGAGTGATTCTGAGTGATAGACCTTCCTGCACCTGTGGAGAAGCTGAGGCTCAGAGAAGGGTCCGAGGTAATACAGCAGGTGAGTCGCTGCAAGAATGTTTCTGGGAGGAAAGGAAATGACTGTGCAGATCTTCAAGAAAGAGGACTCAGGAGTGACCTCAAGGAGCCTGGAACCTTGGGTTTCCAAATGCAAATGCTGATAAGGGCCAGCCAGGAAACGTAAGTGGGCATAAAACCAGGGAGGGACAGTGTGTCCAAGCACACTTACCCCACGCAGAAGGAGATTTCCTGCCTCAGCTCTAGTTCCTTTTTTGATTGAAATAAAATGAACATGCACCTTAGCGCACCCATTTAAAGCATTCAGTGTAATGTAATTTAGCATTTGTAAAGAGTTGTGTACCAACCACCACAATCTACTTATGGAACATTTTTGTCATCCCCAAAGGAAACCCATGCCCCTTCATAGTCACTCTCCATCCTCCCACCCACAGCTACCAGCCCTGGGCACCCTAAACCACTTTCTATCTCTGTAGGTTTGCTACTTCCAGTCATTTCCTATAAATGAAATCTTATGTTATATGGTGACTGCTTTTCTTTTTGATTTTTTACGTTTCCAAAGTTCATCCACGTAATACCATGTGTCAGAACCCCGTTCCTTTTTTATTGCAGTATAATATTCCCTTATGTGGATATTCCATATTCTATTCTTCTGTTCATCAGTTGATAGATGTTGGCATTATTTCCACTTATTGGCTGTTGCAAATAGTGCCATTGTGGGTGTTTGCCTATAAGATTTTTTAGGGACACATTTTTCTTTCTCTTACATATATAGGAGTGGCATTTCCAGATCATGTAGTAACTCCATGTTGAATAATTTGAGTAAATGCACTGGTTTCCAAAGGAATTTCAGTATTTTACATTTCTCCCAGTAGTACAGGACTCCAGTGCTTGTCAGCACTGTCTGCCTTTTCATTATAACCATGCTGGTAGTTGTGAAATGCTATGTCATTGTGGTTTTATTTCTCTGCTTATTACTATAATCGCCAGAGGGCATGTGTACTGTCGGAGAGAGACAGAGACGAGAGAGAAAGAGGGGAAAAACACCCTTTATGGGACATGATAATACCATAATCCCTTCTCCATTTCTGCATCCTGTTGGGTTTTGGGGCATGCACACGTGCATACACACCTGGCTTCTTTTTCAAGAAGCCAGGGCTGGGATTCAAACCGTGGTCAGCCATGTGGGATCCAGCTTCCATAACTACGAGGCTACAGAGCCAGTCTTGTATTTCCCTGATTTTTAAAGATGTTGAGCATTTTTTAATGTGTTTATTAGCCGTTTGTATATCTTCTTTAGAGAAATGTTTAATTACATCCTTTAGCCTTTTAAAACTGTGTTGCCTTTTTATTATTGAGTTGTGAAACTCCTTTTATACTCCAAAGACAAGGCCTTTATCAGATATGTGATTTGCAATATCCTTCCCCATTCTGTGTATTGTCTTCATTTTCTTGATGGTAGCACTTGTAGCACAAACGTTTTTAATTTAGGGCAGCTCTATAGTGCAATGGTTAAATGCTGTTTAGAGGGAGACAGATTCCCCCATGACTGACTATGGTTTGAAAAGCATGCTGGGCACATGCATGCGTGCCCAGGATCATAATAGGATAGAGAAAAAGAGGATTTCAGCATGCTCAGGCCCCACTGAGCGGGGGAAGGATCTCTCCCTTACATGCAAGCACATGTACTTGTTGGCAAAATAACAATAATAATTAAGTTTTTTTTTTTTTTTTGAGAGGTTTTTGCTTTAGGGTGTGTGCACTTGCCAGAAAGACAGATAGAGACAGAGAGGCAGAAAGCGAGAAATCACCCCCTAGGGAGGATGGCCACGCCATAATCCCTTCTCCTCCATTCTCCTCTCAGGATCTTGGGCACGCACGCACACGCGCCCGGCGTGAGTTTAAGCCACTGGGTCCAGGACTCGAACCGTGGTTGACTACATAGGAGTCCAGCTACATAGCCATTATGCCAACTGCTGGTCCCAATAATTAAGTTTTTAATTTTGATGAAGATAATTTTTCTTTTGTGCCTTTGGTACCATATCTAAAAAAATGTTTGCCAAATTTAAACTCATTAAGATTTACACCCATGTTTTCTTTTAAGAGTTTTATAGTTTTTAGCTCTTACATTTAGGCCATTGATCAATTTTGAGTTAATTTTTATATGTGGCATGAGGTAAGGACCTAACTTCATTCTTTTGCATGTGGATACCCAATTGTTAAAAAAGACTACTCTTTCCCCATTTTATTACCTGACACCCTTCTTAAAAACTATACCCTGACCATAAATAAGAGGATTTGTTACTGAATTCTCAATTCTAGTCCATTGATCTGTGAACTTCTCTTGTGCCCTTACCGTGCTGTTTTGATTACAATAGCTTTGTAGTAACTTTTGAAATCTGAACTTGCATCCTCTGACTTTGTTTTCCTTCAAGATTATTTTGCATGTTCTGACTCTCTAGACCAGATAAATTTTAGGATTGGCTTATCAATTTCCAGTTCTAACCATTTTTCACCACATGAGATGTCAGACTATTTTTTCCTAAGCCTTCTGATTTTTCAGGAGAAACCAAAAGTTTGGATTTTTTTTATAATATAAATTGTCTTGGTTTGAAAGCACTATTCAGGTCAGACCAAACAGCTTTGTCAGGCCAAATCTCAAGTCCACTTGAGGGCCACCCTACACTAATCCAAAGTTCAGAGCTTACAAATGAGGAAGCAAGACCCAGAGAGGGGTTAATTCCCAAGGGAGGTAATCCCACAAGTCAGTAGTGGAGATGGGGCTTGGACCACAAAATCTGTTCCAGGACCTGTGCTTCCTGGCTTCCTTCTTCATAGTTCCTCTGCAGGTGACCTCAGGCAGCATGCACTGCACCCAGCTCAGTGTCCATGAGGTCTTGGACAGGGCCCCTCCCCATCCTTTCTAGCCCAGACATGCTGGGCTCCCAAGAGGCTGGTAGCTCAAAGCTGAGGCCCAAATCCTGGCATTGCCAATGATTCCTGAGTCTAAATCCTATTGTGTGTTTTACCATCTTATGGCTTAGAAAGACAAGCAGGTAGCATGGTGGTTAAGGCACTGGACTCCCTCATGGCCAACTGCAGTTTGAGTACTGGACCTGGTAGCTTAAAGATCAAGCCACGTGCATGTGCATGTGTGCCAAAAACCCTTGAAGAATGTAGGAGAAAGGATTGCAGCCTGGCCATCTCCCCAGAGAGCTAGCTCTCTCTCTCTCTCTCTCTCTCTCTCTCTCTCTTTCTCTCCTCTCCCCCACCTGTCTCTTCTCTCTCTCTCTCTTTCTCTTCTCTGTCCAGCAAGTGCATGAACCCTGTGGAAAAAACCTGGAACGGAAAAGGAAAAAGAAAGGAAGGAAAGAAGAGAAAAAGAAAGATCTCTTCTCTAACTTCTCCACCCTGCAGCCCCAGGGCAGGGGGCTCTGAGTGCAAGAAGAATGAGTTTCCCTCCTTCATTCTGCCATATAGTCTTTGGGCTTCCATAGAAAGAAAAATAAAACAAAACCATCAGTAGTAAGAGGAAACCCATAGCCTTGAAGCAGATAGAGTCAGAGGAAGAAATCTGTCAAACTGAGAGCTCGGCAGTCCTGTGGGCTGGAGACCCCAGCTTGGGGACCGCTTGCTGCAGCCCTGCTCCTGCAATTAAGATGATAGCATCGAGACCGCAGTAATCCTCGGGGTCATAAACTGTGTCACTAGGCGCCTCTTTGGCCAGGGGAATCCAGCTGGTCATAATTTTTCTGAAGCTGCTTTTCTTTCTTTCTTTCTTTTTTTTTTTTTTTTTTTTTTAGGACAGCGATGCCAGCTCTAATTTTACTGCAAGGTGGCAGATTTTCATTTCATACTCTCTGTAAAGATTGATTCACTGGAGTGTAAAAAAAGAAAAAAAGAAGAAACACACACACCCACCACCTTGAGGCGTTCTACATTCTCCCTTCCTGATCTGTTCTGAGAAATCAAATTTACAGCGTAGTGATTTTCAGGGATTTTTCTTTAAATAGATATTTTTGCTTTTTAAGTCACTGGTGTTGGGATTCATAGAATCCTAAAAAGGAACGGTAAGAAGAGTTCTTGAAGCTTCTTGGCCTAACCCCACACCCACTCCATGACTTTAGAGTTGATGGCAAAATAGGCTGGAGGACAAGGGACTTCTCTGGTCTCCCACCATTTATGGCTGGGCTGGGCTGAGCTGCAAAGTTTTCATGTGTACCAAGCACAGGGAACCTGCACACCCCAGACACCACCTACCCCAGAGCGTCTCATTTAGGATGTGGGACTGAGACCCACATGGGAGCAATGCCAGCTCTCTGTAACAGGGGTCAGTAGATGCCTCATCCACAGATTGCCCTGCATCATAGTGGGGAAGGGAGTTGGGGTGCACAAGAAGGGTTGACCAATTTGGGGTGGTCAGGAGGAGCAACACAAGAGGAAGATGAACCAGACCAGCCCAAGTACTCTCCTTTTCTATTCTCTCTTGCCCCTCCCCAGATGCCCCTACAGGGACAGACCCGAGTACCTGTTTCACAGAGGATGTATCGGCCTCCACAGAGGCAGGTGGCACACAGTCCACTCCAAGAGAGCCCTCTATCAGGACACATGGAAGGTAGCAGGTGGCTTGGGAACAGAAAAAGAAACCAAGAGGACCCAGAGATTTCCTGAAAGGTATAGTCACACTTCCATCCCCCACCTTTACTCTAGAGAAGGCAAAAAATTACAGGCTCTGTGGCCACACAGTAGGGCACAATTCCTTAGGCATTAACCTCTGAAGCTCCCAAACTCTGCAAAACATGATTCATGGTGACCTAGAAGGAAGTCCCTTGTGGAGTGCCAGGGGATTCTGTTCTCTACCCCTGGCTACTAACATCTCTCATTAGATTCATACATGGGCTCATAGGTCTATTCTGATCTAATCAGATGGATACTAAAGTGAGTGAAGGGAACAGAGCTTCAGGATTCCAAACAGGGTTTCAACAAGTATGCATGAGGTGCCTACTATGTGCAAGGCCCCTCTGTACACTGGCATTGTGAAGACTCTTTTCCCTGGGGACAATGAGAACCTGCAGTAGGGTCCCTGAGACAAGGCCAGCTCTGAGTGCCACAGAGTCCAAGGGATTATAGGGCCAGAGTGACGTGATGGGAGCTCAAGGGTTCTCTACAGCTTCCTGGCCTCTCATGTGGAGGCCAATGGGAGTAGGGGAAGGGCGGTGCGGTTAGGGCCAGTGGACTGCTCACACTGTGCTGGCGACAGCACCTCTGCCCATGAGCATCCCGTTAACCCAGTGTGACAGTGGAGCCATTCCAGGTGCTAGCTGTTGAGAGAACCTTGGGGCTGGAGCCAGCTGAGCTGCAACCTGAGGGGTGAGAAGTAGGTGGAGAGGAGCTGCCCTCGCCACCATCCACTGCCCTCACTTTGAAGACAGGCCAAAAAGCAGGACCCACATAGGAGCGATGTGCAGCCTGTGGTCACAGGAAGGCCTGTGACCCCACGGCATAAGGGCATAAAGCTGGCCGTGATGGCCAGTCCTGTGCATGGCTAGGACTTCCAAAAGCTCCTCTTGACTCCATCGGTGCCAGGCCCTCCTCTCCAGCTCACCAGTCAATCCTGAACACCACACTCAGCCCAAGCCTTCAGCTTAATGTGACTCATCCAGGAAGCTGAGGCCCAAATCTAGTAAACTGTGTAAACTCTAGTACTCAATTCTTCCTCAACTCAGGTAACCCCAACACATTTGGCATGAGTCTTGCCCATGCCTAGGGAAAGTGTTTAGGGGGTCTTGTAAAAGCAAGGGGTCCCTGCCCCATCTCTGGGATTCATCGCTCCTTTTCTTTAAGCCTCTGCATTGAACTTTCCCCACCCATAGTCACAGTGTGAGGCGGTGCAGTCTCTCTGCCCAAAGTGGGAGCCTTGTGATGTGTTTATCCCATAATAAGCTGTAGAGCAGACCCTGAGCCAGGTGCTGGGGATGCCCAGTGAAGAGGACACCAGCTCTGACCTCAGGAACTTCCTGTCCAGTAAGGAACGGAGACCAGTCAACAAACAGTGACAACCCAGAGGCCACGCCCTGGGAAGGCAAACCGTGGGCCTGTGGAGCAGCCACATGGCAAAGGCACCTGATCTGCCTCAGGGGCATCCAGAAGGGCTCCCAGAGGAAGAGACCCATATGCTAAACCTAAGAGATGAGCAGGAACCAGCCTGGTGAAGAGAAAGAGGAAGCTGGTTTGCAAACGGGCAGCACCTATAGCTTGAATTGCCTATTTTGCACCAGACACCTGGATGCTCGGCTAACAGAACAAATACAGCTCCCCGGTAGAGCTCGAAGCTTGGAGTTTGGTGCTAAAGCTGATATGATGTGAATAATTACAACAGCATTGACTTGTAACTGTGCTGGAGGCAAGGGACAGCTGGAGAACACACAGAATAAGAGTCATGGGCTGGGCTGCAGTTGGAAACAGAAGTTCCTGAGAAGGTGAATTTAGGCTGAATATTCAGGGGAGAAGAGTGGTCCACCAAAGGAGATGCAGAGGGATGAATAGACTTGTAGAACCTACACAAATGCTCCGGGGTGGTGGGAAATTTAGCATTTTCATAGCCCAGGAAAGAATGAGTAAGACAGAGAGTGTTTGGGACATAGAGCAATGCATTCCGTCATTATCATGGGGAACGTTATGCAGATTAAAGTTCTCAGGTTATCGGAATTCTTCCCCATCAGTCGTCATAGGCAATGGCAGAACATTCTCCTCATTTTATGGATGTGGAAATTGAGGTTCATTGAAGGAAAATCAGATGCCCAAGGTCATGCAGACAGGCAGTATATATCTGGATACAAATCCGGACCCATGCAATCCCAAGAAACCTCTTTCTTCTCCCCTAGCCCCAGCATGGTCTCAGGGCCACTTCAGCTCTGCTCCAAGCCCAGGCCTGCAGCGTCCAGATGCTGTCCATCTGGGAGGTGTTCTGGCCCCTCACCCCCTCAGCTGCACCCAGGAGCATGCTCACTGTGCCTTGAATGTAAATACTAAATTGCTCATAAAGTTTTTCATCTCAACAGATCCCAGCTGTGACCTGGAGGGGAGAGGGCTGAAGAAAGGAGGTTGTTAAAATGTAGGATTTGGAAATGGCCATCTCCTTCAATAACAAAAGCGTGTTTTCACTACAGGCATCTCAAGGGCCTCTCGTCTCCTCGGTCACCGCCAGAGTGCATGTTGCTTGTCAAGTGATCCTGTCTTAATCGGCAATTCAATTGGCCCAAATTACATTATGAATGTAAATTTCCATCTGTGAATCAGTACATCTTGGACATCACTCTCTCGTCTGCACTGCTACCCTGTTCTCCAGCTCATAAGTCCCCTTTGCGAGCTGAGGACGAGACCCTTGGAGACTAAGAGGGAGAACCGAGGGCTGGGCATTGGGTGCTACAGAGTCAGACCATACGCAGGTGTAGAGTGGGGGTTAAATCAGGTCAAGTTGGGTTTCAACCATCACTTTCTGAAGAGAGTAAACAGGACAGCCCTTGCAGTGAAGCCAATAGCCCCTGCCTAAAAGCACAGGCAGAATCTGATGATAGCTAACAATGATCACTTATTAGGGAAGCAACTGGGTATAGCAGGTAAGAGCATAGGCCCTGGAGTCAGACTGCTTGAGTTCAAATCCCAGTTCTGCATCTTTTCTGCTATGTGACCTCAGGCAGGTTACCTAACCTCTCTCAGCCACACTTTTCTTTTTTGAGAAACAGAGACAAAATGGCATCTTCCATACAGGGTAATCATGAGGGCTGAATGAGTTTGATTAGAATAGTGCCCAGCTTGATGTGAGGATTCTTTGTCATGAACATCACTGCTGTCATTATTCGGCTGCACAGGATGCTGGAGTCTTGACACTTCTGAGGGATCATAGCACATCCACTCAACTTGAAGTGGTGCAAGCTATAAATGATCTTCATTCTCCTCCCCACCTGAGAGAGACCAGGGTCAGGCAAGGGAGGTGCTTCCCTTGACCAAGACATTTAATTAAGCACCAGAAATCTCAGCAAGCAAAGTAAATATTTTTAATGCAAGATTTTCCAAAATCAAAACTCATGCAAAAAACCTATGATACCGAAATTCAAACCTACTCGGTGGGCATGGTTTTCACCCTGAGCTGAATGAAATCTTGACAGGTCCCTTATGTTTTTCTTCTGACTCCTCTCTAATAAAAAGTCATCTGGTCAATTGAGTAACCAAAAAGAGTCTTATCTCACTAATTAGAATGTCCAGTCCACTTAGGAGCACACTCTTCTCTCGTTTCCAGCCTGTCCTTTCCCCCAGTTTGTCTGAGATGTGCTGGCCTTGAGTAAGAGGAGCAGGAGCTCCCCTCTGACTTCTGTCAGCCTCCTTCAGAGAGATTCTAACCCCTCAGGATGAAGCCCAGGGAAGGAGAGGTCAAGGACAGGATGTGAGACCTTTTCCAGCAAGGCAGCTGGGACCTGGCCTGGTCCACTCTGGAGCTGCTGGGTAGACTCTGACTCTCTCCTGTGGGGCTGTCTTGGTGATGTGACCATCATCTCAGTGCTAGCTGGTCTTCCAGATATTTGCTCAGATCCTGGAAATCCAGAGATCCCCTGAGGCCACACTGCCCCTTGGAGCCTGCGCCCTCAGAGACTGAGTACTGTGGCCATCCCCTGAAACACAGACCCTTGTCTGCACACTCGGTAGCAAGAGAAGGCAGCTTACCCTCCGTGCATCCTCGTCATCCCCTCAGCTCAGACCTTTCTAGTCACAGTGGCTCTGCTTCAGACCTGCCACTGTGTCTGTCAAATTTCAGAGAACATTTGTCAAGCCCTCCTTGATCTGGGTGAGAGATAAGGAGGAGGACATACATCCCAGTATCACACCTTGTCTCCAAAGAAACCCTTCCTGTAGCCTCTTCCTTTGCAGAGGTGAGTGCTGAGCAAAAGGTCATGAATCCAGCTGTCGTTCACCTTCCTGAAGCCCAGTCTGGTTGGTCTAATACTTCCTGTGGAATAGAAGTTTCCTTAGTGCTCTGGTTTGAATGCACCACTCCTTCCTGTATGTGGGAAAAGAGGCTTCACACAGCATCAGGCCTCTTGCTCTCTTACCTTCTACCGCATTGAGGACACAGCATCCTCCCTTCTGGAGGATGTAGCCTCACCAGATAACCAACCCTGCTGGCACCTTGATCTCAGACTTCCCAGCCATCCTGAACTGTGAGAAATTTGTTTCTGTTCTCTGTAAGTCACCCAGTCTCAGGTGTCCCGTTATTGCAAGCCAAACAAACAAGACTCTTAGTAATACTTGGTTGGTTCTCAGCTTTGGACTGCTCAGCCAAAACTGAGGCACAGAGTCACACCTGCATTTTCACAAGCCCTCGCCACACCCCTGCAGAACAAGTCTTACTATGCCCATTCATAGACATGGCACACGAAGACCCCAGTAGCAAATTCCCACCATCAGCTAGTGGCAGTTCTAAGATATAAACCCTCAACATGGCCTCCCACCCTCCCCACCAGGTGAACACATTGGTGGCCATCTACCAAGGACTCTACCAAGGACAATGCGGTGACTGTACATGGGGATTGGCAATCTTCAGAAATGACTTGATCAAGTCACATGTCTTTAATAAGTATCTACTTATTCCAACAGGTGATAGAAATTTGACCCCTGACCTCCTGTGTGGAGGTCAGAAGATGGGTTTGACCGCATGCAGAGCATGATGGGAGAGCAGAGTACATGAGAAGCCCCACCTCAACTCAGTCCTTGAGAAAGGACCAGAGTAGCTCAACACACCCAGTGAGTGCTCCCCAAGACCAGGGCAGAGCCTCGTTTAGCAGTTAGAATGTGACTGTGACAGGGGCATCCTCTGTCCCCATGACCAGACGCAGGTCCCTCCTTAACCAAGTGCACTGGCCACACAATCAGGCTTAGAACCACAGTAGCGCCATGTGAACTTTGGCCTGCATCCTGGCCTTTCTGAGCCACTGAGTCTCAACTTACACATACTGTAGAATAAGTATGACAGGAGTACCTCAATCACAGGACAGTGCTGGAGGAAAATGAGAGAATGCAAACCTGGGCCAAGGGCAGTCTCTGCATGTGCAGAAGCACTCTAATGCTAGCAAGGTAGGGCCTCCCACCTAGCATCAGGCAAGGCACACCCAGCAGGGCCAAGCCTTCCAGTGTCCCACATGTGCTTTCCACTGAGAAGAGGGAATGTTGTCCCAGTTCAGGCTTTCACTCAACAAGCCTGCCTGATATAAGGTCTGGGGCCCAGCAGGTGCTCAGTAAGCATCGGGCCTCAAAGTCTAACTGAACGAAAACAGGGTGAACAGAGCTGGTCCAAGAGAGACTGATTAGAAAGGGAGTAAAGGTGGGGCCAGCAGGTGGTTGGGGTGCTGGACTCTCACATGGCTGACTGCAATTCGAGTCCCAGATCTGGTGACTTGAAAATCACTCCAGGCACATGTGCATGCATGCCCAAAATTCTGAGAAGAGAATGGAGAAAAGAATGCAGCATGACCATCCCCTCTGGGAGGAGATTTTTCACTTTCCTTCTGTCTCTCTGGTGAGCCCACTCGCTCTACAACAAAATTTTAAAAAGGAGCGGGGATGGGGAGAGGAAGAGACCTTCCCAGAAGAGGCGTTTTTCGAGCCTGACCTTGGAAAGTGAATTAAATTGACAGGAAGACAAGACAGGGTGAAGAAGCAGCAGCCTCCTAGAATGGGGGCTCAGCAAGCTCCCCAGAAGCCCAGCCTGAGGCTCACTGGCTGGCTACTAGGTCAGGAACAGTTTTTCCAGTCATGTCAAACCAGAGGGATTGACTCCCCTCCTGTCTGCCTGCCCCATTGCATAGTGCACTCCCCAAGGGCAGGACCGCGGCCATCCTGGTCACCAGGGGACCCCAGCAACAGCCTAGTGTTCCTCAGGGAAGATGCTCAGTGAGTGAGCCTCACTGCTCTCAGGTCTCCGAGCACAGAGCTGCAGCTGGGTGCAGGCGCTCCCTGGGGCTCTAACCAGGCACTTGGTCTAACAGAGCAATACTATCGAGTACCTCCATGTGGCAGACACTTCCACAGGTGCTGCAAATGTAAGGAATCTTGAAAAGAGTTCATGGAAAATATGATTTATGAAAAAACTATATGTGATTTTTATTTCCTTTTTTTGCATTAAAATAAATGTGTACTTTGATTTCATTTTTCTACAAACCTTTTAAAATCTCTTCAAACAGAAAGGGCAGCACTCTGCCACATGGTACCAAGAGTTGCCAGCAAGCTAATTGCAACGGCTCTGGGGGCCTGACCTGTCCTCTCAATATCCCCCACAGTGGGCAGGGGCACCCCAGGCTTGGTGGAGGCTGGTAGGGGCACCAGAAGTGGACCAAATCAACATGTAGTTTCTTTTATGCTGGCTACGGGAGCTGGATCCCACATGACCAACAACATTGTTAGAATCCCAGCCCCAGCGACGTGAAAAACGTGCCAGGTGCATGTGCATGTGTGCCCCAAATCCCAACAGAATGGAGAAACGGAGAAGGGATTGCTGCGTGACCACACCTCTTCTTCTATGTCTCCTCTGACATGCACATGCAAAATAGTGTTCCTTTCAACCCCAAGACACTGCAAATCCTCAGACGCTGGACACATGAGAATTAGAGGGTTCCACCACAACCAAGGCCTCGAGTTCCCCAGCTCTAAGGAGATGCGAGGCCCTGGGAACACCACCTTGGCAAACATCCGCCGAGAGAAGGGGTGAGCCATGGCCAAGGGCTCATCAAGCGCTGGGCTCCAAGGGTTAGTGTGTCCCCCAAGTGGGCCCCACAACCAGGGTCCAGCAACAGAGACAGAGGAGATCTGGGGCCTGGGGCCAGAATGTGTTTGATTGAGCTACTTTCACATTCTCAATCATATTTCCTGCTTTATTAAAGTTGTGGCTTTCTCAGTACATCTGGAGCCGAATGCATGTTGGGTGATGGCGGCCTTCGGGCTGTCTGCTGGGGAAGTAGGACGTGGGGAACTTGCTGCGCTGCAGCCCCTCCCTCAGATGGACAGACGCTGTTGCTGCAAGGCTCTGCCTCAGGGCCCGGCAGTGCCTTAGAGAGAGGGAAGGAGGAGGAGAGAGTTCGGGCTGGAGCAGAGCAGAGGTTGCTCCTTAGGAAGTGGTCCCCCCCAGAGCCCTCTCTGCGAGTCTTGCTTGTTTTACTTCACCCTCCTGCCTGGCTGACATCTGCGCTCATGGTCGCTGGTCCTGCTAATGCCGTGAGAGGTTCTCAACACAGGGTGGGACCCTTTCTGACCCGGGTGGGTGGAGGCCTGGCATTTCGTGCTTCGGATCACCCTACACGTGGCCCACAGGCGTGTGGGAGAGACGAGAAGTGTCCTTCCAAGCCGAAAGCCCCTCACCAGGTGCGCAGTCCAACTCCAGTTTCCTTCTTTTATTTGTTCATCTGAAAAGTCCTCCCAGATCTCCTTATTAACAACCTGCACACCATGCTGTGCTTAAAGTTCAGAGCGCCATAGGATACGGAGCCATAATTAATCTCAGTCCCTGAGTTCTAGAACATTTAGAGCAATTATAATTTACTGTCGGGAAACCAATTTGGGGAAGCGGCAGTGTTCGCGCCCCTGATCAGGGCACCACCAAATGCCACTTCCCGTCCACGTGCTGCCTGCGGGAGAGCAAGACCTTTAGTTCCTGCACCTCCGGGAGGTGGCAGAGGGGACCAGGCAGCAGGAGAAAGGAGACGGTGCTCGTGGGCCTGGGGCCTCAGAACATGGCCAGTCATGGCTTCTGGGCTGGTTTGGTGACCCTGCCTCAGGCACCTCTTAACTTTCAACCCAGTCCAATTTCACAACCACCCTCCATGGCCCTTCCCCATTCCAGGCACCGTTCGGCTTCAGCAGATGGGGAAGCAAGCCTCCTGTCCTCTGCCTTCGTCCTTTTCCCTGCCACTGTCCCAGCCTCCCTGGCGACAAACTTCCAGCTCCCTGAAAATAAATCCCCTTTATTCTCTTTGTTTCCTTTCTGTTCAAGGTCCGATTGTCATATCGTTGAAATGAGTCTGAGATGACCGGGCCCGAGGGACTCCCCGGCACATTTCCGATTATCATTTAGGGACAAGAGTGAGAGGCCCAACTCAAACACCAGTGCCCATAGCCACACACAGGAGGAGCTCACACCACGGGGTGCAGTTGAGTGTTCCTGGGCTGCCTCTCCACCACCCGTGCTGTCCCTGAGCCAGAAGCCACGTCCCCTTTATCTGCTAGCCCCAGGACTTCACGTGAGGCCCTACACAGCATGGGCAGGTTATGTGTCTGCCGAGGTGGTTAACTTAAAAGACACACGTACACTCAGTCTGTGCGCAAATGAAAATAGCCACAGGAAAGCAGGTCGCTCGTTCATTCATTCATTCACTCACTCAGCCACCATGACAGGTACCAGGACTGTGCTAAGTCTGGGTGACACTAAATGAATACGTCTTTGTTTCTTTCTTTCTTTCTTTCTTTCTTTCTTTCTTTCTTTTTTTTTTTTTTTTTTTTTTTTTTGAGAGGTTTTTGCTATAGGGTATGTGCACTTGCCAGACAGACAGAGAGAGAGAGACAGAAAGCAAGAAATCACCCCCCAGGGGTGGGGGGGATGGCCATGCCACAATCCCTTCTCCTCATTCTCCTCTCGGGATCTTGGGCATGCACGCACACGCGCCTGACGTGAGTTTTAAGCCACCAGGTCTAGGACTCGAGCAGTCGACTATGTGGGAGTCCAGCGACATAGCCGTTACGCTAACTGCTGGTCCCCATCTTTGTTTCTGATCCCAGCTTCCAAATACTCCCTCTTCAGTAGGATTAGAGCTCCACCAGAGGCCCATGCGGGTACTCTGGGGCACACAGGGAGGCCCCTGTCTGGTGTTAGGAAAACGTCTGGAGAGGCGGCATGGAGCAAGGCCTGGATAACTCTGCGCCCGTCTCCGGCACTGCACTCCAAGGTGTTCTATCTGCTTATGTTCTTGTGTCCCGCTAGAGAAGGGGCCCTGTTTAGCCACCTGAGCCCTCATCCTCCAGAACAGTGGGATAATACACTTGTCGCATGTACATTGGATACAGTGAATGAGCAAATAAATGAATGAGCATTTTCTAGGTAAAGAAGATGGAGAAGGACACAGCAGGTGGAAAGGCCAGCCTGGAGAGGTGGCAGGCTGCAGGGCTGAGCACCCAAACGCAGAGATGGAAGGAAATGCAGAGCGTGCCAGGGGTGTAGAGAGGCATACCCACAAACACCAGCTCCCAGGCTCACAGTGGGGCTCACAGACTCAGCTACCTTCGGGAGCGGGCGAACAACACCAATTAGGGAAGGAGGCAGGAGGGAGGCCACGGAAGCGGCGGGGCCCACAGAGAACTGAGAAGTGCATGTCTTACCAACAGCACTGCAACGTGAGGTGGAGAAACTGCTGTGAGTCTCACAGAATACTTACGCCCTCAGGTCCCTGAGCTGCGGCCCTCCTCACCCCTGCTTGGTCCTGCACTGAGGGCTGTGTGATACTGTGGGGAAAGCCCTGCTTTAAGTTTCTGGAGAACCAGAAGCAAAGGCCAGCCCTGCCACGGCCCTGTGAGGAGAGCTCAGCTGAGCCTCTCCCTCTCTGCCCTCAGCTTGCTCATCCATTCGCTGCCAGCCCTGACCGCCTGCCAGGTTGATCGGGTGCTGCGTGTTCTGTAGGTGCTAAGGCTCAGAGATGAAGAGCATTTTTGTTCGGGGAAGGAAGCTGCCATGAAAGAGGTGGCTGCAGCTGAGGCCCTCCAGAGATCTGGAACACCTCGCCCCAGGGTTCTGCCAGAGCAGGGAAAGTCCACGCGAAGATCTGGATAGGCGAGGGGGCTTTGTCCAGGTGGAGGAGCAGAGAATGGCTGAGGTGGTCCTAGAGGACATTCTGGGGGACCCGAGGCTGCTCAGAAAGGAAGGGAGCATGCAGGGTACTCCCAGTCACTGGGTACCCTAAGACTTCTCTGAAACCTTACTACCTGGGACATGGCCAAAGAGGGAACTGCGTCTGAAACAAGGCTGGACAGAGGGTAGGCGGGGGAGGACTGCAGGCCTGGGTCAAAGAGCTGGTTGGAATTCTCAGCAACCTCTCAGGGTTACTCACGGCCAGACACAGCCACAGCAGCTCTGTGCACCCTCCCTGCACCAGCAGGGTTTGGGTGAAGGGCCCACACTTTCCCATCCAGATGCCTGCCCTGTCTGCATCAGGGCTTTGGAGAGCACATAGCACAGCCCCGGCACTCTGTGGGCACTGGTAAGTGGGCACCATTAGGAAGAGCTTCCCCTGCCCCTAAGAGAACCAACGTCCCTGGGAGGTGTCTGCTGAGAGGGCCGGGGCAGCTGCATTTCCCAGGCCTTTCATTTCTTGTGTTTGTGTACAAGAAAGAGATTGCAAGGAACAGGACATCTGTCCTAGGAGTCGTTGGCTTGCCATCTTCCCTCCTTCTTCCAGCAGAAACTCAGAGAAGGAACCCCCAAGGGGGAATGGAGGCACCGGAGTGTAGAGGTAAAGAAAGTAGGCTCCAGAGTAAGACGTGTGAGTCTGAGTTCGAGCCTCACTGTTTATCCATGAGGGACCTGGGCCAGCCCTTTTCTTTTTTCCTTTTACTTGCCAGAATTCACATGTGCTCACAGAGAGAAATAGGAGTCAGGGGTGGGGGCAAGAGCACTCCCCTCGGGGGATGGTCATGCCACCGCCCTTTCTCCATCTCTCCCTCTTTTCAGAACATGTGCCAGGCACTTTTTTCAAGCTGCCAAGTCCTGGACTCAAACTGTGCTGCTGGTCATGTGGGATCCAGCCGCCACAGCAGCCCTTCCACCCCTTCCGTTTCCAATACAAAATGGGAAGATGTGAAAGGAATACAATCTAGCAGATTCTTAGGGAGAAAGACTCCTAACCACCGTACAGACGTCAAATTGTTTAATCCTCATAACAACCCTATGAAATACGGACTGTTAGATAGGCTCCATTTTACAGATATGAAAACTGAGGCACAGAGAGGTCGTACAAAGTAACACAGCAAGTAAATGCTGGAGCAGTGATTCAAACTTAGCTACAGGTAGCTCAGACACCATGTTCATCTTTCTTAATTTTTAGGAAATCACAAACGTGATTCAAAACCTCCTTTTCGACACTATTCTGCATCTACTACCATCCTTGTCTCTTAATAGCTGTTGTCAGGCCGGCAGGTGGTATGGTGGTTCAGGGTGCTGGACTCCCACATGGCTGACTGTGGTCCAAGATTTAGACCTGGCAACTTGCTTTATCTCTCTCTCTCTTTCTCTTCTCTCTCTCTCTCTCTCTCTCTCTCTCTCTCCCTCTCTCTCCTCTCTCTTGTTCTCTTGCTCTGGCCCTCTCTGGTCAAATTTTTAAAAATAAATAAATAAGTAAAGTTAAATAAAATAATTTTCTTTTAAAATTGCTGTTGTTCCACATATCTTGTTTTAATTTCCAGAGTTTCTTCAGGTATACTGAAGCAAATTGAGTATGAATTCTTTTCCTCTCCTTTTTTATATAAATTTAGATAGATGTACTTTTTTTTATTTTTAAAATAATGTTAGTCTCATACAGAGGTTACAAAAATAGTCCAGAGGCCCTCGCACATGCTGGGAATTGTCCCAATGAGGACAACTTAATCATAGTACAATCACCATAACCAGGAAATTGAAGTCCAATGAACTATAGACCTCATTTAGATTTTACCAGGTTTTACTTGCACTATTGTTGGGGTCTTGGTGATATAAAGTTTTGTCGCACATATAGATTCGCATAACCATCTCAAGCAGGATTCAGAGCTGTCCCATCACCACAGGAAAATCCCACGTGCTCTGCAGTGTTACCCTTCTCCCTGCCCTAATCCCGGGCCACCACTGGCCTGTTCTCCACCACCATGACTTTATGACTTCAGGAATAGTTTACACATGGAACTGGACTTCTGAGACTGGCTTTGTTCACTCGGCATGATGCCCTCGAGATCATCCAATCTGTTGCATGTACCAGTAGTTTGTTCCCTTTTATTGCTGAATACACTCATGCTTCATTGTGTGAATGTCGTGGTTTGTCACTTATTAAACGACCTTTAGGTTTCCATTTTGAGGCTATTAAAAATAAAGCTGTTGGGACCAGCAGATGGCCTAATGGTTACATTGCTGGACTCCCATGTAGTTTACTTTGGTTGGAGTCCCAGACCCAATAGCTTAAAACTCACACTGTGCACACGTGCATGGATGCCCAAAATTCCAAGACGAGAATGGAGGCCAAGGGACTGCAGAGTGGCATGCCCCCTGGGGGGTAATTTCTCACTTTCTGTTTCTCTGTCTTTCTCTGTCTCTCTAATCAGTGCACACACCCTAAAGCAAAAATCTCTTAAAAAATAATAATAAAAATAAAAAATAATAAAGCTGTCATGAGCAGTTGTGTACAGGTTTTCCCCCCAGAAGAATTATGTATTTATTTCATTCCATTTGCTATTATTTCTCAACTTGACTAGAGAGAGAAGGGAAAGCGAGAAAGCAAGCCACCAGGTCCAGACTCAAATCACAGTCAGCCAAGTGGGAGTCCAGCACCCTAACCACTAAGCCACCTGCTGGCCCCTGTGTACAGGTTTGGTGTGATGACAGTTTTCCTTTATCTTGCAGAGTCCAGGAGTGGAGATGCTGTGTGGGAGGCTGCGCACCAGCGAATATCCCCAGTTTCTCAGAGAGCAAACAAGTACACAATGCCAAAAGTCATGATTGGCTTCCCTTCAAAACCTGACCTTCGAAACCTTGCTCTGATTGGCCACTAGAATCCCTCAGATTTGCATATCTGGCACCTCATGATTGTTCCAAAAGCAGCCAATCATAACCCACCTTTTACAACCAATCACGGCCCACCGTTTACAACCAATCACAGCCCACCAGCGTGTATATAACCATGATGCCTGGCCCACAGTAGCCAGACGATGACCCTGGAGAGCCTGAAGAGCTGAAACACCGCACAGTCTCCAGACGACCCTGAAGACCCTGAAGAGTTGTAACACTACATCGTCTCCAGATGACCCTGAAGAACTATGACACCGTGTCGTCTCTGTGCTGCTCACAATAGACAACGCGACCCTGAAGAGTTGTAACACTGCGTCGTCTCCGTGCTGTACCGTGCTGCCCACAATAAACAGACGACACTGAAGACACTGTGTCGTCTCCGTGCTATGACACTGCGCCACTTGTCCCGGCTCTCACTCCTTCCCTCAGGAAATCTGTTTGACTGTCCCCCTGGGTCGAGACAATGCTGGGCCATACTGTGCATATCTTTAACTTCACAAGACCCTGCCACACTTGATGTAGAACAGCTGAGGTGTGCTCCATCTTCCATTCCCACAAGGAAAGCTCGACAGTTGCTGTTGCTCTACATCCTCACCAACATTTGGTACTTTCAGGGATGTTTTAACCATTTTAGTATATATGTAGTCAGTTCGCATAGTGCACTTTACTTTTTTTAACTTAACAAGCAGCTTGGAGTGCTTTCAACATCAAAATCAAAAGCTATTCATTTTGTTTTGTTTTGTTTTCTGCAGCTTCTTCTGATTTCCTCGTATGGATACATAATGATAATGGGTTGTTAGAAAAGTCATGGTGCATTTTTACATGGATAAACATAGAAAAATAAGTCATAACTTTTCCGACAACTCAATATTTATTTGACTTATCTGCTTTTGGTCAGCTTTGAGGTGTTTCCAATCTTTGCTATTTCAGATGTTTGAAGCCCAACTCTCAGCCATCCCATTTAACTACCTTTGCAAATATCAAAGGACCTATGCATATATGTCTTGTCTCCCTTCAGCTAAAGATTCTATCAGAGACTGTTTTGATGACAAGTGAAAAAGAAACCCAACTTGAACCAGCTTAAATTAAAAGGAGGGAAGTGATTGGGTCATAGGTTACTGAAATTGGACATCCAAACTGCAGGAAGGACTTGGACCAGGGGCCCCAAAAGGCAACTAGGCACCTCTCCACCTCCCTCGTCTCTGCTCTCTCCCCATGGGCCATTCTTCCTCCACGATGACCATCCCTCTCCCAGGGCAGCAGGCATGACCACCAACCGCTCCTGGACCTGAGAGAGTACATCATACAGTTCTGTACACTATGGAGGACCTGCCTTTCTTTGTCAGCTCTAAGTCTAAGGTGTCAGAGGAGAGATCTGCCCCCATCTGGAGGGCCAGTTATCCTAGTGCAACCCTGTCCATCTTAGATCTGTAAGGCAGATCTAAGATAACTGTGTGTTGAGAGGAGGGATTAGAGAAGGAACCCAAAGAAGCAAGGACTTTTTCTCTCTTGACCATAGACTTCATCAGATTCATTCCCACACCTTCTGGCACAAATAACCACACTCAGCACACATTAGATGCTACATGTATACAACTGGTCCTGCATAAGACATGTGTCAATCAATCAAGCATTCTAGTAAATTGCCTCTTATTTCTTCGCATGCTGGGGGAACCCGCCATTTCAAATAACCCCATTAAATTCCTCTGTGAAGCAGGCTTTCTTTACCTAAATGCTCACAGCAGGATTTGCTTAAAGTGGGGCAAGCCTGTAGTCTCAGTTCCTGGGGGAAACCTTTGATTTTCCTGACAACCCACTGAGATAGGCAAGGATGCTAGGAGGGCAAACGGTTAATGGCTGTGAAAGCTTTCAGTGGCCTGTAAGTGGTACAGAAATGTGGGCCCTCACGGTGACTATTATGATTATCCTTATTTCATCTCTTCTTTGAAGAGTTTTACACTATAATTTTGGACGTGGAATTGGAGACACCTCTCCAACAGTTCAACCTCATATGACTCCTACAAGGCTCAGTCCTGGTCTTAGAGCATCATTTCCCAAAGACCTCTTGCTTCTTTCTATTAAATTCCATGAAAAGGTTTCCACAGCCAGAGACTGGGAATAAAAGGAAGCACCACGGCAGGAGCTGCCTGGAAACGTGCAACCATCTCTAAACCACCCTATCCCCAAACAGCCCTTTTAACCCAAACCTAGTGATCCGAACTTACGGTCTTCCTAGAGCACGTGATGCTATGCCATGCCTTTGCTGGATGCTGGATTCCTGGAAGCTTACAGTCTAGGATAGGCAGAGCATCTGGCAAACTGCAGTCCTCAGAACTGGAGGGAAATGCAAAGATCCCCAGGACAAGGGACTAGGAAGAGGCTGTGGAAAGGACCCCAGGTCTAACCTTGACAGAGAAGTGATGAGCATTTGAATGATGACCCTTGGCAACTTCAAACCATCCCCAGCTGTCCCTCAATTCTTAGGGCCCTTGCAGCTGTACAAGAGTCCTCAGAGTATTTCTACAAAAGTCTTCTCTTCTGTATATTTTTTCCTTCTCTTTCTCCAGATTCCCTTCCCATATTTCCCAGTTCCTTTCCCTCCCATCTCCATCCCTACCACTACCCCATGTTCAGTCTCCTGCAGAAATCCACTATCCTCCTTTCCTGCACTGGCTCTTAGAGCCTTTGTCATAAATCAGTCTCTCTGGGGGCTCAATCATTTTTATTGCTCTCAGTGAACATCCTGTCATTTCTTCTCCATGTTTCAGATATTGGCAAGTTGGAACTCACGGCATTTTTCCCGGACACATCTCATTAGGGACCTGCCGATTACTTTCTGTCTTTGTACTATGAGGCCTCTTGCCCAATTATCTTGACCCCATCATGACTTTTGGCAAAAATCCCAAAAAACCAGTTAGGGTCGAATCCACATTATTAACTGGGAGTCTCTTAGGACCTCACTATTCCTGTCCTTCCTTCTTCCTCATCCCCATTGCCAGCAGGTCTCCCAGAGCCCAAAACCCATGGCTGAAGGAAAAACGGTGCTGTTGGTCATTCTGAGCCCCTCTCCCCAGCAAGAGGCTACAGGGATCTGTTACCTGGAAGTAAATCGTGCATTGAAGTCAAAGAGTTTTGCAATACTTATGGGGTATAAAAATGTTGGTGAGTGGGCAACATGATCAAAAGAAAATAAAATACAATGGAAAGAGTGGATAAAATATGACTATACTTAATAAATACAGGCAATTTGAACTCCATGGACTTGATGGAACATCTACAGGTCATTAGGAACTTGAAGGTGTGCAGGCAAAACAAGGAATAGCTGCCAACTGTCTCCGTTCTTACCATCGCAGCACTGAAGTGAGCCTAGGCTACCTTGGAAGCAGAAATTCCAATAGAAGCTGGTCTATGCAGCCTCCCCTACTATTTCCCCCACTTGTGACAGACTATCAGATGAGAGAACTCTACGTAAATGCACTTATAAGAGTCTGGACGCAGACCAACAGATGGTCTAATTAGTTCTACCTTGGGAAAAGGTCCAGAAAATTTGGGAAAGGTTTGTGCTATAGACAAAAGAGGCCAGAGGGGAAGCACTTGAGAGCTCAGTTGAGCTGAAATGGGGTCTCTGCACTCCAGAGGCCATGGTTTCTGCCACCTACTTGGACTGAAAGCAGCACAGATTGTAAATGCTGTGGTCCCATGTCCTGCTCATCCTACAGATTGACGTTGCTGCCTGGAAGAGCTCTGGTCTAGCATTGGCCAGTTGAGTGGCAGAGCTTTGCTATCATGATACTTGGCTGCTTCACCTACCTCCTTATTACCTAAGAGGGGCAAACCCTCCATGGGGGCGGAGTGGAGTAGAACTGAGGGTAAATATGGATGTACACTTCACTTTCTCCTTCAAATCATTGTTATGGAGACTGTATTCTCTTCCAGAAACTGTTCTCAGGCCAGGGATTCCACAGCAAACAAAAATGGGGAAAAACAAAAACAAAACAAAACAAAACAAACAAACAAACAAAACCACTGCCTTCATGTTGCTTCTATTCTAGTTCCCAGAATAGTTTATAAAAATCAGATGACCCTTGGGCCAGCAGGTGGCACAGTGGTTGAGGTGCTGAACTCCTACATGGCCTACCTGGGTTCCAGTTCTGGACTTGGCAACTTGTGTTTTCACTTTCCCTCTCTCTTTCTCTCTCTCTCCTCTCTCTGCTGAGTGCATGTACCCCACAGCAAATTTTAAAAATATAATAATAAGTAAAATTAAATAGATAATTCTTTTTAAAAAAAAATGATCCCAAGGGTAAAATGAAAAGCTTTTTCTTCTTTAAACCTGCTTTCCTGCTCGTGCATGCCCAACCTCAGAATCACTGATCAATTAAACACTGAGGTCTTAGCATGTAGTTCAGAGGAAACGGTAAATATGTTTCAGTTAAAGTGAGGACATTGTTAGGGTAAACTCACTCATATTGTATAGTCACGAAAGAGTGAAATAGTTAGCATGGCAACCATGCAAATGCTATTCAGGAAAAAAAAAGGTGGGGGGAGGGAATGAGCCAGATGAAGAACCCATTCTGAAAATGAAAATCCAAATAATGGAAAATGTCCCCATTGTAATGAAATGTAATTATTTAAAAAAAAGTAAATTTATCAAAATTAGAGCCTAAAGAATGTATAATAAAGCAATAAAACAACTTCTATTACCCACCAAGATGAAGGCATTTAAACCAGATTTATCCTCAAAACTAATAAGAAAACATTCTCAAAGACAAAATACATGAAACAACAGTTTTCTAAACTATGGGCAGGTGACAATGGATAATGATTTCTAAAAGATGAGAAACAGATGAGATGAGCCTTACAGTTGCCAAGCACACTGCCTGGAGAGAGTGTCCAGGCTACATTCAGAACATGTGGATGCTCTCACAGGCCTGAAATAGCTCCTGTCCCCACAGTCAGAAATGCAAGGCCTTAAATAGAGTCATTAAAAGGATTTTGCTCCATTAGTGGGGCAAAATTAGCTTAAGACGAAATGTTGCTCTGGCCATGCCTAGCAAAGCTTAAACACAAGATAGGAAATTACTACGTTTCTAAGAGATTTAATTGCATCCAAGAACAAGGCTCAACAACGTGCAGCAGGAATAGAAAATGATCTAGCACACAATAAGATAGAATTCAAAATGCCTGACAACTAATCAAAAATGATCAGAGAAGCAGGAGAAGATAATCCATAATAAAAGAGAAAATGTGATCAATCGAAACTGATAGGAAAGATACAGATAATAGAATTAGTATGCAAATACATTAAAGAAGTAATTATAACTACATTCTGTGTTCAGGAAACTGAAATCAAGAGCTATGAAGAAAGGTGATATCAAAAAAAGACCAAAACCAGATTTCTAGACACAAAAACTACAATGTCTAAGATGAAAAGTACATTAGATGAGATTACAGCAGATAAATTATCACAGGAGAAAAGAAAAAGTTTCCTACACTTTAAAACATATCCCTAGACACTGTCCAAATTTAAACATGAAGAAATAAGTGAAAATAAATAAACAAATTATGACTAAGCCATGGGACAAATACAAACAATCCAATAGATGTATAAGTGGAGTTTGATAAGGAAATAGAAGAAAAGCACTTGAAGAATAGTGTCCAAAACATATATATTTGATAAAAATTATGCACAGGAAGATCTTAGAGGCTCAACAAACCCCAAGCACAGAAAGCATGGAGAAACACATGCCAAACACATGATAATGAAATGGCTTACAGCCAGTGATAAAGAGAAATTCTAAAAGTAGCTAGACAGAAGATTCAGAGAGAAATAAAGATAACAATACATTTCTTGTCAGAAACAATGTAAGCCCGAAGAGATGGAGCCACATCATTAAAGTATGAAAGAAAAGAGCTGCCAATTTATAATCCAGCAAAGTTATCCCTCAAAAAATGAAGACAAAGTGAAGACTTTTTCAGACGAACAAAATCTAAAAGAATTTATCACAACTGAATTTATCCTAAGAACTGGGAAAGAAAATCATTCAGGAGGAAGGAAAATAAGATTATCAAGAAATTGAAATTGGCACAAAGAAATAAATGATAATACAAGAGAAAACATAAAACTCTTTTTCTTGGGAACCAGCAGTTGGCGTAATGGCTATGTCGCTGGACTCCCATGTAGTCGACCGCGGTTCGTGTCCCGGACCCGGTGGCTTAGAACTCACGTCGGGCACGTGTGCGTGCGTGCCCAAGATCCCGAGAGGAGAATGGAGGAGAATGAAGGAGAAGGGATTGCTGCGTGACCATCCCCCCTGGGGGATGATTTCTCGCTTTCTGTCTCTCTGTCTGTCTGGCGAGCGCATGCGCCCTATAGCGAAAACCTCTCCAAAAAAAAAAAAAACCCTCTTTTTCTTATGTAAATCTATTTAAAAGACAAAACAAAACTACTCACAATGTATTGCAGGGGTTGTAACATATATAGAAGTAAAATGTATAGTTATCATACCTCTGAAGCTTGCAGAAAAGACAGGAAGTATATCGTTACATGGTTCTTACATCACAAGTGAAGGTAATATCAAGTGAAGGTATACAATGATAAGCTCCTACAAACTCTAAAAGCAAGACTAAAACAAGGCTACAATGACAAAATAAAGAAGCATAGCTAACAAGACAACAAAAAGATGAAATAAAATCATAAAAATAATTGATTCAAAAGAAAGCAGATAAAGAAATTTTGAGAAAAGAAATAGGAGGACCCACTCATCGGATGTTAAGGTTGGTATCTAACTACATTAGTTAAGACTGTATGGTACCGGCAGAGAGACAGACACATAGATCAGGAGAATAGAATACAGAACCCAGAAACACACACACACACACAAATATGTCCAATTAATTTTTTTTTTACTAAATTGAATTGCAAAAGCAACTCAGTAGAGGAAGATTAGCCTTTTCAATAAATGCTGCTGGAGCAATTGAACATACATAGTCAAGAAGACCATGAATACATTTAAAAAAAAAAAAAAACTGGATCCAAATCTCACATCTTGTATAACAATTGACTAAAAATGGCCCAAGGATTTAAGTGTAAAATGCAAAACTGTAAAACTTTAAAGGAAAATACAGGAGGAAAGCTTCAGGATTAAACATTCTTAGATTTAACACTAAATGCATGATTTATACAAGAAAAACATTGAATGTTGGGCTTTACCAAAATCTTTAAACTTTTTATCTGTGAAAAACACTGTAAAGAGAATGAAAACACAAATTACAGACTGAGAAGAAATATTTGCAAGTCACATACAAAATAAAGGATTTGTATCTAAAATACATAAAGAACTCCCAAAACCCAACATTTGAAAAAAACTTCATTTAAAAAATGAACCAAAACACATAATCAGACATTTCATTGAAGAGAATAAATGCATGGTTAATAGACTCATGAAAAAATGTTCAACATCATTAGTCATTAGGGAAATATAAATTAAAACCATGAGATATCACTACATGCCTATTAGAGTGACTGCAATAAAAAATTTCATGATAATGCCAAGTGCTAGTCAGAATGTAGAGAAAATAAATCACTCATATATTGCTGATGGAAATGTAAAAGGATACAGCCACTCCAGAAAATAGTAGTTTCTTTTAAAACTACTTGTGAACTTATCTCATACCACCCAGGAATTGCTTCCACAAACAATTTTATCCCAAAGAAGTGAGAACTTACTATCGCACAGTCATCAGTACACAAATGCTCACAGTGGCTTTAATTATAATAACCAAAAACTGAAAAATTTAAATGTCCTTCATTCAGTGAATGGTTAATAAACTGTGGTACATTCATACCATGGAATATTACTCAGCAATACACACATAGGCACACACATAATTTTTTAAAAATCAACAGTCTGTTGATCACACATTTGGATAAACATCAGAAAAATTAGTGATTGATTTAAAAAAAAAAATCTGGGGCCATCCAGTGACCTGGTGGTTAAAGCACCTAGATCCTACATGGCCCACCACGCAGTTTGAGTTCCAGACCTGATGACTTGAGACACACACCAAATGTCTGCCCAAAATTCTGCAAGGAGGGAGAAATGGAGGAGAAGGGATTGCAGTGTGATCATTCCCCATGGGTGGTGCTTTCTCCTCTCCCCCTCTCTGTCTTGCTGTCTTTCTGTCTTTCTCTGGCGAGCTTTAGCAAAAGACAAAACTAACTAAAAGAACAGCCTCAGGGAATATGCACTATACGATTTCATTTATGCACCATTCATAGAGTGGTATGACCTTAGACAGAATGGCGAGCAGATGAGGGATCACTGGAGGTTAAGAGCAGAGGGAAGGGGCAGCTGTGACTCCAGAGGAATACTACTAGAGAGCCTGTGGTCATGGTAGAGTTCTATACTTCACCTGTGGTGGTTACATGGACCTACACACATGGTAAAAGTGCACAGAGCTATACACACATATGTAAAATGGCAACATTTGTATAGAGTCCATGGATTTTATCAATGAGAATTTCCTGCTGTGATGATGTCCTATTGTTAGTCAAAATATCTAGATAGAGGAAGACTGCGAGAAGGGTGGATAGGAATTCCTTGGACATTTCTTAGCAACATCCTGTAATTTTATAATTATTTCAAAATGTAAAATAATTTAAAGAAAGAAAAAAGGAGAGAAAGAAACAAGATGAATAGAAAATAAATAGCAACAGTATGTGCAAATTGTCTAAACAGATTGTCAGACTCAATGAGGAAAAGCAAGTACCAACTGCATGTTACCTACAGGAAATTCTCTTTACATATAAAGACAGAAATATGGGGACCAGCAGGTGGTGTGGTGGTTGAGGCTCTGGACACTCCCACATGGTTGACCATGGTTCAAGTCCTGGAACTGGTGACTTGCTTTTTCATTCTTGTCTTCTCATTGTCTCTCTCTCTCTCTCTCTCTCTCTCTCTCTCTCTCTCTCTCTCTCTCATCAAATTAAAATGAATGAATGAATAAATAAAATTAAATAAATAATTATTTTTAAAAAATAAATAAAGACAGAAATATGGATCTAACGCTGTAGAGCACAGATAGCATCACCACTAGGGAGGGTGGAAGCCATAGAGAGGCACAGGTTCAGTTCCCAGGCCAACCTGAACATGTTGGGCATGGTTGGATACACCCGGGGTCCTAGCCAATTGTGAGGTGGAGACAGGAGGATCGTAACACAGCAAGACCTTGTTGAAATGCCTCTCTTTCTCCCTTTTCCTTCCTCTTCCTCCCTTTCCTTCTCTCTCCCCTCTCCCTTTCCATCTCCTTCTTTTCTCCCTCCCTCATAAATAAAAAAAGAAAAAACAATTAGTAATGAAATAGATTAAATTTTAAAAACCAGAAAAATATATATTACACAAGCATTAATCATAAGAAAGTTGAAGTGACAACACAAATATCAGTCAAAACAGATTCCAGAACAAAAACTCCACCAGAGATAAAGGAAGTCATGTCACAATGACAACAGGGTCGGTTCTTCAAGAGGACATAAAAATCCTAAACACTTACATCCATAATAACTAAGCTTCAAAATACATGAAGCACAGACTGACAGAACTTCAAAGAAAAGTAACAAGTCTGAAATTATAATTAGAAATTTTAATACTGGCTTTCAATTAAAAGAACAAGTAAACAAACACTAATAAGGAGAGAGAAGCCATTGAAAATATGGGGGAAATCTCCAAACAGTTGATGAAAAATGCATATTACAAAAAAAAAACCTATGCATGGATTCAAAACTTTTTGACATTAAAATAAAGTAACACTTTTATTTGATTTTTCCACAACCTTTTTGAAGTCCGTATGTGTCTGTGTGTCTGTGTATGTGTGTGTGTGCGCATGTGTGTGTAGAAAGAGAGAATAATTCCATTTCTTTTTTTTTAGAGAGATTTTTGCTATAGGGCACATGCGCTCTCCAGAGAGACAGAGACAGAGAGACAGAAAGTGAGAGATCACCCTCCAGGGAGGGTGGCCATACTGCAATCTTTTCTCTTCCACTCTGCTCTCGGGATCTTGGACACACACGCACATACACCAGGTGTGAGATTAAAGTCCACTGGGTCTAGGACTTGAACCCCAGTCAACTATGTGGGAGTGCGGCAACATAACCATTATGCCATCTGCTGGTCCCAGAATACTTTCATTTCTATAAAGCTGCATTCTATAAGTAATGTAAATTAGACCAATCATTGCCCGGAGGCAGGGCCGATGTCAGGGAGGCACAGAAATTACCAAGCGAGACAAGGAGGCTTTAGGGGGTACCACATAAGTTCATTACCTGATCATGCTGTTGGTTTCACGGTGTATTGATAAGTCAAAGCTTATCAGATTGTCGCTTTAACTGTGTACAGCTTACTGTATGTCAATTATATCTCTATGAAGCTATTTTGAAAAAGCGATAGAACAATGTGAAGAGAGTTGCAGAGCCAACTGAACAGAACTAGAGCCAACATAACATAACATTAGAGCACCAATAAATAAATCATAAAAAATTAAGAACAGAATAAATACAGATTTAAAAAAATAATTCCTGGTATCAAATAAAGCATCGAAGGTGGGCTGCCAAGTTATACAATGCCAGGGAGCCCCATTCACCCTCTCTTCCCGAGTTATGAATAGAGCCTGCTGGGGTTCGAGCTCATAGCGCACAGGTGCGCAGTGCAGCACCTCTGCTTGAGAGCATCACAGGGAAAGGGAGGAAAATGCAAGGTCAAAGTCAGATAGTAGCATTTTAAGGGATTTGGAAGACAAGGTTGACTTTATCTTAGAATCACTGATACATTCAGAGTAGAAAGCATAGTAAATGGAAGAGAAGAAAAGTAAGAAATTAAATTCTCTGAGAAAGTGGCCCAGCCATGGCGGTGCAAAGGGAGGGTGCTGCTGGGTGGTGGCTGAGGCCACATGGGAGGCCCAATCTCAAAACAGGCCGGACGTGGAGTGTGTGTGCACTTGTGGTCCAGCTGACTGGGAGGATTATGACATGGCAAGATCCTGATCAAAATATGTTCCCTCTCTCTCTTCTCTCTCCCTCTTTTTGTTTTGTTTTTTTGTTTTTGAGAGCTTTTTGCTGTAGGGCATGTGCACTCCCCGGAAAGACAGAGACAGGGAGACAGGAAGCAAGAAATCACCTCCCACGGGGGATGGCCACCCTGCAATCCCTTCTCCTCCATTCTCCTCTTGAAATCTTGGACACACATGCACACATGCCTGGCGTGAGTTTAAGCACGGGGCCCAGGACTTGAACCGCAGTCAACTACATGGGAGTCCAGCGACATAACCATTACACCATCTGCTGGTCCCCCTTTCCTCTCTTCTCTCTCTATCTCTCATTAAAAAAAAATATCCCTGAGAAGAGAAATAATGGAATTTTCTGACTAAAAAGCACACTGTTCTTGGGGCTTAGGGTGATATCTCTGCTTAAGGCAGAGAACTGATATTAAAAAGATCAACATCGGGACACAATATGGCAATTTTGTTGAACTTTAAGAACAAAAAAAGACTTCCTCAGGAGTCAAGGTAGAAAAGGAAGCCTGCAATAAACCAGCCTGGCCTCAGAATCTTTGCTACCAGCTTAATTTCAGAGGAATGGAGGCATATATTCAAAAGTCTGATTGAAAGAAAAGGTAAGCCAATATTATTATATCCAGCCAAAAATCATTTAAGAATATAGGCCACTGGAAGACATCTCCAAATATGAATGAATAGAAGGGATTATAGTACTCACGATCCCATGTTGAAAAGCTATTTGATGATGAAATCCAGCTGGTAGTGATAGAAATCCACTGGCAGACTGGCCTTGCAATATCTGTTTGCTCTTTCTTCAGTTATTTAAGATAATGTGACCCTGGTCACATTGCTACCCATGAGATTACCTTCCCCAGCCTCCCTTGCAGCTAGTTATAGTCAAATCATGAAGTTTTAGTTAATGGTATAAGCAAAGGTGGGGTACTCAACTTCCAGGAAGTCTAATTAAAGAGGAGGAGGACGTCCATCGTCAGCCTTCATGCCTCCTGCCGAACAAGCAGATGTGACAGCTGGAGTTCTAGCATTAGCCACCTTCCACCCTAAGGACAGAGGGAAGCTAAGCTCTAATGATGAGACATATCAGCTAGGAGCTGGACCTCCTGATGGATTTGAGGCTCTTCCAAACCTTTCCTAGACTGTCAGCTCCAGAACTATGCTATATGAAAAAGAAAGAAACTGATTTTGCTTAAGCCACCATTTCGTTATTTTCACTGCTGTTATATGCAGGAGAACCAGATTCTAGCCAATGCATCATCAACTAAAAGATACATCAAAATGAAGAGCTAGATTTGGCAAAGCGGTGAGTGAAATACTGGTTTTATATAGAGTCCATTAAGTTTCTCCCTAAGATCAGCCCAGTTAGTGTTACACAGATAACACCACTGCCTGGGAGGCTGGAAGCCCAGGGAAGGCCCACACTTAGTTCCTGGGCCAATCTGAACACACTGACCATGGTGCCTGTGCTTGTAACCCTAGCTAATTAGGAAGCTGGGGCAGGAGAATCCCCACTTGGTAAGACTCTGTTAAAAAATTACCTTTCTAGTTCTCATAAAGGAAGAAAAAGAAATCCCTAGGACTTAAAAAACTGATATAATTATGCCTACAGAAAAGATAAAGATGCTATACAATTTATGGAGCTGGACAGTGGCACCGCAGTAAAATACAACACTTCATGAGGCTAATCTATATGGGAAGGTCCAGGTTCATGTCCAGAGACCTCTCAATACACCAGGCACAAGTGCGTCCACAATCCAGAGCTGGCTGAGGCTGGGAGCGGATTGTGGAGTGGAGACACTGTCAGGAGTGCCTCTTTCTCTTCCAGTCGTTCTTACTCGTAGAAGAAATAAACTTTGAAATCTTTTTAAAAGATGTTATACAATTGAAAATACACAAAGAGCATAACTAATCACATTAGGCATCAGAAGAGGGAGGTGGGGATGAGTCCAAGAGTGTGGATCTCCTGGTCTCTCCGAACAGGAAGTCAATCAATATGTCAATCAAAATTTTTTTAAATGTCGTTTAAAACTGACTTCAACCTCTTACTATCTTCTACAATCCCTTAGAATTGTCAGAAAATAATATCTCCTTGTGCTGAGGAAATATTTATCTAAATCAGGCGATTTTTTTGTTTCACTTTAGTTTCTTTTTCTTCTTTGAAACTAAAGAAAATGAAATCTACTACTTTTTATTAACAAGTAACTTGTGTTGTTTGACTCCACCTTTTTTATTCCTGGCTACACAGATTTCCATCATGATATCTGCATGTGTTCATTTCTGGGCATTGTTTCATGGAGATTACTTACCTTTTTCTTAGTAGTTTCCCTAATTCCCTAAATTCTTTTTTTTTTTTTTTTATGACTGAATAGTATTCGAGTATATGTGCCACAGTTTTTCTTTTTTTTTTTTTTTTCGAGAGGTTTTTGCTATAGGCGCATGCGCTCACCAGACAGACAGAGAGAGACAGAGAGACAGAAAGCGAGAAATCACCCCCCAGGGGGGATGGCCACGCTGCAACCTCTTCTCCTCCATTCTCCTCTCGGGATCTTGGGCACGCACGCACATGCGCCCGGCGTGAGTTTAAGCCACTGGGTCCGGGACTCGAACCGTGGTTGACTATGTGGTAGTCCAGCGACATAGCCATTACGCTAACTGCTGGTCCCTCCCTAAATTCTTTATAATAAACATACATTGCCTTTTAAAGCATCAGTGAGCTTATAATGTACACAGCTGTGCTCAACTAATAACTACTCGGGCATCTCTCTAAGGCACTGATTAATAATCTACAGCATGGATACGCCTTAATACATTTAAACATTTTCTTATACATGAATATTCCTTTTTTTAAAGCATCTTGCCTCACCATCTTACATCACGGTTTCTTGACGTAAGATTTCCAAAATCTAGGGAACCAGCGGTTAGCGTAATGGCTATGTCGTTGAACTCCCACGTAGTCGACCGTGGTTTGCATCCCAGACCCGGTGGCTTAAAACTTACGCCGGGCGCGTGTGCGTGCGTGCCCAAGATCCCGAGAGGAGAATGGAGGAGAAGGGATTGCGGCGTGACCATCCCCCCTGGGGGGTGATTCTCGCTTTCTGTCTCTATGTCTCTGTCTGTCTGGCGAGCGCACGCACCGTATAGCGAAAACCTATCAGAGAAAAAAAAAAAAGATTTCCAAAATCTAGATGTTGAAAAGGAACTCCTGCTTAAAATAATGCACACATATGCCTAAGTTTCTAAAAATGAGGTTTCTAATTAAAATAATGTGCACCTTTTAAACCTTAATAGTAAAGAGATCGGGCCCTAATGCCACCTCGAGCCACTTCTGTATAGTACGTCTGCTGTTCTTCTCCAGTACTGGGTACCAACTATGATTTTAGCTTTCCCCAATTTGGTGTAAAAAATGGTGTTTTGTTCTTATTTTAATTTTTATTTACTGGTTTTTTGTCAGGACAGCTCCCCCCCAAGTTATTGGTTATTTGCTGCTTTCCTTTGTCCATTCATCTTTTGAGTTATTTGTCTTTTTCTTATCAATTTGTAAAAAGCTCCTTTTACATAAGGGTTATCAATTTTTTGTAATATGTTATAAATCTTTGCTTCCAACATCCATCATATGTCTTTTGACTTTGTTTATGGTATCTGTGTCCAGACATAAATGCTTAATTTTTACGTGGCATATTTCACTTTTATCATAACAGCAGGGTCGTTTTTTTTAAAAAATGCTCAAAGCAAAATTGAAAAAAAAAATCCTGTTGCACTGCATTTCCCCACCCCCAGCCTCCCTGATGGACCCCTACCTGGACTGGAGCAGTAGGCTGTCCCCTCCTCCCTGGGACATTGGCTGCTCCACAAGGGCAGACTGCTCATAGCTACTGTCTCAGGCACGGTCACGTCAACGCTCATCCCCAAGCTTTGCCTCGGCTGTTCCCTGCTACTGACCAAAGTCCATTTTCATCTAAGACTCTCTCCTCTGGGAGAACTCTCTTCACTGAAAACTGCCTTCTGCACACTGGGCTAGAGGGCTGTCCTCTGGGATCCCATCATGCCCTGAGCCATGGCCTCCAGCCAGTGTTCACCGGGATGGAACCTGATGCCTGTCCACCAGCCTCTATGCTGATTGGCCAGGGCCTGCCCTTACCTGCTGTTACGTATTTTTAAACTTGCTTCTACTAGCCTTATTGGATTATCCTTTAATAACCCATGTTTCATCATTGTCCCTAGACTACCAGCTTTCTGAAGGCAGAGTTCTGTCTTCTTCTGTGAGTCCCTGACTCCTGTACAGTGAAATTAATAGATGAATGAACAGAAGACAGTCCCCCCCCCCCCCCCCACAGAGGTTTGTCAACTCAAAGAGTATCTATAGACCCAGTGAAGGACAGAGGCCAGGACAAGGTGACATCTAAAAATTAGTACACCTGGTACCTAAAACGGCCTTACTTTACCGACCCAGAACCTCCATTTCCAAACATTCCATCACAGAAAGAAATAAGACAAAACCACAAAAGAAAACACACATAGATCAATGCCTCTCTTCTTTGTAGAATCATGTATGAGAAGTGTCTTCAAAAAGCTTATGAAAAAAATCTTTATTATGTAGAAACTATACATGAATTTCAAAAACTTTTTGCGCCCAAAGAAGCTCATACTTTAATTCCATTTCCACTAACTTTTTGAAGTCTCATTGTAGGTTGTCAGCTATCTTTTGTTTTCAAAACACTCTCAAATCCATCACATCTTTGGAGTCCCTGAAGACCATTGTGAGACGATAGCATAACCATTTCACAGGAGAGAAGACTAAGCCCGAGAGAGGCCAGATTAGTCACTTGACCTCTGAGATCTGACAACATAAACCAAAAAAGGCCTGGGATCTGAAAATGACTTCAAGGTAGCTTCTTGCCCAGCACACTACCTTCTGATTAGTAAGGTGCTGCATCTCAGAGGACCATCTGGCTTGATATTCAAGTATCTCGGGATATGAGATGCCAGCAATCAGATACACTCCAGTAATCAGCAGCAAATAGTTCTGTAAGTGAACTTTGAGCAGTTTGCCAAATGCGTCCTAATCTGGCCACCTTAATATAAATTGCTCTAAAATATTATTTTATGACTATATGGTGTCCAATAACAAATAGTATCTTTTTGTGAAATTAATTTCAATTTAGCCTTAACTAATACTAAATTGCTATGGAATTACATATTACATACACATTACTACAGAAAGAAGTTCATCATGATTAATGTTATTATAGTGAACACCAAAGGAATTAATAATGATTTGCAGTTATTATAAAGTGGTACTGGTGTAGGAAAAAAGGTTAAGTCTAATTAAATTCTGGCAACCACTTTAGGGCTCTGCAGCAATGAGGATGCTGAGTTTTATGTTAATTAATTCTATATGAAAGATTGCTGAAGTGTTTTAATATTGTTCCAAGAGCCATGATTTTACTACCAGTGTGTGTTTTGGTTTTCTTTTCTTTTTTCTCCCCTCCCCTACAGCGACCAGCAGCCATAGGTGAGACGTTAAATTCTTGGGACTCACCAGGTGTTAGCAGGCTGAGTGGTTTCTATTCTGGTATCAGAGCCACACTTGGTGGTGAAGCCAGAGCCTCCCAAGTCTCACCAATGGTGCATGATGGAGAATGGATGGCTTTCTTTGAAAAACGATCTTGGGTTTCCTGAGCTGCTCTCTGGGTCAAACATGGCTCCACAATTATCCCTACTTATGGGTGGAATGGGTAGTCTGGACATCCCGGAAGGGCTTTACCTTACCCAAAATAGTGCATGAATAGCACAGGGCCTACTATTCCACTATTGTGAATGGTAGTCTGTGTGGCTGAGCTCAGGACTTGGGAGAATTGAAAGATGCAGGTTTTATCATGGTTTTGTAGCTCATTTCCTCAGTAACTGGGCAAGTCATTAAACTCTGGGTTTGAATTTCCTCAGGCTTCACAGTATTGTTTTCAAGATTAAATCAGAAAATGGGTAAGAAGGAGAAATGAGAAGACCTAGGAGCTGAACAAATTTGTGTGGTTATTTGTGACCCTTCCCTGGGTGACTTTCCACTCTTAACATGTCTAATTTCTATACCCAGACTTACAAGCTCCTCAGAGACAGGATACACCTTAAATTTAAATAATGCTCCTACTTCGAAACATGCTTAATCTAATAGTTTATACAGCGAGTGTTTGGTAAAATGCCATTTTACTTCAGCCACTCAGTTGTTAGTCAAAGTACTAGAGAGATACAAGTTGGTATCACTGTCTCATCTCTACAAACCAAGGGCATATCTTAATGTTTGGCACTAAGGAAAGTTTATTAAATTTTGACTGAAAGAAAGAATGGTCAGGTGGATGAGTGGATGGATGGGTGGGAAGATAGGCATCTGACCTTAGTTTTACCCCTATGACCAAATACAGATGTAGCATTTGTGACAACTCAATCAAAGTTGAATCTAAATTCCAAGCCTGGCTTTGGTGGTCATTCTTCCAGTCTTCCAGACCTTGATGGAAGCAGAACAAGCTTTGGCGGATCTGCCTTCAACATTCCCTCTTCTGCATTCTGTTGCTGACACCCAATGCTTCTCCATCATCCTGCTCCCACTTCTCCAAAAGTCCATTTCTAATGCTATCAACCCTGGGAAGTCTTTCCCTCCTCTGGGACCATAGAAAGGGATTGTGTAGCTCGGGGCTCTTAGACTTAGGGGGCATGAGAAATACCCATAGGGCTTATTAGAATACAAATTGTTAGGCCCCCTCCTTATAGTTTCTTTCTTTATTCTCTCTCTCTCTCTCTATCTCTCTCTCTCGCTTTTTCTTGACAGAGTCTTGCTGTCATGATCCTCCTTCCCAGACTCCCAGCTGGGATTACAGGTGCATGCCACCACACCTAATCTTATAGGTTGGTCCAGGAATCAAGTCCAGGCCTCCCAGGTGGTCTCTGCAGAGTACAACATCTTAGCAGCACATGCCCAGAGATTCTAATTCAATACTGTGGAAAGGTGCTTGAGGATTGGAATTTTAAGAAGCTCCTAGGTAATGCTGTTGCTGTAGATGTAAGGGCCAACTTTGAGAACCTGGGACTAACCCATCAGTCCCTGTAGAACTTCTAGAAAATAGCTTTTTTCTTAGAAGAGGATCATACCCAGTAAGGAGCCTATGGACTACTATAGTACTTCCTTCTGCCTTAGAGCAACCTCCCACAAATGGTGCCATTATTACCCTCAGTTTTCAGAAGAGGAAGCAGGCTCTCACAGGGAGCAATTTAGTTGAGGTCATGGGAGTCTAGCTCTTCACCCATAACCCTCCCTATACTCTGGTTGCCACATGAAGAAAAAGTGATTCTACTATGAACTGCAGCTGATACAATGGAATCCACAGTCTGTGAGTGCCATGATGTTTCACAGTGGTGGGTGGGCGATGGAGGTGAATCAATTGATTAAGGGTTAAGTGTGGAAAGAATAGGAAGGAGAGTCTATCCCAGGTCACTTGAGTAGTTACACAGCCTTTGATGGGTTAATTAACTTCTCTGAACCTCCAATGTCATCTTGACCAAAGCTCTCATCCAAATTTCCATCTGACTTCTGAACACATGAATAGCATCTGTGGAGCCTGGGCCCTCCCATATGCCAGAACAACTGTGAGTCTCTAGGGTTTCATACTCCACTCTACCCAGGACAGCGGGAAAGATGCCTAGGCCACCTCTTTGGATCCTTTTCCATCCCTCAGCAATCGGGGCATCTAATTGATCTCCCTGGGGCCTTTGTAGATCCAGGGAGAAAGTTTCCAAAAACAGAAATGCAGATGACCTGCTCCTGATTAAAAGAAAGTCCACTGTGCGAAAATTATGAAGAAGAAGAAGAAGAAGAAGAAGAAGAAGAAGAAAAGAAAAGAAAAGAAAAGAAAGGAAAGGAAAGAAAGGAAAGGAAAGAAAAGAAAAGAAAAGAAAAGAAAAGAAAAAAGAAAAGAAAAGAAAAGAAAAGAAAAGAAAAGAAAAGAAAAGAAAAGAAAAGAAAAGAAAAGAAAAGAAAAGAAGAAAAGAAAAAGAGCATGGCTTCTCCAGTTAACTGCACATTTCAGGTCCACGTCATCAGCCCTGAAATCCATTCTGAGTCCATTAGCAGCCTGAGCACTGGCGCGGAGGCACCCAGACTCCTTGGAACCTCTAGAGTGAATCCCTAGAGAGCTGACTCAGTCCTCTATCCTCACAGAGGTAGAGAAATTGGATTTCAAGGCTCAGAAAATAGCAGGCCTGCACCCAGAGTCCTGGAGAGAGAGGACGCTGTCAAAGGGGCAGGCAGCCCCAAGTGCTCTGCTGGGGCAGAGGTGGGACCCAGAAAGAAACAGGGGGAGGAAATATGAATTTATTGCCCACAACTCCATGGCAGGCACTGTGCATGCCATGTCATTAATCCCAACAACAAGCTTTCACAGTGGTATTATTATCCCCGTCTTAGAGCTGTCATAACTGAAGCTCAGACTGTGAAGTGCCTTCTGGAGTCAGGTGGACTTGGGCAAGTAACAGAGCATAAATTCAGATTCAGATGTGTAACCCCAAAGACCATGCAGTGCCTAGGGGCTGGCTGCCAAGAAGGAACTATAGGGAGAGAGGGACTCTGGTGAGTGGCTCTGGGCTATTGACCAGTCTCACCTGGGATGGCAGATCCTGAGCCCAGAAATACCTGGTTCCTACAGAGAAATGTCAAACTACAGACAAGTGTTTGGGATTGTTTAGATGAGTCCCTGTATTTGGGGACATTTGTACTTACACAAATTTACAAGTCATATACGTCTCATATGCTCGTATGAGGACTTGGGATTTAATGTGGTTCAGCCATGAGAGATCAGAACACAAAGACGTGTGCGGACATCAGAACAGTCTGCCCACCCCAAGGCCATGGAGCTCAGTGCTGATGGAAGCGCTCACTCCACAGTCGGTGACACCGACAGATAGCTGGAGCAACTGTCTTCCAGCCCAGCACACTCTTAGTCAACTATGAAAGTCCTGAGAAGGAGCCAGAACCCCAGGAGTCACTTTCCACCTGCCCTCCCTCTACAGGTCGAGATCACCACCTCCTGGGTCTCTCCTTCCTGAAACCATCGTACCTCATGACGTGGTGCCACATGGTGAGGGTGTGCTCTGCCTCAGCCACTGTGCTGTGCCACTTCCACACTCCCATTTCATTTCGTCCTTAGTGTGTTTTTTTGAAGCAGCTATTATTCTTCTGACTAAGACTAGCCCCAGTTCACTCTGCTGGAAAGTGGCAGAGAAGGACTTCAAAGTCCTCTGCCCAGATCCAAATCTGCATCCTTCTCCTCTGCTGAACCCAGGCTTCTCTGTCCAGCTTCGCTGGCAATCCTGTTGTCCCTCAGGAGCTCAGTGTCCAGTCCCTACCCCTCCTGGTGTAGCTCCATGGGATATTCCACCCCACCACCCAGGGACAAGCAGAGTAGATCCAGACCCCACCTGCTTGTCTGCTGACCCCTATCCTCACCCCTGATAGAACTGGGCTCCTTTGGCCAGCACATGGTCCTCTGGACTCCTCTTAATGGATTCTTAGCCAAGACCGCCTGGCCCTGTCCTCATGATACTCACAACCTAGTGGGGAGGCCGGCACTACACAAAGGAACACACGGAGAGAAACACTATCACAACCTGTCCCCCGCGCTGCCAGAGCAAATACCGGGAGGACTGTTGTGATCTGGGAGGTTGCGGAGGGCTGCTGTTTGCTGCGGCCTCTGAGAGTAAAGAGGGCTTTCCTGGGATACAGGGGCGAAGGGTGTTCTGGGCAGGCAACTGGCACACGCAAAGACCGATAGTGTGAGACACGAAGCTTTCAAGGGACAAAGGAAGCCAGAATGTGTGGGCCTGGATGAGAGACATGAAGAGGCCACAGGTGTGGCAAGTGCCCGACATGTAGGCTGGGGATTGGGGCCTGCCCCGGAACCACCGAGAAGGTACCACAGTTTTCCACAGGGGTGATGTGGTCAGGCCCATGCCTTTGAAAGGCCTCCAGGCTGCTGGGAGTGGAGAGCGGCCATGCCTCATATCCCCCTCATGCACAGAGCTAACCCCCAAGGCAAGACTGTTACACTAAGCTCAAAGCACTGCTGGGCCCATCTCATCTTAAAATAAGCACAGATGGAGACTTGGACTCTGGAAATCCCTTGCTTTCAGGGAAGCCTTACAGACGCTCCAGTCCACCAGGCAGGCTCCCAGGCCCACCCTTACCCTCCAGGTAGCTGCAGGGGTGTACTGTAGTCTGGTGCTTGGCCCCTTCTTCAACCAACTGCAGCAGGGTGTGACCGCTCTCTCTGACGGAGTACCTCGAGGCAAGGATTCGCTCTTCCTTGGCTCTGTGTCTTCCTCACTCTCCTGCTGGTCAGCCCAGGACCTAACAGAAAGGGACTAGGCCAGAGTTGCCCAGCAGGACATTCTGCATGGTAGATTCAGGATCTGCTGGCCATGGGTGGCTACTGAGCATTTGCAATGTGCCTAGTGCAATCGAGGACCTGACCATTTTATAACGATTATTTATTTTCTCAAAGAGAGAGAGACGGGCACCTTGGTAGAGTTCTCATACCAAGATCTTCACCTAGTCCTGTAGCCAGCCGGATTCACAGGTGCACTCACCTGTGAAGGTCCCCTTAGACCCGGGACGCGAACCCAGAGCTTTCCGTGTGACCTCCAGCATCAGGAGTACAGCGGTTCTCCTACCGCCTGCACTGCAGCAGCTGGGGCTGGAACTCACTTTTAAATTGTATTTTTTTTTCAATTAATTTAAATGGAAATTGCTACAGGACTAGACACTCCATAAACAGGAAGGAAGGAGGAAAGGAAGAAGGAGGGGAGGAGAGTGGAAGGAGGAGGAAACATTGATGATGACTCCTATCAGACCACAGCAGGGGCAGCTACAGATTGGTGTCTGACTGGCATCACAGCACAGTCCCCATAGAGCCCGAGCTCTGAGAATGAAGAGAACAACACGTACCTACTGCCCTCCGAAGATGAAAAACTTAGAACCACAAGGCCTAAGAACATCTGATGGAAAGGGCCCTGCAGCCCGGCTCGCCCACCCTCTGGTCCCACATAAGGGCCTGAGCCCAGAGGAGACAAGGCACAGGCCCAGGTAGGCCACGCAGGAGAGGAGCCTCAGGGTGGTGCCTGGGTCCCACCTCAGGACACTTGGCTGTCATCAGGTAAAGAGAGAAGGACCCGTGTGAGATGGAGCTGAGGGATGAGGTGTGCCCGGTACCGGATGTGGATGCTGCTGGCTCTCGCCGTCCCCACACCCCTCCAGCCCGCCCTCCCCCTCCATCCCTGCATTAGCAATATATTTTCAGGACACTCTAATGAAGTACATCTTGAGTCTCCTTTTCACGGCTAATGAGGAGACAACAAGAATTTGACTAATACCAGTACAATTACTGGAGCAGTGAAGCGAGGGCCTCTGATTAGACGTGATAATTTGCAAGGCTGGGCTCTTCACATTAAGTTTGCAAACAGTTTAAAAATCACTTCCTCTATTTATCCAGCTAATCCCTGTTTAATGACTCCAGACCTGAGGAAAGAAAGGGGAAATGTCTCTTTAAAAATTAATAAATAAATAAATTACAACACTAACAACCCAAGCCCTATTTGTGGAGACGAGAGATGGCAGAAGATCGGCCGATTGTCATCTTTCCGGGCAGACTCTGCCAACTCCGCGTAGCTCTGCAGGGCTTTGCCACCCTCAATTGTCGGTCTCAGCACTGGCATCAGCCACTAGCCAGCCTGGTCACTCCTTCTCCTACCAGGGCTGCTTGTCCAGCCTGGAGACACAGGATCCCTCCTGCTAGTGGGCCTGGGCTGAGTCAGGAGCTGCTGCAGGTGATCTCCTAGTGCTGGGAAAAGGCCAGAACATGTGAAATTCGTTGTAGCAGAGGAGGCGAGGGATGGGCCCAGGTAGGCCACGCAGGAGAGGAGCCTCAGAGTGTGGCCCTGAGCACGTAGACTTACCGTGCTAAGTGACCTGGGAACTTGTCACAAATGCAGAACCCCAGGCCCCACCCAGAACCGGGGCTGCAGAGTCTGCATTGTCAAGCTCCCTGGGTGACCCCTAAGTGCACTGGGTTTCAGAAACACCTCTTTTTGACTTACCATTCCCTATCTCTGAGCGTGACCCAGAGGCACACGGTTTTGTTGATTTCCACGCTATTGATTCCACAGTTCCATGCTTGTCACGGTGCATTCCACAGAGCCTTTTAGCAGGGATTATGCAAAAGAAGAGTACATTTGGGAAATGCTGGGTTAAACCAAATTACACATTATTTGTTTACTGGAGGTTTTACCACACCTTTATAACACCAGTAAGCATTCCCATGCTCATGGGGGGCGGGTACTGTCCCAGGTGTTTCCACTCACTTCCTGGGAGCCTCATGGTGTGTGCAGACTGCCTCAGACTCTCAGCTCCCCACTGAGCCCCAATTTAGAAAACGCTCCTATGGACAGTGAGTGATGCCGTAAAACAAACTCAATTCTCTGGTCCCAGCCCACACATGGTCTCCTCTACAGCAGTTCCAGGCAACTGGATGAAGCGAGAGATCAGGAGGTAGGAGGTGGGGGATACCACTTTCTCTCACGTTAATTTACACTAGAGGTGATGGTACTCACACCATTTCTCTTCCAGTTTGGGTCAAAGTAAACAAAGTGACATAAGGGCTAAGACTTGCTGTGGTGTGATATGTGAGGCTCAGGCAATGCACGAGTTTCATGCACTTAGCTCACTGAATCTCCACAAAAGCCTGGAGGTAGGTGAGCCCCACTTTACAGATAGGTACAATGAGCCCACCGAGGTCAACAAGACTGAGCAAGTGGTGAACTTGGATTCAAACACAGGAAGATTGGGGCCTGCTCTCCCCTGGCAAGTCGTAGAGGGGATGCGCTCATAATTAAACCCTAGTTAACACACACAAGCACCACACAGTCAAATACATGTATGACCCTCGTTGCCAAACACGCATGCAAAATCAAACTCAGGTTTCGTTTGTTCATGAGCAAGCATGTATATACACATGACAACATAGAGTGAGGTTTGTTTGCCTTCGAAACTTGGAAACCACAGAATCTCCATGAAATCTCTAGCACACAGCTCATTCATCCTCACAATGTACCTGAGGATGAAGCAGCAGAGGCTCCTGCCCCCACTTGGTGGGAGAAGAAACTGAGACCACACAGGAGAGGTGATCTGCCGAGGGTCTCACACTCGTTAAAGGTCCAGCCTGGATCCAGTGTGGGTTACAGACCCCCGGGACCTGAGAGCTCACTCGGACCACCAGCAGACGCAGCTGGCCCATCAGCCATTCCCTCCCTTCATGCTTCAGGAGAGCCCGAAGTCCACCCAGGACACAGGCCCCTTTAGAACTGGCTCTGGAAGAACACACACAAGTCATCACTGAAATATGGAGTGAAGGATGCAGGTCTATATGTCTAAGCTTCAGCTACCCCCCTCCCCACTCACACATGCATATGCACAGCCTCCATATTTAACATGGACTAGGGTGCTACTGCAGCTGCTGACTGCCAGGATTCTGTACGCAAGCCCCCTTGCTCTGCTCCCTAAGATGGTGAAGGCCAGCCTTAGCCAGTTGCCACTACAGAAGGAGGGGTCAGGCCCACGAGCAAGGCTGAGAGAGCCTGAAGAAGACAAGAGGGAGTTCTGGGGGTAGGGGCACAGAGTGGAGATGTGGAAAAAGCAGGTATGGCCAGATGAGAAGGGCACTGGGTGAGGGCAAGCTAGGGCCTGGTGGCCACCCAGACCCCAGGACCTGGCCCTAATCTTCCCCCTGCTACAAGTGCACTGTGTGGTCGCCCCGGTTCTCTCTCCTGCCTCAGTGTGTCCATCCGTAAATGAATCTGTTAAATAGTCCAGTGACACTCTCGTGTTAGGACCTCTGCATGGTGACAGAGGAACCACCATGGACTTAAAATCATCTCCCCTGGTGTTCAGGGAAGGGGGGTTCCCTTTAGGGCACCCCTGCTCACGTTTGGGAGAGCCCAGTATCAGGCCTGATGAAGAAGCACTGCTTCCCTTCTGGGAGTTGCTGGCGGGTAGCTGTGTGTCTTTAATCAAATCACAGCTCCTCTCTGGGCTCAGGAGCTCCATCTGGCTCCTGAAAACACAAGGCTGAGTAGCGGTATGCTCATTGCCAGTGTGACAGATAAGGAGGAAGGAGCTTAGACTCAGACTGACCCAGGTTCGAATCCCTGATTCATCATTTACCAGTTACCCCTTTAGGTGTGTTACTCGATTCCTCAGTCCCTCGGTTCCCTCCCCTGCCAAATGTGACCTGGAATGCTCGTTACATGGGAAGGAGGAAAAGAGGATGCTGTGGAAGCAACTGGCACGTAGTAGGACTATATAAAAGAGGAAAGAATCTTGCACCTTTGGTTGGTGCTCTTATGAAACAAGGACTCTGGGGACTAGCATGGTGTTTGTGGGTGCCTGGGTCAAACGCCTGCCCCACAGAGCACCATGCAGATGGCCGAGCTCCTGGTGTGGGGTGATCTCCAGACAGTGTTTTCCAATGGGAAAAATGAGCTGCAAAGCAACACCTGCTGAATGCTTCCTTCAGAGTAAGAAGTGAGGGCATCCAATATAGACGGATACGCAGTGGGTGAACAGAAACACTGGGGGCGTTAACAAAAACCAGGAGGAAAATTTATTTCTGGGCGCAAGAAGCATGAGTAGAAGCAGCAGGGTTGGAAGTAAGCATACCTTTCATTTAGTAGTCACCTCTGAGTCATATTCAGAAATATTCAAAAATAAAACCTAACAAAGCTCAAGCTGCTTCATAGTAAGCAGCCAGTTTGGGGAACCTGTGTGAGCCAGCCAGCTTCTCTAATCCAGATGGACAGGCAGACAGACAGATAAACAGCTTCAAGGCCAAAGTCTCCCAAGGGGCTGAGGGGCCATGGAATCAGCCAGCCAGGCAGCCCGCCTGCCCCTGCTCCCCAGGCCTAGCTCAGCAGGCAGCCCCATGCCCTCTCACCCAGACCCCTGCTGGCAGGGAGCGCTCCACTCCCCAAGTCTTCCCGGAATAAGAGCTTTCTCTAAGCTCATTGCAAAACATCCTGGCTAGAGCTGCAAATGGGAATCCAGAGCACCCCCTGGAGAGAGGTAACTGACTTCCTGAGGACATTCCGGCCTGGTGCGAAGGCCTGCTGCAGGAGAGGGCAGGACGGGCCAGCTGCCCATTCCAGCCAGGCCTGGGCTCCACGGTGCAGCTGTGAGCTCCAGGATGCTGCAATTGGGCAGCGTAAGAGAAGAGAGCCCCTATGCTAAGGTGTCCTCAGCCCCCAGCCCTTCTCCCCAGGAGTACAGAAGCAGCACAGCAGTAGCAAAGCACTGGGCTGGCATTGGGGCCCAAAACAGCCACCACCATGCGTCACTTAGGCAGGCCCCTTCTCCTTTCTGAACCTCAGTTCCTCCACCTGTTTCTTTAGCACAGAACTCTGTTTTCCAATGTCATCTCACTTAGGACCTGGAATGTCAGATACATAATAAAATAAAATAAGGAAGGGGGTGATGGCAAGCAGAAGGATCAACCCATGCCTACTCCAGCCCTGAGCACTTCCTTGGACCCCTGGCTTTCCTCAAAATCCCTGGTTCTACCTCTTTTCAAATGCTAGGTGATCATGGGAACCCTGACTCCTGCTCTTTCTCCTCTCTTCTCTCTCTGAGTTATCTCAAGCCCATGGCCTACAGACTAGTCACTTTGCCAATGACTTTCAAATCTTCGTCTTGCTGAGCTCCTTACTCAAGTGCTTGCTGCCCACTGGACGCCTCCCCTAGAAGGCTCCAGGCATTTCACACATGACTTCTCCCCCTATATACCAGCTCCTATCCTGGAGTTCCCAGCCCAGAATGATGGTCACCAGCCACTGTAGCATCCTAACTGAGAAGTCTGGTCATCTCTTTCCCTCACCCTAATCTGTCTTGTCATTGAATGCATTGAAATCATCCCTTCCTCTCCAACTTCTCTCTGTTGTACTGGTCAGGGCTTGCCATCATCACCACCATCATTATCATCATCTTCAAACCACTATAATCATCAAAATAACCCTCAGCACTGTTATAACCATTATTGTCACCATCACTGTAACCACTACCGTCATCACGATCACCACCACCATCACCGCCACCATCTTACCATCATCATAGCCATCATCACCATCATCATCATCAATGTCATCATTATCCTTGTCCCTGCCGATCCCATCCTCTATATATGGGTGACCAACCTTTCTGTTACCGAAGTTATTCCTGAACCATAGATAGGGTCATGATCACCACGATTTGTAAGTGTGCTCAGAACAAAATCCAAATAGCTTAGTATTTGGTCATTCACAGTCTGACTCCAACCTAGTGTTCCAGGCTCATCTCCTTCCAAACCCCACCCTGTATCCCAACAACACAGGCCTTAGCCTAACCAAACACACAAAACAACTTCTACCTCTGTCTCAGTACTTGCTTTTCCCTCAGCTTGAAATTCCCATCCCCTTCTCTGACTTCTGAACCCTCCTAGTCCCACAAAGTCCAGATCTATGTCCCTGCCTCTAGGAAGAAAATTCAGTCTCCCTACCTGGGTTCCTGAATCTTTACCTAACCCCAGCTCAACTATCCAGTCAACAGCTTCTGACAACCCTATGACTGTGATAACTCCCCTGGTAACCCATGAATGACATTCCTCTGCTCCATACCAGCCTTGCCATTGTTTCATCCCAGTGCTGGTGTGGCTGAGAGGCACAGGGCAGGAGCCTAAAGAGAGCGCGATAAATAGGAAATGAGTAAGAAAGTTAGGAGGTATGAAGGCAGGGAAACTGAGGAAGACATTCTTCCCAATTGTATCAATAACAGACCTAGTATCTTTTATCCTGAGCCCAGCTCACATCCAATCGGACACTCCCATAGTGCCAAACTCCAGAAAATGGGAGAAGCCATGGGGGCCACTCCAGGAAGAAAGGTAGATCTCTTACCTCCTCTGGTTCCTCTTCAAACACAACCACCCTTACCTGACCCTCCCCTCATGGCAGGGTCTGTGAGTGATAGCAGAGGAAACATGGCACCAGAAGCCTAAGCTGTGGTACCAGCTCCAATGCCTGAGCCTGCCTTTGGTGCCATGTCCGGGTGCTCAGGATGGGAGTGAATTCATTCACTCATTCACAAGTGTTAACTGTGCTTCTACTAAGTGTCAGGCCCTGGGTGGGGGGAGGAATTCAGCAGAGGTAACTCAGATTCCTCCTGCCTTTTTGAGTTGGTTTTGACGCTGAAAACCAGTGTCACCATTTCCTACTTGGACCTCCTTTCCACTCTGCTTCCAAGAACTTGCTGCACCCAGAACATCCATATATTACTCTTCAAGAAAGGCATCCTTCCTTGTTGAAATGGACCTATGGAGTTCAGCTCCTTACAACATGGTCCTGGCCTTCAGCAATGACCTAAGGTCCCAGCCCTTCCTAGACCAGATAGGCAGAAGAGACACCAACCATGGCCCCAACATTCTCAAATCAGAAGACCTGCATCCTCATGTTGGCTCTAGAATATACTACCTTGCAGTGTGACCTTAAGCAGGAGTTGTGCCCTTTGCACTCTCTGGTAAAGAAGGGGCTCCTACCCGCAGGGAGCCCAGCTCCCTAAGCCAGAGGTGCTACTGGCTGCTACATCTAGGGTGGAGGAGCTAGAGCCTGGGTGAGGATGGATGAGAAAGAGGGACACATCTCTCCAGCCCTGCCCTCGGGGCTCTGACCACAACCCTGGGTAGGGAGGGGTTCTGCAGGAGAGGGGCAGGGCTTTGTGATGTCCACCCCCGCCCTCCTTCCTGCTCCTGACCTTTGTGCAGAGCACCGACCCCTGAGACTTGTGAAGATGTGGATCTTCACTAAGCAGGGCTCTCCCCTCTCAGTAAAACCTCCTCTCTCCAGAACTGGTGCCCAGATGACAGCCTTCTATTAAGAGTTGCCTTGGGGCCTGGAGTTCAGCTCCTTACAACATGGTCCTGGTCCTCAGCAGTGACCTAGGGTCCCAGCCCTTCCTAGACCAAACAGGCAGAAGAGACACCAACTCCAGGGGCTGGGGAAGACTTGGACAAAGGCCACCAGTGGCACAGAATACAGGAACTGGAAAGAGGCAAATTCAGCTTTTAAATGATCATCCCAAAGTGGAAAAAGGTCATGCTGCCCTCATTAAAGCATGAAACCAGACCGCCTGCATCCTGAACTCCACGCCAGCCTCCCAGGGTCCTCATGGCACTTCTTCTCAGGGAAACGGAGGCCTACGAGGAGCGCTCTGTATGAGGCACCTGGCAGACATGAAGCATGACAAGCCGATCCACAGGCTACCTGTGCTCTCAGACCCCTCTGGGCAGGGCCCACCAGCAGCAACAGCCTGTCCTTCCACTTCGAAGCTCAGTGCTCCTCACCGGGCTCTTTGGAGAATAGGACCAGGGTGGGTATGCGCTAGCCACAGCAGGCTGAGGGCCAGGCAAGACTACCTCAGTGAGAGGGAAGTGAGCGTAGTAATGTCCACCTGAAACCTTGTTGTCGAGTAACGACATGGCCTGCATCTGGGCTCAGGCTCTGCGCACACTCAACGCCCAACAGGCCAGAGCCAGAGACCACAGCTGGCCCCACCGTCCATGTCTGCTCACTCACTCACTCATCTGCCTCTTTCCAATCTGCCTCTCTCCCTCTCCCAAATCTCCTCTCTCAGTCTTTCCTATCCTCCTCATCTCACTATCCCTTTTTTTCTGTGTGTGTCTCAACATCGCTCTTTGTCTCTGTCTCTCTCTGTATCTCTCTTTTTCTGTGTGTTTTCTCTCCCTCTGCCTCCATGTCTCTCTATCTTTCTCTTTTCTCTCTCTCATCTCTCTCTACCTTGTCTCTTTGTTTGACTGGGTATGTGAGTGTCAGGGTCTCTCTCCCTTCTGAATGTTGCTAAGGACTTAATGTCTCTGCCCGTGTGTACAGTGTGTGTGTATGTGTGTGTGAGACCCCACTTTTGCCTTTTCTCTCTCTGGCCTCCATCCCTGCTGTCCTCTCTCTGGCCCAATCCATCCCAGGGCCACCCCTATAGCTGGCTAGGTCCTGGGCACACAGCCTAGAGAATGAAGCGGCCCACCCGGCCACCCCACTTCCCTGGTGTGTGTTTCTGATCACATCCGGTTGTTTGTTTACCTCTCACCCAGTGTTGCCTGCTCAGCTGAGAGCTCACTTTCATGTTTATTGCCTCATTTGCTCTTGACAAGGACTCTGAAGAAGGCAGAGGGGAAAGAGAGCAGGAGTTATTACTTCTCTCTATATGCAGAGGGAAGGCAGAACTCAGAGAACTCAAGAGACCCTCTAAAGTCACACAGCTGTGAAGGCCACCTTCTGGACAGGAGCATCAGCCAGTATTGATCAGGGCATCTATATACGGTGCCCAGCACTGCCTGACCGCCCCCTATGCAACTGAACACGCTGCTGACCCCTGAACTTCTCTGGATGTTCTGACCCAGATCTTCCAGATCAGCCAACCTGACTCCAAAGAGACAGCACGGCCGTCCCCGGATGTGCCAGGAACCAAGGCGCAGGGATTCCTGGAAGCCAGTCTCTGGAGACCACGACCTGACCCTGCAGAGTGCTGCGGGACAACGGGTCCCAGGTGGGGACCAGCAGCTGCTCATATGTGCTGACGAGTGCCCCCCACCCCCGCCCCCTGCCTCTGTACAACACAGCCCTGCACCAGAGTGCAGGGGAATCCTTTGTCCTGGCCTGGAGCACAGTCAGCTGCAGAGCCTCCCAGGAGGGATCTGCACTCCTCGGTCACTGGGGGTAAAGCTTCCCAGCACAGAGCCACTGCCTGCCGGGGGAGAGGGGGCTGCTCAGTGGCCCAGGGCCACCTCCAGCACCTCATGTCCCACTGAGCTCAGCCTGTCCTTCTGCCACCAACTTCTGACCTCTTCTCCCTCCTGGATCCACCTACCACCCAGCCAACCATCTGGGGTGATCAATGATTCCCCAAAACCTCTCACCCCAAGTCTACCTCCAGACCAAGTCGCAGGAAAGCCACCAGCAACAAGCCTCAGCTTCAAGCATCCTGGCATCATGAGCGCACCCCCTGGATGCTTCTGCCTCCTCCTAGAACTTGTCTTCTCCTTAGAATCACCTCCCCAAAAGAGAGCCAGCGGAGGAGGGTGACGAGGCGATGCTGAATGTGACAGCTCTGGTTTTCCTTGTTAATTCCTTATTGGTGTCTCTGTTTACCAAAAGATAGAATGGAACAGAATGTCCCACTTAGGTGGAGAAATCTGGGGACATTCACAAAACAGCAAAACATGACTACAGCAGAGAAGAAAGTATGTGTAACTGTGTTGCCTTTGAAGACCTGGAAGCTCCTATGAAATAAGGTTATGTTCATTTTTGCACCCGTAAGACCCACACGTAAATAGATGCACATGGGAGCACAGCCATTCCCACGTACTGACATTTCTACGACAGACTGCACATACCACGGCGGTCCCACACGACTATCACAGGCTAGCCCATGCAGCCGAGGGTGTCATAGGCCGCACCATCTAGGTTTGTGTCAGGACACGATGACTTTCACACAATGACAAAATGGTCTGCTGACTGTTTCTTAGGATCTGTCCCTGTCATTGGGCAGCACATGACCACGAATCCTCTACTCCTCTGCTAAGTGACCAAGTAGCAAGCTGCCCATCCCTGGTGTGTGGGAAGCTGAGCACACCTTGGCAGGGATGCTGCAGAGAGGGCTCTGGGAGAGTCGGAACACAGCCTTGAGCCTCCCCTCTACCTCCCCATGGCCAATGCATCCACTCCAATAGGAAGCACTGACTCTTGAGCCGTCTGTCCCCTGCACCCACACAGCCATCCCCTCCTGTCTGGTTGGCAGCAGCAGCTCCAAGATCTCCCCTCTCTCACCGGAAGCAGAATGGTCTTCCTGAAGCAGGAGTGCGCTCATCCTGTTCTCCTACCGCCAGCCCTCACGAGGCCCCGCCTGCCCTTAGAGTCTAGTCTAAACCCATGCTGTGGCTAACGCGGCCCTCCCCCTGGTCCTGACCACCTGCACTCACACCTGTGATGCCCAGCCAGTCGGAAACACCTGGGGCTCATGTCTCTCCTTCTCTCCTTCCCCTAGCCTTTTCTCTTCTACCTCCTCCTCCTCTTCTTCTTCTTTCTCTTTCTCTATCTCCCTCTCCCCCCATTCTCTGGTTCTGCAGACCCCCTGTCCTCTTGCTGGGTCACTCCCTGCCATGCCTGCCTGGCTGCCTCTGTTTATCCATCCCTCAAGCTCCCACCTCTCTCCCACACAGTCCTTCTGGTACCCCCACATGCAGCCTCAGTCTGAACGAGGCTCCTATAGAAGCCTCACAATCCCCATTGTGTGCCCGGTCTCACAGCCCCTCCGGTGTGGTATCACAGCCTCTGCCCTCCCTGGGGAATAAGAACGGGCAGCCAGGCCAGCCCTGTTGCCGAGACCCCACCTGCGCCAGCTGCATCGCAGGGGTCAGGAAAGGCTGGTTAAAGGCCAGGGATTGGGGAGCGATGAGGGGAGAGGGAGGAGGAGGGTATGCAAGCTGGTGGGGGCAGCCTTAAAGGTACTGCCCAACCTGCCTTCAAGAGGTCAGTGCTGGGACCAGCAGTTAGCATAATGGCTATGTCGCTGGATTCCCGTGTAGTTGACCGCGGTTTGAGTCCCGGACCTGGTGGCTTAAACTGATGCCGGGCGCGTGTGCGTGCACGCCCAAGATCCCGAGAGGAGAATGGACGAGAAGGGATTGCAGCGTGGCCATCCCCCCTGGGGGGTGATTTCTCGCTTTCTGTCTCTCTGTCTCTCTCTGTCTTTCTGGCGAGTGCACGCGCCCTATAGCAAAAACCTCTCCAAAAAAAAAAAAAAAAAAAAAGAGGTCAGTGCTGGCCACAAGGAGGGACAGCTGATCAGATGAGGCTAGAGGCCCCCAGAATAAATCAGCACACTGCTACCTGGGTCACCGGCTGCCCGGAGAGCATGGCTCCAGAGGTCAGGCCAGGCTGAGCCAGGTGGGCAGGGGCCAGCAGCTGTGAGCACCGCAGGCATCAACCCCACTGCCTGGCCTTCTCCCACCATGTTTCACATTAACTTGAATAAAGTGCCCACATCCTCCATTGCTCGCAAGCACCAAGGCCTCTCCGCACCATTTGGAAGCCATTGCAGCGAGGCTGCCTGGGCCCTGGATCTGGCCAACAGTATCTTTGAATGTTCAGGGCCTCACACGTACTCGCCAGCTGGTTCCCAGGAACCAAGGACTCAGAAATCCCCCTGTCCCCCCCACACACACTCTCCTCATACCCACAGGGCTGCAGGGCAGGGCTGAGAGGAAGGGAAGAATGGGGCAGAAGGATCCCAAGGCCACAGCTCCCCATCTGGACTCCTGGCCCTGGGCCTGGAAAAAGCCAGAATGATCCCGCAGAGTCAGTGTAATCCAGTCCACTTCTTCCACTATTCCTCCTGGCTCTCGCGAACGCCTGCCATGTACCAGAGCCAGTTCTAGGCATGACACACAGCAGCTTATTTAATCCTTGCAGCCACCCTATGGAGTAGGCCCTAGTATTATCTTTGACAGATAAGGAGAGAGAGGCACACAGAGACCGGAGAGGCTTAAGAACTTGCCCAGAGTCCCACAGCTGTGCGTGTACACCGGAATTCAAGCCCAGGCAAGCTGGACACTGACTATACTCCAGAATACGTCCTGAGCACTCTAGCCACACTGGAAGGCCCCCCAATACCGAGTCCTTCAAAACGGGGCAATGGGTCACCTTTGTGCCACAACAGGGAACAGTATTCTCTGCACTCCCACTCTGGGATCATCATGTGTCTAAGTGCTGAGAACTGCAAAAACTATTTAGCACAGGTGGTTGAAAAGTTGGCAGTCTAATAGATCGCAGTAGAAGGCTTTCTGGTGCCCTTGTTCACTAAGAGAGGAAAATAAGATGAAATGATTATGAGGAAACTCTACGCATGACAGGCACAGGAGCAGTGGGTCTGGCCCAAATAGAAGTTTTGTCTTACCCCAGTTCACAACCCCAAGCTGGTCCTTTCACCCCACTGAGCCTCAGTTTCTTCCCTTGGAGAAGGAGGCCAACCTCTTAGTGAAAAAGAAAGATAGATTAAAAGAGAGGGGAGAAGATTTTTTTTTTTAAGTAAGAGAGACCAACTCTATGACACAGCAGTAATGCCCTGCTCCCGAGAAGCCAGATCCCATGGTGACCATGGTTCAAATCCCCAGTTTGGTTAACCTAAAACCCTCCAGGTAAAATCCAGTGGGGCTGAAGGACTGGAGAAGGGGGATCAGGGTGGAACTAGACTGTGGAGGGTGCTTCTCTCTCTCTCTCTCTATGTCCTTCTCTCCCTCTCTCTCACACATGAATAAAGAAAGGGAGAGAAAGAGAAAGCATAAAAAGGGTGAGGGCCAGACCTGGCACATAGTAGGCATTTGGCAACGGAGCTTGAGCGTGGCTGCAAAGGTTGAGCAAACACCCTAGACAGAGTTAGGTGGCCTCAGGACAGACAAGGGGAGCCGGCAGGCCACCGAGAGAAAGAGAGCTGCAAGAGGCCCATAGAAAATGTGGACGCCTCAGGAGGGGAGGGGACCAGCCCTCAAGAAACAAAAGGGCAGCGCGACTGTGAGCCCACAGGTTCCCTGTTGGCTTTAAGCCACCTTCGAAGAGCCTTCCGAGAGCCCATTCAGCTGGGTGGTTTTATCTTGTGACAGCTGAGGGAAGGGGCTCCAGCTCCATTATCCTCCAACCCACTCTTGATTCACAAAGGAAATAGAATCTATCTGGGTTGTAAATCAGGGGCTGGTGACCAGGGAGGGGTCAGCCTGAATGACAATTCTCAAGGCACGTTTTACAAAGCCCACAGAGAGAAAGTCACTTTCTGCAGCCATGGCTGGCTGATGAGCAGAGGAGGAGGTGTCCAGAGCTGAAAGAGACGTTACTATCAGCATGTGTGTGTGTGTGTGTGTGTGTGTGTTGTTTTATATCATATAAAATCATCTCCCTGCACACCGACATTGAACAAATGGGGACTCTGGGACCACAAAAGGAGGAGGACCTTGCCAGGGTGTCCCTCCCTGAGGAGCTGTGGAGACCAGTGAGGAGAAGCACCCAGGTCCTGAGGAATCAAAGCCATCACCCTGTTTGCTGGGTAACAGGGACTTGTCCTCAGAGAAATGGAGAAGTGGGGACCAGCAGTTGGCGTAATGGCTATGTCACTGGACTCCCATGTAGTCGACCACGGTTCAAGTCCTAGACCAAGTGACTTAAACTTATGCCAGGTGCGTGTGCATGCATGCCCAAGATCCCGAGAGGAGAATGAAGGAGAAGGGATTGTGGCATAGCCATCCTCCTGGGGGGTGATTTCTTGCTTTCTGTCTCTCTCTCTTTCTGGCAAGCACACGCACCCTATAGCAAAAACCTCTCAAAAAAAAAAAAAAAAAAAAAAAGAGAGAGAGAGAAACGGAGCAGTGTTAGACTGCTCCCATTCCCACCACGGATAGGAATAAGCCTGGAATTTAATCCATGCCAGCCACCGCTCTCACATCTGACAAAAGGGAGCAGGAGTGGCTTTTATGGTTTTGAAAGTTGCTGGAAGAGACTGGGATAACTTGCAGCTAAGCACATTCCACTCCTGCCACCCAGCAGGTTCTCGGCAGGTGCCTGAGAACATTTCAGTGTTTTGAAATGCATTGTGGACAGCAGACATTTCTTGAGAACTCGGCCAGGTTGGGGTGTGGAGGCCTGGCATATGCCAAGGCCTGGCTGGGCCCTTTCTCCCTGTGGTCAGAAGCCATCCAAGAAGGTAGGACAGAGCTGTGAAGTGAGCACTGAGCCAGGGGCAGGACTTGGTAGTCAGCCAGCCCCACCACCAGTCCACCTTGAGGTCCTAGGTGAGGGGCTTCCCTCTCTGGGTTTACACTGGACCATCTGCAGAGTTAGACCTTGGGCATCACTGCCGCCCCCACATCACGGTATGATCAGGACACATCACTGCTCCTGTCTGGGCCTCCGTGGCCCACTCCGTGCAAGGGGGATAGCATCACCCCCTCAGGGCATTCTGTCCCCAGCCTGCTGTTGATTCACGGGGGAGAAAGAAAGGGGCATGGTGCTGGTACCACGTGTCCTGTTAGGGACCTCTTTCCATCTAAGTAAAATTATTAGACATTTTCTCAAAGACAGAGCAGAGAGATGTGAATCACACAGGAACCAAGTGTCCTCTAAGCACTAGACCCTGTGATTCAGAATCATGGCATCTCAGCCCTGCTCCCCGGCTACTCCTGACACAGCACAGACAGTCCATCAGTGGTGATGTCGAGGGTGCACAGTGGGGAGTGCAGACGCCAGGGTGGACACTGCCTCTCCAAGACCCCACTGTCACTCGGGACTCTGCTGCCCAGTAATGTCAGCCAGACCTCCCTGAACGCCAGGTCCCACTTTAGCCCCTGGTAAGCTCCTCTTCCCACCCGGCCATGGACAACTCAGACTCAGCTCTGCCAAGACCCCACTCATCCTCCTCTCATCCCGCCCCGGCCTGCCTCTCTCTACTGGCTCATCCCCGGCGTAACTCTGCTGTCCATGAAGCCGTGGATCCTGGCCCCTCTCCTCTCTCATTCCCCTACTAACTGAGCCCATGGCTCCATCACCCCAATCCTCTTGTCACTCCTCCTCCACGCCCAGTGGACAGCTGGGCCACTCCAGTGACCTAAACCCCTGCTTGTCCCTCGTTACATACGGATCTGTTTTCTTCTCTGGACTGGGAATTCCCTGAGAGAAGGGCGGTTTCTCCCTTGGCACTACACTCTCCAAACTCAGGGCATTGGTACTCACTAGGTACTCAGCAGGGCATTGGTACTCAGTAGGTACTTCTATAGATTACTCAAATAGCATAGATTATGGAGTTTCCCTGTGGAGACGTGAGGGACATCGGTGAGTAGGAGTCAAGCCAATGGTCCCAGAGATATGTGTTGAAACGATGGGGGTCCTGGCCCCCAGGTAGACTGACTCACCTGGCCCAGCCTCGGAGGGGTAGCAGAATGACACAGTGGTAAAGCGAGGTCCAAGCAGCTGGACAGGCAGCCAGCCAGATCTTAAAGGGCCTTGAATGCCACACTAAGGGCTGTGGTTTGCAGGGGCTGCCTTATTTACTTTTCTTTCAGACTTGTCTTTTAGGCAAAGAGCACTCTGACAGCACTTGAGGAAGACAAATTGTGAGACCAGACCAACACTTGGCTCTGAAAACCTTGCACCAGCCTTTCATGAGATCAGATTTCCCTGCTTTGGGCCAAACCCTTTAAAGCACTTTGGCATCGGGTAAAAGATTGCCAGGGCAAAGGGCTGGCGGGGGCACCTTGGACGGCGCCCAGGGTCAGGCTGGTACTATGCCCTGCTTCTGCTCTGATGCCCCATCCTGATGGCTCCTTTGGGCAGAGGTGGCCAGGCTGGGTACAAGGGGTAGGATGAGATCCTAGGGCACCACCTACCAATGACACCTGCTGCTGCAGCTGCGGTTGGTAATGCAAGCACTTTGCTGCTGAGGATCTTTGCAACATGCTCTGCTGGGGCAGACTTCACCTGCTGTGACCCTCACCTTCCGGATGCCCTGCTCCTGGCATCTGGGCCTCCTTCTAGATGCAAAGCAGCCAGTGGATTCTCCAGTCAACCATGGAATGAGAGCACGTGGAAGTTGTAGCAGGACAGCTGGGCCACTCCAGTGACCTCCACATCACTCCTGTTCACCCCTCCTCCTTGGCCACCCAGCCAGACTGCCCACAGCACACACACATTGCAGGAGCCTGCCAGGGACCTTGGGACCTTTTATTCAGAAATGCTTTGCGTTATTCACTAATGTAGACGCATAGGCCTCCTCAAAGACACTGCATCAGCTCTTTTAGAAATGCCCCTGGACTCCCCAGGCTGTGTCCGACGCCACTTCTCTGCACATCGTTCCTCAGCAGCAGCCCTGCTTACCTCTGTCTAAGCATCTGCTCTGAAATGACTGAATGACACACTGGCTGCGCGTCTTCCAAACATCTGTGTGATGCCCTAAGGTGGGACCAGGCCAGTGCTCAACCGGGTTCACTCGGCCCAACAGAACTAGATGGGAAGTGCAGGTTGGAGAGGAGAGGCCACATTATGGGGCTCGAAATCTTGTCAGCCAAGGTATGGTGGGCAAGGGGAGTGAAGCTGGTGGGCCTTGTCATGGTCCTCACCCTTGCCCTTGCATCAGGACAACTAGAGGCTTGTCCAAAACTCAGGAGCAGGGCCACCCACAGAGCTTCGGATTCAGCACGTCCATGCAGGGGCCCAGGGCCTAGCATTTCTGACAGCTGTCGCTGCTGGTCCTGGAGCCACACTTTGAAACCCCTCCAGGGTGAATAATGGTGACGCCAAGCATACAGAAGAGGATGAAGAAGCCCAAAAGAAAAAGAGGCTGGAGGGGTGCTGCACAGGACATTAAGTGTGAGCCAACTAGAGGAAGGACAGGAACAAGGAAGGGGAGAAGAGAAGGTCTGTAGCCAGAGCCTAGGAGGGAAGATAGCCTGGGTTTGAATCCCTGCAGGGCTCCTGACTATTCTTGAGCCGTCCACCAGCTTCCCCCATGGGGGAGGGGGGAAGGGAGGGGGACAAAGTCCCCTCCTGTGTGAAAGGCACAGTCCCATGCCCAGCCCACCTCCTTGAGAGGCAGGTGTGCCTTGCAGTGAGAACGATGAGAGGGTTTTGCAAACTGGAAGGCCCTCAGCAGATGTGAGGGTGATTATTATAATCTCCCCTCCCCCAGATGGCATGGTCCGGATTGCCCCCTCCTCCGCCTGCCAGGCCCCTCTCAGCAGTCCCCGGGGACATGAAGGGCCCAAGCTGGGCTCTGGCTGCTCCTAGGGGCTCCCAGCCAACCTCGGCGTGGGCCTGGCCTCCAGCGCACAACGCCTTTCTTCAGGTGCAGGGACCCAAGGAGCTGTCAGCGGGTGGCTCCTCTGCGGGGCACCTCCGCTAGCGGGAGGCGGGGGCCGGGTGGCGCAGGCAGCCAGGGAACAAAGGCCGGCTGGGAGCTGGCAGGGCGCCATCAGGGTTCAATGCACAATGGCCCGGGGGGCTGGCGGCTTTGCTCCTGGCCGGCATTTGCATAATGTCTGGGGCAGGAACAGGTGCCCGGTCAATAGGCGATTGTGAGGCTGTTCTGTCAAAAGAGAAGGGGCCTGTATTGAAGGCCAGGCTTGCCTATTGCAATGCAAATAGCATTCAAAGCAGACCAGCCTGGCCCGGGCTCCCGGGAGCTCCTGCTTCATGAAAGCCACCGAGCCAGCCCCAGCCCGGCTGCTGCCGCTGCTGGTGCCCGCTTTGTCTGAGGCCAAAGGGTGGCATCCCCAGCGGGGGCTGGGAGCCCACAGCAGGAAATGAGCGGGCTGGTCTGACCAACCAGGAGGGCTTCCTGGAAGAGGAGCTGATGTTGCTGAAGCTTCTCTGAAGAGAGCCCCAGAGCAAAGATGCTACTCTATTTGGGCATGCACAGTAAAAACTGCGAGGGCCCCTCATGCCGAGTCACTGCTCACTTCCTTTTGCGTGGCTCCAAGCCCTGAGATTCAGGGTCTTTTTGACACGTACTGAGTGTTCGCTTTAGACTGGAACTGTGCCAGCTGCTGCACATGATTAACTCGATCCTCACAGCAAATCCATGAAGTAGGGAGGGTGGTTTTCCTTTGGCAGATGGGGAAACCGAGGCACAGAGAGGTTAAAGTTTGCATGGTTGGGCCAGACTGTGGCTCTGGGATGCTGACCCACCCAGGAATGTCCCCAGTTCAATTCCTGAGACCTCCCTGAGTACTGTAGGCATCTGCTTGCCCAACTACCACAGCCAGCTGAAGGCTAGGGGTGGGATATAACGTCAAGACCCTGTTGGGACCAGCGGTTAGCGTAATGGCTATATTGCTAGACACCCATGTAGTCGACCACGGTTCGAGTCCCGGACCAGGTGTCTTAAACTCACACTGGGCGCGTGTGCGTGTGTGCCCAAGATCCCGAAAGAATGGAGGAGAAGGGATTGTGGCATGGCCATCCCCCCTGGGGGGTGATTTCTCGCTTTCTGTCTCTCTGTCTCTCTCTGTCTTTCTGGCGAGCGTACGTGCCCTATAGCTAAAATCCTCTCAAAAAAAAAAAGACCCTGTTGTCCTCCCTGCACCATTCTCTTACAGAAGAAAGAAAGAAACTAAAATGAAATAGTTTGCACAGCTGAAGACAACAAAGCTGGGAGAAGAACCCAGGCAGGTTGGCTCTAGAAACCAACATGATCCCCTCACTATTCAGGAAGGCACGCAAGGGCAGAGGGGAGCAGGAACTCCTAGCTGGACCAGGACCCGATTTCCTAGCTCCCTGCATTCCCTGGCTCTTACCTGATAGCCAAAAACATGTTGAAGAGGGGAAGTTCTTCCATCCAACTCAGGAACGGGCACAGTGCGTGACAGCACTGAGATTGTGATTTCCCCAACAGCAGAGATGAGGAAATACCCTCCTCGTACCTCACAGAACTATCCCAAGTCGTGGGACTTTCTCTGGGCAGGTTGTGAGGGTTTCTCAGAAGCTCGATCCAGATCCCCACTTCACCACTTACAAACCAGATGACCTCGAACAACTGACTTCTGCTCACTAAGCCTCGGTTTTCTCATCTGTAAGGTGGAGAACTATGGCTATTCACATTCCAGGGAAGCGAGGGGCACACGGGAACGCCTACCCCAGTGTCCACTCCCTTTCCCACCGTGCGCTGTCTTTGGGAGCAAAAGCCTCCAAATAGCCTGCCCCACCCGGTTCATGTGCAGCTGAAGGAGCACGGGCATGTGTGTGGGTGTGAGATGATTACACCACTTGCTTGCATTCCACTGACTTTGCAAGATTCATTTTTTTCCTTTTTTTCTTTTTTCTTTTTTTTAGTTCTTGAAAATGTTCAGGGAACTCCCCCATAGAAGCCATTACCTGGCACACAATACCTGAACTGCTTGAACCAGAAAAGAAAGGGAACTCCCTCTTGCACTGAGACAGGTTGAGGGACTCTCCAGTCTGGTCCCCAGGGCATGAAACTCCTGGTACCTCTCATCTAAGGAGTCAGAGAACATCAGGGCTCACTCAGCCAGCAGTGCACAAGGGCTTTCTTTTCCCAGCCATTCTGGTGTGGCAGTGGCTGTGCTGAGAACGATTCTGAAGCAGCATCCAAGCACAGAAGAAAAACTGCTGTTGTCTCCCAGCAATGTGCACTGGGGGAACAGGTGCAGTGTATCTGGAATGCATGTGTCAGTCTGGATCTGGTGGCTACATAGGAAAACCAAAGCCAGAAGACAGAAATGGTGTCCCCAAAGTCATACGGCAAGAAATATGGATTTATTGGGAACCAGCAGTTAGCGTAATGGCTATGTCGCTGGACTCCCACGTAGTCGACCGCGGTTTGCGTCCCAGACCCGGTGGCTTAAAACTCACGCCAGGCACGCGTGCGTGCGTGCCCAAGATCCCGAGAGGAGAATGGAGGAGAAGGGATTGTGGCGTGACCATCCCCCCTGGGGGGTGATTTCTCGCTTTCTGTCTCTATGTCTCTGTCTGGTGAGCGCACGCGCCCTATTAAAAAAAAAAAAAAAAAAAAAAAAAAAAAAAAAAAAAAACCTCTCCAAAAAGAAAGAAATATGGATTTATTTTAACAAAATACTTTCTGAACATTATACAATGAACTTGTATTAGTTTTAGAATTAGAAAATCAATAAAGTGTTTTCAGTTGAAAGGCTACTCCAAAATAAATAAATAAATAAATAAATAAATAAATAAATAAATAAATCTAACTCTGCTATCCCCGTAAGAAAAGCGGGCATGGACAGGTTGGGGTGAAACTGAGGTGTGGAAGGTGATATTAATGGCCAGGATGGCTATGTGATTACCAAGGTTACTGCATACATTTATGCAGTGCTTTAAAAGGTCCACATCCTATTTCATCCACTTATCCAGTTGGTCCTCCCCAAAATGCGGTAGAAGTAGAAAAATCAAACATTATTTAGTCTAATTTTGCAAGTGAAAAAATGAAGGCTCAGAAAGTTAGCAGGACATACCCAAGGTCATGGAGTGAGTTACTAGCAGGACTGAGCTGTGACCCCCGGTGATGGTCTTTAGAAGAAGTCATGATAAAGCCCTAGGGAGACTCAAGAGAACCCCAAGACCTTCCACTCCTAGCCATGGGAGTTGCATCATTTAAGGAGGCAGCCAACCTACCAGTTAGTCCCTCTGTGGTTTGTCCTCCGCCAGCACCCTACATAGACCTGCTCACACTAGCAGTGTGGGTCCTCCCAGAGGTAGACAGAGCATCCCCTCCCAACCCCCTCTGCTGACCTCAGCAGCTCCCTGCGACACAATGCACCCTTCTCCTCCGTGCAACCCACCCCCAGCCCTTAATTAAGCTAGCAAGTGGTTACCCTTCACAGCAGAGGCTCAGGCAAGGCCTTGTTCTCAAGCTGCCTATTGTCCTGCCCTGGCTACCAGTTCCAGCCATGACTGAACACCCATGATGCCCCAGGGCCTGGTGTCCGATAAACCCAACACCTGGACACAGCTAGCAAAAACACCAGCATCTAACAAGGAGATGCTGGGTTTCTTTTTATCAAGTGTCAGTAAAAGAACCACAAACCTTTTATTGGTCTGTTTCATGAGAAATCAAATAAACCCATAAAGAGTAAGAAAGGGACGCATGTTGTGGGAGAAAGATCTGGAGCCCACGGCAGGGGCGTAAGACCTGATTCTACCATGGACAATCTAGGCAGCCTTGTTGCCCGTTTGAGTCTCAGTTTAGCTTTCACAGTTACCAAATGGGAGTCATAGGAAAATGCAGATGAGGGAATGACAAGAAAACGCAAACCAAATAACGCAGAAATTTAGAAGAGGCAACATAATTGGAGCCAAATGTATCTCCTTCAGATCCCAAGAGGAAACCTCCTTCCAACCTTCTCTGTTACAGCCTGTAAGAAGGCAGCTGGTGACCTTGATATGTCCTTCAAAGAAGAAAACAAGTCATAAAGAAGCTTGTCGCTTGTCTTCCAATGGATGAGATCAGCCCTAGCTGCCTTGGCGGGGGGCAGATTTTTCAGAGGTTCACAGTGAGTTGGTGGAAGCTGGCTGTCTTAGCATCCACTGACCTTCATGGCCACATACTTGAAGTTAAAGGGACATGATGCTTGGCCACCAGAGTCACAGTTCTCAGAGACCTTTGAGCACACACGGGGCACACAGAGCTGCGTAACTAAAAGGCCATACATCGCAGGGCTGCAGTCAGAGCTCAGGCCCTGGAGATACGCAGACCCAAGTTTGAACCCTGACCCCCCAACCTTCAAGAGCTTATACCAATTGTTTCATTTTCCTGAGTCTCAGTTTCCCCATATGTATTAGAGTTAATTCCACCTACCTGTTAGAATTATTGTAGATGAAATGAGCAAATGCAAGGAAAGGCAAGGCAGGAAATCACTTTCCACAGACCATTTTCCACACCAATTGCAAGGAGTTCTTCCTGAAATATAAGCTAACCACGTCCTGCCCCTGCTTAGAACCCTCGCCGGACCCTCACCATGATGAAGACCAAGCTCTCTAATATGACATATGTGTCTTTTTTTAACCACCCTCCATGTTTTCACCAGTCGCATTCTTACCAAGACTCTCCCAAACAATGCTCCAACCACACCCAGTCATGGGATTTCCCCTGGTCCCTGGCATTGGTCCCTGTGGGTGCTTGCCCCCTGCCCTGTAGGCCCTCCCTCCAGGCCCCACTCTCAGTCCCCAGCCCCTAATTCCTGCTAAGAGAGTCAGGAAGGCTTTTCCATTGATTCTCAATTTTTTTTTAATTTAACAATATTTATTTTTTGAATTGGTAATACATTCTCAAGATACAAACCCCAAAAGGTACAAAGAAAGGCATTGCGAAGTCTCCCCTCCTACCCAGGCCCCCACCACCCCAGATCCTGGCTCCACTCTCTGGAAGCAGCCAGTGTTCACAGGGCTTGGTCTTCCTGAGGGAAATGCATAGAAGCAAATATCTATACACACGCGTATGTATGAAAATATACATATATATACTCATTTTCCTCACTTTCTCTAAGTGGTAGCATAATTTTTATTCATTCCATTAAGTACCTTGCACTTTTTCCTTACAAACGTATCCTGGAGCTCAGTGAACACTAGTACCTATAGGTACCCCCCAATACTTTTTTTTTTATGACTATGTAGATTTCAATTATATAAATTGCCCATAAATTATTTAGCCAATCCCCTAGTGATGGATATTTAGGCTGTTTCCAATCTTCGATGATACAGAAAATGCTCTGCTAACTAATCTTGCGCATGTACAGTAATCTCATACGTGGAGAGGTGAGATAAATTACTCCAGGCAGATTTGCTGGGTAGAGGCAGGGCGAACACGCAGGGCTGAGATGCTGCCAAATCACCCCCAAGAGAAGCTGGGTCTGATCCACCTCCACAGTGTCTGGCCCACTGCAGCAATACGTGTCTGTATCACCCTCATCAGCACAATCTTGAAGATCTGGGGGTGGGGCCAGGGGGTAGCACGTCTGTGCCATTTCCACCTACGCCTGTGTCATGAGTGAGAGCCAGCCTTGTGTCACACAGGATTGGTTTTAGAACCATTCGAATTCCCTTTCAGTGAGCTCTAGGTGTTTGTCCTCCACCTGGGTTCCTATTAGGTTGTTTATTGTTCTTAATGATTTGTAGGAGCTCTTTGTTTACCAGGGTGATCGATCTTTTGCTATGACTCGAATAGCAAACATTTTTGGTCCTTTGTGGGAAAGCTTCATAAAAAAGATGATACTTGTGGGAAATTGGGTACCTGTTCTCCATGCGCGGTGAATAGATTTGATGAAGAGTGATTGATGGACGGATTGAATGAATGAATGAGGCTTGTCTTGTCCTGCTTGTCAGTTAGCCACCCACCCAAATCTGCTCCCAACAAACAAATAGACCCAAGATCCTACCCAGGTTTAGTAACGGCCCACCTGAAGTAAAGTTCCCTAGGTGAGCCCGGGGGCCTTCTGGAGTCCCCTTTTCTTTCTCCTTAACACAGTCTCATCTTCCCTGGACAGACCTTAACATCAGCCAAAGCTCCACAGGGCAAGAGAGCAGAGCTGCGGCTCCCATTACAGAATTTATCTCCCTTGTCGGCCTGTCAGAAACAGAGAATTTATTGCCTCATTCACTTTGAACAAAACCTGTTTCTGGAGACTTTTATGATGGAGGAGTAAGCAAAAGAGGAAAGTGAGGGAGGAAGTGTCGATGGAAGGGATGTGGCCCAGAATATATATTCTCGTAGAGAAAAGCATTTCGGCAAGTGGCCAAATGTGGGCTCCGGGCATCTCTGGTTTCTTTGGCAACCTTGATCCCCCGGTGGGCGGAGTCACGCACCGATGTGTGCAGGGTAGAGACTAGTCTTCATGTCACAGAGACGAGAGGTGTGGCCTCTCCCTGACGCTCAAGTCCCTTGGGTTCTGGGTTGTCTCCTGTGGTCCTGCCACACTGGTTTCCTCTCTATTTTGTCAACAGACACCACTGGGTTTCTACCATGTGCCTAGAGGGCCTTCTCCTCCTGGGCCCATCCAGAGGAAAAGGAAAAGCATGGCAAAATGAAACCCTCCCAGAGCATTTGCAGTATGCCGGGCCCTGGGCTGATGTGCCCTGGGTGGTAGTCGCTGCACGCCACCCAATACCGCATGAGGTGAGAAGGACTGCCAGGATTTCCAGTTTACAGAGATGACTGAGGAATGACAGAAACACACCCACCTTGCCCAGGTCCCTGCCAAGGTGCGATCACAGGCAGTGTGAGCAAGCATCAGCAGAGCAGCCACTGCGCCCTCTGCACAGCAGGCATCACAGCTGTGAGAGTGTCACGTCGGGGAGAGCTGGGCCCACCGGGCAGAGGCAGGCTACTCAACAGAGGATGCTGGGACAGGCCTCTGGGAAGGATGCTCGCGGGTAGCTCCAGGAGGATGCAGGGAGGAGGCAGATGAGAACAAGGGCCTGTGGGACAGTAGGAAAAGCAAGTCCAGTGTGTCTGGTGGGTAGGAAGTGGTGCCATGTGGTGACACAGACAGGCTGGGCATGAGGGCAGGCATAGACATGGGCAGCTCAGACTGGCATGGACAGACATGCAGGTATGGGCAAGCATGAGCAAGCTGGGCATGGCAGACAAGGGCAGGCAGGGCCTAGGCAGGCAGGGGCAGGTGAGGGCAGGCTGGGCATGATCAGGCAAGAGCAGACATGGGCAGCTGTGGGCACACATGAGAAGGCTGGGCAAGAGCAGGCAGGAGCAGCTGTGGGCAGGTATAGGCAGGCCTGAGCAGGCAGAGAGGGCAGGCTGGGCATGAGCAGGCAAGGGCAGCTGTGGGCACATATGAGCAGTCTGGGCAAGAGCAGGCAGGAGCAGCTCTGGGCAGGTGTAGGCAGGCCTGAGCAGGCAGGAGAGGGCTGGCTGGGCATGAGCGGGCATGGCAGACATGGGTAGGCAGGGCCTAGGCGAGCAGGAGCAGATGAGGACAGGCTGGGCATGGCAGGCAAGGGCAGACACGGGCAGCTGTGGACAGCTGTAGGCAGGTAAGGATAGGCTGAGCCTAAGTGGGCATGGCAGACATGGGCAGGTATGGGCAGGCACGGGCAGGCCTGGAGTGGGCCTCCCCTCCCCTCTCCCATCAATGATCTCCCCACCCTCAAGATCTGCCTCCCTTGACTCTTTCTATAAAGTACCTACTTTTCCTGACTCCCCACTCCCCACACTCCCATTCAGCTTTCCTTCTTTCCCTCATTCACTCATCAAACCCACCCAGAGCCTTGCTGCATGCCAGGCACCGCACCAGCCTCTGGGAATACAACCATTAATAGGCGCATGAATAAATCACGGCGCCTTCTGAAGAGAGGAGCAGTTCTAAGTGTTATAATAAAGTGCTGTGTGAGTGCAGAGGAGGGAGCAATTAAGGCGGTCTGGGAGACGAGGGTGAGCAGTTCAGGAGGGCGCTTCTAAGGCGCTGACACTCCAGCTGGGCCTGAAGGGTGGCAGGCAATGGCGCGAAGGGCACTTTGAGCCCAGCCCGCTGCCCGGCAGACAGAGCAGGCTGCGTCCCGGGACACATGCAGCCTGTGAGGTAGTCTGAGCAGAGCACTGAGGGTTCAAGTACCCAGGAAGGAAATGGGGCTTCTTCCTCAAGGCTGGGGCATGTTGGTGGGGACAGGGCTATTCAGGTCCGATAAGCAGGCCAGGAGGGCCCTTTCTAACCCTGGGCTCCCCAGCTCACCCCCTTCCAGCTTTTTCCTTCTCAGCACTTACCACTCTCGTATAGTTTACTTAGGGTCACTTGTATAAAATACCGACTTCATTGGCTAAGATGGGGGAATAGCAGCAGACTCAGAATTTAACCTGCTCCACATCCCCATTCACCTTGGAGCGACACAAGGAGAAGGGTTTACAGTGTGTTTGGAGCATTGCCCCATGCCCAGCACTTACAACAGTGCTGGCACGGGGCACCTGCTCGGCAGGGATTGCATGCGAGGCAAAGTGAATAGGGAGGGACCGCGCATTCCTCCTGCCCGCACAGGGGCGCTCCCAAAGGACAGAGATCATGAATTCAACTAGAGAACGCAACCGATCGCCTCCGTTCTTCCTTCCTAAGGGACTCTGAGCAGGTAACCTGCTTTTTGTAAGTGTTGGTCTCTTCTTCAGTAAATAAGAGCAGAGGCCTCAGTGTTTGTCATTAGGAAAATTAGGGAAAATGTTCCTGCCCACGTTCCAGGTGTACAGTTGGTGCCCCATAAATTCACCCTCCCCTGTTTATACACCATGCTCTGTTCTGCCCCCCATTCATAAAGACCCACTGCATCTAGTTTTTCTGCTGTTTGTTGAATTTGAACATTGACATATTTTGAGTTTGATCAGAGAGAGCAGCTACCCACAGTGAGTGGGAGTGTGATATGGTGGGACACAGGGGGAGACACTAAGCAACTCATGAGGGCCTCGGTCCCCTCTGACCTGGCCTCTCCCTGGCTGGTGGCTCTGAGAAAGTCACTCAGCCTTTCTCGTCGACTCCTGCTCAGCAGTGAGAGAGAAGCAAGCCAGCCCACTCCAGGTTCTCCCAGCCCATCTGCTTTACACAGATAGCCCTTGAAAAGTCCCCGTGCTCTCTAGGATCAGAGCTGCACTGGATCCTAGCAGCAGAGGGGCATGTGGTCGCCTGGAGGATGATGAGCACACGGAGGAGCAGAGCCCAGCATCTGCGCCCCCACCTACACCCTGCCCCTCAACCGGCCTCCCCGGCTGCTGTCTAGTGGGATCCAGCAATGGCCAGGAGCCTCTCTGAGTCCCGACTCTGCCAGACTCACACAGAACTGGCTTCCAGAATATGCCGCTGACAAAGTCAGGCTTCCATCATGGGGCCACCTCCACCCCCACGAACACTGGAGGTCTCTGACATGTGACCACTTTGATTCCTCGTTGTGACCTAGCCACATTTTGAATCAGTCTAAAAGCCAAACATCTGATTTTTAGCTCTTTCTTCATAATCATCAAGTAACATGCATAACAATTGTCCCCGCCCGCCCCATCTCTCACCTGTTCCACAACCTATACCATGGCTGTCACCGGGCCCTACTCTTGGGATTGGGGCTCTCAAAGTGTGGTCACTGAACTGGTAATAAAACAAGAAAAAGAGGGAGAGGCCAGAGGTGGCTGAGAGCCATGGAGGGGGCAGGGATTCCTTTTGGGCACATTACCTGGAAATGAAGGTCAGTGATTTTCATCCTGATCTAGGGAGTTGGATACAGCCAACTCAAACACTCTCCTCTGTGCCTTCCAGGAGACTCGCCCTCTAGACTGGGCAGAGCTGTAGCCTACTAACCCAGGCAGAACCCTAGAAGGTGGTTCTACTAGTATTACCCCATTTTACAGATGAGAAGGTTGAGGGTCAGAGAGTGGAAGAAATCGGCCCAGGGTGGCCCAGAAGTGGAGGAAATCCAAACGCAAGTCCCAGGATTCATGATTCAGAGCATTTGGACCACCCCAGCAGGGGTACCTCCTGGTGTCCTGGGGCAAAGACAGCCGTGGCAAGGGAGAAGAGGAGCAGTCGCTCCGGGTGAAAACAGATAATGCACAGAGCCAGCAAGAAGGAAGGAATCGTTTGATGTAGTCTGAGACAAATGCACCCGATCGCCTCTTCCAGCAGGCAGAGGCTTTGGCGACAGTGACAGTCCCTGTCTGACCAAGTCAGCACACCCCGGTGACCACAGAGAACCGGAAATCCACTCAAACCCTGTGTGCTAACCCGCCGGCCCATCCTGTCGTTGAGACGTCAAGGTAATCGTGCTCCTCTGTCCATTAGACAGATTTATTCCGAGCAGCAGCAGGAGCCCGTCGGAGCCCGGTCTCAGCACCCCGCATCAATCCCAGCACGGGGGCAGGTGGGAGGCAGAATATATGTAAGGTCATTTGGAGAGGGAAAAATCATTCACAGCACTCCCTCAATCGCCGATCGCCGCTTTGCAGCGATTGCCACCTTCTTGGCCCTAAATCAAATTCTGCTGCAGGAAGCAAACTCAATCTTCTTTCTCCCAAGTTTTGCTTTTTATGAGATCGGCAATAAATTGGGGTGTGGACAGAGAAACGGCGCCAAAGGTCGCCAGAATCGTAGTGTGCCCATGCAGCCTGGAGAGAACGAGGAGGCGAGCGATGGGGGGTGGGAGGACAACACGAGCACGGAAGGGGGCTCGTTGGTGACGAAAGCGTCCAGATGGCCCAGCTGTCCATGTGATGACAAGCGCGGCAATGAGTCAGTACGGAGCGAGGCACACAGGAATGCATGAGCCAACCAAGACCTATTCCTGACTTCATGAATCTTTTACTCTAGTTAAAGAGAAAGCACCTCGCCACTGGCTTGTTATAGGTAAACAATGAGAACCATAATGCGGGCATGTTGCCGCCTGTAATTATCACAGCCTGGGGCACAATTAAACCCTCCAGGGTGTCAGAGTTGCTCCCTGAGATGAGGCACTGTTTAAACTCCCTGCCCCCACAGAAAGGCCTTGTGTCTGCAGGCACCACCTCTGGGGCTCGTCCCTGTTCGCTGCAGCAGTTTCTCAACCTGGGCACTATTACACCTTGCAGGGAGCTGTCCTGTGTATAATAGGATGTTCATCAGTACCCCAGCCTCTACCCACTAGATGCCCGTAGCAGCCCCCCAGTCATGACAATCAGACAAGTCTTGAGACATGGCCAAATACCCTCTGGGGGGGCACAACTGCCCCTGTGGAGAACCACTGCATACAATCTCTGCTGGGGTCTCAAATCTCCTCGGACAGTCCACTCCTTCCTCAGCCCCAGACCTCTCTGCTAAACTCCCTACTCAATCCAGAAGGCCAGCTGTTTGCCAGATCGGCTCTTCCAATGCAGTATGGCCTGTAACGAGAGGCTCAATCCCTCTTGGACACCGCCCTCTGACCACACAAGTGCTGTTTTCTCTGACCACATGACTCGGAATCTTTGGCAATGGATTCCTTCTCTGTGTGTAACCCGAAGGAAAATATATGCAAGTATCTCATTGATAAGTGTCCATGATAACAACCACCATCTCCTGGGGCTAGAGTAGGAATGAAATGATGTTCTATAAGAAGAGGCAGCTCTAGGGTCGTTTGCCACGCGCTGAAAGTGCAATGGATGTTTACATACACATTTTTAAATAATTGAGTCATAGACACAAAGGTGTTAAAACATGGCCGGGTGACATAAGCAAAGGGAGCACTGCGTGTCAGTACAAGAGATGGCACTTACTAACATGGAGGTAGTGGGGTAAGAGAATCAATGGCTGGACGGATGTAGGATCGGTCCCTATTTCCAGGGAATGATGGCATTGTCAGTGAGTGCCTGTCACAGGCCTTCTTGATATCCCTCTGCTATCCCCTCCAGGGGAATCTGTGTGTGGCTGGTGCTTAGCGAAGTCCTATTGGTCAAACACCAACAGTGAATGACCATTTCTTTCCACGTCTATCTGAGAAGGAAGAAGGAGAAGGACTGTATTTACGAGTTAAATGAGAACAGACTTCAAAAGAACCAAACTAGGAAATCACAGCCAGCTGCCTGGCAAGGATGTTAAACCAGCAGAGCCTCAGGGCCCGGGGACTCTGTTCTCCAGGGGCAAATTTAACCCACATGTTTTGCCAACTCCAAGGAACAAGATGGGTGAAACGGAATTCAGCCTCTATAAAAGCCAATTCTGAGGATGTGTCCTGCTCCTTTGAAGAAACGAGAATTGCGTCTTAGCCCACGATGTCCAAAGCAGAAATTTTCTGCTAAGATTGAGACCCCGTAGAAGGCTATAGCCGCCATTAATGGCATGGCCTGCAGGACATTTACTCTCTGAGAATTCCCTGGCTCTGTGCTTGCTGGAATGGGACTTGGTCGCTGAGGGCTCAAGCTTCCCAGTGGCCCCTTGGCTGAGTTACTGTGGTCAAGTCCTTTTCCCTCTCTGGGCTATTGTGGGTTCCCTCATCATTAACATGAGGGACTGGCTTAGATGATTTCAAAATCCTTTCCAGAAATAATATCCTATAGTTTGAATCATCGCCCAAGGTTTAGTTCTAGGCAGTGGTTTGTATGTGTAGGTGCATGTAGGTGCATGTGTCTGCACTTGTGTGTGCCTGCGCCGCACTTTCACTTGATTGCCAATGTCTCACATCACATGCCAACAACAAATACAGATTGTGGAGACTTCATTCTAGCACCCACTGCCTCCTAAACCAATAAAGACCCCGAGAAAAGCATGGCATGTCTAACACACATAAATACGCTTGGAAAGCTTTTCAACCTCGAAGGCCTTTCTTTTTTCCTCCCTGGCAGGTATGCTAAATGTGTGCACATAATTCTGTGACAAATACTGTATACAGCTGTGCTTTACAAAATCAGGTGTCTCATTTACCCAGGAAAGCTGATGTGCCATCTAATAAACAAGACTTTGAGACTTTTTTTTTCTGAATAATTATGTTCTGATGGTTGCATAGATCACAAGAGAATCAAATTATTTTGATACAGCCAAAAAAAAAAAGCACAGAAGTATTGCCACTAGAATTCCAGGGGAGTCCTGGGAAGGTGGCTGCTTTGATTCTGTATAAATAAGAGAATAATTTGAAAACCCATTGTTCTCCCCATCACAGTGTAGACTGAATGTGCTATTTAGGGTTTATATATATATATATATATATATATATATCATATATATATATATATAAAAGGCTGTTACCTAAACCTTCTAAATATCTAGATATTCTCTTACCTTTATCATTTCCCCCTGCATTGTGTATTCCACACACCTCCAACCATAACTGACCTAAAAAATAAACAAATGCCATGGTGTCATTCCTTGCAGAGGTCGAAGTGCAAATCTACTAGCATGGCCTGCGGGCTCTGCAGACGCCCTGTCTGGCCCCTCCTTTACCGCCCACCTCACCTGCACCTTCGCTGGAGATGCCCTCTTCTCATCTGCAGTCACGTGGCACCTCTCCTGGTCCCGCAGTACTCACATTCTTTCTTTTAGGCCCCAAGCCTTTGTCCCTGCTGTTTCCTCTAGCAGAATTGACTTCCTAGCCCTTTATTTCCCTAGGAAACTCCCATGCCTCTTTAAGACCCAGCTCAAACGTTTATTCTTCAGGGAAGCCTTTCCCAAATATCCTCATCCACTTGGTCAGCAAATATTTGTCATGGATCCCCAGTTCCAGGTGTTAATGAGTCAGAAATCAATAATGAGGGAGACACCTTGAAAGCTTGGAAACCAGAGATGTTTCCAAGGAAGCAAAACAGCAGTCCTGAGCTCAGGGCCTGCACACAGTGGCCGGCCCTCAGTGTCGTGGAGTAGCACTGCCGCAGAGATGGAGGAGTGATTCACCTGGGTCACTGGGAAGCTGAGAAATCCAGGAGCTAGTGAACGCAGCTACAGGCAGGGTCATCTGCTGTGCCATCAGAAATGCCACCACGACCTGGGTGACTAGTCCAGCTGCTGGCACTACCAAGGCCCAGGATGGGGCCCTCAAGTGAAGCAGAGCTGGGTCAGGAGCTGGTCAAGCGGTAGAGGCAGGAAGGTGGAGGTCTCCTAGGTGCTTGGAGGAGGCCTGCTGAGCCTCACTCTGGGGAAACAACAATGGACTCCTGCAGGGCCTCAGGGAGGGGGCCAGACACCAGTCCTCAGTACCTTAAACAGCAAATGAGTAGATGGTGGGCATCCCCTGTGGGCAGAGGCCCCTTGGCCTAGTGCTGGAGGCACATGGTTAGCTCTGAGCACCAGCCTGCTGTGTGGCTAGGTGAGTTAGCAAGTACATGACTGAGTGAACTAGGGCCAGGGTGCAGGGATCCCCAGGCTGTCAGGAGAGCAGCACTTTGCTTTAGTATCTCCTTCAGTTTCCCTTTGAAAGAGAAGTCTCCAAGGCTACTTGTCAAGGACAGTGAGATGGGAGACAGGTGAGAGTGGGAAATGGGACCACTCGAAGAAATAAGTCAGGGGTCACCTTAAATTGTTTCCTCTTGGACTTACCAAAGAAAAAAGGGAAGTAGTCTATCAGGGTTGTTTTTAATGAGATGCAGCCTAGCAACCCCCCATGACATTCTGCAATGGGGTTCTATATACTCTCAATAGGGTTGCTTAAGGGCATGACCTGTGCCCCCACCCTACCTCTCCATAGGACACTTACTGACTTAGCCCACTAGCAAGCTTCTGGCCAACGTCTTAGTTCCCAGATGCTTCTCCTAGTAGCAAAAACACCCTTTTTCAGTAGACAGAGGACATTGGCCAAATAGAGCCATGACCCAAGCCACAGCTCAAATGCTCTAAGGAAGTCCAGAAAACTCTGTTCCTAGCACGGGGCTGTCTCACTCCCTTCTCACTTTCAAGCAGCTTGGGAAAGCACTGTGTGGGAGTGTGCATGCCAGCCAGGCAAAGGATAATTCTGGACCCCCGTGAGAGTCCAGGCAGAGAAGAGATGTAGTGAGGAGTCAAGACCAGCCCAGATGTCCGATCTCGAGAGAGGCTCAGACTTGTCTCTCCTGCTGGGCAGAGAGAGCCCCATGGTGGCCACTGGGTCTATGCAGAGTCCATCACAAGGAAGAGAGTCAAGGAAATGACTCTCAAGGCATTGAGAGTCAATGGGGGCGGGGGGAGTTGCCTTGAGGAGGACTGAGGCACCAGGATGAGGAGTCTCTGAATTCACCAGGGCCTGGGGAGCCATGAAAGCCTCTGGAGCAGAGGAAGCACATGACATGGGGGGCTGCAGGGAAGAAAGGAGCAGAAGAGCAATGGGAGGAGCACGACCAAACACGGGAGAGCCTGCATTTGAGCTGCAGAGCCAGACGCCCTGCCCCAGGCTGAGTGCCGAGTGTTCCAGCTGCACAGTCTACCGACTAGACCCCCATGGTAGCCTTGCAGAGTAGCCAAGGAGCTGCCTCCCTGGAATGCACCTTGTCTCAGGAGTAACAGGTGCCCAACAGCAAGTCAGTGCTGCAAGGGGAAAAGGCCTGCTTTGCATGCGGACAGTTGGGGCTGGGGCCTTGCTGGCGTCACGCTAGTCTCGTGACAGTAGGTAAGGTCAGGCTTAGATGAAGCCCAGCACCCAGTACAACAAATTGCCCATGGCATGGACTGTCTGGGTGTGTGCAGAATGAAGTTTCCTCTGTCTCTTTGACCACTGGTCCCCTCTCTGCAAAATTCCCCATGTTAGGGTGACATTTGTGGTATACTTGGAACACAGTAGAAGCTCCAGAAATGACTTCATGATTCATTATCCCTCATGGGTAAGGAAAGGAATCTGTAGATCTCAAATTGTGAGAGAACCAGTAACTAATCGAATGTCTAGACAAGAGCTCTTTAATTTTACAGCATTTTATGTTCCAAAACTTGCCCATGTCCTTATTTCATCTGATAAACCAGGCTGCCTATGGTCAGCACTGAAATCAGCCTCAACAGAAAGTTGCAGGTTAGAGGTGGACCAGGCAGGGGCCGGATGCCTTGCCTCCCAGCCCAGGAACAGCCCGGGCCTATACCACGACTTCCCTGGTACAGAGCTCGTAACACAGTGACATGGTGCTTGAGGGGCTGTCTTCTCTCAGACCAGTTCTCTAGGGGGGAAAGGAGCTAATTTAGCAAGACCAGAGGCTGGGAAGCAGGTAGGCCACAGACACCATGTGCAGAGCTCAAAGGACACACCAGTTTGGCTTTGGTTGAGTTAGTTCCCATCACTAAGGAAGTGTGGTGGCCCCTAGTGACTCTAAGACCCTGTGGGCAATGACTCTGTATTCTGAGTAGTCTCTAGAGCCCGTCCAGGAGTTGGTGGTAAGTCCATCCTTCCAGGGTGATATAAGTCAAGGAGCAGAGGCACAGCTCAGTCAGGCAAGTTGGTTTTCACAAAGAGGTTCCAGGTGCAGGACCTGGACTGATGAGGGAAACTGAGGTAAGATCCCTATTGTACAGTTTGAGCCAATATAGTTTACCCCAGCCCTGCAGAGTCTGAGCCAAAATCTGTCTAACTAGTTCTAAACCTTTCTGCTTGTGGGGCTGATGCTTCTGAGGCCTTCCTGTCCCCTTGGGCTTGCCTAGACCCTCCTCCAGGAAAGGAATATAGTGGCTGGAACAAGCCAGTGTTTCCAAAAGTTGACTTGTCAAAGAAGCCCCAACTCATACCACAAGCCCAGGCGAAGCCCCACGAGCTCTCTAAGCAGGGTTGGATGCCTTTGAGGTCAGATGGTGTTGGTCTTTATTGATAGTACAATAAATTCTGCAAGCTGTAACTTGCAAACATGCTCCTTAAAAACGTTAACTTCTTGTTCAGGATATCCTCCCATGGCCAACCAGTTTACCCATCTGGTATACCCCTCCCTAATCATGTGTCCATCAAAATTCACCTCCTCTTCAGTACTTAGCTCACATTCCTTAACTAACTTGATTTCACCCCGTGGTGACGCCTTCCTTGAGGTTCCCATGGTTCCACGTGCAGTGCCCAAGAGAGGCGCACACTGATGGCCTTGTCCCCTGGATGTGTGGCACAAGCTGACTGAGCCCTGCTGGGGGAGTGCCTGGGGACAGGATCCGGCTTGGTTCGTCTTCAGTCACTCTTGAATGTCTTGTCCATTAAGGCTGGATGACTATTTCTGGAATGCATTTATTGTTGAGGAAGACTCATTTTTCAGTGAAGAGAATCAACATTTGGGTCCCAGAAGAACTGTGCTGTTGTTTTGAAAAGGAGTGGAAATTACTGACCTTCAAAGCACTTTGAGCTGAGGGTGTGTCTAAAACAAAACAGAAAAAGGAGATGAGTGAGGGTGGGGAAGGGACAGAAAAACTTTCCAGCTTTGATGTCACACCCAGAAGAACATCTTCTCAAGCCAGGAGGAGGTGGGTTCAGTGCGGTAGGAGCAACACCTCCTTCCTCTTCCTCATGGTCTTTTGAGGCACTACTGGATGCTCAATCACGTTTCTCTCAGGGTAGGTGTGGGGGCTGGCATGCTCTGAGCAGATTCTCCTGCAAAGGGAGCCCTGGGTCCCTGGAGGAAGGCAGAATGTGAGTGGGGCTCAATCCAGCCAGGCCAGCAAAATGGTGCACACGGCTGGATGGCTGCATCGATCTGCCGGGAGCCAGAGGAGGGCTGGCGGGGCCAGGCCTGCTGTGCTCAGCAGGTATCTCGTCTGCTCTCTCCTTCGCCACACAGTGCAGCCTTGAAAGAGTCTGTTTGCAATTACAGCTTGTTTTGATTATTAGGTCAGAATATTCATCTCCATGGGCTCATGATAAAAGGCCAGAGCAAGACAGCATTTCTCATTCCAGACTAAGTCTCCCTCTGTGTGTGTGTGTGTGTGTGTGTGTGTGTGTGTGTGTGCTTTGCCTTTTCCTTGTTTAATGAATGTATTCAGTTCTTGACTCCAAAAGGGTGGTGGCTCTCAGAGGCAGTCCCAGAGCCCGTGGAAGCAGTAACCCTGCACCATAGGAGTGGGAGGCCTTGGCTGCTCCCTCGGAGCCCCACCCAAGGAGGCCGGAGTGGGCGGGCTTTTGACTCATCCAGAAGGCAGCCGGCTGCTGGGAGCAGAGGCTGGTGTGGGAGAGTCCTCAAAGCCCAGGCCAGGAGAGACCTTAGAAATTAATCTTTCAAGCCCCAGCATAAACATGGTTGACTTCACAGCATCGCCATCAAACAGTGAGGCAATCTACACTTCCATTCCTCTAGGGATGGGGAACTCACTACCTCCTCTGGCCACCTGGTTCACTGAACATCAATTCTTGGCATCTACGACTTCTCTAGAGCAATACCAGGACTTCAAAAAGCTCATGGGAAAATACGGAATTAAAGTGCAAGCTGTTTTGTGCAAAAAGTTTTCTTTTTTGGGGAACCAGCTGTTAGCGTAATGGCTATGTCGCTGGACTCCCATGTAGTCGACCGCGGTTCGCGTCCCGGACCCAGTGGCTTAAAACTCATGCCGGGCGCGTGTGCGTGCGTGCCCAAGATCCCAGGAGGAGAAGGGATTGCAGTGTGACCATCCCCCCTGGGGGGTGATTTCTCGCTTTCTGTCTCTATGTCTCTCTCTGTTTGTCTGGCGAGCGCACGCGCCCTATAGCAAAAACCTCTCAAAAAAAAGAAAGTTTGTTTTTTTTTTCAGTTTGTACATGGTTTTTTGTAATATGCACTTTCCATGAGCTTCATGAAGACCCCTCATATCCCCGTTTCTTCACACGCTGAGATTGATATGGATTTAAATCTTACCACCGTCCTGAGTAAATGCATTGCTCCCAGCATGGTCTAAACACCTGGAGCAAGCAGGACTTCACTTCCCTCCTTCCAGGCAGCTCCCTCTCTCTACATAGTGGTTATGCTGCTTCTTGACAGATACTGTGTTAGACTTTCTAGCCTGTAGGAGAAAATGCATTTATAGAGTGTGAGTATAATGGGCTCCTTCTTCCCCTGCATCTGTCCTCACATCTAGCCCCTTAAGATAAGTTCCTGGGTCTTCACTCTGTGGTTCTGCAGAACCTCGGGAATCTTCAAGACAAAGATGAAATAGGGTGAAAGTCCCTGTGCACTCATAGAAGTTAACAGGCCTTCCTCACTGCACAGATGCAGTGCCTGACTTCTGCAGGGAGAGACAGACAGATAGATGGACAGAGACACAGACATGTCCAGCAAGAGAGACAGAAAGACAGAGATGCAGAGACAGAGAGAGATCTGGATCTCTCAAAGACCCTGTGAGGGCTTACGGAGATCTTTCTCATCCACCTTGGTACCAGGACTCTGGGAAACAGACACTCTTGTTATCTATGTAATGACCAATTTGCAAAACTAAGGACAAAGCTGAGGCTGAGAAAGGTGAGGTCATTGACCGGCAAAGGCTGGGCCAGGAGGCAGAGAGGCTCTTGAAGACAGAACCTTACCGGCAAGTGGAGGAGCAGGCCCGGCTGAGTGAGAGTTTTAGATGGCAGGATAATATAAACATGATCATTTACTGTCCAGACCAGGTCTCGGGGGGACCAAAAAGGAGCACTGTTTGTGTCTACGCAGGCCACAGGTACAAACCAGGACCATCCTGGCAAACATGGACATACAATCCTCCTACTATGGAGGCTCCAAGGTCCAGTCCCTCCTCTGGCTCTAATGGCACCACTTGTAGGTCTGAGGACAACTCGCAGATTCCTTTCCCTCCAGCTCAGACCTTCCAGAATGCGAATGGCTCTGCCCAGTTACCCACTGGACATCTGGATGACTTGCAGCCCCCCCGGGTGGCCCTCCTCCAGTGCAGCCCTGTGTGGCTCTTGGTGGCATGTGGGTATCTGGTGTGCCCCACGATGCTCACATGGTAAAGGCAGCTTCAACACCAACTCACAGCCCGGAGCTCAACCTCGCCACTTGCTGCAGGTCTCCACCAGTTCTGGCTGTTGCCATCTCGCCTGCCAGGCTGACTCCTTGGGCTGTTCACCTATTGGAGATGGATGGCCATGCTTCATTTTCTTTCTCACTTCCAGCCTGATTTGGGGTTGAAGTCCCAGTATCCCTGGCCCTAGCTTCCACCCCACGTCAGACCGAGGCTCGGCTCACCTACGCCGTTCTCTCCTGCCCTGACCTGGTTCCATCGTGTTCACTCACCCTCACCATCCTCACCACCCTCACCACTCGGGCAGACATGCCCAAGTGGAACCCCCAGCCTCTTGGGGGCTCCATCCTCCCTCCTGATTCCTGATGTTAGTGAGACACCACCAGGAAGCCAGGCACTAAGGTGAGCCCTGTTGGTCCCCAGAACCGTGACTATGTGATGATAGCAAGTGTCTTCCTATTCCTTGGGAAAATAACTACTATGTCTAGGGATCATCCGCATCATTCTTGCCACATCCCCTTTTTCCCACGCACAGTGCTTCCTTCAGGGCTGGCCCATGCTCAGCTCTCAGCCATCGTTTGCTGAAACCAAAACCTAGAGGACCGTCTGGCTAGCCCAAAAGCCAGAGGAGGCCCAGCCGGGAACTTTGGCTGCATTCTGCTCTAGTTGTTCCCAAAGATTGGATTGATTTAATAGGAATGCGTCCTAATGCGCGAACAATTGCTATTGTTTTAAATGAGCAGAAATTAAATTGCACCACCTTTCTCCCCGAAGCTATGTCCGGAAAGGCCATGTTGAAAATTTGTGCGATGCTCAGGAAGACCAAACTAAATAGCCAAGGAGCTGCCAGGAGACAGGGACCTCTCCAGCCCAGAGCCTTCCCCTAGGGAGCGGAGAAAGCTGAAGAACTGCGGCGTTATTTTTCTTTTTTACTTTTCTTCTTAAAAGGGAATCTTACAGCTCCTTCCTGCCCTTGCTTCCCACCACCATGAGCGCACCTGAGATGGAGCACGTTTAGCTGGCTAAAGAGGAAAGCCCGAAGTGAATTTCAGGACGTGAGGCAGCACGAGGGCTCTGTGGCCAGAGCTGATGGTGTGGTGCAGTTCTGTGCCTGTGTCATCCCCCCAGCCCCGACATCGTGACGTCTACACTCATAGCTCTGGCTCTGATTCTAGCCGCTAAACTGGGCTTAGCATCCAGGCAAGCAATGGGAGGCTTGATCCCAGGTCTTCCCCAGCACACTCAGGGAGCTGGCCTGCTCTGGCCCTGCTCTGGCTTTCAGTTTCCCCATCTGCCCCATGAGTGCTGGCTGTGGCCTGGTGGCTGTGAGGCCATGTCATAGTCCTCCCCCCCATTTTCCATGTTATTAGGAGGACACAGAAAGTCCTGAGTAGTGGCCTCTAGCCAGGCTGCTCTCCTAAAGGCCTGGGAGCTCGTTTACATATTCATACCAAGACCCAGGGCAGATGCAGCAGGCACGCCTCTCCAGGTGATTCTTGCAGAGCCCATCTGCAACCAGGAAGCAAGCTATGGCTCAGCCATTTGGTCTCTGCTGCAAATCCCATCCTCACAGAGCACCTTTGTCCACTCAGGGTATAACAGAGTTCCGTTGATCATTTATTTATCCATCCGCTCTTACTGACTCCATATTACAGAGCCTGAGCCAGACACTGGAGCTGCAAGGCCCAGCCCTGCGTGTAAGGAGTTGGGGCAGACCCAGGAGCACAACCAGGTCACTTGAACACAGTGTGACAAGTGCTAGCATTGAAGCAGCTTTGAGGTGCAAGTGGGGAGAAAGGATTTCTAACTGAGTCTGGACAGGGAGATCCAGGCCAGGAGCCATTTAACGTGAGGCATAGACAGTGGTCTTATATGAACTCCCAGATGAAGAAGGAGCACCGATTCTTGACAGAGCCAGCAGACGGAGGATGGGACAGAAAGCATGGTGAGCCCCTCCCAGCTATGCAGAGGAGTTGGGACTTCCTTCTGCAGGTCACAAGGAACCACAGAAGGGTATGAGTGGAGATGTCAGCTGTGTGATTCTGGGCAAGGCAGGTAACCTTGGAAGGCTCACTCTCTTCATGTTAAGAATGGGAATAAAGGATTGTATAAAAAGCCAGTGGTCACAGGGGCATAACTGTGCCCAGGGCCACAGTCATGGGAGCTTACATCCCCACGCAAGACTCACCGAGTATGAGCACCTACGACGTGCCTACACAGCCGTGGGCCCAGGCACCCCCGTCTGCCCCAGCTCCAACTTTACCAGGCTCAGTCCGCCTACCGTTGCCCCCTGCAAACATTCCCAGTTCTTGGACCCAGTTCAGCACCAATACCTCCCCACCTACCCCAGCCCCGCCATGCCCTTCCTCCCTGGCAGTCCACTTGGAGACATTTGCTCAGGCTGGGGCAGTTGGCCTGTGCACGTGTGTATAAATAAGTGGGCCACTGTTGCTCGTGGTGGGCCAGAAAGGGGCAGGAGCAGGGAGGGAATGCCCTCAGGGACAGCCAGCTATGACATGTGCCCCCAGGCCTCTGGGGGAAATGGGCAGGGACAGGATCCCCTGCATTAAGGAAGGGTCATCCAAATGCCCTCCATTTGGATTTGGCTGCTGAGCCATCCCGCAGGTGGGAGAAGGGATGGCTCCACTGGCTCCTTGCCCTCCTCCTCATTCTCCCCTCCCTTCTCCTCTCCTCAAGGCCAGAGCCCTCCCTGCTGACATGGCCCTGCCCACTGTGGAGGGAAGGCCACTGCCCTAAACCAGTCCATGCTGGCCAAGTTCTGCTGATCTCCACTCCAAAGCCCCCTGCTGTCGCTGTCCTTCCACCTCGTGGCCCTATCAAGCTTACCTCTTCCCACTGCCCAGAAGGCCACAGACACCAGCCTGTGATATGGGGAACTGGCAGGGAGTGCAAACGTACGGGGCAGAGCAGGAAACAGCTTGAAACGGACAATGCAACTGGTAGCCGGACTGACACCTGGGCTGCAGGACTGACCCACGCCCACGGGGTTCCGTCATCCCCCCTGTTCTCTGAATCCCTGCATCTCAAGGCCCTCCTTTCTCCTGAGTTTCTGGAAGAGAACTCCTAACTTTTGCAGAGGACAGAAGAGGGAAAAGGGAAGGAGGGGGGACGAGGCTATCCTGGGAGCCCACTCCCGGTGTATTCTGTTTCACCAAATCTTCCTCCAGAAACACCAGGGGTAGATATGACCTCTACCTTACAGGTGATGCCCTCGAGGCTCAGAAAGGCAAAAGGAGTTGACGGCAGCTCCAGACATAGGAAACGCAGGAAATGGTAGTCAGCGCTCTTGCCACCGTGCACCCTGGGGTGCGGTTGCCCTGTTCAGCGGAAGGGCTCCTGACTGCTCTCGCCCTGTCACTTCACAGCCAAGGGGGAATGCTAGGAGTGGTGGCGCCTCTGAAGGTAGCAGCGAAGTGCTAGGCCTGAGTCTTTATCTTTTTTATTTTATGTGTTTATTTTATTTTATTTATTATTATTAGTTTTTAATTTGACTATAGAGAGATTGGGGGCAGGGAGAGGGGAATGAGAAAGCAAGCCACCAGGTCCAGGACTTGAACCGCAGTCGGCCATGTGGGAGTCCAGCACCTTAACCACCACACCACCTGCTTGTTTCCCAGGTCTTTATCTTTCCAGCTGGCCCTGACTGTCATCTCAGGGAGTAGCAGGCCATGGGCGCAGTAAGCTCGAAGAGTTTAACAAATGTTTATAAAACCTTTCATACCCAGTTAATGACCCTTATTTAGGGCCTGAAAAAGCAGTCACTCATGCCCTGTCCCAGCTTTAAGGAGCGTTTTATTATGACACACCACTCCACAAGTTAATGAGAGGAGCTGGCCCATTTGTCAGTGGGGCCCACGCCCGGGGATGCTGGCGCGAGGCCTTTGTCCTGGGGCAGACTGGGCCAGATTCCCCCTCCACCTGCCCTCCTTGCCGCCCCCAGTGCCCACCACCCTCATGCTGCCAGCCGCCAGCTGTCTCTCCTGGAAAGGCCCATCGAGAGTCTGAGGCCAGAGTCAGATGAGACCTGGCTGCCTCTTCGCGGAGACACCAGGGAGGAGTACTCCCTGTCCTGGGGAGAGCGGGCAGGTCTGAGAAATACAGATGCCTAGTCCTGGCCCTGCAATCTGAATTCTTCGCCAGGTGCCTAGTCTGAAGATCTCTACCTGGGAGCCCCAGGCCCAAGTACCTTCATGCCCAGCCTGGCCGTGCAGCTTCAGGCAGACCTCTCTGGCTCTCTCCAGTGTCCCCATCTGTAAAATGGGAATATCCTTCCTCCTCCAGATGGTGCCTGTGAATGGGATGCCGTCTCTCTCACCTGAGCAAAGCACATGTCATCCTGAGGCAGCCAGACCGGCCTCTGCTGTTGGCGTCACAGAATCGGCACCTGGAGTAGGAGCCAGCAAGGTCTGGGCAGAGGGACGAGATGGGGGTCGTTGTGCAGAATGCCACCGAGCTCCCCCTTTCTGCGTAAACGTGGGGGACTTCCTGCCACGTGAGTGTGCCCTCCACACAAAACCCCCCAAACCATCAGGTTTCTTTCTATCTTACATGACGTGTCTACCAGCCTCCAAGTTTTTGTCCAGGCTGTTCCCTCTGCCAGGCTGGCATCGACTCACGGTTTAGGGCTCACTGGACATCGTTTTCTCCTGGGCTCTTTTGCTGACCATCCAGTGAGGTGCCCCCCAGGAGAGGACAGCATCACAGACTGGTCAGTGCCCACTTTCGCTCCTCTACAAACCGGCAGGGTGAGGGCAGGCCCGCCGCTGCTCCCCGTCACTAACACATAGTGGGTACTCAGTATTTACTCACTGGATGAAAGACTCCATTCTAGCCCAGGCCTGGTTTCAGAGACAAGGCCAGCATGGCCCTGCCCCAAGCGCTCAAGTGCTGAGCTGGTGGAGGAGCTGGGGCAGGGCCCCTCGTCTTCCCATTCCCCATGAGCGGCTCCCCTAGACGGGATCACAGCCCAGACACATGAGCCAGTCCTTCCCAGCCATTAGCTAATCTGGCCTGGCTGGTGTGACAGCATCTCTGTCTGTCCTTCCTGTTTCCCAGGACACGACTGTGTACATTGTCACGGGCTTATCACAGACAGGCAAACGGCAGGAAGAGGCCCGGGTCCTGGGAAGCCTTGTCCCCCGAACCCTCTAAGCCCACAGACTCTTGACTGTTTGAGCCTTAGTCTTCCCAGTGCCCCTGATGTAAACTGCTCACACACAGGGCCTCAGTTTCCCCATCTCTAACATAAGCAGATAAACAGCCACATGCCGATTTCACATCATTGTCAAGTGGAGTGGTTAAGGCATGGGCTTAGTCTTCCAACCTCCTGGGTTTGAATCCCAGCTCTGTCTTCATGGTGGGATCTGGAGCAGGTGACTCCACCAGGACATGCCTATTTCCTCTTTGTAACATGGGTATGAGGGGTATAGTCAGTACTAAACTGAACTCCGGTGCTGAGAGCCACATAGCTGTCGATGGGCTCAGACCCTCAGATAGGCCTGAAAATACACAGGGTGAGTACACACATGCCCAAGATCCTGAGGATCTGGAGGGCTGAAGAGAAGGGACTACAGCGCAATGAGACCCTGTAGAAGATACTCCCCTCGGTCTCTTTATTAAACTCTCAGGCACACACACATGCACTGATCAAGAATAAAATAAACCTTGAAAAATAAAATAAAATAAACGGGTATGATTCTAGAACTTTCTTTCCATGTCTGAAGTATTTGTTTGGTATATAGTACTGTGTGGCACTTAGCGCTGTGCCCAGAGCATTGCTAGCACTCCCGTACGTGAGCTCTGATTTTTAGAAGTCCTTTTCTTATCTTTGGTGGTTTAGATCCTTCACCTGCTCTTCCCTTACGAAGTGGAGGATAGTGTCATGTTGCAGGTGCTCACCAGTGGGTGCCCATCAGCCCTGGCCAGCTGCAGCCACCAGATGAATAACAGAGCACTCACAGGGAAGGCCTGGGTTTGAATCCTGCCTCTGGCATCTTTTAGCCATTTTGACCATGAATGCAGTATGAAAATAAAACAGGGAATTTACCAAGGAAGGAACAGAGCTCCAGAGAAAGCTGCAGTTACTGTGGTTCACCCGATTATGCAGAGGTGGCCCACAGGTGGTGAAGGGAACCCAGGCCTGGGGAGAAACATGGGTCCCGGAAATGCCAGTGTAGTTGTAGGCCAGTCACTGCCCTTCCTGGCCTGTCTCCCTGGCCATAAAATGAGCACATTAGCCCCTTCCCTGCCCATCCCTCAAAAGATGCACAGTGAGTATGAGAGGGGCTGTCAGCTGCACTGCCAGGTAGGTAGGCCGGGTAAGTGACCAGACAGGAGTTTCACCTAGAGGCCAGGTGCCCGGAGTGATGCAGCTCCAGCCACGGCCTCAGCTGAGACCCCAGCATGAACCATCTGATTGACAACTTCATTTGGCTGTTTCAAAAGCATTGTGAGATCAGCGAGGCAACTCAGAACTCTTCCCTCCCACCCCTGCTCCTCCTCCACAGTGCTGCTTCCACCGTGCTCCCAGGAGCTCAGGGTCACAGTCCTGCACCTTCTCCTCAACTGCTCTCTTTCCTGCCCCTCCTGTACCCCTCCTTTCAGCAAGGTCTATCTATCAGCTCTGTCTTGGAGATCCTCTCAAGGTTACCTCCCTCCCTACCTACTGCCATCGGAACTGGATTGGACAAGAATTCCCTGACTTCCCTTCCCACTTCCACTCCTGAGTCCCCATTTTTAATTTCTGTGAAGGCATCATTAGTCTGTCTCAAGCCCTCTGAAGACTCCTCATCTGGTTGGATAAACATAAACCCCTTACCTGCCTTACAAAGCCACACACAGGCCCTGGTTGCTCAGGCCCACCACCCTCCCTGCCCTGTCACAGACACACAGCCCTTTCCCTCTCTGCAGCAGGCCAGGGTCCCTCCCTCCCGTGTGCTCTTTCCTTGGTCTTCTTGTCACTCAGATCTCCCGTGAAAGTGCCCCCTCCTCAGAGAGGTTGCCCAGACCACCCTATAAGTGCTTCATCTGTGAGTTGATACCCTATCAAACTCTTTAAATATTCGCAGAGAGATTACTCACCGTCTGACATTTCCCTTATTTGCTTGTTTCGTCATCTCTCTCACTCTCCATGAAACTGAGGGCAAGAAACATATCCCTATGACTCACCGCCGTGTCCTATCAGGAGCCCTGAGTCTCGCCTGTAATAGGGCCTCAGTGATTATTTGCTGACCGAAAGAAGGAAGGAATGGATGGATGCATGAGCTATAGCTTCAGAAGGCCTGCCTAGGCCACAGGGCTTACCTGGAAAGGGGACTCTAGGCCTTCAGTGAAGACATGATTCAGATGGAAGTGTCTCCTAGGCAAAGCAAGAGTCAAAAATGGCTTTATGCTACCAAGTACAGGCTGTGCTTTCTTTTGCCATAAACGTCCCACTCCTTCTTCACCTGACTGGGAAAGTTCCACCTCTCTTTCAATGCTTGACCCCTCTCACCCTCTGAAGACTTTCCCCACCCATCTTCCCTGCTGTGTCAGATTTCTCTGTCTTCCTTCATGTTTCTGGAGCTCTACATCCCCACCTTCAGTCTAGCTCTTAATCTACACTGTCTTCTAATTTGTGGTGACTCAGGAGCCCATCACAGAGCCCAGTGCTTGGTAATGTGAAGGCAATTGTGCGGCCTTGGTAATGCTTTGCCCGTAATCCATGCCATCAGCCAACGAAGACCTTGCCAAGCCCTGGGCACATTGTGATGTAAAGATGAGCTCTGGCCCTCCAGAAGCTCACAGCTCAATCAGAGAGACATGACAAGTTGATTGCTTCGACAGAGATAGATATAAAGAGCCGATTAGAATCTTAAGAACAGGCAAAACTAAGTTATAAACTGATCTCACAGTGGAACACCATTTACATAAAACTTTAAGACCTAAAAAACACACGGTGTATATTGTTTATGAATATAAAAATGGTGGTTTAAAAAAATAAAAACAGTGACTGGCAGGTGGCGTGGTGGTTAAGGGCGCTGGACTCCCACATGGCCAACCATGGTTCAAGTCCCAGACCTGGCGGCTTGCTTTCTCACTTTTCTCTCTCACTCTCGCTCTGTCCCTCTCTGATCAAATTAAAATGAAAGAGAAATAAAGGAAAGAAAGAAAGAAAGAGAGAGAAGGAAGAAAGGAAGAAAGAGAAAGTTAAATAGAACGATTCTTTTAAAAAATAATAAAAATAAAAACATACATGAGAATGAGAGATACATCTTGGGAGAGGGAGAGGAGTAGAACTGTGGGTCCATGAACATATTTATGGTATTTCATTTCTTAAAAAGACAATCTGGGGCCAGCAGTCAGCATGGCAATTAAGGTGAATGGATCACATTTGGCCAACTGAATGGTTCAAGTTCCAAACCTGGTGGCTTGAAAAATACACTGGGTACAAGCATGTGCATTCCCAAAATCCCAAGAGGAGAGCAGAAGAAAAGGGACTGTAGCATGGTCATCCCCCCAATTAGTGTGCTTCTTCACTTTCTCTCTCTCCCTCTCTCCAGTAAGCACATATGCTCTATAGCAAAATTTAAAAATAAAAAGATGAATCTAAAGTGTATATTGTATAATATTAAAAAAAGATAAATCTCAGTGGGTGGTCTCTGGTTGTTTGCTATAATACACCAGTAGAGTCTATGGATTCATTTTATAATATATTGAATGTGATGCGGTTACAGAAAAAGCACCCCTCTGTTAAATGAGAACTGATGGGTGGATGAATGGATGGATTGATAGATGATAGTAGCTGGAAGATATATGCAAGATGCATGCATGAGTGGTCGGTGCATAAAGGAGGATGGATGGATAGATGATAGTAGTTGGAAAGATAAATACATGATATATGCATGAGTGGCGGGTGCATAAAAGGATGGATGGATTGATAGATGACAGTAGTTGGAAGGATAAACCCAGTATGCATGCATGAGTGGTGGGTGCATAAAAATGGAGGATGGATGGATGGATGGATGAATGATAATATTGGAAGGATAAACACATGATGCATCCATGAGTGGTAGGTGCATAAAAGGATGGATGGATGGATGGATGAATGATAGTAGTTGAAAGGATAATTGCATGATGCATGCATGAGTGGTGGGTGCATAAAAGGATGGATGGATGGATGGATGGATGGATGGATGAACAGATGGAAGGATGGATATATGGATGCTGGGGAGATGGACAGGTGACTAGAGGTTGAATTAATGAGTGGATGGGTCAAATGGTTGAGTGGCAGAAATGGTGATAGAGATTCTCAAAGTTTGCCCTATTCATTTTGCATTTGTTGAGTGCTAAACCACATGTCAAGCCCTATGCTAGTTCCTGGTGTGGTGCACTCAGGATTCTGATGAGTCGTTTTCTCATCAGAGCTCTAAACTGAGGCCAAGATTCAGGCCCAAAGGGGAGACAATGTGCAATGCTGCATTCACACATGTGTGTCCACTATATCCCATGGCTGCAGTGAAAGGAGTTCAAACTCCCATAGGAATGTCTCGACAGGGGAAGTAGAATTTCTTCCATGTTCTTGAAGGATACGTTGTTCTGCAGGAGGAGAAAGAGAGCTCAGTGTAGAGTCTGTGGAAGGGCTACTATCAGAGGAAACATGGCAGAAAGCAGCAGAAAGAAAGTTGGCCAGGGAAGTGGAGGCCTGCTGTGAAGGGCCACAAAGGAAACGAGACTTCATTCTCAAGCCAGAGATGCCCAAATCTGGCCAAGTGTCAGAGTCATCTGAGTGGACTGTAAAGGGGTTAGGCCCAGGAATCTGAATGGATCAAAATCTGAGTTCACCATCAGCCTGGGCCACACCCTCCCTATCTACTGCCTCCCCTTCCGGTTAATGGAAGGGCCAGAAATAACTGGCTAAGCTATAGCTTGGTCCCTAGAGGCAGGAGCCCTCACCATAGCTCCTACACATGTTCCTCTCACACAGGCAACCCCAGTGCCTGGGTATGGGTGCTAGGACCTAGCAGGAGAGGGAGCTGGGAAGCCCATGTGCATGTCTGCATATTGACCCTGATGGCAGCATGTTTTTATCTCACCAAACAATGCTCCAGCAAGAATCTTTATTGCTCGGCACAGTCTCCCAGCTAACTAGGAGAGCATTTTTCTAATTACATTTCCCTTGAAATACACCCGGGTTTGAGTTAACACCTCTTCAGTCTGCCAAAACCTAAGTCATTTTAAAATTAGTTCTGGAGGTTTTGCAAAAACCCCACCGGGGTGCAGCATTCCTTTCCCACCAAGTTGTGTACTGAAAACCCTCCTGAGACACCGAGAGCAGCTCTCTGTAGAGACTCTATGAGAAGGCCCAAGGAACAGTGCATATCCTGGCCCGACAGGCCCTCCTCACTCAGATCTGCTGAACAGCCCTTGCAATGCTGCAGGATCGATAGAATCATAAATGCATTTTGCCCTAAGCAGTCTCTCTGATACTTTTTAAAAACCATGCTGATGGGAGGGAAATGTGATCCATATGGTTTTGAATCATTAACACTTAAATCGTCAAAATAGAGGTTTTTTTTTTTTTTTTTTTTCTTGGAGAAATTTCATATCCAAGGCGCCTTTAGCAGCTCTTTAATAAACTGTTTAAAATTCTGTTGTTCTCCCTAAAACATGCAAGCACATGCGCACATATGGAGCACATGTACGGATATCCCCTTTAACTCCAAAAGGGCATCACTAGGAATCAGCCAACTAGACACCATCTATCCTAAGACAGGGGTGGGCTGCATGACTTTCTGAGGTACCTTCTGAGTATTAGTGGACACAGGAATTCAATTACTTAGGCTGAAGGGATCCATAGAAATCTGAGCTCATCTGGACAAGTCCCTTAATGGTATAGATGAGAAACCTGAGGTCCAAGGAAGGCTCGGACTCTTGAAAAGTTGGCAGAAATCACAGAGAAGTATGTCAAAACTGCATGGGCAAAGCATCTGTCATGACCAAATAAAGTGTGAGGTAGGGATCCAGACAGCAGAGGAGGACTGACAATTGATCACAGAGCACATTCCAGGGCTCTCTACCTTCTAAATAATTCACCTTTCTGATTTAGGCTATCTGTCCAGCTTATGGGAAGATGACTTTTTTTTTTTTTTTTTTATAAAGCACAGATTAGATCCTAACTCTTGAAGAAATGGAAAGGGCGGTTTGGAAAGATTTTTTAAAAATCATCAGTTGAAAAGTTGATCAATTATCAAAAATCACTGCAGGAGCTCTTGGGTGAAGTGATGATGACATGGCATTGAGGATGGAAAGAAGCAACAGACCTGAAAGGTATTTTGGAGAGAGAGAATTGATAGGATTTGGGATCAAATGAGTGCAGCTAGTGATGAAGAAATGACATCAGGAAATAATCGTTTCCTAGGGCTGCTGTAAAAGACTATCACAGACCTAAGGGCTCAAACCCACAGATTTATTCTCTTACAGTTTGAGAGGTCAGACATCCAAAATGAGCCTGAGAGGGCAAAATCAAGTGTGTCAACGTGGCTGATCTTTCCTGGAGAATCCAGAAGAGAAACTGTTACTTGATTCTTCCGCTCCTGGTGTTTGTCAACACTCCTTGGCTTGTGGCCACATCTTTCCATTGTCACATCTGTGCTCTGTGTCCTCTTGCCTCCCTCTTATAAAGACCCTTGTGATTATATTAGGATCTCCTGGATAACCTCCTCATATCAATATCCTAAACTCAGTCACATCTGCAGTGTCCTTTTTGCCACGTAAGAAACATTCACAGGTTCCAGGGATTAAGATGCCAATATCTTGGGGATGGAGATTGCATTATTCAGCCTACTGCAAGCATAAACCCCAGATTTCTAACTTTGGCAGGTGAGTGATGCTTTCAACCAGGAAGGGAGAAGGGGAGGCATGCGCTCGCCAGGAAGATAGAGAGAGACAGAGAGACAGAAAGCAAGAAATCACCCCCCAGGGGGGATGGCCACATCACATCCCTTCTCCTCTAATCTCCTCTCGGGAACATGGGCATGCACGCACACGTGCCCGACGTGAGTTTAAGCCACCAGTCTGGGACTCGAACTGCAGTAGACTACATGGGAGTCCAGCAGCATAGCCATTACACTAAGTGCTGGTCCCAAGAGATGGTGATTCTAATGGGAAGCTTGGGAGACACCTAGGGAGACCCCAGGAGGGAGTGATCCACGTGGATCCCGATCAGAGGAGGGAAGTGTGATCTGAGAGTGCGACTTTAGGTCTTCAGCAGCACAGTCCAAGATGCGTCCATGGGAATAAATGAAGCTTTTCTTATTTCACATATATTTTCTGGGTAAAAAAAAAATCAAGGCTATATAGCAGGGGAAGAACCCATTTTGGATTCCACTGGACAGAAACTGAGGAGTGACCAGTTGATCCAAGAAAGGGGGGTGGAGGAGACAATGAGGCTGAGATGGGCCTCAGGGGGCAGAGTCACAATGTCAGATACGGGATAGGGAGCAGATGGGACAGGACTACGTTTTACCAGTCACTGATGACTCTCTGGCCATTTGAGCAGAGTGGAAGCAACTGGCCAGATTTACAGAGCTTTGTAAGTACGATTTCTCATAACATTTCTTGGGGAAGTAGAGACAGTGAGAGAGCTGGGGGGGCCACCTGCAGAACTGAGCTGGTTCACACGCAGAGGACAGGGATGGGCAGAGGTTGGTGCTGCAGGGCAGAGAGGTACTCATTGTTAGAGCTGGGTCTCAGAGGGCTTGGGGCAGCAGGGAGCGGGGAAGTGGGAGAGGAAAGGGAAAAATTGGTCCTGCCTTTCCCAGGCAGGGAAGAGAGAACAGAGACATGGGTACCAATGGCCAACAGTTTGGAGATGGAAAGAAGAGAAGTTCATCAGGGTTTTTCAGACACCAGAGACCAGGTGATCAGAAAAGCATGGGATGGGGGAGAGGCTAGGGGTATTTGTGAGACTGCAGGATAAAGAAAACCCCCCTATGACCAGCTGTCAGTGGCAGATCTCACCCCTCTGTACCTTCCAAGGTGTGAGGCTGAGAAAATGGAGCTGTACCAGAGCAGACTCAGAGACAGCCAGGCATGGTCTCTTCTACCTTCCCCTTCTGTTTCCAGTGACAGCAACCTCAAGGTAGAAACCAGCAGCCAGGCATAGGAGGGACAGGGAAGGCCACACGTGAATGGCTGGCGAGCCTAAGCCCGCACATGCACCCCTCCTCCCCCTCCCCTCACCTCAGCTTTCCTCCCATGTCTCCTAAGGCAGAGCTCAGTGCTCTGGGTGACCTTGGCCAACTCACTCCCTGTCTCTGGGCCTCCCAATGAAATAAGAGACTTGGACACAGTGACCACCAAAACCTTTCCAGCCTTTGTGGCCTCTGAGCACAGTCTTGGCCGTGGAAGAGCTGTCTGAGTTGCCGCAGGGAGCCCCAGACTCCTTGGAGAGGGGCCCAGGACTCAGTCATTTTGTAAACATGATGCAGGCCTGTTTGGTGCCGCATAGCTGTGGTTTTCTGTTTTCCCCAGCAGTAGCTACAGGCTGGGGCTGCAGCTGAGACAGCCCAGCAGGGAGGGAGAGGGCAGGTGGGAGGAGGGAAAGGAGTAGGGGAGAGAATGCTTCTCAGAACTGTCTCTTCTGCTTGGCTCAGAAAGTTAGCAAAAGGGAAAAATCATACAGGCTGATTAGGCCCTTCCTCTACCTCCTGCCACCCATCCCAAAGAAAGTGATAGTTTCTAGCTCCTTTCATAAAAGAAGAATCACATTCCTCAGCTGTCTCTTCTCTGCTTTGGAGCAGACACTGACCACAGCCCTCCAGAACTTGGTCTTGGGCAGGTCCTGGAGGGATCAGACGTGGGTGAATGTGGAAACCTTCAGCAGAAGCAACAACCAACCCTGCCTGGCTAGCCTGTTATTTGGGTAGCCTTCAGCATACCCACACCCTCCCTGGGGCCTGGCACACGGCAGGCCTAGATAACCGTATGTGAACTGGGCCAAGTAGAATGAAACCAGAGAAAACATGGGTCATTCTTGGAGAAAGAAATGGCCCTGGAGGGTATGGAAGCTGAGCCTGGTGCTCCACTCGGACCCCCTTGCACAGGCCTAAGGACCTGTCTCTCAGCAGCTGAGGAATGTGGTGGTTTGTCACAGTACACGCTGTACCCTCTAAAGCTGAGCCGCCATCTTGCCGAACATTCCAGAGAATTTACCCACCCTATTAAGGGGCAGCCCTCTGCCCATGACTTACTGATGCTGAACTTTAAATGCCAGTTCTCCTGCTACAAGCTGGGGCAAATTTCCAATGTAATGCCCACTCCTGAGCTTTCCGTGGGGTGAGGCAAAGGCTACACTTCATGTCTGTGCTTAGCTTCTTTCTTCCCCTTCCTGCCTTTCTCACTGCCATTCTGGGTTCTCCAGGGAACTCCCCTCAGCAACCACTATACAGGAACCCCTGTCTCAGCCTCCACTTCTAGTGAAGCGGAGCTCAGACAACACAGAGAGCTTTCCACACAGACCCGGCTTGGGAAAGGCCTTTCTATCTGAAGCTTAGGAGGTTGCCAGGCTGCTCATCCGGCAACAGGAGAAAGCAGAGTGCAGTGGACTGCTGGAATTCTGCAAGGCCAGGCCTTATTTGTACAGCTCTGCATGCCTAGGAGGGCCAGCATGCTCGGACCAGGGCCGTAGCAGATGGAGCCAGGTATAGTTCAGCTCCCACAGGTCTCAAAGACCACCTGGGGCTGCAAGAAACCAAGACCCTTCACAGTTCAAGCACTGCTGACTACTTTGGCATGTTTAGCTGGGGACCAGCACAGACAGAAGACAAGGCCCGCAGACCACCCAGAGCAGGGCAACACAAGGCAAAGCAAGGCTCCAGAACAAGGTCAGATTCTGAGCCCCTATTAGCTGAGGACTTTCCTAATCCCACAAAGCCCTTACTGGGCTGGCACCAGAGCTATGAAAACATAATAAAAAATGTAACAAATGGGACCAGCAGATGGCGTAACAGTTACGTCGCTAGACTCTCATGGAGTTGACCTTGGTTCGAGTCCCAGATCTGGTGACTTAAAACTCATGCCAGGCACATGTGTGTGCATGCCCAAGATTCCAAGAGGAGGATAGAGGAGAAGGGATTGTGGCATGGCCAGCCCTCCAGGGGGTGGTTTCTTGCTTTCTGTTTCTCTGGCAATCCCATGTGCCCTATAGCAAAAATCTCTCTAAAAAAAAAGAATTGTAACAAGAAAGTGCAGTTGAAATAGTAACTATTATATATATACATACATATATATATATATATATACACACACACATATGCACACACATATATACATTTCATATATTTAATACACTTCATAGATATTAATAGATACATATAGATATAGGTATATAGATATTGAGTGCCAATTCTGGGCCATACCTGCTGCTAGCCTGGTGCAAACAAGTATTTTACTTAGTCACCCTGCCTCATAAGGTAGGTATAATCTCCATTTAGACAGAGGCATATATGACAGAGCGCAAGTGTGCTTACATGCAGTTGGGAAGGTACATATTACACACAGCACACGGCCCCATACTGCTGTTCCCATGAGCTGTTTAGGAACGAAGCACTTGATGCATTCCACAGGACAGTTTATTAAGGATGCTGCCCTTAGAGGACAGACAGCAGAAACTCCCCTCTGCCCTCCCTGTCTGACTGGAGTGCCTTCGCCCTCCCCCGGCACTACTGCAGCTGCTCCCCTGCAGCCCTGAGCAGAGCCAATAGCCGGTCTGCAGCTATCTCCTGCCCAGGCCCATCGGATTTCTGTGACTATGGCCTCCCCCTTCCTAGGAGGGGGCCAAGCAAGGTTCCAGAACAGTGTCTAAAATTAGGGCTGCTTTTCTATTTCCCAATTCCCATTCATGTTGGGAAAAACAAACTGCCTTGTAGCAATGACCTCTGACCTTCTGTGAGGTCAGCATCAGAGATGCTGAAACTCAGATGTTTCTTAGGAGACACACAAAGTTGCCCATACCAGTGACCCCAGACTGTGAGCTCAGTCCTATAGCAAGTTATTTCTCACTCTGAGAGCCCCCTAAGAGATGTGGCTGATCCTCATGAAGCTTCTGTGATACTGGACCTTAACCCAGTGAATTTGGAGTCCACAGGCCAGGGTTCATATGGTCCTGGTCTCTGTGGGAAGCAAGCTCCTGGTCCTTGCCCCTGCATGCAGCACTGGAAGTACCTAAGGGCAAAGCCCCAGTCTCTTCCCCTATGGATGTGGATGTGTATGGGTCAGGATCAGAGGTTAGGCTGTGTAACAAATAAACCTCCAAATCCCAGTGGATTCCCAGGATAGCGCTACCCTCAGTTCCATAGTCAGGAAGGCAGCCCTTCTTCATCCTGTGACATGGACCTCCAAAGCTACTGCTGAATTGAGGAGAAAAAGTTGGAGAAGTCACATACCTCTGACTACCTGGCCAAAGGAGCACATCCAGATTCTTTGCACCTGAAACTTGTACAATTCTGGTGACCATTTCTATGAAAAATTATATGATATTCTAAATGCAAAATTCCCATAGCCACTCACACACTGCTGTACACAAAAATTACAGACACACAGCATCCATGGCTCCCAGATGTGTGAGGGTTGGGGTGGGGGGAGCCCTGTAACCCATGCTCCATCAGCTTCAGGGCAAATGGTCTCTGTGGGCCTGGAAGGAAGACACCCCCATTGCCCACAGTCTGTCAGAAAGAACCAGCCCCATGGGCCCAGCGTCAGCACAGGAAACTGGCAAGTGTGAGGAAGCCCATGGCTCCTCGTGAGCACCGATGGGCTTTGGTCTGGCTCGCTGTGCTCATGACAGTTGGATGATGGAGGGCCAAAGAGCAGAGGTGAAGCCACATGCAAACACAGGGGACCAGAATGATCTGGGCTCTGCCAATGCACCCCGCAAGGACGGCTCGATGGAGTGTAGGGCAGGGGAGCTCTACCCAGCCCAGAAGACAGGACGCCTTGGCTGCAGTCCCAGAGCTGTCCTTTCTCAATAGTGAGAACCAATGTGACTCATTCAACCCTCCAGAGCCTCATCAGCCTCATTGCCCAGGTGTGTAAACTGATCCTGATCTCCCCAGGTGAAGAGAGAACAAGATTGAATACCTAAAAGTTTTTGGCAGATGGGACAACCCTGGGCAGAAGTGGGCCACGGTGTCATCTTTTCAGCAGGGCAGCTCTGTTATTCTTCCGGAGTCACCCCAAATCTGGTGCTGGTGTGTCCTGGATGCTCTGTCATGGCTCTTGGTTAAGTCACCATCCCTCTTCTCCTGGCTGTCCTGCCGTATTCCATCTGTGTCCCCTTCCCAAAGAGATAGGCCAGAACAAGCAGGGAATACACAGATACTGCATGAACACACCAGACTGGCCAGGAAGAGTCTAGTATACTAACTCGAAGAGATCACTAGAGGTTAGCTCCTCAACCTATTGTTGCCAAAAATGCTGGGCTCCTCAAGGGGGTCACCAGCAGGCATTGGAAGGCCAGCCAGAAGGTAGCAGCTAGCTATCTTGGGCAACATTCCCCACCCCATGCCACCCGACAGAGCTGTTATTAAATCTTCACAACCCCCCCACCCCCACTCTCCAGAATGTCAGGCCACATCACAACAAACACATCAGAATGCACCTACACCCCACTTCAAACATCATTTACATAGAACTTCACGGCGCTGAGGTGAGTTGAATGAACAAGTTGATATGATACTACGTTGTGCACATATTCAATTAAACGGCAATTAATTTTGATTTTGTCATCTTTTTCTTTTTTTAAGTTGAACATTTTTGTCTCAGCTCTCAAATATTCTTGGAGAGACTATCAATCCTGAGGCCTTGGGCTGGGGTACCATGGATAAGCCAATCCTAGATGCTCCCCCTTTCTGGTGGGAACTGTCAGGCTTTCGTATCCCTTCAAATGGCACAGGCTTGGGACCAGTGGACAGCATAATGGCTATGTCGCTGGATTCCCATGTAGTAGACCTCAGTTCAAGTCCCAGACCCGGTGGCTTAAACTCACGCCGGGAGCATGTGCATGCATGCCCAAGATCCTGAGAGAATGGAGGAGAAGGGATTGCAGCATGGCCATCCCCCCTGGGGGGATGATTTCTCACTTTCTGTCTCTCTGTCTCTCTCTTTCTGGCGAGTGCAGTCACCCATAGCAATAAAAAAAATAATAATTAAAATTAAAAAAAAAAAACTTCTCCAAAAAAATTGGTGCAGGTTTACCACAGGCTGCTTCTGCTTCTGAAGTCAAAGTCTTCTTCTTCTTCTCCTTTTTTTAATTAGTTATTTCTTCCATGAGAGAGAAAGAGGATACAGGCACTCCGAACAGGGCTTTCACACTGTGGTGCACCCCAGCCTCAGCCAGCCAGGATCACATGCATACATACTTGAACCTTACATGTATGGGGAGGCAGAACTCTAACCTTCCCACGTGGCCTCAGTGCAGTGGAACATTGCATTATCACCGCACCGTCATGGCCAGCCAGAAGTCAGGCTCTAAACCTCTTTCTTGTCCCTAATGAAAAGCTGAGAGTCCAATAAGGGACTAAGTGCCCACTAGATCCTGTGGCCAGAACAGGGAAGGGAGGAGGAACATCACAGACTAGAGAGACCATCCTTGAGCACGATGAGAATCCTGTCCTGGCCAAGGTCACAGGGCTAGCATGGTCCCTGCCCCTCTAAGCCTGGGCTTCCCACCTGCAAGTGAGTGAGGGTGGGGAGGGGCGTACTCTGTACTCTGCTCCTTACCCTCTGGCTCTGAAGAGCTTCAGTGTTAAGAGAGATATTTTCTCTCTTGCAAAGCCATCATTTTTGAAGGGGCTGCAGGTGTACATATGGATCACAGGTGTGGGTTTGTGCCTTTGTCATACCCACATGTACAGATCCTGGAGAGGGAAGATATATGTGGACATTTGTATATGGTGCAGTGTGTCTGTATGTTGTGTAAATGTTTATGTGCGTACATGTGTGCATTAGTGTGTGTGCAAGTGCATATGTGTGCAGCATAGCGAGGGCCAGGTGAAAAGGACTGGCATTCGTGGGTCCTGGCTGTTGCTGCTTCTTTGCCTGCTTCTTGGTTCCTTCTAGAAGATGCTCCCACTGCTGCCCATCAGCCTGGCCTGCCCTTTGCTTCTGCCGAAGGGCATTATTGCCCTTGAGACAAGGCGTGGCTCTAAGTGGCCTATCATAGCCACCGAACACATGTGAGTCACACTCTGCAAATGTCCTGCCCTTCTGCATCTTCTCCTGAACCCCTGATAGAACCCGTGGGATCAGCGTTATCAACCCCATTTTGCAGATGAGCCAAATGAAGCTTGCACAGAGACTAAGTGCCAGGCAAGAGTAGAGAACCTGGGTGCAGAGCTGGGTACAAGAGCTCCCGGCTCCACCTTTCTAACCACCCACAGAAGGGCAGGCTCAGCGGCCCTGATGGGGGTAGCTCTTCTCTTGGATACATCTTTCTTTAGCTTCCTCCCTGACCCAACGGATCTAAGGTCAGGCAGGAGCCAAGGTCAGCATGGGCTGCCAGGCAGGGTGGTGGACAGCAGCCCCAGCTCCACACTGGAAGGATGGCACAGAGCCCAGGCATTGGGTAAGTCAGGCTGCTGAGTGCCACAGACGTGTCAGGTCCCGCCTCAGCAGGCTGCTCCCTGGGATTAGCAGCTGCTGTCATGAAGCCAGGGAGCCATCTCCTCGGAACAGCTGGGTAGGGCGAGGGCAAGACAGGGCGGGGATGAGGGAACTACTCACGGAAGGGTAGTTTCGAATGGCCCAGTGCCAGGGCACCTGGGGTCACTGGGGCAGTCCCCAAGACCTTTTCTGAGCTAGGGCATCACTGGCTGAGTGAGTCTGGTACCCCACTGTGCCTGCAGCCCAGACGACCTCCCAGGTACACCCATTACCCTGTCCTCTCCTCACAGCAGTCCTAGGAGGTAGCTACTTTTATGACAGTTTCGTGGATGAGAAAGCAGAAGCCCGTGGAGATGAGTGACGGGCTCACCACACAGCAAGTTGGAGTCAGCAGCAGAAGAGTCAGGCTCTGATTCCAGCTGGTCCAGCGGAGCCCAGCATGACGTGGTTATCGGGCAGCTACTGTGTGTCAAGAACAGGGAAGATCTCATTGCAGCTCACAACAACCCAGTGAGGTAGAGCAGCACCTCGTTTTCAGAGAACAGGAACCAGGCTCCGGGAAGCTAATTTGCTTGCCCAAAGCTTACAAACTCAGAAGGCAACAGGGATGGATCTAAACCCAGATATACCTGCCTCCATGGTCTTCTAACACACATCTGCCCTCTGCTTCCCACCACTCCCAGTGCCTTGAGGACCACAGAGCAAAGGCCAAGAGCCTTAACCTGGCATTCAAAGCCCCCCAAGGACTAGGCCTACATGTCTTTCCTGCTGCCTCCCCACTCCTGCTCCTTCTCCTCCAGCCCCTGGTTCCCACTCTGAAGCCACGGAGTTGTGCTCCCTTCAACAGAGCTCTGGCCTGGCAAAGCCTGCTCCAGCTGCCAGATATGCACTTTACCCCTTGCTGCCTGTCAAATCCCCATGTCACAGTGAAATCAGAGCAAGTGTCCGAGAGGAGGTGTCATTTGATTTGGAGTCATTTAATCCTCTGGATTCATGAAACAACTTTCACACTCACTACAACATGACATTGCTGAGGAGAGGCTGGTGTTTATTTGAATATCTGGTCACCAGACTGGGAATGGTTTCAGGGCAGGGATGGTAAACTGTTTATCTCTGTATCCTGGCAACTGGCACAGGGCCTGGCTCAGAGCAAGTACTCACCTCCATAATAGCGTTGATAATGGATGGATAAATGGATGGGTGACTGGATGGGTGGGTAGATGAGTGACTTGACTGGAAGATGGATAAGTTAATGGAGGGGTGGATGGAACTTGGAGAATGGAAGAAAGAAGGGGTAAGTCCCTCACGTTAGCAAACACAAAGCTCTTCAGCACAGACAACACACTGAGTTGCCGTCTCTGCTCTGCGATCTCCCCACACTCAGTCAATGACTTGAGAATCCTTCCCTTCTTGCATCCCTTAGCACTTTTTGTTCCAGGTTGAAAAGATCCTGGCAGGCTCCTCTGGGCAAAGAACAGAATATGTCTCAGATGGGACAGGAAGGCCCCCCACCCAGAGTGGCTGAGCTCACATCCTGGAAACCTACGGCTGCACTCGAGGAAGACAGGGCCTGCCCAGGTCCTCTGAGACGCACTCAGCAGGGAGGAGCCCACAGCTCCCTCTTTCCATTAGCTAAGAACTCCTCCAAGCCTGGCCTCTCCCAGCTCCAAATCCTACTACCCAGAGTAATTGGAGCCTGGGTCTGAGCCCAGTGTTGCTTCAACCCTTAAACCAAAACCACAGTGGCTTGAGTAAGAGTGGCCTTGGGATCGACATCTAGGGGTGCAGGGGCGTGAAGAAACTTGACCAACGTCTACAGTCTGCTGGACCACCAGGGGAAGGTTCTGAGAACAACAGTTCTGAACATGGGCCATGGGCATGATCCTCTCTGGAAACACAGGGGCGCTTCCTGGGGAGGGGCAATGGCACTGGCTCCCACCTCATTGGGATCCACACTCCCCAGTCTCACATCTGCAAGCAAGTCCCTGCCAAGTAAGCAGCTGCAGCCCACGCTCCAAGGCTCCCCAAACCCCAGCACTGCCCACACGGCCAAAGCCACATCCCATCCATCCCCCAATGCAGGCCCAAGGGAGGGGAAATATTCATTAATCACAGGGAGACGGCTTCCGGGTAGCCTTGAAGACAGGCCGGAGAGACCAGAGCTGAGAGGAAGCTCCCCACAAGGTCTCAGGGGAAGTTGGGCTCCCACTTCAACCCAGCATAGACTCCACCAGCCAGTGGCTTGCCTTGTGGTGCCTGAGGAACATCCTGAGAGCCAGCCAGGCCTGGCTATGGGCCTGGGAATCAGGCAAGAGGGCTGATATATCCCTCTGCCATCATACCCGCTTTATTCTGTTCAGTAAGGCATCAAAGAAAGTCACCATGGTCAGGAGGTTTGAAGCCTGGTTCTTACTGGGGCACTGGCTGGTTTCTGCAGATTGGAGGAAGAGCTCTGGCTCTACCAGCATGCACATCCTAAAGCAAGCCTTCATACTGTGGGGAGCATTCTCCCTGTTGTCCAGACCTCCTTCCTAGATCCACAGAGGGGAGACTCAGTCATGATCTTCAGCCCAATCTGAGTCACTGACAGATAGGTGCTATTAGCCAGCATGGTATTCTTAGAAAATAATACATTTGAATATCTCTTGATGAGATATGCAGTTTTCATTCAGATGCCCCCATGCCTACCACCCATCCCCATTCATGCATTATCCGAAACACACTCTTTCTCATACTTAAGTTACCTGCACAATCTCTGAGATCAGTCAAGACGGGTGAGGTTTGGCTGCAGAAACAGCCAACCCCCAAGCCCCAGTGGCTTAACAAAGCAAATGTCAATTTCTGACTTGTGGCACATATCAGATCTGGCAGATAGGGTCACTGCATCTATGGGCTGTTTGTGACTCCATCTCTAGTCACCAAAGCAGGGGAGAGAGTGGCAAATAACACTCTGGCCCTGTAGCTTCAGCTCAGCAGTAACACTCTTTGATTCTGCTTCCATTTCATTGACCAAAGCAAGTCACGTGACTATCCCTGTCCTCAGAAAGGGGTGGGAAGGGCAGTCCTACCCCGTGCCTGGAAGGAAGAGAGAGAAAACCAGGTACTTGACCAGATCTAACAACAGTCACACCCTGGAAGGAACACCGTATAGCCTCTGGTAGACTGAGTGAGGCCCAACCCTGTAAACCGTAGACACGCAAAGGAGGGAACAGCTCAGAGCAGCTCTGAACCCCTATAGACATTCCCTGAGTGGCGCCTGGGGCTGGGCCAGCACTGTGCAGGTCCTGCAGGGTGCCTTCTGAGACCTCATCACAATACCTGCTTCTCTCAGTAGAGTTGTGTCCAAGGGCTGTCCCATGATTGAGTCTTGTGGGGGCAGGGAGAGCAGCCATCTCAGCGTCGCTTTCCCTGACACTCCAGGTGGAGGAGGTGGCACTTGGGACAGTCTCTGAAGGAAAGAGATGTCTATAGACGTCTGCCCAGCAGATGAGTTGGGAAATAGAGTCACAAAGGCTCGGAGGGTCAGGAGAGGATGAATGGTTGGGAACGGTCATGCAGGCATCAGGGAAGTAGAGTGATAAGTTGGAAGGGAAGGTTGGGCCACGTTGGGAAGGAAAGGCCTGGAGCATCATGGTAAGGAGTAGCTCCTGTTGGGCTGTATCCCAGGGCAGTCTCGTGAACTCCCCAGCTGGAAATTCCAAGCTTCCAAGAAGAAAGATGGACCTTGGCCAATCCCTGATTGTAGGGCACCTGCTCTGCACTGAATGCACTCAGGAGGCTGCACTGGTCATCTCACTGCAGCTTTAGAGCAGCTCTGAGGTGTAGGGCTCACCACTGCCCCACCTTACAGTGGGAAGGCTGAGGCCTGGCAGGGTTCATAGTTGCCCCCCAAAAAAACAGAGGTGGAAAGTGGTAGAGCTAAGATTTGAACTCTGGTCTGTCTGATCTGTTAGGTCACCCACTAGAATCTAGGCCCTGAATACCTTGTACTTACTTTATGAATTCCCAAACCATCTTCAATTTACAGACGAGGACTCTGGGGTCCAGAGAGGTCATCAAAGACCAAGTGGTTACCAAGCTGGAGGGCCCTGAGCAAGATGGGGTTGGGACCCAGGTGTGTCTGTCTCTAGAGCAGGCTTGTCAGTCAGAGACGGACTACACAGTCCCAGAGGCCCTGGGCTCTTGGAGAACTGTGGCAGAAGAGGAAGCCCAGAGCAGTGGCAGGAATGAGGCTAGATATCCCCTAGGAGCTGGGTCTGCACTTGCCAGGCTTAAACTAAGCCCCATCTCCTGACCCTCACCCTTACCCTGAAGGCTGCAGCTTCATCTTGGAGCAGTGAACCCTCTGCATCCCACAGGGATGCGTCTCTGTGACATCAGAAGTGCTTAGGCTGCCCAAGCTAAAGACAGGCTGGCTGACCCCTGACCTCAACGAGTGGCCTTATCCTCTCTGAGACCCATCAAGGACACCTGGCAAGATTTCTAGTGCCTCCTCTCCAAGGTCACAGGCATTCCTGGGTCAGCCAGCAGTGAGGTGGGCTTGGCTGGGCTGGCCGTCAGAGGGAACCCAGTCAGAGACAGCAGGAAACAGCTGTGCAGGAGGTGGTGGGCAGAGCACAGGGCACCTGTGGGGTTGCAGCAGGAGCCAGGCCCTCCACAGGCACGGGGAAAGGGATAGAGCAAGTGACTTCTACAACCAACCTCTACTACATCTCTCCTGTGCATAGGGCATCCGACAGAGTCATAATGACCGCCGGTATCACGCTGTCCAGTCCACTGGTGAGGATGCTGCTGCTCCCAGAGCTTCAGAGTCATGTTCATGTGGACATACTGGCACCTGAATCCAGGTTTTCCAACTCCACTCCACTTCTCCAGGACTCAGAGGCAGGACTCCAAGCCAGGATGGGACTCAGGCATGAGGGATAATCTGAACCCCTGACTCTAAAATTAGAGAAAATGGAGGACCTTTGATTCTCTGGACAGGTCAGACCAAATCTCCAAGTCCCACCGAAGCCTGGGGCTCTTTTAATTCCTCATTCTGTGGTCAGCTCAGTGCATGAGGGTAGTTCAATCATGACTCATTCCCAAAGAGAGCTTCTCTCCTCCCAGAAATCCCCTCTTGGGGCCCTACACACTCAGATTGCCCTCCCATGCTGCTTGCACAGGGCCAGTGACAGAGGGCTCACCTCTATAAATGCATTCCATCTCCTCACTTGGTTTTGAGAGAACCTTAACTAGTGAAGAGAAAGGGGTACGCCCATGAGGAAGTAGCTGGGATGGTCTCCAGTGCCCCTGCTCCCTCTAGCCCTCTCCCTTTGGCCTCTAGATTTCCAAGCCCAGTTCCCAGATTGGAAGCCATTTTCTGTTTAGGGATATACACTCCCAGCAAGCACCAGGTGCCAGGGCTGTCTCACATGCCTGTGTGCGGGTGGGAGAACCATAGATCTCCAAGGCCCTCATTTCCTCCAGCCAGGGCTGCTGCAGCCTCCCTGGTTTCCCCACTCTGATTTCCCCTAAGAAATTCCACTCAGCCTGTGACCTTGGACCACTACCTCCCTCCATCTTTCCCTCTGGGCCTGGTGTCCCTGTCTGTCAAGTGAAGGAACAATCCTTAAATGTGTTATGTTCCAACTGGCAAAGATCCCTAGACTGTCATCTTCTAGATGGGTGAAGAGAAGTGGGTGAGGCCGGACCCCTGGCTGAGGCAGGGGTGAGAGAGCAGACCCCAGGCCCATCCTGCCGCTTATCTCATCAATGCCTGCTTTTGTCTGGAGCTCACAGCAAGCAGGTGAGTTCAAATTCCATTAAGGACAATTATCTCTTCATTTGCATATGCTAAATGTGACATTTCAGGGACCAGTTTCTCCCTACCCCAAACAGGATAAAAGTCCAATGACAGGCAGGCATCCTGCCGTTTGGGGCAGAGATATAATTGGCTCTTATTAAGGGAAGATGTAGAGAGATACAGGTTTTGAAATGCAAATGATGGGATCACTCCTTCCACTGGGGCTGATGGCCTTGTGTAGGGCCAGGTTGGCCCTCCTGTCTGCTCCACATCTGGGCAGGGCTGGTATCCTGACCCACTGAGAGAGACAGAGAGAGAGAGAGAGAGAGAGAGAGAGAGAGAGAGAAAAGCTGGGCAGAGGAAGAGGCACATTCTCCTGGAGGGAGAGGGACTTACCTTGGGCCCTCCCCCATTTGAGTCAAGCAGATCCTGTTCCCTAAAGTAGGATCTGTGAGCATGTTCCTCCCTGGCTCAGAACCTCCCACCATATCTTCAGGTACAGTTACTGCCAGATTCCAGCCACAACATGGAAATAGACAAACACTCCACACCACATTAGACCTTTGCCGTTCTGTGACTGAGAGGCCCTCCTCCTCCCACCCGCCTGGTGAGCTCTCTTGCTTCAAACCAGCTCAAAAGGAGCCTCCTCTGTGAAACCTGCCCCAGTATCCCAGCTGAACTAATGATGGCCTCTATGCACAGGAGTGGCCTCCCCATGGAGACAGAGAGTCCCTAGAGGCAAGAGAAATTCTGACTCATCTCTGTGTAAGTACGTGCCCAGAGCTAGTTCACCAAAGGAGCTGAGATTGAACACTGAGAGGAAGCACCGATGGGTGGGTGGATGGATGGTCAGACAGACGGCTAGAAGGATGGAGCCTTTTGCATACACTTATTATAAGGCTTTGCCCTACACTTGCCTTAACAGTTACTCATAGCACACCCCATCATACAGATGAGGAAAAGTGAGGCTGATGAGATAGACTCCACCTCCAACTCATCGGGGAACTTGGAGAAATAGGGCCTCCAACACCATCCCGGCTTCCCCGTCAGGTTGGACTGCTGTAGCTGGGCATTGACGTCCTCAACATTACTGGGGCCTTTGGCCTGGCCGCTGCCACCACACTCAAGGGGGTCATACGTCTTGACCTACCTTACCTCCTGGCCTCTCCAGATCCAGTCACTGATGCTGAGGCAGGTGTGGAAGTTGTCCTCTCACCAATCACTGATTCCCATGTGAGTATTCTCTAAGCAAAGAAAGAGAAGCTCTCTGGGTCTGCAGGAGAGGAAGGACCTGTGCATAACCTGCCATCGCCTGAGTCATCCAGAGCTGTCCTCTGTTCTGAGGAACTTGGGAGGGGATAGGGGACAGAAAGAATGCAGAGAGGACCCTGGGCTCCCGCTGTCCCAGCCTGCTCTGCTGAATCATGGATCTCTCCCCTCTGCCCCTGTTTACCCACTGCTACAGCAGGGGCTTGGCAGGCAAGCAGAGCCCAAGTTCACTCACTTTGCAGCTCATCATCTAGGAGACCTTGGGTGAGTGCTTGAGCCCGTCAGAGGCTTGGCCCATCTTCTGGAGGTGGGGATGGCAAGGACTTGCTCTCACTTTCACACCTCATCCCCAGAGAGCCCTGAGTTCCTTCCCTTCGCCCTGCAAGGTAAAGACAGAAGAGGAGACCGAGGCAAGTATGTGGAGGATAGGGGCCAGGCTGGAGCCTCCTACTCCTCCCCACATAGCCTTGACACAGAGAAGGGGGGCCGCAAACATCCCAGGCACCTCTGCTCTCCAGACAACTGAACTGAGCCAGAAGCACACTCCATATAAAGCCGGTGTTCGGGACGTTGGCCCAAATCTAGAGAGCAGAGCAGGCATCCAGGAGAAGGCTCTGCCCTGAGCTTGACCTAGGGGCTCCCTCACTGCCTAAGTCAGCGGGATCACAGAATGGAAGAGGCCACCCAGGGGTTTCTGCACCTGAACACACGTGAGAGTCCCTAGGTGCTCTCAGACTCTCAGTGTCTGCTCACACCCCCACACTGACGAAGTCAGAACACCTGGGAGGAGCCAGGCATTGCTGTGCATTAGGGTCCCCAGGTAATTCCAGTGTGATCCAAGCTTTGTGACCCAGTGGGCTACAGGAAGGTTGGGTAATAACTGCGGGTGACCAGCCGAGGCTTGACCATTTCAAAGTATTTTCTTATCCATCATCCCATCTGATCCTCATGTGCAGGCTGAGGAGCCACAGCGTTATATCCATTGTGCAGATGAGGAAGGTGAGGCCTAGGATGTTGCCCTGTCTCCGAGAGAGTCGTCACTAAGGCTGACTGGAGCCCAGTCTCTGGGCCCTCAAAGCCGGGCTTTTCCTACACTGGCAGGGAGCCGTAGGCCCTTCAGGATAATTACAAAGAGATAATGACCTGGCTCCCAGGGGCTCCCGGACTCCAGGACAACCCAACTTTTCCTGGGAGGAGGTTCTGATGGTGGTGGGGAGACAGAACAGGAGGGTCCCAAGGCAGGAAGGGAGGTGTTTTGCAGGCTGGACGTGGGCCAGCACGCCAGGCCAACTCATGCCTTGGCCTCAGAAGGCCCTGGCTCCAGCCCAGGAGCTTCCCCCAATCTGACTTCATCCTGTGGTGTGTGGGGGTCTGTTCTGGGATGGTGGGGCCAGACATTGTTTCTTTATCTGAGTCTTTCCTGACATCCTTCTGATAACAAAGGCAGTGGCTCAACGGGGAGGTTTACTGGGAATTTCGGCTTCTTCCTCCAGGTCTGTGTTGCACACACGGACATAAAGCCTAAGGCATCATTGGCAGGGAAATCAGAGAGGCCCACAGCAGCTCTGGGGGCTGGCTTAGCTCCCACCATCCCTCCCAATCTTCATTCAAAGGCTGTCAGCAGTCGCTGAACCAGGCCACCCTGCGTCCCCATGTACCCCTGCAAACCCCGGCCCATGCATTTCAGGGGACTGAGAAAAAGCAAGAGGACCAGCTGTTGCATGGCATGGACTATGCACTGCTTTGCAGCCACCCAGTCCAGAGTGCAAACCCCAGCTGTGCTGTAACCTCCCTTGCTGTGTGTCCTGGGACTAGTGGATCCACCCCTCCAAGCCTTGGCACTCTCGTGTACAAAACGATAGTAATAACGATTTTCATCTCCAAGTAACTGTGAGATTGGGTTTAAATAACATCATGGCTGAGTGCGAGCCTGTGAACACGGGCCTCAGTAACCCATCTCTAAAATGGAAACAATAATACCTATTTGTTGAGGTTGAGTGAGACTTAAATTCATTAAATGCGTCTATCCACATAAAATGTTTAGCCCAATGCCTGGCCAACTCCAAGCGCTCAACCGTTGTCCCTGACTACCAGGCTCCTAGTTCAGGGCCTGACACACAGTAGTTCCCTAAGAAATGCCTGCTTCCTTCCTCCCCTTCCAGGCTCTTTTGGGACGTGGCCGAGTGCAGTCAGCTGCCTTCCTCCGATGCCTAGTGGCTGGCTCAGAGCCAGCCCCTTAAAAACTGGAAACGGTGCCCACTTTCTCTTCTCCCTTTTCATAAAGAGATCACAGAGCAGAGGCACTGACCTTGGGCAACCTTGCACTGCAATGTTTTCCAAAAGGCAAAACACTATAAATCACAGCAGAAAAGCTCGGCACATCACCCACTGCCCCCACTGCTGCCGCCCCGGCCCACCTGGATAGGGCTGGGCTTTTCTTCTGTTTTTATTTGTTTATTTATTTTTGGAGGATGTCCCCAGGCAGAGACAGCAGTGATATCTGGGGAGGGCATAAGAGCCTAGATGCCCTGACCAGTAAAGAATCATGGAGACTGTTTTTCTAAACCCAAGCTTGCTAAGCACCAGCCTGATGCCAGGCACCAGGCTTGGCATGGCCGCCAGCATTTCCTCTGATCCTATGAACACTCAGGGGAATAGCTGCCAGGATTTCCAAAGGTCAACAGCATGCTCCAGTTGACCTTGGAGAGGTAGAATAGATGGAATTCGAACCCACACCCCATGACTCTGGATCTCCTCTTCTCTCCTCATTAAGCCACACTCTTTACACATTAGAGAGAAGTTTCTGCAGAGGTGTCAGGCTCAGCTCACTGAGCCAGGACCAGGGGAAGTCACTGAAAAAGTAGGTTCTAGGTGAGAATAAGCACAATATCTAACTGTCCAAGCTGCCTAGAAATGTAAAGTGCTGTCTCCACCCACTCCAATCCCTTGCAAAGGAGCACTAACAAGCTGACCAGGAAGCTTCTGAAAATGCAAAGGAGTTTCCAAGATCCATCCAGTCCTGAAAAGACGAAAGCCCTTTCCCCTGGGAATTTGCAGCATCCTGAAATTCACCCATTCAATGCATCTCTTGAGCACTTGCTCAGCTCCAGCCTGGGCCCTGGGGCACAGAATGAAAGAGACAGGAAGCATCCTTGCATCTTGCCACGTACATTCCCTTTGGGACTCCAAAGATCGAGAAACAGGGATGACAGAAACGAGTCGAGTCATGGGCTAGGGAGTGAGTTGGGAGGAAGGGAGACTACACTATGCCTCGAACCTGGAGGAGCAAGGAGCGTGGGACACTGAGGCATGGGGGCTGGGAGAGAACAGGAAGCCAGGGAGCCCCCGGGCAGGGTTCACAGGGGAGCACCATGATCTGACTCCGGCTGTGGGTCTCCTTCTGGTAGACTCATACAGAGTGCTGCACAGGGCAGGCACGGACACATGAAGCCCGAAGAGGAAGCCAGCGAGCACGTTGGTGGACAGGATGAGGATGTGGGTGGGGATGGAATGGGGAGGGGCAGAGGCACGAAGAAATCTGGGCTCTTGGTAGCCAGAGCTACACTGTGAGCAGGTGTCAGGAGTAATTCAGGGAGGCGGTGGGGCCTAGTGCCACCTCGCACAAGGAGAGAACTAGGGGGAGGGGTGTCCCTGGTCGCGCCTTCTTGATCACACATGTCTCCCCAGTACTCTGGATGGGTCGGGCCTTCAGTACCTTTGCCCAGTCCCTTCCAGTAATTTAGCCCAGTGAAGAAACCAAGGGACCAGGCGACAGTGTCCACAGTTAACTAGGACTGGGACTCTTGGTGCCCTGTGGGCTGTGTTGCCCCAGACCAGTGGCTCCCCCAGTCCAGTGCCCCCTACCCCAGGTGGCCAGCAATTGGCCCAGGCTGTGCTGCAGATAGCAGTGCAGAGTTTTTCTGGCTCCCCGGAGCTCTGCTAGGAGTCGGAAGCACAGGCAGTGCTCTGCCCCTGGACAACAAGTGAACAAGGAGGGCACATCCGGGGCTGCTGCCCCCACAACTCTCCCCTTTCTCAGCCGAAGGAGGTGGTGCCCCCTTTTCAGGACATCCTTCAGAGCCCCAACTCCACCAGAGAGGTCAGCAGCGTTCGGTTAGCTGGAGAAGGCGGGGAGGAGCCCAGTGAAGTCTAGAGTCAGATAGACAAGAGTTCAGATCCCAGCTCTGCCACGCCATGATTTGGGTTACGGTGACCCTGAGAAAGCTGCACGTGTAGTTATTTCTTTGAGAGTCAGTTTCCTCATCTACCCAGTGGGACAGTAATTACCTGTCTCATAAGGCGATTATGGATACTAAACTGAACCCAAACCCCTCACATACTCCAGCTTTCCCTGCAGGTCTCAGTTGCCGCCTCTCAGTGGCTTTTCCTGGACCCTGGGCTGGGGGAGTACCTGCTAGGTCATCCCACCTTAGAGTTGATCACAGTGTTATAAAAGACAGATTGGGCCAGCCAGGTAGTATGAAGATTAAGGCAGCTGGATCCCACCTGGCTGACTGGGTGGTTTGAGTACCAGACCCAGTGGCTTGGAAACACTCCAGGCATGTGTGTGTGCATGCCCAAAATCCTCAAAGGAGAATGGAAGACAAGCTATTGCGGTGTGGCCACCCCTCGGGTGGTGCTTTCTTACTTTCTCTCTTTCCAGCAAGCTCATGTGCCCTATAGTAGATTATACATGCATACATACATACATACATACAGGACAGGTCATAGATGTATCTCCTTTGACTGTCGTGTTTACCATCACACGCCCTGGGCCTGGCATGGGGTCCTGCATGACACTGACGATCAGTAATCTAATGAATGAATGAGTGAGAAACCGCCTCCTCAGTCTTGGCCAGCTTCCCACCCTCTGGGGCGGTGTTGCTTGGTGCCTTGGCACCCTGCATCCACCAGGCAAGGAGGAAGAGCTGGGCTGCAGCTGAGTAAGCATCCCAGCTCTGGACCTGGCCTGCCCTCATCATTTAGGGATGCACATAATTCCATGGTTGGCCTGGAGCCTGCCCCGGGGTCAGAGCTGGGAGAAAAGGTCATAGGTAGCAACCATCCATAGCTCCCTGGGGGCCCCCAGGCCTCTCTGGGCATAGAGGCAGCACTGGCTGGACAGAGGCCTGGGCCCCTAGAGCCCAGCCCACTCACCATGCAGATGCAAAGCCTGAAGCCTGGAAGGGTGGGACTTCCCTAAGGTCTCAGGGCTGTCCCTGAATGGCAGGTTAGACAGCCAGGCTTCCTGACTCCAGGCTTCCCACAGGAGAATGGGAGTATTGGGCAGGAGGCTGTGGGGACCAGCCTCCGAATGGCAGCTTGGGGCCCCACAGGCTGCCTACTCAGAGACTGGCCTCAGAGGCCTCCCCCTACAGCCAGCTCCCCGCAGTGCCCTGCTGCCTTTCGGAAGCAGCCAGCGCCAAGCAGGCAGATGGCTGGCGGGCCCCCTGGCCCAGCCCTCAGGCCCAGATGGCTGACCCGGCACGAGGCGGGGCGTCACAGCAGCAGCAACAGGAAGCCCACCGCCACCAAGCACCCAGGGCCGACAGGGAGGAAGGAGCGGCCGCCCAGCAGCCTGCAGCCTGCCCAGAGAGCCACCTGGGCCTGGCCATCACCCTGGCCGGGAAGCTGGGGCAGTCCTGAACTGCACAGACCTGGCCATAGGCCACCACTCAGTGAGCACAGCCCAGAATGGGCAACTCCCCCCAGGGAGAGACCCCACTCCTCTCTCTCTGCTTGTCAGTGAAAGAAGGAAAAAGGCCTTCTGCTGCCAGACACGTAAGCCCAGTCACCTCCAGACCTTCGCCGTTCAGTGGGCTTCCTTGAGTCCGAGAACAATATAATAATAACAGCAATAACAATAGCTGATACTCCTTAAAGGCCTACTATACACTATGTTTTTTTTTTTAGGAAGGTGCAGACAATCTCTTAAAAAAGAGAGAGCGAGAAAATGGGAGCAAGAGTATACACGTGTGTGCACCCCAAAGGGGTCTGGTCACGCCACAATCCCCTTTCCTTCAGTTCTCCATCCTGCCAGGATTCTGGGCACACATGCATAGCCGGTGTGTTTTCCAGGCTGCCAGAACTGCAGATGGGACTCAAACCCTGGTCAGCCATGTGGGCTCAAGCTTCTTCTGCACATGACTTCACTGTGGGCCAGGCCCAACTATTCTAAAAGCTTTGCCAACTCAATCCTTGTAATGACTGTGAGGCAAAGTTATTATTATCCCCATTTTACAGATGAAAACATAGAGACTTAAAAAGAAGTCTCACTGAGCTAGGAAATGACAAAGCCAGGATTCAACTCAGGCAGCCTGGGTCCAAAGCCAACCACCCACAGTTGTCACCAAGCTCCCACTGATCTCACACAGCACAGTGTACCACCCCCAACGCCTTGGGTTCAGGGGGGCGACATGCCAGGTAATGAACTGCCCATCATAGGTACTTGCTAGGTAGGGAATCCACTATGGGCAAAAATAACTTGGGTAAGCTCCAAAAGGTCGATAGAGGGGGCAGTGCTGTTGACAAGCCTGGGTGTCTCTGGAAGAAGACACATTGCACATTAAATCACACAAACCACGCCTACATGGTTGCACCCTTGAATGGTCTAAGAGAAATGTGAACACGTGTGCACGTAGACACACAGACGAGCGAGCCATTCTGGGGAGAGGTAAGACACTATTATGACCACACGACCAGCCCAAGGGCTACTAGACCACAGGAAGAGATGCCCCATCTTGGTGTTTGTCCCCAGGAAAGTCTGAGAGGGCTCCTTCTCCTCTCTGAGACTCAATTTCCCTACTCGCACAAGGAAGGGGTTGTCCGAGGTCATCTCCAAGGTCTTGGGCTCTGTGCCACCTGGCCAGTCACCTACGACTCTCTGTCCCCAGAGCCCGGCAGGGAGCTGTGACTCAGCAGCAAGAAGCATTGCAGGAGCCTGCCCACAGCCCCCTCCTCCGCCCAGCACACAAAGGGCATCTTGTTACTGGAGCCTGCCAGTGGGAGGGCGGAGAGGGCTAGGAGGTGAGAGGCCAGGAGCAAGCCTGTGTCAGCAGGGCTGGGGGCAGGGCCCTCATGGCAGGAAGCCCAAGTGGATGGCTGCGGGGAGAGTTTGGCCCCCCACTTCTGCAGGAGCCCTGTTTACTAAGTTCCCTTTTTTATTTTTAAGCTACAGTTTGAATGAGATTTGCTTCCCCTCAGCAGCTGCAGACCTGGAAATTCCCAACAGCGTGGGGCCGAACCCACAGCCCAGGGCTCCAGCTCAGAGCCTGGGTGTCTGGACTCTGCATGGCGTGGGACCAGAGCGCCTTTGAATGTGATGATGGCCAAGCCAGTATTCCAGTCTATAAAATGGGGATGCCGGCTAGAAAGAGAGCATTGTCATCACACTCTCTGGCAGGCCGAAGTCACCTCCCTGGAAAGCCCAGGACACACATAAGGGCATCCTGGTGTCACACTTGCTGAGCCTGCCTCTGTCCCTACTTGGCTGTGGGGCCCCAGACAGGCCCCTTTCCCTCTCTAGCCTCAGTTTCCCAGTTTGTAAAATGGAGATGGTGGTTGAGGTCAGCAGGTGGTTTGGTGGTTAAGGTGCGGGACTCCCATGTAGCCAAGCATGGTTCGAGTCCCGGGGCTTGGAAATCACACTGGGCACATGTGTGTGCATGCCCAAAATCCCAGGAGAAGAATGGAGGAAAAGGGAGTGAGGTGTGACCATCCCCCAGGGAGTAATTTCTCACTTTTCCTCTCACTGGCTTTCTCTCTGACAAGCACACATACTCTATAGAGAAAAAAAAAAACTTAAAAAAATATAGAGATGGTGAGAGGGAAGAGAGAATATTCTTCCTAGAAGTTGCTCGGGGATCATTTTTCCATGTGTCTGACAGAAGTGACGTGAGACACCCAGGTGCCTGTGAGTGAGGGGTCAGTCTAAAGTCTGTACAGGTGGTGCATGTGGGTGTAGGTACAAGCGTGCATGTGTGAGCACACAGGCAGGTGCAGCCCCTCATGGGCATCCGTTCTTCCTGCCATCCAGGCCATTGCCTGAGCAGGGCACAGGGCGCAGGGCTGAGGCCCTGAGCACTAGTAACCGATTTAAGGGGTGCCGATAGACCACTCCAGACCCTGTCTCCCCCAGCACTGGGCAGAGCTCATTATCGGCGGCCCATCCACTCTAGACCACAAAACTGCCACCTCACCCTAGCTGTGATAGGCAGCGTATACATCGTAGCCATGAGAGTGGTGCCCCCTAGAGTTGTACCCACACCGTGCACCCTGAACATTCACAGGCAGGTTTCCATCTTCCATTTCTCCGGGGACTCCGAATCCCACCAGGAAAACAAACCTGACAGATGCTACAAACTGTAAAGTGATGTGACTGCTGGTTATTCCACTAAAGTCTCACAATAGTCCCCATCTCACAAAACTCTCATTTCCACTTGACAGATGAAGAAATCGAGACCCCGAGGAGGGACGTAGAAGATCCAGGACCCAGATGGCATAAAAGGAGGACATGAGCACAAGGCATAAGGGCAGAAGTGGATACAAAAGCCAGGCCCAGTCTGAAGGTGTGTGGACAAGGACCCCACAATCCAGCTGAGCACAGAGACCTCAGTGAGCACAGACCCACCCTCTTAGCTGGGGCTTAGGGATAGCCCAGGGGACATCACCAGGGAGCAAAGCAACCAGTGTGCAGGTTCGAACTGTCCACCTTCCCTCCCTCCATTGTAAACTGGAGATGGTGGTTGGGAGAAATCCCGGGAGGCTGTACACACAGGGCTTCCTTTCCAACAGTGACCAGCACTGGGAACTCAGGCTCAGGAGCACCTCAGCAGGCTCTCCTCCCACCCTCACTGCAGCAGGGTCTGAGAGGACAGCAAAGCCCAGCATGGGCAGGCAATTCCTGGGATGCAACCTGGCACAGGCTCATGCAGAGCCTGCTGGTACCACTGCATGCATGGGCAGCCTGGGATGAGAGGTGGATGCACAGCCGCGGGGGGCCGCGCTTGATACAAAGAACTGCAATGTGTTGGGTCTATAGAAACCACTTTCAAGGTGTAATTTTCTCAGCAAGTAGTCCCTGATTGCTGTGGAAGTGCCAGACCCTAGGCTGGGTATGGAGACACAGTGAGGGATAAAGCACGATGGTCCCTGCCCTCATGGAGCTCACAGCCTAATGTGGGAGGAGATCACTAAACAAATGAGATAACACACACAGATAAGAGCCAGGGAAGAAGAGACCAGGACCTCACAGTGGAGGAGTAAAGGAACCTGACCAGAACTAGTGACCATAGAGGGCTTCCTGAAGGAGATGACATTAAGCTTAGATTTTTTTTTTTTTTTTTTTTTTTTTGAGAGGTTTTTGCTATAGGGTGCATGCACTCACCAGAAAGACAGAGAGACAGAAAGCGAGAAATCACTCCCCGGGGGGATGGCCATGCCACAATCCCCTCTCCTCCATTCTCCTCTCAGGATGTTGGGCATGCACGCACACGTGCATGGTAAACTTAGATCTTCTGAAGAATGAAGAGGAGCTATTTAGGCAAAGAAAACGGGGGAAATATTTTGGGCAGAGAGAACCCAAGGCAGGAAGGAATGCACCTATTGGCTTATCTTATTTCCACAGTGATCTTAAGAGATGGAAACAGGTGTCCCTTTCTGTAGGTGAGGACATTGCAACTCTGAGGGGCTGAATCAGTACAGATACCACACATCCAGATGGGGTGCATACCCCTGGTGCCCACCACGTGCCATGCATTTCCAAGCCTACAGTCTGAGCCCTAAAGCTAGGCAGGAAAGGTCGTGGAGGGAAAGACTGGGTCTGTCTCTCCCTACAGGATACAGACCCGGATGTGTTGCCTTGACCTTGTGATGAACAACTCTAATCTCCCCAAAGAGGCTAGGGTTCCCATGAGGGCTAGACATCTCCCCTAACAGCTGCAGAGCTGCTCATAGGGCCCCGTGAGGCCTGGTCCTAAAGCCACAGGCCTCATCTGCCTTTCCAGCCTGCAGAGAGTGTGGTGGCCCCAGTTTCTTACCAACACTCATTGTGAACCACAGAGCCCATGAAGACAGCAGTCAGGAGAGCCCAGGGCACCTGGACACCCGGTTTTCTCCAGGCAATGCTTCCTGGAAGAGTTGCCCTGGTGTGGAACCTTCAGAACCAAGAGGACTTTGAACAGGCCAAAATGGAGCAGACACAGACTCAGGGCATGGAGAATGGGCCAGCAAAGGCAGTGGTTCTTACCAGTGGCATTTGGGAAATGGCGAGCAGTGCCCAGCAGCCAGAGTACCCGGTATTCTCAGGGGATACTAGGGCCCCAGCTCCAGAACCACCCAAGGTCCCTTGCATCCCAGGCTCAGGACCCAATAGACACTAAAGGGTATGGTAAGATGTGGCCTTCCCTTCAGCTCAGTGTCACTCCACTCTGTGCATACTGACTCCCAGTCTCAGGGTCCAGAGCCCTGGGAGCCAGGTCCTGCTGTGGGCACAGAAGAGGGCTACAAGACATCCTGACAATTCTTTGGAAATCCCGACCCCCACCATGGCTTTGACCACCTCTTGTTCAATACACTGCAGTTCCCAGGACATAAACATCCACATGTGACCTCCATAAAAGCTACTTTTGCTTACAAAGAGACCCTCAAGGCGCCCTGGGCTACCTCTGCTTGTAACTTGGGCTGAGGGAAGTGCATCCTAGCCTTTGGGAGGCTGGCACTTCAGTCCAGGTGCTGTGGGAGGGCAGGCCTCAGTCAGCTGTGCTTGCTCATGCCTTCCCTTTCAGGACCATGGAGGAAGCTTTGCCGGCCCTGGGGGATCCCCAGCAGGACCCACCCCCTCTGATCCCAGCTCTGTCTTGGTCCTCACTTCTGCCCCATTGCCTCATACCCCATACTCCCTGTTTTAGAGACATCCTGGTTGGACTTGACCCCTGCCCACTGCCCAACAACTTCCCATAGCTCATTAGCTAAAAGACCACTTTATCCCCTACCTCCGTGCCCAGCTCAGATGCCTAAACTCCCTTCCTAGGTCCATGTCCCAGGTTTCTGCTTCCTCAGGAAGCCACATGAGACCCACCGGTGTTAGACCTCTTCCTAAATCAGCAGTGGCTCATCAATTTCATCTCACTAGTCAGCTCCCATTCCTTTGGCATCAGTTTTCTAGAGGACTGTGTGCAGAAGGGTTCTGGTGCTATGTGTAGGCTCAGTGGGAAAGCGCCATGATTGTTTAGTGATGTCTGCTGTGAGCATAATGGAGAAGAATGTGCCACCAATGTGCCATATCCGGACAAGATTCTTTGGACATTTTAGTAGATGCAAATCTGAGATGTGTCCGTTCCCAGTCCCGTTCCGTGCACAGCCTTAGGCTGGGCTCTGTAAGGAAATGCAGGAGGAAGGGAAAGTCCCACCCTTTGACCCATATTTTTGCCAGACCAGCTAGGAAGTGGGGAACACTGAATGCATTGATTGAGCTTCTCATCTATACATGAGAAGGACAAAATATCATCCAGGTTCTGAGGTCCATAGCGGCGAAGTAACTTGCCAGGGGGTGGCACGGCCCCCTGAGCCTAGTGGAGCCTCATGAAGCCACTAAGAGATAACATACAACTCTGTGGGGTAGGCCTCATGGAGTGGGGCCACAGTCAGAGCGGACAGTCAGAGGAGAGGGGAGCAATGACAGAGAGCAGCCTGGGTGGGTCAGAGGGCTAAGAATGTTCCCTGTGTTTGGTGAACAGTGAGCTGGGTTTTGAAGCACGTGAACTGAGAGAGCTGGGACAGGTCAGAGGGAAGTGATCCCTAGAACCGGCATTCGAGCCTAAGACTCCAGGGCTCAGGACTAAAAGCAGACTTGGCCCAGGGTTGCACTTGCTTTCCATCCTCCCCAACAGAGGATGAGGACATTCTCTGACCACACAGACTAAAGGGGACCACCACCTACCCCATTACACTCCTCTCAGCACCCTGATTATCACCACAACTTGTAATTCCCTGTTTTATGGATGGATCCACTTTGTCTTGTGTGTCTGTCCCAGTGGTCTGTAAGCCCCATGAAGGTAGGGACTGGGTCCGTCTTGTTCACTTTGTCTCCATAATCTAACTCAGCCCAGCAATAGGACCATCGTGGTTGTCCAGTTAGAGCATACACTGTGGTAGTCAGGGGCTACACCCTCACACCTGCAGGCCAAGCAGATAAACTAAGTGAGCAAGGTGGGCAAGTGAAAGACTCTGGCCCAGGGCCAACAGGTGGCATGGTGATTAGGACACTGGATTCCCACATGGTTGACAGCGGTTCGAGTCCCAGACCTGGCAGCTTGAAAATCACAACAAATAAATCAATCAATAAAGAAAATGTTTGAAGGAAGGAAAGAAAAGAAAGAACATCTCTGGCCGAGAGACAGCAGCAGTGGGACATGGTCCTCAAGTCATGCTCAGAGCCGACATCACTGTGGACCTTCCATTGTATTGACATACAGTCACGGGCTGCATGATGACATTCCAGTCCACGATGGACCACATAGATGATGGCCATCCCAAGAGATGATCAGAGGCCACACTGTATACCGTAGGTGTGGAGTAGGCTGTACTATCTAGGTCTGCGTAACTACACTCCATGATGTTCATACAATGAAACTATTCAGTGATGCATTTCTTAGAATGTGTCCCTGTCCTTATGCTACTCATGACCGTATATGCAAACTGTTTTCATATAAACACAAGGGAATATCTTTCACATCCCCAAAGAAATAGTACTTCTCCATTTTGCTAGAACTAATGATATTCTCTGTCCTTCTTTGTTGTCCTACTTTTGCTAAAGTTACAAATATAGAGAAATACTCCCTACTTCATGGGAAAACAACAGGCCAGGTATGAGGATACACCAGCCTTGGCATTGGGTGGCCCAGTAGTTCTCAAAGTGGATCCTGTGCCAGACGTCAGCTGCACCTGGGAACTTGTTAGACATTCTCAGGTAAATTCTCAGACCTACCCCAGACCCACTGAAACATAAACTCGGATGGGGTATAAAAAAATCTGTTTTCATAAACCCTCCAGGTGATTTTCTTGCCTGCTCAAGTTTGAGACCTTGTGCAATAGGGAGTGGTGGAGATTCTGGTAAACCAGAGGGCACATGTATGGCCTAAAAGGGCCCCTGCTGCTCAGCTCCAGCCCACAGATGCCTTGTAAACATGTGAGCCTGGTGTAGGGCTAGCAAGCCCCAGAAAGAAACCATGAGTCCTGGTTAACCTTCCTAGACTAGCTCTGAAGGCCAGCCCAGCCCCCACACTACCCCGGGACTCAGAGATCCCCAACTATTGTGTGGGACTGCTTCCGAGGTCTCAAATTCCACCCAAGGCCCACAGGGCCCAGCACTTCTCTGGTCAGAGGACAAACAAACTTGAACAGGTAAAATTCTGGGCCCTGATGATCAGGCAAAGTACGAGTCTGGGAGTGGACAGAGTAAATTCCCCATTCCTGAGCCCCAGGGCTCATAGTCATTCTTTCTCATTTTTGCAACCACTCCATTAGGGGTCAATATGGACATGTTAAAGAGGAGGAAAGAGGGGTTTCGAGAGGTCGAGTGATTTGCCCTAAGTCACAGGACTAGAAAATGAAGGCCATGAACCCGTTTATCTGGCCCAACCTGTGCTGAATCTACTCTCCCATATTGCCAGCCAACTGAAGGATGGGAAGGAGGCAGGGGAATGACCTGCTCCCCTGCCCAGTAGCCTGCCTCCCCAATAGGGCTTCAATTCCAACAGTAGTCACCGGCAGTGCTGCGGCAGTGAGGGATAATGGGGAAGGCAGCAAACCCACCCCCTGCTTCTGCGTCAGGGGGCTCTGTCCCACATGCAGATATGCAACCCAGAGCCAGGGACATCAGGAGCCAGGGCCGGCCTAAAGGAGAGGGCCAGGGCTGGCAGGGTGCTGACCCAGCTAAGCAGCAGGGGCCCGCTTTGCGTGAGGCACAGCCTTGCCCGGAGTCTCATCAACCTTCTTCCCCAAGGCCCAGCCAGCTGCGTTGCACTGGCCTGGGTGGACCCATGTGAGGAGGTGTGGTTGCCAGGGAAGCCAGGAATGACTTATTCCTTTCTATGCCTCTGACACCAGGCAGTCACGAGCCCCCAGAACGTCTGACTGGCCCAGGCCTTGTCCCCAAACACAGGAGCCCACAAAGGCTCCTATAGGCCAAGCCGAGGTGTCTCCATACAGAGGGGGCTCGCCCAGGCTGGGCTCTGGTCAGACTTGGCTCAGACTCAGCTCTCGCCAAGCATGAGTCAGCGCTGTCAGCCTGTGTGTGGCCACAGCTGGCTGGATGCTGAGGCCATCCGGGCCAGGCCCTGGAGGTCCGCTGGGGCCCTGGGGCCTCACTAATGGGGAGAGATGGCCCCAAATGACCCACAGGGTCACATAAGGGAGAAAAAAAAAAAAGGACAAGTGGAAAAGAGCTGAGCACAAAGAATATCAAACTGTAAAGTGGCAGAAGCAAATTCAGTCAGGAAAATGGCCACCACACACGCGCGCGCACACACACACACCACCACCACCACCACCAGCCCAGCCATGGGCACACACTCTGTGTATCCTGCATGCCAGACTGACTGCACATGCACCCCGCACCGTGCCATGCATACACATCCCTGCAGGGGCCCAGCTTCTGCCGCACACAGCTCTGCAGTACTCAGCACACACGGACGCGCCGAGAGAAGCCCCAGCAGGCAAAGCCACTCCACGCGCACGGCCTGCCTGCGGTGTCAGCTTCTGGCAGGCCCAAGGAATGTGACTCACAACCCCCGGCTTGCGTGTACATCCAGGTTAGGGGACATCGTATCACATGAGGGCTGTGATGCTCGGGAGGCGTGTGATCAAGGACAGGCCTGGTGACTCGGGTCCTGTGCCCTCCCAGGCCCGGCTCCCTGCCAAAGGCGCAGTCCAAGCGCCGGCCGGACCCTGCAGCTTCAGCCGTCCGCAGCCAGCCTGGCTTCTGTGCCCCGCCAGGAGGTCGCTGCGCGGAGCGCGGCCAGGAAGTCAGCTCGGAGTGACAGCTCCCCCCCACGCTGTTTGTTTATTCATGACTCATTCGTCTCCACAGACTGGCTCTTCTTTCTTTCGGGAGGAGGGAAGAAAGGAGCGGGAGGCAGGGAGGGCGGGCGGGAGCGAGGGAGGGGAACGGGAAGGGGGAGAGGCGGGCTCCACAATAAACAATGAGGCAGCTGAGCCGGCCGCGGCGGGAGGAGCCGCGCGGGGCGCGGGGCCGGGCGCGGGCCCGGGGCGCTTCCAGGCCGGCCAGCCCGGGTCCTGCGCGCCGGATCCGCGCTCCTCCCGCCCGCCCCTCCCCATCCTACCCGGCCCGTCGTAACCTCCCGGCGACGGGGCTGGAGCAGCGGTAATTGGATCCTCGCCGCCTCCTCCCAGCTCCCCGCCCCCAATCGGGGAGCCGGGTAAATGCCGGGTACCTTGGCAAAACAGTCGGATCCAAACCTATTATTTGGCTAATGGGCTTCCCCCGTGCGGCTCAGCTACACCCTGCGGACCGGCCTCCTCCCCCAATTCCCAGGGATGGCCCCGGTGCCCCTCCGCGCCCCAGCCTCCCCGCGCTGGCCCCAGAGGGGGCTCGGCGGAGGCTCCGGATAACTGGAGGAAGCGCGGGTTCCGAGGCTTCAAGGGCCTCATTGTTCTGCCTCGAGGGGCACATTGAAAATGCTCCAGGATTTGCTTCCTGTGAAAACAGCCTGCGAGGGAGGGGGCGATCCACGGTGGAGAGACATTATCCTCCTGGAAGCTGCCCAGATTACACAGGGAGAAAAAGGTTGTTTTGATTGTTGCTGGCTCTTTTCTCCTTCTTCCCTTTTTCTTTCTTTCTTTTCCCCCCCTCTCCTGTCTTTCGCTCCCCTCCCTGGGGCCCGAAGACGAATCTCTATGGCTGTTGAGCAGGTCGAAAATGGGGGGGGGGGGGGGGGGGAGTGTCTGCATAAATAGGGCTGGTGAATGGCAGAGCCAGATATAAAGTCTGATTCAGAGAAATTCAAAAGAATGCAGGGGCGATGAGGTGGGCAAATCCAAGGAACTCATTTCCCCAGCATCCCCTCTGAGTCACGTCTTGCACCATGAGGGGAAAACACATCACGCCACAATATATCACATGCCTGCAGCAAAGGATCAGGCCGGTGGAGACACACAGCTCCTTCCTCCCTGGCCTAGGACCGCCCATCCAGAACCACACAAGGCAAGGGTCTGGTCTCAAACCCTCTCCCGCTCCTAAGTGACCTGGAAGATAACCACAGTGCACCCTTGCACAGCGCCTCCTATGTGCAGGGGGCTGTTCTGCAGGCTTCACGCTCGTTCCCCATGTAATCCTCAGCACAGCCCGGTAAGGCAAGTGCTCTTATTATCATCATTTCCGGATAAGGAAGCTGAGCCCAGAAAGGTTAAGGAACTGCCCAGAGTTACACAGACTGCCCGGCTGGCTCCCTGGCCTATGCTCTTAGCCTCTGTGCTGACTCTTCAGAGCCTCAGACTTGTCATCAGGAAATGGAGATGATGACAGGGACCTCATTAGGGGCCAGGAGGATGCATTAAGAAAACCCAGGCAAAGCGTTCGGGACAGCATTGAGTGCTAGTGCGTGCTCATATAGTGCAAACTAGGGACAAACAAGGACAGTTTCTTCCTAACCCACCAGGTTGTCATGAGGGGTGACAGTGCTGACTAAAAAGGCTGCCCCTAGTGCAGTGTCTGGCCCTTAACTTGTGCCCATAATTCGTTTTCTTTTTTCTTCTTCCTTTTCCCATCACGTTTTTTTTTTTTTTTTTTTTTTTTTTTTTTTTTTTTTTGAGATTTGTGCTATAGGGCATGTGCACTCACCAGAGATACAGAGAGAGTCAGAGAGACAGAAAGCGAGAAATCGTCCCCCAAGGGGATTGGCTACACCATAACCCTTTTTCTCTAGTCTCCTTTCGGGATTTGGGGCACGCATGCCCATGCGCCCAGCATGAGTTTAAGCCACCAAGTCTGGGACTCGAACCACACTTGACTACTTGGGAGTCCAGCAATGTAACCATTACGCCATCTGCTAGTCCTTTTCTTTTCCCATCACTTCTTTTTTTTTTTTTTTTTTTGAGAGATTTTTGCTATAGGCGCATGCGCTCGCCAGACAGACAGAGAGAGACATAGAGACAGAAAGCGAGAAATCACCCCCCAGGGGGGATGGTCACGCCGCAATCCCTTCTCCTCCATTCTCCTCTCGGGATCTTGGGCATGCACGCACACGCGCCCAGCGTGAGTTTTAAGCCACCGGGTCCGGGACGCAAACCGCGGTCAACTACGTGGGAGTCCAGCGACATAGCCATTACGCTAACTGCTGGTTCCCCCTTTTCCCATCACTTCTAACCGAACCTCAATCTTTTGAGACAAGATCTTCTTGTCTGCAAACTCTCCCACATAACACCCTTCAGAGCAACCATGGGTGCCCCTCCACGCACACACATCCTCAACCTCTGCTGCCCATTTATGTCTGCCTACGTGAACTTTCTCACAGACCCGGGCCTAACCTGAGCCTTCCCTGAACACCTTCTGTAAATTGCCGCATTCCCCCAGTCTGCCCATGCCCTCCATCTGCACAACTCCTGGCCTCTCTTGTATGCTCTGCCTTTTCTTTTGGCCATGGCCTCGTTACACTCTGAGACACTCTAAAACTCAACATTTTCTCATGTTTTGATTTTGCCGCCCCCTCCCCCATCAGCAGCTAGGAATGTAAGCTCCAGAAAAGTAGGGACTGACTTTTTGTTTTATTTAGTATTCCACGCATGGCAGTCACCGTGACACAGAAATCCTCCTTGAGTATTTGTGGCGTGAAGGAGTGGGTCTTCGCATGGGCTGTTCCCCCTTGCTGACCACTTGTCCCCTCACTCGGATCATTTGCTTGCTTTATTTACCAGAAACTCCCACTTGTCCCACAGGCTTCTGCCTCTGGAAATGTTGCACCGTACGTCTCACCCTGCACCCTTGCTACGTGCCCGTGCCTGGGTCACCTCTCTCCTCTGCTCTTTGCTGTCCCCAGTTCGACCTGCCTTCCTTCCCAAGCCTCCCCACAGGCCCTTCTGGAATCCTGCTTTCTTTAAGAAACTCTCTGTACTCGGCCTCTTGATGAAAACCTGGGGGTTTGTGATGCGTATCCCTTGTCCTCTCTGTCCTCACCTCTTTGAGGAGGCTATTCTTGTCTCCACGCCTCTCTTTCTTGAGTGTTCTCCAAGGTCCCCATGCCCCTTTCATATCCCAGGGCTGATTCCAGACCATGATTCCATCACCCCCACAGGATGGGGATTTTTCTGCTGAGTCTCCTGCCACCCGACTCAGCTACCTTCTCCACATGGCTCTCACGGCTCGCCTCTAGCCAGCCCCTCTTCACTTAGATCACGGTCTCTCCTTCCTCTCCAAAGCCTGCCTTCAGCCCATGGTCTTTAGCATGGGGGAAAGCACATCATACCACAGTACGTCCCGTGCCTGTACATTTGGGTGATCCATCCAGCACCTGGACCTTCCAGACCTTCAGCTCTCCTCTTCATGGAACATCTTCCCACCTGGGTCCAGCCTCCAATTCCACGGCTGACCCTGGACCAGGCAAACACTCCTTTTCTTCCATTTTCCCCTCTCCAACATCCTCCAGCTGTTCCAGTGGTTGGGTCATCTGAATGACCCTCTCGCCAGCACCCATGAATCCTTGGTACACCATCTTTCCCTTCATCCATCTAGCCAAGCGTCACCTAGAGACAGCCCAACCACGATCCTTGCACTATAAGCTCAGGCTGGCAAAAACTCATTGTGTGAAAATGTAGACCAATGTCAAGTGAGTCTCCTGTCTCAGTGGGCCGTCAGCATGACTCCAAAGTCCTCTGGCCTGCCTTGGCCAGCCTCCCTTTGTATTTCCCGCAGGGATGCTTTGCCTCAATAACATTCACCCCCTTCCTCATGGTCCCTGTCCATTCTGCCTACCTTGACTCTCAGAGATATGTGGCTTCAAGAATGTGAAGGCCTTCCAGTGTGGCCTGCTGTCCCTTCCCCACGTCCAAGCATCCCCATCCTGATTTCCCTCCATCTATAATCGGAGGGTAAAGGCCTCTCTTCCTCCCATCAGGAAATCCATTTATGTGCTGGGCCCACTGCTCTAGGACCTCCATCCATGACCCCCTCTCTCCTGGGCCTACAGGATCTCCCTCCTTACCAAGGCTCCGTACCAAGGCTTTCCCTTTCTACCAAGCCTCCATACGTGCTCGCATCTGTCCCATCCCAGGCAGACTTTCCTTGGCCCTCGTCTTCCTTGGTGGGCCTTTTTCAGCTCTTTTCCTATCAGCAGCTCTGCAGCAGTCAGCGTAGTTACCTGCACTCTCACTCCTGCTGCCATGTCCTCACGCGGCCAGCATGGCCACACTGTTTCTGCATAACCTCTTATGTCTCCAATCACCCCTAATCGCCTGTGGGGCCCTCCCTTCCTCCACCCACCCCCTAAAGGTCAGAGTTCCCAAGGATGGACCCCCTTCTCCCTCGACACCATCTTCCTTTCCCTTCTGACCACGCCTGTGGTTTCCATCTCTGCCATGTGCTCATCCTTTCCACAGCTACGTGTCTGGCTCCACCCTCTCCCTGTCTGCCAGACCCTAGGTTTCCAGCTGCAGCCTGGGATCCTCTGGCTTCCTTAACATCTCATGGGCACCTGAGACTCACCCAGTCTCAACCTGGGATCAGCCTGGAGTCTCTGAGTTTGCTCCACCTCTGAATTCCCCTGGGCTGGTTGCATCACTGCTCAGCCAGCTCACAAGCCCAGCCTGGACTCCTCCCTCTCCCTCACCCACACATCCAGTCGGGCACTGGGTCCCTGACAACTTAACCTCCCGCAAATTTCTCAATTCATTCCTCCCGCTTGTGTGTCCAGTACCACAGCCCAAGGTCAAGACCTTGTGGCCTCTTGCCTGCTTATTGCAACAGTCACCCTGCCCCTCGCCTCTGCTCACCCTGAGTCAGCTGCCACACTACTGCCACGGTCACTGTTGCAAATTCATATCCAGACACGCCACTCGCTTGCTCAAAACCTATATATAGGATGGGGCCAGGCTTGTAGCCTAGTGGTTAAGGAAGGCCAGATCCTATAAGACAGACCACAGTTCAAATCCCAGCCCCAGAAGAAGACATACTGCATTCATGTACATATGTGCCCCAAATCCTGACAGGATGGACAGATGGAAGAGAGGGGTGAGAGAGTGGCCATGCCCTATCGGGGTGTGCTTTCTCCTTTTTTCGGTCTCTCTGTCTCTCTCTGGAAAGCATGCATGCACTCTGGCAATTAAAAAAAAGAAAAGAAAGATAGGATGACAGCAAACTGCTAAGGTCACTAAGTGGTAGGCCTTGTCCCCTCTGAGCCCCCTAGCATCCTTTCCCTCACCTCTGAGCCTGGGCATAAATTATCACAATGAAAAGCAATGATCAGTTTAGAGAGCTTTGTGTCTTTCTAATTTTGTTCACACAGTTCCATCTGCTGACAGTGCCCTTCTCCGTTTTTAATCCATTTCATTCACTCTTATCTTTCAAGATTATCTCAGTGCCTCTCCTTCCAGGAAGCCTTCCCTGACTACCCCTGCTCCCATTCAAGGTAAGATGCTCTGCCATGAGGAGGATTATTCTTTTGGAAGTATTTGTGTAGGTGGCCCTCTTCCCCATAAATTACAGGAGTCTTCCTTCACAGCTGTGCCCTCAGGACCCAGAACCTAACAGGTACTCAGCAGAGGTGAGATGGAGGTGAAGTGGAAGCCCGGCACACAGTGGGTGCCTAACTAATGTTTAACTACCCTCCCCAGGTCCTGCCCCAAGCAGGCAGCTCCTCCCTCTACCCTTTAAAAATATTGAAAATGTTGTATTGTCTTGCGAGGTGAGCCATCCTTTTTAGGGGGTGAGTGGGTGCCTGGGGATACCATCACAGCTTTGGAAACAAGCAGTGTACAATTTTGGACCAAATCTAAGCCGGCTCTTCCACCCACTTCATCTCAGCTTTTCACTGGCGTCTCTCACGGACTCTCCCCTTCTCCCTCTCAGCCTTCAACCCCAGCATCTTCCCTCCCAGCTTTCCCTGGCTCAGCTTGTCCCATGCACAGAACCAGCGTGGGGCCAAGAAAATGCATCCAGCAGGAGCAAAGAGCAGGGTCTTCACCAGCTCTGGTGCTGACCCCGTAGTACTTTGGCACCTCCTACTCTGTGCCTCGGTTTCCACCTTACGAAGGATAGAAACGGAAGATCCTCCCAGGCCTTGAAGCTCCACATACAGAATTCCTGGAGACTATGAATGTGGGTGGGGCCCTGGATCATTATGGAGCTCATAAGTTGACCACGTCCCTGTCCACAGAGAGCCCCAAATTACAACCTCCTCTTTTCTCTCCCCTTTATGCATTTTGCTCTTCGATTGCAGTTGCAAGACAACTGTGGTTTTTTAAAATCCAAACAGGCCAGTGCCGCCGGCTCCAGCTACGAAGGCGATGGAAGAGGGAGGAGGGCTGTTTTTGGTGCAGTCACTAAGCTCAAGTCTAATCCTGGAAAATCAAATAGAGACATGACTTGGCCCTTCTGAGCTGGTTTGACCCCACAGACACAGGGCAATCCCTGCTGTGGTGGCATTTGCGTTTTCATGCCAACATCACAGAATGAGAGCCGGAGCACGATTCGTGCGTGCTCAGACGATCAGCAAGACTTGGTCACTGACTTGAGGTACCCAGCCAGCCTAGGTTTGGGGTCCAGCTCTAGAGAACGGGAGGTGGGAGGCAGCCCTACCTCAGTCAGCCCAGAGAGCACTGGCTGTCAGAGGCCCGGAACATTTGGAAAGAGCTGTGCAAGATTTAAAGAGCGGGCGAGGAGCAGAAACAGTGTCGAGAAGAGCCAAGCCATGCTTTTGATCATGTCGTTCCTAAAAGGCTCCTCAGCTCCCTGCTGTCAAGGGGACGAAGTGCAGACTCCCTGGGCTGACATGCAGAGGCCTTCTCACAATGACCCCGAGGTGACCTCTCCTCTCCTGCATCCTCCACCCTGGTCCCACCCTCCTGTGCATGTCCTGGGGGTCAGTCTGGATGGCCCGATGTGCCAGGCTCTCTCGTTTCCCAGTGGTTTTGCACATGCCAGTCCATGTCTGAAACATTCTCCTTCACCTCATCTTTATGGAAAATTCCTTCTTATTCTTTCAGGCCCACCTCCCATGTCCTTTCTCCACAGAGCCTGCACCAGTCCCCTAGCTGGAATTGAACCATTTATCCTCCAATTCTGCAGAGCAGTGTTTTATATTCAAGACAAGCAAGCAAATAAACAAGAAAAGTGTGGCCACCCTGCTTGCACAATTGCTCCCTCGCCTGGTTCTCACACTCTGTGGGTAGAAAGGAAAAAAAAAAAAAAATGGCCACAATTCAGAATGAGGCCCTGGAGGCTCAGAACCCTAGGTGGCTTGTCCATGTCACTGGGTCACTCACCAGCCAGAACAGGCTGGATAGTCTAGATTCTAGAGGGTATCCCCTATCTCTCTACCACACTTCCCTGTCTCAGGTGAAACCCTCACTCCTCAGTCACACAGGGCCCCCCAGAGCACCCAGCTTGGTGTTCACTAGGCAGCAAGTCCAGTGGTTTCCTGAACAAGAGGCAGAGTCTGAACAATGCAGGGGTGGCAGAGAGAAAGGGGTGCCTGGCGACCTAGGACAAGTGAGAGAAAAGTCAGTGGGCAAACAGATAGGCAAGGTGAGCTGGACGGGCCATTTATGCTGATGCGTGAGCAATGGGGAGCCACTGCAGGCTGTAGAGAGAGGGCTATCTCCCAGAGACAACTGTCACTGTAAGAGAGACTTCCTCACCCAGGCCAGAACCTCGGGCTTCCCCAGCTCACAGGCTGCAGCTCCGGATGTGGACTCCAGAGGGACTGCTCCCCCTAGCAGGATGAGGAACAGAGAGGGCTGCTTTGAGGCTCTACACGTTTACTCTGGAGTCCACCCTCCTGAGGAGAGGCTGGGCGGAAATGGCAGACTCCAGGGTGGCAAACTGAATATGCCCCCTCAGGGGCTTCCTGCATCCCAGGCTTGGCAGGGCCTTCACCCCTCCCAAAGGAGGGAGGAGTGGATCCCTGCTGTCGGGGCCCCACCCTGCTCAGGGGAGCCATGGCATACCCAGACAGAAGACAGCTCCCCAGACAGAGTCAGCGCGTCAGCATTTCTGGAGATACGGAGGAGAGGTCTGTGCACTTAGATAGCCGCGTGCAAGGACAGCCAATGAGACAGGGAGGAGATTCCTCTGAGGGGCCCAGTGGGGCAGCAGCCTGGGCACCCAGCCACCAGGGAGCGCTTAGCAGGCCACATTCCTCGCATGCTACAGGAGGCACGTGTCACGGGCAGAGGGAACCTGCCTGCCCCTCCCAGTCAGCAGTACCATTTATAGCCTGGGGCTCCAGTGAGAGCCCCAGGCCCAGCTTCTGCCAAGACACCTGACAAGAGAACATCACCCCGCTGGGATGCAGACCCACTATGGGCCCTCCAGGCCAGCAGTGCCATGGGCTCCCTGGCCCAGATTTCTGGGTCCTTGACATCTGACCTTGGTCATGACCCCCCTGGCTGGTGTCTTTCTGGATCCCCACCCCTCTTGATTCATGCCATGTCCCTGGTTGGATTAGTGTGGCCACGCCGAATACTAGGTGTGTAGTTAGAACTGAGTTTGGGATAAACAGTGAGCATTTAGTATAGCTATGTCCCATATGATATGCAGGAGATATTAGACTGAAAACTTATTCATTATCTGAAATTTAGCTGGGCAACTTGTGTGTTTCATGCGCTGAATCTGGCACCTCAATTTAGACGTTAAATCCCTCGATTCCACCTATGGTGGTAGGTGTTCTTTACGCCTAGTGGGTCGGACCTACTGGCTTTGGTCCTAAGGGCCTCTGTCTTCCATTCTGTTCCAGTTTATCCATGACTGTGTAATAAATTACTCCAAAACTTGGAACAAAATGGCTTGGTTACATGTCATGATTTTTAAAAAATAATTATTTAGTTTATTTTTTATTTATTCATTCACTGATTTTTAAATTTGACCAGAGAGAGACAGAGGGTGAGAGTGAGAGAGAGAGGAAGTGAGAAAGCAAGCCACCAGGTCCAGGACTCAAACCCTGTCGGCCATGTGGGAGTGTCCAGCGCCTTAACCACCACACCACCCACTGGTCCCCATTGCACGATTTTGTTGGTCGGGAATTTACGCAGGGTTCAGCTGGCAAATCTTCTAGTCATGTGCTTAAGGGGAGCAGCCATTCAAGTGTTTGGCTGGTGGATGGGGCCATCTGAAAGCTCCATGTTGGCTTCACCCTCTTGTGTAGCGCCTTGGTAAGGATGTCTGGAAGACAGAGATCATTCAGGACTCATCCCCAGATGCCTCACATGCGGCCTCTGCAGCATGGCAGCCTCGGGTAACGGAACTTCTCCTGGGGTGGCTCCAAGCTCCCGGATTATGTGTGCTAAGGGGCCTGGACAGACTGTGCACCTCCTTAGGACTCAGCTTTGAAGGCTCCCCATATCACGCTGCCACATTCAGGTCCAAAATTAGACTCTCCCTCTCAATAAGAGGAGGAGCAAAAAGTGCAGCCATCTTTAATCTATCACTTACAGGGAACAGCAGTTGGCGTCATCTATCACTTATAGCTCCCCTGCTGACCCCTGCACTCTGGCCTGACTCAGACCCTCATCACTGGTCTATATGCCTTTCAACCTCCTTCTGAACAGTCTCCCTACCTCTGCCTTCTGATCTACCTTCCATTTCAGCTACCAGAAAACTTCATTTTGGTAAGATTCCAGTCTATCTCACTTATTGCTTAAGTATTTTCAGTGGGTCCTTCCTAGACTCTGAGCTCCCCAAGAGCAGGGATCAAGTCCATTTATTTATTTATTTACTATTTATTTTATTTATTCCATGAGAGTGAGAACTAGAGGGAGAGAGAAGGAAAGAGAGAGAAGCACTCCCAACAGGGTGTTCACACCACAGTCCACCTCCAACCCTGCAGTCTCAACCTGTCTGGGTCATGGCATGGGCATGTGAACGTAATCTCCATATATTCAAAGAATTCCCAGGACTCTTTCCACATGGGTCTAGCTGTGTTACCACTGTGCCACCACCGGCCTTCCAGGTGCTTCCATTCCACTGGGGTACACCCAGCACCTAGCACAGAGCTTGGTGCCAAACAAGTACTCAGTAAATGTGGAATATTCACTCCACTAACATTTACTGAGCACTTACTACATATCAGTGTGTTTATTTATTCAATGCCTGAATGAATGGACAGTATTCGAATTCCATGGCCTAATCTTCCTGAGCTTTGGTGATATGCACCTTACTCTCCTTGGGCCTTATCACACTTTGCAAAATTCCTCAGATATGCTCCTTCCCTCAGCGCCTTCTCATTGGCTGTTCTCTCTTTCCTTCCTTGTGAACTCCTATGCACCCTTCATTGCCCTAGCCAAGTGTCACCTCATACCTGAAGCCATCCTCAACCCGCCCTGTCCAATTCCCACAGTTTGTTTTATTTTCCACGTCATTCAATAATGCATTGGTCTCAAATCCACATGGGATCCAGGACCCCAGGTGTATGGTGTGGGTGAAAGGCTTCCTGACAGCAGGGTCAGCTAACCAGTAAGTGGGCATATTAGTACACATTTATGGAAACCAATAATGCCTCTCCCTCCTCTGCCTGAGCAGCATCCTCCAAAGCCAGGTTCCAACCTCCCCTTTCCCGACCACCACTTCCCACAAGTAGGCACTGCAGTGCACCAGGCCTGACTTCCCATTGCTGCTGGCTTGCACTTATTTGACACTTACAGTATGCCACCAGCCACCACCATCCCTTCATCGTCCAGCTACTAGCCCAGGACCCCCCGCAAGTAGGGCTGCAGTAGGTGCTGGGGACCACACTTGCTGCCCAGAGTTCACAGGCTGGTAGGGGTGATGGGCGAATGAACAAGCAGCACCAATACAGAGCCTGAGGGAGGAGAGGCGACCTGGGGGACTCCCCGCCCCCCACATCCTTCCTTGGGTGAAAGAAGTTGCCAAGGACATGAGGTCTGTACGGGGAGCCAAAGGGAAAGAGCACAACATGGGCAGAGGTCTGGATCAAGAGACCAGCTCAGAAAGCCATTTAAATATCATCTGAAAGCTGGCTCCATGGCCTAGAATTTAAAGGGAGCCGGATTCCACACGGCCAAACACGAGGTTCAAATCCCAGCCCTGGTGGCTTGAAAAACATACCAGACACATGTGTGTGCATGCCTGACAGGAAAAAAAGATGGAAGAGAAGGAATTTCTGTGTGGCCATTCCGGTCCTGGAGTTTTTTTTGTTTTCTCTCTCTCTCTCTCTCTCTCTCTCTCTCTCTCGTGAGCTCACATGCCCTTTGACAAATATATATATATATATATATATATATATATATATATATACATATATATATATATGTATATATATATATATATATATATATATATATATATACATATATATATATATGTATATATATATATATATATTTATGGAAGGAGGGAGGAAGAAGGAAGGAAGCTCATTTGGGCTAGAACATACAGCAGTGAGAGGGAAGGGCTAAGGCAGGAGAGAAAGCCAGGGACCAGAATGTGGAGGGCCTTCCTTCCTAGCCAGCAAGACCTTGAGGCTCTGGCAACACGAATGACCAACAGCAGCAGCTGACCTCTGCGCCCAAGGGCTCCCGGGTAGCTGACCCTGTGCCCAGGGCTCGCGGGTAGCTGACCCTGCCCCCAGGGTTCGCGGGTAGCTGACCCTGCGCCCAGGGCTCGTGGGTAGCTGACCCTGCACCCAGGGCTCGCGGGTAGCTGACCCTGCGCCCAGGGCTCGCGGGTAGGTGACCCCTGCACCCAGGGCTCACGGGTAGCTGACCCTGCCCCCAGGGCTCGCGGACAGCTTCTGCAGCCCTCCTACCAGCTGGGAGATGGCACCCCAAGCTACCTTATGCTTCACCTCAGGTGCCACACCTACAAGAGACAGAGCTGGGGTTGACAACTCCGACGCCAGAGCCTCCGCCCCAAACTGCCCTATTACTGACACGTGAGCTCGGCAGACGGGGGCGCCATCCCGTGAGCACACTGAAGGCCTTTCACAGGACAGGACACAGCACCCCTTCACTAGAGCCAGAGAAGCCCAAGTGTTTGTTGCGCTGCCTCCGGTTACCCATCCTTACAATCAGGGTCTGTGCTACCTGAGCTGAAGCCAGGTGGGCGTTGCTCCTGTCCTCCCTCCTCTTCCGCCTGTCAGCCCCACAGGGGCCGTGCCCAAACTTGCACTTCCTCTGGGATCCCCACAGGACACCCAGGGTAGGGCCAGGCCCGCTCCATCAGAACAAACTCAGAGAACCCATCGTCCAGCTCTTATCAGGTGCCTCAGAGCAAGCAGTCACCCCTCTCCCAGCTTCCACCTTGGGGTTCAGGCAAGGGGTGCTAGAGCCAGAATGGCCTCCCAGCTGGGCGTGGCGATGGTGGCACACCGCACACACTGTGGAACTGGGACTGGGCCCAGGTCCCCTAGTCGGGCCTCCCAAGAAGGAGGTTCTGAGCAGGAAAAGGCTGGCCCAGGTCCGTCCACAGGTCAGGCTGCCCTCGCCAGCATCCCTCCTGGTATCAATCAGGAGCGTGCTGACTGACAGTCTGACTACGGTCATCTGGTTGTTGGTCACCGTCCCAGGCGCCGGTGCTGCTACACCAGCCGTTTAGACAGGGAGCGAGCAGCCGCTGTGCCCGGGTGTTTACAAAGTGCTCTGCCAAAGGCTTCGGGCTGCCCTTGATGGAAGGGGGAGCTTTGGCCACAGCTCACAGCCTCAGCTGTCTGGGGACAAACTCAGAACTGCCAACATGGGGAGAAAAAGGGCAGGTAGCCAGGTGAGCAGTTCCAGTCCTACCCTGGGACCTAGGGCAAGGGCTGTAGCCTCTCCAGTCTGTTCCTATGTTTCAGGGCAGAAACTAAGAGAGGAGGGACCAGCAGTTAGCGTAATAGCTATGTCGCTGGACTCCCACATATTCGACCGTGGTTCGAGTCCCGGACCCAGCGGCTTAAACTCACACCAGGCACGTGTGCGTGCGTGCCCAAGATCCCGAGAGGAGAATGGAGGAGAAGGGATTGCAGCGTGGCCATCCCCCCTGGGGGGTGATTTCTCACATTCTGTCTCTCTGTCTCTCTCTGTCTGTCTGGCAAGCGCATGTGCCCTATAGCAAAAAAAAAAACCTCTCCAAAAAAAAAAAAGAAACTAAGGGAGGACCTCTAGAATGACTGCTCCCCTCAGTCATGTGACGATGAGGTCTCTATTTCAGATCTGCACCTGAAAGTACAGGAGGGTCGTGGGCACAGGGCTGGACTTGGCTTTACTCCGGAGCTGCTCACATGCTGTCGTGCACACGAATCCCCTGGGAGCTTGTTCAGAGGCCTGGGGTGGGCCCAAGAATCTGCATTTCTAACAAACTCCAGGAGGTGTCTACACTGGGCCTGAGCTGGGCCACGGACCATACTTAAGGAGCCAAGGCTTAAGATCCTTGAGCAACAGCATCAGGAAGAGAAGATAGAGACAGTCAGGGTGGAAAGTGGTGACGAAAGGTAGCTAGTGGGTAAAAGGCCGTCACCCCAGTCTCTCCACCGGCATGAGTAGTGGTCGGTGGGAGCAGACAGAAACGGGGCCTGACTGCTAGTGGGCATAAGCTTTATTTGGGAGATCCTGAAAAGGTTCTAAAATCAGATTATGGTGACAATTGCACAACTCTGTAAAAATATTAAGAACCATCGAATTGTACACTTCAAATGGGTGAATCTGAAACAGTAAAGCCACTAAGAAAAATAGAAGAGTGGTAACTTCCTCGCTGGTGCTTCTGAGGGAGAAATGAGAGTCCGTAAAATGCTTAGTCCCCCCCAGGAGGGTCAATAAATTAAATCCCCTTCCTCTAGAAGTTTGGACTTTCACAGGTTAGAAATCTGAAGCAGGGCCGTGTGACTAAAGCTAAAGCCCAGTAAGATCCTGGAGTTCCCTGCTAAAGTGGAGATGGATTTCAGAGGAAGCCTCCAAGAAAACTTGCTGGAGACTGGGACTCGGGCACAGAGAGACCGAGGAATGAACCACCCATCCTGAGCCTGGCTGTCTGGCAGACCCTCACTAACCAGGGCCTGAGCCCGTCTGCCTTCCTCCCCTCCCCTCCATCTCACTCATGAAAGCAGAATCTAGGGTTCAATGACCCAATCCGGGCTCCTGTATCTCAGCTGGAAAAGGGCTCCCCTCCACAACCTTTTATGTGCAGTGCAAACACCACCTCCTCCAAGATGCCTTCCTGGACCTTCCATGTCCTTAGATTTGCCCCTCCCTTTGAGAAGGGACGATTTTTCCCAGCCTGAGCCATTAGGCTGACAGGTTAGTTCTGAAGGACTCAATGGGAAGTTGATGGAGTCCCTACAGGGCCTGCATTGGTGCTAAGGCTCCTCCGTGAGCGTGTATTGGGGAATCAATCCTTTACTAGTACGTTCATTCACGACTGGCAAGGCCTCACGCTCAAGGCTCACCTTGCAAGCAGCTTGACTGCGTATTGCTCACCCACTTGTGCCAGCCTCCTTGACTTCTCCTCATACCAGTTCAGAGACAGGTCAGGCTACAGACACTGCTACCTGGTGTTGCAGGTGTGAGGAGGGAGCATAGGGCTGGAAGCCAGGAAGCCTGGGTCTCCATCTTGATGGCCGCAGCAATGGGCTTCAAGTCCCTGGGCCTCAGGTTTTCTTTCAGCAGAATGGGGAGAGCCAGACCTGCCAGCGTCCTCCTACAGCTGCTGGGAAATAAGGAGAGTCCTGTCTAGGAAGGCCACCCAGGCTCATGACATGCTCTCCCATCTATGCGACAAGGCAGTGAAAGGCAGAGAAAAGGCCCACTTCCTCTCCCTGCAGAACCTCAGATTCCCTTTTTGTCATGAGAGGATGACGAATGCTCCCTCTCGAGACTGCCAGGCCCAGCCAAGACCAGCGGAGCCAGAGCTCTCAGCCAGGGGAGGGCAGAAGGAGGCGGAGGCAAGGCAGGAGCTCCATGCATACCATGACTGGGGACAGCAGTGGAGCCTGATGCCCTTGTCCCCCGGGGAGGGCCAGGGCCAGGAGCAGGTGAGCATCCATTACCCAGGGGCCGAGGGCATGGACGCCGGCACCAGGCTGCCTTGGGTCCAATCTTTGCTGCACCTCTTACTATCTGGGGAACACTTGACTGTCTCGTCCTGGTTTCTCATCTGTGAGACGAGGATAACGACAGGAACTGCCTCCAGGTGTGCAGAGGACTTATTCGGTTAGCATAGGGAGGGTGTTTAGGGCCCGGTACCTAAGCATGCTACGAAGTGTTAGTGTTGCTGTCCATTCATTCACCTGGCACTGGGAGCGTAGCCCAGAACAAGGCCTGAGTGGTCCCAATCTCTCAGAGCTGACAGACCAGCAAAATGGACAGACCAGACCAAGGACTGATGAGCTAAGAGAGTAATAGTTGCAATCAAGTCAGGGATGACACAAACAGGAGGTAGAATGAGTTACTAAAGAGAGGGGATGTATTTCATGGCAGCCAGGGAGGGCCTCTCTGAGGAGGTGTCCTTTAGGTGAAGAACTGAAGGACATAAAAGATCCAGTCATGAAAAGGGCAAAAGGATGGGCGGTCCAGTCCATGGGGACAGTGTGCAAAGATCAGCTCACCAAAAAGGGAGCCTTGGCAGAGGGGCCAGTTACCCAGTAGCCCATGTAAGCAGGGCCAGCTGCTGCCACCTGTCCACGCCATTCTCTCCCCACCTACCTCCTCTCAGTCAGGGCTTTGCTCTCCAGACAACTCCAAACAAACAGGTCCCTCAGGCTTGTGACCACCGTTGGGCCCTGGGAGACCAGAGCAGCACAGCAACCCTGGGCAATGTGGGCTGGGCCAGGACAGAAACGGGCAGCATCAGAGGCGGAGGTTGTCAAGAGGGGTGGCCCCACATCAAGGCCCATCCAGGCCAGCAGCACACCTCAGGCCAGAGCATGGGTGCTTCTAATCTGGCCTCACAGCTCCCACATGGAAGGATAACCTGGTCCAGCTCTCCTGGGAGCCCAAGCCCCATCGAGGTGGGCCCAGCAGGGGCTGTGCACCCACCCACCCACCTACCCTTAACACTGCCAGTGATATGTGAGCTTACCCTGAGCCTGGACTGCCTCCCTCCTCTCCAGGCCACAAAGGCCCATCTCCTCTCTCTGTCCCAGGATAGCTCCATGAAGATGTAACCCCATCTCCACTCCCTGCCAGAACCTTCTCTTCCAAGGCAATGCAGCCAGGCCTAGCCACTGGGCCCCCCTCTGCTGTCCTTCCTTCTCACATGTCCAGTTCCAAGCAGGGTGGAAATATGGGGACCCACCTTTCTCTGGTGTCTCTGTCCTCCTCACAGCCCTTCCTGGAGCTGCCTTCGTCCTCTTCTCTCGCTCAGGTAAAAAGCCACTCTCAGGAAAGGAACATACCTTGGGGTGATGGAAATGTTCTGTCTCAACTGTATCCATGTCAACATCCTGATAATGATATTGTATACAGCTTCACTAGGTAACACTTGGGGAAACTGGGAATATGGGGCTTCTGTATTCTTTCTTTTTTCTTTTTTTTAAAGTTTATTTATTTCTTCTATGAGCAAGAGAGATAGAGAAAAAGAGAGACAGAGAGATAGCAGCCACAATAGGGCTTTGATGCCATGATCTGCCCTCAGCCCCAGCCAGGCCAGAGCATAGCTACAGGTGTGTCTTACCTCAGGCAGGTGACCGGACACAAACTGGACCCTTCCCAGGTGAGTCAGCCTCACGGAGTGTCACTCACTGTCAGAACCCTAATTCTGTATTATCTCTTAAAACTGCATACAAATTTACAGTTAACCACAGGTTAAAAGGGTTCATTCTGGGGGCCCGCAGGTTGCATACTGGTTAGAGCGCTGGACTTCCACATGGCTGACCACGATTTGAGTCTTGAACCCAGTAGTTTGAAAATCATGCCAGGCACATGTGCATGCCCAAAATCCTGAGAGGAGAAGGGAGAAGAAGGGATTGTGGCATGGCCCTCCTCCCTGGGTGGGGCATCATTTCTCACTTTCCCTCTTTCTGAATCTCTCTGTCTCTCCCCTTTCTGGTGAGCCCATGAGCCCTATAACAAAAACCAATTTTTTTTTAAGATAGTATTGTGATTATTAAAGCCCTTCCTGGTCTTATCTCTGGCCTTCCCTCTCCTCCTTTAGGTATATAAGTTTCCAAAAGCACAATAAGACCCGTAAGGTAACCGAGAGTCCCCCACCGTAGATGCCCTGAGGGCAGTCCCAAGTGTTGGGCAGCTCCAGACACAACATCCCTTCAGCTTCGGCCCAAGGGGCCTTTCCTGGCTCAGCCCTGCTCCTGAGCCATAGCTAAGAGAATCGAGTGACCCCACTGTATAGACAGGGAGACTGAGACTGCAGGGAAAGGAGTGGCCTGCCTATGGCCACATGTGCAGTGTGTACATGGCAGGGCCATCGTGTTTGTGAACTGGTTAACTTTGATGACAACACACCATCTCTCACAGAGCAAGTCCTCTAATCATCCCTTCTTCAAGCCCGCCTGCCTGCTTTCCCTCCTTCCCACCTTTCTTCTTTCATTCCTCTTTCCTTCCTATCTGCACTGCTTCTTTCTTTCCCCACCCTCTTGAGAACTTACTCAGAGGGTAAAGATCATACTCGTCTAGTTCTGTGAAACAAACCACCACAAAAACAGAGTGGTTCTAACCGACAATGGCCATCTATTTTGCTCATGGATCTGCTAGGTAAGGCCTAGCAAGGAAGACTTCTTCCTGTCCCCTACAGCACCAGCTAAAGCAGTTCAACTAGAAGCTAGAGGACCCTCCTAAGACAGCTCACTCATATGACTGGCAAGTTAGTGCTTTGGATGGTTGGATCCTCAGTTGCTCTTTGTAGTGCATGTGGGCCCCTCCTCAGGCTACTTGGACTTCCTCACAGCATGGTGGCTGAATTCCAGGACCAAGTATCCCAATAGACAGGGATGGAAGCTGCTAATTTCCAGAGGTCTAGGCACAGCATGACTTATGCCATATGAGGGCACTTCAAAAGAGTATGTGGGAGAAATAGAATTAAAGTACGAGTTTATTTCTGTACAAAAAAAAAAAATCCATGCATAGTTTTTTCATAATATGCATTTTCAATGAGCTTTGGGGAAACCTTTCATATTTTACAGTCAAAAACTTTCAGGGCCAGACTCAAGGGTAGATACATCTCACAACAATATGACTATCAAGACATCTTGGTTTTGAAACCACCACAGTATATAGAATCAAGAAACAAAAATCGATTTTATTTCTATCTACCAGCAAGAAAAAAAAATCCATTCTATTTCTATCTACCAGCAATGAACAATCTGAAAATAAAATTAAGAAAAAAATTCAGGTTGCTGGACTCTCACATAGTTGATCGCGGTTTGAGTTCTGAACCTGGTGGCTTGAAAATGATGCCTGGTGTGTGTGCATGCGTGCCCAAGATCCCAGGAAGAGAATAGAGGAGAAGGGAGTGTGGAGTGGCCATTCCTCCTAGGGGATGATTTCTCACTATCCCTCTCACTGCCTCTGTTTCTGTCTGTCTCTCTCTCTCCAGCGAATACATGTGGCCCGCGGCAAAAACCTCTAAAAAAAAAAGAAAAAAATTCAGAGCCAGCCTCATAGCCTAAATCCCACATGGCCAAATGTGGTTTGAATCCTGACTCCACTAGCTCAAAAAACATGCCCAGTGCATGTGTGCTCAAAATCCCAGGAGGATGAATAAGTGAACACAAGGGATTGCAACATGACCGTGCCCTTTCTCTTTCTCTCTCTGTCTCTGTTTCTCTCTCTTTGGCAAGCACACATGTCCTCTAGCAATTAAAAAACAAAAAAGGAAAAAGAATTCACAAGAGCATCAAAAAGAGTAATGTGTTTATTGACAGAAATAAATTTAACAAATAAATAAGAGTTGTACACAGAAAACTATAAAATATTATTAAAAGAAATGAAAGAAGACCTAAATAACTGCAGATACAAGTAAATGTTCATGAACTGAGAGATTCAATACTGTTAGGATGCCGGCTTTCCCAAATTGTCATCAACATTCCTATCAAATCTGTTTCACAATCTCAACAGGCTTTTTTTGTAGAAATTGGCAAACCAATCCCAAAATTTACATGGAAATAAAAAACAACATAGAATAACCAAAACAATTTTGAAAAGGAGGAACAATGCTGAAGGACCTACACTACTAGATTTCAAATTTTACTGTAAAACTACAGTAATCAAAATCGTGTTGTGTTAGTATAAAGATAGATGTATAAACCAATGCAACAGAATAAACAACCCAGAAATAAACTCACACACATGATCAATTGATTTTCAGCAAAGTGCCAAGACAATTCAAAGTGGAAAGGTTTTTGTCATTTTAACAAATAGTATAGGAGCAATTGGATATCTGTATGCAAAAGAAGAGCTTAGATTCTTACCTAAGATTCTTACCTCACACTATACACAAATTTAAAATGAATTGTAAATCTAAATATAAAAACGAAAACTATATAATGTCTAGAAGAAAACACATGAGAAAACGTTTGTGACCTTGGATTAAGCAAAGATTTTCTAGATATGACACCAAAACATAAGCTGTAATAGAAAAAAATATTGATAAGTTGAACGCCATCTAAATTTAATACTTAATAGCCTTCAAAAGACAATTAAGAAAATGAAAAGGCACACCACAGACTGGGAGAAAATGCTTGCAAATTATATTATCTAATAAAGGATTTGCATTAAGAATATGTAAAGAACTTTTACAACTCAATGATAAAACCAACAACTCAAGTAAAAGATAATGACTTGAAGAAGCACTGACCCAAAGATACAAAATGACAAATAATCAAACTATGAGAAGAAGTTCAATGTTAGTCTTTAGGGAAATGCAAATTAAAACCTGCAATGAGACACCCCTAAGTGCCCAGCAAAAGGGCTCTAATAAAAAAGATAATAATAAGTGTCGGAGAAGAAGAAGAGGAAAAACAGAAACCTCTATACATTATTGGTAAAAATATAAAATGACACAGCCTCTTTGGAAAACAGTTTGGCAGTTATATATATATATATATATACACATACATATATGCATATATATACGTGTATATATATATCTCACGGAGACTTCCATGCAAATATTCTCATAGCACTATTTGAAATTGCCAAAACCTGGAAGCAACCCAAAGGCCCAACAACTGGGTAAATAAAACGTGGTGTAGAATTAGGATATTACTCGGCAATAAAAAGGAATGAAGTAGTGACGGGGACACAGCAGGGAGGTGCCTAGAAAGCACTATGCTAAGAAGCCAGGCACAAAAGATTGTTTACTGCAGGATTTCATCTACACAAAATTCCTAGAAAAGGCAAAACTAGAGAGACAGAAAACGAATCAGTAACTTTCCCGAGGAGGGGGATGGGAGCGGGACTGATTGCCAACAGCATGAAGGAATTTGGGGAGTGACGGAAATGTTCTAAAACTGGATTGTGGTGACGCTGCACACTGCAGAATTATGCTAAAGTGGAGAACTATGCAGTGACAATAAATGACTTTTATAGTGTGAGTTATACTTCAATAGATTTGTTCTGCTTTTTCTGTTAATTGGCAGAGGACACATGCACTTGGCAAAGAGAGAAAGAGGGAGAAAGCACCCCACACACACACACACTGGGGTATGGTCATGCCACAATCACTTCTGTGCCATTTCTCTACCTTGTCAGGGTTTTGGACATGCACACACATGCCTGGCATGTTTATCAACCCACCCATCCGGGATTCAAACCATAGCTGGCCATGTGATATCCAGGTTCTTTAACCACCAGGCTATGGAGCCAGCCCAATAAAGCTGTTTTTCTAAAAATGCCACAGCCGGGTGCAAGCACATGGAAGGGATGGGGCAGACCCCAAGGGGTAGGGTCAGAGTGGAAAGGCAGCGTGCCGGGCCTAGAGTTCCAGGAGCAGTCAGACCTCCAGATCACAAACACTAGCCCAGAAAGTTCCTTCATCAGGCCCTGGCTCTAAATCCACCAGAGCCCCAGGACTATGGTTAATTGAGAGGCCTCTTTACCAGGTTCCCTGTGAACTCCTCATTCACTCTGGGGTATCTGCTGGGCCTGGACTGGCCTCACACGCTGCCCTATGGCCTAAATTTAGCACCCATGCTGTGTGGTCCAGGCTCCTGCCTTTCAGAGAATCCTGAAGAAGTGGTGGGGCCCCAGCCAAGTGATTTTGCCTCCCTAGGCCTAGTACCTGGGTCTGCCGGTGTGGGAACACTGGCTGCCCTGCCTCTCACCTGTGAGGAGAGGTAGGATCAGGTGGGAGACTGGGGGAGATGGTGTCTGAAGAACTAGCAGGTAATGGATCAAAATGGGATGGGGGGGAGGAATGGAGCCACAGGACATCCTGGGCCACAAGAGAGACTTCTAAACCCAGGTCCAGCCCAAACTCTGTCCCCAAACTTCCAGCTCTCGGAATTATCTATGGAGGAGAAACGACATGGAGTCCCCCATCCAACCTCAGTCTCATCCAGGGTCTCCTGTTGCACAACCCAAGAGGGTCTGTGGCCTGTTGGGTTTGCACCCCTCCAGCACCAGGGGCCTCCTCTTTTCCTAGGCAGCCATAGCCTGTCTGAACAGCTCTAAACCTTCAAAAAGCTCTTCCCGCCCTCAAGAAGGATAGGACACCTCTCAGGACCTCCTCCTACAGCCTGGGACGAGGAGCCCTGAGGGGTGTCTGACTCCCCAGCCCCCAGCAAGGTCTGAAGATTCAGACTCCAGGTATGGGCCAGGCGTTGGTATGTGTGTTTGAAGAAGTCAGTCCAGATGTGCTCAGTGCACAGCAGCAGAGAAGCAAGGACTCAATGGGCCTCCTTGTGTCATCACCAGATAGCAGCCTAGGCGGCACCAGGGGACTGGGAGGGATGCAGATGGTGGCCTGGCCCAGACCCCACTGTGTGGAAATACCCCTGGGACCCACAACCACTGTTTCAACCAACCCTCCAGGTGATCCTGACGCCTGCTCAAGTCTGAGATCCAAAGCCCAATTTGAAAACCAGTTTTAACCTGAAACGGGGGGGGGGGGGGGGGGGGGGGGGGGGGGGGGGGACACTAGCCCTGACTGTCACCCATTTGGCCTCTCCATCCCTACAGCTGCCCTTAGTTTGAAAACCACCAACTGAGATGCTTTACGGATCATTTCCGTTTCCTCATAAGAAAAAGCAGCAGTTGATTAAGCAAAAACCCCCAACCTGAAGCTCTGCCTCCGTGAGAGAGGTGAAGGCAGGTGATGGCAGCCTGTCAGTCCCTGGTGTGACAAGCACAGTGCCAAGACATCAAGGTGGGCCAGGCGGACCCTGTGTTTGCCCCTACACCTGTCAGGCCCTGCTCCCCTAGCAGAGGTGCCCAGGGCCAGGCCAGCGAGGCGGGGGCGGGGGTGGCCATTGTCTCCTTCTGTCTCCAGCAGGCACAGAAGCCCCGAGGAATGACACCAGCCCCTGACAGCCTCCAAGGAGCCTTTTGTCTTGCAGCCATGGCCAATGCCCATAATTGATATGGATGGTGGAGCTGCCACCCTCACCCTGGCTGGCAATTAGTGCTCACATCGCTGGCTGTCAGGAGCTCCTGACACTCGGCGGGGGGCAGGGGAGAGCAAAGGCTTGTCAGGTCGCTGGGCCCACATGGCTCACGGTTCATTATGCCAGGGGCACACGCGTCCTGTCCCCCTTTGATCTCTGTGGGGAGGGGAGGGCAGGTGAGTCGCCTTGTCACGTCTGCTCTCTTTTCAAGAAGGTGGACAAGAGCTGCTGGTGACAGCTTCTCTGTCCCTTTCCCCTCTGTAGTCCCTGAGTCTTGCGCACAGTGACCAATGGGGAAGGCTGTGGTGGGGCCCACATGGAGCCAGAGAGAGAAGTAGCAGTGGGGGCGGCGGATGACCTGGGAGACTTTGGCTTGGGCCCCACCCAGCCTGGGGAGTGGGACCACCATTCCTGTGTGGCCTTGGACAAGGCCCTTGTCAGAAAACTGAGCAGGTGGGCCAGATCCATATTTTCCAAACTAGGGGGTCACAGCCCATTAGTGGATCATAAAAGTGGGAGCTCAAGACAGCCTTTCAAAGACTAAGAATAGAGTGAGATGCAATGGAATGGACTGGAATGGAAAGGAAGGGAACAGAACAGAATGAATAGAATCACACGCCTCATGTGCGTTAAAGGTAAGTTCCCTAAAAGTCTTGTCCCAGCTCTACATATGGCATGTGCACTCACGCCAGCGTTGTTCTCACTGCAAATAAAGTTTCAAAGCTGCCCATGGGATGACCCCTAGTTTCTAGAAGGGGGCTGAACACTTCATCCATTCCGGCTTGCCTGGACCCTCCATTCATGAGAGACTAGAGGCAGTGAGGAAAGGAGAAGGCCCAGCGAGCTTCGGGGAACTTCTAGTCTCCCTGGGATAAAGGCGAATGGACAAGTAAGGAGACCACGTGTGGCACCGGGAGCCCAGGGTCTCTCTAAGCCCTCCTCTAAGAGTTTTTCGATCTGGACTGTGATGAAGGAGGTGCCAGTCTTCATTGGCTACTTTCTGTGTGCCAGCCTCTCCGCCGGTCTTTGCCAGACGAGAAGCACCATAGAGGCTCTTTCCTGGTTCTCTGCACGAGAAGAGACGTATGCCAGGGAAATGCTCTGCTGGCATGTGTGTGACACAGGTCGTGTGCCAGAACTTCACGACGCACTCAGTCAGACTCACGCCACCTGACACCCTCTACACCACGAAACATGCCAACCCTGTGCGGTGAAAACGGCAGGAACTTTTACCAGCTTGGGCCACATTCGAGAATGACCATTCCCTGCCATCCCCCTGCACTTCGGTTTACGCAGCTCTCTCTCGAACATGTCATCTTGTGTTTTCCTCCCTATGAGCTCAGCATCCCTATCTCCAGACTATAGCCATGGAGATGGGAGCTCCGAGAAGTATAGTAGCTTGCTCAGGATCACACAGCCAGCAAGCAGTCCAGCTGGGAGGCCACCCAACCCGCACGAGCCACTAACCTGCCCTCTTGCCCTCACCCCATCCACCGAGCATGCCACACGACCTGGCCTGTGTCACCGCTCCCCTTTCAGACAAGTGCAGCTATTTTGGAAAATCCCTATCCAGCTAAGTCAAATTCAATGGGGTCCAATAAAGACTCTCTAATTTTTCTCGTTGCTATTAAACCATATTTTATTTAAAAGCCTAAAGTCCCACAAATCACCACTAAAGCAGCCTGCCCCATGCTGGCGAGGCCTATATGCACCAGCCTCCCTCCTCTGGAATAAGCAGAGGGCCCCGCCCCTCCGGCCCTCCCCCTGCTAGACACAGTGAGGATATACTGGGGCTTAGGACTATTATATTGTATCTGTCTTAAAAGCCAGCCCCTCTCTGCAGACACAGACACTCCCCAGCTCACATTTATCAGTTTTATTCCTTTAATGATTCAAACTTGTGCTGTGATGTGCTACTCGGAACGGAGGATTTTATGGATTTAACAGTTTTATTAATTTAAGAGGTTTCCACTGCGTGCCAGAATGGCTCAGTGTGACAAAGAAGGTATCATAAATGAATTGATTTGTCACGTATCAGAATGCGATCCAGCAGTGATTTCATTATTGGAGTTATTTTCCTCCAATTATCTGCAAACTTAAAATGCTAAAGAGCACCCCCTTCCACCCCCACCCCAACGGCAGTCAGCCTGGATCATTTGAGCAGGAAATAAATGCAAATCGATGGCCCAAATTTGCTGCCATGTGTGGAGGCTGCCCGTGCCCCCCTCCTCCCCACAGCATCACCACTCCGAGGAAACAAAGCCATGGACCACAGGGTGTCTGTGTGAGGCCTATGGGCAGGGGCCATCTGCAACCCAGGCCTACAGAGAGGGCTGTGTACAGGGGACTGGCTCCCGTCCTCAGTGGGGTCCTAGGTCTGGCTGAGCCTTGACATCACTTTCCTAAGTCCAGTCCACAGATGGCTGGGAGGACGGTGTCTGGCCCAGCCTCTCCTGGCTGGCCAGGTGTTTAGACGTGGGTAGGGCGGATGGTGAAATGAGCACTGGACGAAGAGCCTGACCAGGCGGCATTCTAGCTGTGTTGCCATCCTTGCCTCATTCTGTGGCCTGGGCAGGCCCAGCCCTACTAACCCTTCCACAGTATCCTGAATATGGCTGAGGCTCTCACTCCCGGCTGCCATCTGCTCTTTCTTCTCAGCTTTGAGGCACCCTAGTTCCTCCCCTTGATCTTCTACCCCTCAGCCCAGCTGCCACTTATTCTCCATCTTTTCTTCTATCGCAGGCCCCCAGATTGTCCAGCCTCGAACCCTTCTCCAGCTGGCATTACTTGGGCCTGCTGAGACCTCTGCCTGCCCCAGGGTCTTCTCTTCCCAGGCCTCACTTTCCTCTGCAAGATGAGAGTGAGAATGAACTCTAAGTTCCTGACCAGGACTAACTCCCCCGAGTCTGGGAGATTCCTGAGACCCTCGCCTGCTGTTTGTTCACTCAGCAAACAACTACAGTTGTCCTGGACAGAAAGTACTGAATCAGACACCACCTGACTTCACAGAGCCACACTTGACCAGACAGGGAGCTATGATGTGGGACTCGGAGCCAAAAGGACCAGTGGCCTCACAGCTCACTCAGGCCCTGTAAGAATTCAGAGAGGGGCTGTGTCAGCTCAAGCCTTTTAGAACCAGGGACCGTTTTGTGGAAGACAATGTTTCCACAGACACGAGTGGAGGGTGGTTAATGAGATTGTGCAACCTAGATCCCTCACGTGCCAGGTCGCAATAGGAAGACCCTAACGCCACCAGGGATCTGCCCAGCCACGGTGAGTGGGCAGTAATGCCAGTGATGGGGAGCAGTTGAAAATGCAGACAAAGCTTCGCTCACCCACCACTCACCTCTGCTTTGTGGCCCGGCCCAGGTCCTAACGGCCCTTGGACCACTACCAGTCTGTGGTCCGGGGTTTGGGGACCCCTGCTCTATGTTGCCTGCCCACCTTGGCCTCTCTCTCATCCACACAGGCCCATCTGGGAGTGCCACGAGGCCTGAACAATCGAACTGTAAGAGACAGAGTAGGGAGCCGGGGGTAACAGCCACATCCCCACAGGCAAACCATCTCCCGCTGCTTCCCTGGCATTCCAGTCCACCTCGTCCTAGGAGGAAGGGAAAGGGGCATCACTGCCCACCACACGCCGACTGAGGGCCCTTCTCACGTCTCCTGATGAGCTGTCACAGGTGCAGGGGGAAGGCCTAGAAAGACGACGTGACCTACCTGGGACGGGTCCTGTGGGACCCCGAAGTCCTTCCAAAGAGGCTGGCTCTCTGCCCCTCTGTGCTGCCCACTTAGCTCACGCGCCCCCGTTAACATTCTTCTTCTGTCACAGGCCGCAGGAGAAGCAGAGAGTGAGGCCACAGAGGGTGCAGATAGCAGCACCTCTGTCTCTTAGCACTGTCTCCCTCTTTCCCTCGGCTGAGGCTGTGCCCAAGCCTCCTGAGGTGTCATGAGGGAATGAAAGTCCTTAGTGGGCTATGAAGGGCTGTGTCTGTAGGAGCTGGGGAGACTCAGGGGCTGCACTGGCCCCTGCAGCCAGAGCACTCTGAGGGGTCGTCCAAGTTTCCCCCGGGAGTGTACTCACTCCCCTCCTGCCCACTGAGTCCCGAAGAGCAGGCCGTGCTGAGTTCTCCCACACCCTTAGCAGGGTGCCGGGGAATCCCCATGTCTGTTTGTTTGTTGGGGAAGCCGTGAACCTCACAGCTTCAGTGTCTCTCCCCAAGCCAAGAGGAAATCAGTGACAGGTTGGGAGTGTAGGGGCATAACATGGGCTTTCCCAAAATGTCATCACCAAGCTAACAGCCCAGGGGGAGAGAAATAGAGACCCCAGAGCAGGTGCGGCTGCCCCAACCCAAGAGAACAAGGGTCCTCAAAGCTAGCCTGGGGACCGAAGAGCTGGCTAAGGACCGGCCAGTTCTCTACTAGGCCTACAGAGAGGGCCTGAATGGAGCACCATGGTTGCCTAGGAAGCAGCTGGAAGATGTCAGTCTGAAGCCCCTGGGTGGAAGGAGCTGAGGCCTGGAGCAGAGAATAGAGTTACTCAGGCCACAGGCAATGCTAGAACATTGCTGGTCTTCCAGATCCTGAGTCCAAGCTCCAGAATCCTTGGGTCTTGAGGCTCAGAAGCCATCCTCCACCTCTGCAGTGTCCCTCTTCCCTTACCAGAGCCCTTCTGGAGAGACCAGCTGCCAGGGTCTCAAATGGCAGGGAGCTGCCCCTTCACAAGCAGCCCACTCCCTTTTTCTCCAGCTTGATTAAAAAGTTTCTTACACACATACATACGCACGGGAGCCCCCTTATCGCTACACACACAGGTGTGCACAGCCCAGTGAGCTTGCACAGCACACACATAAAGGCCGTACTCCCATTCTGGAGCGCCCGAGACACCATCAGGCGTGGGCAGTGCCTGACAGATGAGCTGACACGGCCGAAACACGGGGGAAATGACTGCCTTCAAGGTGAAGCGGGATTGCTCCCGCCTATCTCAAGTACTTCATTACCTTCCTGACCTCCGATGGCTAATAAAGGTGTCTAATTTGTGTGGAACTAAAATAGCTTTCTAATGTGCACCAGGACTATCTCCCCGAGTTAACGCTATGACAATGATGAGGGTCTCCATTAGCTAATATCTGCACGTGAAATTCTAATTTCCCAGTGTGAGCTAATGTCTCTGAAAGTCCCTCTTTGGGGTGCCTGACTTCCCACACGGAGGCTGAGAACAGATGGAAAGGCACTAGACCTTGTCACTAGGCCACCACGGATGGACAGCTGCCGACCAGTCACTCCAGATCACAACTGACCAAGGACCAGCGTGACTCTTCTCTCCATGCTTGGCACTTGGAAGCGGTCCATTCACGCACAGGCCCTGAGGTGGCCAGGTGGTTTGCCATCATGCCTGTTCCATTCGACGTTTGCATGAACAAGAGGTGAGCTGAAAGGGGATATGATGTGGTTGACCTCCACTTTGCCTCCCTGGATGGCAGCGCCGGTCTCTGGTTCCTCTGAGACGGCTCACTGCATCTGGTTTACTGTGTGGGGGCGCTGCTCAGCCTCAGGCCAGAGCGCTCGCTCTGCACCAGTCACACACCTACAGTCCTTGTTGAGTTCTCACTCTCACCAACACAGGCTAGCACCCCAGGGCACTGCCTGAAGGAAGCCAGGCCAGCAGGAGCCTTCAGGTGACTTACTCCCATCTTCTCCCTGACCTGATCGTTCTCCCTTCCTACTTGCTTCCTCCCTTCTTGCTTCTTCAGGCCTAGGCCCAGAAGTCGCCTCCTCCAGAAAGCCTTCCCTGTTCATGGAGCTCCTGCTGTGTTCAGTGTAGCCCCTGAACTGCCCTGTTAGAATACCTTCTATGTGGAGCTTTTCAGTCTGCCTTCCTACCAGGCCATAGGTAGGTAAGAGCTGGGACAGCGCCTTCTCATCTCCAGCACCCATGACAACAGCTAGCACAGCTCACCAAACGCCTGTGTCACTTTACCTCTATTATCCTGTTTACCCTTCTAACTCGCTTCGGAGACAGGATTATTATTAAGAATCCCATTTCACAGGGGGGAGACTGAGGTCCCCAAAAAAGAAACAGCTGCTCAGTACCCTGTGTTTGGAACACCTGGCAGCTTGGGGGCTGCAATGGAGGCATCTTCATCAGTGCCAAGTTCAGCTCTTTCCTGGGGTCCCTGGTACCCCCAGAGATGAGGCAGTGTTGGGGCGCGCTGCCAAGTAGAGGAATTGGCTTGGCTCCTCTTGTGCTGTTGTGTTGACTCATTCTGATTTTCTGAATAAATGTTGAGGTGTCCCAGCTCCCTGGACTTGGCATGTCCCTTGCCCAGCCCTGCCCTTGCAGCTGAAGGGTACAAATAGATGGTGTTAAAAACACAATGTGTGGGAGCCAGCAGGTGGCATAGTGGTTAAAGCACTGGACCCCCATATGGCCAACCACAGTTCGAATCCTGGAACTGGTGGTTTGAAAATCATGCCAGACATGTGTACACATGTACCTAAAATCCTGAAAGAATGGAGGAGAATGGATTGCAGCTTGGCCTGGGGGAGATTTCTCACTTTCCCTCTCTCTAGCTTTCTCTGCCTATCTCTGGTGAGTGTGTGCGCACTATGGCAAAAACCTGGGGGGAAAAAAAACAAAGAAAGGAAAGCCATAATGGGCTCCCTCTTTCTTCCTCAATCATGAGCCCATTGGGGGATCCCATGGGCCCTTAAGGGAGAGATTCAAGGTCCCTCCTCTGCCCTGTACGATGTGCTCTTTCTCCCCGTAAGCCAGCCCTCTGCCAGCCATTTTGTCTCAGTCAATACCTGTGCATTCCCAAACATGCACTGTCACCCGCGCACATGAGGCCCCCGAGCTCAGGGTCTTCCTCTCGGGGCATTCCTGGGGCTGCTTATCTGGGCTAGGCAAATCCAGTGCCGTGTACCCCCTTCCTGTGTGCACAACTGCCTGCCCTTTCACCCTCTGTGGTATTTCCCAGAATGTCCGAACTCAAACTGCACCACCGGAAACAAAGCCCCACAGCTCAGCTTCCTCTCGGAAATCCCACAGGCACTGGGGACCCAGAGCGTGGGGGTACCTTCGGGAAGGTCCTCGGCTGCTGTTGTCCCATGGTGCCTTTTGTGTGTGATACATGACATGGACTCCCAGTCATCCTTCAGCCTAGTCGTCAGTTCCTTCAGGAAGCCTTCTGTGATTTCCACCACCGCCACGGTCGGAGGAGTTTTCTAGTAAAAAACACACTTGAGAATCATGAAAGCACTGAGGAACTGTAAGCTAAGAAGGAGGGTCACCTCCACTGTGGCCTAGGAGAACCTCTAGGCCAGAAAGAGTGAAGGGGTAGAGAAGCAGCAGCTAGGAGACCATATCAGTGTCCCCAGCAGGCAGGAGGTGGTGGTCGCCAGCATCGGGGTGGGGGCAGTAGGCTGAGGAAGACGCAGGGCAGAACCTAGAAGGATGTCAGATGTGTCAGAAGCAGGACCTCCAGTGCCTCATGACAGGAAGAGACCTCACGCAGGAGGAGCCCACAGGGACCCCCAGGATCTTGTCTGCGGGACGGGTGGGAGGTGGGGGGTCACAGGAGGAGGCAAGAATTCCCTGCTGAGGCTGTGAAGACAGCAGTAAGCAGTGCAGTCCTGCCCAAACAGTGTTCTTGCAGCATTTTGTTGAAGATTTTCCCTGTGTACAAGGAATTGACCAAGAATTCTCAGGGCAGCTTCAAGAGTCCCTGGACTCTCTGATGACCCCGAATCCTGCCTGACCCTAGTCAAGGCTTCTCTCCTCCTTCTCCAGGAAGAGGCTGGCCTCCCACCCCTCAGGGGCTTCTTCCTCCTGCTCCTGGCCAGACCCCCCTGTGAGTGCAGAGCTTCAGAGCTTCCTAAATCAGGCACTTCCTAAATCCTTTTTCACCCTGTGGCTCCTCTCAGCTGTACAGTGTCCTTGTGCAGGGTGGCACAACAGCTATGAGCAGGACTCTGGGGCCAGCCCCTTGGGCTCAAATTGGCTTGGTGCAATGCTAGCTGATGCCACAAGGGATCTGCTTAACCTCTCTGTGGCTCAGTGTCCTCATCTTGAGAAGGGGATGGTAACACTACCTACCCACCCCACCCCCTCCCCGGGAAGGTTTGAGGCTAAAATGAGCGGCTAAAGGGCTCTCAGAATCGCTTAGCCCAGTTCTCAGCCTGTAGCCCGTGCTCAGTGGATGGCGGTGAGGACTGCTTTCTTCCTGTGATGCCTGGGGCAGGGAAGGGGGCAAATGGCTGAGTCCGGCCCACATTCCAAGGGAAGAGGGACCAGATGGTGGTACAATGGCAAAACAGTAAAATGTGATGCTCTGTGAGTCACAGGATGGGTCCCACTTTGCATCCAGAGATGTCCCTGAGTACAGCAGTCAGGCACACGTGCACCCATGATCCTGGGCTGGCCTTAGCCAGGGCAGAGCATGACTTCAAGATTCTGTTGGGACTGCTGTCTCTGTCTCTCTGTGCATCTTTCTCAGTCTCTTTTTCTTTCTCTCTCTTGCTTTGAAACAAATAAATAACCTTAAATATATTACATATATTTATATAAAAATATAATATATTTTATATATTTATAATATATAATGTATTTATATAATTGTATCACTGTAAAGTATAATTTGATAATTTACAATGATATAATTATATAATAACAAATTATATATCATAATATAGTATTAGTTTATGTAATACATATAAATATAATATATAGATATATACCGGGCATATTTTAACAACTTTACATTTGGCACCTGCACATGATGAAAAGCAAGCTAATTGTCATTAGCTCTGGTGGCAGCTGCAAGTTGAGTGTGAACTGGCCTCATCCCTAAGTCCATGTTTTGAAGCAGCATCTCATACTGGACCCTGGGCCACAGTTGGACATCGCACATCTCTCTGAAAGCAGCAGCGAGGACCCTGTTCTTCCAGACCCTTGTGTGCCCGTCTGGTGGGAAACAGCTCTGCCTCCTCCCAGGCCCGTGGGCTCAGCTCTGGCTGCCAGCCGCCCTCTCTGTCTGCGCATGCCCAGAACTCCCACTCTGAGTCAAGAGGCGGCCTTGCCCGCCTGGCTGCCTGGTGACTGTGAAGAATGATACACTCCTCGTTCAAGGGTGCGCACTGGCCCTTAGCACAGGACTGCAGTGTCTGCAGCTCAGAGTGGCCCATCCAGCTTGCCCGCTCAGCACTCTGTGGAAGGCGAGGCGGCAGCAAGAGACAGAAATTGCACTTGACAAACTCTCCACGTGGCTGGGCAGCCAGAGAGGAGCAGGATGAAACCCGAGGGAGGGAAATCAGCCTGGCTTCCCGACTAGGTGCTGAATGAATGCAGCAAGCCCCAGGAGAGGGAATTTAAGAGGAAGAAAGTCAGTGGCCTTGCTAATAAAGGAGATTGATCACCTAGGGACCCATCATACCCACCAAGGTCAGCAGAGTGACTGTGATTGGTCCTGCTTCCTGGGGGTCAGGGTGCCCTCAATGACTTCAGTTCACCCAAGTTAAATTTAGCTAATAAGTGTGCTAGGCCAGGAGGAGGGTGGTGAAGGTTTTCCAATTTTGAGCACTGGAGAAGAGGGCTTCAGGGACCAGAGAAAGCAGGGACCTCGTTCTTGCCCCTGGTGTGTGTGTATGGGGGGAACAAGCCTTGGCTTTGGATTGATTGATTTGGGTGAAGTTGTTTCATGACTTCTTCATACAAGTTCTTTCCTGACTCTGTGTCCCCACCTGTAAAGGAGAGTGTATTCTGATTTGAATGTATCCCCTCAAAATTCACGTGTTAAAAGTTGGGTGTTACTGTGATAGCATTAAGAGGGTAGAAACTGAAGCAGACTGTGGTATTAAGTGGCAGGGCCTTTGGGAGGTAATTAGGCTATGGTAATCAGGGTGGGTCATTGTTACTGAATTGAATACTGGTGGCTTTGTGAGAGAGGGAGAGACACCACAGCTGACCCATTCTCTTCTCCTCTCACCACGTGAGGCCCTGCACTGCCTCGGGACTCTGTAGAGTCCCCACCAGCAAGAAGGCCTACCAGATACAACCCCCAAGCTTGGGTCTCTAGAACTATGAGCTGAATAAACCTTTACTCTATCAACTACCCAGTCAGTGGGATTCAGTTGCAGCAACAGAAAAACGAGCTGAAACAGAATGAACATCCCTTACACTTGTTGCAGGCTTGCTATGTGTCAGGCCCTTTGGTGCCTGCCTCATGGTGTTAACTCATTTCATCAAAGCAGTAATCCCAGGAAGTAGCCGCCATTATTCCGATCAGCTTTTTACTGATCAGGAAACTCAGGACCAGAAAATTCCATTTTCCCAGGTCTCATTGCAAGTTGCATACCAGGATTCATGCAGGCACCTGGCTTATACCTAAACCCTTAACCAGCCCATTTTGCTGTCTCTCATCAAGTCATGCACATCCACCACTCAAGATTTGTAAGGATTCAACAAGATGCACCAGTAGCAGCAAACTAAGAGCATGGTCTGTGTGTTGAAACACGACAAAAGCTGTTCACGGGTGAACTCATTTAATCCTCACACTACACCTGTGTGATAGGGACTAGCGTAATTGAGGGAACTGATGAACGAGGAGGGCGAGCCACTCACCTACATCATTTGCCTAAGCTTATGTGCTTCAGAGGTGGGAGTGGAGCCCAGGTGGTCCTGCATTTAACCCTATGCAAAAGAATAGGAAGTGACCAGTATATAGCACATAGTAGGGCTCAGGGAGGGGCGACATCTGAGCTTTGCTACCTTGGGCAGCCCTTCTCTCTGTAAGAAAACTGAATGCAGTGAACACCAAGGCAGGCTCCCCCACATCCCCTGCAAGCCAGGCTCTGGGAGGTTTACAGGTATGCCCCTTAACCCCAACCTGGGCTCCCAGCCTGGGCCCCTGGCCTGGGCAGAGTTAGGCAGATTCAGAAATGTCCCCTGTTTAGACAGATGGAGGAAAAGCTGGCAGAGGGGCTACCCCATTCTGGGCTTCTTGGAAAAGCTAGGCTAACGGGCAGGAAGGATGTGACCGGTAAAGCTGTGTCCTGCGAAAGGGAACGGGCACCCCAATGAGTAACCTGGCTCAAAGGAGGGCTGACAGGTGTGAGGTGATGGGGCAGATGGGCAAAGGCAGCTGACTGATGAAACAGCTCTCAAGATCTCCTGCTCGGTGCCCAGCTAGGCCCTGGGCCACAGGGAGCCGTGGTGGACAGGGACTGTATGCCCTGGGTGCAGAAGCTTGGAAGAGAGGCAGGAAGGACCAGCCAGCTCCCCGCTGTTCAGGCTCAGGCCAGTCCTGCCTGGTCACGGGAGGGATCCTGGGCCTTATTCCTGAGCAGTGCCACTGCCTCCTGTAACTTTCACCCTCTGACAACCTGGGACCCCACCCCTTAAGCCATTACCCCAGATCATTAAACTGGAAGTCTGTAATGATGACACTCCCTGGGTGACCATTTATCTGGAAAGTCATAAAATCGCACCGTGGAGGGTAATTAACGATTAGAGATGTTTATCCCTCTGCCGGCTCTGGTCCGTGGGAGTCCATGGTGAGGACAGAGGCCAGCCTTTCCCCACAGGGTGCAGGGGGATGGCTGCTACTGCCTGGTTCTTGCTTTAGAGCCATACCAACAGGGAATAGAGGTCAACTCTGCAGCCTCACCAGGGCCCTGTCAAGCCACCTCCCCAACACACCATCCCAGCTGGCTCCGGGCACCTGCCCGTTCCCAGTTCTGCACCTCTAAACGTGCTGTGCCTCTCAGCGTATATGCTGCCCTCATCTTCATCCTGCCCATCCCTCAGGGGGCCCTCCCAGACCTCTGCCGTTCACCTGGACATGCGAGCATCTCCCTGAGCACCCTGGGACTGCATCCTGATCTCAGCCAGCCTGGGAGCTGCCAGTGGATGCTGATCTGCTGGGCTCCCACCCTCCACCCTCCCACACCCTCCCCATCTAGCATTATGCATTGGGCAGGTCTTCAAAACTCCACATGATAGCAGAGGTTATAACTGCAAAGTCTCCCACTCCCAAACCTCTCCATAGCACTGTTGTGTGGGCCTTTCTGCAGAGCTCTGGGAGCCGGGCCCAGCTCCTCCTCAACAGGGCCAGACAAGGCTAAGTACCACTACCAAACAATGTTTATCCCTCTGCTGGCTCTGGTCCATGGGAGTCCATGGTGAGGACAGAGGCCAGCCTTTCCCCACAGGGTGCAGGGGGATGGCAAACAAGCTTGCAAATGCAGACCCTGACACGAAGTGAGGAGCTTCCCTAGGACCTGAGGGCATGTGGGGTAGGAGAACCAGGATGTAAACTAACATCTTCTGACACCTGGGTCTGGCTCCTCAGGACGTGCCACGGCCCACATGAGATCACCTGGAGAAAATGAGCAGCAACCTGGGTCCCTAGGGTGTCAGCTGGCCCTGCCACCAGCTCCCTAGGTGACTGCAGGCATGTCCCCTGACCTCTTAGGCATCTGAGTAGAGTGATGAGCAGAGTATGGATCCTCCAGTGCAGCCAGGCTGAATGGTCCATCCAACTTAAAATTGGGAAGGCTCAGGGACAGGCAAGGCCCACCATGCCTCCTTACACACAGGTGCCAACACACGTGCTTTCCCTTCCCACCCAGCCTGCTCCCTGCAGGCTGTGGCTGCCTGTGGCACCATCAGGGAGGTGAGGGTGGCCCAGGCCACCTGGCCAGACCCTTCACAGTGGCAGTCACCAACCCAGGCACAGGCTTCTGCAGACAGAGCTGACTCCTGGGGCAGTAGCCAGTTTGGCTCTTGAGGGTCCTTCACCCACTCACCATAGAGCCACCCCCACAGACCTGGGAGCCACAGAGGCCCATGTGTTAGGCCCAGCCTAGGGGCTTCCCCAAGCCACTCTGTGGGGATGAAAAGGGCCCAATGCCTAGGAAAGCTATCAACGAACGTCTTGGAGACGGAGAGCCCCTCACAGAAGAAAAGACAAGGCTTTCAGAAGCAAAGAAGATAAGTGTCTTAAACCTGTGTGTGTGTGTGCATACATGTGTGAGCACATATGTGAGTTTGCACATGTATTTTCTAAGCTCAGAGATGGACGTGTGAGGATCCCTCCTTTGCTTTTCAGAGGTAGAATGATGGAGGCGTGTGCTTGTTGACATTTGCTTTATATGACTACATTCCTCACAGGTCGCAGTGAGTGTGCATTCCTTTGGAAATTAAATCAATTATTTTAATAATAATATTTTAAAACAAAAAAGAGTTCAGAAGAGAAGACTGCTCACCTTTGCTTAACCCAGCATTTCCCAAACTTATCTGATGCCGGCTTGTTGCTGTGTCTTGCCTGGAAGTGTCCCCTGGCCCTGGAGAGCCGCACAGAATAGAGCTGGATAAACGTGTCCGGCTTCTCCTAGATAAGACGGCAGTTCTTTCCGGTGCTGAGGGCCAGAAAAAGGAAGGAGCTTGCAGAACACAGATAGCCCATCAGCGTCAGAGTCAGACCCAGCCCAGGGCTCCCACCTCTCAGGCTTCCTCTGCTGCTCAACCCAGTTCCCTCTTTAAGTCGGGGTGTGCTGTGGGCAGGAGCAATGGAGGAGGTGAGGCTGTGACAGGAGCATCTGGCAGGGCCAGTGTCAGGGGACGCAAACCCCTCCAGGAGGAGAAATAAAATGAGGTGATTATACAGCATGCCCACTGACATCCTGTAGTCGTGGACCAAATCCCTGCTCCAGCCCTTCCGGCTTCTAAACTGGGCAAGTTGTTTGAGCCCTGTGAGAGTGGAATAGGGGCTAAACGGGGTGACCCCCTAGGTTCCCTTCAGCCTGAGATGACAACATTCTGGACTTCACAGTCAGAAAGGCTAGTTGACTTCTTAAAGGTCAACAGAGGAAAAAAAGTGGGGTTCAAGACTACCATCTTGTCATGAGCCTTGCGACTGTGTGTCTTCTGCTTTGGGACCTTGGGAACTGCTGCTTATAGCTGAGCCAGCTCGGGAGTCAAAAAGATGGAGTTCCAAGTACTGGCTCCGTTTCCTGCAAGGTGTGTAATTCGGGGTGGACTAACCCCCCAAGATTCAGTTTCCTCCTCTGCAATTGGGAATCACATTGGTTACATGGAATAGCCACCATCTCAAACTTAGCGCGGTCTTCGTTATTTCCCAAACGCACTTGCGTCCGCCAATGAGAACTAAAGGTTCCTATAACTCTATAAATTATCCATGATTGAGAGGAAAAGGAGAAGCAGGGGTGGAACTCAAGGTGTTCTGACTGGGAGAAACCTGCATGGCCCAAACGGGTTCCAGCTTCTGTCTGAAACCTGTGTCCCCATCTGCAATAGGAGGGGCTGGACAGGGTGACTTCCGGGTCCCTAATCTGGGTGGAATAAGGTCCCTGGTGATGACTTTTCCCACCACGGGCTGCAGAAGTTTCTCCACAGTGTCCTGCAGTCCTTTTCTGGGAGGCAGGTATGTCAGTGATGCACTGGGGACAGAAGGACAGGGTAGGGACAGGGGTCAAGACAGGGTGAAGAAACCACAATTCAGGCACGCCGTGTATACCAGGCCCTGTTCCAGGAGTTTTCAAGGAATCATTCATTCAGTCCCCACAACAAGCCTGTGAGGTTGGTACTAGTTAACCCATTTTATTTAACTTGCCATAGTGGGCATGCACTCACCAGAAGGAGACAGAGAGAGAGAGAAATGGGGCAGTGGGGGGAAGCACCCCTCAATGAGACATGATCATGCCACCCTTCTCCCCCAGTTCTCCACTCTGTTGGGATTTGGGTATGCACATACATGTGCCCAGCATGTTATTTCCAAGCTGCCAGGGCCAGGACACAGACAGCCCATCAGCGTCAGAGTCAGACCCAGCCAAGAGGTAAGCCATGTGGTATGCAGCCCCTTAACCACTAGGCCATGGGGCCAGCCCTAGTTAACCCATTGTACAGACAAAGAAACAGACATTCAGGGAGATTATATAACATATCCAAGGTCGTAGGTTTGGTGAAGCAGGACTTGAACTCAGACCTCCCAAACCTTTGTATCTCCAAAGACCATGCTCCGAACCACTGAGTGATGCCATCTCTAGATCTCCTGCAAGGACAGAGATGCACAGGCAGGGTGGAGGGAGGGCTGGAGCCATGGGAGTAAGGCACAGGAAGAGAAGAGGCATGATCCCTATGCAGCCTAGGAATGATTCCAGGGAGGGAGCGGAATTCCTTCTGGAAAGACACTGGGGACCTCCCTTGGGGGGCTATTGTGTTTCAGGGTTCTTGCCTCCAGGGCAGAAAGGGCAGAACCCTCCTATAGAGTGTCCCCTGGCCCAGAGTCACCAGTAAGGAGGTGCCTGCAGTCCGAGAGGAAAGCTGGGTCCGAATTGCTTGTTTATTGACCAAAGGACCACCAGCACTGGGCTGGGGGCGACTTCACGCGACGCTGCCCAGGGCCCTCCAGCGCCCATGGCCCCCCACGGAAGCCACTCTCTCCGAGACGGTACGCTCTCAGACAGTGCGCTGAATGCTTGTCAGCTCTTGACACTAATATTATTTAAGGCCCAAAGTCTAATGTAAGGCTTCCTTTTAGCAAGATTGTCTCATTTAATAAAACTCCCTGTCTCCGTTCCCCCCAAGGTAATCACGATGATAACGCATTCCCTGTGCTGTGATTTGATCTGGGAATAGAATTATCACACAGGCTTGCTTTGCTGTCAGATGTTCTATTTGTATTTGTATTTTTTCCCCTGGAATATGTAAACAGGAAGCCATCCAGGTGAAAGTCTCTGCTTGCCTGGGGGCCTTCAGGGGCCGGCCTCCTTAATGGCTCACCTCCTGTCTTCAGGAGTCACTCTCCCACTAACCATCAACAAATATTTCCCAAACGTCTGTCCCCCTAGGCTGCCCCTGTATCACCGTGGCCTCAGCAGGTCACCAGATCTGTCCGTGTTTCCGCTTACTGGTCAGTGGACAGGAAATAATAAACACATGGGCTTCAGAGTCAGACAGGGCCCAGTCCAACTCCAGTTCTGCCTCTTACGAACTGCGTGACCCAGAGCAGGTCACTTCACCTCTGAGGCTTGATGTCCTCATCAGAGGCTCGATCATGCCAGAGGGAAGTTGTGGTAGGGTCAGGACAAGGGCAAGTAAATGAAGCCCTCTGCACAAATATTCAAAAGTCCAAGGCTGGGACCAGCAGGTGGCATGGTGGTTATGGCACTGGACTCCCACATAGCTGGCTGTAGTTCAATTCCTGGACCTGGTAGCTTGCTTTTTCATTCTCTCTCTCTCTCTCTCTCTCTCTCTCTCTCTCTCTCTCTCTTCTCTTTCTCTTTCTCTTTCCTCTCTCTCTGTTTCTCTCTGGTGAGCACATGTACCCTATAGCAAATTAAATAATAATAATAATAATAATTAATAAAAATAAATAAATGATTCTTTAAAATAATTTAAAAAACAAAAAAGCCCAGGAGCCCCTTGTACTTGCACAGCCCTGAGAGAGAAGGGTCTCTCTACAGTCCATGTACTCTTAGGAAAGAAGGTTTAATGAGATACTGTGTATCAGGTGCCTGATCCCTGGTGAGTGCCCAGGAAACTGAGGCTCCATCATCATCATCATCATCGCTATTCATCAAGTGAGAAAAGGAAATCCTTTAAAACCACTAAGAGTGGGTACCAGCAGGGAGTGTGGTGGTTAAGACACTGGACTCCCACATAGTTAACCATGGTTCAAGTCCCGGACCTGATGGCTCGACAGTCACAGCGGGCACGATGATTGTTACAGTAAAGGACCATCCACTGCCCACTCTGGGCCCAGTCACTCAACCACTGCACCTCTCCCAGCTCCTCCCACCCCTCACCCGGCCAGAGCTGCCTCACTCCCTCTTACCTGGTCCTCCGACTTCTGAGCCAGAGCTGCTGCCCCATCTGTGAAGCTCTTCAGCAGACTCCCGTGCATGTGTGCCCGAAACTGAGGAGAATGGGGAAAAGGGACTGTGGCGTGGCCATCCCCTGGGGGATGATTTGTCCCTTTCCTTCTCTCTCTCTCTCTAGCAAGGGCACACACCCTAAGGCAAAAGTCTTTTTTTTAAAAAGTTTTCAAAAAGCAAAAACCCTCTAAGAGGCTAGCCAGGTGGTGCAGAGTGGATGCCAGGCTGTGATTCTCATCTCATGGCTGTCAGCCATGGACTAGTCCTGCCACCCCTGTGGTCTGCGTGCCTGAGCTAGTTGACCCAGGGAGGCCTGGAGGCCTGTGGGGACCAGGGAGTCCCCCAGTCTGAAGATGCCACAAACGAAGGCACACCTGGCTAGCAACTGAGCCCACCAGGAAAGAGAGGGAGTTTAAGGACTTCAGGGGAACCGGCCCCAGGGCTGAGCTGGGCTGCTCTGGGCGGATCACTTCCTCCTGACTACACACTGCTAGTAACACGCTGGAAAAGGGTACAGGGCATGTATCCAAGAGATCTGGGTTCAAATCTCACCTCCTCCAGGCATCCTGTGAGGCTTTAGGCACTCTGAGGCCGGGTTTCTTCTATGTCGAACCGGACATGAGTGTACTTGAGAGGGGCGACTGAGAGAATTTAATGAAGGGACTTTTTAAAAAACATGGGTGGGGTTAAAAAAGCACCAGAAAGGGTTAGTAAAGCACCGCAGGGTTCACAAGAGTGGGAGCCGCCACCACTGTTAGGGCTAAAATGAAAGACGAGAGAATGGCTCCTAACCCTCCTGTGGGAGCCAGAGCTATCATGAAGGAGATGACAGACAGCAGGAGCTGTGGGTTTCATAGAGGTACACAGTCGTTGCTAATCCATGCAACGTTTGTTGATTGAAACAGTCAGTGAGTGAGTGAGTGAGTGAGTGAGTGAGTGAGTCTAGTCTCCAGCCAGTCCGCCCTGCGACTGGTCACATTCCCAATGTCTGCTTGGATATCTCCCACTCACCCCACACTCTTCTTCCGATGGAACTTGATCACCCTTGAATCTGCGCAGAAGGGACATGATGTGGCTTCCAAGGTTAAGTCATAGAAGTGATACAATTTCTACATGGTTCTCCTGAGATGCTCACCCTTTGAAGACGACAGCCATGCTGTGAGGAAGCCTAAGCAGCCACATGGCGAGACCACAGAGAGGTGTTTTGGTGGACTACCACACTGAGGTCCCAGCCCAGGGTCAGTACCAACCATCACGACGCGAGTGAGCGAGCCTGCCAACAATCGCTTCCCTCTGCCTTTGCGACCTCCAGCCTGAAGTCCCAGATGCTGGGAAACAGAGAAAGCAGTCCCTGCTCAGAATAGATCCCGACCCACAAAACCCACAGGCATGATACAGTGCAGGCTGTTTTAGGCCACGATATTTGGGTGGTTGTTCGGGGCTACAACGTAGTTAGCTATGCAGAAACAGTAACTGCAACAATTTGCACAGGCTGAGCTCAGCCGGAAACCAGTGAACAAGCAAATGGTTTGCTTCAGTCTATAGGAGTCTCCCTCCCAGGGCACACAGCAGGGTGGAGAAAGGTGGAGAATGAATATGAGGGGGCAATGGAGAAACTCCACCACATACAGCGTCAAATCGGGTGAGGGTGCTAGGACCCAGGACCTAAGGGGTACTCCATCCATCCTGGTGGAATGGAAAGACCCACTCTTACACTGAAGTGCTGCCCCGCTGCCCCACTATGGGCCCAGCTCCTCAATCACTGTGTGCACCTCCCAGCTCTCCTCCCCATCCCTCACCTGGCCAGCCTGGCCTCGTCTGCCAAAGAAGCCATGCTTCCTCTTACCTGGTCCTCCGACTTCTGAGTCTGCACGGCCACCCCATCTGTGAAGCCCTTCAACAGTCTCCTTGGCCAGTAGAGACTCACCACGGGCAGTGCAGGGGGTAGGAGAGGGGGTGGCAGGGGCGGGGTGACTGGAGGGACTGACCTTGCTGTTCCGCCCTACACGCAGCAGCACCTGCCTGCCCGATGCCACCTCCATCACCAAGCCTACAAGGGCCTCACCACTAGGCCCATGAAAGACACAGGGCTGCTGTAGCTTCCCTGAAAATGCCAGCAGGAGAACTGGAGGGCAGCCGGAGTAGGAGAGCTCGCGTATACATGGTTGCCCCCGCAGAAGTCTAGAAGGGACTTCTCTAAAGTCCACTTGCGCCTTCCTTCAGTAGTCCTGGGCAGGGCTCACTGCTCCGTGCTCAGGTGCCATCGCCAGCTCCCGGAAGCCCCTTGGCTCCCCTGTGTGCCCACAGCATCTCATCCATGCTTCCCTCCCAGCCCGGGTGCCTAGGGTCATAACTAATCAGTTACTGAATCCTGACTGCCTCAGGAGCAGGTCCGTGTCTCCTTCCGGTTCCTAATAACTGCACATATCACCACTGCTAATGATCCACACAGACCAGCTGCGAGGAGGGTGCTCTCAGTAGTCCCCCATCATGCATGGGGCTGAAGCTCAGAGAGGGGAGGCGACCTGCCCCAGGTGACTGGCGTGCTGAGGACCAGCTGGGACTCTGAGCCGGGTCTCGCTGACCCGGAGGTCTGTTCTCCCCACAGGCTGATCGTCACCTCTCTGGCTGCAACAGCACCAAGCTCAGCGCTGAGCCTGGTGCAGACATCCAGTGAACCCACGTGGAGCTGCTCAGAACCTTCCCAATTCTCGGTGCATGAATAAAGCTCTGATATGGAGAAGAACCCAAGCCCCTCCGTGATTTCCAATTCAAACACTGCCCTCTGCTCTGAATTCTGATGTACTGATGTCTTTTGTTTTCTGGAGGGGTTTCGTAGCTTTCGAGTGTGGAGAGTCGGCAGTGAGGGGGTACACAGAGCTCCCCTGAGGAATCATTTCTGGGCAGCGTTTCAGAGGAGAGATGGGGAGATAGTGTCGAGCAAACAGGTTCTGGTTATCACGACACCACTGCTGGGGGGGAGGGGGGATCAAGAACGCAGGCTCCCATTTAACAGATGACAAAACTAAGGCTCCCAGAGTCAAGGGACATGTTCGAGGCTACTCAGGGAGGAAGGCACTGACACCAGCTTTCGTGACGCCCACACCGGAGGGTAGGAGATGGGTGGTCTCACAAATCCCTTTCTACCACCACCTTCACAGTGCCCCTCTCTGAACACCGTGGCCTCTTGGAAGGACAGAGGGCACAGCTCTTAGGAAACGTGTTGCTGTCTCACTTGATCAAAGGGCCCAGTTCCAGATCCTGGCAGAGACCAAGAAGAAGCCTCCCCGAGGCAGAAGCCTCATGGCCTGCACCCCTGAGCACCTCTGCCTGCTTCCCTTCCCCCACTCCTGCGTGTAGCCTGCACATGACAGGCCGTGGGCTGCATGTCCTCCAACTGTGCGCTGCAGAGGAGAAGGAGGGGACTTCGCTGCCCGTGTGTTCTCTGGCAATGGGTGACTGGCTGGGGCCTGGGGTTCCCAAGGGACCACGGCCCTCAAGGGCCCTGCTTGCAAGGAAGCGAGTGGCGACCCCGCCCCACCCTAACATCTGCTGGAAAGTCAGGCCTCCACCTCCAGGGTGGAAGGACATGTGCTAGAGAAGACCCAGCAACAGGCTGGAGAGCAGAAGCTGTCTTTGTCCTTTGACTTCCTGTGTGACCCTGGGCAAATCACACAACTCTGACCGTGCTTCCCTGTGAGGCCAAGGGGCCCGTAATTCCCACTGTCACAGCCTCTCGGGAAGAGACACGGCATCAGAGATACAGTGATGAACGCCTGACATTGTGCTGCTTTGTTATTGGCTCCCGCCTCCTGCTTTTGCTCAAGGGTCCGTCCTCATGGCAGGGTGGCAGGGTGATGGGCTGCCCGGCCTGGGTCAGTGAAAACCAGTGGGCCGGCCCGATGACCAACTGTGGTTGCCCATGTGGAATCAGACCACATCCAAGGGACAAGATGCAGTTTTAGCTGAGAAGGGAGCCAAGGCAGTTCCTCAGGAGCAGTTAAGCCTCGGCACAGAAGGGAGAGTGCCAGGGGTCAGGAGCCACGGAGGCAAGGCTGGTCAAGAAGCCAACCACAGGTAGTGGGCCAGCAGCTCGGGAAGAAGGCTGCGAACCAGCCCCGCTGTGGCCCTGGGCTAGCCACCCATTGCAGGGCCTGGCTGGCCACAGCCCGCAGAGCTCAGACCCAGCAGCCAGGCACCTGGGGGCCAAGAGCAAACGCAGTATCAGCAGTCTCCAGCCTCTAAGTCTTCCCAGGTCAGCCTGGGAATATTGTGCTTTGAAGTACTTTGTGTATACATTTATTTATGGCCTGCCCTGTGCAGGAAAAAAAAAAAAAAAAAAAAGACATAAGGCATACATAAACTCATACGAGATTTATAATGACATGTAAAATACTACAATAAAACATAAATTAGGGGACCAGCATATGGTGTAACAGTTATGTTGCTGGACTCTCACATAGTCGACCCTGGTTCAAGTCCCTAACCCAACAGCTTAAAACTCACGCAGGGTACATGTGCACATGTGCCCAAAATCCTGAGAGGAGAATGCAGAAGAGATTGCATGATTATCCACCATGGGGGGGGGGGTGATTTCTCACGTTCTGTCTCGCTGTCTCTCTGGTGAGCACATGCACACTATAACAAAAAATCCTCAAAAAAAAAAAAAAAAAAGAAAAAAACATAAGTTAGAAATGGATAGGGATATAAGGAGCAAAACAGAGTAAGTAACATTAAGTGAGCCAGAAATTTTGGCTAATTTAAAAATGAAGACTGCAAAGTTTTAAATGTTTTAGAGAACCAAAATTTTAGGCCTGAGCTTCCTAGTAGCAAGTGCAAAAGGGAAAAGGAGAAACCTGGTCAGTTACACAATAGCCATGACATAAAATAAATAAGTAAATACATAAAGAAAAGCCTGATGCTTAGGAAAATTATAACTGTTTTTGGTTAAAAAGTAGGCACTTTTCTTGTCAGTCATCATTCTAAAATTCTCAGAATAGACACAAAGACCAATTTCATAGAGCTGGTTTTTGGGGAATGACATTATACCAAATTGGTAACGATAGTTCTATAGAGACCAAATTAATGTGCTATGAAAGTCATCTTTTTCTAGTCTGGCTTAAGGCTCAGGAAGACAAGGCTGAGGTAATCTTATTGTCATTTACTTATTTGTCAAAAATTCATTTGTGTAACCTATATTGGCTGAGCAAGCACCTAATCAGTGTCAACATTATATAGGACACTGGATAAGCAGCGACAAGCCAGACAGATGTGGACCCTGCCCTCCTGGGGCTTCCACTCTTGGGGCTCCCTGACAAAACCGATAAGAAAATAGGCAGTTATAACCCGCAGTGTAAACAGGGCACTCTGGGAAGCCGAGAAAGGGCCCGACAATGTGCACCAGGGAGGAAGTGAAGTCTGAGGTCAGCCTGGAGGAGGAGTGATGTTGGCCAGGGAAGACCCAGCAGGAGAAGCAGCAGTGGCTAGACTGCAGAGTCAGGATGCTGAAGAGCCCATGGCTTCCCAGAGCTGCTACTGGGACCACATCCCAGGAAGGGGGTCCCAGAGGCCAGGCCTCCTTGGATTGGACCCATCATGTGGCCACACTCACAGGACCAACCTTGGCAAAGTGAAGGTGGGCCAAGTTGAGCGCAGATGCCCAGCACCCTCTCTGGGCCTTCTCAACTCCCGGGTGTGCCCCTTCCTTCTTTCTCAGGGTGGGCCTGTTGCCCAGATGCGGCAATAGGGGCCTCTAGTCTGTTCACAGCCAGGGCAGGCTGAGCTTGGAGAAGAGCAGCAGGCGCCCCGTGGACTTCCCCAGGTGCAGAAAGCAACCTGACTATCAGAGCTGACAGGGCCCGTGGACATCAGCCAGCCCAAATCCCTCATCTCACAGATGGTGAAACTGAGACCAGGCCAGGGAAGGGAGTTACCCACAGTCACACAGAGGCAGGACTGAGCAGAAGGAAGGAAGGAAGAGTCTGCCAGGAGCCCTGGAGGTAGGGAGAACGTGGGGAAATCCCAGAAGGGGCTCAACTTCAGCAGAAATAACCCACGCTCAGGGTCCCCTTTGGAGCGCACGGGCACTGGGCCACATGCCCAGAGCTGCAATTTCATCATCTAGCCAAGGGGATGATCCTCACCTGCCCCACAGGATTACTGGGAGGACTAGAGAACACTCTGCCACCCATGTTCACAGAGGTGGTACCAGGGACCAGAAAGAGTGTGACGACAGGCCACGCTGATCCACACTTGCCGTGGACCAGGTGCTGCAGGAACAACGCTCCTCTGAGGTGGGTGTTTAGCACACCGTCTTATGGACTAAAGAAACCGCCCTGAGTAACTTGTCCAAGATCTCACAGCTGAGATGAGCTGGAGGGAGGATTAGGACTCTTGATCAAACACAAAAAGGCCAGGGCCAGCCCCAGGTTTAGGGCAGTCATGTCTGAGAAGGACATGGGTGAAGGAAGCTGAGTACCTCTAACCCCCAGTAGACACAGAGCCCACTCTCATCCCCCCACCTTGAGCAATGCTTTACACTAAGAGTGTGAGCCCCACCAGCTTCCCAGAGGTGTGGGGAGGGAGACAGCCTGGGTGGGACTCCCCTGAGATGACCACGTGGCACTTCCCAGCGGGCCCAGCTGTCTTGGCTCTCTATCGTGGAGAAACAGGTCACTGGAAGGAACACTTTATGACACAGAATGGTTTTACTGTGCTCAGATTCGGTGGGGCAGCGTTTCAGACAGAACTAGCAGGGTGATTTGTCTCTGCCTCATGATGTCTGGGGCCTTGGTTAGGAAAAACTCAAACATCTGGGAGGGCTAGACGGCTGAGCTCAGCTGGAATTATTGCCCTGAGCATCCATACTTGGCCTCCCCATGTGGACTGAGCTTCCTCCCAACATGGCAGCCTCAGGACAGTGATTCTTCCTACCTCTCAGCTCACGGCTCCAAGAGAGAGTGTTCTAGCAAACAGAATATGAGTTGTTTGGTCTTTACTGACTTAGAGTCTCTTCTGCCATACTCTAAGGCAGAAAGAAGTCACAAACCTGCCCAGATTCAAGGGAAGGGGACAGATCTCAACTCTCAATGGGAGAGTATCCAAGAACAGATGGCCATGTTTAAAACCACAACAACTGCCACTGGTGCTCCTGCCCAGCAGCATGGCGGGGTAACATGGTGAGACTCATTTCTCTAGGGAAGGTTCAAAAAGGCTGAAGGAAGTTGGGTTAGTCAGGGCAGACCCAGGAGCCAGGCAGGCCCACCCAGGCCTCTTCTCCCTGCACCCCTGGCCTCTTGCATCTCGCCGTCAGTTCCGGTACCCTCCTCTAGGAGGACCTAATGGCTAGACCTGGCTCACATCCTGCCTCCGTGACACGATGGCCTTGACAGTGACATGTGCCTCCTGAGACCCAGGTTCCTCACCTGCATCGGGGTGGGTGTTCCTCCCAGTCAGTTTCGGAGTGGATGGGAGGAGAGAATGTATGTGGCACCCAGACACCCAGCAGGCTGCCGTCAGTGCTGGTTTCCTTCCAGGGGGCCTGGGTGGGGCAGGGGTGGCACATGCAGCGAGGATCTGAGGACCTGACTCACTGGGTTCTCTCCCAGGGACTTAACCGGGCAGCGTGTCTGCACTTGAAGCGATGGCAGGCAGCTCTCAAGTCTGTGGCTCCTGGTTGTAATTACAGCCTTCTGGACAGGTTTCCTGTTTGGGAGCTGGCAGGGTCCGCTCAGAGGAGCCACAGATAACAGGCCCAGAGCCCCCATTCGCAGGGCACCCACCTAGGAGCAGGCCCAAGCAGGCTTCCCTCTGCAGGAGGCCCTCAAAGCTCATCTGGTGGCAGTCATGCTTCCCACCCCCGCTGCCATCACACTCATGCAGAATCACCACCAGGGCCACCGGATGCTCAGCCTCGGTGCACAGTTCCAGTGTCAGGGAGCTCACCGCCTGACAGGAAACCTGCTAATCCCTAGACAGCACAGATGACTGGATGCTCTTCCAAATCAGCTTGCTCCTTCATGTCTAGCTATTGATCCCCCGGCCCACCAAGAACAAGGCAACATGGGACAGAAGGAAGGGCACAGCCCCCCCCCCAGTAGGTAGGAACTGGCTCTGGTTCAATCTTGGCTCTGTCTTTTTCAGGGTTTGCAGCATTGGCCTCCTTGGGCCTCGGTTTCCTCATCCGTAATATGAGAATGCCGGAAATGTGAAAGGAGGTGGAGAGGACGAAGTGCCATACACGTGTGAAACTCCTGGCCCACAACGGATGCCAAGTACATGCCATTGCCTCTCCCTTTCTCTTGGACACACTGCATTAGGGAGGCTTCTTCGGGCTTGGAGACTAGAGACGTGCTCAGATTCAAGCAAACGAGGACACTGGTGTGTCCAGGGAACCAAGGAGGCAGATGGCCGTCTTCCAGTGGTGCCCACAGGGGCTAGGGATCCCAAGCCTTCCAGTTTCCCCTCCCAGGGGCCACTGAATGTCTACCAGCGAGAACTGAGCAGAGGAAGTGACGGACTAATGGATGAACACATGACTGAACAGATAGCTTAAACAGGTTGCTAAGCCCCACTAAGAAACACCATCCCCCTTTAATTTCAGCCCTACCAAAGGTTGTCTTTTTGTTGAGAAACTAGTAAAGCAGTGATGTTTAAACTCTCAGTAGCATCAGAAGCAGATGTGTGAACATGGATCCCAGCAGAGATTTTTGACTGGAGGGCCTGTGACCCTGTGCAGCGAGCCAGCACCTGGTTGTAGCAGCCTCGACTGCTCTGTGGGCCATGCTTTGGGTGGTTCTGGTGGGAAGCAGACCAGCCCACTTGCAAACCCTTTGGAAAATGGGCCCATGACCAAAGTGGGCACCTGGCCTGGGAGAGTTCCCCTTCCTGGGGAAGAAAGGGTGGTTATGACCCCAGTTCCTGTCTGCCATCTCTTCCAGTCTTCTCTCCATCTCCAGCCTGGGCTCTCTTAGAAGCCCTTCTGAAATCACAATGGCTTCATTGCAAGCAAGACTCTGGTCCAGAGAAAAATACCTCCTACAGGAGTTCAGGCTGCAGGGAAATATCAATAAATAGGATGTGTGTGCAGAGGGCCAGGCAGGCCACCCACCCACTATAGGCCTGGCAAGAGAAAGAAGAGAATCTAGTCTCCCAGCCTCCCGGCAATAGAAAGAAGAGAGTTCAGTCTCCCGGCTTCCCACATTCACACACATGGCTGGGCTCACATTCTGCCCAGACACCCATCAGGTCTGCCTGGCCATCGGTCCCATGGATGGTGGCAGCAGAGCCTCAGTTCAGGGTTCAGATCAGGCACAAACTTGCTGCATGCTCTTAAACGTGGCCCCTCACCTCTCTGGCTCGTGGGTTCCCCATCTGCAAAATGAAGTCTTGGTACTAGGCCTTGCCTGGAGGAGGAACTGACATTACCTGAGACACTGGTGAGCTCATCTATTAACTCTATTGTCCAACAGGTATCTGTCGGGCAATTCCCGGATGTAACCTATGGCGCTGAACAAGAAGGATGAGAAGAAGCGCATGCCTCGTGGAGCTGACCCCCTCCCTTGTACCGGAAGCTTTATCCTTACCACCTCGTTTCGCCTTCACTACACACAGCCAGGGGTCCTGGGCGTCATCGTCCCCACTTTACAGACAAGGAAACTGCTGCGCAGAGTAAGGGGCAGAAACGGGGATCAGCGAGTCCGTGAGTCTGTAGCCCGCCACTCGGTGGTGACCTCCACCCAGATCAGGCCTGCTTCCCTTAGCGCTCTTCCGAGGCAGGGGTTGTCTCCTCCTGAGCACCCACCCTCCAAGACACACACTGCGCAAGGAACTAGAAAGAGTCATGACCATGAGAAAGACTGCTCCCACCTCTCCCTAACGCAGACTTGGGTCCAGGCTAGGCCAGGGCTTCTCCTCCCTGATTCTCAAGAATGCAATTCCAGGCCAGGCTGCTCAGAGCGTCCCTCAGCAGCTCTGAATCATGGGGTGCTCTAGGATCACCAGCGGACCCTTCTCAAGCCCCTCATCTCCACCCACCATGCTCATCATTCACCCTGAGCACCTGTACGTGACCCAAGACAAGCCCATGCCTCAGGCATTAATACAGTGTGGCACCAAAAAGGGAGGAGAGAGAGTGGAATTCTACTTCTGTGCACAATTTTGCAATCCAGAAACTAGAAAGAGGCTATTTTAACTTCAACAGACAAGGAAGCTTAGTGTCACTATGGAAAATAAACTTTATTTTGAGTTACTCAGGGTGGGACCGAGCACCAAGCTCTTATAGGTGCTCGAGGCCCTGAAAGTCTCAACCAGCCTTGGCCCAATGCCTCACCCTCCCACTTTGAAGAAGTGCCCAATCATTTCCCACTGCTTGGAAAACTTCCCCTCTCTTTATGCCTCCCCAAATATGCTCCATCTTTCATGGATTCGTTCACCTTATACATCCTCCAGGAAGCTGTTTCCAGCCGATCCCACACAGGGCTCGAGCTCGGAATTAGTGTACTCAGAAAACCGTATGCTGCCCTGGGCTGGTTGCTGGGTTCCCACGGCATGGGCAGGGTGAGGAGGGTCAGTTGCAGGCCAACCAAGAGGCCTTGTAGGGACATCAGGCCCTACACATGATATTGATTCTTCTGTGAAGTCTGTGAATTGAGAAGGTGTTATTTACCTTGTATGTTCTTTGCACTTTTTTTAAACAGTGGAAAAGTAAGTGTATTTAACTGTCCTCAGCGCCTAACACAGCAAACAGGTGAACAGAATAGTAAGTAATTCATGCTACGTTTAATGAACTGGCGACAGAAATTTGGTCAAAGAAAAGCTGATGAACTTCATCTTGTAAGAATTAGAATGGAAGGGCTCACCATCTGGCATTGGCCCAGTGTGTTATCTATGATTAGAAATGTACCTGACAGGAACTCCCGGGGTCTTCTGGATTCTTTGTTTAAGGTCCTGGTCAGCAGTGGCCACAATGCGCCATCTGTGTCCAGTCCCTCTCTAGGCTCAGCAGTCATCTGCCTAGGTTCTTTCGTGTGTGTGTGTGTGGTAATCACTGGAATCTTGGATCCCTGGCAAACTTTAGAGCCACTCGAAATGTCTGCTCCCACTTCTCAACTGCAGCCACTACACAGTTACACAGTTTACTTGATATTATTGATCGTGTTAAGTCTAATTTGGCTTTACTGAAAAAGTTGATCAAATTGGTGTCAACTAGGATATGGTAAGGTGGGGCCAGCTGTGTATTATATTGAAAGGATAACTAGGGAGGGTGTTGTTAAACTTCTCTTTCCTCTAGCACGCTGGGATGTTTCCTTTTTTTCTTTCCAGGTTTTAATCTATCCTTTTCTTCAAGTCTCTGATCTCTGAGACTAAACATTCACTGCATGGTCACATACTGCCTTGTTTTCCTTTGCTTCCCTAAGCTAACATTACACTCTTGTTGCTTCCGGAATTTAGGTTCTTTTTCTTTTTTTTTTTTTTTTTTGCAAGTATACAGTGAGAATTTTTTTTTAGAGCCTTCTTGACCTTTGACTCCCAAGAGACTGAATGGAGAAGCAGACAGGAGAACCCAGTTGTCTTCTAAGTGAATCACTGAAGAGATTTGCAAAAATGTCAAGTGATGCCACACTTCTGCCTAAGTTTCTTTGTTTCATAAAATAATTATGTTTTACAAAAAAATGTTAAATGTAGCAGTTCATTCTGCTGCTCTTGTAGAATTAATACATATTTTATAACTTCTCGGTTTTAATGGTAACTGTTGAGAGATATTTAACAACACTTAACACAAAAACTTTCGGGTCCTTAACAATGTTGAAGAGAGTAACAAGCTGCAGAGGCCAGATTTGGGAACTGCTGATGGAGGCAGTGCCCCGCCCACTGCAACCGATTGGACGAGGGGTGGGGCCTGACTGATGAGCCTCCAATCCAGAGGCGGGCAGTGGTATGGGAACTGGCCCGGGATTAAAAGAAGACCCAGGCCTTAGGCCAGGCAGCTGGGGCAGAGGGCCTGAAAGGAAGCCTGGAGAGAAGCCCGGGGGAGGGCAGGGGCCATAGGGCAGCCACATCAATGAGGAGCAGGGGCTGAGGTCCCGGCCAGACACAGAGAGGAAGAGCGAATGCAGGAGTTGGCGTGGAACAGAAAGAAGCAGCAAGAAGAGGAGACAAAGGTACACGGGGATTGCAGCTCCCGGGACTTTTTGCTGAAGCACCGGGCTCCCCGATTTCCTGAAGTTCTTCACCGTGCTCCAGCCGATGCCTGCAGCCAGTAGCTGGGTTCATCCGGATCTCCCCAGCGTGGTTCTTTTCACTTAGCCCTCTTACGTGAGGTCAGCCGAGTACCTCTGTTCCTTGCCATCTTCAGAGCCCAACCAAAATAGTCTTGCTTTCTGTCCTGGCTCTGGAACTCACGATCAGCAGGGAGTCGATGAGTACAACTCACGGATTAGGGGAGGGCTCACAAGGACTGACTTCATCACATACGCAAGGGCCTGGCACGTGCCAGGCCCTCGACAGGTGCGGCTAATATTAGCCTCTTGCTCCTGCCTCGACTGCTACTGTTATTATTAGTGGTGGTATTAATATCTCAGCAGGAAATGGTCCTCAAGGTCACAGAGCTCAAGCTCTCGATTTTACTGAGGGATAAACAGGAAGGCCAGGAGTGGTTCAGAAGCAGGGCAGGACTCAACCTGCTGTTCTGTGGCACCAATGAGTCCCAGTGAGACTGCAGGCCTCCCGGGGCCGGGCACCCCAGCAACGCCCACACTCACACAATTGGCCACTCCTGCTCTCAGCGGGTATTCTTTGAGCACATCCCATGGGCCAGGCATTATGCCGAATGCTTTCTGCCCACAGCAGGATTTGGCCCAAAACTGGTTCAATCAATGTGCGTAGATCGATCTGTGGCCTCTCCCATCTGGCTGGATACTGGAAATCCAGGCCAAGGGTGGGGGTGAACAGGGTTCCATAAACTACCCTTCTGAACACCAGTAACCGAAACACAGCTGTGACTCCCAGCCCCACCACCTGCTCTGAGTTCCTCCAGGATGAATGAGGCTTGCGTCTGAGGGAGGAAATGAGGTCCAGAGAGGTTTTGTGCCTGTCTCAATGCACATATCCAGAGGTAGAAGAGTGCAGGCCTCTCTGTGTCAGTTCCAGATAGAACTGGAAGTGTGACCAGCTCAGGCAGGTGGAGACGTGTCAGGACTTGCCCAAGGGTAGAGAGCTGGCCATGGCGAGGTCTTCATGGGCAGAGAGGCAGGGAGTCTCCATCAGTATGGCCATCACAGAAGCCAAGCCCCCAGAATGGCCATTTCTCCTACCCTCTGCTTCACTGAGCAGCTCTGGCCTCAAATTCTTCACATTCAAGTAGTGGGGTATCCATGCCAGACCGAGCCCCGCCATCCTGAAAGGGGAACAGAGCTGTGGACTCTGCTGAGCTACACCCTTGGCAGCGTGGAGTGTGGAGAAGAGGTGTGGCCGCATCCAGGGCTCAGGGAGAGGCCCCTGGGGAAGTGTGTGTGTGGGAGTGGGGGGGGGGGCTAGACAGGCACTGCCCACAGGATAAGTAGCCAGAGCTAAGGCTGAGACACGCAGGCCCCCAAAGGTGCCTGGAGCCCACAGGCCTGGGCAGGAGCCCTTCAAGCATCCTCTCCTCACCTTGGACTCCCCTGTCCCAGCTGGAGTCGTGGTCCGCCTCCCCAGCCAGACGTGAGGCTCCCTGAGGGCAGCCCAGGCCTGGCCCAGAGCCAGTGCTCAGTAACTGTGCTGAGTGGGTGGCTGGGGGTGCTGCCTGTGGCAGCCCGGGGGTGCTCTGAAAATGGAGCCCTGCATCAGCCCCACCCCCGTGCAGCTGCGGGCTTAGCCTTCGCTTCCTGATGTTTTTCGGGTGTTGTGACCTCATGAAAGGGGGTGACAGAGGGGAGGGCTGGAGCGGGCGGGGTGGGGGGGTCGACCACCAGCTGAGGTATCAGCAAGACCCAGGGAGGGGGTCAAGGCCCCACTCGCAGCAGCAGCTGGCTGGCAGCTGGAGCCGCCTCCGAGGTGTGGGGACCCACGACACTCCACCACAGGAATGAGGCCACAAGGTTGGTGGTTCAGCTCCTATGGGAGTCTGGGGTCCCGGCAGGCTGGTCTGGGCCACCGTGGCAGAGAGCAGGATCGGGGGCAGACCTGCCTCATCAGGCCACAGGAAGGAGCAGTGATGTCGGGAGAAGGAGGCAGGACCAGCACTGCCGCCAACTCCCCAGTGTCCTTGGCCAAGTCGGTGACCAGCTGTCTCTGAAGTACCTAAGGGGGCTGTGCCATAAACGAGGCCCCCAACACGTCCCCGTCACACAGTCACACACGGTGCCCGGCTGTAGGAAGGGCTGCAGGGCCCACACAGAGGCGGTGCTGGCAGCCAGGAGCGGGGAGGGCTGCAGGGCTGGGGCTCAGAGCCTCCAGGCCACCAGCAGCCGCAGCATCTGCTTTTTCTCACCTCTAAAGGGAATCGATTTGTCTCTGACTGATTTCCCTGACGTCTCGTTTTCTTCCCCGCCCGGCTGTCAGCCCAGCCACTGCGCCCGCTGGGGAGGCGGGAAAGCGCCTGGCCGCCTGCCTGCCTACCCGCCCGCCACTGGCACCACACACTGCACTCACACACGCCCCACAAAGAAACCCACACCCTGCGCTGCACCGCAACCCCCCCAGACACCCACACTGCCACCTGACAGACAGACCTGCTGCACACAGCACACACACACTCCCACCCAGGCTGACAGACATACCACAAACACACCACACACACCAAGACACACGCACCTAATACAAATGCACACTGAGACAGGTACACCACCCACAGGGTCGTTCTGACACCAAAATGCACATTTACACGTACGCAGTCTTCACACAGCTGGAGGGCATGGGCACTCACACACCCCACACATTCACACAGTCGTGCAGGCTGCATCCCTGCTCACACAGATCCACGCACTCCATGTACACACACACTCCCTGATCCCCACGAACACCCTGTGCCCCACCCGGACCCCACACCACCTGCACATTCCCATTGTCGCCCTCCACTTGTCTGACACCCCCCGACCTATTCGCTGCTTAAGGACCAGGCTCTTCGGTCCTGGCCCCAGGAGTGTGACAATGTCACCTGGCACTGCCAGGGCCCCTGTTTGGAAAGAGCATCTACGGGGGAAGCAGCTACACTAGAGACCCACCCTAGTGAGGAAGGCGGGGTGTGGACCCAGGAGGTGTCAGGGCCTGGCGGTGTGGGCTGAGGGCACTACAGGGTTCTCTTCCAGATAGGCCTGTCCCGAAGCAGGCTGGCTGCGAAGTCAGATCCCTCCAGGGGGCAGGTATCAATTCTTCAAGATGACCAGGATCAGGCAGGTTTCCACAAGCATGTGGCAGGGCCTCCCAGCTCTTGAAGGACCCTGGCCAACCACCAGGGCCACAGCAGCAAACAGAACAGTAAGGACACAGCGACTCCCCCGTGCACGGAGCTCTGCAGTCCATGGGAGCATTTGCTTGGCTTCTGGAAGCACTCCCTGGGGCTGGCTTCATTCCCACTCACTGAATCGGGAAAGGGACTCACCCAGTGTCCACATGGTCGGTGAGTGTACCTCTGACTTGAATCCAAGTCTCCTGGTTCCAGGGCCAAAAATTCAGAACAAACCAACTGACTCCAGAGGATGGACCGTCTGCTCTCAGAAACCCCAGGAGGCCCTCCACTCCGCACACTCTCACCGTGGGAAGCCCTCAATGTGTGCACAGAAGTGTGTGGAGCTTGGCAAGAATTGGGACAGGTGTATGTAGGAGGGAAGGCCGGGGGAAGCAGCCTGGTGGACAGAGGTGGGGAGAAGGCATGCCCACATTGCACACAGGTGACTGAGGAGGTAAGGGGACTTATTGGGGAAGAGCTGCTGTTCTTATGCACAGAGGGTGCAGGTGGCAGGGGCTGTGCCAGGGTGCTGGGCTGTACACATGTGTGGGAGAGGTGTGTGTGTGGCAATACACAGCCACCACTGCATGCCCACTGCGGGGCGCACTCCTGACAAGGGACAGGCTCCCGTCATGCACCCCGTCTCCTGGCTCCATGCCTGCCCTGGGCTTTATCAGGCCAGGCAGTCCTGCTCTCAGGGCAGGCAGCAGATAACTGATTAATAGAACTGGTTCTCAGCTCTTCAAGGTCTGGCCAGAGATAAGAGGAGACGCAGGTACCAGCACAGAGAGGATGACGCAGATTTGGGGGCCGAGCTCTGAGGCCACAAGAGGTCCCAAGCTCCCACCCTCCTCTTTCTGAGGCTAGTGGTCCACACACTCACCTGGAAAACAGCAAGGCAGAAGCCATGCAGCAAGCCCTGGAGGCAGGAACATTCCCACCTCAGCATGGCATCCCCTGCATCCTCCTTCAACATGGCCCATTCCAGGCCAACACCCATGGAGCCAAGCGTGGATGCCCAGCAGAATCCATGAACTCCTGCTGGAGTCCACGCGCTCCCGCTCCCCGCAGGCCCCCATGTACCCATTCATTCCAACGCCTGACCTAACCTACTAGGTAGCCAACTACAGTGCTTCCTGAAGCCCAAGAGGCCAATTCGATACAAGCCCTGTCCCCAGGGACATCACTGCTGTTGTGACCAGACAGATGGGGAGATGAGGGCATCAAACCCAAAGGCTCAGTTGCGTAAGAAGAGGCCATGAGCCCAGGCCAGGTCCCTGGCAGATGCCAGGAAGGGAGGAGCATTTGAGGATGAATGAACACACCATGTGTGGGGCAGCACTGGTAGGAAGGCTGCCCCCACAACTTACTTTCTGTTATGGGCCAGACACATGCCACTGAACAGTTGAGAGTGGTTGTCATTCTTGTCAACAGCCCCATGAGGTACGTGCTATTACTGTCCAACCAAGGACTTTGGCCTTTGTAAGACCTGAGAAAAATAAGGGAGGTGGGCAGATGAGATGTCCTTCAGGGTACAAGGCCAGGTGAGAACACCTGCCTCTTCCAGGGCTCCTTCCGAGCTGCCAGAAAACTTCCAGGGCCAGACCCCCAGGACAGTTATGGCTTCTGGGGGTGATGGCAAGAAGGCAAAGGTGTGGGGCAGGGAGGGCACCTGCCCCTCTGAGTGGAGGGGAAAGCCACAGCCTGTTTGGGGCATAGGTGTGTGTCTGCAGCCCCAGCATGGAGTCTCTGAAGTCCAGGGGCCTTCTGGGCACTATAGTCCTCCTTCAAGGAGCAGTGATGGCCAGATGGCCTCTGGGATAGTGCTACTTCCACCCTGCCAGGCAGTCCTTCTGGAATACTACCTCCACATGGCATCCCCTGCATCCTCCTTCAACATGGCCCATTCCAAGCTGGTAATTTGGAGAACCATCAAAGGCCAGGGCCAGAGGCCCAGTGAGGCGGCGTTTTAGCAATGAAGAAGCCGGGTGAGGGGTGGGGTGCGGGGACAGCTGCTGGTTTAAAGCAGCAGACCTGGTCTATGGAAAGACTGGGATTCGTACTCAGGTCTTCTAATCTTGGTTTGACCTCACAGAGTACAGGTGCTAAGGCCATCGGACAAGAGACATGGTTCAATTCTTACCACCTTCTTTTCTTTCCTCTATTATTTCTCCTGCCCCACAACCCTGTCCTCTATTCTGTTCCAAGCTTGGCTCCTCTTCCTCTTTCTCTACCTCCTTTTCTTCCTTGAACCTCATCTTGCTTAAGTGAATCAATAAACTGTCCCTGTTGGGCTGCAGATTAGAGAATCTCTCTGTGTGAGGAAAGCTCACAGTCAGTAGAGGAGTATCAGCCCCCACAGACGTACGATTGTAAGATCCGAGGCCCTAGGACGTAGGGATGTGTCAGATTACAGAAAGGGGCATGAAGGTTGCCAATCGCTAATCTACTGACATGGAGATGGGAGGTGATCCAGATTATGCCGCTGGGACTCGTCATTACAGGGTACATAAGTGAAAGAGGGAGACAGAAGAGAGAAGCAGAGAGATGGCAGCATGAGAGGGACTTGGCCCAGCACTGCTGCTTTGAAGATAAAAAGGGGCCATGTGTCAAGGAACACTAGCAGCCTCTAAAAACCAGGAAAAGCCAAGAATCAGATTCTCCCCCAGGGCCTCCAGAAAGAAAGCAGCTGTGTCACAGATACCTGAACTTTAATCCAATGACAGCCACTGGTATTCTGATGTCCATGGCCATAAGATCATCAGTTTTGTGTTGCTTCAAGTCTCAGCCTCTGTGGCCATCTGTTACAGCAGCTATATGAAACTAATACATTACCAAAAGCCCTCTAGTTGTGTTCTTCCAATGATGGAGAACTCTGTCCGACCCCAACCTGCAGCCACCATTATCAAGTCCTTCCTCAAGAGACCCAAAATTGTCCTAGCTGAAACTGCTTCCCAATGCACCAGCTCTGCCCCCTTGGACACCTAAAACAAGCCACACTCTGCCTTACTAATGTTTAAAGGCAGTGACCATGGGCAACCAGAAGTCTTCTCTGATTGCCCCACTGGAAACACCTCTCAAAGAAATCTCATTCCCTGCTCCCAGCTTTCCTCTGAGTTCTGGGGCCCACTCATGCCAGCCTGAAATTTTCAGGAGCATAGACTGAGACTGCTTACCAAAGAGGCCCTGGAGTGGGGTGGAACTCACAGGGGCTGTGTGGCCTTAGATAAACCCAGGCCCTCTCTGCACTTCTGATGCCCCATCTGTACAATGGGATGAAATCCCATGAGTTCTGCAGTGGTCTTATCCTCCCTGATTACTTTGTCAACACCACTCTCAAGCACTTGCCTTCTCCCTAAGTTGCTTGTCATTAGCAAGACAAAGGAGGGGACAACAGGGAGGAGAGGGGAAGAAAGAAAAAGAGAGAAGAGAGAGAAGGAGAGAGGAAAGGAGGAGAGAGGAAAAAAGGAGAGGAGTCCAGGGACCTGGCTGGGAAAGGAGAGGGGAGCAAAAAAGAGAGGAGGAAAGAGGGAAAAGAGGTTGAGGAGAGGATAGGAGAGGAGAAAGGAGAGGAGAAGAGAAGAGAGAGGAGAGGAGAGGTGGAGAGGAGAGACGTCTGTCCCTTCAGAGATTGTATTCGAATGTTTTATTATGTGCTCTGGCTCGGGCAGCACCTTAGTTAATGGTGTGTCAGATGATGGTACAAATTTATAGCTGAAGGTTTACATCACAGACAGCTGGAATGAATGACAATAAATTAATTTAAAGTGCTACCAAAGTGTTCCCCAAAGTATATGTGCTTATGAGCTCTGGGCTAATAATTTATAAATGCATGCCTTTTATAATCCTGGTCTTAAGTCTTGAAAGCAGCTAGTTAAAAAGCAGTCACATGACATAAATTATTTTTATTAATATCACAAGTGCATGATTAGGGTGGTGGGGGTGGTGGTCACCAGCTGTAGTTTCTGCAGTCAGCCTTCTCTTCCTTACTCCCCATCCTCTTATCCTGAGGGGCATGGACCACAGTACCAGAGTTGCAGGTGCCAGGCACAGCTGCCAGGTGCCTGAGCTGGTGCCGCACAGCTTGACCCTCTTTCCTGGGGGGTGGAATGAAATACTCATCCATTATAGATTCTCTCCTCTAAGAAGTTCTTAGGACATCTTCCTGCTCCTCAAGTAGGCAGTGGCAAATATCTTTTATGGGCAGACACACAAACTCAGAGAAAGAGAGTCTTGCTGAGCCTCAGTTGCTTTCCCTGTAAAATGAGTGTCACAACCTCATAGGACCATTGAGATAAGTGATTAAGGCCCCATATTAGCACTCAGTAAACTATCTTGTTATTAGAGGCCCTCTTTACTACCTATCCTACAGCAGGAAGAAAAGGCTTGAACCAGATTGATTGGCCTACTCAGATCTTGGTAAAATGCATGCAGTGTTCTATCATTCTAGAACCTCATTCTAAACCCTTCTTTCTAAAGCCAATCCTCCTGCATGGGCCTGGGCCCCAACCCTGCCATTTTCTTGGTGGTAATCTATAATTATTCTTTCACAGGTTTGTCCTTTTCTGTATTACAGGAAGGACTGCTCAAATGCTTTTCAGCTCCTCCCATCAGGAGATGGAATCTACCTACTCTTTGAATTGGGGCTGGCCTGTGACTGACTTTGACCTGTAGACTGTGGCTGTAGTAACACTATGTTACTTCTAAGACTTGGTCTTAAGACATCTGCAGCTTTTGCTTTAGAGCATTTGAAATATCCCCTCTTGGGATCTAGCATCATGCTGTGAGAAGCCCAGCCAAGGTGGAAAGCCACAAGCAAGAGTATCAAGACTTTCCAATCGGCAGCCCCAGCCCAGCTCCCAGCCAATGGCCAGCATCAGCCACCAGCCATGTAACTGAGCCACCTGAATGTTCCAGGCAAACCCGTAGATGACTGTAGCTCTGGCCTATACCATGTGAGCCAGAAGTGGCCAGCTGAGGCTAGTCATCCAAGAAGCACTTGAGATCATGAATGGCTATTGTTTTCAAGCCTGGACTCTTGGGTGGTTGGTTTGTTACACAGCAGTAGTTAACCAGAACATTTCTCTCCATTGGCTGCACGCATCAGTACTTAAACACACCTAGGCCTCTTAATCAAAAGCCTCCCTTGATCCCATGTCCTCACCAGCTCAAGACTTACCTCACATCCCCACTCATATCCAAACTTCAAGAAAGAGAAATGTCGGGACCAGCAGTTAGCGTAATGGCTATGTCGCTGGACTCCCATGTAGTCGACCGCAGTTCGCGTCCTGGACCCAGTGGCTTAAAACTCACGCCGGGCGCGTGTGCGTGCATGCCTAAGATCCTGGGAGGAGAATGGAGGAGAAGGGTTTGCGGTGTGGCCATCCCCCCTAGGGAGTGATTTCTCCCTTTCTGTCTCTCTGTCTCTGTCTGTCTGGCGAGTGCACGCGCCCTATAGCAAAAAAATAAAAATAAATAAAAAACCTCTCCAAAAAAAAAAAAAAAAAGAAAGAAAGAAAGAGAAATGTCTCCAAACTGTCTCCTTGCCAATATTCCTCCAAAAGGTTGCCCCGAGGTCATCAGAGACTGATTGTCCTTGACTCCTACACCTGATCTGACTTGACCCTTGGGCAGCATGCTTGATGACGCCAGCCCCTCTCCTTTCAACACTCTCCCCTGTGGCGTCTCCATACAATACTTCTTGGTCTTAGTTTCCACTTTTCCATGCTATTTCCTTCTTGCTCCTATGCCCTTCTCCTCCTCTTTAAGCCTTGGTGTTCCTTGGATCCGTGTCTTGCTCCCTTCATGCTCCACCCTCTTCACCACCAAGCTCATCCACTTCCTCTTACCTGCCAATGCCTCCTACGTCTAGATGCCCAGCCCAGGTCCCTGTCCAGGCCAAAATGTTCAACCACACCGCAGGCTTCCCATCTGAACATCTTGCAGACACTTTCACCCCCATGATAACCACATTTCCTCACCCTCCTGCCCTTCTTCTTCTTTTTTTTTTTTTTTTTTGAGAGGTTTTTGCTATAGGGCGCGTGCACTCGCCTGACAGACAGAGAGAGACAGAGAGACAGAAAGCGAGAAATCACCCCCCAGGGGGATGGCCATGCTGCAATCCCTTCTCCTCCATTCTCCTCTTGGTATCTTGGGCACACACACACATGCGCCCGGCGTGGGTTTTAAGCCACCGGGTCCGGGATGCGAACCGTGGTAGACTACATGGGAGTTCAGCGACATAGTCATTACACTAACTGCTGGTCCCCCTCCTGCCCTTCTTACCTGCTCCTCTTTCAGAGGTTGGCACTACCATTTAGTCAGTGGCCCAAGCCTCAAGTCTGGGGCCCAGTTTTATTTTACTCTGCCCTCACCCAAATGAAATCAGTCACCGGCTTTTGGCAGCTCAACCTCTAAAGCGATCTAGAATCTACTGCTTCCATTGTCGTTCCTCTTTTCCAGGTCACTGCTGTCCTTTACCTGATCCCTTCCCCACTGGCCCCCATGTACACACTCAGCCCTTTCTCCTCTGAGAGGTATAGGGCTCTAGTTACATCACTTTCCAACTGAAAGTCTTTCAAGATCCCCATGGTCTTTAGGATAAAAGCTACACTCACCGGTGTGACTTATGTACCTTCCACATCTGTCCTAGGACCACCATTCTAGCCCCGCATCTCACCCCATCCCACATCACACTGGACTTGTTCTTCCAACCTGCTGTGTGCTCACACCACTGTTTCTTCTGCCATGACACTCTTCCTTCCTCCGGGGTCCCAAAGCTGACACCCATTGCAGGACTCGACTTCCCCCAGGAAGCCTTCTCTGCCCCCAGCCTTGCATCCCAGAGTGGCTACCCCACTCTTGCATCCCAGAGCCATCTACCCCACTGCACCCCCACCCTGCCTTCCCATCCCTCACCCTCATCCTGCCCTGCTTTCCCTGCCCCCAGCACTCCTCTTCCCTGATGCTAACTGCTTGGCGAGTGATTTGTCTTTTCAACTGAACAGTCAGCTCCGGGTGGGCAGGGACCATTTATTATGACCTTGCACAGCAGTTGGCATGGAGTCGGAGCTCAGCAAATATTGGTGAATTAATGAAAGATAACATCGTCATCTTGCCTCCTTCAATCCCCATCCAAGCCTGGTTTTCACAGATTTGTAGAGAAGTCTCTGCCTTCACCCCCATCCCCCCACTTGACCACTCAACACCTATTTATGGAGCATGCAGCACCTGCCCAGCCCTGGGATGGACACACAAATGACAAAGGAATGGATTAACAGCACCATTCAGAAACAAACAGGTCTAAACTGATATACACAGCAACATGGGTGAATCTCAAAATCAATGTGTTCATAAAGGAAGCCAGGCACAAAACTGCACACTGGATGATTCCATTTATGTGACGTTCCAGAAAAGACACAACTAGAGACAGAATACAGAGCTTGGTCCCAGCATGGGTGTCACGAGGGGAAGAGTCAGCTGGGAACTGAGCTACTTAACACCAGCCTCAGAAGTCAATCAGCGTCACTTCTGCCACATTCTCATCATCAGTCACTGGAAGCAGATCACTAAAGCCAGCCCATATGCAGGGGAGGGGAGTTGAAATCCACCTCTTGATCAGAAGAGTGTCAAAGAATGTGAGGGCATGTTTTGTTTGCTGCTTCTTTTTTTTTTTCAATCCCAGAGGGCGCATGTATCCATACATACTAGAGAGAACGAGAGAGAGAAAGAGAGAAAAAACACCCACCAATGGGGCCTGGTCATGCCACAATCCTTTTTCCTGCAATTCTCCATCCCATCAAGATCGTAACCACATATGCACACACCTAGTAGAAAGCAGGCAAAACCAGGATTCAAAGCCCAGCAGGCCACGTGGAGTCCAGCTTCCTCTGTGTAGCACTAACCATTATGCCCTGGGGCCAGCGCACGGACATGTTTGTAAGCCATCATAGATACTACTTGACTACTGCGTATGCCACATTCACCAAGCACGTGGCCACGTAAACTAACACTCACAGTGCCTGTAGGTAACAAAATGCCACAACACCTAAATGACCCAGAAGTAATCTTTTCTTTTATTATAAGAAAATTATTATAATAATGTTAAAAGAGTATTTGGGAAGAAAAGAAAATCAGCTCTAATTGCTATTTATTCTCCACGTGACTATACATCATCTACCTTTTCTGTGCCTCAGTTTCCTGATCTGTAAAGTAGGCATCATTATAGTCCTTGACACATAGTGTTATTTTGAGGATTAAATGAAATATTTATGTAATGTGCTTAAAAAATGCATGGCACATGATAATTCCTAATAACATTATATCTCTCATGAGCTGGCTGGAGAAATAAATGAGATAATCCATGAAAAGAGCTTTAGAGTAGTTCTTGGTACATGAAACTAAATCATTTATAGGCTATTGTCATCATAGTCATGATAATAATTACTATTTATTGCCTCCCCAGATCTCCAAGATAAGATGCAGCCTCCCACACTGCCATTCAAGGTCCTTTACAAATACATCCTTGCCTATCCCTCTTCATCTCCTCTACTCTTCCCTGCACACATGCCAAATTCACCATCCTTGAATGTGCCCCAAACACACCACCTTCTTCTAAGATGCCCTCCTCTGTGCTTCTCCTGGTAAACTTCTAGTCATCACAGACACTAGATTGGGATTCAAAAAGAATTGGTCAGTGACGTCCACTTCTTACCATGCCAGAGAAACTAGCACTCAGACTAGCCCTTCCACCATGAAAATATAAATGAGCACACATAGAAGCACCTACTTCCACATGGAAGCATGGGTCAGTGGGTTCTTAAAGAAGGGAAAGAAATGAAAAAAGCTCTATCATTGTCTCTGTTTTCTAATTAGAGACACGTTCCAGACCACTACACAAAAAGAGAAACCAGGTTGGGCCCAGTAATGTCACTGAACTGATGAGACAGAGATAAGAGTACAGGGAGGTTGAGGCTATGCTGGGCACAGCACCAGAGAGGAGGGAGCTAGGCAGAAAAATAGCTCCAGAAATCTGCACAGGAGTCCTCTTGAGCCATTGGCTCAATTACAAACTATGTATGCCTAGAGTGAAACTCAGGGAGGCCAGGCCAAAACAACTATCAGAGGAAAATGACTGCCAGGGTTCTCTGACTTGAATACCACCAGAGTTCACACAGAGCTAGGAGATTTTGAGTTCTAGTCAGAGAAGAAAGGCTCACTGGTTAAATTAACAAAGCTATGGCCAGCCCCATATCCTAGTGGTTAAATGTGCTGGATCCCATATTGTCAACCATGGTTTGAATCCTGGCCCCAGTAGCTTGAAAAGCATGTTGGGCACATGTGTGTGCTTGCTCACACTTCTGACAAGATGGAGAGATGGAAGAGAAGGAATTGTGGCATGACCACACCCCACTGGGAGGGGGTGCCTTCTTTCTCTTCTCTCTCTCTCTGGTGAGGGCACACACCCTTTGGCAATTTAAAAAAAGAATGAACAAAGCTTAAAAATGAGCCTCAAAAAGAACAATCTGATCCACAAGTGAACAAACTACTTTTCAAAGAATTATCTTTAATACACTTAAGAAGACAACAAAATCCAAATGCTTAGTAATGCAATATCACAATGTCCAACATCCAGACAAAAACTACAAGATGTGCAAGAAATCAGGAAAAGTAATCCACAATTAGAAGAAAAATAATGAATAGAAATAGACCTAAATGACAGAAATTACAGAATTAGCAAATACATTAAAATAGTTATTATAGGGACCAGCAGTTAGCGTAATGGCTATGTCACTGGACTCCCATGTAGTTGACCATGATTCAAGTCCCAAACCCAGTGGTTTAAACTCATGCTGGGCACGTGTGTGTGTGTGCCCAAGATCCTGAGAGGAGAATGGAGGAGAAGGGATTGTGATGTGGCCATACCCCCTGGGGGGGTGATTTCTCGCTTTCTGTCTCTGTCTGGCGAGCACACGCACCCTATAGCAAAAACCTCTAAAAAAATAGTTATTATAAAAATGTTAAAGATTTAAAAAGAAAACATAATGAAGAGATAAACAGAAACCATAAAAAGAAACCAACAAAGCCTCTAGAGCAGGAAAATACAAATATACGAAATGGAAATTCTATAGGAGGGAATTAATAGCAGGTAATATACCACAGACAAAATGATCCATGAACTTGAAGACAGAGCAGCAGAAATCACAAGGGAATAAGAAAATATTATGAACTGAATGAGAAAATGAAAATATAATATATCAATAGTTATGAGATGCAGCTAACAGAGTGACTAGACAAATATATAGCTTTACATGCTTATATTAGATCAAATTAAAGTTTTTAAACATTTGTACAGAAAATAGTTAACAGAGCATGCCCAAGACTGCTATTCTTAGAAAAGCCTACTTACAAGTTTGGCCTTTGGCTGCTATCTGGGAACTTGAATTTCAGGAAGGTTCCCATCATTCCTTCATAGAAATGGCTCACTGTGCCTAAATTGTTTATATAAATAATATGATTTATGTTGAAATCGCTTTCCTTTTGGGAATCTGAGATGTTGGTATATGCTATGCAGAGGGTGCTTATGTGGTGAGCCCCCAGTAACAACCCTGCAGATAATTAATGAGCTTCCCTGGTAGATACTATTTCACATGAGTTCGCACAGCTCATTGCTGAGGGAATTAAGTGCATCCGGTGTGACTCCATCATGTGCAGACTCCGGGAAGCTTATGTCGGGCCTTCTTTGAATTTGTGTGCCTTTCCCTTTGCAATTTTGCTTTGTAGCTTTGCTATAATAACTCTTAACTGAGTATGACTATATGTTGAGTCCTGTAAGTCCTCCTTGAAGACCACTGAACCTAGAGGTGGTCTTGGGAACTTTGGACACAACACTGAATCACCTTTGAAAAAAGAAGACCCAATTAAAGCTAAAATAGTAGAAGGAGGGAAAAAATAAAGAGCATAAATCAATGAACTTGAACATGGGCATATGCCAAAGAAACTCGGTGAAACCAATAGTTCATGCTTTTGAAAAGATTGATAATAACCAATGAACATCTAGCTAGACTGATCAAGAAAAAAGAAATAAATCACAAATTATTAATGTCAGTAAAGCAAGCTCATCACTAAAGACCTTAGAGATGTTAAAGGGATAATAAAAGAAAACTATGAACAATTTTAAGGTAACGATTTTGACACCTTAAAAACGTAGATACATTCCTTGAAAAGCACAAACTACCAACATTGACAAAAGATAAAATGTAAATAGTTCCATATCTATTATAGAAATTTAATTCAGAAAACCTTCCTGCAAAGGAAATTCCAGGCCCAAATATCTTTGTAGTGAACTTTATCAACCATTTAAGTAAGAAATAATACCAATCAAACATAAATTCTTTCAAAGCATAGAATGAAATAGTTCTCAACTTGTTTCACAAGGTCAACATTATCCCAGTACCAACACCAGATAAATACAAGAAAATTACAAACTAAGAAAGAATCCCAGCTAACTTTGAAAACAGAAATTGACAAGCTGGTTCTAAAAACTTAAATTAATATGAAAAGCAGCTCCTGGAGTATCAGAAACAATTTTTTAAAAATTCATTGTTATTATAAGGCAGTACCCACGAAGAAGTGTAATGTTATTTGAAAATGCAATTGCCTCAGTTGTAAATGTGTGCTGAAATTCTAGGGAAACTAACAAAAAGGTTTTGCTTCTTTTTTTTTTTTTTTTTTGAGAAGGAAATTTTTACTATTGGGCATGTGCACTCACTGGAGAAACGGAGAGAGACAGCGGAACAGAAAGTGAGAAATCACCCCCTAGAGGGTATGGCCATGCCACAATCCCTTCTCCTCCATTCTCTTCTTGGGATTTTGGGCACACATGCACACACACCTGGCATAAGTTTCAAGTCACCAAGTCCAGGACACATGTTTGACTCACAGTTGGCCTTGTGGGAGTCCAGCACTGTAACCATATGCTATCCCAATCACCAAAAAAATTTAAAAGGAGTATAACTGATATAACAAGAAGTAAGAGAAAATGGAATCATTAAAATGTTCAGTTAAAATCCACCAAAGACAGAAAAAGAGAAGACAAAACTAGGAACAAAGAATAAGGACAATTGAAAACAATAACAAATATGGTAGATAAGACAAATAGCTATCTGCACGTGTCTCAACTATGCCTCCCACCATTTACAAAAACAAACTCAAAATGGATCACATATCTAAATATTAAAAAGCTAAAATTTTAAAACATCTAGAAAAAAAACTTAGGAAAAAATATTTACAACGTGTTGGCAGGCACAAGTTCCTACACGAGTCATAAAAAGCATTAACTATATAAATAAAACTTATCAGTTGGACTTTTTCTCTTCAAAAGATACCAATAATAAAGTGAAAAGGCAACCACCAATGGTGGGAAAATATTTGCAATGTATAGAGCTGACAAAGGACTTCTGTCAAAATTGATAGGAAGAATTCTTACAATTCAATAAGAAAAATAACCCTATGAAATTGGGCAAAAGATTCAAATAAATGTTATCTAAGAAGGTACTCATCATCAGTAGTCAGCACAGAATTGCAAATCAAAACAACAAATAGTTATGATAACATACCCATTAGAATGGCTGAAAGAAAAGGCTGATGATGCCCAGTGCCAATAGTGATAAAGGGACAAGAGAAACTTTCATACACTGCTGCTGATGAAAATGATGCGAACATTTTGAGAGGTTGTCGGTTTCTTATAAAGTAAACCATATACAACTCAACAGTTCCACTTCTAGGCACTGACTCAAGAAAAGTGAAAATATGTTCACCCAAAGATTTGCATATAGTGTTCATAGAAGCTTTATTCATAAAATCCTAAAATTGGAAATAGCTCAAATGTGTAGTAATTGGTGAATGGACAAACTATGGTATGTCCATTCACTAGAAAATTACTTAGCAATAAAAATTATCAAAGCACTTACACATGATACAAGATGTATGAATCAACACAAATGAGTGCATAGGGTTTAATGCCATTTATAAGATGTTCTAAGACATGCAAAACTAACCTATTGTGGTAGAAATCAAGTCAACAGTTGCCTAGCTGGGTGTTAGGAGAGACAATGGGAAAAGGGCATGGATCGATTTTGAGGAATGCTAGAATTATATTATATCTTGAGATGGTATTTCTATCGTACCATATATGTATATATCTGTCAAAACTCCTTGGACTGTATAATTACAGTAGGTGCATTTTGCAAATTATTTCTCAATAGCATTGACCTTTTTTTTTCAGGAATAATTGGAAAAGAAATGTAATGGAGTGAGAAAGTGTTGAGAAGAGGGAGTCGTGGAGCCTAGAGCTGCAGGAGACCCCCCCCCCCCCCATGAAGGGTTTGAGCACTATCTGGAGCTGTCCCCATGATTCTCTGGGCTGCTTTTTTCTCCTGCCTAAGCAGAGTGGCCCACAGAGAGAAAATATTGGGACTGTAAGCCTGAACACCTGATTTCTTTGTGTGTGTGTGTGTGCGCGTGTGTGTGTCTCAGTTCAATTCAGCAATGATTTTATTAAATACCTACTATATAGCATCTCCTGTGAGCCAGGAGATTTTCTTTTATCAAACTCTTATAAACTCTGAAGTCAGATTGTCTGTATCCAACTCCAGCTTACAACTGAATAGCTGCATGACCTTGCCCAAGTGCCTCGACTTGCCTCAGTTTTCCATCTTAATGAAACCGAGATAATAACCGGGTCTCTTAGCAGGCTCACTGCAGAGATTAAATGAGATCTTTCTTGTAGCGTGCATGGCTATAGTAAACTACAACAGCTAGTAACTGTAGTCGTCATGTTCATACTTTCCAAAAGTCCTTCAGGGCACGTCTGCACTCATTCCACACCACTCCAGGAATCTAGGTGGGCCACCAGGCTGTGAATGCTGTCTGCCTCTCCCTGGCTGTGAGGCCTGGAGAGGGTTATTAACCTCTCCCAACCGCCTTTTCCTGTAAAGTGGACATCGTACTGAGTCTCCTGCACAAGGCAGCTGGTGATTAAATGAGCCAATAGGGGACCTGCAGATGGAGTAATATTTATGTTGTGACTCCCATGTGGTCGACCACAGTTTGTGTCCTGGACCTGGTGGCTTAAAACTCACACTGGGTGCATGTACGTGCGTACCCAAAATCCCGAGAGGAGATTGGAGAAGGGATAGTGGCATGGCCATCCCCCCGGGGGGTGACTTTTCTTTTTCTGTCTCTCTGTCTTGCTCTTTCTGACGAGCACACATGCCCTATAGCAAAAGTCTCTCTTTAAAAAATTCAGCTAATAGGAACCAGCAGTTAGCGTAATGGCTATGTCGCTGGACTCCCACGTAGTCGACCGCGGTTCGCGTCCCGGACCCGGTGGCTTAAAACTCACGCCGGGCGCATGTGCGTGCGTGCCCAAGATCCCGAGAGGAGAATGGAGGAGAAGGGATTGCGGCGTGACCATCCCCTCTGGGGGGTGATTTCTCGCTTTCTGTCTCTATGTCTCTCTCTGTCTGTCTGGCGAGCGCACGCGCCCTATAGTGAAAACCTCTCCAAAAAAAAAAAAAGAAAAAAAAAATTCAGCTAATAGAAGAGGAGTGCTCAGCTCAGTGCCTGGCACATTTGTAAGTATTCAAAAAATATTGACTATTCTCTCTTTGTATAACCGTACTCTAGTAAAGAAAATTAAAGCCCAGAAACACTGGACCTAGGTCACACAGGAGGTCAGCCTGGATAAGAATCCTGTGTCCTAGCTCAGGTGAGAGCACATCTGACCAGGAGCCTGGCCAGTGTCCCTATTTTCTCCCAACACGTCCCACTGAAGCCTCTCAGGCAGCCTTCGCCAACACCAGAAATCTTATGGAAGGGCAGGAAAAGAGGGCTTCCCTTGTCCTCTCTCCTCTCCCATGAGGATGACTGGCCAAAGTTTGAACAGAGTCAGAAGTGGCAGGTGGGTGTTGGGGGGTGGCACCTCTCTCGAGCTTCTCCATGGGACATGGTGGGGGGCTTCTCAGGGGCATGAAGTCCACTACCAGGGGAGAAACTAAGGCAGGATCTTCTTGGTTCCAACACATGCACATGCACACACACGCGCACATGCACACATGCATAGTCATAGCCAACAGCACATACAGTGGCCAGTAACATATCTCTACTCTGGGAGGAACCTGAGACCTTCAGGATTGGAGGCAGGAAGTTCCAGGCAGGCTAGTGACCTTTCTAGGCAGTGCCAGCCATGGTAGAACAGTGCATAGGGGGGGCAAACAGCTTCCAAGATGGGCCAGACCCTGAACCCCTGCCCCCAATAGTTCTGCACCCAGGAACAGGGCTACCCATCTGACCCCACCCTCCCTACTCTCATATGCCAGTGAGATGTCAATACAACTGCTTTTATAACCAAGGCTGCTTATGTAGCACACGGGAGCAGGGTGTAGGAGCTTTCTCCCAGGACCCAGCACACCTGGGTTCCAGCCTGGCTCCACCCCCTACTTCATAGACGATCACTGGTAATGCAAGGTGAAGGGTGCAGGTCCAGGCCCCAAAGTCTGGTGCCCTTGGGTATGGGTAAGTTGGGTAAGTTACCACTATGGCAGTGCCATGAGAGGACAATGGCTAATGTCCTGGGACTCCAGAAAGACTTCCTGGAGGAGATGTTGTGTTGGCACTGCAGAATGAGTGGAACCCAGGAAAAGAGTAGGTGGGGACGTTGGACCAGCAGGAATGGCAAGTGCATGGAGCAAGGCATGAAAGCTGGGCCTTGATGCAGGCAAGCAGGGGGCACGTGGAGCTGTCACCAGCCCACAGGGTGATGCTCAGCCAAGGAGCTGAGGGAGGCTCAGGGCCCAGCAGGCTCAGGCTGACTGCTGCAAGGTGTGTACGTGGAGCTCAGACACCTGCTTCTGCAAGCTCCAGGGGAGGCACGACGGAGCAGAAGCTCCTAGAGGTCAGGACGCTGAGCCCTCCTACCCACAGACCAGGGGTTTTACCATATCTTTCTAGATTTAGACCAGGTGCTATCTCCTCCAAGAAGCCATCCATGACTATACCTCTAGACTCTCAAACCAGGTGAGGCCTCAAATAGACATCGTACTTAAGACTGAAAACAAACCATCTCATTTAATTCTCCACTCCTTCTTGCTCCACGATGATGAGGAGTTCATGGGAGAAGATCAGCACTATCCAGTAAATGGTAGCTTCCTTAAGGGTCAGAGGGAATAGCCTCTGTTATTTCCATTTTACACGGGGAAGGGGGGGGGGGAATTGAGCAGTTCTGAAAACCTGTGTGACAGGCCTGAGGACACACAGCTTGCAAGTGGAAGAGCGGAGGTGTCTCATTTTTTCCACACTTGCCCAGGACCATATGACTATAGGATGAGAAAACGGAGGCCCAGAGAGGGCAAGTGACTCTCACAGTCACTGGCAGAACCCAGACTTGACCCCGAGTCTCTTGATGCCAAGCCTGACCCCTCCCAATGAACCTCAGCCCAGCCTGTGGGCATCACAGGAGGAAGAGGTGTCCATGGCAGGGCCCAGGCAGGCCAAGGCTGTGTCGAGTGAACTATGGGATCGAGACCAGCTTCTGGAGGTGTAGGCAGGCCGTGAAGCAGCAGGAGCTGTGGGGAACTGGGGAGGAGGGCCAGCTGCACCCTGCATGGAGGGCCCGGAGCTGGTATGGTTAGGCTTACGCTGAAGAAGGGGCGGTTTGCAGCAGGACCGGGGGTCGGGGGGGGGGGGGCCTGTTGTCTCACAGCACACTAGAGTCCTCCCTCACTTCCTGGCTGTGCAACTTGTCTAATTGGGCATGAGATGTCCCATCTGTGCCCCAGGTGGGGTGGTCTTGCTGGTCAAAGAGCATAAAAAAGGCAAAAAGCTACTGAGGCTTTGATGCCCACCAACCAGGGTTCTGATCCCTGATCCACTAGTTCTAAGAATGATGTCTTCAGACAGTCACAAGTTCTCTGAGCCCCAGTTTCCTCATTCGTCGAATTGGACTAACAGTACAATTTTATTAGAGCATGATGATATCAAAATGACACATGCAAAAAATGTCTCTCTTAAAAAAAAAAAACGTAATTCTGGCCATCCCACCTACATTATTATTAAGCATTTATTTCTCAGCTTCTCTAAGGAAGGTGGGAGGCACAGGACGTGGAGACTCCACTCTGTCTTGGCCACCACTGACGTCATCGTGGTTGCAGACTGCGTGGCTTTACTGTCCTGTGGCATTCCTGGCTGGGGTTAGAGCTGAGGACAGGACTAGCCATCCAGGCATGACAGAGGCCCAGCACGGCCAGACCAAGATCTCTGAGCAGGTCCCAGGCCTCCTTTCTTGCCTTTCTCCCCAGACTGACACCCTCTCCACCCGGCAGCCCTCAGCGGCAGAGCCGGGGCCTCATAATACGGCATCTTTCCTGAGATGACAGGAGAGCCCTGGACTTGAGGCAGTTTCTGCTGCAGCCCCGACGCCCCAAAGTAAAGAAATGCAAAGGCAGCTGGGGAAGGGAGGAGCCAGTACTAGTATCTGTAGAAGTCCTCACAGCCAGCCCCGGAGTGCAGCAATTAAGTGCTGTACATAGAAAGCAGGACCCCACATGCCAGAAGTGGTTCAAATCCCAACTCCAGTGGCTTGAAAAACACAGCCAGCACATGTGTATACATGCCCCGAATTCCAGCAAGGTAGTGAGATGGAGGGTACACTGTGGCATGACCATGCCCCATTGGGGAAGGGCAGGCATGACCTGACCCCCCTCTTTCTCTCTGACAATTAAAGAAGAAAAGTCTTCCAACTCCAAGGCACCTTCCAGGAATAGAGAAGAAGCAAATGGGTCTGTAAGGCCCAACCCTGTGTCTGAAATAGGGCCATTGTGAAGACAAATGAGAACTAAGAAGGAGGAGCCTGCCAAGTGTGGGCCCATGGATGGGGCTTCAAATCCCTGCCACCTGTGTGTGTCCTTTGGTCCCCACAATCGCAAAGTGGGTACAACAAGAGATAAAGAAGATGCCCAGAGACGATAAGAGCCTCAGTGAAGGGCACACAGCAAGGCAGGGTGCCCAGAGCATCTGTGCAGCAGTCCTTTCCCTCTCTGGAACCTTCCATCACTGGCAGGTAGACTGAAGCTGGCTGGTTCTCAGAGTGTCTGATTGCCAGCTCGTAGGGGATGCAGGCCCTAGTGAGAGTGAAAATCAGAACTCAGTGGGAAGGTATCTTCATGGCCAGAGCTGAGCGTGTGGGCAGTGGCGACGCCCGGCAATGCGGGAGCAGGCACAGGGCTGACAGGGAGTGGCTTTCCTCATCTTGCTCAGGAGACTCTGCCTGGCTGAAAATCAGGTGAAAAAGCCTGGGCTGTCACCCTGGTCCTCAGTTTGCCTACAGGGGAAATGGGTACAATGACCACAGAGTGGCCGGCACAATTCAATCCTTTTCAACCTGCTATTAAAAACGAACAAAAAAGCTTTCAGTGAAAAAGGTGGTCCCACTCTCCACACCCTCCGTTCAACAAATCGGAAGAGAGGGAACAGTCAGGCTTCGTCTTTCTCCCCATCTCCTCAAGCACCGCTGTGATTATTCCAGGAGAAACCCACAAGGGACCGTCGACCTTCAAGAGTACGCGTGACACGTCACACACACACGGCACAGGGACCATTCACCTTGCAAAAAAAAAAAGGCACCTCTGTCCCAGGAGAGGGCACTGCAGGTTCCCTGACTTCCCAGCTCCCCTCCCGAAATGCTCCAGCCTGCCAGGACCAGGAGGTAAGAGAGGCTGGGGGCATGGGGTAAGTGTAGTCAGGGATGGCCCCGCTCTGAGATGAGACTGTGCAGAGAGGGCTGTAGGGCTGGGGTCAGTGCTAGGGCCTTGAAACAAGCGCCGGAGGAGGGCCATGGACAGAGCTTGGGGCAATGGAAACTGCAGTTCTCGGAGGGGTCTGTCCTTGCCAGCCTGACTCAGCCACGCGGAGCTGCCCTGGGCTTGGGGAACAAGAGGTCAGCCTTGCCCCATGCCTGGCTTTAGGAAGAGCCGCAGGTCCTGGGCCTCTGTGCTGGCCAGGAGCCTGGTGAAGGCCAGTGGAAGGGCTGGCCTCCATAATTCATGCTCCTGGTAGGGGATGAGGGGGATACCTTATTTTCCTGGGAAGGGAGTCAAAGATCACTTCACTTGCCTCCATTCTGCTGTCTACAAGATCCTTCTGGAACACCATCTTGATCATAGCACTCCCCTACTCACCTACCTCCAGTAGCTGGCTGTCCCCTCAGCCAGTTTCCCCAACCTGGCTCCTGAGCAAAACTTCCAGAGGCCTTGCTAAGCACACGGATGCCCCTGTCCCCTGCCAGACAGTCTCCAGAGTCCATTGGCTTCTGGGGATTTCTTCGTGTTACTCACTTGGCAGCTAAGGCATCTGTTGCTCAGAGAGGCTACGTGACTTACCAAAGGTCACACAGAAGGAGGACTTAAATTTCAAATCTAGCTCATAGATCCCCAGCCCCATTCACAGAGAGACCAAGGGCTCAGGACAGAAGCTTCAGGAAGCTGCATTCCTTGCCTAGGGAGAGCCTAGCCCCTCATGGGTAGGAAAAATGGCAGGGAAGGAAGGAGGTCAAGTGGCGAGCTTGGAGGTAGTACCATACCATGGTCAGAGCTCAGCACACAGACCCAGAGGCTTGACCATCAGCTACCCATGCTGAGGCTCGGCACCTTACTTGGAAAACAGTTAATAGGACCCCTGACCTCGTAGGTTTCCACAGGAGTGTGAACAGTGGGTGCCACTGAGCCCAGGAGGGAGTGGGCTGCATGGTGGGTGTTAATTCCATGTTCCTTGCCTTTGCACAGAATGCAGAAGGCTAGGTTTGTGGGTTCAGCCCTGCCTACCCAAAATGCACTGCAGCCCCAACTGCCGCCCCCCTCAGCGTTTGCAGGCCCAGTAAACAACCCCTCACCCCTCTAGGAGAAAACATTTTTAAAGCAACAGAAGCAAACAGTTCTGCGTGCTGCCTATGTTGGTGACAGGAAAAGAAGTATCACTTCAGAGAGAAAAGGCCACCCAGGAGTGGGGGCGGGGGCCAGGCAGAGGCAGCGGTGGAGAGGGTGGAGGAGAGATCTGATAAGGGAGCCCTGCCGACTGGGCCAAGAAGCAGGCTGGTGAGCCTGGGGCTCTGGCAAGGTTGGGGGCAGGTTCAGCCCCTCCAACTACTAGGCTGCTGGGTGGCACGAGGTCATGCCAGGGCACCCCATGCCAGCCTGGGTTCCCAGTCTCTGTTTCTGGGGTGTCTCCTGCTCTGGCCTCAGTCTTCCCCCCTGGGTTGTTCTGAGAGAAATAATGAGCCCGACATGGGACGTAGGCAGAGGCTCAGAGGTGGTGGTTCTTTTCAGCCAGCTCTGTAGCCTGAGGTCCAAGGGCAGACTTACCCATGGCCTTGGGCTAGCCTCTGCCCTCAGAAGAGTGCTGGCTGTCTGCATAACTGTACCCAGAAGTGGTGCTGGGCTAGGAATCTGGAGGTTCAGGGTAGAGTGCTCACTGTGTGGTCCTGTGCAAGCAGCCACAGGCAGAGGGATTGAGGATCGAGTCCCAGCTCAGCGCTAAAGTCTTGCATCCCAGAAACCCTTCAGGCCTGGCGAACACGCTGCTGGCCACCTATCCTTCACCCTCTAGGCTGAAGTTTCTCTGTGAGTCTTTCCCAGCTCACTGTATGGCCCTCTCCCTGCATGAGGTTTAAGGACGCAGCCTGCCCTCTAGGACAGACTTGAGTCCAAACTGCAGAGTTGGCACAAACCCTCCCTGCCTTTGCAACTGCCAGGGAGCACAGGCAGGTACCAGCACCCCGGGGACAGAGGGTGAGCAGATGCAGGCATGGCGGCCAGGGCGAGGAGTTTGGAGGAGCAGTTAGTTGCAAGAGCTGGAACTCATGAGACAAGTCTGATAAGCAGAGAAGACCAGGGGACAACATTCCAGCCGAGCTAGGTGGTACCTGACAGTAAAGCAAGCATGCCAAGCCCTGTACTGAGCACTCGGCTACATGCGAGGGCCCCAAATAGTCCTCATGTGGCCCCCAGTTGAAATTCTTCTTTTTTTAGGTTTTTGTCATAGGGCACATACACTTGCCCGAGAGAGAGAGAGAGAGATGGTGAGAGGGAAAGTGAGAAATCACCCTGCCTGGAGAGTGCTGGCCATGCTGCAATCCCTTCTCCATTTTCCTCTCAGGATTTTGGGCATGCACGTACATGCACCAGGCGCAAGCACCCAGAGAGATTTTCAAGCCGCCTGGTGTGGGACTCAAACCGCAGTTGACCATGTGGGAGTCCAAGGCCTTAATCAACATGCCCCTGCTGGCTCTACTCCCAGTTGAAATTCTAAACCTACTGTCTCCATTCTCTGACCTCTGGCTGTGTCCACTACTGAAGGATCTACACCAAAGCAAATGCTTAATAAAGAAAACCTCAACAAACAAGTTTTTGTTGCTGTTGTTTTTGTCAAGTGAAGATAGGCTTTTTACAGAAACGAAAGCTTCCAGGGAGGCTGTAAAAGGCAGTTTCTACCCATCTGTGCCTTCCTGACTCTGCAGTCTACCCTGGAAGGAGTAGACCATCTTGGAGAGAGCTACTGGGGGCCCAGTGAGAGGGCCTGCCTTGGACTTAGTGCTAAAGTCCTGCATCCCAGAAACCCCTCAGGCCTGGCAAACGTGCTGCTGGCCGCCTACCCTTCACCCTCTAGGCTGGTTTCCATTGCTGAGCCTCTCTAAGTCTTTCCCAGCTCATTGTATGGCCCTGTCCTACCAGGGGGTCCACTCCTACCCAAGGGTGCAGGATGGCTTGTCCTGGCACTACCCGCCTGCTCAACCTCACTCCCTCAGAGCATCACACCAACCACTTCATGTGGCAGGGTGTCACCAGTCCATCCTAGCTGCACGTGCCCATGGCCTAGCCCCCAAGCCTCCTCCTCGCTGGGCCACTCACGTTCTGTGAGCCCCAGTTACCTCATCTGCTGAAGGACGGTAACAAGCTACTTGGGTAGTCTGGAGAACGGGGCAAGCTCAGGGGGTGTGGCCATTCAGGAGGCTCCGAAAATGCTCCCAGGTGGCAGTGTGGTTGGGGCACTGGACTCAGATGGCCAACCTCAGTTCAAGTCTCAGACTTGGCGGCATGCTTTCTCATTTTCCTCTCTCTCTCTCATGACTATAGCAAGTTAAATAATAATAACAAATAAAATAAAATAAAATAATTATTGTTTTGTTTTTTTTTAAAAAAAAAAAAAGCAGCTGAAACTACCAGCTCCATTGCTGTGCTAGGAGGAGGGCAAGGGCTGTGGGGAATGGGGGTGGGAGTGCGAGGGATAAACTTGCCACTGTCACAACAGCCATCTCAACCTGCGTGTGGTTTCTGCGGGGGCAGGACTGGATGTGTCTTTGCTGTCTCCCCAAGCACATGCTCAGTACCCACCTCCTGCTAGACAGGGTCACGTGACAACTTCAGCCCCATGCAGACGCACCCCGTGAGCTCCGTGCCCCTGTGATGGCGTGCGCTGTTTTCTCCCTGGCTCTATAGAAACTCTTGGTGTTCCCATTTTTTAAATCAATAAACTGAGGCTGGGACAGACAAAGCAATTTGCCCAGAATCCTCTACATAAAGTGAATCAAGGATTGAAACCGGTCCCGGTTAAGAGGCCGAATTCTTTCTGCCACATGCGATGGATTCCAAAGCAAAAGTGCCTGGCAAGAAAGGGCTCTTTGGGAGCCACTGAGGTTTCTGAGCAGGAGAGTTGCATAATTAGACGGGCAGTGGGAAATTGGACTGAAGGCCTTAAGCCTGAGGACAAACAGACCTGCAAGAAGGCACCTTTTTTTTTTTTAGAGAGGTTTTTGCTAGAGGGCGTGTGTGCTCGCCAGAGAGACAGAGAGACAGAAAGTGAGAAATCACCCCCCCAGGGGGGGTGGCCATGCCGCAATCCCTTCTCCTCCATTCTCCTCTGGGGATCTTGGGCACGCACACACATGCGCCCGGCGTGAGTTTAAGCCACCGGGTCCGGGATTCGAACCGCGGTTGACTACATAGGAGGCCAGCAACATAGCCATTACGCTAACTGCTAGTCCCCAAGAAGGCATCTTAATAGTGCTGGCAATGGGGAATGCATACAGGAGCACGGATGTGAGCGATGCTGGCATGAGGCTACCACAGATCCAGCCCCTTCTCTGTGGGTCTCAGGTGGGCAGAGGAGGAGTGGAGTGGGCTGGGAACGGTATCTAGAATGTGCTCACATATTCCCCACTCATGCCACTTTCCATTTTTCCCACCTGCCATGCAGTGGGCCTATCACCCCAGATAGGAGCTCCAGGGCCTAAGAGACGGACTGAGACCCTCCTCAGTGCAAGATGAGCCCCAGCACCCCGGAGGTCAGCACCATTTCCAGCACATGCCAGGCTCCTGTGCCCACCCCTTTCCCTAGGCTGATTCCCCATGCCAGATTGATGAACAACGTAATATAGGGGCCAATCACATTATTCCTGAATGCATTTTAATAAAAATAAAATAAAAGCAATTATGTGAATTTCCAAGAGGATCACCTCTCCTCCTTTCCCTGAGGTAGGAAAGGGAATGAATTCAGGAAATCATTAAAATCAGAAACCCGAGCCGTGTGCCACCAAGCGCTGGCGGCTGCCACACAAAGGCGGCAGGGAAACCCAGTCCCCGGCGGCGGTGCGGGTGCCTTTCTTTAGCTCTTTGAGTGGAAATTCCACCTATGGGTGAAGAAGGGTAATTAAGGGCCAGGAGAACTGCTTTGAATCCAGGCTGCCTTTGCCCCTCCAGAACAAACTTCCCAGCTTCAAAGAGGCCTCACTCTCCCTGAGTGAGAGCTCGCCAACCTGGCAGCTGGGGTCCTGTTGGGGAGGGCGGGCACAGGGCTTAGGAGATGGTCCCCCATAAACACAGCTGTCCCCTCTGTGGAGGACGTGCGTTCTCAGCTCGACTGCTGGAGCTGAGAGTGAGCAGGTACCTCCCTTCCCACATCCTCCAAAGGGCACAAGCCTTGGGATTTGAAAGGCCTCCCTTGATAGCTGAGCGATCACTCTCATCCACATGACCCAGGGGTTGGTGTGCGCTTGTGGGACTGCGGCTGCTGTGGCCAGAGGGGGCCAGGGGCATGCCTGGGATCACCTAGCTGGCGAGGCAATGCTAGGACCAGAACTTGGGTTCTCTGGCCAGGGTCATGAGGCCAGCCCAGAGGCTGTGGAGCACATGGCGTGGACACATGTGACTTGACCATGCATGCCACATACAAGAACAAGCACTGGCCAACTTGCCTGCTACTTTAGGGCCCCCGCCTGGGCCTTGGCCCCCATCTGCAAACACGGTGACGAGGGTGTGTCCTCCGTTCTGTACAGACTAGGGCTGAGCTTCGTGAGTGAAGTGAGGAATCCTAGACTCTTTCTATGGCTGGGGAGGTCCAGCTGGACCTCAGGGCCTGCCTCATCACAGTAATAAGAGACCTGCACTCGGGGTCTCCCAGGATGATCTGGCGGCCAGGGGCGGGAAAGACAGGGATCCTCATGACTGCCCTTTATTCGTGCTGGCCAAGGACCCAGGCTGCCTGTCACCTGAAGTGTAGGCAGACAGAGCAAAAGGGAAGACCTGATGGGCCTAAGGCATCTCTCTCAGCCACCGATCCTCACGTGGGGGCAGGGGGAGGAGGAGAGCAAGAGGGAGGCTGGCAGTCAGTCCCCTTTAGGGGAGCCTAAATTGAAAGAGCAGCCTGGGTCTTGGAGACAGAGGGCTGGCTTGGACCCTGTTTTAAAGTAACTCCCATGGAATGGCCTCTCTGGCAGTGTGTGCACGTGTGCGTGATTTGTGGGGTGTTGTGGGAGGGGCAGCCCTTTCCCAGTTCAGATACTTGGTGGTGCCGTCCCACACACTGGTCTAACAGCTCAGAGTTGCCCTTAATCCCGGCTGCTGCTAGCAGCTATGGCGCCCTCCTACAGGGCGCTCGGAGAAATGGCCTCCCAAAAGCATATTCCCATGGGAAGAGGGGAATGTAGAGCAGAATTCTTAGGGAGCCTGTCCCAATGCCAGCTTCCTCTAGTTTTCTGGAAGCTCTGGTGCCACCTGCTCTCTGGATGGAGAACTGAGCACTGGCCACAAGGCTGATGGTCTCATGGTCCCGACCCCACCGTTGACTCATGTCTCTGTGTCTCCCATGTCCTCATGTCCTCTCTGGCCCGTGACATTAAGGACCCCACTGGGCAGTAGAGGCAGTGAGACTTGACTTTCAATTTGCAGAGTCACCAGGACAGGAAGATGGTGTGAGAGTCCTCAGTCCTGTCCCCTCAGGGGCCAGACGGCCCCATGCACTGCGCTGCCCCAACCCTTCAGGTCCTGCACACAGCAAGCACTCCATAAACGTGCACTCTGTGATGCTCAGAGAAAACCGGAAAACGGGCCTGTCCAGGAAAGACAGATGAAAGCAGGAAAAGTGCCCCTGCACTCCACAGGGCCTGGGGACTTAGGACCATGTGTACACACACGTGTCAGCCTATGTGTGAACGTGGGCACTCCTTCAACCACGTCCACCTGCAGGCAGGCCCACAGACCTGCATGCTTGCCTTATACTCACACACCAACACAGCAGATGGGTAAGCAGCAGCCCCAAGCCCCAGACAACAACCGCCTAGCCTTGTCTCCAAATCCCCAGTGCAGATATGCCTTGGAGCAAACTGGCTAGGACCTTGGCCAGGAGGTTCAGGCCCAGGAGGTTCTGCAGGGAGGTCCACCTGCCATCACTCACACTCGAACTCTATCTTAGTACCTCTTGGAGTGTCTGCTCCGGGTATGGCACCCAGCTGCACCTGTGATCTGGGCATTGAGGTTGCTCTTTCTGGCTACTAGTGCATCTAGTAGGGGTAAGGGCTGTTGAGGGACACCCAGGGACTGCAATGAGTAGAGCAGATCCAATTCTACTGGTGGGGAGGGAAAAGGGCTCACAGGCCAGGCCCTCCCCCACATGAAAACTTGGAGGCCAGACCTGGGGGAAGCAGCTGGTTCCCCTAACAGTCTAGGTGAGAAGAGAATTCCAGGTGGAAGGAACAGTTTATGCAAATGCAGCAGCTTGCCCAAGGAATTCAGGGAATGTCCAGCTGCCAGGGCACCAGCTCTGCTCCTGCCAACTGCACCAGGAAGAAGTGTCCTGTTTCAGACCACTCTGGAGGAAGGGGCCAAGAGGGGCACCACACAGCCCATGGGGGTGCAAGTTACTCCTTAAAGTTCTTTTTCTTTCCCTTTAAAGAAGGCACATCCCTGGCCAGGCTGTGGTACATTGGTATCACAACAGGACTCATGTGTGAAAGCTCCTGAGTTCTCTTCCCAGGAACCCCCTGAGCGTGCAGTGGTCTGACCTGCTGAGACTGTGGGTGGATGGCACTGTCAGGACCCTACTGGGGTCGCTCGTCTCTCCTCCTCCCAGCCTTGGGAGAAATAAAAGGGCACTTTCGCTGGGAATGCGTCATTCAATGTCTCAGAAGTGCAGTTAGCACAGGGATCCCCACACAGGTGCTAAACCTGTTAAAAGGAGGGTGGGAGTAGCCAACCCAATTCAGGTAGTGGTTCCCACTGGGCAGTGGGAGCTGGGAAGGGCACGTCCCACCAGTGTCCATGATACTCCAGCCTCCAGTAGAGTGGTCACGAGAGCTCATTGCAATGGGTTTCATAGTTTACAATAGTCTTTTATATGTATGAAGCATAATGTAATAAAAGGTTTGTGTTTCTGCCCAAATTTACTGGTTATTCCAAGGCCGAGTTGGCCGAGATGTTTCTGTGTGATTATCTGAACTGCACATCCTCCCAGGTGCCCCTTTTCTCGCTCTGGGCAGCGTCAGGGCCTAGACTTTCATCCCACCCCATCTGGGTCCATATGAGATTCCAAACTTTTCCAGAACAAAGCTGGTTGTAGACCGAAAGTTAGGGACTGAGTGCCCAGTCAACTTCCTGTATGTATTTGAGCATGCCCCTCCCCCTGCCTGTGTCTGTGTCCCCTCCACAGAGAGGGACTTTGGCCAGACTGACCCCCTTACCACCCAGTTCCACAGCCAGCTTCACCACCTGTAAGTGGGAGTAATAACAAAGTGTGAAGATTGTATGAGACAGCGTACGTGAAGGCATAGTTCCTGGCTTTTATTAAATACTTCAGAAATGCTGGTTTAAAAACAAGCACTGGAACAAAGAAACTTCGTGGAAATCCCACTTAGAGGTGGGATTGGGGGTTGAGGGATTATGCCCTGGGTCCTGTTTGGCACCACTACTCATCTGCTCATCGGTCAAAGCCTCTGCAGTCCTCACCCCTGAGTTCCCTCTGCTCCAGTGCAAGACTAAGAGCTCCCTACAAGAGAGTGTTGGTCAAGGACCAAGAAGAGGAGAAAGTTCTGGCAAGGAGAATACACTGCTAATGCCAGGTCAGTACCCAGGATACAATCCCCCCAAACTCCTCGCCTGGAGTAAAACCCTGATCTACTGCATGGGGGATGTGCCGGGGCCTCCCAGAGCAGCCCTAATTTCAGGGCAGACTCAGAGCCTGCTCTGGGAGTTAGGGGCCAGGGCTGGGGGGAACATGGATCAAAGGCGGAAGGAATTAGCATCATAGTGAGCTGGAGGAGGGGAAGCCAGGATTAATTCACTCTACTCTTTCTGCTGTTGCTTCTGCAAGGCAGGGAGCCTGCCTGGGTTGGGGAAAGGGTCACCTTTACTCCTAATCCTCTACCACACACCTGAGGCCCAGCTCTCAGAGAAGGAGGCAGGGCAGGAGCAGTGATCTCAGTGGGACCTTCAGTATAAAGCAGAACCACTGTGCCCTCACGCTGGAGTCATTGGCTGGGATGGGTGGGAAAGACAGTGTCTTCACTAGAGGGGCAGCTGCAGAGGCTGGAACCTGGAGGGCCTGAGGAGGATGCAAAGTGAGTTCACAGGTCCCACCATGTCACTTCAGACACACAGGAGCCTGTGGGGGGCATGTGTGTATCTGTCATTCTGGGCATGGGACCTGAGGGTGCTTGGGTATGAGTGCGTGTATCCGTGAGCCCCAAAGCCCACACGTACTCTGTGCATCTGTGACCAGGTGACACAGCAGCTGAACACTTTTCTGTGTATTCGAATCTACGAGTGTGCATGAGTGTGAGCCTCGTGTAGTCCCCTGAAAGTCTGGGAGACCATGCAGTTGAGTGTGTGAACTCACGTACAAGCACTTAGGCAGACGGAGGAATATAAATTGTGGTCTTAGAACTACCTGGGAACTTGGAAATGAGTGGACGAAAAAAGTGTGAGTGGGACTCAGACTTAGACAATTTTCCATAGAGAAATGGCCAGAAGGGAGTCCACAACCCATCCACCTCTCAGCTCCACGAGCTGGCCCCGTCCCTCCAGCTTCACCTTCCCTGCCACAGGAGCTCTGTGGGACCACTAGCCTCACCTCCCCAAGTCTCCGTTTCCTCATTTGAAATGAGGGTACTCAAAGTGCGATTGTGAGAATTAGATACTATGAGGGCAGCACGGAAAATGACCCTAGGCACATGATGAATGTGTTCCAAGGGTTCGTTAGCACAGGGAGTGCTACCTGAAGGAGGCATGGTCAGGCTGAACTGGGTCAGCCAGAGGAACAGTTAGCCCAGGCCATTTGTGGGGCAGCCTGGGCGTAACAGCGCTTTAAGCCAGCTGAGCTGGGCAGCCTTGGGCAGTGCCTGGAAAACAGCGCATGTGGTGCCCCAAGCCACCTGTAGCCCTGGTGCTCACTGGCTGTGCAAGTGGGGTTCCTCCCACCCACCCTGTAGCTTCCTACTCCTGCCCCAGGAATACCAGGCATGGCCTCCCCAAAGCCCTGCTTCAACCTTCAACTGGCTCCCAAGTCTCTTCTTCATGCTCACTCGGTACATGGGGAAACTGAGGCTCAGAGAAACAGATGGATGTGACCAGAGGAGCTGGACTCAGGAACCTAGGGCTTTAAATCTCAGATTCTTATCGAGAATCCGGAGTTAGCCTGGCCCCTAGAACAGCATAGCTGCTTTCAACTCCTCTGAGGCTGAGTCGACTTTTAAAGCCCCTGAAAAAGTTCCACCACAGTTCCTGAATCACAGGCCAGGCAACTAACATGCCCCTCCCTGGATTGTATGCACATTCTATGCCATCCCATGGAACGCATGAAAACGTCTAGCCTGGTACCTAGATGAACCCCTAACATACCTTTCCTACCTCTGTACTTTGCTTCTGCTATCCGCTCTGCCTTGTCCATGTGGTCCAAATCCTCATTTGTAAAAGCCCACTGCAAACACCAACTCTTCCATGAAGCCTCCTCTGATTGTTTCATCCATTAGTGGCCTCTCAGTCCCCTCCCCCAAGGACCTGGAGACAGCCTGTCTTCAGCACTAACCACTTCACCTGTTGGGAGGCCCTAGCGGGCAGAGTGTGGATTTCTCTGCATCACCCCACCTCTACGCATAGGTCAGGGCAAAGGTGTCCAGAAGATGAGGTGCACTCTGGGCATATACACACCCACACCACTCCATTGGCCTCCACAAGCCCACGTACCTCGCCAGAGAGCACAGTGTGCAACAGCTACAGCTCTGGAGCGAATTTCTTTCTGGAGCCAAATCTCAGCTCTCTAATTCATTTGCGCTGGGCTTATTATTTCACCTCCCTGTGCCTCAGATTGCTCATCGGCTAATAATAATAGTTCCAGCACCATAAGGTTGCTGTGAGGATGAGAAGAGTGAACACATTTAAGTTCTTAGAACAGTACCGGGTAGTGCTGTGTCAGAGCTGTTGGACACAATCTCTGTCTCCAAGAGGAGAGGAGTTCAAACAGGAACAGGGGAGGGGGGTTACATTTCTAATCTCATTCATTGATCAAAACCACCTTGGACGTAGTTATCACCAGCCCCACTTTATAGGTAAGAAAACTGAGGCTCCCAAAAGTGGTGTGAGCTCCCCCCTGAGGTCTCCCAGCTCTAATTCACAGGGCTGGGATTGAGGGCCCGGTTGTGCGGCTCCAAAGTCCATGCTCTTTTAACAAGCCCGCGCTGCCTCTCAGTCTGGCAGGAAGATAAGCCATGTACACAAATAGCTGTAATCCAAGGTAGAAAGTGATAAGTGCCAAACAGGGATGATAAAGGCTCTGGGAGGGCGGGAGGCGGCCTGCTGTGGGAGGGGAAGGGGTGGAGGTCAGGACGGCTTCAGCTTTGGAGGGTGAGCAGTGTCTAAGCACAGCCTTGAAGGTAGATGGCAGAGTGGGAGGGCCGGCGTGAGCTAAGGCATGGGTCACTGTGTCCGCAGTACCTAATGTGGGGCCTGACACATCCCAGGGGCCCTGTAAACACTGGTGAAAGGAATGGAGGAAAGAGGGGAGCAAGAAGGGCAGAGAGGAAGATGGGTAAACTTGACTCCCACTGAGAAGGGCCTAGGGACTGCCCTTTCTCATAGGGAAACAGGATCGAGACTGCCTCCAATTCTGTGCAGGGCTGCAGGGTATCCTCGTGTCCTGTAACACTCCAGAGAAGTGGCCCAAGATGTTCAGGCCAGAGGTCCTGACAATCAGATGTTTTGCTCAGTACCAGAAAGAACTTTCCCTTAGGTAAGGCTGGACCAGGCTTTTCCGGGGGGCAGAGGAGATGGTGTGTTGGAGCCTGCCTATGCTGGCTCACAAGAGCTGACCGACTTACATTTTCAGGAACTGTGTGAGCTGGTTGCTGTTAATTTGGCAGCTTGAAATTGGCCATGGTGGAATATTTACACCACAGAAATCAGCAAATACTACAAATCAGGTTTTCCCCACTCCAGAGAGCCAGATGTTAAACATTGACCAGCACAACACTAGGCAGGAGTCAGCCGTGCGACTGAGCAAGCACCCTCTCCCTGGAAGAGTGTAAGCAAAGATAACCACCTCCTGCCTGGGAGGAATCAGGGTAAGGGGTTCTTGCCTAGTGAGGGGGTTCAGTTCAGAAGACCTCAAGACCCCCCTCTCTGACTCAGAGCCTCAAAAAGTTGAGTTAAAAAAAAAAAAAAAACAACCTAAATCAGGAAGATTATTCATACCAGGAAATCATTAACCACTTGACCCAGGGGCTAGGAGTAAGGCAGGGCCTGAGAAAATGTGTGAGGAGACACGTTTGCAGGTTTTGTAGGCAGTCAAACGGCACACAGCAAGTTAGGGGCCACACTGCAGCTAGAACCCATGTCTCCAGCCTCCCAGCCCAGGGTTTTTTCTAGGGCACTGGGAATGGGGCGGGTTGGGGATGTTTCCTCACAAAGTTTGGCTGGTAACACCAACAGAACAGAATATAAGCGCTGTGAATGCACGGGCGACTCAGTTTTGCTCGCTGTGGAAGACCCAGTACCTGGTTTTATGCCTGGCACAGACCAAGTATCCAAATACTGTTTGTTGAATGAATCAATGTGCCTGAGATCCTGTCTCCCAGCAGTATTTGTAGGGCAGGGAATGTCATCCTTTGAGACCATCACTGCCTGGGTCCCTACTCTTGCTTAGTGACAATCAAGAGATGAGGGTTCAAATCCCAATTCTACTCCCTCCAGTGTGACCTTGGCCAAACCACTGGATCTCTTGAACTTTTGGCTTATTTCTCTACTGAAGGGGTTTGTGCAATCTCTGCCTGCCCTCTGGGCTGCTGGGGCACTCATATGAGACGTAAAGTGCTTTTACAAACTCCCGAGGGCTGAGTCCAGAGCAGGGAGGTGGGGGCTTGGAGAGCTGGCCCTAGTGGCTGGGTCCACCCAAGAGTTCCTGCCACTCATTGGACAGTGGCGAGGCTACTGCCTCCTTTGGGGTGATGCCTGAGGTCATTTGGCTCAGATTGGATCATGGCCTGGGAAGATGGGGTACAAGATAGGGTCATGAAAGGGTTAGGGAGGGGAGGAAGAAACAGAGATGACGACGAGAGCTGGGGAATCCTTTTCCTCCCACAACCAAAGGGAGAAGGCAAAATAGTGATTTTCAAAAGTGTTTTTGTCTCTGTAGATCTGTTTATCCTGCCCCCTCCACCCCACGCAACCCCGACTCGGGCCTTCACTGCTGCAAATGGCCTTGATGTGAGAGTGGAGGACGGGCACCTGCCAGGTCAGGTTGGGGTGAGGTGGAAAATCCTGATATGTCCTAGACTTAAACCAGTGTTTCAAATGACTCCGTGGAGGAGGGGTTTATGTAACTCTCCAGACGAACACCCCAAGTCCTCTCCTGTCGGGTGGGGGGCCAGGCTGGCAGGGAGGGAGGCCAGGTCACCGCAGGCTCAGGGAGGATGACGAGGGAAAGCAGAGGCTGGCAGTGTACCTCCACCTGAGTTTTGTGAAGAGCTGAAAGCAGGGGGACGCCATAGCTGGAGCTGGGGAGGCAGATGGAGAGGGTGCCCCTGGAGGGGCTGTGACATCAGCCTGGGCCCCCCAGTGGAAAGCAAAACAGAAAGGTCCTGTGTCAGCAGCCAGCCCCTGTGCGGCTGGGCTCTCGCCTCCATTCTGTCAGCAGGATTCTGGTTGGCACCAGCTGCAGTCAGGAACAATGCCTGCATTTCTTTCTTCTTCTTCTTTTTAAACTTTTTTTTTTTTTTTCATTTTAATAGCGGGGAAGAAGGACCAGGGCCACTCATGGAACAGCTCAGCATCATGGAGACATCTGGGACCATGTGTCCTTGAAAAAGTGCACAGTAGCGGGGGCCCCACAGCTGGCAGTGAAGTGCAAGAGGGCACGTCACACTGGGAGCCTCACTGCTGTCTCACATTTGCTGTGTGACCCCAGTTCGGTTCATAGCCCACTCTGATCTGTTCCCCTATAGCTTCCAGCAGAGCTTGCCTTCAAGGCCCTATTCAAGGCCAATTTCCTTTCTTCTCCCTCCCACCCCTCAAACTCTTACAGTGGGATTTGGTGTGGGCAGTCCTTTCTGAGAGCCTGTGAGCCCCTAGAGGTCTGGGTCTGGTCATCACTGTGTGGCCCTAAATCTACCACTGAACTTGACCACCTTTGAGTGACATGGGTGGCATGCTGGGTGATGGGATTGGATCAGTGAGCCACCTTATAGCCTATAACCTCAAGAGGAGATAGGTGTGCCCCAAATTACCTCTCTAACCCATGAAGGGCCATCCTGTGCCTCAGTTTCCTCATCTGTAAAATGGAGATGTTAATATTAGTACTATACTCAGCTCAGATCAGAGGGTTCATACAGATGAGTTGCTCAGTGACCGGCATGTGTAAGGGCCTAACAAGGAATTGCTGGGGTGATGCCGACACTGGAGGCAGGGACAGCAGCGTGGACTAATGCGGTAGATGGCACATCCAGTGGAGGTAGCAGGAGCCTTCTGAACAGAGAGCTCTAGATGTGGGCTTCAAGGCTGGGCAGAGTATGCTCCGGGAAGCAAGAAAAACATGAGCAAAAGCATAGAAGTAAGAGCGTGTATGATGCCAGCCGTTCTGGAAACCACAGCATGGGCCACGACGAGGCCAAAGCAAGGGGCTGTGAGCCTTGAGGTGAGCATACTGCATGTCCTGGTGAACAGGGAAACTGCTCAGGTGCGGGAGCTTGGACCTATTTTGACCAATGTCCCAGACCCCCATTAGTGCTGGATTACTTGCTTAGGAGGGGTCTTGGTGCAGACGGTTGGTGCTGGACAAGGAGACCGGGCTCTTGTTCCAGCCCTGGCACTTCCCAGGGGTGTGGCCCTGCGACCAGTGCCCCTTGGAACTCAGTTTAGTTACCCTTGAGAGGGCCATCGTGAGACCCAGAGGGGGACAGGAACCTGAAAGGGAGATGTCAAGGTCCTTACCTACACCCAGTCCTAGACGGCCCTGGACAGCTCCCTCTGTGTTTATGTGTTTTCCTGTCTCTCCCACTCGAGGGAGCCCTCCTTGAACCCTAAAGGAGGGTTCCCCAAAGGAGGACCTCCTTGAACCCTAAAGTCGTGTATAGTTCAATCCAAGGATAAATGGTTCCGACCACAAAAATCCCAGGATGGTCAGAGGCAGAAGTGCCATTGGACAGCCCCTATACATTTGGTGCTTTCCCACTTGGCAGATGGAGAAACGGCACAGAGACAGTCTGCAGTGTGCCCAATCCACACAGCAAGCAGGGCCGCAGTAGGCTGGCACACAGGGATCCCCACTCCCGAGGCAGGCTCGAAGCCTATTCTGCAGAGCCTCCCATCAGAACAAGGGGTGGTGGTCGAGCTGAGCTTAAACCACAGAGAGATCCCTATGGCAGGAAGTGAGAAGACAGCTTGCCTGGTGGAAGGGCCTGGAAGGCCATGGCCTAGAGGCCGGGCTATAATAGGCTCAGAGGATGGAGGGAGCACTCTGACTAGAATGCAAGGAGAAGGCAGGGCAGGGGAGCCCAAAGTGCTGAAGGCCACACCTCTTCTTCACTGAACCCAGACTGACCATGCACCCTGCTAGAGGCACAGGGCTCAGAGCCAGGCAGGGCCCAAATACTTCCTGGATCCACCAAGAGTGAAGGCTAACAGTACTCCCTGTTACCCACATCCATGGAGGGGTCCTGGCCATTTCCTGGCAGTTGGGTGAAAGTCCTTACTCCACCCCAACATACCTGTAAGGTCACCTTGTCTGCACCCTAACCTGGCAATGAGATGAGAGGGGCAAGACCCCAACCTCAAGGCCAGGGCCCAGTACAGACCTGGAGCCCAATCCCAGCCCCTCCCACTCAGCAGCTGTGAAATCCTGAGCAGTCACTTAACCCTTTGAGCCCCTCCCCTGGGGATGCTACCTTCTGGCTTGTGGAGAGGATGGAATCTTAGAACATTTCCACAGTGCTTGGCACACAGTAACAAGAAATGTGACTTTCCTCCTACCTCTCTGGTCTCAATCTTAAACGTCTTCTGGCTCCCGTATGGGGAGTAAGAAGTGGAGGTGGAGAAGCAGTTCCTAGAGAGGAATCCCTGGCGTACATCCCCACCCCAATCCACCGAGGGACCCCTGGCCCAAGAGGTCCTTTTCACTGCACAGGTTCCCAGAGACCTGAAGCCTCCCACCACCTTCGTCCTGGGTCCAATTTCTTGCCTCCTGCCTGGGCCCAGGCCTAAGCAGTGGCCTTTTCCCCTGCTCTGTTGATGGCTTCCAGGACAGGAAAATGAAAAGCACTTGGGTCTGCTCTGGAGTGGGTGCCAGCAGGCCCTGCATCTGCAGGGCTGAAGGTGCAGGAAGCAATGGCACTTTCTCTCTGCCTTGTCCCCAGACCTCCAGGGCCAGAGAGGCTGAGGCAGAGGCAGAGGCTGAGATAGGGAGGGTCGGGGCAGGCCTGATAGGAACTGCTTACAGAGGCCCAGATAGGGACAGCAACTTGCTTAGGGCCACACACACAGTCCGTGAAGGAGGATGCAGAATTGGGGCTGAGGGTCAGCAGAAAACTCTGATTATGAGGGCATTGAGTTCGCATCCTGGCTGACCTTGGGCAAGTCATTCACAGTCCAGATTCCCCTGAGTTAGGTGGGAATACCTAACTCAGGACAATGTAAGCACTAAGCTGATGCCTGTGAAGCCCTCACCACAGAGCTCAGCGCACAGTAGGCCCTAAATGTCACAGCTTCTTCCAAGACACCAGGGGAGTCCGACGTGGCGTTATCTCTCTGGAAGACAGAGGTAGCAAGGGCCTTGGTGCTCCAAGGATTAGAGCCCAGGACCCCCAGGAGGGCTGGGCAGACCAAGGCCCGGCAGGACTTCTCAGACTTGCCATGCTTGCACAGCTGGGGGGGCTGGCATTACCCCTTGCTCTGTGACGTAAATACTGGCAGGGGAGGAGGGTGCTTCTGGACAAAAGCTATTGAACCTGAGTGGTCACCCACTAGGTCACCCACATCCCCCACTTCCTGGAGGCAGCCAGCCCTGAGTTCTTACTGAGGGATTCAGACAGAAATATTGAGGGGACAGTGTGACCTCACTGATCCTCAAGGCAACGGAAACTGGCCTGGCTGTGGGCTCGGGCTGGAGTCTTACAGCCACACTTAGAAACTGCTCCGGGGTTTGGGACCTGAGGGTAGGAGTGGCTTTCTGACTATTGCAATGCTGTGGATTGTTGTGGGTAGGACAGCTGTGGCCCCAGCCACTGTGGCCCCAGCAAGCTGATTTCCCACCTTCCAGGCCTGCCTCAGGCCTTAGAGGGCTTCTCAGGTCCACCCCAAGTCACTACCTGTGAACTTGGGCCACCTGCAGGTGGAGGAGGAGGGGCTCCCTCCCACAGAAATGTGCTGGGACCAAGTCTCTCCGGTGTCCCTTGAGGTCTGAAAGTGCTTTCCTACCACCCCCACCACCTTAGGGATACTCAGCTCCCACCATGGAGGGAGGGGCACAGCTTGATAACAGTCCATGTCCATGTGACAGACTGGAACACCAAGGTCCCCAAGGATGCCTTCCCATGCGCCCAGTGGCTGAGGCAGGTAGAATTCCCCAGAGAAAATCCAACAGGCTCCCAACCCACCCTGCCCCACGTCCCTGTGGACCTGAGCTTCAGTTCTCTAAGCCCTCAGGAATTCCAAGCTGAGTTCTTGCGCTGTCAGACTAGCGGAGCCTTGAGAATGAATTCAAAGCTGGCAAATTCATCTCGCTTCCTCTCCCTCGGTGTGGAAGGAGTGATCTCTCTTGCCCTAAGGAGTTCAAACCGAGGTCAGATCAGAGAAGCCCTCTGAAGGGAGCTCTAAAATGTGGGTCTCTGATGGGGGCGTAAGCAGCCTGCTCCCGGCGTTGGCCGGGTCCCCCCGCTGATCGCCGCCCAAGAGGCCTGGGCGACTCACGAGTCTGCGTGGCGCGTCGGCGCTCCCATGCGGGACTAGTCAATCAAGCAGCTGCCCGGCGGGACCCCGGACGTCTTCTGACCGCCTCAGGCCCCGGGGGAGACCACCTCCTGGGCCGCCTGCCGGTGTCCGCCCCCGGCGGTGTCATTGTTCTCTGACGTCACGCAGCGGTTCCCGCCCCTCGCCCCCTACCCTTCCTTCCCATCCCTGGCTCCCCGCGACCGCGACCCTCAGCCTCCAACGTCCAGGCAGTGCAGGGCTCCCCCCGTGGCCCGGCCGGGGCTGCGCCCCCTTGCGCTCTCCCCAACTTGCCTTTGTTATTCCAGCTCCCTCGCTCGCCTCGCCTCCGACACCGCGGCGGCCTGCAAAACGCGGAGCGCGGAGTCGCCGCTACACCTGAAATCCGAAGCGGGTTCTGGGTCGAAGCCTCCCCCGCCTACCCGGGAAGGGGAGTGTGTGCGTGCGCGTGTGTCCTTTGGCGCTGCGCGGGCGCTAATTGTGATTGAGAATGGGGAGTGCCGCAAATCAGGGGTGGGGGCCCTCGAGGAAAGGATGTGGAAGAGGAGTGTGTGGCGGAGGGCGTGTGTTGTATGTGTACATGAACGTGAGGATTTAGTGTACAGAGGAATGTTTCACGTTTTTTTTTTTGGGTGTATGCGGAATTATGTGCAGCAATGTGTATAAGCGTGTGTGCACTGCGTGTCTGCACGAGTGTGCTTGCTGTGGAGGTGTGCGCTGGCATATTTGTGAGGGGAGTGTGCGTGTGTGTGGGTGCGTTTGTGTGTGTGCATCAGAGCGTGTTTGTAATGCTGAGGGTAGGCGCCAACGTGTGTGCGGTTTGTGTAGGAGTTTCCGTGTGAGCGCCAGTGGACTTGAGCCAAAGTGGGGGCGCACTTGGATGCTCTCGGGAGTGGGTCTGCGAGGGGAACCCCATGAGTGGGTTCACTCAACCGCGCCTTATGAATGCCAGCGCTCTCCGCCACCCCTGGAGAAGTGCCCAGCCCCAGTCCGGGGGGCTGGGCGCGGGTCTCGCTGCCACCCTCCAGCCCGCTCTCACAGGGCCTCAGGCGCTCCCCACCCGGCCTCAGGGAATCCTTGCTTCTCCGTGCGCGCCTCTGCTCTGCTGGTCCCCAGCCGTCGGGGGGACTGAGCTCCAGCTCCCCCTACGTCCCTCTGGATAGTGGTGCTGGGAGTCCTCTTCTCGCCCCACCCACCAGTCCTGGACTTTAGGTACAGCCCCGAAGTCTCCTCCCGGAGGCGGCTTTGGAGATCTTGTTAGTAGCGCGCTTACCCATAGTTAGGGTACCTGAAAACGCCGGTGGCCCGAAGTGCACCCTAGGAAGAGGTGTACGAGTGTGGCTGGGGGGTACTCCGGTGAGCAGGGTGATTTTGGCTTCCTTCCCAATGTGGCCCCTTCCTGAGCTCAGCATTTCTCTCCTCCAAACTTATTGGGGCGGGGGGCGGGGGCACGTTAGGGAGTAGCTGAGCGAGCTGAGAAAAAAGGGAGGCGACGTGGGGGTGTGTGGCGTCTGGCCCAGCGGAGCCAGGAAGAGAAAAGCTTGGAGAGCGCCGAGATCGAGGAGCCGAGAAGAAAGAAAGGAGAAGGGAAAGGAAGGGCGAGGGAGAGAAAAAGGAGAGGCGAAAAGGAAAACGAAAGAGAGCGCACGCTGCGAGAGAACAGAGAGAGTGCCAGTCAAGCCGAGCTGAGCAGAGCGCTGGCGGCGGCAGCGGCGGCGGCGGCGGCAACGGCGGTGGCGTCGGCGGCGGCGCGGCACTCCGCTCCGGGCTTCGTTCCGCGCCGCCTTTTGCGGGCGGCCGGCGGCGCGGGGCCCTTTGGAAATAGAATAGCCAATGTAATCTGACACTTCAACTTGCTCGGCTCCGGGCGAGTTGATTCACTTACTCACCCCCTAACGCCGAGTTCCTTTTCACTGTCTGTGGACATTAAAAAAGCGAGCGGCGGCGGCGGCGGGCGCCCGGGAGAGCGAGCGACCCGGCAGCGGGCGGGCGAGCAGTGATCGAGCGGCGGAGCAAGCGAGCGAGCAGCTCCGGCGCAGCGCGGTGACCCCAGCCCCGGCCGGCGCGGCCAGGAGCCGGAGCCGAGCGGATCTCGGCTCCCTAGCTACGCTCCTCTCGGCCCGAGCCTGCACGACTCGGCGGTGGCGGCGGCGCGTCCTCCAGCGGCGGCGGCAGCGCTCGCAGCGCCGGGTAAGTTTGGAGCCAGAGCCAGGCGCCCGCTGGCCCCTGGGCTTCCTCGGGCTTCCCGCGGACTCCTGGGGTGCGAGCGTGGGTTTTGGGTGCTGGAGCTTTTTTCTTAAAGGGTCCGCCCGGGCCCGGCGAGCCGGGAGAGCAGCCGGAGACATGGGCTCCGCTGGGCTCCTCTTGGCGGCCGGGGGCGGAGGCCCAGGCGGCTGGCGAGCGCCCGGCTGCGCGGAGCCGGCTCAGGCTGCGCGAGGGGGCCGAGGTCCGTCGGGTGTGCGAGGCGTGCGTGCGGTAGTGCGCGCGGGGATCCGGTGCCCGCCTCCTGCCGGCGCGCCTCCAGCCCTCTCCAGGTCCACCTGGGGGCCGGGCAGGACCGCGATTCGGAGGAGGGAGGGAAGGGCTGGCGAAGGACCGCCTCGGTCTTTCTCGCCTCCTTTGGGGAGATGCGAAGTTGTGCGCCTGTGTGTATACGAGAACCGCCACGGAAGGCGGCGGATTTCAGGGTGGCAAGGGGTGGCGGTGTTAAGTTGTGCATCTGATTTTTGAAGGAAAGCACACACTTTTGTAAATGGGAGGTGGGGGCGCGGTTAACTTGTTTGTGTGGGAATTGCCCGGGGAAACGCGGAGCGCCGTACTAGCGGGAACGCCGAGGGGTGTGTATAGGTGATTCTTCAGAGCTTTGGAAGCCTGTGGGGCATTCAGGCCAAGCTCTGGACAGGGCTGCCCCAGCCAGGAGGGGAGCCCAAAGGAAAGATGTGCGTGTGCGTGTGTGTGTATGTGTGTGTGTGTGTGTGTGTGTGCGCGCGCGCGCTGCAAATACGAAAGTAATTTCCCCGTGTTCTTTCTTCCTTTCCGTCTCCGGCGGCGGTGGCCCCGGGGGAGTGGGAGGCCGGCCGGAGCGGAGGTTGGGGGCCCGGGTCCGGCTGGGGCTGGAACTGGGATTGGGAGGGCAGGTTCTGGAAGCTTGTTTCACATTCCTGGCGTCTGGGCCGGGGAAAAAACAGTGGGGAGCGCGGCCTCGGTGTCTGGGGCGCGGGCAGCGGGTGAGCGTCGCCCCCTCACCGAGGACATCTGTCCAGGAAGCCGGCCGGGCGGGGAGAGGGCGCGGTGCTGAGGGCAGACTCCCCGCCCCGGAGCGGTGGGGGCGCAGGCGAGGGGCGGCCGCCTTCCCGGCCATTGTGCGCCAGCAGATTTTCACGGGAGACTGCCCCGGAGCCGCCAGAGAAGGCCTGGAGTCGGCCTCAGCCCCGGGTTTAAAAGACACTCTAGGAATGTAAACAACCCGGGTGGGAGGGCGGGCGGACCGGAGCGCGCCAGGGTAGCCGACCCGAGCCCCCCAGCCCTCCCCCGGGGACAGCCCGTTGGCAGGGCCGCCCAGCCCTACCCCTGCCCCTACTGCAAACTTTTTCCTCCTCTGTCTTCGCTCCCCACCTCGGCCCTGCAGCGGGGCACAGAGCGAGGGCCACTCCCGGGTTGGTGCCGAGAGCGCCTGGCACCAGGTACCTGACCCAGGAGGCCTGGCGTCCGGGTCCCTGCTTCGGTGGTGCTGGAGCCCCGCTGTGCCGGCCCCGGAGCCGCGAGCTTCCTGGGCAGGCAGTGCCGGAGTAACTGGGGCTCTAGCCTGCCCGCCTGCCGCCCGCCCTCTCTCCCTCCCTCCCTTCCTCCCGCTGCTCCTTCCCCCGCGCTCCCCCTTCTCCTCTCTCCTGACTGCTTTTCCAATGCCCTGACATGAGGGAGGAAGATTTAACTTGGCAGCCCAAACAAATGTTCTCTCAGAGGTCCTCCAAGAAGCTGGCGGCTGGGCTGGCGGGGCGAGGGCACTGCTCGGCCAGCCTTCCCCTCCTCTCTCCTCAGCCACCGACATTTGGAGCCCCTCGGGTGAACGGCCCAGAGCATGGGAGAGTAGGGCCCAATCCCGAAGATTGAAGAAGGTAGTGGGCAGCCTCTTATGGAAGCCCCTGGCTGGGCACTGGCTGCGGAGCTGGAGCCGCTCGGAGCTGGCTCCTGGTGTCAAGGGTTTTCTGGAGGATGTTCTTGAGCAACAGTTTGTCTTCCTGGGAACCCCGCCTGGTAGAGCAGAGGGTTAAGCAGTGCTGTCTCCTCCTCCCTTGTGGGTGTGAGGACAGGCTGGTTACACAGGGCAGGGCAGGAGGCCAGAGACTGTTCCCAGAGGTGCCTGGGTTTGCTTATTATTGTTTTTGTTTTTAGGTTTTTTTTTTTTGTTTTGTTTTTTTTTTTTTGTTTTTGTTTTTTGTTTTTAAGATACTGATAGAGGCAAGCACTGCAGCTGGAGAACCGGGCAGCTGGGCTAGTGAACACCACTTGCCTTTGCAGGTATATGCATGGTCCTGAGAGAATAGGGGTTATTTGTAAGCTATTGTGGAAGTTTTGGTAAGGGAGCAAGCCCCTAGCTCTCTCTGTCTGATGGCTTTTTGAGGGGCATTTGAATGGGGGACATTCTGGGTTCCTTCTTGCCACTTCTTGCCAGCTCCGGATTGCTCGGGTGCAGAGGCTGGTGGGTCTGTGAATACTCCAGAGCCTCCTGCTGACCTTTCCCTCTTCAAGTTGAGGATGTTGAAACACCAGCATCAAACAAAAGACACACTGGAAGCTCTGTCTGCTACAGAGCACGTGTGACTTTGGGGCCAAGGGAATGCAGTTGGAGGGAGATGGTGCTTTCTTCTGAGTTTTATGATTTCACTTGGGTTTTGTTTTTCCCAAAAGGACAGAAGCATCTCCTTGTCCTAAATCCTGGGGTTGTGAAACACTGTTTTCATATGTAAGTCTCCCAAGTTCAGACTCCTGAGACTTGGTAGCAGAGGCGAGGTGGGGAGGGCGTTGAGAAGTACGGTATGGAGTTTTCACAGTTGGACTGGGTTTTTGAGGCATTAGAGGCCTGGCTCACTGAGAAGAGATGGGAATACGAAATTGCTGGAATTATGGGAAACTGAATAAATAGCCTTGTCTATGCAGAAAAGAGTTGTTGGCTTCTTTGTGGGGACAAAATGTCCCTTTTTCCCTCCTAAGGAAGGGGGGGGGAGGAGGATGCTCATTTCTCTCACAAACAGAAGCAAAGTGAAAAAAAGTCTCAAAACTGTGGGTTTGGCCACAGAACCACGGTTACTCTCTCTCTCTCACTCTCACTCTCTCTCACACACATACACACACATACACACACACACACACACACGAACACACACAAACACACACAAACACATACTTTCACTTCCCTAGACTCAACAACACAACGTTACACCCGTCTCTGGCCCTCCATAGATACGCCCCCAACATAGGACAAGTGTCCACAGTTGACTCATTCCAGAAAAATTGTAGGAGGAAGGACCCAACTGAGAAGACCTGCGAAGTTCACTTTTTTCCTCATTGATGGAGGTGGGGGGAGTAAGGAGGGTAGCGGTGGGAGGGTAAGGGGAGCAGATGAGGAAGGAAGACACTTTGAAGCCTGCCACGTACTAAGAATTTGGCTCAAGCATCCCTGAGAATGAAGTCACAGACACTGAGTTATCCAGTCTTGGCCAGAGTCCAATGAGTGACCGTGACCCTGGCCTCAGGGTGAGACATTGCTAAAAGAAATCCAGGCACCAAGAGGTTAATTTCCGGAAGCTTCTGTGGGCACTCTGTTATGGAAGCAGGAAGCAGGGCCTGCCAGGTTGTGACTGGGTCCCATACTTTTCATTCATAACTTCACTCCCAAGGGCCCTAGCCTGGCTCCTATCACTGCCTCATCTTTATGAGGTTCCTTAGGTTTTGTGTGGACAACAAAGGCCAGGCTGCTATAATTACCCTGGATGTGGCCACAGTCTTGCCTGGTGACTGCTCTGGCCGTTCAGCAGGGGACAGTGGCCTCTGCCCATGCTCTCTGAGAGGAGGGCTCTTTGTCCTTAGGAGCCACTGAGATCGAGGAAGGCAGCAGCATGCCTGAGCGATAAGCCCCAGGAGTGATTCCGAGGGAAGCTGGGTTCACCCTTAGGAAGGAGAAAGGAGGTAGAGAATGCCAATCCCAGGCACGGGTTCTGGGGAGAGTCCCAAAACCCAGCTCAGTCATGCATGTGGGTCTTCCCATTATCCGAGGAGCTGGGGGTGAGGAAGGAGGTGTTAGGAGGCTTTAGCAGGATGCTTTGGGCCAACACTGTTACTCTACTGTGACTCAGTCTCCTGACCTGTAAAGGGGTCCAGGGACAGACTCCTTTCCATTCCACTTGGCTTCTGGGAGGATGAGACAGACATGGGCATGAAAGCCCTGGGTATGTATTCCCTGAAGGTCTAGCAGGTTCTGGGTGCAGGCTAGATAGAGCACAAAGAGGTCAGATCAGAGGTGCTAGAAACATTGTCCAGAATCCGCTCTCCTGTCCAGTTCTACCTCCCTGGCAGCCGATCATCCAGCTTCGGCTCGCATGCCGCCTGTGATGCTGCTCACTACCTCTGGCCAGCCCCTACCTTCGGTGGACAGTTCCAAGTGTTAGCACGCTCTGCTGCACGCCCTCTGGAAATCCACACCTTCTGGTCCTCACTCTGGTACTGGGGACCTCCAGGCGCCCAGGCTGGCCATGAAGATGTGGGCTAAGCCTCTCAGCCCTCATTGAAAGTGACGTATGGAGTAGGGAAGCGTCTGTCTGAGGGGCTCTCGTCTTTAGCTCTCTAAGAAAAGGATGGAAATGTATATGAGGGGTGGGGTCTTGTCGGGCCCAGCACTGATGCCCATGTTTATTGAGAGTCCTTAGTTTGAAGACAGTGGCCCAGGAGAGTCCCAGGACTGTATAAGACAGTCAGTCCTTATTCCTTAGAAGCTTACAGTCCAGCCCAGGCAGGAAGATCCATCCAAATAAATAATTAACCACCACCAGCTGGCTGCCTGCCACGGGCACATGATGACAGTAATAGCCACAGTCCCTCTCCTTGGTACACTTGGTGCATTTAGACGCGTTCTCCTACTTCGTTTAACCCCCAGGAACAAGTGTTAGTGAGCTACTCTTTGGCATCCATTCCATTTAATAACGAAGAAAAGCAAGGTTCTAAGAGGTCAAATGACTTGTGGCAAAGCCAGGATCTAACCCAGGACTTGTAGATACCACTGCTCTTGCTGCCTTCTCCCAGTCCTGAACCAGGCTGGAATATGGGTGCAGAAGCCAGTGTGAACCCAAGAACGGGGTCCGAGGAAATGAAGTTAAAGAGGAGCTGTTCCCCAGAAGGGCCTCACCTGTGCACCCCCCATTCGGCTGCACAAAGTACACACCTCCCACAGCTGTGCCCATTTGTTTGTTTGTTTGTTTGTTTGTTTGTTGGCATGGTGTCTACAGCCAGTGCTTGCTCTGAGCCTCAGAGCCTGCCAGGACTGCCCAGGCACATGTGTCCTTGCATAGGACTGCATCCCTGGCCCTGGAGCAGGAAGCAGAGGTGCTCACAGCACCCCCTCCCTGGTCCCTGTGTGGCCCGGGCTCTGCCCTGGACTGCTTGGTTTCTATAGATACAGATGTTGACTCAGCCTGCTCCTCCTCTGGCTGAGTCAGTCCCTGGGCTGTGTGGGGTGGCCGTTCTCTGCCCCAGACTTTTTGGCCCCCTGTGACCTGCGCTTTTGTATGTGTTTTTGGGAGCTCAGCTGAGAGCCAGCCTAGGACAGGGCTGCTGCTGTGGGGTTCAGAGCATGGAGCAGCCGCGCAGGCAGAGCTGGTGCCTCCCGAGGAAGCCCTACCCAGCCTAGCACACCTGTGCAGGTAATGACTGTAGCCCTAGAGGCCCTGGGCCCCGCCTGTCAGACCCAGCTGCCGGGGTTACTACAGGATTGTGCTGGGGGAGGCAGGGGTGTCTGAGCTAATTAGATTTCTTAGATTTCAATGCTCCCCTAATCCTGTTAGCCCGCTGTAATTGTAACCACTTGAAGGTTTCGGCCATGGCAGGCTGTTAAGGACAGACGGTGTGGGGACTCCACTGTGCCCCAGCCCCAGCCCTAGACAGCCGGCTGGGGACTGGGGACTGCCCTCCTAGGTCTCCAGGGTGGGGGTCTGAGTGATGGTAGGTGTTGTGTTTTTCTATAGACGCTTGGTATCACCAACTGTCAGACCAGACGTGGCCCTTTGAGATTATCCAACTCAAAGCCTTCACTGTACAGATTAGGACACTGAGTTCACTGTACAGATTGGGACACTGAGGCCCATGGAGGGACAGAGACTGGCCCAGTTCCTCAAGGACTGATAATGGAAGAGTGGCAGGTCTTATTCAGCGACCCTTTTCCCGGGAGACTTCGGGGAGGGCCCAGAGTTCCCAAGAGCTAGCAAATCCTCCAGAGAAGTCTACCCCCAGAGATAGGAGTTGGGGGGGCTTCGTTTGTCCCAAGCCTGCTCTTCAGTGTTAGTGACCATCTTGTCTCCCCCTCCCCATCCCCAGCGCATGGCTGCATGCTTACACACACATGGACACGTGCTCACCTCTGCTGCCCGGGACTCCTGAGGGTTCAGGCCAGCCTTACCCAGCGCTCCAGGACACAGGACTCCTCTCCCTCCCCGCTCCCTACCCCACTAGCCTTTCCCAGATACTTGGGTCCAGTTCAGTGCAGAGCAAAAAACAGCCAAGCAATTCTGAATGGGGAAGGGGTGTTAAAATACAATCTTTGTACTTTCAATGGGTCTTTTTTCCAAAATTCTTTTATTGGTATCTGGCTTAAATGGCAAGTGTACACTGTCTATCCTCTCTCCTATGGTCCCTTCTCATTCTCTGACAACTCTTATCCTCTATCCGTGATTGGGGCCCAAGGAGAGGGAAGGAAAATGGAGTATGGTCTAGAACCTCAACTCAGACCTTCCACACAGTCGTCCCACCGTGCAACCCTGTCTTCCTTGCTGGGCAGAGATGTCTGCAAACTTCTTTCTCCTGAACTCCCTGGCTCTGGATCTCTAAACATCTATGGTAGAATTAGGGGGGCTGATTGGGTTACCTGGTCTGGACCTTCCTTCTCTCTCTCTCTCTTTTTTTTTTTTTGAGAGACTTTTTTGCTATTGGGCGTGTGAGCTCGCCAGAAAGACAGACAGAGAGACAGAAAGCGAGAAATCACCCCCCAGGGGGGATGGCATTGCCACAGTCTCTTCTCCTCCATTCTCTTCTTGGGATCTTGGGCACACATGCACACGCACCTGGTGTGAGTTTAAGCCACTGCGTTCAGGACGCAAACTGCAGTCGACTACATGGGAGACCAGCGACATAGCCATTACGCTAACTGCTGGTCCCTGGCCTTTCCTTCTCTAGCCCCAGAAACTGAACTGCAGAAAGGAAAGAATTGGCCTCCTCCAAGGTCAGCAGCAAATGGGTGACAAAGCCCGGCCTGCAGCCCCGTCTCCCCCAGCCTGTTAGTCCATTCGATATGTATTGAGTGTGTGCTGTTGTCCAGGCTTGGCTCCGTGACCACCCTTCAGAGCTCATAAGCAAATGTTCTCCCGGCTCTGACTGAGGAGGCCCAGGCAAGACTGAGGAGGGTGGGGACGCACTCCTGAGCCCTCAGTGGTACCCCCAGATCCTCCGCAGTTGAGACAGGATGAAAAATACCTGGGCTGGCATCAGAACCCCAACCTAGCAGCAGATGTCTGTAAAGGCTGACTGCATTGTTATTTTGAGGGAAGTAAAACAGGGTTTGTTATCTACCAAGGCGGGTTAAGCCAAGAAAGTGGGTGCTTTCCTCTGTATGCCCCCACCCAGCCAGCCCTCCATGTGCTGGTGTTGTCCTTTGCAGGGCTCACGCTGGCTTGTCCCTTCTGTCACTTCCTCTGTGAATGGGGAGGCAGGGAGAGAGCCTTCTCACTCTGCCTAGGCCAGGTGAGAGCCCATGAGGAAGAGGCGCTGAGCTCAGGATGAGGGAGGGGATGCCAGGTGTTTGGACCTCGCCCTGACTGCCAGGCTCCGCCTAGACTCCCACTGCTGCTCGCTGCTGGACCTTGACCGCAGCCAGGAAGCACGGCATACTGCTCTGACCAGCCAGAGGCCTGGCGGAAGGACAGGCAGGCCCTGAGCCCATTGGCATTTGAAACCGGGAAGGACTGGACCCTTCAAGGGTCCCTGTTCAACCTTCCTGTTTGTCGGTGGGGAAACCTGGAGCCCAGAGAGGTGAAGGGACCGGCTGCAGGCACACAGAGAGGTGGCTCCCCTGCACCAGTGTGACTGGTGGGGCTTTCCATTGCTGTCATGCCTTCGTGCTCCTGTTGTTTACATCCTTAAAACTTACCAAAGGTCTACCATAAATGCCAGCATCGTCAGCATTTCTCGGGCAACTCGTTTGTTTAAGGCCCTTTCACACCGCCGGGGCACAATTCTCAGTCTCAGCCTTTGTGAACTCTGTGACTTGGGGCAAGTCTGGCTTTGGTCTCCCCATCTGTAAAACAAGCTTACTAATGGTAAAATAGTAACTAACAGCTGCCGTCCCCAGAGGCTGAGAAGAGGGCATGTGCATAGTGCCTGGCACTTAGTAAGTGCTCAAGAAACGGTAGCCTTAGTCATCGTCCAGACCGGTGCTCCCAGCGCCCTATTCTGTGTATAGGGAGGGGCTCCAGGAGGCCAGATGGATTGCCCCAGGTCCTGTGGGAGCCAGGCTTCCTGGTCTCCAACCACCGTCTCTCTGTAGCAGGGTTGGTCTGTCATCTCTGAGAGGCTCCTAGTAAAAATCCAAGTGCATTTTGATCCAACCTACCAGGGAAGCCTCTTCCCCTAGAAAAAGCTTTGAAAGGTGGAAATTCCATTTGGGTTCTTGCCTGAGAACCTCATTATTCTCACTTGTAAATTGAGGCTGGTGATGATACTGCCCTTCGGATTCTTCCCATGTGAAGAGAAGGGGACTGAGAATAGATTGGATCTGGTCAACTCTCCACCGGTATGCAGGATCTCTGTGAAGGGTAACTGACGATGGGACCTTCGGCCAGTCACTGGGGCCTCTGAGCCTCCATTTCCTCATCTGAAAATCACGACCTGAGACTACATCAAGGTTTTCCAAATGGGGCCTCAGGAATACCAATCTCCAAAGGAGGGCAACAGGGCATACCCTCTCCTCCTAGGAAATTGTCAGCCCTATTTGCCGAAAGACCTTAAAGAGCCCTTTGAATCACCCAGTGTTTCCTAAATCTATGGGACACTCCTTCCTCCTCACCTGCCTTTGTGCAAAATTGACGATACCACTGGAGCAATCTGGAAAGCGTGCCTTCCCACTCCAGCATCCAAGGCTGTGCTTGCTGGATTGCTTACCTGCTGAACAACCACCTTCCTGGGGACTCTCTCTCAGGGCGAAAGACTGGGGTAGTGTCTACAAGGAGAGGAAGGAGAGGAATCCTCTTCACACCTACTTTCTTTCTTTCTTTTCTTTCTTTTTTTTTTTTTTTTTTTTGAGATGTTTTTGCTGTAGGGTGCGTGCACTTGCCAGAAGGACAGAGAGACAGAAAGTGAGAAATCACCCCCCAAGGGGGATTGCTGCGCCACAATCTCTTCTACATTCTCCTTTCGGGGTCTTGGGTATGCATGTGCATGTGCCCAGAGGGAGCTTAAGCCACTGGGTCCGGGACTCGAACTGCAGTCGACTACATGGGAGTCCAGCGACATAGCCATTACGCCAACTGCTGGTCTTAACACACCTGCTTTCAACTCTGTCTTCCCTCAAGCCTGCTGGTCTCGGTCACTTGCCCTGGCCTCTTTTTCTTTCCTTTTGTTACTAGCAAGTCTGTTTGTGATTGGTCAGTTCGAAAGCAAGGCCAGCTGGGCAGAGGGGTGGGACCTTAGCCATGACCCTAGAGAGGAGCCTTCAAGACAGGCCAGATGTCAGAGCTAGAAGAGCCTGTGAGCCCCTGAATCTGTATGCGCACTTTGCAAGCATGCATTTTTCCGGAGAGATGGGCTCAGCTTTATTTGGATCCTTAAACTGATGTGGTTGCCTGAAGGCAGGGTCAGAACTGTGGCCCCGGGCCCTTGAGTGGAATGAGCCTGCAGTGCTGCCTTTGGCCCCCTTGCCTAAAACCCCAGTTCAATTCGGTGTGTGACCACGCTAGTCATAAAAACATGTGCCTTTACAGCCCCTGCTTCTAATCCAGCTTGGCATTTTGCTGATGAGGAAACTGAGGCCAAGGGAGGAAAGGACTTGATTAGGGCCTCTGAGACAGAAGAACTGGCACGGGGCCTGGGATGTCTCCAGGGGGTGTTGAGTGAGTGGCAGGTAGGCATGGCCGCCTCTGTCCAACACCTCACCGTAGAACCAACCCATCTCGCCCTCTCTGAGTGTACTGTTGTGTCCGAGTCAAGTCCCCAGAAAGAGCTGGGGATTAGGGTGAAGGGAGGAAGTTCCTGCTTACTCCTCTTCTAGGAAGACGGGGCAGGACTGGTTTAGGGTTGACCTCCTGTGGGTCAGGAGGCCAGTTTCAACCCTGCTGGCTATTTGTCCCAACTGGGTTAGTGTTTCCTCTCCGTGGGCTGGAGGCCACTGTCATTGACATACAGAGAGGCACTCTGCATCTTATAAGAAGCCCTTAGTGGGGATATCTGCTATTGTGGGGAGGGCCAGTCTGGACCCAGCTGGATCCCCATGCTGTCAGGCCTACTGTGTGACCATGGGTGAGGCAATTCCCCTCCCTGACCCGCCATACTTGGTCCCATGTCCCTGAATGTCCGGGGTTCTAAGAAGTAGGCTTCGCAGCTGGTAGGAAGTGAGAAAGACTGCTCAGTCATCAGCCCGCCCTCTTTGCCCAACTCGCCTGAGTCCTAGGACCCTCCTGTGCCTCAGGTCCTGGGAGAAGCTCAGGTGTGATTTCTTGTTTGGTGTTGGGGCCCCGAAGTGGGCAGTTTAGCCTTGATTTATGTCCTGCAGAAGGATGGCCTCCTGAGTCACCCCCGACCCCCAGCCTGGGTTGATACCCACATTTCTGCTTGTGCTTCAACTGCATGCTGCTCCCTTTAGGCAGAGGAGTGGGCCTTCTCTGGGGTTGGAATCCTTGTGGGCCCCAGAATTCTTAGAGTCTTCTGCCCTGTGGATGGCCTCCCTTCTAGCCAGCTCCACAGGGGTGCCTGAGCTGTATGATCTGTCCCACCCTAGGGCTCCAGACACTGTTTCCCATATCCCTGGGACCTTTGATTCCCAAGGCCACAGGGTACCTCGGTGTCTACCTCGCCTGGTGGCTGTCATACAGATGACTTCCCTTTCTGCAGCATCCCCACAGAACTCCTTCCTGCATGGGCTTGCAGGCTGCCTTCCCAGCAGCTCCTGCTGTCTAGAAAGTTCCATATTATGTAGATGTTGGAAGGTTATCCCTTCCTTAGTTATCATCTCAAGATCATGCAACATACAGCAAATTCAGTTCTCAGACACTTAGGTCCGTAATCTACAACAGGGATTGTTTCCTCAGTGACTTCTCTCTGGGCTGAGTCCAAGGCTGAGGTAGGCAGAATCAGCTTCCTGGGGGAGGTAGCCTTTTCATATCCCTTGGGCCTCCTAATTTCCTCTTCCTCTGGTAAGAGTCTGAGTAGCTTGGAGATGTTAGGCTTCACCTGGAAATCACCTAGCCCAGGTCATGAGACATGGACATAGGCTTGAGAGACCCTAACAGTGACTGGTTGGGGTCTGAGGGGTAGGAAGTGACTTGGCATCTGCTTGTGGAGCAGGGTAGACGTGCCGGGTGGTTAGAGAAGGTGGTCTGTCTCCCTAGCCCCTGGAACTAGACTCCCTTGCTGGGAGGTAGTGAGGGCTCTGAGTGGTACTTCCTGACCTGCCTGCCTCCGTCTGATTCCTTGCTGAGCCCCTCTCTGCTCTGCTCTGCCCCACGCCCTCTGTCAGGGCACACCCTGCCGTAGTGTCCCCAGGGCCCAGACACCTGGGCTCTCTGGAAGTAGTACTGGATTTGGAGTCAGGACTTGCAGCACTGCCTCCTACTGATGGTGTCACTTGAGACTATTGCAAAAGTCCAAGAGGGGGGCTGTCACCTCGCCGCCATAGTGTCACTGTGTCGGAGGTGTAGTGTTTTATGATCATATGCAATGATGATGTCAGTGCAGAAAGGCCTTGGAGATCATCCAGGCCAACCCCTCATTTAGCTGCTGAGTCTGACCCCAGAGGGGACAAGGTCACAGAGCAGAGCTGGAAGGAAAACCAGGGCATCCCAACTATCCATCCCATGCCTGGCTGCACCTTGTCACTCCACAGCGGCCCTTTGCTAGAGTCAGACCTGAGGAGACTTCCCACCATGGCTATGGCAACCGTGCTGGCCTGGCCTGGGCCTTACTGTCCTCACCTTCATCTCCTGCTGGCCTTATGCGCTGACCGGAAGCCCTAGGCCTGGGGCAGGCAAGCGTTCACTGTGGTCTCTGGGAGGCAGCTGGCTCCTCCGGCCTATGGCTGCTGCTCTAGAGCAGTTCCTTCACCCTCTGGCTCACACAGGACTGCCCTGTATTCTGCCAGCTGCCACCTTGACTGAAAACAGGATCCAGGGGCCCACCAGAGACCCCTCACCCACTTTTCTAGCCCACCTGGCCACAGGACATTGCCTTGGTCTGGGACCATGGCTTGAATATGTGGCCTTAGTTTCACAAATTCAATGTGACCCCTCCCAGGACCCAAAGACTCACAGATGCTCAGTCTGTTGTAGCAGGAGGGACCTGGGCAACCAGTTTGTCTCATCCCCTTCCCATCCCCATTTCCCAGATGTGGGAACTGAGGCCCAAGAGGGGAGGAACCCAGCTGTAGAACCAGCAAGATACTAACCCCCACCCTAGTCCAGCCCAGCCTCCCCCTGTGCACACTCTGCTCCCTGAAGCTGTGGATGTGGAAGGAGGGACTGTGGCAGAGTTGTAGCTGCTACATCCTCCTTAGGACTCCCCTAGGCCCTAGGCCAGGCCCTGCTTCCCTTCACTGTCTGGGGTGCCTGTGCTCCAGGAGGGCAGCATGTTTCCTTGTGAAGATGAGTCTTCTTCACTGGTCTCAAGACCCGAGTGTTCTGCCCTGGGAGAGTAGGGCCTGGCATCCCTCTCTGCCTTCCTTGCCCAGCTCCTCAAGACAGATGGATTCACTTATTCATTCATCAAGTTGGTTGAGCACTTACTCTGTGCCAGGCACTATTCCAGGCCCTGGGGATACAGGGGTGAACTTGACAGAGGCTCTGATCACATTCTAGTGGGTGAGACAGACAGCAAGTCAGCAGCTTAACCTGTGACGTCATGCTGAGCTATGTTAAGTGCTTCGGAGAAAACTAAATCAGGACAAAGTGATATATAATGTGGGTAGGGACAGTTAGGGGAGGCTTCTCTAGAAGAGGCTGCATTTGAGCAGGTACCCCAGGGAGGTGGAGGAAAGGAACCCTTAGATTACTTGGGAAAAGAGCTGTCCAGGCATGGGGAACAGCATTTGTAAAAGCCCTTTGGCAGATGCATACTTGGCACATTGTAGGAAAGGCAGGGGGCCAGTGTGGCTGGATGGAGTGAGGGAAGGACAGACAGAGGAATTCAATGAGGCGATCAGACCCGGGTCACAGAGGGCCCTGTCAAGCACGAGAAGGACTTCTGACTTCATGCTCAGTGATTTGAAAGCCACTAAAGGATGTTAAGTAAAGGGCCGACACTAACTGATATGCCCTCTAAGGAGCCCTCTGGCTGGGAAGCTGAGTGACTGCAGGGGACAAGGGTGGCAATGAGGCCCCCTGGGCAGCTTTTACAGTAACCTGGGAGAGGATGCTGGTGGCTTGGACCAAGTGCCAGTGGAGGTAGTGAGTCAGGGTCAGGTCCTGAATACATCTTGGAAGTTGGCAGAGCCTGTGCCAGGATCCCATCGGGAAGCCTGTCCACCTCCTTAAAGCAGGCAGAGGGAGCTGGGACCGGAGAATGGGTCCAAGTCTCTGAGTCCTAGAGGTCGAAGCCCTTTTCCCTTTATGCCTGTCACCTTCCATGCCACGAGTGACTCTCGGTTGTCCATTTGGCAAGTGGAGAAACAGAGGCATGGCGATGTGCTCTTGGTGCCCTGGCCTCCCCTTATCATTCTGACATTCTGCCTTCGGTGTTTTCCTCTGTCCCTCCACCCCTACACTTTCGTATTCTCTAATCTATGCACCAGAGTTCTCTGACGTGCCAGTTACCCGCAACCCTGGGGCCTTTGGATATGCCAGTTGCTCCGCCCCCACCATTTGATCTGATGACTCTGCAAGCCCAGCTCTAAAAGTTGCCACCTCTAAACTCCTTGCCCTAACACACACGGGAAATTTCTTCCCCACTGGAAATTCTCCTGTTCCTCCCCATTCCTGGGGATCATCCTGGAAAGGGGCGGGGTCTGTGCCTCCCTTCACACCCCCTCTTTCCGCCCTGTGTCCTCACAGCCTGGCCCAGGGCCTGCACTGAGGAGAGAACAAAAACATTTCAGTGTATTCCTGGAGCACTAGTTGGTCACTATGGAAACAAGGAAGTGTTGCAACTTCCTGAACTTGAGGTTGGGGTCAAAGAGGGCAGCTATATCTTGGCCCATGGGATTGACCTGGGATGGCCATCCTGGGGTTCTTACTATCTCAGAGGCTCCTTAGACAGACCCTTTCCCACCCCTGAACCTCCGTTTGCCCATCAGAAGGATGGGGCCATTGAGAATGATAGCTTTCTGCTCTAACATTCCCTATCCCTGGCCTCCTATCCTGCTTCATCACCACAGGCCTTTTGCCCTTTTTGGGTCTCAGTTTCCCATTTTGTTCATTCTCCTAAGAAGATACTTGGCTGAGTCAAGCAACTTGAGTCCCAGAGTTTCAGCAGCTGAACTGGCCCTGGGTAACTACACAGGTCTTCTTGACTCACAGAGGCACAAAGAGAGGGAAGTCTCAGTTCTCGGGGTAGCCAGCCTCGGGCGGGTGGGAGGCTGAGCTGGTAGGTGGAAACCACGCCGGTTTGCTCTGGTCTGAACCTGCGCAGGCCCCTGGGTGTCCTTCCCTCACCTTGATGGTGGCCTGCGCCAGTGTTTGTCCGGGTGGCCCTGGCCTCTGCTGGACTCGGCCTGCTCTGCGTGCTGACTACACCATGTAGAGCCTTGGTCTGTGCTCCAACGACCGCCGAGTCCGGGGGCATGCCCGCAGTGGTGTGGCTGAGTGGGCGGGCAGTGCGTTCTTGCCATCTCTCCTCTCTGCTTTGTTGCTCAGAAGCCACGAGTCAGCCAAGCGCAAAACCACAGCCTGGCAGCTGGCACCCTGGACAGTGTGGTTCTGGGGGCTCGGCACCAGCCCCAAACGCTCAGGTTTGGTCTTTCCTAACTGGTGAGGCCAAGGTTCCAAGACGCCCAGCCTTGGAACTGAGTCCCTGCCTGCCATTTGTACCTGCCACTGGGCTCTATAGACAAAGGCCTTGGCCTGCCCAGTACCCACCCTGACCCCTCCCTGGTGCTCAGGAAGAGATTGGCCTTCCCCACCAGGCCTGGGAAAAAATGACCTGGAGTGAGAGCTCATCCATGGTGCACTGGACCTGTTTGCTCATTTGCAAAACAGGCAGAGGGTGCCTACCTCCCAGGGCCACCAGGAGGGAGGCTGAGCGAGGTGATTTATGGAATCCTGTGCCCATGAGAAACATTTATTAGGATTGCCAGCAAAACCCAGCTCCAACCCAAGAGGTGGTCCCATAAACGTCCTTGGAAAATAAAAGCCCAAACTTTTGAAGAATGAGAATCTTAATCTGTGTATGAGAAATGTGTCTCCCTCTATTTCTGAGCTGTGCTCTGTGGCCAGGTGACCACAAGATGTGTCTTTCACACATCCCACTGCTCCCTATTCCTCCTGTTGGGGCTGAATGACCCCCATCCCACCCAGGCAGCAATGGGACTGGAAGGGCTCTCTTCCATGGCTTGGCTTCCTACCCTGACAAACCACTTGCTCTCTCTGCCCTCGGTCTCTCTCACCTCTGATGCCCTTCAGCACGAGGACAGTGACAGACTGAACCTCCTGGTCTCTCCTTCCCTAGCCAGCCTCCTCCCAGGGGCCTCTAGGTGGTCCCCTCTGGGCTCTCTAAGCCCTCTGCATCCTCCCCCACTGGATTGTACCCTGTGACGGTACTTAACTTCCGCATCCCCAAACAATACCTGGGGTATACAGGTGTTTAATAAAACTTGACGAAATATCAAATGATTGAATGAAAGTTCTCTGCTGTGCAGAGCATTCCGTTGGCCAGAAAACCCAGTTTTCTCAGTGCCTGGGCTTCACTCTGTTCTGTCTGCTTGTTGGAGTTTTGCTCAGCATGTCGGTTCTCTCCCTCTCTTTCTCTTTTTAAGTTTGCTGTAGGGCACATGTGCTTACCAGAAAGATAGACAGAGAGAGAGAGAGAGAGAGAGAGAGAGAGAGAGAGAGAGAGAAATCTCACTCCCCAGGGAGGATGGCGACTCTATAATCTCTTCTTCCCTATTCTTCTCTGATTCTGGCCTGTGTACATGCTCACCAGTCATGTTTTCCAAGCTGCTGGGTCTGGGACTGAAACCGTGTCGTTGGCCAAGTGGGATCCAGTCACCTAACCCACCGTGCCACCGGCTAGCCCATGTGGGATTATTGTAAAAAGTAAAATGTTATTTTGAAAGCTCTACGGCCAGGACTAGTTTTCTATACCTCTGGCCAATGCTTTTCTTTCAAAATCACTGCTTTCCGGCTCATACTTCTGCATTTCCTCTATTTACCTTGCCTGAACAGCTACTTTTTCTCTTTTGGATCCTGTCTAATAAATACTTCTGCCTCTCATTTCATTTAGATTTCTCATGCCAGAAAAGCGGGGAGAGTTGGTGAATACCTCTGCTCTGGTTGCTCTACTTTGTTGGGTGCTTTTACCTCTGTATATTGGACTGTATCTGTCTCTTCTACCTGTCTGAACCCTAGCCCCAAGCCCCTGTCCCCCCTTGGCTTGCTTAGTGGCATCGCATCTGCTGGGACCGCTGTGTGTGCCTGTCATGTTACTCACTGACAGCTCACCTTGCCGCGCCGACAGAGTCTACGCATATTCAGGCATTTCCTGGCAGATGGTGGTAATGTGCGTTGAGGAGGGGAGCCTTGTTTAAATCTCATCATGCCACCATAAGGCTGCTATTGTCTCACTGCCCTGGGTGAAATTCGGAAGTCACCTTGGTTCCTCCCCAGGACTGCAGTCTGTGACATTGGGTTTCTAGGTCCTCGCTGCCCTGCCCAGGGCATGGCTTATGGGAGTATGCAGGCAGGGACTTGATGTCTACCGACTCCGCCTTCCAAATGTTCCCAAAGCAGCCCCCTCCACTCCTCATGCAGCAGCCTTCTCCCTAGGGTCTCCCTCTAGCTTCCCTTGTCCTGTCCTCCCTCCACTTGGCCACCAGTGTGGGCTTTAATAAAAGGCACCTAGGATCTTGCCACACACCCTCCTCTACTTAAAGCTCCTTCATGGTTCCCCACTACCCACAGCCTGACCTTCAAGGCTCTTTGTTCTCTGACTCCAGCCAAACTTTCACTTTTATGTGCTCTGCTGTTCCCCTCTGATCTGGCTGGCTGGTGAACTCCTGGGCATCCTGCAAAACCCTGCTAAAACCTCAGCTTGCCTGTGTGTAGTACCCGAGTCAAGTAGACTGATCATTCCTTTGCCCCAGTCCCCCAGGCACTGTTTTCTGACAAGTATTACAGCCCTCATCTGGCATTGTATCTACCTTCAGGGTACGCTAGCCACGGGCAGGCTCCGACTCCCCCACACCCAGCACCATGCTTGGCAGTCCCAAACATTCCCAAATACTCCCCGCATAAATGGAGAATAAGTGGGACCACCCTTTACACAGGGTCGCAGGTTTCATGGTTGGGAACATACATCTCCTCTCTGCACTCTAGGTGGGTGCTATGGCGATGGCTTCCGCACGTTGATTGAGAATGAATCGAAAAACCTTAGTCCCTGAGTCACAGCTGCCCTGTGTACGTGGTCTGACCTCTTGACCCCTTCTTTTGCCCTCTCCTTCACCAGTTAGAGCCAGAGGGATGGCTGAGCCAGGCTGAGCTCCCAGGAGCAGGTTCTGGGCTGGGTTGTTTTGCACAAAGCTGCCGAGGTCTGAGGACACCTGTGAGTCAGCTGTGCCTGCCCTGCCGCCTGCCCAGGCTCAGCTTCCTGGGAGAATTGGCTCAGTCACGGCAGCCTGGGCCAGGCCGCAGGGCCTCTTGGGCAAGAGTCCCTGGGCAGGGCTAGGGGCTGGGGCCTCGTACACAGCCTACGCACAGGCGAGTCTGCGGGCAAATGGGCTCCAGCTTGCCATGGTGCCGGGGAGGGCGGGCGGAGGACGCCCTTCTGCTGGGTAAACATGGTGTGCAGGCCTGCTGAGGCACGTCGCTGTGCTCTATCGGTTAAAGGCACAGGATAGCATCCTGCCTTGCTAGAAGTTGCCAGGTGTCTGTGAGAGGGTGGCCGGGAGGGACATATGGAACCTCCATAGACCTCCTGGGAGTCAGCCCCTCCATTGTTTGCCAGAAGCAGAGGTTTAGAGGTCCGCAGGTTAGCCTCCGACTGCTGTCCCCAATCTCTGTGATCTTTTCTCTGTTGCAGTGTGGCAGCTCCCTGGGTCGTGGGCAGGGTGGTTAGGCCATGAGTGGGTGTATTGCTAAGCCAGGTCTGAGAACAGAGCTTGCATTCAGCTGTCTCCACTCAAATGCATTTTAGCTCACACTCACCTGAGCAAAGCTCACATCCCTGGGAATAGTCATTGTGTGCCAAACATAGTCCTTTGGGGTCTCAAGACTGTCACAGCAGCCTCTGGAGTGGGTGATGTTATCAGCGTTTGCAGAGGCGGAAGCTGGAGCCCAGGGGGAAGTTGTTTCGGGCTCCTCAGCTGCTAAGGAAAATCTGGTTTCTTTTCTCCCTCTGTGAGGCCACGTCCCGAGTTTTCTTCTTCAGTCCATGCCTGTTGGTGCACATCGGTAACCTTATGGGCATGGTTGACCCTGCCCCTTTGACAGGAGCTCTGAGCCGGTACCTAGGCTGGTGCTTGCATGGGGGAGATGTGGGTAGGAGGCCTCGGAGTCTGGAAAAGCTGGCGGAATTTACTGTCCCCCAGCAGAGCTTCTCCGTGGTCCACAGCCAGAGCATTGCATGTTGGATCATTCGCTCCTCACCCAGCTGGAGCCAAGTGGGCCCCACTTCAGTGAAGAAAAACGTAGCCCTTGGCACTGTGTAGACGCTTATCGAGGGGCACTGACAGGGAAAGCAGGGTGCTGCGTGTCGGTCCAGCTTCCTTTCCCTTTCTGAGGTGAATTCAGCTGAGGGTGTGATTTGTCTTTGCCATTTTCTGTTTGGGGCCTGTGCTGTCAGAGTCCAGGGGACTCAGTCCAGGTGAGCCAATGGGCCCCTCTCCTGGACTCTGGAAACCCAGATTAGCCCTAGGACTGCCGCACTGGATCACATAGGAGTCTGGTAGAAATTGGGGTGCTGGGCCCAGCAGGCACTTGGGCCTGCTGCGTGTCCCCTGAAGGTGGAGTACTATGCAGGCTGTGAGCCGGGGCATGTCCCATCTGTAAAATGGAGTGCCCTCTGGCTCGGAGGGCTGCAGAGATCATCGCCTCTCCAGAAAAGCTGGTGGAGTTCACTGCCCCCCAGAGAGGTCTGAGTACCCACTGGCTGCCCCTGAGACAGAGGACCAGCTGGACTTTCCCGCACAAGGACTTCCTCCTCCTCCCACTCCCCACCCTCCAGACCACCTGCTCCCATTTTAAGCCTGTCCTGTGTGCCTGTACGAGCTCCTGGTTTTCAGGAGGGAGGGGACAGGTCGCGGAGAGATGGGATGTGCCAGAGTGTAATTTTATTTCTGTGGTTCTCCTTTCAAGCTGTCACGGTAAATCTATTTTACTTGTCACTTTGTAAATCATTATGCAGGATTAAGCCTTTTACCAGCTTTTAAGGCTTCTGCAGCCATGGACGGCCCATCCCTCCTCCATCCTGCCTTCCTCTTCCTCCTACCTGCCTTCTGGTGGTCCGGCACGGGGCACAGTCAGTTAGCATGGAAGTGGGAACCTGGGAGACAGCCTGCCATCACTGAGTTTAGCTGCTTCATTTTACAGACAGGAGAACAAGACCGGAGTGGGGGGTAGGGACTCGGGGTTCCAGTGCCAGGAAGCTTGATTGGTTCTGATTCCCCACAGCAGTAGGGAGGGCGGTTGCTGAAAGTATAGCAGGGGATGTTGGAATTGGAGGGGTTTCCCTCACCACCCATCCCCATGGGTGGCTTCCTGGTGGTGGTAGCCGGATTGCTCAGGATCCCCAACGAGCTCTGGTTTGGAAGAGGAGAGGTGCTGGGAGCTGGGAAGTGCTGGGAGCTGGCCCCAGGGTTTGGGGCCAGGGGGCTGCAGTGGGCCTGGGATATATGCTGGGTGGCAGGGGTCTGTAGACAGTGATGTGGTCAGAGGCGCCACACTGGCATGTTGAATCCCATTGATTTCTTCAGAAAACTGTGCCCTTCTCCAGAGAAGGCATTGAGATGCGAGAACAATGGAGCCCTTCGCTGGGATGTTCAGAGTTGCAGATAGTGGCCAGGCTGCTAGGCCAGCAGCCAGCAGTGTGCAGCGGTGCATTCCCGTCGCTGGTCCATCTGGAGATGTCTGCTCAGAAAAACAGAAAACAAAAAGTGCCCACACACAAAGCTGCCCCACACCCGGGAGCTGAGGCTCATGGGGTGCCTGCTTTCAGGATCCAGGGCAAACGGGCCTGGGGACCAGACTGCCCAGCCGAGCCCAGCCAGGGCCAGCCCAGCCTGACATCTCCCTGCTCTTCCATAAGTCAGTCTTTGCTGGGGTTCCAGCGCTGCCTCCTGCCTCTGCCTGGAGGCTCCGCCTGCTTCCACTCCCGCCCCAACCGCCTTTGTCTTGAACCCTGACGGATAATCACTCACAACCTCTCAGCCTACAAGGAGACCTGCTGGAGCATCTCTGCAGGGCAGCGCCCTGTGCTTGGCAGGGCCTGGTTCCTGTGGAGAGCCAGGACTAGGTGCCGCTTCTTTCCACAGCTCTCTCTGTTTTCCTGTCGCAGCCCCATGTGGGGTGGCCACTGCCTGTTTATTGGCCCATTTCTAGACTTGAGCATCTTCTAGAAGGCCAGCCATGTCTCTTGTATCCCCTAGCACAGGGCTCGTTAAGGGCACAGGCAAGGCAGTATTTCTTGAATGGAAGGATGGCCCAACGAAACTCTTATGACCCTGACCTCGAGGAGTTTCAGAGTCTAAATGGAAAACTCAGCCTTGGCTACTCAGCAGAATGGAAAAGATGAATACTGAAAGCCCTAACTAAATTGGCTCGGACGTTCCAAAGACTGAGACATGAGAATGGGCTAGAATGGGTCTGGGAGGGTCTCTTGGAGGAGGAGGAATTAAAGGGTAGCCTTGGGAAGCCTTAGATAGAACAAGGCAAGGAGGGGAAAGAAAGATATTTTTAGGAGGTAGAATGGCATGAACAAAGGAAAGGAAGTGCAGGCATGGGGGCGCAACTCAGCCAGCACCCAATGACTTTAGGGGTGCACTGGTGGCCAAGTCTCCAGGGATGGCCAGGACCCAAGAGGGAAGGCCAGATTAGGAGGGGACACCTATCTTGAAGGGGGGGAAAGGGAGGTATGTGTCTGACTGGGGGTGGTGGGTTGAGCCAGGAGGGGCAGGGACAGAGCCGTGTTTTAGGAGATTAATCTGGCGACAGGGAGGGAGTTGCCAGGACTGGAGAAGGAGATGGAGTCCTGTTAATTACACAGGTGAGTAGAGCCCCTCCGGGACTCCAGGGCCTAGATGGGAGGGCTGGTGGGGTTGGGGCTTAGGGGGCTGGCCATACCTTTCCTGCAGGGAAGACACACAAAAACAGCAAGGGGTTCTGAAGACCTAGATGCAGGCTTGACCCTCATGGGGCAATGTGATGTGATCACTATCCTTAATATGCGAAATGGGGAGATTCCACAAACCCTGCCTGGCCATATGTGTGCCGCCGTACGAGCAAATGAGGCACAGGGCAGTGCTCCTTTGTGAGCTGATGTCAGATTTCGTGACATGCTGGAAACTCAGTGGCCATGGAGGCATGGTCGTCTTGTGGCTGCTGGCCTCCCCTAGATTTCCCTGTTGGAGGCGGCCAGGGGATCTGGGTTTCATTACCAACAAGCTGTGTGACCTTAGCCCATCATCCCCACTGCCAGGCTTGGGCTTTCCCCATCAGTGGTCCATCCTGATCTTCCCTGGCCGCCCGTGGACGTGTGCTGTGCACACCATGGCTGCCGTCAGGAGACCAAGCTCGGGCGGCAGTTAGGGCCAGGTTCCACATCACCTGGCAAGTCTGGTTGTCATGACAGTGTCACAACATCTTGCAGACCATGGGACCACAGCCAAGAGGTTCCCATGCACACCTCTTGGTCTCTGGCGACTTTGAAGGCCATTTTGAGTTTATTCGCACTTCCAGCTTACTCTCGGGAGGCCCTCATTAATTTAGCGGCTCACAGACCCTTCTCAGATTCCTGCTATCCCCCAGCAAGTCCTGCAGCAGGCATGTGCCTTTAAGTGATGCTGTGGCTGTTAGGAGCCCGGACACCAGCTGGCAGAGGGACAGTCAGGTAGCTTGCTTTTCTGTAAGAGGTCGTTAGTATTATTTTTTTAAAATAGATTTTGTTTTTCTGATAAAAAGAGCCCTTGAGAAAGTGAGGAGATAGAGTATCAGAAACAACACCACTAAAACTGTTTAAATATGATGTGGGCAGCCAAGGGGACACACTGACAGCCAATAGGAGAACAACTTCTGGGAGCTCACTGAACGGTGGAGGAAACTGAGGCTCAGAGAGCAAAAGGGACTGTCCTGAAGCACCCTTTAGGACAGTGAATGGGTGGCAAGTCCGGGCTTCAGATTGTAACAATTATTTTATGGTTCCTAACCACCACCAGTGTATCTGGGAGACGAACTAGTTCTTCCCACTTTGCCAACTTGCGTGCATTATCTCATTTAATTCTAGGAGGGAAGAGCTGTTTGTATCCCTGCTTTGCACACATGCGTAAATGATGTGGTGTTCAGAGTAATTGAACCTGTAAAGCTAGAAGGTGCTGGAGGCAGAGTTCATGCAGGTCTGGCAGTTCAGAACCTTCTCTCCCACCGCCCTCTGTGCACCCCTCGCAAGGCCTCGACGCCTCATCTGGCCTCGGCCTGGGCCGGCCCCCGTGAAGTAGCGCAGTGTCATGAAATCGTCTTCCTCTTTCTAGGAGGTGTGGGTGCAGAGCACTTTCTGTATTGGGGAGATAAAGGAGCTCGTTTGGGATGATTTTATCAGCGTGAGCAAGCCGGTTTGACTTACAGGAAGCAGCCAATTTGCATTTTGGGAAAGAACTGAGTGTAAAGGCCGCGGTGAGCACTGGGTGGATTTATAAATAAACAGCCGACCGAAGGCATTGTATGTCCCCAGCCGTACAATGCTGGGCTCATATTGACACCACAGACTCGTTCCGCACGTCACAGCTGCCCTTTGGACAGAAAGGGCCTAATTGAGTAAGAGAACGCTGCTGGAAATGCCAAGGAACCCGTCCTTCGTCCTGGCTTCCTCGGCACGAGTGAGCCGGGTGAGTCCGGCTGCAGCCGGGCCTGTTTATTGAGGCTGCTGGCATTGCATGCCAGGTGCAGAGCCTGCTGGGATGACACTCGGGCGACTCGGAAGGCCCTGAGCACTAAGGCCAGGCAGCTTCTGTTTCCCTGCAACCCCAGAGAAACACAGGAGCCAGGTCCCCGGAGGCTAGGCTGGTTGCACGGCTGAAGTCCCAGGTTCAAATCCTCACATTGCCACTAGCACTTTCTTTTACTTTCTGGAGACTGACTCCTTGGCCATAAAATGGGTACTACTTACTTCCCAGGTTATTTGGAGTGTAAAGTGGGATGAAGCCAACAGTAGATGGGGCAGTCACTCCTGCCCTGCCGTGGGATAACTGGGTGCTCTTGGGCAAGTCTAAGGCCTCCTGGGGACTCCCTGTCCTTTTCAGAAAGGGACAGGGCTAGAGCTGGTCAGAAGCCGGAGGAAGCCACTCCACCCCATAGGGTGCAGGAGCTCAGTTCTCTGGCCAGCCTGGGTTCACAGCCAGCCTCTTCCAGCTGTGGGACTTCAGGCATTCGGCTTCCCTTCCCAGCACCTTGGTTTTCATGGGTGTGAACAACTGGGCTTGTTTAGAGGACAAACGTAATAATGTATGGTTAGTGCTCAGCCTAGAGCTGGCCACATGGTGAATGCACATAAATAAATTATGTCTGTAGTATTTATTTCAAGAAAAAAATCTATTTTCAAGTCAGAACAGTATCTATTAAGTCAGATATTCTCCTGATTTAATTCCAGCTAGTACTGAAGAACAATAACAGTCCTCATACCAACAGCTAGAGGCCTGCCCCTCTGGGGCCCATTTTTGCCCCAGGTGCTCCTCAACAGTGACCCTTGCTCAGAGATGACCTCACTCGGCCTAACTTAGCTGGTGCCTGTCAGGCCAGTTGGCTTTTCTGGTGGTCTGGAGGTCCCTGGTTAGGTGGGGATGCCTGATCTTTCACATCTGACTGTTCTCAGAGCAGGCCTGCTGCTTCTCCTGTCTCCTCAAGGTGCCCCTTCTTTTGCCTTGGGCCTGGAATGCACCTTCAGGGCCACCATGAGGAGAAGCCCCTTGGTACCTATTCACCCAAGGATGGCGCCCACCCCGGAACCCTGGTTAACCTTCAGAGTGAAATGGGTCTCTTTTCTTCATTGTTTCAACCCTTTCTCAGATCCACATCTTGGGGCATCCTGGGGTCCCTGTATCTCTGTCCTTGAGGTCAGTTTGAACCACCAGCAGACAGCAGCACTGAAGGGGCCCTGTGTGTGTACTGCATGTGGCACCTTAGGGATGTGTCTTCTTTATTGCTGGAGCTGCAGTGAGGTGGTAATTAGGCAGAACTTAATGTAGTTGCAGGCTTGATTTCAGTAGTGGAGCCGGGATTTGAACCTGGCTTCTGGCCTGACCTCAAGCCCTCAAATTCCCACCAGCTCTGCTGCCTCTGTAGGTTCCTGTAGGAAATCGACCTGAGGGTCTGGTTGGGAGATGAGTCCTGATGGACAAATGTTTTGCACACAGGACTAGAAGTCAGAGGACTCCACAGAGCTTCTAGGGGTAGAGGCCGAGGGTAGGGAGGTGAACCAGCTCTGAGCCATGAGACCATTTTCTTGGGCCCTTCTTGACCCGAAAAGCTGTCTTCAGGGGTTGATAGAAACCGCTCATTCAATCCCTGCCCATTCTCTGACATGGATCTGGGGGCCTGAGGCTCGGAACCCTGCTAGACTGGGGCCAGAAGAGTTAAGATTCCCCAGGAGCCAAAGGGAGGACTCAGGTAAACAAACCAGCTGGGACACCTTTGTAAATTATGAAGAGAGTGCTGAGAAACAAACGAGATGCAAGATGCGAGGGGGGTCCTTAGACCTAGACCGGAAAGCCTTTCTGTGGATGATGGGGGTGAGGAAGAGAGAGCACACGGGCAGATGAGATGGCATGTGAATGGCCTTAGAAACAGAGAGGGAACCCGTGTGGTGGGGGATGATGGCCCAGGGGCAAAGTGACTGGAAACAGGGGGGCACCGCACACATCTTCCCACTCCACTTTGCCTAGAAGCCAGGCTGCTGTGGGCCCGGGCCCAGGTGTGGACATGGCCTTTCTCTGCTGGTGGATGCCACATGGGGCTGGCTCCCTGCTCTGGCCAAGGGGCACATGACAGATGACATCACTGGCTATTTCTGCCTCCTGCCTCCCACCTCCATCTTTGCAGCATGAATGGGAGGCCTGGCCCCAGCTCCTGATCTGTCCCCCAGATCATCTGCTGCTGCATGCCACCTGCTATTGCAGTGGCCTCCTGCTGTCACTGAGGGAGGAGGAGGCTGAGGGGCAAGGGCTGTCACCATGGGTCCCGCCCACTCTCTCCCACCTGGGGTCAACCCTGGCCAGCAACCTGTATTTGTTTACTTTGGTCCTTGCTCAAAACTCTGGTTGCAAGCTGCCTGGAATGAAATGTGAAGAACTCGAGATAATAATAAAATCAATTGGACTGTTTCCCCAGTAATTCTAGAGACTGATGCATCATTAATGTTGATAATACAGTGCCTGTCAGATCACAAACTTCTCAATAAATGTGCAGCTGGCAAGCTCTGATAGAAATTGGAGGCAAGCAGAGAATGAGATTTGGGGCCTTTGATATATGGGGTGTCAGCCACACAGTGAAGTTTTTATCAATTTCTGTCACTTTGGGCTTTTGTGCTCACTACATATGTGGTCTTCATGGCCCCTCTCTGTGGGCTGCTCAGACGCTAACTGCTCCCCACCACCCCCAGTGTGAGGAAGAGGAGCTACTGGAGGGGCCTCAACATTTGACCTGGAGCCCCCTGTGGTGCCTCGTTACCCAGAGCGTGGACGGGCAAAACCTGTTGGACCTGACCCTATGGGTCACTCATTCACTCTGTGGGCATTGATTGGTCCCTGCTGAGTTAAGACACCACAGTACCCTGCCCTTAGCGTCTCCGAGGACCTTAACTGAAGGAAACTGAGGACTAGAGGGTATGGATCAGTGTCTAGAGACCAGTCACTTGGGTCATTTCTACCCAAGGATCAGGGGTTAGATAGAAATGGAAGGCACATGGGGACCAGCAGGTGACGTAGTGGTTAAGGGCGTTGGACTCCCACATGGCCAACCACGGTTTGAGTCCTGGACCTGGCGGCTTGCTTTCTCATTTTCTCTCTTTCTCTCTCTCTCATAAATAAATAAAGTTAAATAAAAGATAAATAAAGTTAAATAAAATAATTCTAAAAAAGAAAGAAAGAAATGGAAAGCACATGTGAACCTGTGGGAATGTGTCTGCCACATAGAGTAGGAAGGTGGGTCTGTTAGGTCAGCAAGCTGTGTGGGCACAGGCCTAGAGTGTGGCCAACCCTGGAGTTATGGGAGTGTGAGGAGTTTGATCCCGCTATGCCCTCGCAGCACAGAAGAGAAGGCAGAGGCTACCTGGAGGCAGTGCAGAGTGGTGGTCAGCGTGTGCCCTCTGGAGCTGGACTGCCAGGCTTCTGGCTCCCACACTTACCAGCTGGGCAACCGTGGGGAAGCTACTTAACTGCTCTGTGCCTGTTTCCATCTCTGTAAAGTGGCAGTGGTCAGAGCAAGACCACCTACTTCAGAGGGCTCTTGTGAACATAAGTGAATTCATACTTGTACAGAGCTCAGCAGGTTCCCTGGTCCCTGTGAGCACCTGGTAAATATTGGCATGACTTTTGGGTAATTGTCAGACAACCCACCAGTAACCAGAGAGCCGTGCAGCAAGAGGTGAGGGGGGCTGTCCAGACTCAACCAGAACTGGGCTTTGAGCCCAGATGAGCCTAAAGCCCAGCTCCCTAAGGTGCTGCTGGGGTTGGGCATGGTGGGCCTGGGGTGCTCATGTGCAGGATGTGGCATGGGAGTGGGGCCCAGGACCCTTTAGGGGACTAGCACGCTTTAGGGGACCGTCATTAGCAAGGAGGTTAAGGATCTGAGAGGGTGGTGAGGGGCTCCCTTTGTTAGTAGCCCTTGGGGGCTAGAGAAATTCCGAGACTGGGGACTTGAGTGTGTTGGCAACTACAGTTTGGCTGGAAAAGGGTGACCGTAAGTGGCAGGCAAGCAAGTGGGAACCAGGTAGCAAAACCTGAAGGTGGGTTGGGTTTGAGTGTCCCTGGCTGTCCTCTGCTGCGGAACAGGCCCAGAGCAGCAAGGCCCGCACCCCTTCCTTTATGCCCGCCCAGCCATGGCCTCTGCATACCAGAGCAAGTAGACCCCTAGGCTATTGTGGGCTTCATGGGCACACATTCTGATGCAGCCAGGGCTGTGGTGGGCATTCTGGGGCGCCCCTGAGGGCCCTGGAGTCGGGTGTGCTGGCTCCTGAGAGTCCTCTGAGCATAGTGACCCCACCGCCCCCTAAACAGGAGTGCTCCTGCCTTACTCCCTCTGCCCGTAAGTACACCTCCCTCCACAGGACACCTGGATTTACTCCTGGCTGGTTCTGCATCTGTGTTTGCTTTTGAAGGAAGGAGAATTGTGAGGCCCCCTGGGGCCTCAGGAAAGAGGAAGCAATCTTGTTAGACTGGGGTGTGGAAAAGATGAGGGACCTGCAGTGCAAGCCAGGAGAGATGGGCCCTGCCCCAGGTTCCCTTCATGTCCCCCTGGGCCTCTGAACCCTGGCCAGTCCTCCTTTTCCAGTGACAGGCCTGGGAAGAATCTCTTTCCACCTCTCTATGTACCCCCATCATTGCTTGAGTTTGGGGGAAGTGCCCCTTTCTACCCAGAGAGCCTCAGGGCTGGGGGCTGGGCGAGCACTGAGAGAAGCCGCAGGGCTCTGTGGCTGCAGCTGCACTGGGCCACCTGGAGGGTCTGGTCATGGGGGCAGGCAGGAGCATGGAGCTGATGTGGTCCTGTCCTGGGTGGGTCCTGTCACAACTGCTTATGTGACTTGAGCAACTCTCCAGCCCCTCTGAATCACTTGCCTGGTCACCAGAATGGGGGTTCTCATGCCCACCTGATTCGGGTGCAGTGGCCCACACCCCCGATGGTCAGAATGCATCTGCTATGAGGTGCCAGCCCAGTGACTGGTCCTGGCCTAAGCCCAGGAGCACAGACCCTCACTAGGGAGCAAGGTAGACAAGCACTCCCTGCACATGAGGGCCTGGTGGCCATGGACGCAGGACCCACCAAGGGGAGGTCAGGCCAGCCTACTAGGAAGAGCATTCGGGGAACCAACCTGTACTCTGTATCCTTAAGGAATACTAGTGATGCTCTGCAGAAAGGGCAGGGGAGGGCATCAGGCCTGGGTGGGTGGGGGGCAAAGCCAAGAAGATCCGCAGGTGCCCAATCACCTACCAGAGGACCTCACATGCCGGGCTTTGGAGCTGATCCTGGGTGCTGGGTCCACAACAAAAGGTTTAGGGGTGAGGGATGATGGCTCCAGGTCTGATCTGTGGAATAGTCTCTGCAGTGGCTGCCTTGAGGGTGTGCTCACAGGGCCCCCTGAGCCCTCTGTGGTCCAGGAGGGAAGGCAGGACCCCTCACTGGCAGCTGCTTGGGCATTGCAGTGCTGCAGGTGTCATGTGACTGGGTGGGCCACTGGGTGCTATGGTACCCAAAGGGACTAAATTCTAAGGGCTGCAGAGGTGCCCTCAGTCCCTGAGCACCTGTGAACCGTGTAGATGCTGGCCTTACCCATGTTAGTTGGGCAGGTGCAGTTAGAAACCTGGCCGAGGACTGCAGGTCTGTTAAGGAGCACAGAAGCTGGGCCTCCAAGGACTTCCAACAGGATAGACAGGAGCCTCTGGTGGGGAAGGGGGGAGCTGAATCTTGAAGAATCTTGCAGGGGTCTGTGTTGGGGCAGCAGGGTATGGACTTGGTCAGAGCGAGGAGCGAGGAGGACTGAGCTCTTCCCTTGAGTAGTTCAGTCAAGAGGTATGCTCTGGGGAGGGTGAGGTCTTGGCTAGTGGAGAGTATGCACCGTGCAGACAAAGGTTGAGCTCACTCTGCTGGAGACAGGGGCCCTGACTCAGTCCCTTCAGGATGCATGAGAAATGCCTCAGCTGAGAAGTGAGGGAAGGGCATTCGAGACAGAGGGAACAGCATGTGCAAAGGCTCAGAGGCCAGGGGGATGTCAGAAGGGTATGCTCTTAAAACCAGGCAGTGGACTTACTCCGAATGAAGGAGAGGGGATTGCAGCATGGCCATCCCCCCTGGGGGGTGATTTCTTGCTTTCTGTCTCTGTCTCTCTCTGTCTTTCTGGTGAGCGCATGTGCCCTATAGCAAAAACCTTGTGTAAAAAACAAAACAAACAAACAAAAAAAACCAGGCAATGGTCATGAACTTTGGTCCTTTCTAGGAGCCTCCCAAGTCAGAGAAAAAAGGCCAGGGTTACCAGATCCTGGGAGGCCTCAGGCCCTGTTCTGATGGATATCTGCAGAGGGGAAGGGGGGAAGGCCAGTGCTTGCCGGGGTACTGCTGCCCATGGATGGGCCTGCCCGTGCTCCAGTCTTCTGACAGCCTGCGTGTTCCTTATTGGTGCGGCCACATTCACAGAGCCATGGGGCCAGGGGAGGGCCTATTTGTGCAGAGGGAGGGGGAGTCTCCTGGCAGGGGATTGGCACCAACTCCTTTGGTGTTTAAGTCCATCTGGGTGAATCAGGGCAGGAGAAGAGAAAGGCAGGTGGCCAGGTGACAGCTGCTTTGGCAGGTGTGCCCTGTCATCTGGCACGAAGACAGCCATGGGGCCCCAGGGCCAGTGCTGTTTCTCACACTGTCCCCTCCAGCACACTCAGTCTGCACCATCAGCCCTGCACTCTCGGAGGATGCCATGTGAGGAGCAGCTGCCAATTACCGACTGTCAGTTGCAACAACACAGAGAGGTCGCTGAGGACCAGAGAAGGGAAGCAGCCTGCTTCAGGTCACACAGCGAGGGCCTCCAATCCCTCCCAGCCTCTCTGTGGCACTGTGGCCCCTGAAGCTTTGGGATGCACTGGCGAGGCCCCCACATGGCTTGGGATCAGGCCACCTCCTCTGTAACTCCTGCCCCAACACCGTCTCTGACTCCCAGAAGGAGGAGCTATGCCCAGCGTTAATTAAACTCTTCCCACATGGGGTCTCAAGACCATATGGTATTTCTTCTCCTTTTTCCATTTAAAAACTCACCGGAGAAACAAACCCAAAAGCTCTGGTCCAGCCATGTGCTGGACCAGCTCACCCAGGTGGAGAAGAAGTTGTGAAGAGGGAACGTGGATGGTAGTAAGTCCCTGAACCTCTCCCAGCGAGGCAGAAATCCCTGCTCTGAAAGTGTGTAAACACGGTTATTTTTAGCCCTCGGAGAGCTGTGGGTGCAGCAGCGTGACCCGAATTTGGCTCGGCCCCCTCCTCCGGGCCCTGTCCAGGAAAGGAGGCCTCCCGTGCCCCCCCCCCCCCAGCCCTCCCTGCCATCAGCCTCAGGGCTGGGCCAGTGCATTCCACAGCCTGCGAGGAGAAGGAACTGGGTGGGGAGTCAGCCTCAGAGAGGCTGCCCAGGCCGGGAGCTGAGGCCGAGACCAGCTCACAGGGACAGGATGTGGTTTTCAGAGAGGCGACATTTCAAGTTGCAAGAACAATATTGGAGGCACATAAGTCATGATTTTTCCCTGAGTTCCTGTCCCCTGGTCCCGCCCTGGGCTGGCTGGAGGCTAGGCCAGGAGAGCACCTGGGGAGCAGCCCTGGTCTAGGCCCAGGAGGCCGTGGTGCCAAACCTCTTGGTGTCCTGGTGCCCTCGTCCATGTGGGGGGATGCAGAATCCCCGACCTGACTGGCAGCAGTGGGGTAAGCTAACAGGATCGTAGATGTTTACTCACTTGTTCGTTCGACAAACACTGAGCATGGGTTGTGTGCCAACCACCGGTTGAGCTACTGGAAGTGAAGCAGGAAACCAGCCTGACTAGTGCTGACCCTCCCGGGCGAACGTGGTTGGGCGGGCAGGGGAGTTGGAGGGGGCGGAGTCCAGAAGGACAGAATAAGGACTCACAAAACAATAATCAGCTTGTACTCTGCATCGTGCAGGGGTAGAATCAGAAGGGATGTGTTATGGTGACAGGGTAGGGGTTGTGTTTTAGACCAGGGCAATCAGGAAGGAACCCCTGAAAAACCTACGTAAAACAGAGCCAGCCATGGTAGAGGAAGAGGGGATGAGAGGGTGCAGGGGTGCAAAGGCCCTGGGGCAGGAAGGTGCTGGGTGCTTGTGGAGGGCAGGGAAGGCAATGGAAGGGGAACAGGCAGTGTACCCAGCGAGTGGACCATGGGGATGTGGGGTGGAGGGGACTCTGTAAACAGGAAAAGATTGACTTTACAGCTGCAAGGAAGAGCAGGAGGGAAGTGAGAGTGGGAGGCCAGTGAGGGGCTGTTGGCCTCACCCCGGCAAAGGGGCTGGTGAACAGGAGGCAGATTGGCACGAGGAGGGTGAGCCATGGGAGTGGCAGATGGCTTCGCTGAGAGGGGCATCCGAATTGAGGGTGACTCCTTGCTTTTGGAGTTGAAGCCTGGGTGGGTGGATAGGACAGGATCTGGGGGAGTGGGCAAGGGTGAGGGCGACGCCCTCCTGGACTCACAGGTTTGTGTCTGAGAGAGTGGAGCCCAGGGCAGTGGCTGCGTGGGTGTGCCAGGCCCAGGCTGCACAGCTCTCCTTCCTGGGTCTCTCTGCCAGCCTCCAGCCAGGCTGCATTGTTGGTGCTTCCCCCAGGGCCTGGGGGGTTTGTCCCAGTGCATAATGGATTTGAGCCTTCTGCCTGGCATTAGAGGTGGACATAGATAGGGGTGAGCAGGGCCTGCAGCCTTAATGCAGAGGGGTCAAAGGTCCTGCCCAAAAGGCTAGAGGAAGATGCTTCAAGGGACATTGAGACACTGCCATGGGCTGGTCCCAAGCTCTGGGTGTCACTCCCAAACCCCGTTCTCAGCTGGAACTTCTTACTGTGAAGTAGCAACTGCCAATCCTATGCCTGGACCAGCATGCAAAGGACGAAGAGAATAACACGTTCGGGGATTCTCACAGCAGACCTGGTCCTCTTGTTTTGTCATCAGTCAGTATTGTGACCCTGAAATGCCCCCTCCACTCTCTGGTCCTCGGAATTCCTCCCTGAGACCCCAGGGTGGAGCGGCAGTCCCTCAGGGCCCCAGCGCACAGAGCTGCATTTTGATGGCAGAGGTTTGGTGTTGAGGTGGTGAAGGCCTGAGTGCAGGCCCAGAGGCTGGGCTGGAGAGGCCACTTGCAGGGCTCTGGGGATGCCTGTGGCATAGAGGCCACGCAGGGTGAGGGGTGGTCACTGGAAGTGGGGCGAGATGGCCTGCAGAGGGACAGAGGGGCCAGCTTACCACACAGGTAGTACCCTTGGGAAAACCTCTCAGCTTGATAAAGCCTCAGTGTTGCCATGTGCAGATGGGGCAGTAGACCGACCTCAGGGGAGTGGATACCTCCGGATGGAGTAAGGGGAGCAGAGGGCGGAGCCTGGCCGCAGGGTGTGTGATTGCTGCAGGGGGCCCTCTCTCCCTGCCCTTTTCCGATTTGCAGCTGGAATCCTGACTGCAGGGGGCGGTTCTCTTGCTGTTGGGGATTCCTGTGTGAGCCACGTATGGAGCCTGGCAGTCCTGCCAAACCTAGTTCTGGAAGCCATGGCCCCTGGGACTGGCCCCCAACAAGGGCTTTCTGAGCGTCAGCCTTAGGGATTGCTAGGAGAAGCACGCTGGGGGATGACCAGAACAATCATGTGCTCTGTGAAATCTCTCCAGTTTTGTGTTTTATTTCTCAAAGAAAAGATGGCTTTGCTAGCCTATCAGCACTGCTGTGGTTGCTGTTGTTGTTGTGTTGTTGTGTGTGTGTGTGTTTTAACTGCTATGGATTTTAGAGCTGTAGTGGCAAGTGAGGAAAATAGCAGATGCTGTATCCAATTGCCACCAAACTGTCTTGAAATGCTATAAATATTTTCTAAAAAGACTAGCTTCCCGAGACGACGTGTTAGTTATCTCCTCCCTGAGAAACTGATTCCTGAAAATTAAGACAAATAACCTCTTAAATCACAGTTGTTAACCTCAGGTGTAAAACCCGTTACCGCGCCACCGCGGGTCAGAGCGACTCTTCTCTGCCCAAGCGACTTCATAGGACGTGGAGAAGGCAGAGCGGCAGAGAGGAGAGATCTTGTATTTAGCCAGGAGGCCTGAGCTGGCAGCCATGCTCAGCCAGTCACTGCTGTGTGACCTCAGGCCAGTGGACCCACCTCTCTGAACAGCATCTCTGTAAGAGCCCTCTTACTTGTCATCTCGTGGAGCCTGCAAGCGCCACTGAGCTGGGCTTGTGCTCCTCCAAGATGAGCAGAGGTGACTCTCAGCACTGTGTTAATCACATCGGAGAAAATCCCTCCACCCCAGACTCCTCTAGCCTTCCGGTCATGTCCAGGACAGCCTTCGGTGCCTGAGACCTTGATGGTGTTCCTTTTCTACAGAGAGCTGTGGAGGCTTGGAGCCTCTATCGGGCAGGCGGCAAAATAACGCCATCGTTTATTCTTTTTGCATTTGTTTTTGTTTAATTTCTATTCATGGTGAGCGAAGCTAATTTTATATTTAAGGTAATACTATCAAGAATTTAAAAATAAATAAACGTACTTAAACAAAAGTTGTAAATTGATTTCAAGAAAAATATTAAGCCAGTCTAGGTGACAGCAGGAAGTGACAAAAACCAGGCAGATGGCTAGAAAGCGTGAGGGGCTCTGCCAACTGCTGGGGTTGCCCTTTCTCTTAGTGCTCAATGATTCTTGACCCCGCTAGGAGTGGCAGGAAGAGGCTGCTAGAAGAATACCTGGGTGAAGAGTCTTTTGACTGCACAATACTCGGAGGTGACACCACACTCTATAACACCAAGGGGCTGCAGAAATCCCTCCCAGGGGAGACCTGGAGAATTTTGGCCAAGAACCTGGGATTCTGTGCCAAAACTAGATCCTGCCCTCAAAGTGTCCTGTGCTTCTCCATTGAAACTTCCAAACTGAGGATCCAAGCCTGGCACCAGCCGACTGGTGTCTCCCAGGCTGGGAATTCAGACCAGGCCTTACTCCTGCAGACATGGCCGACCCAGTGAGTGTAGCAGTTGCTCCACTAACAGGAATGTCAGATACCATAGGTTTTGTTTTTATGCTCTGTCTGGAAATGACAGCCAAGAGAACTATATAGAAAACTAATTCTGAGGCTACATTTGAGCTCTGTAAGGGAGTATGGGGATCGGTTAGTCGTGTCTGCATGGGCCAGTGAAGGGAGCTTGCTGGTGCATGTGCCTTTATTTGTCACGCTGGAGCTCCTTGAAGCCTGGGGCTGGATCCTGTTCTCTATTGCTTCTCTCTAGTTCTAGGCATGGCTATCAGCATGAGATTGAGCCCAGAAGTTCCTGCTGGAACTTAGCAGGTGCTCCTTGGATAGCCCTTTCCCAATTTGTAGAGGGATGTCCCCCAACCATGTTGCAGGTCCTGGAGGGTCAGCGCCCAGCCCTGGAGCTTAGATAGCCTATGTGCTTCCCACCTCCCCTTTACCACCAGGGCTCAGCCAGAGCTGGGCAAAGGGTGGGTGCCCAGAAAGTGTGTCGACCAGACTCAAGGACAACCAACAGCTGTCAAGGGAAGAACATACAAAGAGACCCAAAAAAAGGGAAGAGAATGGGAGGTGCCTCAGGCCTTGCTTGGCAATGTCCCATGCAATCCAACCTCACTTACGGTATCATTTGGGTGGCCGAGTGCCCCAGATTTTCTAGGACAGTCTTGGTTTCAGGTCCCTCATTTATTGTTCTTGAGTGTCCCTGTCAGAATAGGGGTTTGGATTCTGGTTTGGAAATCCTGGCTGCTGTCTGTACAGTCATTATGATCATGCCGTTTTGTCATTTCCAGAGCACCCAACTCTGTCATTGCCTTCGTATCTGCCTCTGAATGGGGCAACCTCATGTGCTCCCATTTTCACAGGTGAGGAATTTGAGACCCAGAGTTGGCAAGTGACTGGCTCGAGGTCACACAGATGGTTAATGCAGAGACCTGGCCTGAACCCATGACACCTGTCTCTGGCCACTTCATCTTTCACTCACAGAGATAGTTTGAAAGTCTTTGTGCATTCTGGTGTTCACCTTCATTCATTTATTCATTCATTTGGAGTACTTGTAGCTTAGTGGTTAAGACCTCTGGAACCGGTTAGACTGGTTGCAACCATTTCCTGGCCATGTGACTTTTGATGAGCTTTTTCATCACTGTGCCTCCGTTTCCTCATTGATAAGTGGGCATAAATACCCATTGATATGAAGATTACTGGGTAATAGTGCATGGCACAGAGTGAGGGTCCTGGTGCTGGTGCAAGCCCCCACATTGGGCAGAATTGCAGATGCATGGGCTAGAGTAGCTAGCTGCCCAGTGACTGTGATGGAAGGCAGATATACATGCCCCAAAAGAGCATTTCAAGTGGGCAGGTAAGGGCAGAGGGGCCATGGGCTTCATGGGCTGGGGGTGGGACAGAGGTCACTGGTCTCATTGCAGAGGAGGCATTCAGCCCGTTGAGGAAGGCTGCCTGGAGCAGGGCTTGCAGGGGAGGGCTCTGGGTAGCGGGTCTTGAACACAGAGACACTAGATGGCATGGCCCCGGATCCAGCCACATGGGGCTGGTCAGCCCTGGCTGACAGCCACATTCAAGACTTTGCTGAGCAGAGGATGGCACCCATGCCTGTCCCCTTGCCACGCCCAACAGTCTTCTGGGTTATGCTGGGGGTTGGGGTTGAGGTTGAGGAGAAGTGGAATGGCCATGCTGGTCTGTCCCACGGGCAGGAACAAAGAGTCCTTGGCACGGGGCAATTGTCTATTGTTCCAGCTGATGAGCCAGCTCCTCACTGTCTGTCTGTCTGTCTGCCAGCCTGCCTGTCTGTCTCTCCTCTCCAAATCTAGTTGTGCAACACAGACAGCCCTGCCCCCACACACTGTCACCAGGAATCTGCTTCTAGGCCTCTGTTGATACCCCTGGCCCACCTGGAGACCCATTTATTCTGCCACTGGGGTTGTGGCCAGTTTTAATCATCCTTGTTCCACCATGAGATACAGATGGTTGTATTATTAATAGTCATAATTAATCAGCAGCCACAGAGGATCTTTTCCCCAGGCAGCAGATCCTCAGGACGAGCAGCGCTGGGAGATCCCTTCCCAATTCCCACTTTACAGACAGAGGAAGTGAGGCTGGGAGGAGGGAGGTGACTCATCCAAGGAGAGCTGGGTGTAGACCTTAGGCTTTCATTGCAGGTCTGGTGACAGCCCGCAGCATTCCTGTCCAGAAATGACTGTCGTCACCCTATCCCCCATTCACCTATGTCCTAGGGTGCTGGCTGCTGGAAGCAGCACTCAGCGCAGGGGGGTCAACCCATGCATGTCAAGCAGAGAGCAGAGGAAGAAAGATAAAGGAACAGGAAGGCCCGAGGAAGGTAGGGTCTTGTGGACCAGCAGGATAGGGAGCTGGCTTGGGGGTAAGGGGAACCAGGCAGCCTTGGCCAGCAGGAATGCCGAATAGCAGCTGTCCTCCCTCTACACACACACACATACACACACACACACACACACACACACACACACACACACGGTGGGCCAGGGCAATGCTGGCTGCTTCTCTGCTCTAAACACTGACTCCCAGGGACAGTGATTTAAACACTTGCGGCAGGCGGCTTCCTGATTTATGGGGCCATTGTGGACAGCCCTGACGACATCAGCACAGTAGCAGCGAGGGGCTCCTTGCGTAGTTCTGCAGATGGCTGCCGGCCCAACTGGTCCACTTGCCCACTGTCCAGGCAGACCACCACCAGGCCTCGTGCATGTATGTGCCCATACCTGAGGACCCATATCTGGGTGGACACGTAGGAACCATGTGCTCTGTGTGCATCAGAGCTCTTCCATGTCCCTGCTCAGTGGCCCCCAGCCATTTTCCCCCGCATGCAGGTGTGTGGTGCTCTTGGCCCCTGTGCAGAGGAACACAAGTGTGCCCAGGTATACACTCGTGTATGCCTGCCTGCACTCTGTGGGCAGTACATGCGACATCCTCTGGCACTGCTGTGGTTCTGTGGGGCAGTGTCTGTGGACTGCCTGGAGCGCATGCCTCTGTGCGATTATGCATGTGTGTGCATATTGGTGTCGGGTATGATGGGACATGCACCTGTGTGCACGCACTTGTGGCCTTGTGCCTGCCACCTCATCCTGTCTTTTCCTTGACAAGCGTCATCCACACTGATACACATGTGCATACACACACACTCATGCAATGCCCAGTATGGCCAAGCCTAACTGTTGAGCTTACTGACTCTGCCATCAGTGAGCGTAGAGTGCTCCAGCCCAGGCAGGAGTCCTGCAGGAGGTGGGGAGGTGGCCCCCTCTGTTCTCAAAGCATCTCCCTCCATCTTTGCAGGGATGGTGCAGGAGAGGTGAAGCTAGGAGGGACGGACATGACACCTGCACCCAAGCCCCCACCCTGTCCTCCTGAACCACCCTGCTTTTCCCCATCACCCCCACAAACCTGTACTTACTTCATGCCAGACTACTAGGCCTTGAGGACAGCCCTGTGTCACAGGAGAAGCCTAGTCAAGAGTCAGATAGATCAGGGTACAAGCCTGGCCCTGTCACCAGTACGTGGCCCTGGGAATGCCCTCTCACTTCCCAACCACAGTGTTTCTAGTCTGCAGCACGATTTTCATAACAGCCTCCCTGGGGAGTTACGAGGAGCATTAAAGGGGCTAGTTCACTCAAGTTCCATCCCCCTCCAGGCCTGTCGCCTACCTGGAAAGTAGTGGTAATGACCCTCACTGCACAGCTCATGGGGCTGTCATGAGGATCAGATGAGCAAAGGGGATGGTGAAGAATGCTGGCTGGTGTTCACAGCATTTGTTCAGTGAGCACGTGAGACTGGGCACTGGGTGCTTGTGGGGGTGATGTGCAGGCCCTAGTCAGGGGCCTGAGTCTGAGTCCCCTACTGCCACACTCTGGCCCTGGGACTTGGGCCAGTTATACCGGCATCTCTCTGACTCCTACCTCCTGGATTCCTCATCTTTGAAGCGGGTGCATTGATTGTGGCATCTGCCTTGGGGTGTGGAGGGGGCAGTCAGGAGACCGGGGTTGGCCCAGGGCAGGGCTTGACCCAGCCTCGTTGCTGCACAGCGGGCTCCCAGGTCTGGGAACAGGTGAACACACGGCGAGTGACGTGTCGACATCGCGGCAGGACACCTGTTAATGAGGCCACTTTGTGTTTACAGACTGTGTCCACCAGTCACACCCAGAAGAATTCACACCTTTCCTCAGGGCAGCTTAGAGGGGTTGTGGCTGTGTGGTTTGACTGTGTCCCCCAAAGGGCATGTGTCAGAACTTGGCTGCAACTTGTGAAGGCATTCAGAGGAGACTTAACCTGTGGGATTAAGTGGTGGAGCTGTTGAGCGGTGTTGGGGGGGTCCCCATGATTGATCCCTGTAACTTTGTAAGGAGAAGGAGTCCAGAGCCGAGACGCAGACACACACATGCTCTTGTTCTTGCCATGCGATGCCCTGCATTGCCTCGGAATGCTGCAGAGAGAGCCCCCACCAACAAGAAGGCCCTCACCAGAGGGGGCCCCTTGACCTGGACCTCCAAAACCATGAGCTAAATGAGCCTCTGGGGTTTCTGTTATTAGCAGCAGGATGGAACGAAATGGGAAAACTGGCAGCCCCCACCTACAGGATGGTCTCTGGGGAGGAAGGTGATTGGTGCTGACCTCTTCTGACTGCAAGGGAGCCAGCTCGTGGTCCCACAACCACATAGCTCTCAATGGGAAACTGCCGAAGAAATGAGCCCCTGGGACCTAGGCCAGGGCTGGGAGAAGACTGCTGTGCCAAGGCCACGGGCTCAGAGGTCATGGGCTAAGATGCGCCCCAGTGGGTGGGTAAATGAGACAAGCCAGGCCGAAGGCAGACTTTGAAGGACAAAGAGGATTTAGCTCCCTGGGAGGGACAGCATTCCAGGACCCAAGTGCATGGCAAAGGTTTGGAGTCTTATGGGCATGCCTTCTCCCACGAGACATCTGGGCTACTCTGGCCCAGACAGTCTCGGCTTTTGATGACCAGTGGCTGTGGGGTGAAACAGATGGCCAGTGGGAGGGAGGCAGGGGGAGCCGGCTGCCCTCAGGCCGGAGCCAAGGGAGGCCAAGTGGCCCACACAAGCCAGAGCCTGAGACCTTGGCACCAGCTACTCGGAGCTCTCAACCTGAGAGTTAATGATTCATTTGTGGCCAATTTCTGCTGGCCTTTGCCTAGAAATTCTCAAGCCTGCCCCTTCTCTGAGCTCCAGGAGCTCCAAGAATACAGTCTCATTTCTATTTGGCCGAGGGCATCTCACCTCTGTCCAGGGAATGGTTTTTAGAAGTGCAATAGGAGCAATGCAGAATAGCCATTAGGAGGAACTGATTCTGGGCTGCAGGCTGAGGGCTGGGTGGTTTGAGTGTAGTCAAGTTAGAGACCCCTCTCCGACCCTGTGTGCCAGGTGCTCATGAAAGGAACCTAATTTGTGTTCATAGCCGCAGCCCCCCCCGCCCCCCCCCCCAACAATTTGGTTCAGAATAAATGTGAACAGAACTGAGTCTAGTGTAAAATGTTGTAATAATTACAAAGGGAGAATCAGAGCTTGACCCTGAGTGGGACTTGGCTGGGTAGAGACAGCAATGGCATGTGATAGGGCCCTGGAGCATGAAAGTCTAGAGGAGGTTAAGTCATTGTGGTGTGGCTGGAGTTCAGAGCGTGAAAGACTTCTGAAGTATGGACACACTCGCAAGTGAGGGACTCGAAGGATCTGGCAGTGGCCAGTGCTGGCACTGGGATGTCAGGGCTGGTACTTGAGCAGAGATGGGTGTGTTTGATCTGAGTGGCCGGGCCATTGGCCTCGTCTTGTCTTGATTTTGCTGGTCAGCAGACTTTCCTTGACGGCCTTCTCTGTGCCGGCTCAGGTCAAGCTCCGTATGGGGCCAGGCACCTGTGTGGAACCCGGGTTACAGAGAAGGGTCTTGTGTAGCGATCCAGATTTGGGACAACAGGACCCTAGTGGAACTCATGCTGGTGGAGCGAGCACAGTCTATGTGGAGGCAGAAGGAGGCTGATGCCCTTGGACCCACCCAGCTCTGTCACCCCAAGTCCTCAGGTGAATGGAGCAGAGCTATTGGAGTCACCTCAGGAACTCTGAATTCCTGGAGGGTTCTGCGGCCAGACAGCTTGGAGGTACTCCGTACTGTAAGATCAGTGTGGCCTTACAGAGCCTCAGTGTGTGTCTGTCCCTGCACAGACGAGCAGAATGAGGCCAGGAGGGGAAGGTCAAAGGCAGAGCCTGGCTGGCACTCAGGGCCCCGCCCCAATCTTGGCCGATTACACTTGTCACCCCCACTGGCCACCCCTGCAGATCGAAGGACATTTCCCCAAAACTAGGCAAATTAGCCTAGTCTGATCCATCAGGTCACAGTGTCTGCGAGTCTGGGGTAGGGGGCTCCTTTTATGTCTTCACAACTTTGCGAATTTAATGTCTTCTGATCATTTCTTGACAGTCCCAGGCATTGGTGGTAAACAACTGCTCTCCCCAGAACGTCTTCCTGTGACAGTAACTTTCTCTGGCGAGGGTGCTATCAACACTTGGCAGGTCCTCCTCCCGGCTCTTGGCTCCTGCCGGCTGGGGCTCCGTGCGAGTGTTCAAGAATGCAGAGTGGGCAGGGTGTGGTGCTGGGGCAGGGACTGACCAGGCAGAGGGCAGAGACGGGCCTAGCCTCTTTTTTCAAGCAGCAGCCCAGCCTGGCCTGGGAGCCTCAAATGGCCCCTAGTTGTGGATGGTCCCTGAGTGACAAGGCAGGGCAGTGTCGGGTGTCTGCTGGCTTCCACAGCCTGGGTGCCTGGTCTTTGGCACAGCCCAGAATCAGGAGGAAGCCCAGCTCCTGAGGTTAACTCTGCCAGGCCTGCCTGTGGCCGAGAAAGCAGCGGTGTCCTGGCCTTGCAGCATCTACGGTCTGCGTCACACTGGCTTAGGTGTCCTGAGTCAGAGCCAGGAAATGGATCTGCTGGCCAGGGGGTGGTGCGGGGAGGAGGGAAGGTAGTGCTGCTGCCCTGAGCAGCTAGGGTGAACCCCGGCCTCCTATCCACTGACACCTGGGGGTTCCTGATCTTGTGTGTCCCTCCCCTGGCCTGGCCTGCACTTGACCAGACCTGGAGAAGAGGCTGAGGTTACAACCTATCCCACATTCCCCTTGCTGTGCTCAAGCCCCCACTCCACACCGCTAACAGCAGCCATTTAAGATGAACAGGTGGCCGTGCTGGGCTCAGGCACATGCGTAGCTATGCCCTTTGCACTGCTGCGCCTTTGTCCCCTTTTCCTAGAGTGCCCTTTCCAACGTGTCCTCCAGGCACTCTTCTGCTTCTCATCCAAGAATTCACCCGAATGGGTAAACTTTGACATAACCTTTCCAGGCAATCCCTCCTCCAGCCAGGCCTGGCCCCTCTTCTGAGCCACCTTTCGGTAGACCTGGACAGACCTCGGGCTCCTATCACACAGAGTATAAGCATGGTTTCCTGCAAAGGGTTCACCCATTGGCTGGCTCGAGTGCCTGGAGGCTTGTTCTATGCATCCTGCAGGTCTGAAATATAGTACCCTCTCAATAAAAGCAGGCTGAATTTAATGAGGGAGGTTTCTGAGGCACTGTTGGAGTCTCCCTTTGTTAATGGTGCAGTGAGAGGGGAGGGGAGGGAGTTTGCAAGTGGAGAGACTGACCTCCGTGCCCCCTGCCCTGCCCTCTCCACAGCCAGCACTGCCTTGCCCTGCTGGGGTCCGTGCTGGGGGCTGAAGTGGCCCCCGCTCTGCTTCCATCCTGCAATTGCCTCGCTTGCAGGCAGGAGCTGGCTCCCCGGGTTGCCTGAGTGATCACTCTCCAGAAAACACCCCAGTGGAAACTACATGAATGATTGATAAGAGCTGAGAGCTGTTTAATTTTTTCCCCCTGTTTAATGGCTATCAATAATTTAATACGCTCTCTGTATGTTTTTAAGAAATAGCACCCATTTTGCCGTCTCCGGTTTAGCGGGCTAAATGATTTAAGTGTTGGAAATGTGCTCTGAGGATGGAGGCTGAGCAAGTCGGAGAAATCTGGAGGCTGGTGGGGGGTAGGCGGGTTCAGAGCCAACCGCAACATCTTGGCCTGGGTATGTGTGCGCGTGTGTGCGTGTGTGTGTGTGTGCGTGTGTGTGTGTGTGTGTGTGTGTGTGTGAAGGTGGGAGGGAGGGAAGGGGCGGGTAAAAGCCAATGCCTCTCTGCTAAGAGCAAGATAATTGCTTTTCCGGGGCCTCACTGAGCAGCAGCTGAACAGCTGTCAGCCACCCCCCCCTCCAATGCCGAGCTTTTCTAGATGGCTCTGGGGGGCCCAGGAGGACTAGGAAGGAGCTGCTGCTGGTATCTCATGGGCCGAGACTCCCCCCTCGCTTGACACTTTGCCCCTTCTAAAGCTTTTAAATCATTTTTATTTTAATGATGCAGTGAAGCTGCTGGCCCAGCCATGATGTCCAGATGGGGTATGGGTGGTGTGGAGTGGGGGACTCAGCATCACTAATCTCTAGGCCCAGAGGGGCCTGGGAGGTCATCTGGTAGTGCTCCCCCAAACTTTCCAGATGCAAAGGATCACCTGGGAGTACTTGTTAAAAATTTAAATTTCTGGGCTGTATTCCAAACCCACAGGCTTCCATTCTCAGGGGAGAGGCCTGGGAAGCTGTGGGTTTAATGTCGGCCCAGGTGATTCTTATCAGCAGGGGAGTCTGGAAAATACCGAGTCCAGCTCCTTTCTGAAGCTACAGCATCCGCAGCTCCGCATGGCCCCTGCTCACACACCTCCGAGGACAGGGTGCTCACCCGCTGTGAGGCAGCAGACCCATTTGTGGAAGGCTCGCTCCATGCCAGAGTTCCGACATGAGCCTTGGCCTACCTGGCTGTCCTTATGTGCATGGAGTCGCCTCTGCTCCAGGACAGACCACCTCTCCTGGGACGTGCCCTCCCAGCTTCGCCACCCTCTGACTGTCGCTGCCTCTCTTGGCCATGCCACTTCGTTTTGTAGCAAAGAGCACTTGATATCTGAGAAAATGCCCCAGGGATGTCCCAGGCCCGGGAGATCAGAGGTTGTCCTGGGCGTCTGAGGCAGGCGCAGGCAGTGGCTGGTGCTGCGTCCTTCCTGTAGTGGGCAGCGGTGGCCACAGCGTTCTGCTGCTAGCAGGCACCGTCACTGGCACAGCAGAAAAAAGCGCTGGGCCTCAGAACTGCCTTGGCCATAGGGGTTCAGTCCTCCCACAGGAGAGAAAACTGTGACTCATGGGGGATCACAGGCTAAGAGAAATCTCTTCAATGACATTGAGAGAACTGAGACCAGAGGGGGCTCCCCACAGGTCACTTAGGACAGAGCGGAGACCATAAAGATCAGGACAGAAGGCCCATAGAGTGGCACTAGGCAGAGGTCCTGGCATTGGGGTTCAGCTGAGCCCTGACCTTGGTCACCCACCGGGTCGGGGGAGATTCTGCCTTCTCGCCCTCCGGGCACTGATGGAGAACAATCAGTGGACGGGTCTTAGCAGCGCCGCCGCACTCATCTGGCAATCCTCTCCCTTCGCTCCTCCAGCAGTGCGCAGTATTACGGCAGAGCGCATGGCATTGCACGGCTTTATTCTAATAGACAGTTATGAGGGAGGGGTGGTATACATTTCTCGGCTGTCATCATCCACTGCAAAATGGGGAACTCCCTGTAAGTTCCTCCAATTCCTTAGACTCTTTGTGCCCCCAGATTCAGCCCCCTTTGGTCTGTGTGGGAGAAACCTGGGCCCTCGGAGGAGCATTGCTCCATCTGGTCCTGGCTGATGACCTGCCATGTGACCCCCAGTCTCTCAGGTCCTCCACCCGCTGCGGCCTGCTCTGATGGTCCCAGTTCGTCTGTGAGTGTCAAAGGGGGGAGAGGAAAAGGAGTGCCACCTAACTGCAGTGGGGACTCTGCTTGGAGAGCCCTGAGAACTATGGAAACAGAAAAAAAAGACTCCAGAGAGAGAGATTTCTGTGACCGTGGACACCTGAGCGAGCCCTGGAGTGTCAGGGAAGGCTCCCAGGAAGAGGTGCCACCTGACTGCAGGCTTGACACGTGGTAGCAGGGTGCAGAGATGTGAGGTGGTGCTGTGTGTGTGCAGAGGTGAGTGGGAGAGGTCAGGAGGGCAGAGGGGTAGGTAGGCCAGGGTGGGGCGAACCCGCTACACCTAGGCAGAAAGCCATAGAAGGATTTGTTTGTTTTTAGCAGAAATATTACATCTCTGTAGAAAAGTCCATATAGCTTGATGAATTGTCTCAAAGTGGACATGCTTGTATAACCACAATGCAGTTCAAGAGACAGAACATTCTAGACACCCTAGAAGTCCCCTGCGGCTTCCAGTCACTGCTCCCCCGCCAAGGATAATAACTATGTTGACTTTTAGCAACCTGCTATGGGTTATCTGTCGTTGCCCCACAAACCGCCCGAAAACTTAGTGCTTTAGAACCGCCACTATTTAATAGATCTCACAGTTCTGTGGTTCAGCTGGGCATCCCCCCCGCCCCGATTTCCTTTGGTCTCACATGGCGTCAGTTCCCAGGTGGGCTGTCTGGGCTGAAAGGTCAGAGATGTTGTCAGTCACATCTGGCCGTGGTGATGGCCGGGCAGCCTCCGAGTACTGTATCCTAATAAGATAGCCCGGCTTCTTTCCCTGGCCCGGCAGGGTTCTGAGGCCAAAACTATAGGACTTCCTCCTCCTCCTCCTTCTCCTCCTCCTCCGCCTCCTCCCCTTCCTCTTCCTCTTCTTCTTCTTTTTTTTTTTTTTTTTTCTAGAGAGGTGTTTGCTATAGGGTGCGTGTACTTGCCCGAAAGACAGAGAGAGACAGACAGACAGAAAGCGAGAAATCACCCCCCAGAAATCACCACCGCAATCCCTTCTTCTCCATTCTCCTCTCGGGATCTTGGGCATGCATGCACACGCGCCGGCGTGAGTTTAAGCCACTGGGTCCAGGACTTGAACCGCGGTCAACTACATGGGAGTTTAGCGACATAGCTGTTACTCCAACTGCTGGTCCCACTACAGGACTTCTTAAGGCCTAATTTCTATGATTCCCAAAGTGTCACTTTCACTGAATCCTCTTGATCAAAGCAAATCTCAAGGCCAGACAGACTCAGGGAAATCTAGAGAACAGATTCTTCCTCTTGATAGGAGGAGCCGCAGAGAACCCGTGGTCATATTTCGTCTACTTTAAGAATGGAGTAGTTATGCCTGTTCTTGTCCTTAATATAAATGGATCTCTTAAGTGCATTCTCTATTGTGTCTGGCCTTTTGAGTCAACATGATGTGGAAGATTTTTCTGTGGAGTTGGATGTAGTTGCAGATCATTCATTCTCATTGTTGCATGGTAATTCACTGTATGTATACACCAATTTATCCATTTTACGGTTGATGGCCACTGGGAAGTTTTCACTTTTTGGCTATTGTGAATAGCTCTGCTGTGACCATTCTAGTACATGTGCTATTCCACATTTCTGTGGAAGTGGAGATGCTGGGCCACAGGCGAGGCCACAGGCGACATACTTCCAAACTGTTCTCCATGATGAGATGCGGGTACCCCACCCACAATGTTAGGGGGACTCACAGGGAGTTTTAGAGAGGCCGTCCTGGTGGAGATGGGCTGCAGGGGTGTCTCTGACCCTAGGAAGCTGTGGAAACACTGCAAGGAGCTCCCTGAATATCCTCTCTGCCTATCCAAGCATCAGGCCTCCAGGCTGGGGAAAGCAGGGCCATCAGACCAGCTGGCTCTGTTGCTGGTGTGGTCTGTCTGCTGTACTTTCTTCAACCCCCGGGACCCCTGGTTGCTTTCTCTCCTTTACCAAGAGCCTTCCTCCCACAACCTGCCCCAGTGGTCAAGGCAGCCAAGTGCCTGTGATGCAGGAGCTGGGGGAAGACTACCACGGCACCCTCCATCCTTGACAGCCCCAGGCAACCCAGCCCATGAGAATTCAGTGTACATCTGACCTTGTGTGGAACCACGAGAGGGCTCCTTCCGCTTCAGGGCCTTGGTTTCCTCATTTGTAAAGTGGCAGAGAAGAGTATCTGCCACACCAAGGCCGTTCCTGCTCACCAACCTGACTGCCGTATTTCAGGGCATGTGGCAGTTGGTCCATTGGTACAGTTTGTTTACTAAGCACCATCGCACCATTCCTCATTCACTCACTCATCCATCCATCCATCCATCCATCCATCCATCCAACCAGAGTCTCTTCATGCCCTTGCTAATCAGTTCAGAGGACAGAGAGATACACTAGGACCTCCTTCCTGAGGCTCAGGAGTCTTCCCAGAGAGGGAGATGGGCCTATAGAAAACTGGGCCCATAGTGTTCATGGAGATGAACCAAGACGGAGGGGCAGGGCTCCACAGCAGCACTTGAGCTGAGTCTCTAAAGCCAGTGGGACCGTGAAAGAGAAGTGGGGAAGAGAGCTGCACAGGGTGCCAGCATGTGCTGAGCCGGAGCTGGGAGGCTGGGCTGACTGGAGTACAGAGGGGGACGTGCCAGCGTGGCTACTGCTGTGGTCTGTGGTTGTGGTGGCCGCTGCCTCTGGTTCTGGGACCCCAGGTGTGACCTTCAGGTGCTGTGTCTTTACTGGAGCAAGGGGAGCATCCCGTTTCTAGGTCAGCTCTCCCTCCAAGAGAGGCCAGAGGAGTCTGGGCAGCAGGACCTAGAGGTGGGTGAAGAGATGGGGTTGCCTGCAGGCCCAGAGCTCACTGTCCCCTCTCCTCTTTTCTGTAGGACTCACGGCAACTGTGCTTGGATCTGGTAGGGCTGCCGGGGTTGCCGCTTCCTCCCCCGCAGCAGCCAGCTCTTCCTGACCTCCCGGCAGCCTCAAGTCCGTTGGCAGAGGCCTTAGCAGGTAAGTGGATGGGCCGCCCGCTGTGCTGTGCAGACCTGGTGCTGCGCTGGTGCAGGACAGAAGCTGGGAGCGCAGCCACCCACAGCCACTGGTGCTGTTTCCGGTCCCAGAGAGCCAGGGAGGGAAGGGACTCACTTCTTGGTTTTCACTTCTTCATTGGCTTTCTCCTCTCAGAGGAAGCCATACAGTGGGGGGACAGGGGTGCCCCAGCCTGGGACTTGGCCATTTAATGTCCTTCTGTTGCCATCTCCCAGTGTAGCCCTGGGTAGTCCTGTCCCTCCACTGCTGGGGACCTCGGCTTCTAATTGTATGCGGGAGTCACGGGTGATGATACGCTCTGATACCGCCAGCACTGGTGTGCTCTGGGTGCTCTCAGAGTCCTGAAGAGTTGCTAACTTTCGCCCTCACATCTTGCGAGGCAGTTGTTGTAATCATCACCATTTACATGTGAGAACACTGCGGCTCCTGGCTGAGAAGTAACTTGCCCAAGGTCACATACCTGACTGAGCCTGGGGTTCAAGTCCAGGTCTGTGTGGCTCCCGTGTGCCAATCTGCTGGCTTCATCTTGGGGTATATATCAGTGCAATTATGGGTGACCTTATATGTACTGGGCCCTATCCCATCACAAAGCAAAGGGAAGGGGTATTTAAAGGTGACAACAGTGGCTGCTGGTTGGTCCAGGATCATGATTCATTTATGGATATGATATGGCATGACCCAGGCCTGGATTCCAGAGTCCCTCTGAGGTGGCAACAGGACCCCCTCTAGAAGAGGAGTATATTGTCTGGATTAGACTTCTGTCCCCCAAGTTTGGTTTCTCAAGCTGTATTAAGTACTTGCTGTATGCCAGGGCCTAAACCAGGTGCAGGGAAAGGGGCCTGTCTCATTCTCTGCTCCCCTAGAAGCAGGGAGCAAATGGCAAGCCTTGCTACAGCAGGGTGCTAGGGTTCAGCAATTAGAGGGGAGGATTGGGTTAAGTACCCCAAAAGTGAGTAATGGCATCGGGATGTGAAGGGAGTTGGCAAGGGGTTTTGGAAAGTGCCACGGATGCCAGGCTGGGGAATTGGATCCGAATGGTAGTGGGGAGCCACTGAGGGTTCTGAGTCTGGCAGTGCTGTTGAAGGTGTGCTTTAGCCAGATCCCTGTGGCTGCATTGGAAAGTCCCCAGCTGGAAGCAAGAAGACTAGTGGGCTGTCCCAAGGGCCCAGTGAGTGGTCAGAGAGCTTCAGCTAGGGCTGGGGTGAGAACCACGAAGGACCAGGGACCGAGGAGGGGAAGTTGGCAGGGTTTGTCACTGACTTACGGTGGGGCTGCCACAACGTGGGGCAGGGCCTGATGCTGGAATTCTCAGGGGGCATGGGAAGTCTGGATCCAGGAAGGTTTCCTGGAGGAGGTGGAACAGGTTGTGGTCTAGTGTTTCTAAGAGGGGTGAGATGTCCATGATGGAGACAATTGAGTGGTACTACAGTTAGCAGGAGCCTAATGTCTTGTTTAGAGCATAGATACACATGTACGCATCCTCACGTGTGCACCTAGAGGCCTCTCTCGGCCCACAGTCATATTGCGCACGCACACATGGATGCTTGTGCACACAGGGCTGTGTGGTGCACGTAACTGTGTGCTTGCAAAAATGCACATGTGTGCTAAGGACATGAAGATGTGCAGGCACACATGGATGTGAATGATCATGTGTGCAGATAACATACGCAGACGTGAAATGCATGTTACCTCACGTCCAGGTACACATAGGCATCACTCATGCCTGCCACGTGTGTGCACAGAGATATACCTGCACTCATGTATGCTCATAGATACACATGCAAACTTGTGTGTCTGCACCATCCACAGAGTCACAGGCATGGGCTCTCAGGAGCACAGGGCATCTGCACACACGAGGAGGGATGCACTTCAAGGAGGGGGGCCAGCTCAGGATCGATGGCTTCTCACCTGCAAAAGCTTCCAGCAGCTTTCAGGAGCACTGGGCAGCTCTGGACTGAGCTCTAGGCCATAGCTCTGTGTGTGTGTTGGCAAAGGTGGGCCAAGACCACAGCCCGGTGATCTCAGAAACCTTCTTGAGAACCCCATTCAAGCTGGAAGGGCTCTGCTGGGAAAGAGGGAGGCAAGTTTTTTTTTTTTTGGGGGGGGGGGGTGTTTTATTGCTATAGGACACGTGAGCTCGCCAGACAGACAGAGAGAGACAGAAAGTGAGAAATCACCGCCCTGGTGGGATGGCCATGCTGCAATCCCTTCTCCTCCATTCTCCTCTTGGGATCTTGGCACGCACGCACACGCGCCCCGTGTGACTTTTAAGCCACTGGGTCCAGGACTTGAATTGCAGTTGACTACATGGGAGTCCAGCGACACAGCCATTACACTAACTGTTGGGAAAGAGGGAGGCAAGTCTTAAATTTGGGAGTGCAGCATGATCAACGAGCATCCGGTTCTGGCCCTGCCATTTCCTGGCTTTGTGGCCCACTCTCTGAGCTTCAGTCTCCTCATCTGCAACGTGGGCCTTAAATGACCTATCCCTGAAGGGAGATGGCTGGAGAAAAAGCGTAGACTCTGGCATCTAATGGCCTGAATCTGAAGTCCAGCTCCAACACTCACAGCTGGTGTCCTTGAGAACCTCACTCAGCCTTGCTGTGCCTGTTTCCTCATCTAGAAATGGTTCAGGAAGGCCTCCCTCTTGAGTTTTTTGGGGGGATTTAGAGAGCTTATGCAGGTGATGTAACAGTCCCCTGATGGGAACTCTAACGTGGTTAGTGCACCAAAGCTGAATGCCATACACCCGAACTCCCCAGGACTCAACAGTGGAAGTGCAGATGCAGGAATGACACAGACCCCACCACCTTGGAGAAGGCAGATGGAATCCCTTGTTATGCCCATGGTTCACAGAGCACACGGGCCCCAGGAAACTGGGATGGAGTCATCAGGGGATGAAGAATAGGGACAGGGCCCCGTAAACATCTCCTGGCAATGCCCACGGCACCCCCACTCCACCCATAACCAGTTCCTTCCTCTGAGAAGCCCTGCAGAGTGCCAGAAATTGTTCTTTGCCATCTGCATTGGTAAAATCGAATCCCCACGACTATCCTATGGGAAGTGGATGGTGATTCCTGTTTCTATAGTAGGAAGCCAAAGCCCAAGAGAGGGCAAGGGCTTACCAGTGGTCAGTCCGTGCAGCAGCACTAACAGCATGGAGTGCTGTGTAGCATCGGGGTTCATGGTGGGCAGCAGATGGAGCTGAGTGGGGGGCTGACCTCAGGTTTGTGGGCACACAGGAGCTTTCCTCTGGGAGAGGCGTGGTTGCATGGCCATTCAGAGAAGGTGCAGGGGGAGAGTGAGGTTGGGGTTGGGCTGGATTTGGGTTTCACAGTAGGCCATCCCAAACAGCTGTTGCACAGAGCTGTGGACACCATCTGGGGTGAAGGCCACACTTACTCCTGGGCTGTGGCTTCATGCTGCCAGCACGTGCCCCTTCGGTTGTCAGTCAGCAGACTATCAGGGTTACAGGGGCGGGTTTGGGACTGGCTGCAAAGACCTTGGTGACCCAATCCAGCACACAGCGAGCCTGGCCATGGCCCAGTCATGGTCGCCCAGAGCTTGGATTCCAGGGTCTGCCTTTGGCATGCCTGTCAGTCTTTAGCACCAGCTGAGAATGTACCCCTCTCCCCCTGCCTGGAATTTTTGCCTACAGCCCAGGCCTATCCACCCCCAGCCTCCGCAGCCTGCTCTGACCCTGTAACCCCTGCTTCAGCCTGGAGCTGGAAATAGCCTGCTCATTCCTACCCGAGGTGGAGTGACCCTGTGGGTCAGCAGGGTGGGGCTGCTGTCCTGGTAGGCCCTCTCCACAGTACTTTGGTTCAAGCCTCAGTCTTACCATAGATGTGCTGTGTGACCGTAGACAAGTTACTGCCTCTCTGAGCAGCTGTTCTTTGGTCTGTAAAACCACGGAGAGTTGGGATGGGTCAGGGTCACACACTGCAGTCTTCAAGGGTGTCGACAACTCAATGAAGCTGAGATTATCCCATTGTGCACGTGAGGAAACTCGAAGCACAGAGAGGCCGAGAAACACACCCAGGGTCACAGAGCTGTCAGTAGACCTGGGATTTGGCCTAGTTTTATAGTTTTATCTGATGCCATAATACATGTCCTCCCTGCAACATCAAAATGCCTCCTAGAGGTCCTTATCTGCTTGCTAGACAATCCACTCACTCCGTCAGCCCCAGGCGAGTCAAACACATCCTTGGCTACAATGCTGTGCTAGGTATTGGCATGCAGAAGTGACTGGTTTGAGGAGCTGGGTGAGCATAGCCCTGGGCCTGGCCAGATGATTACGGAGCCCACAGTGCAGAGTCGCTAGTAGGTGGCCAGCAAGGGTGAGGCAGGTGAAGGCTATGAGAGATGCAAGGAGCAACTCTTGCCTGATGCTGGAGGTGGCAGCCAGGGAAGACTGCCTGGAGAAGGGGGTAGGTGAGCTGGATCCTTACACAGAGTGGAGAAGCAAGGACTTCTTGGGCTGCACAATGGTGGGCGGGTGAGGGTAGTCCAGCTGGAGGGGAAGAGCCCTTCAGCTACAGCTGAAAACAGCAGCGGAAGCAGCTCTGAGGACCTTGAAGGCTGGGCCACAGAGCTTGGCCTTGATCTACAGGGAGCCAAAAGGGACCGAGGAGCAGTGGCATCTCCTGGTGAAAGCCACGAGGGCTGGGCTCACTGTGTCTACCTGAGCCTCAGCTCTCCCAGAGACAGTGGCAGCAGGAAGAGCAGGGCTGGGCTTGTCTGCTCCAGCTGGCTGGACCGTGTAGTACCACGGCCCTCTTCAGCAGTGCGGACTGCTCCTGGGCAGGGGCTGGAGCTCTTTAGGAGGAAGGAAGAACCAATTTCCCCAGATGTTCCAAGCTGCAGCTGCCCGGGGTAGAGCCAGGTGCCTTTATCTGCTGCCACCATCAGCCTCCCACACCCCCTCCCCTGGGCCTGACCTTGGTGCAGGAGCTGGGAGTGGGTGTTGCTTAGTCACACTGGGATGAGAGAGGCCTCAAGACTAGTCCGGGGATGTACAGCATTATCATGGTGGGCCCAGGAGGCCAGCAGCTCAGCCAGGGGCCAGCCTTCCCAAGGGGCGTGGGTCTGGTCCCTCCTCCAGAGTCCTAGGGCACCTCACTGGTTGTGTGTGCTCACCTGCACAGGTGTGCGGGGCCGTAGAGGTGTGGGTATCACTCACCACGGGACTTCTCCCCTCTGCCGAGGTGTGCTCACAGGCTCTCCCTGGTCCATGGGCCACACACCCAAGTCATACACTTGGGGCAGAGGACAGTCTTGCCTGTGCCCCATGTCATTGGGGACCTAGCAGTGAGGGAGCAGACACTGGGTGAAGCAGCAGGATGGGGTCCTCAGGAATCATAGCAAGCCTGCAGCCTCTCACGGGGGCAGGGATGGCCTTTCACAGCCGTTGGCCCACCCCCACGTGGCACAGAGATAGGAAGGCACGCCCCAGTGTGAGGCTTCATTCCTTCAGCAGAGCTCAGTGTGAGACCGCAGCAGTGGTAGGTGCTCTGTGTCTGCAGAAAGGTGGGAGCAAGCCAAGTGGCCAGGGTGCAGCGGGACCGGTGTCAGGAGCTTCTGTGGGTCTGTGGAGATTCATGCAAAACTGGGATTGAGAGCCACACAGGACACCTTCTGATCTGGCCCCAGGAAGCCTTGTTTGCATACCACTCCCTGTAATCACCTCCTCCTGCAGAGGCCCACTGCCAACGGGGCTTCTCCTCCCATGTACCCAGATAGCTCCAGTGAGATCAGGGACCGGGATTGCAGGCCCAGGGGTCAGGGCCTGCTCTGGTGCCTGATGCCTGGGAGGTTTTGGACTCAAGGCAAGGATCTAGGGGCTCTGAGGGACTCAGGGATCAGAGAGGGCTTCCTGGAGGAGGTGGAACTCCAGGTAGGAGGTGGAGCTCTAGGAGGACACTGAAGAATGACTGAACTGATAATATTCCAAGCACAGGAAACAGCTGGGCCAAGGCCCAGGGCAGTGCACTGGAGACAGATCAGTGAGGCTGTGTGGAGGGCGCCGACTGGGCAGTGAAAGAAAGGAGGTTGGGGTTGCCCTCTGGAGGCCGGATGGCAGAAGAAGGAAGCTTGTATTATATTTTGCTTCTAACTTGCTAGATGTTCGTGAACAGATCATTGCTCCACCTCTGTGCCTCAGTTTCTCTTAGGCCTCCTGTGGGCTTCGGGCACCTGGGAGCCACAGCAGGGCAGGACTTCCCAAAAGGGTCTGCCTTTGGGGAAGTGTGAGCTGGTCCTGGGGTTCTAGACGAAGAGAAGGATGAAGTAGTAGGCTCTGGGATTTCTTTTTTTTTTTTTTTTTAGAGGTTATTTTGCTATAGGGCGTGTGTGCTCGCCAGACAAAGAGAGACAGAAAGCGAGAAATCACCCCCCAGGGGGGATGGCCACGCCACAATCCCTTCTCCATTCTCCTCTCGGGTTCTTGGGCACGCACGCACGCACACGCACCCGGTGCGAGTTTTAAGCCACCGGGTCCAGGACTTGAACCGCGGTCGACTACGTGGGAGTCCAACGACATAGCCATTACACTAACTGCTGGTCCAGGCTCTGGGATTTCTCTCTGGCTGCGGAGGGTTGAGCTAAGACTCTGGGGTCATCAGCCTGAATCTGTTGGGAGAGGAAGGAGATAGGCCCCTGGAACAGACTTATAGCTGGGCTAGGGATGGCTCCCAGGGTGGACCTCCAGAGCTGAGCATTTGGGGTGGTCCAAGAGATGGGCTTCCCCCGTCCTCCCTGAGACCTTCTTCCTCCTGCTGGAAGTGGGTGGGGGGAGGGTCCTCCCCACAGCTGTGGTGGCTCAGATCCTGACGCAGGCCACAGTCTACTACAGGTGCTGTGAATGCCTGGTGCCCTCACTGGGTGTGGCCCCTCCCATAGCCTGGGCCGAGTCCAGCGTGTGTTTGCTGAGCCTCTGCTGACCTACAGTGGCCTCGTCCTCACCTCTCCTATCAGCAGAGTGGCCGCCACAGGCTCCTTGGGCTCCGAGTACCTGGGATTGCGTAAATGCCCCCAGCAGTTTGCACAGCGGCCAGCTCAGGCCTTGTCAGCTGAGGGCTGGCCCAGGTTTCTGCTTGGGAAGCCTAGAATGATTTTCTGGAATAATGCAGCAGGCGTCCCACAGCAAGAGGTGACGAACCTCCTTCATGATCCCTAATTTATGTCACCCTTGTAATATTAGGTGGGCCTAGGAGGGCCCCATTTTCCAGAGGACTTGACTCATATCAGAAGAGAAGGCACGAGACTTGGCCAGGGCCACATGGCCAAGCCAGGACTCGAACTTCTGGTTAAGGCCCTTTTGAACTGAGCCAGTATTTCCTGTTGAGGGCTGTCAGGCAGGTGGGTCGGGGACAAGGCCACTATCTTCCATCCTTGGCTCCAGCTGCTGTAATTGAGTGGGCTCACCAGTGGTGCTGACATTTACCTGGTGGGGCCTCCTTCCTCTTGCCTGGAGATGCTAAAAATAACCAGGCCCAGCTTCCCAGGGCCCCATCCCAGCCAGCGCCTGCCTCAGCGACCTTTCTCCTGGGTGCTGGGAGCTAATTGCTTTGTGAGCATGCAGTGCTTGTGCAGAGGACTTCCTGGGGGCTGGGGCAGGAGTAGCATTGTGTGCTCAGCTTCTGAGTCCCAAGAGGGGTCTGGGCAAGGCCTGCGTGCCCGCCAGGCATCGGGGCAACAGGCCCCTTGCTGAACCCCAGCCTCCCTTTCCCACTTCTCCCTGGGTGCAGCACTTTTCTGGCTGGCCTCCCTGTCCCTGTGCTTGGGCCTCTTCTGTGAGCTGCCAAGTTTTCTCCTGGGCCACCTGGGCTCTAAGATACCATGCTCTGCATCTCCCCTCTTGTGCTTGGCTCCTGTCTGCCCAACCCTGACACCCTGCCCTCGGGTTGCTTGTTCATCCTGTCTCACTAGCAAGAGGAGGCCAGGCTCTGGAGCTGGGTGTATTTAAATCTGTTTTTTTACGTAGAAAGACACGTCACGATTTTCCCAATGACACAATACTACTTGCTCAGCCTGTGTGTTCTCATCTCTGACATGGGCACGGGTATCTGACCTGGTGGTGCTGGTGTAAGAGTGAATTGAGGCGACATTCAGAGAGTGCCCAACCAAGAGCTGGCCCCTCCTGGGATCGGCAGGAGGCCCGTTCCTCTCAGGACTTTCTTTTTTCTTGCCGTGGAAATTGACTCTAGAAGCCTAATAAAATAGATGGATGTGTCTGGACCTGAAGGGGGAGATCTTGGAGACCCGGGCTGGATCTTGAGGTACTAGGGACTGGTTCCCCCAAAAGAGGGGATTCTTGCCCATCCCCTCAGAGTGGCCTGCCATGCCAGCTCAGCCTGTGTGTGTGTGTCCAGTTCTCGCTCTAGGTCAGAGTGACCAGAATTGTGTTGACATTGGCCTGCATTCCCTGGCTTTGGGGTCAGCTCAAGAAATAGAAGTAGTTTTCTGGGCCCTAGACTTGCTATTGGGTCGTCAGAAAAGTCATGACTTATTTTTCTATGTTTACCTATGCAAAAATGCATGACTTTTCCGACGGCCCAATCGCTGGGAGAGAAAGGCAAGTGACTTAGCCCATTAGGCCTTGGTTTCCTCATCTGAAAGTGGACGTGATAATGGCCTCTGTCCCATAAGAATTCTAAGTATTAAAATAGCAGCATGTGGGGACCAGCAGATAGCATAGTGGTAAAGTTGCTAGCCTACCATGTAGTTGACCGCAGTTCAAGTCCTGGACCTAGTGGCTTAAAACTCGCACGGGGTGTGTGTGTGCCCAAAATCCCAAGAGGAGAATGGAGGAGGAGGGATTGTGGTGTGGCCATCGCCCTTGGAGGGTGATTTCTCACTCTCTACTCTCTGGCAAGTGCATGTTCCAATAGGGAAAATCACTCTGAAAAAAAATTAGCAACACATGTACAGCACTGCAGATGAGTGTCCGGCACGAGGTCAGCGCTTGGTACGTGTTAGCTGGTACTTGTAGTAGTGAGACTAGTCGTAGCAGTTAGTGGTAATAATAGCGACCACCTGCCGTTTGTTGGATGGTTAGTATCAGATGCCTTGTCAGATGCTTAGCACTTTAATACACTCTATAACTCATCCCTCTGACAGCCACCCATGAGGTGGTACAAGGGGACTTCAGAAAGTTCCTGAAAAAGGTGTATTATCAAAAAGGTATGCATGGATTTCAATTTCTTTTTCTTGTACCAAAACAAGCGCATACTTTAGTTCTTTTTTTTTTTCTTGAATGCTTTGAGGTCTCTGTAAGCTCTGTGTTTCAGATGAAGAAATAGGTATAGAGAGGTCACATGCAGTTTTTTGTTTGTTTGTTTGTTTGTTTGTTTGTTTTTAGAGGTTTTTGCTATAGGGCGCATATGCTCGCCAGTAAGACAGAGAGAGACAGAGAGACAGAAAATGAGAAATCAATCCCTTGGGGGATGGCCACACCACAATCCCTTCTCCTCCATTCTCTCCTCAAGATCTCAGGCACGCATGCACACGCATCTGGCGTGAGTTTAAACCACCGGGTCCGGGACTCAAACTGCAGTCAACTACATGGGAGTTCAGTAATATAACCATTACGCCAACTGCTGGTCCCATCACATACAGTTTGACAGTGGTAAAACTGAAACCAGAATTTAGAATCAGCCCCACTAGGGTGACCAAACTATGCTGGAATCATCTTGGTCTTAACATGAAAAGTTCTGCATCTCATGGCTTGCCCTGTGGCCTTGTGGTTAAGGGAACCAGATCCCACATGGCTGACCAGTTTGAATTCCAACCTAGCAGCTGGAAAAACACACAGGGCATGTGTGTGTGTACCCTAAATCACAACTCTGTGGCTAAATGAAGGGTTGCTGGTGTGGCCATAACCCATGAAGGGAAGATGCGTTCTCCTTATCCTTCCCTCTCTGTCTCCCCCACAACCACCTCTCTCACCCACCCTGGCTAGCACATACACCTTCCAGCAACTAAGAAAAAAGAATGTTCTGCATCCCAGAAACCTCTTCCTTCTAGGCAAATGAAGGTGGTTGACCATACTAGCCATCTGAGTCCCCTGGCCCAACCTCTGTCTACTGGACCCCGCCTGGGCTCTGGGGTAGGCACAGCCCCTCCATAGATCCCCAGTCCCACCCGGATCACCCTTGCCCACCCCCAGGCCTGGCTACAGTCTCTGCTTCCAGCTTCCTCTTCTCCTTTCCTTCTGCTGGCAGGAGGGGTATGGGTCTTGCCTGGTGGACTCTGCCCAGGGCTAAGCCTGCAGTTGACCAAGGGACCTAGGCTACCCTTCACCAGGCCTCAGTCTCCTCATTGGCACCGAGGATTTTGGCACTTGGCTTCCTGTTCTCAGAAACACTGGAGACCTCTTTGTTAAAGATGGGAAAGAGGAGAGAGCCCCCACTCCTGGCCCCAGCCCGTCAGTCAGAGAGATTGCACTGGCCCTTCCGGTGTGTGAGATGGAGTGGGCTGACAAAGGGAAAGGTCAGCAGGGGGACAGCGCAGAGTTGGTGGCAGCCTGCAGGCCGAAGTGTCCTCCCCCAGGTCAGGGCTTCCTGGGGGAGGGGCCCAGCGCTCCCTGGAGTTCTGGTCAATGCATATTGATGCAGGCAGCTGCTGTTTCAGCGAAGCTGGGTAGCCAGGCCTTCAGAGGGTTGGGGACAGACGCCTGGGTGTCCTTGACACCTTCCTCTCCTTTGCCCCCATATGAAGGCCCAGCCTCTTCCGGGACGCGGGGCCATGCCACCCAGGTGCACCGAGTACTCTGTGCCCATTTCAGATTCCCCTTTGAACTGTCGCTGTGAAATTGCCCAATGCAGGTCATGGCCCAGCTTTTGGAAGGCAGGAGTCCTCTGTCTTCCGAGCTCACACTAAGGCTAAGCCCCGATGGCAGGAGAATGGTGCACTGGTTAGGGCCAGGCTCTGGAGTTGAAAATGTTGGGGTCTGACCCCAGCTCTACCACTTCCTGGCTGTGTGACCTTGGACAGTCACTTAATGTCTCTGAGCCTTGGTGCTCTCATTTGCGAAATGTGGATAACAGCCCGTCCTTCACAGGATGTCAGGACAATGAAATGATGCATATAAAGTGTTTCCAGGGTCCTGGGACATTTTAAGGATCAGTAAAGTCAGTTTCCGTCAATCATCAGGATCGTTGTCATTATCAGGGTAGGCTGTTCCATTTCCATGAGATGAGGGCCACCTTCCAAAGGAGCTCTTCTCTGTTCTTTGAAGGGACCTCCCAGCTCTGCCCCCCCCCCCCCCACTGCCCCTTCTTTGTCCTTTGTCCTACCCTAGCAGTCCCCTTCCACATCTAAGACCACAGGAAGCCCAGCCCCCACCCTCCAGCCTTAGGTGCTCCGCCCCCATGGAATGCCATCTTGCTGGGCTGCAGTTTATTCCTGTCCCCCCTCCCCAGCCCTGCACAGGTGCCTGGGCCATGGTGGATGCTTGGGTTGAACTGATACTCACCAAGCCAAGTCTCCTCTGAGAACAACACAGCGGTGACTGGCTGGGCCTCTGGGCTACCCCCATCCCCTCCCTGCCCCGGTGGCAGCACAAGCCCCTCTGGCCTCCTCAGCCTTTCGGAGGGCCTCAGAGAAGCAGAGCCCGTGCTGGGATTCTGCAGCCTTCCTGGAAGGTTTCTGGGGCTGGTTCATCTCCCATGTCTGAGCTGTCGCTCTGTGTTTTGTTTGCTTGGGTCCTTTCCCCACCCCCATGGTTCTCTGTGAAATTGTGTTATTATATTTAAACAAATCAATTCCATTGCAGAGTTTTTCCTGTCCTAATGATGAGTTTGCTGCACAAATGCCATTGATTTCTCACAGCCCTGAAAACCAGTTGATGAATAGCACAGGGCTTGTCTTTGGAGAGGCACTTAGTGCAGCTCAGCACGGCCCCCTCGCTTCCCCCCTGCCCTGCCCTGCCCTGCCCTGCCCCGCCATTCACCACCCCACCCCACCCCCACCCTACACTCAGCCCCTGCCTGCAGTTGGGGCTGAGGTCTGCTAGGGGGAGACCCTCAGCGCCTGCCATGGGTAGCATTATCATCCCATGGGCCCGGCCCCTTTTCTGGTGAAACAATCATAGTGGAGATTTTTATTGATTTTGGCCCAAGGCGGGAGCACAACTTACAGAGCAGAGAAGTGGTGCGGTGTGATCTTGTCTTCCTTTACAAGTTCAGAGCACGCTCCCGAGAGCGAGGGCAGGTCGCAGCTCTGGCACTACTGCTCCACCTTGCCGGCTGCTGGTGCAGTCATTTGAGCACTGCCTTTCTAAAGGCAGGGTCAGGAGGTTTGAGAACTGTCCACGCTGGGGAAGGTGGCCCTTCCCTTTGTGAAAACCTTCAGAACTGCAGTGTTCAAAGTCACAGCTAAACCTCTACCCAGGGCTTTGGCTCTCAAATCCCTCCATGTGCAAGGGACTCCCTAAGCTTGCCCATTCCCCCAGGGCGTGGGTAGCAGGTGTCACTACGCCCAATCTAGAGCTTTGCATACCGAGTCACTGGGGCAGGGACAGGCTGCTGGTCGCCCATGGCTAAGATGCTCCAGCGCAAGTGTGGTGGTGGTGCCCAGCCCTCCTGCAAGGGTCATGACAGGGAAGATCCTGACCGCCAGCCTTTTTGCCTTCGCTTTGCCTGCGTGGGCTTTCTCTTCCTGAGCCCAGGTCACAGGCTGTGAGCTGGCAAGGCCTAGCTGGTAATCATGCAGGGGTCTCGAGTCTGCTGTATGCAGCATGTCACACAAACGTAGGAACTGGGCTGGGATGAGGCAGAAGGGAATAGTGGAGACTGTGGCTAGACTGTGGCTAGAATTGCTTAAATTCCTCAAAGTTTTGATAATCCATGTCCATAAAATGATACAGGATCGGGCTCTGGGCAGAATTTGCACCCACCCCACCCCCGTTTTAGTTCCAGCTTTTGTTTTGGAGACAAGAATGTGAGGCTCAGAGTGGGGAATGTTGCTTCAAGGTCATGTGTAAGGCAGTGGTGAAGCTGGGGTTAGAGTCAGGCAGTGCTGTCTCCCCTCGCCCAGGCTTGGTGAGGCCTCCCCGGCAATCAGGTCGGGGTGGGGGGCAGAAAACAGGACTCAGTTCTAGGGAAGGCAGGCCCTTTGCTCAGGAGACCCAAGAATGGCCAGGGTGCTTCCCTCTCAGTGCAGCCGCCCTCCTCCTCCCCTGCAGACTCCTGCCCTGTAATCAGGTTAGCCTCCTGCTCCCTGCTCCCCACTGAGCTAGGCCAGCTGCCTCTCATGGCCTGTCGACCTGGCCCTCTCACTGGCTCTGGGGGGAGGAAGGGACGCCAAGAAAAGAACTGTGAGTGGGAAGGGGCTGCCCTGCTCCCTCAGTTCAGACCTCCCCTTAGCCTGGCATTCAAGACCTTGCTTCTCTCCAGCCTCCATGCCCCTGGTGCGCCCTTCCTGCAGCCACACAGTGCCATGTCCACCTCCCTGCCTTGTCACATGCAGATCCTCTTGCTACTTTTCACCTTCTCAGAAAACCCCTATGCATCCTGGGAACCAGCAGTTAGCGTAATGGCTATGTCGCTGGACTCCCACGTAGGCGACCGCAGTTCGCATTCAGGACCAGGTGGCTTAAAACTCACGCCGGGCGTGTGTGCGTGCGTGCCCAAGATCCCGAGAGGAGAATGGAGGAGAAGGGATTGCGGCGTGACCATCCCCCCCCGGGGGGTGATTTCTCGCTTTCTGTCTCTGTGTCTCTCTCTGTCTGTCTGGCGAGCGTACGCACCCTATAGCGAAAAAAAAAAAAAACTCTCCAAAAAAAGAGAAAACCCCTACGCATCCTTCAAAACCCAACACGCATCTCTCTCTCTCTGGGTTCCTGCCTCTGCATCCTCACCACACTAGGTACTCTACAGGTCTGGAACTTCCTCCCCCTGGGGTTGAATGCGTTATTTCTGGATCTGGTTTCCCTTGGATCCCTAGAGGAAAGGAAGACTGCTCCTTTCTGCACTTGGGGGTGGCACAGAGGAGTGCTCAGTGAAGGTATAAGGCCAGCAGAGAGAGGGGTGGGGCCAGAGTAGGGAAGGAGACAGACTCAGAGCAGGAACAGCTGCTCCCAGCTCCTCGCACCACTCCAGCAGACTTCCTGCCAGGGAGGCCGTTCCCAGCACACATGCTGGGCCTGAAATAGAGCCTGGGGGCCTTGGGGTGCATTTTCACAGCCCCGCACTTAGCACTCTCCCAATTCCCTGGGCACCAAAGCTGCTCTCCTCCCAGGGCCTCACCCTCGCAGCCAAGACCCCTCTGCCACCAGTGCCCAGGCCTCGCTCCTCTGTTCCTGTTAACTTTGTTTTATAAATAAGTTATATAAATAGGCTCCTCTGGTTCCTCGGAGCATGCAGTGTTTAAGGACTGAGGCACTGCTGCAGGCATAATTGTACTACCGAATCCATCAGCTGCCTAATTACCATTCATTTTGCATTTATTTCTGCTAATTAAAAAGAGAGAAACTCCTAACAACTTTTACGTAAATACTATATTTGTTCTATGTAAAGATGGGATGCTAATTTGCTGGTGATTAGCTGATTATCTAATTTTAAAGCCGTCACACAGGATGGGCCTGTGGCCCCTTCACACCCCACTTGAGACCCCCCCCCCCCAGTCAGGTGTAGGAGGAAGGGTCACAGGAGACCCACGTGGGTGGGCAGACGGCCTGTCTGAGATTCAGGGTCACCAGGAACACCATCACCACCAGGGTTTGGGGGCGCTGCCTCCTCCCTGACGGAGTCAGGAGGAACCTCTGGCTCATCTACTCTTACTGCACAAATGGAGAGACTGAGGCCCAGCACCTCCCAGCAAGACAAGGACAGACATGGACCCCTGTTCCAGCTGTCTGGACTCCCATCCTGGTGTTCACCCTACTACATCATGTGGCTGTCTGCAGGAATTTGCAAGGAGATGTCTCTATCTGCTGCTGAAGAATTGTCTGGACCAACCTCCAACCTACACAAGCTAGAGTGGTAGCCAAGCCTGAGCGCCTGGCCTGGACTGAACCTCCTGTGTGCCCTTCTGGAAAATTCTGCTTCCTCCTACTCCCTGTCCAGCCTCCTGACCTTCTTCCCAGGCTTACTTTCTCCCCCCAGCCTGGACATAGACCTTCCCAGCAGAGCCTGCACCCTGCCCAGGCCTAGAATGCTGGGGGCTTCAGGATGTACAAGGCTCTGATCTTCACGTTTTAATATTATATATGTCTTTCCATGGGGCTAGGACAAAAAGTATCACGAATGCATCAAATCCATGATTTCACAGAGAATAGTATTTTAGATGAGGCTAATTGGAAAGTCATTGCTCTAAAGTGATTTAAATAATGCGAAGTGCATAGTTAAGGCGGACGTGGGTGTGGCTTGCAGGCACTAATCACTGCCTCTAGGGACATGCTCCAGGACAGTCTGAGAGTTCAGGTCCATGGACCAGGCGGGCCAGGTCAGGGTCTGCAGAGAACCAGGCAGGATTGCCAGTAGGCCACCTGCCCACCTGAAACCAAGCAGACAGCCCCTGTGTCACACCCCCTCTCCCAGCCCTGTGGTCTGTAAGACTCACCCATGAGAGGGGAGTCATTTGTCCCCGGGAGGCCTTTCAAATGGGACTTTGTTTCAGGGAGGCCAGGATGTTGGACTCTGCCCCTTATTGCACCAACTAACCAGGTGTGTGTGAGTCACTTCAGGGGACTCCCTGGCAGGTCCTAGCGATGGTCAGTGAGACCCTGACTGACCCTCTGCTCTCTTTCTTTCTGACCAGTCTGAAAATATAAAAAGAGAGTGGCTTTTGTGAAGCCCTGTGAAGTCTGGGCGGCCAGTGTTCACGGTCAGGCTCAGCATGACCCTTTGGAAATCCCGGAGGCGCTAAAGGCCCAGGACCAAGGTTCCAGTCCTGGCTGCTGTGTCCTGGAGCCTCAGTCCTCTCTGTGAAAACAAGAGGGGTGAGGGGTTGCTACAAGAGTCTGAGAGGCCTGTGTGTAGTACCCCCCAGAGAAGCACACAGCACAGCTGATGGTGGCTCTCCAGGCCGGCGCCCCTCTTGGCCACCACCCACCACCAGGGTGTCTGTGAGAGGCGGCTGCCGCCAGAGATCTCCCGCTCATCAGCCCTTTTATCACCCTGGACACAATCAAGGGAAGCCTGGAAGGCCATGGGGCCACGGGCAGATGGAAAACAAAGAGGGAAAACAAAGGCACTGCTCCGAGGAGGCCAAAAGGCACCTGCCTCCTCCTTCTACCGCCTGGCCAGTCGTCCCACCAGTGTTAGACCTTGGCCAGCCCCAGGCTGTGGCCACCTGCCTCTCCCTCCAGAGGACTAGCCTCAGACCTCACATGGGGGCCACTGCTAGCTGGGTGATCCTCACACGGTCCCTTCTCTCCAAGCCACCTTTTCTTATTTGTAAAATAAGGGGACTAGATGCTGCTATGTGACCTCCAGCAAACCTCCCCTCGTCCCCCCCCCCCCGCTGGGGTCTCCTTGGGTCAGGTCCTGCCCATCCCTAGGAGCCCCCTCCCCAGCCAGCCAGCCCCAGAAAGTGGAGGCCATGCCCACCTCTGCGCACAGAGAGAACTCCGGCATGCCCTGGTGGGGAGGCAAGGGGAGGCCCGTGTGTGCGCGCGCGTGTTGCTGAGATCGTCGTGCTGGTGCGTAGTGAGTGCGTTTTTGTGGGGGAAGAAGTGATTTCTGCAGTGGGGGCTCACTCAGCGTCCGCCCTTGGTCCCTGCTGCTGTTGGAGCCTCTCGGTCTCAGGGAGTGAAAACTCTTCTGACCTGCTCAGAGAGCCAGAAAGTGGGTGGTGAGGGCTGACAGTGGCACTGAGATTGGACTGTCTGGGTCCTTGTCCTGGCTGTGTGTCCTTGAACTCGCTTCTTAACTTCTCTGTTTCCCCATCTGCTCAAATGGGTACAGTACCTACTCTATGGGTTGTGGTGAAATTAACAGTATATTCATTTAAAGTATTAAATAATACCACCTGAAGTTCTTTAATGGTAGATTATTGTTACTTCCTGGGAAAGCCGTGAGGCTTCAGTTTCCAGGCCTCTCTCCGGCACAGCCTGGGTGAAGGCTGGAAGGCGCCAAGAGCTGTGGAGTATTCCAGGTGGAGAGGAGCAGCAGGTTGCAACCGGGAACATTTCTCTGTCAAAGGACCTCATGAGAAATGGGTCTGAATCCCCAAGGCTCTAGGAATTTGGTGTGACTTCCTTTCTGATTCTGTGTATTTGTGACTTTATGTATTTTTTAAAAGCGGGCCTCCGAAACTGTCTGAGTGGCAAGCCTGCAGACCTGAGCCAGTGCTGATGGTCTCTGTCATCATTACTGTGTTTCTGTGCCTGGCCCTGGGCTGTCCACCTGGTGGCCCCAGAAGGAGGCTGCCCCGGCCTGTAGACAGCTGCGTTATGTGAGGCTCACCCCTGTGCCACAGCGCACTCCTCTTACCCCAAGGTGGGCAGACAGGGAGAACGGGGCCCTCGGGAAAGCCTCCTGACGGAGCCCTGGATGTGCTGGCCCCAGAGGCCTGGGCCCAGCCTGCTGTCTCTACCACCCCGGGCCGAGTGCCCTGCTCCGCAGGCCGGGACTCCCTAGCCTTCCCTGCTCCTGCCCCATGTGCAACCAGCAGGCAGGCACGGGGCGGTCGGAGCTGGAGCAATCATCCCTGCAGCTGGCCCAGGTTCAGTGCCGGGTAGGGGCCCAGGATGGTCCCGGCCCCTAGGAGCTTTCTGGGTAGCTGGAACTACAAGATTAGACCCTTGTGGCAGGCATCTTAGAGAGGAGCCGAAAGAGCCCACAGGTCCTGAGAGATGGCCCCTCGGGGAAGGCCTCTAGGATGATGGGCTGGGGGGCCCTCAGGGTGGGCGCCCTGGGTCTTGGCGCCTCCATTGGCAGCAGGGCCTCTCAGCCTGAGCTCTGACAGGGACATTTATAACTCACAGCTGTGCGGTCCTGGCCCAACTGACTGTGGTAAACCGATCTGGCTTCAGGAAGTCCCGTCTGAGGCCACTCCCCACCCCGACCCCCACACTCTCCTTCACCTCCTGACACCCACATCCTGTTCTCAGTGGGAAGGAGGGGTGGGCAGTCCCTGCATGGGGCCAGGGGCCCAGCCGGGGTCGCTAACCTGTAGGCAGAGCTGGAGAGGACAGAGAATGACAGTGACAGTGACACTGGGGCCCCTCCAGGCACACGCAGGAGACAGGCCCACTGGTAGCTAGGTTGTGGGGTTCAGAGCATGTTGTGTGCTTCCAAATCTACCTAGAGAGGAGAGATTGGTCAGCCCCTGCTGACCAACTCCAACCCAGGGGAGACTGATGGGAGAGGCAGAGATGAACCCCTGCCCCAGAGAGTGATGGGAAAAGACACTGCCTTGGACCCTGAACCTTGTCTGGGCTGGCTTCTTCGAAACACCCCCTCTGCCTAGTTATTGCAAGAACGTTCAAGTTGGGGGTAAGAGTGACCCACCCAGTGCTGGAAGGAAAACGGCACAGGAAGTCCCAGCACACCATGACTCTGACCCTCTTAGCCCTCTTGGCCTGATTCGCACCCCTCCTTCATGCCTCTCTTTCTCCTTCTGTAGGACCAGGGGGTTGATAACCAGTAACAAGTGTGCCAGAGCTAGATTCTCTGGTGGCCTGTGACAAGGTTCTAAACTAGACAGTTCCTGAAATAACATATACTTTTATTAGTAAAACATAAAGGTATATTAGAATTATGTAACTAGCACGTCAAACCAAGTATTTTATGGATAGAATTGCTTTGGACAAGGCCAGACTTACCAGGGCTAAAAATAAAAGTGAGCCGCGCTGGCTCCGTAGCCCATTGGTTAAGGGAGCCAGATCCCACATGGCCAACCGTGGGCCAAATCCCAGCCCTGAAGTCTGGGTGTGTGAGGGTGTGTGCCCCAAATCCCAACAGGATGGAGAAATAGAGAGGGGCTTGTGGTGTCATGTGCTCCCTGGGGCTTGCTTTCTTCCTCTCCCTTGCTCTTTTGGTGAGTGCACATGCCGTCCGGCGGTGGAAGTACAGATGAGCATTAACCAAGCCATTCCATAGGTGGGACTCAGCTCAGACCAAGAGTCCTGAAAGGCATAGGAGAAGGCCTAAAGGTTGGGGAACACAAAATAGCCCCCATGGCTCGCTCCTCCCTCCCTCCTTCTCTTGTTTTCTTCTTCCCTCCCTCCCTCCCTCCCTCCCTCCCTCCCTCCCTCCCTCCCTCCCTTCCTTCCTTCCTTCCTTCCTTCCTTCCTTCCTTCCTTCTAGAGGCACATGTGCCCACAAGAGAGAAAGGTGGAAGCGCTCCTCGCTGGGCATGGTCACACCACAGTCTCTTTTCCTCCGTCTTTCCCTCCTTTCAGGATTTTGGATGTGGATGCACAAGCCAGTGTTGTTGCTTTTTTTTTTCTGGAGAGGTTTTTGCTATAGGGCACATGCGCTCACCAGACAGACAGAGACACAGAGATAAAAAGCCAGAAATCACCCCCTGGAGGGTGGCCACTCCACAGTTCCTCCTCCTCCATTCTCTTCTCGGGATCTTGGGCATGCACGTACAAGCGCCCGGCATGAGTTTAAGCCACTGGGTCTGGAACTCGAACCGCGGTCGGCTACATGGGAGTTCAGCGACATAGCCATTATGCCAACTGCTGGGTCAGCCATGTGGGATCCGCACATCACACTGTGGAGCCAGCCCACCAGGGCTCTTTTTTGCTTTAAACTCTGCTTTGGCCCTCGTCCGCTCACAGGAGGGACAAAGCAGGGGAGCTGGCCTGTTTTCCCAAGGACGTGTGCGTGCATGTGGGATGGTTTGGCGTCGGCCAGAGATCTGGTGAACAATCCATAATGAGGGCAGAATCCAGGCCAGGACAGAGAATGGCTTTGGAAGTGGCTGCCCGCCACCACACAAGACCATTCCCCTCAGTCAGACTTGGCATAGAGAGGAGACTTGGTGAGGATCAAAAATACCCCCACAGCTTCTCCCAGCCCCCTTGCCTGAGGGCTGCACAGGCAGGCATTGACTTTCTGCTTTTCTCACCAAAAAGAGAAAGACAACATCACAAAGCACCCGAGCGCCAGAAGAAACGAAACTTAAATATATTGGAAAAATGTTGCACCAGGAGGCGGCCTGCGCATTGTAGGGGGATCTGGCGGGGAAGGCACAGCCGGCCCTGATAAGTCAGGCGTCCTGGGCATGCTTGAGGGGCCCAAGAGGCCACTGAGATCAGCTCGGTGGTGCGGACGGAGGTGGAAGGGAGTGGACGACTGTCTGTGTCCCTGACTGCTCACACGTGTCCCGTGTCTATCCTGTGTACCCAGGAGGAAAAGGAAGAGGCCTGTTGGCATCAGACCAATGCTGCAGAGGGTGTGAGGAAGGAGCCATCATCCATCGCTGAGCTGCCAGACCCCAGGGGTAAGTAACAGCAGACCCTCAATGCACAGGTGACCAGCCATGCCACCACTTTGCCCAAAACAGGGGCAACGGTGGGCAGCCCAGTGTGGCAGGGCTGGGTGGGCTGAGGGTGGTCACCTTTTTCTTAGCCTCTCTGACTTGGGTGGCAGGGCTTCTCCATAACTCTGTGCGATGTGTTCGTACCACCATAAAATGCTTCTGAGGTATGGTCTGTCTGTCTCAGAAATGAGCGTTGGGGGGACCAGCAGTTAGTGTAATGGCTATGTCGCTGAACTCCCATGTAGCCGACTGCGGTTTGAGTCCTGGACCCAGTAGCTTAAACTCACGCCAGGCGTGTGTGCATGCGTGCCCAAGATCCTGAGAGGAGAATGGAGGAGAAGGTATTGTGGTGTGGCCATCCCCTCTGGGGGGTGATTTCTTGCTTTCTATCTCTCTGTCTCTCTCTGTCTTTCTGGCTAGTGCATGCACCCTATAGCAAAAAACTGTAAAAAAAGAAAAAGGAAAAAAAAGAAATGAGCGTTGGGCTGGGACCAAGCAGATAGTGGAATGGTTACATCGCTGGACTCACACATAGTCAATCGCAGTTCAAGTCTTGGATCCAGCGGCTTAAAACTCACTTTGGGTGCGTGTGCATGCATGCACATGCAAAATCCCAAGAGGAGACTGGAGGAGAAGGGATTGCGGCATGGCTATCCCGGGGAGTGATTTCTCACTTTCTGTCTCTCTGCATCTCCAGTGAGTTCACATGCCCTATAACAAATGAACAAACAAACAAAAAACTCTCTCTCTAAAAAAAATGTATTGGGCCCAGTCCTTCCACTTTCTCCAGTTCTTGAGGATTCTGTGAATCGCAGGATCTGATTATTACCTGGAGTTAAGCCATCTTAGCCACCTTGCTCAGCTTGGACTCTGGGGGTACAGCCAGGAGTTCCAGCCCCTGTGGGTGTAGTTTAATATGCTGATGAGGTCAGCAGGGCAATGGGGCTTGGGAGGAGAGGGCGTGCTGAAGCGGACCTGGCGGAGGTGTGTTTGCCGCACATGCACTGTGCTCCTCCGTGACAATATTCCAAATGCCAGAGCCATCTCCTGGGCAGCTCCGAGCAAGAATTATTACCTGTATTTCAGACCGTGCGACCAAGGCACAGGGAAGTCAGTGGCCTGCCAGGAATCACGCAGCAAGCTCTGGCTTCCTCCTGTTGCCATCTCAACTTCTGTACTTCACTACCCGGCACCTCCCTGGGGAGGGCCTGCTGTGAAGCCCAAGCACAGCCAGTCTGCACTGGGTGCCCGGGGTGGAGCCCATCCTGCCACTCGCCCTCCCACCTATCCACCCATCCATCCTTCTGTCTCTTCATCCACCCACCCGTCTATCCACTCATCCACCCAGCCATCGACGCTTTGGTTCACTCTCACCACTCACTGATCTCACCTCAGGCCCAGCCTGAGCTCAGAGCTGGGTTTTGAAGATGGGATGCTCAGCCCTGCCCCCTAGAGGGCATGGTCTATGCTGGGGGCAGACTCCCTTAAAGACCTTGCTCAAGGCATGTGTGGTGCCTGTGTCTGCGCTGGGGAGGGGTGGAGAGGCTGTGGGCTCATTCTGCAGGCAGACATTCAGGGAGAAGGGAGCGCATCATTCATTTATTCAGACCCCACATGTTCATTGAGTGAGTCTGTGTTGGGAACTCTTGATGTCCCAGAGATACAGCAGGAAATAAAATAGACAAAACCACCTGTCCTCGTGGTACGTATATTGTCATGATAGGACGTGGGCCATGGGTGCCCAACAAGCAAATATATATCAGATCAGGTTATGTATTAAGGAGAGAAATTAAGCTAGCAAAGGGAACAGAATCTACAAGGTTGGACAGAGTGTCCTTAACAAGGGGTGGTCAAGGAAGGCCTCTCATAGGGCAACATTTGAACAGAGGCCCGAATGCCACCAGGAGTGAGCAGGGCTGTGCTTGGCGTGTTGAAGGAGATAGCAGGGAAACCCGAGAGAACTGAGAGGTGGGAGTGAGGCTCCCAGGGTACCCGCTGGCACAGGCAGGCGTGGAGCAGGGAGGCTGCTGAGAAGCCATTGCCCACATCAGGCAGAGGTGGTGGAGGCTCGTACCGGGGTGCCAGGAAGGGGTGAGGAGGTACTCAAGACTGAGCATATCTCAGAGGCCTAGCGGACAGGCTGGCCGGCAGATTAGAGGGAGGAGAGTCAAAAGGCAGGGACAGTCAAGGAGGGCGCCTGGGTTTGGGACAGGAGCCAGAGGTAGAAGGAACGGGGTCATTTACTCAGCCGAGGGAGGCCGAATGAAGCCCAGGAGTTGGGTTTTAGACATGGCAGGTTTGGGATGCCTTTGAGACATCCAAGCAGAAAGGTTGAGTAGGCAGCTGGATCTATGAGTCTGGAAGGCAGAGAAGGTCCTGACTGCAGATGTAAATTTGGAACCTGTCAGCATAGATGGTGTCGTCAGTCGTGTGCCCAGTGAGATCACTCGGAGTGTGCAGATAGCAGGGATCAGAAGGCTGAGTCTGAGTCACACGGAGGGAGGGGTGTCTGGGGAGGGGCAGTAAAGGGGCCAGAGAAGGTGCAGCCAGGGAGGTAGGAGGAGAACAGACTCTGGCGGAACAGGGAGGATTGTGCTGGGCCAGTCCCCAGCTACCATAGCAGGCAGAGAGAGCAGCATACACCACGGCTCAGAGGACTCAGTAAATGAGCCATATTTGTAGGGGGGCGCTGTGAGTGGGGAGGGGCCAGAATAGCTTTCTCCCCACCCCTGGCCACACAGGCAAGGGCCTGTGGGTGAACCCCTGTCCGGGCCCTCCCTGTCTCTCCCTGGCTGTTCTCGCTGGCCCCAGCCAAGCCCTGATGTCCGCTCACGTTGGCACTTTGTTTCAAGAAGCTTTGCCAAGTTCCCCTGACCTCCTACCTCCCCTCTGGGGCTCCTGGGCCCCCGGGACTGCCCTATGCCTGGAACACTTGCCTGAAAACACAGGGTTCCAGGTGGCAGCATGTGTGCTGTCCATAGGGGAAAGGCACCCAGTGCTCCTGCAGAGTCCCCGGGCTCCCCTTGGATCCTCTGCCTTCAAAGAAACTGAAACCTTCCTGGGCTGCGAGTGAGCGAGTGTTAGAACTGCCTGCTCACCTGTTAGAGGAGCTCTCTGCCTGTGGCGGGGGATATGTGTGTGTGTGTGCACACATGTGTGTGCATGTGTGTGTGCGCACCCGTGCATCTGTGTTTTCACTTGGCCTTTCCCTACCTGTGCGCGCTCTCTGGTGCATACACAGACTGTACCACAAACGTAAGTGCTGTCCTCTGAGCGAGGCTGCCAGCCCAGGAGGACCCTGAGGTGGTCCCTGCCTCCCAGGAGCTGGCAACCTCTCGCTCAGCTCCTGGACACACCCTTTGGGTGCTCAGGAGCCAGAGCTCCTGAGATAGAATCGGAGCTCTGCCACCCCCCGCAGTATGGCTTTAGGAGCTGCAGCTGCCTTGTGCTCTGGTGCATGGATGGGGCACTCTAGAAACCCAGGAAAAAGTGCGGGAATCTCTGAGCTACCCCTCTTCCTCTTCCTGAGGTTTGACCCTGGGCCCTTCACTGCTTCCTTAAGAACAGAGATGCTGGGCCTTGTGAAACTCTGTCTTTCCTTCAGGGCCTAGCTCCAGTCCTACTTCCTCCAGGAAGTCTCCCTTGACTACTCAGCTATTAACCAGCATTTGCTCAGTACCTGCATTGTGCCAAGTGTACTTGGAAAATGGAACTTCTTCAGCGTCCGAAAGCCTGCAGTCCAGTGGGGTGGTGGGGGCGATGGTAGCAGTGTAACAGTGATCACTGCTGGGGCCACCGCCCGGGCAGGGAGGGCTGCAGAGGAGCAGCTGCCCCAGCGAAGTCCCGAGGCAGGGCAGGTGCTCCACCAGGCATGCAGGATGCAAGAGGAGAGCCAGGAGAAGAGCATGTCCAGGCCAGAGGAACTGTATGGCCCAGTACCGCCCATGGGTGTGATGAGCAGTCTGATGTGACCGGGAGGGGTGTGTGCCAAGGTCTGGGATACTTCTTCCCACTGATGACTGGATGGAGCTGGGCAGGGACCTGGTGACCCCTCTCCCCTTGACTGTGCGTTGGGAACTCGGGGAGCCAACGGAAGCTGCTCTGACGATACATGGCTCTGTGACAGGTCAGTGGCAAGAGGCTTCAGGTAATCTAGTTAGTGTGCCAGGCGGACGGGACAAGTAATCCTGTGCCTTTAGACTCACTTTTCTTTAAGCCCGTCTTCACCCATTCTCTCCCTAAATCCCTCCACTGAGTGATGTCCGGGCCTGGACTTACCTCCAGTGAACAGATGGGTGAAGCAGGGCTGGAGTGGAGAATGCTTGTACGATCCAGTTAGTGAGTGCAGGCCAGGAGGAGCGGCGAGCATGGCTGTCCCACTCCAGGGCCCACATCCTAGAGGGCAGACTGTTCTCCACCTTAGAGAACCGATGTCCTCCATCCTAGAATACCCAGACTTATAAACCATCTTTCCAGTGTCCTCATTTTGCAAGTGAGGACACTGAGGCTCAGAGAAGGTAAGACAGTTGTCCAGGGCCACACAGCAAATCAAGGGTAGAACTGACATCAGAGTCAGATCCGGTTGTTCACGTCCACTCACCCCATCGTCCGTTCACAGGCGCAGGCATCTCACGCGGGCCCCTGACCCCCTCCGTGGGGAGCACCCACCGCCGGGGGAGCACCCACCGCGGGTCTGCAGCAGCCTCTGGCAGTCGCTGCCGTGAAGGCACCAAGTTCCTCATCAGAAGGCTCCATTGTGCCTATTGTTTAAATATAGATTACTAATGAAATGCCTTTTCGTTGCCTTCCCAGTGAATAGTTTCCGTGTAAAGTTAATTTGCAGTGTTATGTAAATTCTGTTTAACTTCAATCAAGTTTCTAATTATGTTTTTACCGCAGTAATTCCCATTTGATTTGTCATCTCCTGTTAGGTATTTAATGTTCGGTGGGCGGGTTGCTTTCTGTCTGTCTCTGGGTTTCCAGGCCCTCTCCCTCCCTGACCTCTGGGTTGCCTCTGACTTTCTTCTTCCCGCCCAGCTTCTTCCTACCCCTCCCACCTCTGTGGCTGGCTTCCACCTCCCCAAGGAGCTCCCGCAGCTCCAGCTCCGTCCCTTCCTCCTTGCCCGACCACTCCTGCTTGCCCTTCTCTTTTCCTCTTCTCTCTGTCTTTGTGTGCCCCCGCCTCCTCCCCTCCACCCCTCTGCCCTCTCTCCCTCTGCCTTTCTCCACCCTCCTCAGGGCTCCCCCGGCTCTCCATCTCTGGACTCTCACTTTCCCCTTCCTTAACTTCCTGTGTCCTTCCCTGCCGTCAGGGTCTCTCTGCCGCTGTCTTGCCTTCTCTGTCCTTGTTTGTGTCACACCCGTGTTATCCCCTCCCTACAGTGTGCCTCTCCCTCTATCCCCCTACCCTCTACTCCTCTCCTTCCTCTTCCACCTGAGAGCCCTTCTCAAAGCGGCATTTGGGGGCTGTACCATTGAGTGCCCGGGACAGGCAGGGTGACCCTTGGGGCTGGCTGGAAGTGAGCTAAGGGCTGGGGCCACAAGGGAGCCCTGTGCGCCCCTGGAGAAGCCGAGGCCTGGTTTTGGGACACCTCATTAGGAGCTCTGTAGGAGGATGGGCCAGCCCAGCAGCTAGAACCCTGGCCTTACAGGGTACGGTGTGGTGAAAAACACGGACTGTCCCGTTGGAGTCTCTGGGTTCAAATCCTGGCTTCACCTCCTGTGAACTGTGTGACGTCAGGGTCAATTAACATGGAGTTCTGTGCTTTGGTCCCCTTGCCTGCAGATGGGCTGCTAATATTCCCTACCCGGCAGGTGGTCTGGCAGGTCGTGGTGAGGACCCAGTGAGATAAAGCCAGGGCCAGGCTGGAGGTGGCCTTTACTTGGGACCTTTCAGACATGCCTCTCATTTCTTTGTGACTTTCTTCAGCTACCTCTGTATGGGTTTCTGTGTTGCTGGGATTCTAGGGGCTGAAGCCTGGGGCCAGGGCAGGGGGGAGCTGGCTGAGACCTCCCCAGACCTGGCAGCCTCTGGGGCAGCATGAGAATGGTGGTGGGGAGACCCCTTAGCTGCCTGTCCCAGCTCTGCTCATCAAGAGAGATGGCCTTGTTTCCTCCAGGTGGGCCTGTCTCAGGGCTGTGAGGACAGGCCAGCCATTCTGGGGGAGATCTGAGACATATATTCCAGCACTCAAGAGCCTTCAAGACTGCCACAGACCTGGCACACACAGCGGGACTGAGCAGGGCTGCTCCCTCCACCCCTTTCTCATCTCCTAGATGGCCCCAGACAGGCCATGGAGTCCCCACAGAGCCAGCGCCCTGCAGCACATCACAGCTCTGTCACTGACCCACACTGCCCCTCCTGAGATGCAGCTCCCACCTGGGCACTCCACACTGCCTTGGCCTCCCTGCCTTCAGGGAGCAGCTCCGTGGCCAGTTTCCCAGCAGGCATCTGCCCCCGGGGTGGGGAGGGTGGACCAGAACAGCAGGAGGAGGCTGGGTGGGCGTGAGCTCCTCCCCTCTTTCTGCCCTCTCCTCCCCTCCTCCCCTGGCTTCCCATCCAGCATGTCCCTGGAATGTACAGAAAGCATAAACGAGTGTTTGGAGAGGCTGATCTTCTGGGTGACTAAAGGCAGCCTGTTCATTTGTCCTTCAGAGTCAGAGAAACCTGAGCCGGCCCAGCCCTTGCCCTGCCAGCCGGCCACATGAGCATCTGACCCAAAGCGAGTGGTGTGTGTGTATGTGTGTGTGTTTGTGCATGCACACGCATGTGCATGTGTGTGCATGTGCTTGTGCATGCGTGTCTCCCCCATGGTCAAGGGAACCTAAACATCACGCCGTGGCCACTTTCCTTCCCTATTTGTCTAAGGAAACATTTCAGTCTGGTAACAGTGGGGGGCTGGGACACACAGCTAGGGCAGAGGGGCAGCATTGGTGGGGACAGTGAAAGTGAGTGAAGCTTACGACTGACAGCGGGGAGCCTTGAGTTACATCATGGGGTTCTTGGGTTTGTCATGGGAAGCCTGGACTGGGGATGGTCCTGCTTGAATCCTCTGTCTTCCCTAGACCCACAACCTCCTCCCATCAGCCCATCTGTCAAGAAAAGTAGTGGGCTTTAACCCTCCCAGCCCTGAAAAAGAATGAGGTGTCCTCTGATCTCGAAAAGCAGAGTCCTGGCTGGAGAGTGGGACTTGTGGAGATGCTGCTGCAGCCTGCTGCGGCCCTAAGCACTGCCAGCCTCTGGCTCCTGGCAGCAGAGTGTGACTCGGACCTTCCCACGTGCCTCCATCGGCCTGTGAGCCGTTGCACAGGTGTTAAGTGCCTGCTGTGTGCCAGGACCTGGACTGGGAGGGGGCAGGGGCGGTCAGAACACAGACTCTCTGGAACCTGTTGAACCCCCACATCTGTTGGGTGGGCAGAGTCATCTTTCACTGCAAAGACCAGGAGATTTTGTCCCAGGGAGGCCATACCCCACCCTCCATCCCAAGAGAGTGAAACCTCAACATAGGGGCCAGGACCACAGGACAGATGAGAGAGGCTACTGAGCCCCTGGCCGACAGAGCAGGTGTTTCTAGCTGGGGAGGTTGGAGTGGGAGCCAGTGGGACAGATATATACATGCAGCCCCAAGTCCTAGACCCCTCGGGGCTTCCCTGAGATCACCTGGACAGCAGAGCACCAGGAAGATGTTCGCCCTGAGGCCCTGAGTGGGGCCGTCCTCAGCCTTCACTGAGATGGGTCTGTGTGGCATGCCTTGCCCTAGATGATACACCCCTGGGTCTGGAGAGAGGAAGAGGGCTCTGGTGCTTCCTGGGCCCTATTCTGTGAAGTCTGTGTCGCCCTCGTCCCTGTTTCTCCCCTCTCTCTTTAGCAATTCCCAGCAGCCAAGTCTGTGCCAGGCCTGAGCTCAGGTGTATCTTGGACCCTGGAGGTGCTCATTGCTAAACTGGCATCAGCCACATCCCAGGGTGGGCCAAGGTCGAAGCCTAGGTGAGGTCGGGTAAGGCCCAGGAGAGAGGCAGCTATTGGGTGAGGGTCCAGCATCACTGACCCACAGACTACCCTTGGTCCTAGGAAGGCTCTAGCATATTTCCCCAGCATGGGCTGATGCAGAGCCCACCAGGTACAGAGAAGCAGGGTGCAGAGAGCTGGCCTTGGCCACACAGAGCAATAGCAGATGTCATCTCTGCTGTCATAAGATCCAGGAGTATACGACCTGGAAGAGTCCCACTGGCTCCTGAGCTCAAGGGCATGCTATTAGAGCTGGGAAACTCCCATTCAGAAGAGGGGTGGGTGGACTGGCCAGTGGCTAGAGGATGGCACGGGTTAGCCATTCTGCCAGCACCTCTGAATGTGGCTCCTGGGTAGGCGGAGCATAAAACCGTGAGGACTGTGTCCCAGCATGCTGCCTGGGCCTGCACGTCCCTGTCCTCAGCTTGCATACCCAGGTCAGGAGGCTTACTGCTGCCCTGTGTCATCCTGTTGCTCTGCCTGGAAGCTCACGTTCTGGGCTCCCCCAGCTGACGCCTCCCTCTGTCTTCTGCCCTGCTTGTCTCATGGCTGCAGATCTTGGCCTTTTAGCATCTGCATCCTCACTGCATCCCTCCCGCACTCCAGGCAGGACACCAAGCTGGGCCACTGACAGCCCTGTCCAGGCCTGTTTGTTGGGGTAATTTGGACAGGTCATAGGTGTTCATGCTGGCAGCCAGGGCATAGCTGAAGTTAGTTCCTGCCCAAGGCTGAGCAACCCCACCTTCCCACCAGGCAGGAGCCCCCCGGGCAGGGAGCCCTGCTGTGGATTTGCCTTGCTGAGACGTCCTTGAACTGCCCCTTGTGGAGGCAGGAGCCCTGGGTCCCAGCTCTGTCCCTGCCCCTGCGATAATCCCAGGCAAGGCCCAGTGCAGTCAGGCCTAGACCACCTCCCCCCCCGAAAGCTGACTTAGGAGAAGCTGACCACCAGGGGCCCCTGGCCAGCTGAAGGGTCCTCCTCACTCTGGCATGTTTGTCAAGCAGCCTTGGTAAAGATCTAGGACAGCTACCTCCCTCACCTATGCCCTGAGGAGCCCTGAAGGGAAAAGTGTGGGGGTTGCCAAGGTCCTCTGTCCATCTTCCCCCACCGGGGCAGGTCATCAGGCTGTCCACTCCTATCATACCCTCCCTCAGCTCGTGGACAGGTACGTCTCCAGCAACTCAGTTCACCTGGAGGCTGTGGGTGGCCTGTCCCTCCCACCTAGACCCCTCCTGCCACTGGAGTAGAGGGTCTGACTCCAGGGGCTGAGCCTGTCTGGCTGCCCTGTGGGGGCAGCGGTGCCATGCCTCCGGGAGGCGTCACACTATGCTTGTTATTGACTACTAGGAAGTTCTTCCTTTGAAGCAAAGTCGACCTTGCTTCCCTTCTCCCTTTACCCTGGTCTGATGGGCATGAGTTCTCTGCAAGGACACTGCCCGTGTGCCCAGAATTGAGAAGCAGTCTGATCCTTGACCCCAACTGATTCCCGCCGCCCCTGCCCAACCGTGTCTGAAGTGTGTGCTCTCAGGAGGAAAACCCAGTGGTACTTCTGTCAAGGCCTCATCCTGAAAGCAAATGGTTGGAGGCCTCGAGGTCAGAGGCCAGAGCCAACCAAGCATGCCAGGGTAGTTTGCCCCCAGAAGTCTGGTGCTGCTGAGGAACCTCCAGGGAGCCTCCCTCTCCCCTGGGCTGGGTGGGACCAATGGGACAGGAAGCCAGGGCGGGCCTGGAGGACGGACTTGGGAAGGCCTGGGCCTGAGCCAGGGATGAGGCGAAAGCAGCCCTAGCCTAGCTCCAGGGCCGCAGCTACACAGGTCACTTGGCCTCGGCGTGCGGCCAGCAGGAAGCCCCGCCAGGCCCTCCTTTGTCCCTCCCCGTGCTTCCCCAGTGCGCGCTTCTCCTGTTTCCCGTGGGAGCTGCCGCCAGGAATCATGCCCTCTTGAGGAAGGAAGCTGGGCCTTGGGCTCTCGGGCTGCCTGGCCTCTGCCCTGCTTCTGCTCCTCCCAGGTCTCCCGGAGCATAAGCTTGGGGCCCACACCCATCCCTCATCCTACACATGCTGATGCTTAGCTCTCCCGACACAGGGTCAGTGACCTTAGGAGGGCCCGGCCAGGGAAACCTCCATGGGACTAGGCCTGGGAGCCTGAGGCCTGGGTTCTTGATGCAGGATCTGCCTCCGGCTTGCTGGTGCACTTGAGCAGGTCACTCAACCTCTCTGGGTCTCGTGTGTAGAAAGAAAGGCAAGAGGTAGAAGCACTGCCCACCCATGGACAGCAGGTTAAGGGTAGACCGAGCTTATGCCCCATGAAAGAACCAGGCTCAGGGTCACCACCTGTAACTGCTCACAGTCCCTGCTCATCTGGGAGGGAGTGCTGCCTTCTCCATCTCCCGGAGGTGGGAGACAGAGCATGCTCTAATCAGGCAGGTGGGCCAGGTTAGGGGGCCTGTGGGCCAGATACCAGAAAGGGGGCAGTTTCTCCTGCCGCTCTCCTGAGCCCATCCCTCCTAATAGGTTCTCTCTGACCCATGACCACTCTCCAAGCTGGGCAGCCCATAGTCCAAGCTCAGTTTGGTATCTACAGGGATAGCAGCCTAGGGTATCAGGCAGGCTGGCCAGGACATCGAGTTGAGCAGACCCAAATCTGGGTGTCAGTGGCTGGAGTAAGACAGATGAGGGGTCACCGTGAGCTCATGGGCCAGCTGAAAGCTTATGAGCAATGGGGAGGACCACACATCTGAGCTCTGGGGCCCTCCCTGTGGTGTGACGACAGCTCAGACCTTGGTGGCCTTGGACACCTTGCCCCCCTGAGCCTCTGCATCTGTCAGATGGGCCTTTCAGAGCCAGTGGCATAGGGTGTGTGAGGAGTCCATTAGATTTGGGGACACAGTACTGACCCCTGCAGCCCTTCCAAGAGTCACCCGCTAGGCACTGAGGGCATTCCCAGCAGCCAGCAGAAAGAGAACAGAGGCAGGAGGGTTCGAACGTTTCGGGGAAAGTTACAGGTCAGAGTTAGAGGTGGACCTCTTAGGCAGCTGGGAGCCGCCGAAAGTTCTCAGACAAGTGACTGATGAACTCACGGGAAAGGAATGGCACCGGGGAAGCCTGGCACACTCGTCCAGGTGTGGGGCCTGGGAACAAGAGGAGTCGGTGGTAAAGACACTTGGCCCCAGTGGGCGTCAGTACCAGCTGGGTGGGGGCAGGCCTTGTTCTTTGTTCTGTACACTGGGTGCCCATTCGCCAGGCTGGGGTGGGTGGGCACTGCTCGGAGGGGCAGGGGTCAGAGCCGATGCAGGCATGCCCCTCCCCTTCCCCTGTTGTGCCTGAGTTCCCGCAGGCTAGCTGGGTTTCCCACTCAGTCCTGGGTGGGGCCCCTCTGCTTCCTCCTCCCTCTGTGGCTTCCTCGTCCTAATTGGGAGGGGACACTGGAAGCTGCTGTGGGCTGTGGGGTGTAAGCCAGGGTGGGGGCCCTGGCGGCGGGTGGCGTCCTGGGACGGGTGGCCATGAGTCAGGGATTGCTGGGCCTCTGTGTCATCAGGCTGCGTGCTGTGCCGGCTGCCCCGAGCCTGTCTGCCGCAGCTCTCCCACCCACATCTGGGCCCTGCAGGCTGCTCCACTGGCTGCTTCACTGGGTGACTGAGCTTAACTTCGAAGAGAAAAACCCAGCACATCACGGGGAGGTCAGAAGAGCCAGCTCCCCCAGCATGAAGGCTGACTGTGGGCGGGTTGTCCCCTCCTTCCCTAAGCCAGCTGCTCCAACCATAGAGGAAGGTGGGGCTGGCCAGGGCCTCTCTGCTTTGGCCCCAGGTGAGATCCAGGGAAGCTTCAAGAAATAACCCACCCAGGGCAGGTAAATCAGATCCCTGGGGCAGCCAACTGGGCCCCTCTGGCCTGGGTGCGTCTGATAGGCTGCCCTCTTCACCCTCCCTGTGATGCCCAGGCAGCACCACGGACTCTGAAGCTGAGTCCTGGCCCATTACCTGGCTCTGCCACTTTCTAAAAGTGAGCAAGTGACTTCAAGTCTCATAGCCTCAGCACCTCATCCATGAAATGGGGATAACAACCCCTTTGTAAAACTCTGTGGAGACTGAGTGGGTTAACACAGGTAAAACAACGCCTGCTGGACCCAGGCCTACAGGACTGCAGTAAGCACCGTGCCAGGGTCAGCTGCTGGTGGCGTGATCGGAGTTGGTTTCACGCTCCCGTCAAGCTGCTCGCTCACTCATCACCACACGCCTGGGCTCCTGGACCTGCTCTGGTTCCTGTGGAAGACGACGCCCACCCAGAGGCTGACCTTGGCCCCTCCAGGGCCCAGAGGGTGGGTTCTGTTAGGCTCAAGGATTGTTGGACCGGTAGGGAGTGGCTCCCCTGAGTTGCTGGGCTGCGTGAACCTCTCTTTCTGAAAGAATGAGGTGACCCTGGATTCAGGGGAGAATCCAGACCCTAGTGGCCTTAGCTAAGAAGTACCCGGGACCATCTGCAGCGCCTCTGGGCTGGGCCCCGGGACTGCCCCTTCTCGCAGCCCATCTCTGGGCCTGACCATGTCCTCCATCTCCTCGCATCCTCCTGGCAGCCCTGGAAGTTTAGCAGGCCACATGCTTCCACTTGGCAGAAGGGAGAGGAGACTTCAAGGGATGAGGCGTCACTTGTGCCTGTGGTTTGACAGGAAGACGAGTGGCGAAGGGTGGATTTGAATCCCACCTCCCTGTACACAGATCCTGGTGGGGAAGTTACACTCCCTTGGGAGTCTGCATTGGCAGAGTGCCTTGGGATGGGGTGGAGTAAAGCGTGGTGATCACCAAGCCCCATCACCCCCTTCCCTGGCTGTCTGTCAGCTCCGCTGCAGACTCTGCTGGCCTCCCTGGGATGGGGGTGGGGTGCTGCTGCTCCTATAAATAGCAAGAGCGCCTGGCATCTGGGCTCTTCCTGAGGGTCGGTGCTGGGCCACACACTTGTCACTCACTCAAAGCTTCTCTTTCTCCATCTTGCCATGGAGGAAACTGAGGCAGGGGGAGGCACAGGAACTTGCTAAGGCCACGTGGCTATGTGCAGCAGATCCGGGATGCTGTCCAGGCCTGGGTGACGTTAGAGTCCATGCTCAGACCCGCCACCTCCCGCCAGCAAGAACAGAGCTTTCCTTTGTCCGGCATTTGTGAATCTGGGCCTTGGCCATTACTTCAGACTGGCCTGGCCCATGTGTGGCCAGAATCCCAGAGGGAGGCTTGTTTGGGAGCGTGACCACAGGGAGGCTGGCCCTGGCCCAGGAGGGTCACCGGGAACAGTCAGTGCTGGGCAGTTTGCGTGTGCCATCGACAGTGCCCAGGTCCTTCAGCCTCTTGACCTTCCTCACTAATGCTGGGTGTGACGTAAGCTCATCTGGTCCTGGAGCCAGCGTTAGCCCCAGATGAAGAAGCTAAGACCTGGAGGGACAAGTGACACTTATGGCAGGCTTGGATCCCCGAAGTCCGAGGTCCAGAGCTAGCCTGTTCCTGGTACCGCCTTGATCCTGCCCCATCCCTCTCCGGACCTGTAAAGTGGCAACGTGGACTCGGGGCTCCCTAAGGACCTCCAAGGACTCTTGCGAGAGCCTCTGCCAGGCCCACCAGATGCCACAGAGGATCTGAGGTTGGGAAATTCTTTTTTTTTTGGAGAGGTTTTTTTTTTTTTTTTTTTTTGCTATGAGGTGCATGTGCTCTCCAGAAAGAGAGAGAGAGAGACAAAAAGCAATAAATCACCCCCAGGGGGGATGGCCCCGCAATCCCTTCTCCATTCTCCTCTCGGCATCTTGGGCACGCATGCACACGTACCCAGTATGAGGTTAAGCCATCGGATCCGGGACTCGAACCACGGTCAACTGCATGGGAATCCAGCGACATAGCCATTACACCAACTGCTGGTCCCTGAGGTTGGGAACTCTTGAGCGGGACTGGGATGTTCTTCTGGGGCTGGCCTTACATGAACAGTGTGGGGATAGGGGGAGGTGGAGGAGACCCCAAGTGGAATGGGCAGAGGCAGGAAAGGGAACTTGTAAGAGGGAGGCTATGGCAGAAACCCCAATTAGGTCTTCAGCAAGGGGGATAGCAAGGATCCAGATGGGTGCCAGGGGCTCTGGTTTGATCAACCCCAGCCAGGTGCCCTCTCTGAGCAAGACCCTGGCCCCTAGAAAGGGGAAGGCTGTGCCCACCCATGGGACCTGCTGAAACGTGAGCTTGGAAGACAGCACCCGGCAGAGTTCGCACATGAAGGGTACTCGGTTCCTTCGGCCTCTCTTGTGGAAAGGGAGGGAGGCCCTCTCTCCTGGGAACAGTGGCCCCAGTGAGGCCCATCTCTGGGGCAGACCCACTGGGCCTGCTCTTGAGTCACCCCAGAAGGAACCTAAGGCCAGGTTCGTCTTCACAGAGCCCTGGGTCTTTCTCTGTCTTTGTGATGTGGGGTCCAGTTCCTCCACTCTGGCCAGGACTCCATGTCTCCATTGGAAGCAGATGTGAGCCAGCGATGGCAGTGACAGCCCTTGCTTACGGGGCATTTCCTGTGCAACTGCAGCATGGGCTTGCCCTTGTTTAGTCCTTCAGCACGTCTGTGAGAGCAGGGACTCGTACTGGCCCATTCTGCCAATGAGGAAACAGGCCAGAGAGGCTCAGTTCCATCCCAGCATCACACAGCTCAGTTGAGTGGCAGGACTGAGGCCCTAAATTTAGTACATTGGAACTTGGAGTTCCATTAATTCTTGCTGCACCCTCGGTGACCTCCCTCTCCTCTGGCGTGGGTGGGCCAGGTGCCCGAGCCACAGGCTTGGTCATTAGATGTTGGCTGAAGCAGGCAGGGGCAGTTTACGGGGGCAAGTAAGCTACCTCTCCCCTTTTTCCCAGATGGGGATCTCATGTAGACTATCAGAAAAGGGGAGCCAGTCTCCAGCCAGGCCCTCAGTTCAAATCCCAGTGCCCCCCTTTATTGCCAAGTGACCTTGGACTTGTCCTCTCTCTGGTCTCATTTTGTCTCTACAAGCCCAACATGAAGCAGCTAGAGTGGTGAGGTGGGGTGAGCAGTCCACACGTGCGTGCACCATGAGCCAGAGCCCATCTGAAAGACAGGATGGGCGGAAGTTGTCCCGTGGGGCCTAACCAGTGCTCACTGAGTGACGAAGGCTTTCCGGCCCTGGCAGAGCTCTCTGGAGGAAGTGCCGTTCTAGCTTGGCCTTGAATGCACAGCAAATCAGGATGGGCCAGAGAGGGGATCCCCGGGGGCCCCCAGGATGCCTTTGCCTGTACCCCTGTCCTGTGAATGCCACTGCCTTGCTCACTTTTGCTCACTCAAAGCGCAGCTCTTTCCCTGCCAAGCCTCTGGGCATTGCCGAGGATGGGCATCCTTCTGCCTGAAGACTCTGCTCCGGGATGGTGCCCTGACCCTGCTTTGTGCTCCCAGGGGAAGTGGAGCACACCCTCCAGCATTGCCCATCCACCCCATCTGTCCTGGAATGGTCATCTCTTGTGCGTTTTCTCCACCTCGTGGGCGGAAGTGTGTGAACACCCCTGGGGAACATACGCCTGTGCAGAGCTGGCCCAGCCCTACCCTGCCCCCCTCGCCTTCTGTCCCTCTTCTGGGAGATAGCAAGCACTGTTCTCTGTTGTTGAAAGTAGGAAGTGAGTGAGTAAAGGAAGGAAGGAAGGAAATGAACAGACAACTCCTAGAAGTCAGTTTATAGTCCTCACTTTTAAAAACAAAGAAAAAAAAAGAACAGGACTAGCAGGTGGTATGGAAATTAAGGTGCTGCATCCTATATATATGGCTGGCTGCAGACCTGACCTGGTAGCTTAAAAATCACTCCAGGCATATGTGGATGCTTGCCCAAAATCCTGAGAAGGGATTGTGGCATGGCCATTCCCCCAGGGGGTGATTTCTTTCTCTCTCTGTGTCTCTCTCTGGCAAGTACACATGCCCTATAGCAAAAACTAAAAAAAAAAAAAAAAAAAAAAAAAAAAAAAAAGAGGAAACCAGGTTTCAGAGATGGTAGGTGGGTGGTGGAGAGGGTTGTCCGAGAGTCCCCAGCCTTCCCTAGCACCCACTCTTTGGTTCTCCACTGTGCCAGGGTGCGGCCACAGATTTGCACTGGGCGTCCTCTGGCTACTCAGCTCTTTCCACAAGTTGAGGCGTCTCTGAGGCCCAGCAGCTGGTGCTGGCCATGACTCCCTGGGACCTAGTCTTGTCTGGCCTATGCCTGGTATTCTCCCCTCCCCAGCAGATCAAATGCCTGGTCGGTCTGCCCTTCCCCATGCAGGCAAATAGGGGAAGGAGCCGAAGGGCGTGTGACAAGGAGCTGCGGGGTGGGCCTGGCATCCCTGGGCTGATAGCACTCAGCACAGGACAACTGAGCCAAGGGTGCCTCGTGGTTCTCAGGCAGCCTCAACCAGGAGTTCCCCCGGACACCACGCTACAACCCGCTGTGCTTCTTAGCTCTCCTGGAGGCCAGCTGGGGTTACTGCTGTTTGGTGAAAAGGTTCAGTGCTGTGCAGCCCTCCCCTGAGCACTCAGGGCTGCCCAAGTCCCTGGGCCCAGCTTTCCAGGATGACAAGTCCCTGCACTCATGGGCCTCCCAGCTGAAGAGCTAGCCAGGCAGCCAATTTTTATTACGCATAAAGAAAGAAAGAACCACTGTTGTCCAAATGTTCTGGAAACTCAGAGAGGGGCGATCCCTTGGGGACTGTCAGGGAAGGTGGCACGGAGGACGTGCTGTCGAAGGAGGGGCAAGGGTCTGAAGGCAGTGATGGCTCTGCAGAGCGGTAGGAAGCATGGTCTGCAGGGGGACAGTGCGCCTCCTACCACTTTAGGCTATGTGACCTCTGCTCTCTGCAAAGGGAGGCCTTCCAGCTCCCTGGCAGGAGGGTCATGCTGAGGAAGAAGTGAGGCATGAGAGCTGCTGGGGTTGTTGAGAAGTGGGCCTAGCGGGTGAGAGGATCTGCCGTGTGTGTGTGTGTGTGTGTGTGTGTGTGTGTGTGTGCGTATGTGTCAGTGTGAGTGTGATCAGCAGGTAGGAGGAGCTGAAGCTCAGCTCAGAGGCGGCACTGGCATGGCCTCTGCCTCACCACAGCACACTGGAGCAATCTGCCCCCTTCCCCAGGGGACCGTGGGTGGCCCGTGCTCCAGCCAATGTCCACCTCTTCCATAGCAGCCTGACGCCTCCCCTGGTGGCTGAGTGGCCCATGGGGTGATACGAGGCTGCCTTGTCCTCCCGGCCAGCAGGCCTTAGCCCCCACGCAGGCCAAGAGCCTTGGTCTGGCCCTTCTCTGGGTCTGCTCCCCGCCCCCACAGTGAGGTCAGAGAACATGTATTCCAGGAATGCGGGAGGCGGGCAGCCTGCCCGGGCTGGATAACCATCGGGGTAAATATTTGCCTCACTCTTGGAGCCAGCACGGCCACCAGAGGAGGACAGGGCCCATCTCTAAGGTCATGTAAGGGGATGCAGGTCCAGGTGGGTCTCTGAGGTGGGGAACCCCTTCACACCCGAGAGTCTGTGTAGGGCTGGGAAGGGGCGCCTGGCCCAGCAGCTGTGCAGCCCATGGAGGACCCAGTAGGGACAGCTGCCTGGCCCAGCACAGGCACCGAGGGTCGCTGTGGCCAGAGCTGTCCAGGTTGGACCACGTGAGCGGGCGCCCACGTGGCAATGGCCTCAGCCGCTGCCCTCCCCTCAGACTTTCAAAGCTGTGTGCTGAGGTCTTGCTCTGGTGCTTGTGTCTGTTGCATATGCATCCTGGGTCTCATTGAGCTCTCGACACTAGGGCACATGTGTGTGACCAGCAGCGAGTGGGAGGGGCAGAGGCCTGCATCCCAGGCTGGGTTGCCACTGGTGTGGCCGACAGACTATGCTGGGCCATCAACTCCCCCCTCGCCCCCCGCAATGGTGTGTGGGTAGGCCCCAACTCGGGGCCAAAGCCCGGCTCCAGCAGATCAGCCAAAGCCTCGTCTAGTGTCTAGTGGACAAATCGCTGGAGGGTAGTTAGCCCTGTTTAGAGAAGAGATGGAGGCCCAGAGCAGGCCAGTGACTTGCTCAATGTCACCTGGCAGTCAACAGCAAAGCAGGGATTCCAGCCCAGCTCTCTCCATCCTTGCCCACTGACCTCACCACTGAGGCCAGGGCCAGGGCAACCTGAGGTCGCTGGAGAGAACAACCGGTCCCTTAGCCACAGGCCTAGAGTCACAGGCACGAGCCCTCACAGCACCCTCGTCCCAGGCACCCTGTGTCTTTGTCCCCTGCACCTCTGCCCCCAGGAGTCCTGTGTCCACTCTATGTCTCCCTGGACCAGACACGAGCCCCCAAATCAGTTTGGCCAGGTGCCTCCACCTTGGCCCATAAGCCGGTCCTCCTAGGGGATCCAGGGATGGGAAGGCCAGTGTGTTTAGGGGAACCCACCTTGGTCCTGGGGCAGTCCTCAGCCCCACATGACGTCTGCCTTACCCAAGGTTCAGCCTTGTCATTCTCCAGCTGGGACACTTCTAGCAACCCCACGTTCTCTCAGAGCCTCAGCGTCCTGTTCTGCAAAATGGGCATCTGCGTTGCCTCCCCACCAGAGTTCCAGACATGCAGTGACAGTGAAAGTGCGTGTGTGTGTCTGTCTGTGGTCCCCTTGTAGTTGGAAGCTGCCTGCATCAGGGTCTCTCTCTCTGTCACACACACACACACGCACACACACTGCAGGAGGACGCATCCTGTGCTGCGGTACCCATCCCAAGGGGAAATCGGGTTCTCCCCCTCCCACGGCCCACCTCTGCCTCTGAGGCTCAGGCTGCACCGCTCCATGGCTCCGAGGGCCTGTTAAGAGAGAACAGCCCTCCAGGCCTGAGTTGTTTATCCTTGTGGTCTGTCCAGACTGGGAGCAGCCAGGGCTTTCTCTCCTGATCTCTCCAGGTGGCCAAGCCCAGACAGGCTGAGAGCCTTGACTTAGGGCCCCCAGGAGGGCTGCAGTGGGCATGCACAATATTGCCTCTGTGTCCATAGTCCTGCCCACGATCCTGGCTCCTGCACCCCTCACCCAGTGTGGGGGTGCCCAGCACGGTGTGAGCAGCTCCTAGGGCTGGGCAAGGTTTGGGGTCCCTGGCTGGTCACCCTGCAGTGGGCAGAGTATGAGCAGGGTGGACTGTTTACTCACATCCCGTCTTATGACTTTTATATTAGCCGCATGACATTAGAAGTTAGAGAACCTCTCTGGGCTTACGTGAAATAGAGTATGCCAGTTTCTCCCCCTGGCATTACACTGAGGGCTGAGGAAATATCCCAGGCATAACTCACAGCATCGCCTCAACAAAGGCAAGTTTCCCACTCTCTCTTTCCCAGGCGGGGCCTCATGGCTTTGTGGGACCGTGAGCTAGCACAGGCCTGACCAGGGCCTGAATTCAGATCCTGCTCCTACTGGCCTGCATGCCTTGGACAAGTTCCTTTTCCTTGCTGGCCTCAGTCCCCTTGCACAAGCCCAGCACCAAGGGGCTGGGGGGCTGGGGCAGTCAGGCATGTGTGTGTGTGCACCCCGAGACCCCTGAGAGACAGGGAGGGCACACATGGGTCCTTGGAGCCAGGATGATGCTCAATGGAGGAGCAAGAGCTTTCCAGCTCTGGCTGCTGCCCCAGATGTCAAAATCATAATGTTTTTCTTTGTCAGCGGCTCCACTGGGCAGCTTGCTTTTGGGAAAGGCCTGAGCTGTGGGTGGCGGGGCAACAGGAAGCCGATTCTAGTTCTGCTCCAGCCACTGACTTGCTATGTGACCCTGGGATAGTGGCAGATTCTGTCAGTCTCTGGGCCTCAGTTTCTTCCTCTGTGCAATGGGAGAGTTGGGGCCAGGGACCCCACGGTTGTTTATTCCCAAGATAAGCAGGGTTTGGGGGCTGTCAGAGCCTAAGGCTCAGGGTGTGGAGCCATTTCCGTTTCCTGTGGCTGGGTGGGACACGGGGCCTGGCTTTGGAGCCTGTGGCTCAGGGCCCCAGTGTCCATCTCTGCCAGATGACTCATGCCTTACCTGGGTGCACAGATAGCTGGTGGTGTGCCTGCATCACCTTGCACCATCCTGCAGCACTTAGAAAGCAGTGCCCTTGTGAATCTACAACCCCTCTCACAACTGAGGAAACTGAGGCAGAGAGAGCTGAGAGAGATGCGTCCAAGCCATGCCCTTGCTTAGAGGGGAAGCCAGGATTTGAAGCAGATGCGTCGTCACTGAGCCACATCAAAGCCCAGCCTCAGTTCCCGCAGCGCATGCGGAAGCCTACACTTCTCGTGCCATGGGCACTGCTCTCCCCGTTAGCCACGGGCTGCAGTCGGGCTCCCTGTGTTTGAGAGGAGGGCACACAGGCGCAGAGGGACACAGTGATTCTATGTGGCCACACAGTGGCCTGCCAGGGCTGGAGCTCTGCTCTTCTGGCCTACAGCTGGGACTCTGGAGAAGCCCAGCAGCCGGGCTTCTGGGTCTGATCCTCCTGGATTCTCAAGGGGCTCTGTGGGTGGGTGGGGCATGGAGGTGGCTTGCTAAGATGGGACCCACCCAGCAGCCGTCCCCCTACACAGCCCATGCACCAGCAGGGCCTGCCTCTTCTGCCTGTCTGTCCTAAGCCCCGACTCTGGCAGGGACCCTGGAGCAGCTCCCACACTGGAATCCCTGCCAACTTTTGCCCTTTCCAAGCCCTCAGCTGCCCAGTCCTTCCTGTGGCTTCCGTTGTCTCCCTGACTGGCTCTGCCGCCTGACTTCCTCTCACATCACCCCTTCTCAAGTCCTCCACTGAGCCAGGTGTTTTCTCCGTATGAAAATTCTTCACGGGAACCAGCAGTTAGCGTAATGGCTATGTCGCTGGACTCCCACGTAGTCGACCGTGGTTCACGTCCTGGACCCGGTGGCTTAAAACTCACTCCAGGCGTGTGTGCGTACGGATCCCGAGAGGAGAATGGAGGAGAAGGGATTGCGGCGTGACCATCCCCTCTGGGGGGTGATTTCTCGCTTTCTGTCTCTCTGTCTCTCTCTGTCTGTCTGGCGAGCGCACGTGCCCTATAGCAAAAACCTCTCCAAAAAAAAAAAAAAAAATTCTTCACAGGGCCGGCAGGTGGCGTGGTGGTTAAGGGCGCTGGACTCCCACAGGGCCAGCTGTGATTCCAGATCCGGACCTGGCAGCTTACTTTCTCACTTTGTCTCTCTCTTTTTTTCTCTGTCCCTCTCTGGTCAAATTAAAATAAATAAATAAAGTTGGATGAAATAATTCTAAAAAAAAAAAAAAAGAGAAAGAAAGAAAGAAAGAAAGAAAGAAAGAAAGAAAGAAAGAAAGAAAGAAAGAAAGAAAGAAAGAAAGAAAGAAAGGAAGAAAGAGGGAGAGGGGAGGGGAGAGGAGGGGAAGGGAGAGGAGGGGAGGGGAGGGGAGGGGAGGGGAGGGGAGGGGAGGGGAGGGGAGGGGAGGGGAGGGGAGGGGAGGGGAGAGGAGAGGGGAGGAGGGGAGGAGAGAGGAGAGGAGAGGAGAGGAGAGGAGAGGAGAGGAGAGGAGAGGAGAGGAGAGGAGAGGATTCTTCACTAACACCATTACACCGTTCCCTCTGCCTGGAATGTGGATCCCTGCTTCTTAGCCTGGCTCATCCCTCAACTTCCCTTCCCCAGACCTTGAGGCTCTCTCTGCAGCCCCTATGCTCATTCTTTTCAGCAAGCCCCACTGTCAGTTTTGTACCCTCTGATTCTTTGCTCTCTTCCTGTTAGCCACTGGCCAGGAGAGACTGCACAAGGGCAGAGGCCACGGTCACAACCCAGGGTGCCCATTAAATGCTTGTTGAATGAATGAGCAAATACTAAGTGCCGTTGCCACCGTGCAGATCCGAAGCTCTCCTTAGATCACATTTTGACAGAGGAGGAAACAGAAACCCAGAGTGGCTAGAATTGAACCCATCTTCACATAGCAGAACCTGGCAGATGTGGGGGCCAGGCCTGTTCACCTCCGGGGACCCAGCGTGCCCCTCTGGATTCCCTCTTTATAAGATGTGGACCTACGGATCTGCAAGTGTCAGGTGGGGCAGTGCAGCCATGCAGGCCCATGCTGGGTTGGGTCCCTTGACCACCCCTTTTTGTTGCAGGGTGATGGAGCTGGAGTGAGGTGGAGGAGGCCTAAGCTGCTGACCGAGGCGTGGGACACTGGTGCTTCGCGGATCACTGAGGTAGGGGTGCAGCTGGGCTGATGGGGGTGGCTGTGTCCGGATGCTCGGGGGGGGGCATGTGTGTCCTGATTGGGGAACAGGTAGTGGCCTTAGCACATTGTGCCTCTGACCCGGGCCTCAGCCCTCGTGGGTGGGATTGGGTGCAGGCTTCCTTTACTGGGACCTTGTTGGGCCCTGAATGGGCCTCCCTGTATCCAGCACTGGGGGACATCTTGGGCCTTGCCTTTCTCTGGAGTGCCACTAGAGGAGGGGCATGTACCCAGGGAAAGGCATAGGCCTGGTATCCCCAGCAACCCTGCCTATAGCACTCAAACCCCCTGGGGTATAGTCCGTACACTGGGGATCTTGGCAGCCAGCTTGGAGGCCTGGATGAGCAGAGGCATGCTCACTAAAGTGGCTGCCACAGCTGTCCCCTCTCGCCCACAAACACACTGAGAAGGACACATACTAGGCTGTGGGGTTAGACTGACTGGGTTCAGATCCTGGTCCCGCACTGTCCACCATGACCTGTGTGGCTGCCCTGTGCCTCAGTGTACTCACCTGCCCAATGGGGGTGGGATGGCAGCACCATCAGTTCCCCCCAGCCCATCAGTGCCAGGATGGGCACAAACTGGTTGTCTGGCCAGTGAGGGAGGTTGGGCCCCTCAGGAAGCTCTCAAGAGCAGCTAGGGCTAGTAGGGTCTGGCCGTCCCCTCCCGGGCAGGGCAACTGGCCTGGACAATAACATGTTTTATCGTGGAATAGCATTTCAGGGTTGACCATGCTTGGTCCTGTGCCAGAGGGTGACCTGGGTAATCCCTGCTTACGGCTCTCAACCCAGAGATGAGAGGCCTTCACAAAAGGGCTTACTTAAGCCAGGGCTCTTTGTCCCAAGCTGCCACTGTTCTGGGGCCTGCCCGGGAGAGCAGAGGTCTTTGCCCTCACCTAATCACTCCCTGCTGCCCTCCCCACTCCTCTCCCAGAGCCCTCGGGTTCCCAGGAGACCCAGTGGCAGGGCCGGGTGAGCTTCAGTCTGGCCCTGAAAGCTGGGAGCTGGGCTCCATCCCCCTTCCTGCTACAGGAAATCCTGGCTCTCTGCTTATCAGCTACACGACCTTGGGCCAGTCCCATCACTCCTGTGAGAGCCAGTTTTCTCATCCGAAAATGAGGATGATTGTACCAGGGCTGTTATGCTGACAGGGCTGTTATAATGGTGCTCAGAAGCTGCGAACATTTTCCAACATTATAGCTTTGGGCCAGCCTGGCATGGTGGTTAAAATACTGGATCCGACATGGCCAGCTTTATGGTTTGAGTCCCAGCTTGAGAAACACGCTGGGAGCGTGTGCACGCATGCCCAAAACCCCAACAGGAGGGAGAAACGAAGGAGAAGGGATTGCAATGTGGCTACTTCCCATGGGGGGGGGGGGCGTACTTTCTCTCCCTCTCCCTCTCCCTCTCTCTCCCTCTCTCTCTCTCTCTGCTAAAATTAAAAAAAAAAAAAAAAAAAAAAAAAAAAGTCCAGCTTTATGGGTGTCTGCTGAGGGCCAGGCACTGTGCTCCTTAAGCACATGTTTCTCCCCACAGGAGTCGCACTGGGAGGTTTGTGTAATGCCTCGTTCTCCAAAGGCCCGACGTGGTTAAGAAACCCATAGAACTGTAAGTGGTAGAGTGAGGATCTGAACCAAAGTCTGCAGGAATTAAGCTGCTCGTGAAGCCTTAGAGACCAGGGCGGGGTCACAGGGCAGCACACAGGCTGCTCAGGGCTTGACTTCCATGTCTACCTTCCAGCCTTTGCCCAGCCCTCCAAGCCCTGCTGCTCCCCAGAGCCAGGGAGTGGCCCCCAGGCTGACGGCCAGCACCTCCCAGATGGGCCTGCGACAGTCCAATAAGGCTAGGGGAACCCACTGCTAACTGTCGAGTAACCTTTGGAATTCTCCTTCACGGTGGGTTCTCTTTTCGGGTGTTTTTCAAGGTAATTCATTCCCTTTCCAGAAATTGCCAGTGGCGGAGCATTAGGCAGCTAGTAATTAATCATAGGAGTGCTTCGAGTTTATTCTTTAAAAAAAAAAAAAAAAAAAAAGTGAGAAACAGAAAGCCTTGGTGGAAAAAGCAAAGAATAAAAAAAATTAAAAAAAAAAAAAAAAAAAAACGCTCCAAGGCACTGGTGGCAATCGATACCTTGGTGTCCTAGAAACTGCCAGGGGTAGGGATGGTGGGCCTCTGTGCGGCCTCTCCCTTTCTTCCCAGGGCTGGCAGAGTGTCCGCGCCTGCCCGCCGCAGCAGCACGAGGCACTGCTCTTGACCCTCAGCTCCCGGTGGGCCTTTGGGAAGTGGCTGCCTCACTTGGACTCAACTTGGCTGCCTGTAAGATGGGTGAGGGACAAGTGTTAGACGGGGGTGGACATGAAACCATCTTGTCCACTACCACAGCCTGGCACCTCACCACAGTCGCTGTCCCATCACTGTTATTAACGGAACGAGTGAATGAAAGATGATGGTGTCCTCATTAGCTATCGTCGGTGGGAAAGGTGGTGCTGGCTACGCGACATCATTTCTCTGGCTGTCTTAGAACTCGAAGGGACAGCAGGGTGAGTGGCCAGTTCTGTCACTTTCTAAACTCATGAGCCCAGTGGGTTCTGGCCAGCAGAACTCAGGCCCCTCAGTGGCAACCACACCACTCTCTGTGGCCTCCTTAAGCTCACCTTTCTAGGAGTCCAAGCTATCTGGGGAGGTTTTTTTAAAAGAAAGCTGCCTCCTGGGTAGGTAGTGAGTTCCTGATCACCGAATGTGTGCGAGCTGGGGCTGGCCCTGCACAGGGCGCTCGAGCAGCAGGCTGAGTCTGGGAGAAAGCCGCAGGCTCTCCGGGGTGGATGCCGGGAGGCTAAACTGGCGGGGAGTGAGAGCTGTCCCTGCCAAGTCCCTTCCTGGAGGCCAGGGGAGGGGTAGAGAGGACTGTGGGGCTTGCCCTCCTGACCAGCCCATTGCATGGGCATCAGGGTGTGGAGCAGGACTGGGGACAAGACTCAAGCTCCGTAGTCCAGGTGGGGGTGGGGCTGAGGCTGAGGCTGAGGCTGGGTGGGGTGGGCTGTGGGTTGGGCTGGTGAATGCAGGGGTATAGAAGGTCCATGACTGGGAGTTGGGGCCTCAGGCCTAGGCCTGAGCTGCTGGTAATGTCTGAGGTCAGCAGCTCCTGTCTGCTCCCTGGGACTGGGGTCAGAGTCTTTCAGAAGAGGGTGGCAGATGGGAGATGTGTTCCCCAAGCCTTCCTCCTCCTCCTAGAGCCCCCTCCACTGCCCACATAAGCTCAGCCTGAGAGCAGGCTCTGGCCTGACAGTGCCCCATTTCTTCAGTTTCCCTCTCTCTGGGCCCAGCTGTGTGGCCAAGATCCCCCAAAGGCCCAGCATGTGTGTCAGACTCCCCATGTGTCTTCCTGTCAAGACCCTCAGACTGCCTGCTGCTTACAGTGGACCCAACTGTGGGACAGTACAGGCCAACGGTGGGTTCCTGAGAGACTCAGTGGAGGACGGCATCCCGGCCCATGAGCTCTGACCTCGGCCCCTGGCTGGTGGTCCTGATGGCTCCCGGGCAGAAGGACATGGCTCTGGAGGCCAGGCCTCCACTCCAGCCCCTGAGCGTGTGAGCTGCAGTCTCCGGGTGGGCCCGGAGCCCGAACCCTCTGCACAGCCACACACCCACAGCCCAGTTGTTTCTTTATGTCCTCATGGCTCAACCTTAAGCCCCAACTCAGCCACACGGGAGTGTCTGAGCTCTCTCTCAACGGGGTGGGTGGTTGTTTCCTCTGCCTCTGCCTCGTCTTTGTCTGGTCTCTTTTTTTTTTTTTTCTTTTTTTGGAGAGGTTTTTGCTATAGGGCACGTGCGCTCACCAGACAGACAGAGAGAGACAGAGAGATAGAAAGCAGGAAATCACCCCCCAGGGGGGATGGCCACGCCGCAATCCCTTCTCCTCCATTCTCCTCTCGGGATCTTGGGCACGCACGCACACGTGCCCGGCGTGAGTTTAAGCCGCCGGGTCCGGGACTCGAACCGCAGTCGACTACGTGGGAGTCCAGTGACATAGCCATTACGCTAACTGCTGGTCCCATGTCTGGTCTCTTTCTGGGGTCCTCCCCTGCCCAGCTCCCCTCTGTCCTCACATTCACAGCCCCAGCTCTGCACCCTCTCCCTAGGATGGCTCTCTAAGCCTAGACTCTCCCTCCCCTCAGAACCAGTCCTTGCCAGGGATCCCACAGCACGTCTGCTCTCTGTCATCGCCTCCCAGACAGAGCTGGGACCTCCCGGGCTGCCTACCTGCTGCCCTTTGCCTTGTTTACCCAGCTCTGACCAACAAGCCACTCCCTATCACCCTGCTCTTTGGAGGCGTCCAAGGTAGCACCCCACACTGGCCTCTTGAAGGCTGCACTGTGTGTGTGGCCAGGTGGGGTGGCAGGTGTGGTCCCTTCCACCCGCGGCTGAAAGCTGCTCTCTAGCTCAGAGCCTGCCCGTCAGCCTGCCTGTGCAGTCCCAGGCAGGTTGGCTGCTGGCCACGGGCTGGAGCAGGGGAGTGAGGGGTCTGAGCCCACTCAGAGGTGGTTGGAAGCCTGGCGTTACCTTCCAACATTAATGAAATTCCTGCTATAATTAGAAACAAGGTGCATAGGAGCTGGCTGCCTGGCGGGAGTGTGTGTATGCTCATGAATAAATAAATTGTCCTCTCCCAAGGGGAGAGGGAGCAGGAAGGGGGGCTCCCAGAGAGCTGCAGGCCTGGACGTCTCAGTAGTCTGTGAGGGGGCCAGGAGCCCCACCTCTCACCTGGTCACCCATGGGTGAGCTCCCTCTGTCCTACCCCTGGTCAGCCAGGCTTCCTGGAAGTGCCTGCTGTGTGCCCAGCCACCGCCTGGCACTGGAAACCACAGCCATCTGGCCCTGGCCCCTTCACAGCCATATCTCATGCTGTCCATCTGCCAGGGCCTAGGGCTACAGCAGGCAAGACCTCCCTGCTCCATGGCACCCCCGATGCCTATGGCTTGACCTTTCTGAAGCCTTCCTCAAACCATGCTTCCCCTCAAGGTTGGACACACCTTCATCCCTATACCCTATGGCCTCTGCCTCACAGAGGCCCTGAGCCCGTCCTCCCTGGCCGCCTCTCCTAAGCTCTAACCCTTTCCCCTGGGATTCCTCCTGCATTACAAGTGGTCATCGCCCTGGCCAGGTAGGCCCCCTCCTTGCTTGCTTTCATTGATTGTGTATTGGGACAGTCGTATGCTGGATGCATAGGGCAGGTATTTGTCATTCCTTTTTCATTCTAAAGCTGAAATTTGCCCCACGTTGCATACACCGCATGGTCTCCACTGTTCAGCTGCCACTCTGGCTTCCGTTTGCCGTATTGGATGGTGCAGGTGTGGTGAGGCAAGTGAGGAGACAGAGGCCTGGGGAAGGAAGCATGGCAGTGCATGCACCCTCCCTGCAGACAAGGCTGCTGCTGTCCCACAGTGCAAAATCTGGAATCCAGGTTTGCCGCGCTGGTCACCAAGGTGGATTGAGGCAGGAGGGACCATGGCTAGAGTCCAGGTGGTTGAACCTCAGTATGAGTAAAGAAAAGGCGGGAAGAGTTCATTTCTTCCCCCCACCCCCCCCACCCCGTCCCCAGTGGGTTCTTGTGCTCTGGGGTAGCCCCCCATCTAATCCCCAAATGACACCAGAGGGAGGCAGCTGTCACAAGCTGGGTCCCTTGTCCCTCGCAGCTTCCTGGATTGCAGAGGTGCCCAAAGGGTGTGTCCCTGTTAACCAAAGTGTCCCAGGGGGTGGAGGATGCCTGCAGCAGGGATAGCTCCGTGAGCAGGAGGGGCAGGAAGGAAATTGCCTCCCAGGAGCCTGGCTCTGCCCCTGCTAGCCTAGGGGCATTCTCTAGAGGCGGGGGTGTTTCTCAGGAGCAGGCTGGAAGCAGAACAGCCCCTGCAGCCCTCTAGCCTTGGAGCAAGCTGGCTTCCCTCTTTGTTACGCACAGGTCCCCTCTGGCTGCACTTGACTGCACGCTCCATTTACAGCCTGCCTCTGTTGTTCGCCTCTGCTCAGGCAGTGTGGCGAGTCACGGGAGGTTCAGGTGCTGCAGCTAGGCTCCTCCCTTTACATGTGCTCACCGTGGGCCGGGCTGGGGCTGCTGCCCTCGGAGGAGCCCTGTCCAGGGGCTCCAGAGAGCTTAGTGTGCTCAGCTAAAAGCCCCCTTTCTTTCTCTAGCCCGGCGAGATGCCCAGCCCTGCCTCAGCCTCATGCACCCCGTGGCTTTTCCCTGTCTCTGCTTGTCCAAGCCAGCTGTCTGCTGTATCCCCCACTGTACCATGTGTTCCTTGAAGTCTCAGGGCCGGCTCTGAACCAGGGCATAGCCCCTCACACTCCAGGGCTAGGGATAGTAGGAAACCATGGACACCCGGCCTATGTGTCCTCAGCTTCCTTCAGGGATGACAACAAGGTTTCATCGAGTATGCCACTTTTTTCTGTGCTTGGGCTGTGTTGGGAAGGATTCTGAGGCTGTGTGTAGGCTCTGTGAGAAACAGACATTTACCTTCCGCCTCTGCACCCCACCGCCCAGCATCGGGTCTACCTGACAGGTCTCTCAGTTCTGGGCTGAGGCCAGAGCAGGAGGAAGGACGAGGCAGTGACCTCAGCAAAGTCCTGACAGGTGGTCGTCCACTCTGGCTGCTAGGCGAGGTCTGTCCAGAGCTGCCTGGTTAGTAGAGAGCAGAGACGCTTCTGGAAGCTTACCCCCATGTCTGTCTCTCCCGGTAAGTGCTGCCTCTCTTCCTCTGTTCTGGTTTGGGAAGCAGCACGTCTCGCATCACAGCTGTTCAGGACCCTCTGCTATGTCCCTGAGGCATCTTTGGGGGCCTCTTTCAGAACCCACAGGAACATCTTTGCTTTATCATCTCTGCGGGGTGCTCCTGGTGTCCCCCTCGCCTGGCCTACTCTCTGGTTGGTGGGAGACAGCTTTCATGGGGCTGCCCCAGCACTATTTCTTTGGGCTGGTCCCCAGCCAACTCCCCATCACAGCCCCCCCCTCCCCGCCCTTCTCATCATCTGGGGACCCCGCTGTCTGTGCTCTGCTGTCTCTGCCCCCAACAAATGCCCTCTCAGCAGCCTCCTGCCTCCTGGCTTGTCAAGGATTTAGTGAACTTGAACCTGTAAGTAAGCTGGCCATTTTCTCTGGGTCTGGAGGAAGCATAGTAGGTGTTTGTTCATCCTCTAGCTGGCTTTGCCTGTCCCCAGTCACGGCTCCAGGAGCACCGGTAGAGGCATCTCACGCCTCCAGCAGCCCCTCCAGCTCCCGCGTGGCCACACCCGTTGCTGGGGGACATGTAAGTTCTGTGTGTTAAAAGTGTAGCATGTGGTTAAGGCATAGGTAATGGGTTCAATCCCTGCCCTGCCACCTGCTAGCCAGGTGAGTCTCAACATGTCACTTCACCTGCGACTCTGCTGTGTGTGCTCATCTGTAAAATGGGAGGCAGCTCCCCACATGGGGATGGAATGCAGCAGTAGCTGCACAGCACCAGTCCTCACTGTCTGGGGAGGTGTCTCCTGCCCCTCAGACAGAAGCGTCTGCTGAGTTTGGTATCTTCTAGCTGGTACCCAGACACTTCCCTCCCAGATACTGGCCCCCAGGTCCTCCCTTGAGCACAGGAGGACACTTCGGGAATGAGGCAGAGCACTTCTGGAGTGGGCCAGCACACACAGACTGTCTGGGCAGCTGTTCAAATGCAGATTCTTAGGGCCTTCTCCTGGAGCCATGTCTATGGGTCCAGAGTTAGGCCCAGGCCTGACTGTTTAACAGATGGCCCCAGGTAACATCTGTGGTCAGGCCAACCTGAGACACACGGGTGCCTGCACAGGGCAGCTGGCCTAGAAGCAGTGCCCTGGACGGCATCATGACCCTACTGGGTGAACCTGAACCCGTCTCAAAATTCAGTGGCTCAATTTTGCACTAATAAACCAGGGATTTAGATGATTTGTAAGGCTCTTTCTGCTCTAAGACCCCAGGATAATCAGACAGACATTCCCGTTGTCCCTTCTGCCAAGCTCCCTGAGGCAGATCTGTGGGAGCTCCATGGCCTCTGGGCACAAAGCTTTCGGTGGAGCCTCCTGCCAGCCCCAGAGCCCCAGGGACAGAGAAGCTGTCCTATGACATGATGGGCCATTTAGTGGCCTGGGCCTTCCAGGAGGCCCCTGACTCAGCAGGCATCCACTCAGATCTGGGCTCTTCTCTGCAGGCTGCGCTGGACCATCACCCTGGAGCTGGCGGCGGAGGCAGGATAGGGCCGCTGGCTCCTATGAGGGTCCTCAGAGCCTCAGTAGTTCTAACACATGGTGGAAGCCTGCTGTGTCAGACTGAAGGATGGTCCCCGGAGCTCTTTCTTGTTGCACATGGGGAAACGGAGGCCCAAAGTGGAACACACCTTGCCAGGTCACCCAGGGAGACAGTGGGGATCACTGTGAACCCCTCATGGCTAGTAGTCTGTCCTGGGCCATGTCAAGCCTCCCGGTGTGCCTCTCCTTGGGCCGTCTAGCCAGCCTTAAGCTCTGAACCATCCTCTATAGCCCCTGGAAAAAGACAAGGCCATCTTGGGCCGGGGTCCGAGGGGCCGCCTGCTCCTGAACACTGCTTCCTTCTTTGACCTGCACTGTCGGCCTAAATCAACAACCCCCTCCCGGCCCCCAGCGCTTCCGTCCCAGCCAGGGCAGCCCTCATGGAAGATTTCCAGGAATATCCATGCAAAGGGCAGTGAGCTCCAGAAATGAAAAGACTCTCACACTCCCTCGCCCCCTCCCATTTTCCACTCCTTGGTGCTCAGGGGAATTAATAAGTAGAGGTGAAAAAGCTGGCCCTGTCCTACTGAGACCTCCTTTGAGGCTGCTATGCCCTGGCAAGTGACAGAGAAGGAATTATTCACCACCCTGGCCCTCACCCTCACCCTCCCCACCTGGGATGATGTCAGGGCCTGGGCCTCAGGGCCTGGCCTGTGCTGTCACTTAGACAAGGGGCCACCCTGCTGACCGCTGGCATTCAGCTGGGTGTGGAGCCGAGAAGGACAGTTGTGACTCCTCCCTGGGCTAGGAGCCTTAATGAGTCCCCAGTTCACACCTGGTGCCTTGTCAGGCCCTGCCTCCAGCCTTTGCACGAGTCAGCTCCTCCTCCCTACACTCTCCATCTGTAGTCAGTAAGACAGCAGCCCCACTGCACCCACTGTTTGTGCCCAGCTCTTGGGGAGACAGGGAAGCAGAAGATCTGTGCCAGCCCTCAGGGAGCGCATGGTCTAGGCCACAGTGTAGATTGCATGCAGGAGCAGAATTAATGATACGTGGTGCCTCGGGCCAGGGATGTGTTGAGATCACAGGAGAAGGGGTCCTTGGGGAGTGAGGGCTTATGGAAGGCTTCCTAGGGAGGCTGATTACAGTGGAGTGACACTTGGAGCATTTCAGGGATTTCGGGTGGGGCTAGGAGTGATGATGTTTGTACCAGAACAACGCCTGGCCCCCTCCTGGGATAGGAGCAATAGATTAGTATGGGGCTATGCTGGTGAGGCAGCCTCGGGCTCAGGCCTGGTGCATCGTAGACCACACACCTACTAAGTGGCTGGCCAGCATAGAGGAGCGGCTCTTGACGTGTTACAGGAATGAACAGCACGTGGTGACGCTCAATAAATGTTCACTGAATGAAAGGTGCATAGCGTGTGCTCAAGTGTCTGGAGCAACTGAGAGCTCTGGAAGCAGCAGGGACAGAAAGAAATAGTGCAAGGGCTTGGGGACAGAGGAACAGCCATGGGCAGGGTAGCTGATATCTGTTGGGGCATCCTCCTGAGCCACCACATCACCCTCCTAAAGGCACTTCCCGAGCAGGAGCACGGCGAGAGCCCAGCCGCAGGGCTGCGGGAGCCTGCTAGGGCACATGTGGACACAGCGTTCAGTGCTTGCCCCTGACAGACCTGCCCATCCTAGACCCTCTAAGACTGGAGGAAAATGACCTCCTATTGCATCTGCCTTTGAAGGACAAAGAACAGGTCATGCCTATGATAACAGTAATAATAATGACAGTGTCAACCAGTGCATCGCCTGTCTGGATCCCAACAATACCTTCTGAGCCGGGAGCCATATATCCGTTTTATGGATGAGGAAACGGAGGCAGAGGAAAGCTTAAAAACAACCTCTCATTCTCTGACCTGGAGTTCAGTGCCATTCTGCCTCTCACCCAACCAAGGGGTCAACTCATCCGACCCTCACGGCCAACACTTAGAACTCGAGGGCCACAGCATCTTCTTCAACACAGGGAGGAGGAGGACACAAACTCCAAAAAATTATCTGAAGTCTTCCATTATTGATCTTTACACAGGTTCTTCCGGACCCTTCCTAGCTCTGCGGGAAGATGAACACCCAGCGGTTAGAGAATGGGCCCTTCTCCTGAATGGCTCTTTTGTAAAGGAAGTAAATTTTCTGCCAGGCTCTGGTGCCCTGCAGTTTGATAATTCAGGTGTTTAAATGGTAATGACTGTAGGGCTAGCCAAGGGTAGAGGCAGTGAGTCAGATGGGGGATTCAACAGGAATTAAAAGTGCTTCATCTCGGCATGATATAACTTTACCAACGCTGCCACCTTTGTTCCAAGAGTGAGCTGACCTGAGACTTGGCTTCCTCCACTGGGGCTGAGGGCTCCCCAGGCCCTGGACGTGTGGGGCCTGCTTGGCTCCACCAGAGAGGGCTCTGAACTGAGGAACTCCTTGGGACTTGGCCGTGGTGCAGTGGCCACGAGCACAGATAAGGACCAAAGGATCAGAGCGAGCCTGTCCCCATGGCCAGAAGCCTCTCAGGCCCCAGAAGACAACCTGGTGGGTGTTTTGGGGAGATGTGGAAAGGGTTTCCCTGGAGGGTATTAAGGGAAGAGTTTTAAGAATGTATCTCAATGTTGGGGTGTACCTGTAGTCTTGGGAGGCTGAGGCAAGAGGATTGCCAGTTTGAGACTAGCCTGAGCAACAGAGGAAAACCCTATCTCTTAATGTACATATCTAATGTGTGTATATGCATTGATAAATATGTGTGACATGTATGTATATATGTATAGGTACACATATGTATATATGTCAGCAGAGAGAGCATCCAAACAGCCAGGATGAAGACCCAGTTCTTGCTGTTAACCCTGTCTTCTCTCTGTGTGTATGAGAGTGCAAATTGGAGACATTTTAATGGTAGTTTTGTTAATTAGTACTTATCCCAATTGCTTTATATATATTATCCAATTTAATCTTCATAGAAGCCTGCTTGAAAATGGATAAACTGAGGAACTGAGAAATTAACATGCCCATGTCACACAGCCACCAGGAGGTGGGGCCGGAATTTGAACCAGGCCTCCTCTGACTTGAGCCTGACCCTTCTGCCAGTCCCAAGACACAGAGCACCTAGCGGAGATCCACGGCCAGGAAGATTAGGAGAGCCTCCTTGTAGGGCATATCAGGGTTGAAGACCTGCACTATAGTCTTCAGGTCCCCTGACCTCCCAGAGGCTCTTTTTATCCTCAGTGAACAAGGAGATGGGGCTCCTCACTCAGTGCTGGGAGGGTGGGGCACCTAGTAGGTGCATTTCACACATGAGCTGGGAATCCTGAAGTGGCCTGCACAGGTCACACCCCCCGCCCTTGGACCAGGCCTGCCCGTATCTGGGGTAGCTTGGAGCCCTAATCAGCAGGTACTAGGGCCATTCTCAGCCAGGGTGACATCAACATCAGGGATGCCTGGACTGTGCAGCTCCCACAGGAGGGACAGCCCATGTTCCATCTCCTGCGCACCCAGTCGTTGGCCCCAGAAGGGCGAATAGAGTAGAGTATAATGAGGCCCACCGATGGGTCAGACCTCTGCTTGCCAGGCCGTAGAGAGCCAGAGAAAGTTTTGGTCTGTAGAGGACTGTTCTTGCTGAGTGTCACTGAAACCCAGTATGTTGGTGCACAGCCAAACACAGTCAGGATAGCGGCTCTGCTCCCCTGATGCTGGCAGAGAAGGGCTGTCCGTGTTTGAGGTCCCTTTTGTAGTTGAGAAGTCCTTTTGCAAGTCTGGCCTTTAACTTTCAAGCCTAGTTGAGGTGGGGCTTAAGAAAGTTCAAAGTGTTCATTCAGAGATGGGGGTGGAGTTGGAAACATTAGCACACACGAGACCATGCCAACTAGATGTACAATTCTGGAGACACAGGATGTTAGAGGCTGGGGCATCTGAGGATCCAACATCTAGCTCCTCTAGAGCATGTGTGCTCACCGAAGAGAAAGAGAGACATGCCACAATCTCTTCTCCATTCTCCTCTCAGAATTTTGGGCACACATGTACATGCACCCAGCATAGGTTTCAAGCCTCCGGGTCCTGGACTCAAACTGCAGTCAGCCATGTGAGAGTCCAGCAATGTGACTATTATATCATCTGTAGGTCCCATCCTGACCACCCTCCTACCTCTGGGTGGTTCCATCCTCCTGCCCTCTGAGTCTCTTTGGTTCACCCATTTGCTTCCTTTATCATCTCACTTGTGTTTGTTCCACCTGGAGCAGCTGTGTGGCACACCACGAGGGGGCGCCCTTCCTGTGGATGGTCTCTCCCCTGTCTCTGGGCCCGGTTCCCATTCCACTTGGTGCTGGTTTCTTTCAGGACCTCTCTGGTCTTTGCTCTTTCTTATCAGGTCTTCTGCTTTTTCCTGTCTCTCATTTTCCCTCTCTGGTGTGTACATCTATGCCCTGTTCTCCACCCCTCTCACATATATGCAGTCTCTACTCCTCTACGGGCCGGACTCAGGTTCCTCTCCACTCCTGAGGGGTACAGCCAGGCTCCTGGCCACTGGCCAGCAGGTAGTCAGCCTGCTGGAGCTCAGAGAGTCCCAGAAACTGGGGGCCCAGGGAGAGTACTGTGCAGATCAGGCCCAGACTAAAAGACACCATGGCATGAAGGGATGGGACAGCGGCCCAGATGGCACTGATCCAGGAGCTCATGGGGCGGGGCTGTGTCTCCTCTCTCCCCAGGAACATCACACACACACAGCGGGGGCAGTGGAAGAGCCCCAGGGCTCTCTAAACCCACCGTGTGAGCAGAGTCTCCCGCCCACGTCACTCAGCACCTGCTATATATCAACACTTTGGGGTGTTTGAGACACCTCCAAGAACAAGAGACGAGGTCCCTGTGTCATGTAGCCAATGATCCAGCAGGGGAAGAGAGAAGCATAACTCTTAGAGCCCTGAGGCTGCCCCAACACTTCGAACCAGCCCTGCTCCCTGAGGTGCAGCTGGAGATGCTGAAGCCCAGTGAAGTAGGCTATCAGCCCAGATCCTGCACTGAGCCAGGGCACAGTCTCCTGCCAGTCAGTGTAGCCCAAGGCACTCAGTGCACACTGGCTAGGCAAACCTCCCTGCTGTAAGCATAGCTCAGTTTACCAGGAATTTCCCAGAAGCACCTGGGGTGGGGAGGGGCTGGCAGAACTGCTTGTTGAGAGGCTTTTGAATAGCCTGGACAAGGAATAGAGCCAACAGCATCAGGCAGGGATGGGGAGAACAGCTTTGCAATTGTGACTCTAAGCCCCAGGGCCTCAGTTTCCTCATTTGTAAGATGCGAAAGGCAGACAGCTTTCACACTCACTCTGTGGCTTCAGAGAGATTGCAGGGCCTGGCCTGGACAGTGTGCAGTGGAGGTTAGCTAGCTGTCATCATTGTTATCAGTGGGGTGTGGGGCAGTCCTGCTTACCAGGTGGGCTGCTTAGGAATCTGCCTGTCTGGGTTGAGGTCATTCTTTTTTCACTAATAATCTGGTGGTGCTGGGAAGCCTTTTCTCTCAGTGGGCCCCAGTCTCCCCATTTTTCCAGTAAGGTGGTCAGACTGGCTGATGTAGGAGCCAGAAGGTCAGTGTTTGTGGAGTGGAGTCTCGGTTGCATCAGCTGGTAACTGAATTGTAGAAACTGGGCCTTCAGGCTGGAGCTGCCCATGAGCAAGGCTCTCTGATGTCCCTCCAAGGGTCCTTGTAGATCCTGGAGCCCCTCCCCACCTGTGACAGGTCACCCCCTGCAGTGGGCCCTGGAATTGATCTTGCACAGGCGGGGCATGGAGTGCGGGCCTGCTCACAGCGCCTGGCAGGGACCTGTAAATTGAAAACACGAAGCTTCCTGTTGGAGGCCAGCACAGGGCTGGACTCGGTGTGGCCTTGGAAAGCTGGCCTCGCTCTCAGGAAGCCCTGCTCCCCACAGCACCGCCACAAAAACAGTGGGAAAGTGAAACCTTTTCAAGTCTGTTTCCACTGTCAACAGGGGATGAAAGCTGGCCCTCACTCACGTTGCGGCTCTGGCCAGGCTCCTCCACCCTGTGCTGGCCTACTCTGTCTTTGCAGGCACCTCAGCCGCCCTCTCTGCCCCAGACAGTGCCCGGAATCAGAGAAGCCTGTGCCCCCAGTTCACGAAGGCTTATAAGTTTAGTTCAAGCATGCCTAGACCCGTGAGTCCTCACACTCATCCTGTGAGATGAGGAAAGCAGGGGAAAGACTTCAATGCACAGAGAGGCAAAGGACTTGCCCAAAGTCACACAGCAAAGTGAGGGACAGCCCTGTTCCCTGCTTCCTGCCCTGGACTGCCCTTTCAGGACCTGCAGGCCTTGGGGAAGGCTCACGTGTGTGGACACGTGTGCCTAAGTGGAGCTGCCTCCTAATCGCTGACGTTGTCCTATAAATGGGGAATCTAGTGCAGTAGCCTGAATGGAAGTGACTTATGTACTTTAAACTTTAATGCTGGCCCTCCTCCCTTAGTGTAAAGTAGTGCATGCCTGCCGAGGAAAGTCTGAATGTTACAGAAAAGTGAAAGAAAAAAAAGGAAACTGACCATAATCTTTCCACCCAGAGGTCACCAAGTGTGTTGGTGTATTTCTTTTTTCAAAAAAATACTTTTTATTATTATAATTATTATTATTGTTATTATTTTTTACATTCAATCACTATACATCATTTAGCTTGTAAAGAGAATTTACCCGACATGAAATACACCTTAGACCAGTGTGTTGATATATTTCTTTCTTATCACTTTCTAATTTTTCTCCCTTCTCTTTTGGACATGAGTAGGTTTCAGGGTCATTCAGCCTTCTTAGAAAGCACAATTCTTTTTCTTTTCTTTTTTATTATTTTTTTTTTTTTTGAGAGGTTTTTGCTATAGGGCATGTGCGCTCACCAGAAACACACAGAGAGAGAGAGAAACAGAAAGCGAGAAATCACCCCCCACGGTGGATGGCCACACTGCAATCCCTTCTCCTCCATTCTCCTCTCAGGATCTTGGGCGTGCATGCACACGCGCCCGGCGTGAGTTTAAGCCACCAGGTCCAGGACTCAAACCGTTGTCAACTATGTGGGAGTCCAGCGACATAGCCATTACGCCAACTGCTAGTCCCAGAAAGCACAATTCTTAATTGTCATGTGGAGGGGCCTATGGAGGGGCCAGGAAGTGTCCCATTTGCCATCAGCTGGCCCTGGGGGCTGTGTGTGATGAGCACTGCTGAAGAGACCCAGGGAGAGGCCCCCAACTGGAGCTGTGGTCCATGATGAGGGCAGCTTGCCTGGACCCTGTGCTGAAGAACCCAAGTGACTCTGATTTGCCGTGCGACCCTGGGCCCGTCTGGTCTGCCCCCTTGTCTGTGAATGGGTAAATGGGCTTACCGAGTCCTCATGGCAGCTCGTCAGCTTACTAAGAAGCCCTGCTCATTGGCTCCCCAAAGGCACAGAGAAGCTTCCCTTCACTCAGCCAGTCCAGGAACAGGCATTGCACACCTACTGTGTGTAAGAACTGGTAAGCCAAGTCAACAGAAGCCCCCAAGCTCCCCACACTCCGGTCCCTTTTAACCTGCAAGTCCACTCAGCCCCTCTTCCCCAGCCCTCACCAGGCAGGAGCGGGAGCCCTGCTGGCTGGGATGGCACGGCTCCCAGGAGGAGCCATCTCCAGCCCCTCTGCCCACTGACGTCCTTGGTGGCCCTAAGACAGCTTTATGGAGGACAGATTGAGGCTGTCTCCTCCTGGCAGGTTTATTTCTTCATTTTTCAAGCTCTGCTCTGATTTTTCCATGTTGGCCTCCCTGCCCCCACCACCTCCCTCTGCCTGCTTCCTCTCCCTCCCCCTGTAATCCGTCAGCCCAGCCAGGAGAGAGGGCCACTGGCCTCCAAGGTGATTGAATTATTGGGGGGAAGACAGGCCAGGGTTTTCTACATCAGTGCTTTTGGCTTCTTGCCCTTCAAGGGGGGCTGAGGGAGGTGTGTGATGGCCGCGACTGTGGGCTCTGATCCCCCAGACAGCCCTGGACTCCTGCGTCTGTCCAGCCCGGCCCTACTCAGGCCTCAGTTTCACCTCCAGTGGAATGGGCAGGTCTTGATCCAAAACCAGAGAAAGGAAAGGAGTCCGGGGCAGCTGTGGCCGCTGACTCACAGGAGAGAATTTCTTAAACAGCTGCTCTCTCTGTGCTACAGGCTAGTTGCCCAGGATGGAAAAGAGAAGCCAAGCTAACACTTATAAATACCTACTGTGTGGGACAGCCCTCCCGCACTAACTCAAAGAGTAACTCAAAGACTTACTGCTACTGGTAGCAACAGGTAAGCGTTACTGGCCTCATTTTTATAGCTGAGAAATGTGCCCGGTACAAACTCCTTTTCCCACTAATCTGTGGATGCCTACAGGCGGGAGGGTCCTTTGGGGTCCCTGGGGACAGCAGAAGGCCCGGCACTCAAGTAGGACCCAGTAAGTGCTCGTCACGTTGGTTCTACAGCAGTGAGATCAGAGAGGCAAAGTAAGTAGCCCAAGGTCACACAGCTAGAAATGAAGTCAATCTCATTGTGCCTGTCTCCAACACCCCCACTCTTTCTCTGTGGCAACGAGCCGCCTCTTCTCGTCTGAGCATTGGCAAAGAAGCCTGCCATTCTAGCTGGCATTGCCCAGCCGCATGCCTGCTATGGTGAGCTGTGAGCTCAGTGGTTCCAGGTCTCACCCCTCCCCACCGGCATCTGTCCCTCTGCTAGCCAGCCACCACCCACCCACCCCTGGCCACTGTCTCTCTCCAGCTGGCCTCTTCCCCAGGAGGGAGGAGCTGTGAGGGGAAACCCCCCTCTCCTGCTCTGCTCACACTCCGGCTCATGGAAATGAAAAACACATTGGCTTCATTATCCCAGGATTGAATGAGCAAGGTTGCCATGGTGACAGCCATCTCAGGCCTGTGAGGGGGCAGGGAAGGGGCTGGTGAGGCCAAGGCGAGTGGGGACCAGGCAGCGGGTAAGCAGGCACGCCAGGCGGGCAGGGCACAGGAATAATCACCATTCGTGCCACCGGCCCTCTCAGGGGCCCTGGCTTCAGAGCACAATCCTTGGGTGCAGAGAGGCTGGCAGGGACAGGGCAGGCAGGCACCATCTTCCACTGACTCGGCCCTCATCCACCTGTCCTGCTGCCATCTGTCCGTCCTCTTCCTGGAGGGCTGCTAAGGGTGGAGGCAGGCTTGTGCGTGATGGCATCCCAGAGACCAGGGAGACAGGTGAAGAGAGTGAGGGGAGAGAGGACAGCTGGGGAGAGCCGTGGGCCCCCTGCCCAGCTGAGAGCAACCCCCCGGGAGGGCTGAAAGGTGCCAGGCTGCACACACCTACACATCCTGAGCCCCAAGTATCCTAGCAACTCTTTCCTCAAACTTCCTAAAACAGGCTGGGGTCCACAGGGTCCACAGGGCAAAAGGTATAAGCGTGGCAAAAGGACAACAGCGAGTCCTGACCCAAGCAGTCTGTGTGAGAGACACTAGGCAGGTCTCCTGGAGCTCTTGGCTCCAGGCCTAAGCTGGGTCAGCTCCGGGTACCCCGCAACCCAAATGGACTTGTCTCTCCCCAGGACCTGGGTGCTGTCCACCTCCTCTTGCCCCATGGTCTGTGAGAAGCACCCCTAGATGGGTCAAGGTCCGGCCCTTCATGCTCAGGCTGGTCCAAGGGAGGCTGGCTGCACCACACTGGGTGGCTCTCTAGAGTGGCCCTGAGCAAATGTTGCTGCCTCCCTCTGTGCAGGCAGCCTCAGCCCGTCCCTCTACAGGATCCGGAGACTCTGGGGGCAGCCATCAGGGGCCTCTGCTTCTGGGGACCAAGTGCCCATGAGATCTGCTGTTAGCCAAGGCTGGTCAGAGAAGCCCAAGGCTGACACGGACTCCAGCTTCAACCTTGACCCTAGGCCTTGTCCCAGCCTGGTCCAGCTCACCTGCACACATTCCAGCTGATCTCACACTCCAGCCTTGTTCCAGCCACTCCTGCACCTGGGATCCCCTCCCCCTGCCGTCTGCACGTCCTCCAATTCAGTCCCTCCACCCCCACCACCACCACCAGCTGCGTACTTCAAATGAGAAAATCGAGACCTTGAGTGGGGCAGTGACCTGGCCAAGGCTACTGGGGAGTCAGGGCAACCTGGCCCAGCGTGAGATGTCTCCAGGAGGCCAAGCCTTCCGTTTCATTGACATGGGCTGGAAGTCCACATGGCCTTGGGACCAGGGCCCAGTGCCTTCAGGAGCTGACAACAGTGTCCCTTCCAGAGCAGGTTAGAAGGGGAGCAGAGAATACCCAGGCTTAGTTTTTCTTGGTGGTGAGAGCCTGGGAGGGGCACCTGGGGGCTGACCCAGGCCAGGTTTCTCCCTGCAAAACCTTTGTAACTGGGGCTAGTCCCAGGGCCCTGCCCACAGCGGGCTGTGCGCTTCCCAGAAGACTAGTGGGGAGCAGCTCAGTGGCCATGGGCAGGGTGTCCATGGCCCTCCTGCCACCTTAAGCTGCTGCCAAGTGGAGTGGGTGCTGAGGGGAAACCAACACAGACAGGAGAAGGCCTCAGCACCTCCCTGGGGCAGGCCACGCCAGGGCTTTCCATGCAGCCAGCTGCCAGTGGGCTGCCCCCAGATCCAGAGGCTCATCCTGAAGTAGATTCCCTGAGGCTCCCTAGAAGCCAGAGCAGAACCCAGGAATGGGAGCTTGTAGCTTCCCAGACCCCTGACTGTGGGCAGCGCTGGCCTTGCTGTCCCGGAATCCTGCCAGCCTGGCTTGGGGTCTTGGGCTCCACGCCCTCTGCCTCACTCGCAGAGTGCCCGTCCCTGCGTTTGCAGTTCTGTGGTCACGACCCTCTGCTGACTCCCTGGGCTTGTCCTGCAGAAGGCCTGCCATAAGCCAGCCCTGGGGCGCTGTGCCTGCCCTCCCCTCTTCTCTCTCTCTCTCTCGTCCTCCACCCACAGCCCGAAGTCTCCATGGCATTTGTCCCCTGCCAGTGACCTCCCCTGACTCGGCACCCTCCCCCCAGCCACCACCACGGCCACCACCCAGCTCCCCACCCACTAGCCGAGGGCGGCTGCTGGGCAAGGCTGTCATTTTCCCTGTCTGGGATTACAGGTTTGGGCTGAGGGAGGAGGACCCGGGACTCTCACCCTGGTGCCAGACCAAAGAGAGACACCTCACAGGAAGGGCGGGCTAGTGCACGGTGCTGTTTAGGCTGGGATGGGGATTCCTGGGATCCGACGTTGCCAGAACTGTTTGTGTGTGTGTGTCCTGTGTATACATGTGTGTGTGTGTATGTGCATGCCTACACGTGTGTGCCTGCACACGTGTGTGTGCATATGCATTTTTTCTTTTTTTTTTTTTGGAGAAGTGCGTGTGCTCACCAGAAAGACAGAGACAGAGTGATAGAAAGAGAGAAATCACCAGCCAGGGGGGATGGCCACACTGCAATCCCTTCTCCTCCATTCTCCTCTGGAGATCTTGGGCACGCACGCACACGTGCCTGGCATGAGTTTAAGACACTGGGTCTGGGACTCAAACTATGGTCGACTACATGAGAGTCCAGTGACATAGCCATTTTGCCATCTGCTGGTCCCTGTGTGCATATGCATTTAAGTGGCACATGTGCACCCTCCTAAGGGTCAAGGGCTCTCTGCTTATGTGGTTGCACCCTCCCAACAAGCCTGGGGGCAAGGTAGCCTATTTTCCGGGGGAAAAAAAAGACAGAACTCAGAAAGAGCAGGAGCCTGGCCTGAGTCACACAGCAGATTAGGGCAGAGCCAAGGCTGGAGCCTAGACCCACCCACACTGCTACCCCAATGTGACAGCTTACTTCTTCCATAGGGGCAGCAGGGAACTTGAGTGGGCTACCACAGACCACCCGCGGGCCCTCTGCTGGGCAAGGCTCTGTAGGCCAGGTTTGGTGGGAGCGAGCGCACTCCGATGTCACAGTACCCGGGGCTGGGTTTGGAGAGGGCGCTATGAGCCAGATTCAGCACTATGGTCTTGGGGTGCAGGGCCCAGAAAGATCATCAAGGCTTTAACTCCTATAAAAGCTGGGATGGAGTTAATCACCAGTGAGACCACCCCAACCAGCCTCCTCTGGGAGAAGCACAGTGAAGACCTGTGGGTCAGGGACAGGACCTGAAAACCCCTAAGGGGGTTAGGGTTTGAGGAGCCCCAGGGTTGGAGAGAATGTGGTGGACTGGTTCCCAGCGCAGGTCCTGGAATCCGACTATTCACCTTGGGATCCAAGGTCCAGGTCAGGTAATACTGAGCCTGGCCTCCGAGGGTGTCATGCTGATCACACGTAGCCCAGCGCCTGGTGAGTGACAGTCAGCGGACATGCACTCTTATCCCTCAGTTCGGCAGGTGCTGCCCCCCACCCCCTCATCTGAGCAAAGAGGGCCACAGCAGGGCAGCCAGTGTGGGGCACTGGCTCAGAGGAGTGGCTGACTGCCTGATGGGGCTCTCCTGGGCGAGGTCACCAGGAGCCCTCATTCCTGATGGTCAGCACCAGGCCCACCTAAGTGGGTAACCACTCCCCAGGGAAGCTGGCAGCCAGAGGGACCTCGCAGAGCCAACCCTCGACCCTTGTCAGGCCCCGGGGACCAGAAGCCTGAGGGAGCTGAGGCCGCAGGGAGGCCTGCCTGTTCTTCGGAATTCACGGCGTGTCTTCCTGTCGCAAGTCCCTCGATAAGGAAGATTTGTGGGTGAGATTTGCAATTCTGTTTTCTCTGAGGGTTATAAATCAGCCGGGATGCAGCATAGGCCTGAGGCTCCTGCACGTGCACACATACACACACATGCACATGCATGTACCCGTGTACATACCTACAGAGATGTAGTCCAGGTCCTCCCTGATGTTCCTGGGTGCATGGGAAGCAGATCTTCAGGGAGCCCAGTTCTATGAAGGGAAATAACAGGCCCTCCACTGCCGCCTGCCCTAGCAGAGTTCCAGAACCATGCAGAATGGCGGACTCGAGGCCGGGAGGTAGGGACTCTCAGCGGGTGGAGAAAATGAGAAAACGTGCATCAGGAACTGTGAATGTGAACTTCGCAGTCTGCTGGCCGTGGCATAGACCTTGGCCTTGTGGCTGCCTAGCTGTGTGCCCTTGGCCATGTGGCTTTCAGAACTCTCTGCCTCATTTCCCCAATCTGTGTAATGGGGCTGATGACAGCACATACTTCATAAGATGGCTGAGAGAACACGTTAATATGTGTAGCGTGTTTGTAGCGGTACAGTGAGTATAGAAAGGGCGCGGGAAGCCTCGGTCACCACCACCACCATCATCATTAGTTAGGAGTGTACTGGGGCTTTGGCGTTAGGCCAGGACTGAGTCCCAGCTCTGCCTTTGCTACCTGTGTGAACTTGGACATACCACTGACCCTCTCTGAGCCTCCAATCCCTCACTTCTTAAACGGACTGTTAGTACCTACGTCATAGGGTTGTTCTAGACTAATGGGAGATAAAGCGTATAAGGAATGCTATATGAGGCCCTTGGAAACCTCAGCCAATATTGCATGTACCCACAGGCAGATTCGGGGCCTAGAGCCTCTGGTTCACAGCCTCCAGGTGGTTCTGCCCATGGCCTATCTAACTCGGGGAGAACGTGTGCAGATGAATCGAAGAGAAAGGGAGGATCTGGGAGAGGAGCAGAGAGAATTCTGGGGGCCTCTGTCACTTCTAGCCCAGGGGGGAAACTGCTAGTCAGCTCCTCTCTCCCTGTCCTTTCTCCTCCTTTCCCCCGTTCTATCGTGCATCCCCGTGAGTGTGCATCCCAGCCAGCCAGCCTTGGATACCAGTGTGGCTTGTGTCTCTGCTGTGTACTTACTCGGTAGCCTTGGGTAGGTCACTTAACTCCTCATTTTCCTCCAGTGGAGGATAATAGTGCCCGTCTCACCCAGCAACTGGAGAGCGACGTTAAATGAGATAATGTGTGCTGAGCACTGAGCTCAGCTCCTTCCCATGGCCAGATAAGTGTTCTGCTAGTGCAGCCCCCAGCCTCTGCCTCGTCCCTCTCTCTGCCTCTCGCTCAACCCCTTCCTGCGCCCACACCTGATGTATAGACTGCATCTCTTCAGGCCAGGCATTTCTGTCTCTCTCTCTGGGCACATGGGCTCTAAATCCAGGCAGCGCCTCTGGGGTCATGTGAGCAAGTACAGATGGAGGGAGACGACTGGGAGACTAGACATCCTGACCTCTTCTATTCTGATTCAGTTCTCTGCCAGCCGCACAAGGCCACCCCAGCCCTTGCTGGCCTGTCGCTGCCCTACCTGCAGCCGTCACTGCCTCCTCAGGTCCTCGGGTGCTGTCACAAGCAGGCTTGCTTCCAAGCTGTTCCTGGCATTTTTACCTGCTCAGCCATAAAGCCCTGGAAAGCTGAATCTATGGATGAGAAGCTGCTTGCACAAGTGCGGGGCGGGGGGAGGGGGACCAGTGTCCATATTTTTGCAGAACCAACATTTTTGTACCTCTCCCACCCAGCTCACTGCCTAGGCAAGCAGGATGGTGAAGCCTTGGCATGGACGTGGTTAGGACCATCCCAGGCCAAGCCCTGGTCTCCCATCAGAACTTGGGAGGCTGGACTTCTCTGTTGCCAGGGAAACCAGTGTGTTCCCTGGAAAGGAAACCACTGCACTTGCTTTGGCTGTCAAGAAGCCCCCTCCCCACCAAAAAATGAGTTCCCTCCAAAACTGATTCTCCCAAAAATGTCGAGTCGGCAGCATCCTGCCTCCTCCCTGAGCCTGCTGAAATTATAGAAAATGAAGTCTGCCCCGACCTTGTGCTCTTCACCTCTTTTTTTAAACATTCCACTGTAGCACAAGGACACGTTTTGTTTTTTCTTATTTATCTTTCTCCCATGCCAGCTGGGGCTCCAAGTCCTTCTCGCCTCTTGTTGACTGCAGCCAGAAGGGAAAGGACTTCCATGTCGGCTTTTTTTTTTTTTTTCCCTTTTTTTTCCCCATTCAGCTGTCAGCAAAAAAAAAAAAAATTTAAAAAAAGCAGGTTTATATCTGGAAAGCAGAGGGTCTCTGCCACCAGATCTCTACTTCCGGGGTAGGTCACAGCCTTTGTATCCCCTCTTGCAACCGGCACTTGGAATCCGATCTGCAGATTTGCAGAGCTGGGGTAGGGGAGGTTTTTGAAGCAGGCCTGTTTATACTCACACTGACTGTTCAGTACTATTGGAGGATCACGGATGATTCTTTAGTGGCCGCTAACAGTGGACCTTGGGAGAGACGGTTTTACATGAGAAACCTCTGGAACAATCCTAGCATGGTCAAGGTCTGGGCAGAGCCTGAAGTGTCTGTCTCTCGTTCCTGTCCATCATCCAATCCCAATGCAAGGAGGCAGGAGGTTTTGCCTTCTCATTTTACAGACAGGTTGGGAACAGGAGCTCAGTGAGGTTTCAAGATTGATTATGGAGTAGAATCAGGACTTACAGCCGGGTCCAAATGACCCCATGGTTTACTATTAAGAGAAACAACAAAACAAGAAAGGAGAAATGTGGCCAGTGTTCTCTTCGGATCCCTGGGTGCATTTGAAGATATAGGAGAGGAGGGAAGAACGTGAAGAGAGCCTGGTCCAGATCCCAGACAGGGCACCCCCCTTCTTTGAGCCAGGACACCTCATCTGAACAACTGCCTAGGACCTGGGTCCTCTCCAGGCCCTCCCCAGTCTGCCCCCTGGTCTGTGTACCCAGGGCCACTTTGTTTTGGTGATCTGAGCAGTTAATTTTCACCTAGAAGTGACCCTCTGTTCCGTAAGTAATCTTAAATAAATTCTATTCCTGTTCCTGTACTTCCATGGGGGAAAAAACAAGCCCCAGCTGGGTTTTCCACTGGCCTCCAGACTGGTGCTCGCAGGTGTGTGTGTTCCAGGAGCTCTGGGCAGTGGTTGTGTGGGGCCTGACCATGCCAGCAGCTGTTTTTGGGACACAAAAGCCCAGCTGCAAGGACAGCCAGTGTGTCCTAAGGAAGCAGCTTGGTGAGGCCTCCAGTCCTTTGCAGCCCCATTCTGGATTTCCAATGGATCTTTCTTGTTGATTCCTGAAACCCTGTCAGATCTTGCTATTAGCATGAGGCTCTCAGAGTGTAGAGTAAACTAATGAATTACAGCATGATTACACAGCACATAATTAACTTTGTAATTAATATGCAACTGCCACTTAAGCTAAAACACTGCTTATAGAGACATACAGCAATAGTAAATCACAGGTCAGAAATAGCACTTTGGAATTTTCAAAAGAATGAGCGTAAGCAGGGAATCACTTAAGGCAGCAGGGCGAGTTAATTAAAAAGCAGATGAATTGTGAGAGTCCCGCTTCATTTCAATACCTTTTCCCCTAAGAAAGACCCCCAGGCCACCCCGCCGGGTTCACTGACCAGGCCTGGGCAGTAGGGCACTGGGCCTGTGGTTTTATAAGACAGGTTTTCCCTGCCCTTTTCTACATCTCGGCCCTCTGCCCAGGCACACCTTCTGGGGGCCAACCTCAGAGCCTGGCTCCACTGCTTCTCCTCCAGGAAGCCAGTGGGGGTGTCCCCAAGCCTGGCCCTGATCTCTACAGTCTAGCCCCAGGGTGGGTACTGTCAGAGGTGGGTTAGTTCAGTTTGTCTTCCTTCCGTTGGATTTTAAGCTTCTGGAAGTTAGAGATGCCATTCTACTTTCTCTGTTTAACCTTCTCTGTCCCCAGCCTCCTGCCAGAATGTGAAAGCTAACAGATGCCTTAGACTCACTCTCATGGGGAGGTTCCGGGTGTGCACCCAGAGACCTCACTGAACACACCCGGGGTGCATGTACCCAACTGGGACGGAGGATAGGTCACAAAATGACCCTACTAGGAGTGTCTCTTGCTGGCTCTCTGAATGTCTTGTTTATGAAATGAATGAATAAACTTTAAAAGAAGATGTGCTGGAAATCACCTCACCCAGTCCCCATTTCACCAAGGCTAGAGAGTCAAGGGGATGAGCAGCACAGTCCCACGGCAGCGCGAGTCTGGGCTGGGCAGGAAACCCTCCTCCACACTTGGCTCCAGTCCTGTATCCGCTGGGTGGACACTGCAGGTATCTCATGATGAACCCAGGGCCTTAGAAACCAGTCAAACCCAAGTTCTGATCCCGCAGCCCCCCTCTCAGTGGTGTGACCTTGAGCAGGTTACATAACCTCTCTGGGCTGCAGTTTCCTCCTCGGTGACATCTGAGCAGTGGTGCCCACCTTGTTGGGTTGGAATGAGTATAAGGTGGCATGACATGTGAAGGGCCTGGTGTGGTGAGTTCTTACCAAGTGCCACGTGCCCTCAGAGGTTTGGGGGTGCAGGGAGAAGTGAGCAATATCTGAAGCAGCCTCATCCTTCAAGGGTTGAGGAAGTAGGCCCAGAGAGATCATTAGGTGGCCATGGTGCTGCGCTTGTACTGGCATGCTCGGGTCGCCCAGCCCAGCCCAGGAGCCCCCTCTGGATGGCTGCCTCCTTCCGTGTGGCTCCTCTGGGCAGGGAACAGTGGGTGCTCGCAAACATGCCAGAGTGCACAGAGGCACCCTCCAGCACTGCTGGGAGCTAGGCTGGCTGCCACATGGCTTTCCCGTCCCCAGCCCCAGCGGTGAGCATAGCTTCGTTTCACAGATAGCTGCTGGGCTTCGAAGTCTGACAGACCTGAGCCTGAATCCCAGCTTTGACGCCTTCTGATCTTGGGCAAGTGCTGTAATTATTTTTAGCCTCAGTTTTCCCATCCAGGGATGGTACTGCTCATTCCACCTTCGGCTATATTGTCAGAAGATAATTCACATAAAATACCAAATATGATGACTAATCGGTAGGAGATAATGCATCACAGACCTGTTCTTGTTGTTATCCATAATTCTGAGTGGAGATTTCACAGGGGCTGCCCACCCCCATGGTCTCAGGGAGAGAGCCGGGCTGGCCAGTCCACTGGCTCCTGTGTCCCCAGCAGCGGAGTTCACAGCGTGGGTGGGGCAGGGGAGGGTCAGTCTCCTCTGCCAAGTTAGTATTCAGCTCAGGCAGCTCATGTAACCTTCCAACTCTGGCCTTTGCCCTTCCAGGAAGTGGCCTGAGCCCTTCCCCCACCCCCGCCCTCCAGGCCAGGCCTGCTAGGGGCAGGGAGCCCAGGGTCTTCAGGCAGCTCTCAGCTGGCTGAGCATATCTGAGGCGGCCGCACTCATGGGAAGCGGGACAGGATACTGATTCAGACCTACCCGCGGCTTCTCTTCCCGCAGACACTCTGCTTTCTGGTCACACCTTGGGGCCACAGCCCGGCTGAGAGTGGGAGTCTTCCTCACCTTCCCCAACCCCAGCAGGCCCCTCTCCCGGTCTCCTAGCCCACCTGCCTTTGCTGCATCCTCTCTGCCTCTCGTCTACCCCTCACCCTGTGTGTACTCCTCTTCGGTTGGCACTTCTCAAAGTGGATTCTGTAGAAAACTGAACTGTGGGATTTAAGGATGTGTTTAGTGAAATACGTTTTGTGAACTAGTGACCTGGCCAGTCTTAAAGCCCTGGACCCAGAGGTGCATTCATACTCTCCCAAAGAAGGAGGGAGTGCTGCTTCTCCCCTGTGCCTGACCGAGGCCGGTCCTCCAGGGAGCTTCACAGACCTGCTTTCGAGGAACAGGCTGTGCCGCTGGGATGTCCCGGCCACTGTCTTCCTTTCCCCAGAGCATAGCAGTGGCTCCTCCGTATCTCCTGCCTCCATGAGACATGTTGCACCTGGACACACTTCATGGGAGCATCCAGGCCACCGTCCCCGAGGAGCTCACGTGCTTTGAAGTTCCTGCCTCTCCTCCTTCCCTCTGGAACTTTTGTGACTGGCCTTTGCCACTGGAATGGCCTCTCTAGCTCCTCAACCTGACATTCTGGACAGTGGACACGGGGTCCCTGTTTCTCCGTCAGTCTCACCCACCACGTCCTCCAAGGCACCCTGTTGAGCCAAAGAGGTTCCCAGAGTCACCTGTGTGATCGGGGAGGGGGGGGGGGAAACCGATCCTCCATTTAGGGCACCCCTAGCCCTCTATTTAGAGCAACCTCCTTTCGTTGTTTGATAAATTGAACTCTTTCCTAAGATGTTGTTGCAAAGTTTAACAGATAGCGGCCAGCTCTGTGACCCAAGGTGAAGGCCTAACAAATAGGGCCCAGCTCTGTGCCCCAGTGGTTAAGGGAACCAGGCCACACATGGCTGACCACAGTTCAAACCCAAGCACTGGCAGCTTGAAAAATTTGCAGGGTACATGGGCATATGTGCCCCAGATGTGAACAGGACGGAGAAATGGAGAAGGGATTATGGCCCAGTGAGGTGACCGTGCCCCAGTGAGGTTACTTGGTCCTTCTCCCTCTTTCTCCTCTTTCTCTCTCCCTCTTTCTGTCTTCCTCCTGCAACTGAACATTCCTTCTAGAAAAAAAAATTTTAATAGAGTTTTGGAGTGTTTTTAATGTTTTTGTTTGTTTGTTTTTTGTTTGTTTTTTAAAGAGGTTGAAAATTGTTGGCATCCAGAATGGCGGGGTTCAACTCCCCCAGGCGAGTGCTGGCTCCTCTACACCTCCCCACCCCCCACGGTGCACTGCGGTGGCCCAGCTGGCCTTTTGTAGAGGCCGTGCTCCTGAGCTCAGGGCTGGATTGGCTCGTGCTCACTGCATGAGCACAGCAGCCTGTGAAGCAGGCATTGTTGTTATTATTTCCAGTTTGCAGATGAGCAGCCTGGGGCACACTGAGGGCAGCACTGTGTCCCAGAGCACAGAGGCCGGTCAGTGGCAGAACCTGGATTTGAACCTCGGGAGCCTGGTGCTTTTAACCGTGGAGCTATACTGCCCATCTAAGGATAGGATAATAGAAGGGCGAAGTGAGGCTATGACACCAACGGCTTAGTAAACTAGAGAGTGCCTTGTAGGTCAGAGTGCCTATCACCTTACAGCCTGGGAGCACCTGGTGTGAACTTGCGTCTCTGTCGGCTTTCAGCAAGAAGTGGGTTTTCGGGTTGCCTATGGGCTGCTCAGCTTGTTCCTGGGATAAGAGCCCTTATTCTTAGTCTCAGCTGGGAGTGGTTAAGTCCCCTAAGCACCCTCACACCCAGGAACCCCCTGAGCCCTCAGGAATGGGACTCGTGGGGTTGGAGTGCCAATTTTGGCCAAGCTGGGACCATCAGATCCAGGGATATTGACAACCTCTGCACAAAGTCGTGGGGACCTCTCAGGGCTTGTGCAGAGAAACCACGGATGCCTTCCAGTGAAAGATGTCCCCTCTTGCCATCAGACTTGGTATGGGCACCCTGTCTACCCCACTGTCCACCACTGAGGCAGCTGGGAGCTGCCTGAGACAGGCTCCTGTCTGAGCTGTCTGCAGACTGACCACAGGCCTGGCCTGGGCAGGCATCTTCTAGGGGTGGCCTAGATGTGGTTAGAAACAGAGAAGATGCCAAAAAGTTTAGGGCAGCTGAGTTCCTGAGGCCTGGGTGTGGGACCCCAGTGGGACATTCCAGCCTCTGCTCTGCCAACAATTTATCAAGTTTTGTACCTGGCAGCCTGAAAAACATGCTGGTTGCATGTGGGGGCTTGCCCCAAATCCCAAGAGGTGAATGGAAGAGAAGGGGTTGTGTTGTGGCCATCCCCCCAGGAGGTGATTTCTCACCTTCTCTTGCTGTCTCTCTAGTGAACATATACACCCTATAGCAAAAAAACAAACACACAAATAAATAAAAATTCTAGGGGCTGGCCCGTGACTAGGTGGTTAAGGGAACTGGATTCCACATGGCTCACCACAAAATTCAAATCCCAGACCCAACCCAGTGGCTTGAAAAACATGCCAAGCATATGTGTGTGCTTGCCCCAAATCCCAAGGGGGTAGAGAAATGGAGAAGGGATTGTGGATTGTGGTGAGGCTAGATGCTACTGGAGGGGGTGCTTCCTCTCTCTCTCTCTCTCTCTCTCTCTCTCTCACTCTCTCTCCAGTGAGTACACATACCTTCTGGCAATTTTTTTTTAATCTACTGACAACTAATAGCAGCTAATGAACGAAGTGTGTATATACAGTTAGTGAAAACAAAAGCACTGGCTCAGGAGGAACAACCTCTGTGCTGAGTCAGCCACACTCCCTGTGTGACTAGGCAGAAATCACCTACCCACTCTGAGCCTCAGTTTTCTCATCTTAAAAGTGAAACAATACTGTGAGACTGTGATAGAGGTTGCTTAAAGCATAGCTGACTTACCCGTTCACGTTCTTCCAGGGCTGTTGGATAGCTGTTCCACCCCCTCTTCCCACTTCATGGATCTGGGCCTTTAGAATCACAGCCAAGATCCTGAAGAGAAAGCCAGGTCAGGGCCATTGCATGAACACTGCTGTGCTGGGAGAGGCCTGGGCCCACACCAGACAGTATCTGGTCTCCTGGAGGATTTGATCTCCAGGACATGGCCAAGGTCTGAGAAAGCATTATGTGTCCAGAGGACAAGGCACACCAAATGCAACTGGGAGTCCCAGCCCAGTGTGAGTCAGGGCCATGCTGAAAAGTGACTCCCAAACACCATGTTGGCCTCAGCATCCCACAGCAATGACAGTCACCTTTTTCATGTTAGGGCATTGGGGGCCAGGGAAGAGTGTGTAGTTGAGGATGACCTGTCTGTCACATTCCCACAGAGAACATAAGGTGAAACAGACAGGGGTTTGTGATTCGGGTTCAAGTCCTGGTACTGCTACTTCTCAGTAGGGTGACTTCAGGCAAGTCTCTGGACTCTCTGAGCCTCATTTCTTCATTGTAGTATGGTAATGACTGGAACATGGCGGCAGACATCCAACACTTAAGTGCTGGCACATATAGGTTCAATAGTTGTGAACCGTTCACTCTGAGGAAAGAAAAATGGAGGCATAGCCTTGGGAATGAGGGAAACCCAAGGGCCTTGTCCAGGGCTGAATCTAGCCAAGCTTTGCCTTTTGGGGAGAGCAGCTGTCAGAGGAAGTACACTGTGAGATCAGGGATTTGAAGTGTGCTCAGAGAATGGCAGGAAGGTTTGGTCTCAGGACATGGCTGAGGTCTGAGAGGCATCACGTCCGGGGGACAAGGCACACCCACAGGCATTTGGAATTCCTAGTCCAGTGTGGGTCAGGGCATGCTGACAAATGCTTTCTCCGGTAAGCCATCGCTTCCTCTGGGCTAACTCTTGTGTTCTGGGACAGGGTGTCAGGAATAACTGAGGAGCAGTCCCTAGGGGGAGCCCCCATTCTGAAATGTCGGGACTACATTGTGTTGTCCCTTGAACCAGCGGTGGGTGTTCCTGTGGACAAGGGTAGATGATGGGCGATGGAGTCATGGAAAGAAGTGGATCCACCCTTCTGGAAGCCTTGACTGTGAAGCTAAAGCTTCAGCACTCTATGGCCAGGTGGTGTGGGGCCTTATCAGACCTTGGCCGAGGGGCACTTCCCAGGTTAAGGAGGAAGAGACTGGATTGGAAAGAGCTGTGGTCCTAATGCAGAATTTCACCTTTCAGAGCACTGTCCCCTAAGTGACTTCACTTACTCAGCTCCTCAGCCCAGTGAGGAAGGGAGGAGGTGTCCTTCCTGTTTAACAGTTGAGGACACAGGCTCAGGAAGGTGAAGTAATCTCCCACAGCCTCACAGCCAAGAAGGTCTGGCTCTCAGTACCCACCTCCAGCGTGGGGGCCCCACTACGTACAAAGCCTCAAGCTGCCCAAGGGCCTGTACCAGCTGCCCGACCAACAGTGGGAGGCAGCAGATCCCAGGCAGCTGCCTGGAGCTGCTCTGCCTCCCTTTCCCCTCCTTATCCTGTCCCGGTGCCCTTCCTCCTGACTTCCCAGGTAGGGCCCGACGCTGCTTTCCTTCCATTGCCTCTGTCTCACCACCACCCTCTTCTGCTTCCAGGCTGCATAACCGAGGTCTGGGAGTCAAAGATCCCCCTGCTGGGTGACCACAGGCAGCTACTGCACCTCTCTGAGATTCTGTCCTTCCTTTTAAGATGACAAGGGCATTGGAATACATCAGTGCTCCCTGAGCACTGACTGGGGTCACTTTCAAATCTATTTAAAATGTTTCTTTTTCTACTTTAGTCTGCTATTGCTATATAACTTAACTGCATCCTAAATAATAACATTCCTGAACTCACCAGTGATCATCGTCCTCATCCAGAAATGTCACTATAAATGTAAAAGTTTGCACGTGGACTACCTGAAGGCATCCTTGTTAACTATTCCCTCTTTGGGAACCCTGAACTCGGCGACTAGCATCTCTTCCAGTCCTGAGACCCTCTGATCTGGGCAGGGTCATTAGGTTTTCAGCACTCACCACCCCGGTTCACGTGTACCCCCAATGACAGCTGTGCACCTTCCCATCTGTGCATCCATCTAATGAGCACCTACTGGGTACCAGAGCCTGGGCAAGGCTCCGAGGACCCATAACCAGAAGACCTCAAGGCTGAAGGGGCAGACAGATGCAAGACACACCACTGGTCTTGTGCTACCGAGGGGGGGACGCATGGCACTGAGGACACGAAGGGGATAGGAGTGGAAGCTAACTATTCTGGCCAAAACCAAGAAAGGAGTGACAGTCGAGTCAGGCCCTGGTGGATTGGGTGGGGAGTGGGGGCAAACATCCCCGGCTGAGAAACATTCAGAGGCAGAAACATGGAGGTGTAGTTTTCCGAGCACAGTCCACGAAGCAAGGACAGCCCCCTGTGGGGGACGCGGGGCACCACTGGGAGTCGTGCGACGTAGAGGCTAGGTTGAGGAGGACCTGTCTGATGCCAGTACATGCAGGGTGGAAGGTCACTGCTGAGCCTGGGGCCTGTGATGTCAGTCTCTCTTGGATTCTGAGGCTGACAGAGGGTTTGGCAGGATGGGTTCCCTGTTCCCCTCAGGCCGAGCAGTGTTCAGATAGCAGCTCACTGGCCCTGGCCACTTCTTAGAGTGCAGCCTCTATTCTCAGGCTGTAGGGAGCGCCCTCCTATCCCTGCCACTGGCACCATCACCCCAGGGGACCTGAGCTGCAGATGTGCATGGTGATTGAATCGTTTCTGCACACTGCTGCTCACGCAGCTCCCCAGGGACTCGCCACTTGTCTGTGCAAGCTGTCATGAGATGTGTGAGCCCAAGTGCATCTGTGCCAGCATGCAGTGTGTGCACATACCTGCTCTGAAGTATGCACGGGGTACTAAGGATGTGCCTGTACACATGTGGCATGCAAATGCCTCTCTCCCTGGGTGCATGTGGGTTACATGTGTGCTGATTAGCTAGCTAGGCCTCGAAAACGAGAATTCAGACACACTGTGTGGCTGACCCGCCCTTCGGGAGCTGCTGCAGGGCTCCACATTTCCATGGGCAGCAGAGAGCACCCTGTGGAGGAGCCCGTGGAGGGCCTTTTGCTTCCTCCAACCTTTCAGATATGAGAGGGCCCTACTCAGAACAGCCCAAGGCTTCTGGCCCTGCTCAGCCTTTGTCGCCCCCATGTCCTCTCCCTCGCTTCTTGACCTCTGCTTCCCACCCCATAAGCACATAGGACCACGTGGTCCCCAGGCCTTTTTGCATCTGAGCTGCCCTACGTGCATAATAGCCGCCCATTTTTCTTGATCTTCTGAGCAAGGCACTGTGAGAGTAAACTGGGCTCGCGCACCGCACGGCTCGGTGGTGAGAAGTGTAAATGGAAGCATGGTCCTGCTGAGAGAGTTCCCTGGGAGTCAGCAAGGCTGGCCGGTCCCATGTCACTATCCCCAAACTTCCATACACAGTTAAGCCCAGCTGAGCATGAGGTGCAAGGAAACATGCATTAGCTGCAGGAGGGGCAGTGTCTGTGGCCTGGGGCTACCCTGCCCCGCCGGAACAGCTCCTGGAGTTCCCCAGGCCTGCAGCCTCTTCTCAGGACTGCCTTGGGACAGGCTCTGCAATTTCAAAGCCAAGTGTTCTACTCTTGTTGAGATGGAGTCTTTCACAACTGGAACGTCTTGCCAAAGTCTTAAGATGCTGGGATCTGATGGGCTCCTGAACGCTGCACAGCCCAACCTCTCATTTTACAGACTGTGAAACTGAGACCAACTTCTTGCCCCATTCGCACTGCAAGTGGGCAGCAGAGCTGGGTCCCTCCCCATTCCTACATGCTGATTAGCTTTGCATCACAGATGGGCTCCGCTTACTCAGAACTGGAGGGTGGCAGGGACCCAGAGCCAGGGTGGGGGTCACCTGATTGAGCCCACCCCCTATTCAGAGGCAGACAGGCAGCAGGAAAGGCTGAGACCATAGGCACCTGGGACCAGGCTGACAGGGATCTGCTGGGAGGCACCCCAGCCTCTCCAGGCACGGAGGATTTGTAGCGACTTGTAAAAAGCTTAAGTCCAGGCACCTGGAGGTGGAGGCAGCCGCTGAGCCGAGCAGCGCTCCCGCGGTGAGGGGCGACCTCTGCTGGCCGCCAGGCGTTCGCCACTTACAGCACCGGCCAGCGTGCAGAGCCCAGCGGCACTGGAATGGTCTTGGAAGCAAGTTTCTGGGTTTAGACAATCTGGGTGGAACAAGAAAGATGTCTCTTTGGGCCAGTCACAGCATGAGATGGAGACCGCCCAGAGACTGGGACCACCAGTCCTGGAGGATTGGAAAGAGCAACACATTAACAGTCACGAAGGGCGGCAATCCCAGCCCAGCAGCTTCCTGGCTGTCTGAACTTGGGCAGGTGGCTTCATCTCCCTGAGCTTTTTAAGGATTATGGAAATCAGCAACACAGGACCTGGCCCAGTACCTGAACACAGCAGGTACAGAACAAATGGAAGATCCCAGCCTGCCCCTCAGCAAGTTACCTCTCTCAGGCCTCCCTCAACCCACACCTCTTTTTTCATTTCTGGGACCCTTGGCCTTCGAGCCCTTGACCGTTTACTGGGGGACTGAAGCCTTCGGTCTCATCCCTTTCTGGTGTTAATAAACCCTGATTTTTCACCATTGGCCTCAGCAGTTTCACCATTGCCTCCTTGGTCTACCAGAATTTGTCCGTTTACACATTAAGAAACAGCTACACGTGGCTGTCTCTGTGACCTCTGCTGTCTCTCCTTCCAGCCGCCTCTCCACCCGCTAGGTCTCACAGGTGTCCCAAGCCCAGCTAGTCACTTGGTTCCTATAAGATGAATCCTAGCTGGGAGGAAAGCCCTCTGGGATCTGGACCCAGCTCGGATGTACTTTGTGACCTTGAGCAAACTGCTATGGGATGCGGGCTTCCTGAACTAAAGCCAGCTGAGGTGTTAGCATAGGAGGGGGACCTTGAAGCACCTCCACTCGCTGAATCTTTGGACCCAGAAGTCAGTTAGCCTAGCCGCTGGCCTACACACTGGATGCCTGCAAGCCAGCATGGCGGCCAATCTGAACGTGGATGGTTTGCCCCATTTGTTGTTTGCTTCCTTAACTGACACCTGTCTCCCCCCACACCATGGCTCCAAGAGACCTGCCTCTGAGCCCAAGGCCACTGGCTGGGGGCCTCCTGATTCCTGTTTGAGGTTTCTCTGTGGGTGGACCATATGCCCCTGGGCCCCAGAAACTGTCAGTCATTCAACAGGCTCTTAGGAAAGCCCAACTGGGCCTCTGACCCTGGACAGAATGCCATGCCTATCCTAGGAAAAGTTCCTCCTGAGAACTGGAGCCTTATGAGACAACTTAGTCCTTCTCCTCACCATCCTACTCCACAATGGGGCGACCGAGGCCCAAGAGCAGTGTGCTCAAGGCCCCTCCTGGCTGGGGACACCCAGAGCTTACTGAAGGAAGAGAGAAAGAGCACCCAGGACCTGCACAGAGCAAGTTTCGGGCCCTCCAGGCATTTAGACTTGTCAACAGCGCCCCCTGCTGCTGGCCACCTGGGCTGCTGCAGGTCCTTTGTCCTGGGTGGCTGTGGCCTGTGGACAGGGGAATAAAGGCCTGCATAGACCCGGTGTCTCTGTACAGGAGCTGAGCTGACCCAGGCCCTTGTTTAGTGGGTTCCTTTGGGTCAGCCTGCCTGTCCCAGCTGGCTATGGAAACTGCACTCTGCTGGGACCCTGGCCTACAATGGCCCTGGGCTATTGCAATCCCTGAGTACCCCGTGGTATCTGGGAGACCACTAGGGTCCTTTGGACCCAGATGGAGCCTGGTGCCAGGAACCAAGGTAGCTAACCTAAGTTGGCACTGGACTGCACCTGCTCTGGCCCTCCCATATTTATGCTTGCCCCACCATTGTCTGTCCCTGGGCACAGGAGCCATTGTCATGTGAGCGCTGACTGATGCTCTGTGCAGGCGAATTCAGGAGAAATTTAGCCCTGCTTGGGGGATGTAGACAGTAGCAGAGGGGACCTTGCCCCTACTACCCAGTCCCGTGTCCTCCACCATGTATGCGTGCACACCTGCACCCCAGCCCCTCTGCAGGGCCTGTTCAGGAGTAGAAGTTGCAATGGGGAAGCCAGGACTCTGGAGTTGGCTCCCACCCAACCAGCGGTAACCTCCAAGCCTCAGTTTCCTTACCTGTAAAGTGGGGCTGTAGTAACATTGTTTATTCACCGCTAGTGCCTAGACCGGCACCTGACTCAGGTGCAAACTAATGAACGGTCACCTAATAGGTGACCTGGAGTGAATATAGACTTGGACCAAGAGTTTCTTGAACAGAAGAGAATTATTTCATTCTGATTTCAGAATAATTAGACAAATGGTGGGTGGAGAAGTTGGTGTCAGGGTGGATAAGTGTGCAGAAGTGGTAGGTGGGCTGAATGGAGGGATGGAAGGTGAGGAGAGGGTGGTTGAAATGAATGTAGGCAGAACTCCCACTTTTACCTGCTTACTGGAGATCTCCAAGATAAAGCACTTACCTGAAGTCCAAATGAGTGGCTCTGTGCTGCAGTGGTAACGGCTGTGCCAGAAAAGCCATATCCCACATGCTATTCGCGGTTCAAATCCCCAGCCCGAAAGGCATAAAGGCATAGAAACTCACAGATACGTGTGCAAATGTAGGGCTAGGACTGGAGGAAAGGGATCAAGGGACCAGACCCCATGGAGAGGTCTCCTCCCACCCACTCCCTTCTCTCTCACACATGCATGCACAGACTCCATCATAAATAAGGAATTTTTAAGAGGCCAAGTACACAAACGATCCCGCAACTCTGGAGAGCATATGTGAGCCCGATTAATTCATGCATGTGTCATATGCCAATATAAGACGTTGCTTTTGCCATAATAAAAATGTGGAAACAGCTTCAGGGTAGAGTGTGAGCTCCCTGAGCAGAGTCCTTGTCTGGGGCATCAGGCCTTATAACTACCCCTGGCAGGGGGTGGACATTCAGGTGTTAGTAGGATCAATGCTTCATCTGTACCTTGGAATCCTGTGCAGCCATTACAAAATGAAAAGACTCTTTATGTCTTGATGTGGAGAGAACTTGGAAATATATTATTAAGAGGAAAAGAGCAAAGTCCAGAAAGTGTGTACAGAACACTACCGTTTTTATGTTTTAAAAAAAGAAAAAGTGGAATGGAATCCTACACATAGATACTTGCTTCTGGATGTAACTATCTGGAAGGGGACTGATGATACGGGTTCTGCTGGGAAAGGCACTGGGGGCTAGGGACAAGGCCAGGACTTCACTTGGGGGACTTGCTGGTTCTTAAACCATGCAAATGAATTACCTTTTCAGTTCTGCGAAGTGTCAGAATGGCTTTGAAGGTGCTGTGCATGTAGGGCTTGTGGAGGAAGAACTGGGCTTTCTTCCAAACCTGGGGCCATGGGTGTTGGTTCCTTCCACAAGGGTGCTAATCCCAGAGGCAAATGCCAGGACATAGAAAGCAGACAGACAGACACAACCTGAACTCTTACTAGCCTGGGGACTTGGCAGGTTCCAAGACCTCAGTTTCCTCATCTGTAGGATGGGGACCAGCCCTACCTTTACACAGTCGGTGTGAAGAGTAAAGGAGAGAACACGGCTGCTCAGACATGGACAGGGCCTGGTAAATGGGATCTTTGGTGGCATGGCCAGAGATGGGGGCCTTCACGGGGGCAGTGTGGCAGGGTAGCAGAGAAGGCCCAGGGCCATAGGCCTCTCCTGCCCAGCACCCCGGGTCTGACCCATGTATCTGCATCTTGGAATGTCTCCTGAGTGCAGGAGGTAAACTGAGCTCACAGTGGGCAGACTGCTGCTTTGACCCCAAAACATGGACCTCTGAGCAGCGATTAGACTAGAGCTATGCAATCTCTCTCTGTATCTCTCTCTCTCCATCTCTACCATGACTACTGTGGCCTTCGTGGAGGGGCCTGGGGACTCCTGGAGCTTTCTGGAGCTGGAGGAGCCTCCTCCACTTAGCTCCACACCTGGAAGGAAGCTTCACTCACGCCCTGACTGCTCAGCCCCAGGCAATGGAAGTTGCTATGGGCTGGTCCTCAGGAGCCTGATCCCGGTGTGGGCCCTGACACTGGCTCACTGTACCACCCCAGTTATTCCCTTCCTCCCCCCGAACCTCAGTTTCCTCATCTGGAAAATAGGTGACTCCTCTCCTTTCCTAGAAAGGCAAAGTGAAAAAAATGGAGTTGCGAGTGGTTCATAATGCATGAAGAACTTTAAAGCACCAGAAGGGCAGGGGACAGGGGACATGCTGTCCTCACGGCCCACATGCAGTAAAGGTCATCACATAGGAGGGTCCCCACATGCATACACCCACGGTCGTGGGCCAAGCGCTGAGCCAGAAATCTGGGGATGGGATGGCCGTCCCCACCACCACCAGCCCACATGCTCACGTATGGAAATGCGTACACCTGTGCGAGCATGCCTGCCCAGGTCACACGGCCTGCACATGGGGAGCACCCAGGAGTGCCTCCTTCCTCAGCCCACAGGGGCGTTTGGGCTGTGCCCAGCATGGCGCCACAGGGCAGAGCGAATGGAAGGGCTGGCTGAGCAGCTGGAGCTGTGATTCCTTCAGCTGCCTGAGGTGGGGCTGCCTGAGGTGGGGCCAGCCTGGCTCCCCAGGGTCCTGGGATCTGCTGGTGTTGGAGCTGGAGGGGAGTGGGAGATTGGTGTGAGGTTAGCAGGCCTGGTACAACCGCGGTGACACCCTCTGTCCTCTGTCTTCACAGGCTGGACAACGTTCATGGCTCTCGGGTAGATCCCAGCGAAGCGGCCAGAATGAATTCTATGGACAGGCACATCCAGCAGACCAATGACCGGCTGCAGTGCATCAAGCAGGTGGGCATGCGGCCGGCCACACTCCTCCTCTGCACCCCGTGCCGCCCAGTGGGCAGCGGCAGAGCAGATAGACGGGCAGATTTAAGCCCTCTGCTCCAGCTGTTCTCTAAAAACATCCCACGAGTAAAGAAGGGAAACGAGATCATTTTGCAGGAAAAGAAACTGAGGCACAGAAAGGGGAAGGGAGTAGCCTGAAATCACACAGCCCAAAGCTCAGCTCCACAGCTAGAAGGACCATATCCCGGAGGTAGTGAGTTCTCCACCCTGCCGGTGATCACACAATGTCCCAGAGGCGATTTGCCCAGGAGTACGCTTGTCTGGGCTGTTGAGGTGCCCTCAGTGGTAACCAGGAGCGATGCACCCAGACCCTGGGCTCAGACCCCACAGCTCAGCATGGCAGCTTCCTTGCACAGACCTGGGCATGCTGAGAAAGAGCAGCAATGGTGGGAAGGGCATGGGCTTTGGCATCAGACAGACCAGGACCCACGTCCTCATCCTCTGTGTCCCCATGATGGAGCTCAGGCCAGTCACTTCATTTCTCTGAGCCTCAGATTCCCCAGGGGTCAGATGTGCCCAGTAAAGATGACCTCACAGGATGCTGTGAAATTATTATGGGTGACACCCGTAGCCCAACCCTGGAAAGTGGTGGGTGACCAGCTAATGGTGATGGTGGCTGTCCTTCTCAGTATCTCAGCAACAGGAAGAGGAATGCTCGGGCTCTAGGGCTTGGCTTGGCAGGCTTAGCAGGAAGCTCAAGTACCAGTGTAGACCCCTGGTCTCAGGACTGCAGCTGGGCAGAGCTCACAGCTCCACCCCCACCTGCCATCCCTCTCTGAGAGCCCCGGACCCAGACAGAGCCTCCCCAAGGTGCCACCCAGTGAGACTGACGCTATTCTGCAGGAATGAGGGATGTGTGTCTCCTCATTAGCATCAAACAGAGCAATCTCAGAAGCCCGTGCGGGTCTAAGGAGAGGAAATTGAAGAAGACTTGTTACAGATTGAACCCAGCCTGAACAGCTCTCCCGAACGCCAATTACGCGCCTCTGCTCACCGTCACAGAATAGAAACCAGACATGCGCCGTCCTCCCTGCCCTCCCTTCCTCCTCCTCCCCTTCCTCCCCAGGGCTCTGCAGGGCCCTCTCCCAGCTCTGCCTTTGACCCAGTTTCTCCTGCCCAGGGCTCAGCTGGTAGTAACCCCCACCCCCCAATAGTTTAGTCAGCCCCCCTTTGTGAGCCCCTTCCTGTGCCAGGCACACAACTCCTCCTGAGACCCGCTCTCAATGAGTGTTTCCTCCTGCACCGGGTTCCGGATCACTAGAAAGCAGGGCGCCCTTTACTCCCGTGCCCTCCCCTGGGTCTCACGGGGGCAGAGACCCACCCAGGAGCAGCCCTCGGGCTATATGGCACACGTGGCTTCTACTTGCAAGTCAGCAAACTTGAGACCCTGTTTACCATGTCCAAGCTAGTGACCTTGACTAGGTGTCATTTCACCTTGCCTCGTCTGTAAAATGGGTGTCGTAATTAACGCGTGCTCAGTGGGCAAGTGCCAGAGCTCAGCTGCCCTCCCCCAGCCTGTCCCTACTGTGTGCGCACATGGTACAGAGGCCTGTATTTGGGCCAGAGAGTGGCATGTTTGTGAGTGTGAGCAGGCTGTCCCGGTGCCCCCGGGCTACCCAGAGCTCTCCGCAGCATCCTCCACGCCCCTCCTCCCACCCCTTGGGCCAGACAACTCAGCACTGACGTCTGTCTGCTCCCCGGCTGCCCAGAGGGTGGCTGCGGCTGGCCGAGGACTGTTGATTCTCAGGCGTCCCATAATCTAATCAGAAGAGAAAGGCGAGCGTGTCTGCATGCACTGAGGATGACGGATGTGTCAGTTGTGTGGACTGTGGGCTGGTGGGGGCTGTGGCGCCCATGAGGGGCCTCACCTCTCCAGCACAGCCATCCTCTGCCACCCACCTGGTTCTAGCCATTGCTGGCATTTGCTCCCCTGCTCCCCCCCACACACACAAGCACCCTGAACCCAGCTTCCCTCCAGGTCTCTGGCTCTGCTGTCTTGCCCCTTCTCAGCCTCCGGTTCTGGGAGAGTCAGTGCCCTTTCTACAGCATGTCCCACTCAGACCGGGGCTCTCGGCGGACAGTCCTGAGAATCAGCCCGTTCCTGCTCAGCAGCCTCCCCAGACCCCAGGTGCCTTTTGAAGCAGCTGCATCTCCCATCTCCGAGCTTCGGCCCTTCCTGGGCTCCTAGCTACCGCAGCCATCCTTTTCTCTCTTGATCTATGGGTCCTGTGGGGCCTATAGCACCCCTCCCCCTGCCCCAGGCTGAGTTCTCTGAGGGCAGAGGCTGTGCCATATTCCTCTGTAAGTCAGTCTAGCATAATGCCCAGCCCAGGGTGGGACCAGAGTGTTGGGGGAGGGGGTGGAGGTGGCTCAGGGGTGGACTAGCAGAATGGGTGGACATATGGATGGCTAGTTAGATGGGTGGTGGTGGGCGTAGATGATGGATGGGTGGATAAATGGATGAGTGGATGGATGGATGGCTGGATACATTAACTTCTGGATGAATGGTAGATAGATGAAGGGATGGATAAAGTAGTGAAAAGACGAATAAGTGGCGGCAGGTGGGTAGCTGGACAGATGGATGAATTGATTCATGTCAGATGCATGGAGGGATGGCTACACGGAGGGAGGGATGGGTTATTTCATTCACCGATGGGCTGGTGGGCAGATGGCTTGATGAGGGGGTAAATAATCGCTTCACTGGCTGCTGACCCTCGACCTGGACATTGGTGTGCCCCTTTCCTGCTCCTGCTCCAGCAGACTCGGTGGTCACTGGGTATAGCCAGAACCCTCTGAGGAACTGTGAGGATGAGTATGTTCCCTGGTTGGGGTCCGGGGACTAGTGCCCAGCAGTGGCCATGGCTGGGAGGCCTCTGCCCCTGACTCAGAAAAGTGCTTCCTTCCCTGGGCCATCACAGGCTGGCCAAGCTCACCCTCACCCAGCCTATCCCCACCACGTGCCACCAGAGACCCATTCGAAAGTGGCCAGACTGTTGGCCTACACAGCAAGTGGCCCAGTCTTTGGACAGTTAACGGCTATTTCCCGTGGGGCCTTGGTGCCATCTTGGTGCCAAGCATCCCTCAGATGCTTCTAAGAGAACCATAGAAAGACCCTAGTTTAGGTAATAATTGCAGTCTCTACCTCCATGCCTGCTCTGGAATGGGTTCCTAAATTTGCAGTAGCCCTGCAAGCTTTCACCACCCCGCTTTATGGATGAGGGACCTGAAGCTCAGCACTGTCTTCGGGGCTGTGTGGCTCAGTGGCTAAGGTGGGGCTTAAACCAGTCTGTCCTTCACATTTCACCCGTCCATTCTGTATCTCTGTACACTCCGGCCACTTTATGGTTGAAAGCGAAGAGGTGACAAGGGCGTAGAGAGGGGGAGGGGCTGGGCCAAGGCACAGAGCTGGCTGATAGCCAGCTAGCAGGATGCCTGGAGCTTTCTCCTCTGCTAAGATGCACCCACAGTCGAAGGCCATGTGAGCTGTCTGGACTGAAGTCAGAGATCTCAGAGGCAGGCAAAATACGAAGGCTGGGTGCTTAGGCACCAAAACTAGACTGGTCCCCTGAAACTGGATTCAGAGGCCACCTGCAACCCCCAGCAGGAGGGGGTGCTATGGCCACCTGTGGGCAGGCAGCTCTGAGAGCAGCATGCGGTGGCAGCTGACCCTGCTAATTGGGTGTGACATCATGTAAATAAACGGAACAACTCGGTTAGCATGGAGGCTGCTGGGCCTCCGGGAGTAAGCTGATTGCACGGCTTTCCACGTGGAGCGCAGATGCTGCCAGTGGCCTCCGAGGGCATGTTTTACAGAGGGCACGGGAGGCCGAGGCGAGAGCTCGCTGCTGCCCTCTAGAAGGCGTGTTTCCAACCGTAGAAGCTCCCCCTGTCCTGTGAGAGTCAGGTGTGCAGAGCGCTGCCTTTGCAAAAGGAGCCAGGGCTGAGAGCTGCCACGTGCAGCTGTGCTTCAGGGAGCCGGGGAGCCTCTGGGAGACAGTCAGGCCAAGACAGCCTCACGTGGGAGCACCCCACACGCCAGGCGCTCTGCCAGGGGCCGTCCAAAGTGTTTACTCCTCACTCCAGCCCCGTGACGGGAGGGGGGCTTTGTTGCTGCTTCCTGTTCTTTCCTTCCTCTCCTTTTCTCCCTCTCCACTTCTGCAGGGGGTGGATATTCTAACTCTGCACTTCCTTTCATCCATTTTTAAACCTTGCTTTGTGGGGACCCGTAGCATAGTCAAGGAATCCAAAGTGAAAGAAACAGAAGTCCTGCCACCAAGCTGTGGTCGGTCATCCCCCTTTTACTGATGGGGCAACTGAGGCTGAGAGATGAGAAGCCATCTTAGGTCAGCGGCTGCTAGGAAGTGAGGCAGGCCGAATGTGACTCTAGGGTCCCTGCCATGGAGTTTCCGCAGCATGCTCTGACCCCTCCTCGAGTCTGCCACTCTAAGGCCTCCCCTCCTCAGCTCTCCTGCTGTCTATCCCAGGACCACAGCAGCAGAGCCTTGGGAGGTCCACCCTCCCTGCAGTGCAGCTGGCTTACACACCAACACTCATGGCCATCTCTAGAGGTCCCCTTGCAGGAAACAGTCAGCCACACCCACCACTAGGCCAAAACCCCACCCTGGAATCCCAACTCTGTCCCTGCTCCACTCCGTGCTTCTGGCCAAGTCATTTATTTCCTAGACTCAGTGCCAAACTCAGAGAACCTGGGAAGACCTGGACAGAGTTATAGAAGGAAGGTGGCCACTGGACACCCTCAGACGTCCGCCCTGTGGCCTGGGCCTGGGCCTGAAGCAGTGCTTAGAGACCTGGGCCTTCTGGTACCGGAATTCAGTCTCCATTGACTTGGCCCCCTGAGTGTGAGGGGCCAGGGCTCCAGTTGGGACATGCCTGAGCCCCCAACCTGACACAGACAGGGCCTAGGACACTCGGGCTGGGGAGCAGGGGGCACTGAGCCATACAACCCAGACCACATGTGTCGCTACCCCAGGCGCCATGTGCTTCGGTGCACCTTCCAGCTGGGTGTGGCCTCCCTTGCCCCGCCCTGTTTGATGAGGCAGATCTTGCTCTGATACGGAGCTGATGTGAGCTTCTGGACTCCGAAGACCAGGTGTGGGCTCTGGTGCTGGGAGGTGGGATCCAGTCAGGGAGGAGTCTCCAGTGCCATCTTGACCTGGATCAGGAAGAGCCAGCCTACAGGGACAGGAGCCAGATGCTACCCTGTAGAGCCCTGCGAGGTGCATCTTCTCCACCCCAGCATCCAGAATGCATCTTAGTATCTAACACTGGCCTTCTGCAGGCCTTGGTTTTCCTCTCTGCAGTGGACTCCTGATTCCCATCCTGCTGGGGCTGGGCTAGGGCTGAGGTGGGCTTGCAGTGAGCAGGTGACTGGGATGGAGTTTGAGAAAGCTGGTTCATCCCGGCTGGCCCTTGGCCCCCGGCTGCCAGTCTCCTCCCAAGCAAGGGCTGGAGTACCCCCCACCCCCCGCTCCAATCCTCCACAGGCTACCTGTGCTAGCCTCATTCCTGGAGCCTCAAGCTGCCTCCTTTCGTTTCCCACAGCACTTACAGAATCCTGCCAACTTCCACAATGCCGCCACAGAGCTGCTGGACTGGTGCGGAGACCCACGAGCCTTCCAGCGGCCCTTCGAGCAGAGCCTGATGGGCTGCTTAACGGTGAGTCTGTCCCTCCCCCACCTGTTCTCACCCCCAGGGAGTGTGGCTGGAGGCTGCCAGACAAGGGGGTGGAGGGCAAGGACTGGAAAGACACAGAAGGGATGGTCCTGCTGTGGTGCTCCTCAGCCCTGACTTACACACCCCTCAGGGGACCTGGGTCTGCTAGGGAGACACAATCCCCAGTTACGTAGGTTCGCACTCTTGATGGGAAAGATACGCAGCTCACTTTGGGGGTCACTGGTCCATCATAACAAAGAAGAAAGATGCTTGAAGGGTCTCAGGCCAGTCTCTCATTCATTCATTCATTCATTAGTAAATATTAGCAAGCTCTTTTTATAGCCATCCACCTATCCACCCACTTATGTAAGCGTTTCTGGGCCCCGATTACGTCCGTCCATCTGGCCCTCATTTATGGTGTATGATCCTCTCTGCCAAGTCCTGAGAAATCGAAGATGATGAAGACTGTTATGAGCCCTGTTGTTCTCTCTATGGTAGGGAGGCAGGTGTGTGAGAACTGACTGACTACATCCTGTACAAGGTGAGGGCAGCACAGGGAAGGGAGCGCCAACTGCCTAGGGGGTGGGGCGAGCCGCAGAAAACTGAGAAAAGGGCCATTTATATATCTGCAGGAGTTTGCTCCTCCGTTCAGGGCAGCAAGCATGTTCTTGGCCCATGGAATAGCATGTACAAGGCCCACAGTCCAGCAGGACTCAGAGAGCTGGGCAAGGATCCAGGATGCAGAGGCAGAGGCCTAGCGCTGTGGTGTGACACGCCAAGCTAAGCTTGCCAGCAACTCATGGAAGTCACTCGCAGCCTGTGAGTGTCCCCAGCCGTGTGGCCTGTGTCCATAAGTGCGAGGGCACTTCAGTGGCCAGTGAGGGCAGCTGCTCGGAAGTCCCTCAGCCAGCTTGAAAGGAACATGGGTGAACAGGTCGCTGGGGAGCCTGCCTGTCCCGGGGTTTGGTGAGGGACCAGGAAGGATGCCTGGCCAGGGAGCAATGGGTGTAGCCCAAGGGCACCGTGTTTCCTGAAAAGCTGCAGGTAGGAGAGGGGCAAAGGCCCAGCATGGCCTGGCCCAGAGCAGAATAAGAGTGACGACATAAGTGTCGTTAAAAAGCACCTGTTCTGTGCTGACGCTGAGTCCACTCTGCGATTGGTCCTGTGACCTTCCCCGTTTTATAGAAGAGGATGCTGAGTCCTGCTTAACTGACTTCCCAAGGTCACACAGCCTAGCAGTGGGCCTAGGATTCAGACTCAGGCCTGCCCGCCCCAGGAGGGATGCTCTTGGCCATTAGGGATGCCAGACAGGGATGCAGCCGAGACCCTCCCAGGGCTCCACTGTTTGTCAGAAGCCGACACCATCTGGCTCCCTCGGGGCCACTGAGCTGAATCAGATGGCCACCTGCACTGCCTAGTCTTCCTCATCCTCCAGCCTACGGGCTCCCCTACCCTCCCCCAACTACCTAATCCTCTTTGTGAGGATCCTGCTTCGGGCTAAGCTCTGTGGGCAAGGACAGATGTTGCCAGAGGCCCCCTCACTCCCTCCCCAGCGGAGTAGAGGAAGGAGAAGGTAGGAGCCACACACCACACATGGCCAAACAGGCCTTCACATCTCCTGGTACGCAGCCCCGAGCCTGGCCCTGTCTAGGACATGGGACTCAAGACTGAGTCAGACTATACCCCTGGCCAGTCAGTGCACTAGCAAGTGTGCCAGGCCCTGTGCTGGGCAGCAGAGCGAGTGCAGAGAGCACAGCAGATCACTCTCAAGGAGTGCACCTTGCAGGGGGCGAGCCTGACAGTGTCCACGTGAAGGGGTGAAGACACACACCAGGGCCCAGCAGCAAGGCAGAGCTGGGGCAGGAAGAGCATCTTGGGGAGGTGCCTTCCTTGGGAGTATGAGAGGGAGGGTGCTCCAAGCAGAGGAAGCTGCTGAGCAAAGGCCCTGAGGCTTGATCTACTCAAGGAACAAAAACCAGCCCCAGATGGCTGGAGCCCAGCAGAGGGAGATGGCATGCCGCGAGGTGGAAGAGGAGGCAGAAGAGAGTCAGCATGGGCCTGCAGGCCAAGCCCAAAGAGTTTGGGTGTTATTTGAAGAGCCCTTAAAGGGTCATCAGCAGGAGTGTGAGGGAAGTGATTCATGTGGGGACAGGGGCTCCGCAGGGAAGTGTCTCTGGAGAGGAGAACGGGAGATTACAGAGGGCTTTTGGGGGAAGGAGCCCAGGGAGACCCTGTGATCCGAGTGGCCAGAGAGTAGGCCGTAGCAGGGGAACTATACAGAGGCCAGCGCAGCTCTCCCGGGTCTCCCCTCCCTGCACCCCAACTTGAAGCAGACACCAGTCTGCTGCCGAGCCAGGAGGGGCCCCTGGCCCACCCCAGTCTGACACCCCTCAGAGCTGCACAGAGTTAGCAGCAGGAAGGGGCTTGGGGAAGGTATCATAGAAGACCCCTCAGTGTCCATGGCATTTTCTGGGCACTGTCTCCTTGGATCCCTGTGAAGACCTTTCAAGGTGGGCAGGGAAGGGGTTGCCACCCTGTTCTATAAACAGGGCAACCACGGGACAGGGAGCAGCTTACTGCTCAGGTCCCAGGTTGGTACCAGAGAGTCCCTGCGGCCTGTGGCCAGTGTACCCCACCCCCTGAGCATCCTCATCCCCACCCCCGCCCCACGGGGCAGGGTTGGAATGGGGAGGTCAGAGATCCAAGGGACCTAGGTAGGGGAGGTGACTGCCCTCCTCTCAGCACACACATACCCACACACGCACCCCTCCCCATCCAGGTGGCAGCCAGAGCACTCCAGGTTGCCACAATCCTCTGGGTGACCTCTGGGAGCAAATTCCAAATTCTTGTGGCTGCGGCTTACTTTGAGGATCTAAATTCAAAACCACTTAGCCTCATGCCGAGAATGGACACATTTCTGCCACACCGACTTCTAAGCAGCTCAGGCACGATTAAAGTAAGAAGCCCTGGACTGACATACCCTTGGCCCTGCCTCCCCCACACCCCCACAACTTCAGGATGGAGAAGTACCAGAGCCCCAGAGCCCCTCTCACCCAGGTAGGTGGCCATCGGCTGGGGCCACCGCTTCCTCTTCAGGACCTGCTGGAGGCTCACTGCCGCCCCTGCAGCCGTGGGGCCGGCAGAGTCTGCTTTCAAAATTGGGTCTCTCCAGACTCCCTCTGTGCTCCCCTAAGATGGGACACATGATGTGCTCAAGGGACGGAAGGCTGTAGGTCTGGACCACAAAAGTGGGGGTCAGGTATGAGAGGAGGTTGAAGAGGGAAGCAGACACCTCTTAGAGCATCAGCAGCCCCTCATCTTCCTCTCCAGCAAGGAGTTCCTCAGCTTTAAAGCACTGCTTAAGTCACTGCTGCGGGCCTGGCCATGCATTCACACAGCCTTCATTGAACGACAGCTGTGTGCACGACCCTGGCTTGGCGTCCTGGCAAAGAAGGCATTTGGTATCCATTTCACAGATGAGGAGACTGAGACCCAGAAAGGTGAAGTCACTTGAGTGAAGTAGGCTAGCTGGTAAGCAGCAGAACCAGTACCCAGTCTCAGGCCTGGGTGCTGAGTGCCGAGTGGCAACCTGGCGACCCTATGTTGAGCGGGGTAGCAAAGTGGGAATGAGTGCTCTACCCCGAGGGGCTCGGGTGGAGCTGCGGAAAAAGAACTGGGGCATGTGGGATAGTTAGAACCTGTACACACAACCCTGGAGATGGGGGCCATCTTGTACCCTTACAGAAGAGCACCCAAGGCTCAGAGAGGATAGGTTACTTGCCTGAGGCTGCACAGTATGGGGTAGAGCAGGAGCAGAGCACAGGCCCGCTATGGCACCAGTTCCCCTCACTGCCTGCCAGCAAGAACTGTCAGCTGCAGCCTCTTGCCCAGAGTGGAAACCCCTCTCCAGCATCCCCAGGCTTGCCCTGCTTCGTGGCCAGCAGGCTCACTGCTTTCCAAGGCAATGCATACCCTTAATGGGACTGGCATGATTTGCCACCCCTTGTATTATCTCCAGACTTCAGTGTCCCTCCCTGTGGCATGAGTCCTACGGTTCCTGGGTCTAGGTGTGTCTAATATGCCCAGTAAGATGCACACAGGAGCCAGCCAGGCCTGGGCAGCCAGCAGAGGGCAGCAGCGATGCAGCTGCACACCCTCACTGCTGGCCTCCATGGGGAGGGTCCTGGCAGAAAGCGCCTTGCCTGTTGTGCTGGGAGCAGGCTCTCCCACATGCTCGCTGATTGGCTAAGCCCACCTAACAGGACTTTCCAGGGCCTCTTAGCTGAGCTGAAGAAATCAGTGGGTGGGGTGGTAGCATATGAGGTACCCCAGGGGCACCAGGTCCAGCTTAGCTTGCTCTACCACAGCTGTGCTGTGTGACCTTGTGCCAGGCTTTGCCCTCTCTGGGCCTTGGCTTCCTAGACAGGGAAATGAAGCTGTTGGAGCCAACGATCCTTCTGAACACTGGGTTCAGGGCACCTGGTGACAACAGACATTCCTGCTCCTTCGCCTTTGGGCCTGGCCCGGCCAGTGCAGCCAGCACACAGCACCAGTCCTTTCTTGCTCAACTGAACTAGTATGTGTTTTAAACCAGAGTAACAGGATAAGCCAGTATGGCCAAACACGGGGACCTTTGCCTTCCTGCCCTGAGCCCAGGGCCTGCGGTCCTCCCTGCAGATTGGGAGTTAGGGCTTTAACCCTTTGTGGGCTGATAAAGAGATCTTGTCATGGAAAGAGCCCAGACTTGGCAGCCAGAGAGCTGGGGACTGCTGAGTCTTGATCTCAGTTTCCTCATCTCTAACACAGAGATGATCGTACCCACCCCAAGGAGCTGCAAGGGAATTTAGCACCTCGCTGGGTATAGAGCATTCGCTCGACCCTCATACTGGGCACCAGCATTCTCATTCAGGTCCGTGAGAGCATTGACCTCTGCCACCAACAGCAGCCTCCCTGCTGCACCGGCCCCAGCATGGCCTGTGCTCACTGACTCTCCTACCAAGGTGAGGGGCACCAGAGTCAACTTGGCCTGCACTGCAGTGGCCCCTCCAGCCTTTCACCCGGCCCTCCAAAAGGTGTCTCTGGACACTGTAGACTTGAAATAGTCAACAAGCCCTGGAGTTGGGAGCCTTAGTTTTCTACTTGGATAGTGAGACTGACACTGAGGATGCTAGGATGTGCCCCCCGGGGTTAGCCCAGAGACTCTAAAACGTGCCATCTGTGGGAAGGAGGCCTAGAGAGAGCAGACTTGTGTGTCAGTGCCGTCTGTTTGCAGTGGAGAAGCCGACAGACATCCTAACCTCTGTCCTCCCCGCCGGGCTCAGACGCTAGCCCTGCACAGGGTGTCCAGGAGGGGAGGAGGGACCCGTGGGCTCCTCCTTGACTCAGCATGTCACGCCCTCTCTGGCTTCTAGTGCACGCATGTTTTAAATGAGGTCGGCTCACTTGGATGGCTTTCTCACCCTTTTAACTCCAGCGCCCTCATAACAAACTCCTAAAATGTAAAGCAGATAGCGGGAAGCCGTTCTGATGGATCCAGGGGCCAGGCCAAATCCCCTGGCAGCCTGAGGTTCTCCAGGCGCCTCCAGAGCAGTGGTCCCTGGAGGCCTGCAGGCTGAGCTCTCCTCCGCTCAGAAGCAGAGCCCGCCACATCTGGGAGCTCTCGCTTCCCACTCAGCCATGGCCACCCCAGCTGCTTTTTAAAATGACTCCATTTTCCAAGGTCCTTCCTACTTAATAAGGAAACCTAATTTTGCTGCTGTTAATGAGGAAGGCGGGCAGGAGGGAGCAGAGCTGGCAGTCGCGGGACACCTGGGAATGGAGAGGGACGGAGCAAAGCCAGATGGGCATGAGCCTGCAGAGCTGTTCGTGGGGCCCCTGGGACACCCTGATCCCTCACTGCCACCCGGGAGCTGACAGCCTTCCCCCTCCAGCCTCTCTTTTGAGACTCACAGCGAGATGGGTGGAGAGACAGCCGCTCTTATGGAAGGCCCCTGTGTGCCCACCAGGGGCTTGTGTGGGACAGACCCCAGTTAAGCGTGAGGCCCTACAGGTTCTAGGCTGAGGTTTGGGGGGCTGGAGGGTGCTTGGCCCAGAGCCGAGCACTGGGCAACATTAGGAGTGCCCACCCTGCCCAGGGAAGCCTTAGCCGTCCGTCTGTTGGGCAACTCAGACCTGAAACTCCACAGGGTGTCCTGAACAGTGCTTCTCGGTGGGTGCAGACACTGGCTGGGAGGGTAAAGCTGAGCCTGAAGGTCTGCATCTCTAACAGGCTCCACCTGCTGCTCAGAGTCACGAGGTGGCAGGCTACTCACCACAGAGGGTGCAGGGGCTCGGTGAGGGATGGAAAGGGATAGTGGGCTCAGGAGAATTCCTGGGGGCCCAGGACTTGGCAGGTCCATTGAACAGGTAGAACAGAGAACCTGACCTGACACCCTGCTAGAGATGGTGGCCGGCATCCCCAGCCAACTTTTAGAAGACGACGGAATTTGAACCCTCGGAAGAGGCAAAGTCTGTGGCTTTAGACTTAGACACATCACCAGAATGGAAAGCCCATGAGGACAGAGGCCAGAGTCCCAGGCCTGGTACAAAGGAGGCACTCAGCATTTGCTGAGTGACTGAGCAAGTTCAGTGAAATCCACCTCTGCCTGATTCCAAACCTCCATTAGTCTGCCCCCTCCCCTGCACGGCCTGTAAGATGGGCAGATCTGCGCACTCTGGGCTCCGAGGTTCTGTGCAGAGACTCACCCCTGCCCTTCCTCCCCTCTGCTATCAGGTGGTCAGTCGGGTGGCAGCCCAGCAAGGGTTTGACCTGGACCTCGGCTATAGACTGCTGGCTGTGTGTGCTGCGAACCGAGACAAGTTTACTCCAAAGTCTGCCGGTAGGTGTCTGCGGGGCCTCAGTGGATGTCAGTGGGAGGGGTGCGGGGAACCGGACTCTAAGCCAGGCCTGCCTGCCACACTGCTGGCTGGTGCCTCAGTTTGTCTAGGTGTGGTGTGAGCCTTGGAGGAAAAGAGTTTGTCCCCAGGCTCTGGAGCCCACAGGTGGGGTTGGCCTTGTGTGTCTCCGAGCGAGTGCTTTTGCTTCAGGGGACACTAAAGGGCCAGTGAAGGGCCAAGGCATACCATACCCCAGTGACAGGCGCTGCGCTAAAGGCAGAACCTGCTTCATCTCATTCCACCACCACAGTGACCCCTTGGCATAGCACTTTGGTCATCCCCATTTTACAGGTGAGGAAACTGAGGCTCAGAAAGGTTGAAGAGATTTCCCCGTGTCGCACAGCTGGAAAATTGCAGAGCTGGGATTTAAACCCAGGTCTGTACTCCAAAGTCAGCTTTCTTTCTTAACTCTTGCACACCACTGTTTTAATTCAGGTGTTTCTATTTTAAAGAGAGAAAAAATGTTTTAAATAAAACAGAAAATTAAACTAAAACTGAAATCAATGCACTCAGGGTTCTTAAGGGCCTGCCCTGCATAGTATTTTCTGTTGCAACTTTGTAAATGCCTGGGACTTCCTGACCCCACTCTAAGCAGGGGCCATGAAAGGGGCCAAGCAGTATTCCATCCGAGGGCTTTAAGCATGTTAAAGACACAGTTCACATTTGCAGCCATCCTCATAACCATGCTTAGGTAGCGGATGCTGTTCAGTTTTTAACCAGACACACCTATGACAGTCTAGCCCTGCCACTTGTTGAGTGTATGGTCACTGAGCCTCAATTTACCTCCTCAGGAAGGCAGGAATGATAATAGGACCTGCCTTGCATGGATCATTGCAAGTTCTAGAAATATGAAATGTGCCTACCCCAGTGTCTAGGTGTTGTTAACTTTCTTTGAGTCAGAACAAGTGGCTGAAAAAGAAAAACAATGATTTCCTCTGTGTAACAATAAAACAGACATTTTCACTGAATTTGTCGATCAGTTCTTTGGAGTACGTATGAAACAGCCTTCATGAAAACACTTAAAGGACAGCTCGTGATGTGTTCCCATGAATCTGTTTAACCCACAATCCTTTGAGCGTGGCTTTGCACCCCTCCGTGTGTTGACAGTCCACACATGGGTTGTGCTTCACGTGTAAAGAGATGAATGAAGGTCTCATTAGCCAAGAGTTACTCGAGTCCTGCACATGCTAGCCTGTGTTGGGATATCGCTGTGGTATTGATCTACTTGCCAGAAAATGGTCTTGGAATCTCACAAGGGACATCCATTCCTGATGGAATGTGCAGTTTTAATAATCACTTAAGTCAATGTAATTTTAAGAAGGTGAAAATTGCAACTTACCAAAGAAACATGTCTGTCGAGCTTCAGTTCTATACAGGCACTGGCTGGGGCTGAAGTTACCAGGGGAATCAAACCATGTAGGGTCAAGCGGCAGCAAGGAGTGTAGTGGTTAAGACGCCTGACTCCCTCATGACCTACCGTGGTTCAAGTCCCAGACCCAGTGGTTTGAAATACACTGGGCATGTGTGTACATGCCCAAAATCCCAAGAGCAGAATAGAGGAGAAGGGATTGTGATGTGGCATCCTCCCTGGGGGGTGATTTCTTGCTTTCTGTCTCTGTCTCTCCAGTGAGTGCACATGCCCTATAGCAAAAAATCTACTCCCACCACCCCCCCCCCAAAAAAAAAGATCAGGTTGGACCTTGAGAAATGCACAGCCTACAGCAGTGTGAGACAGACATGTTCTTTAATAGTTTAAGCCTTAAGGACTCTACGAAAGCAGCCATAGACAGTAAATGAGTGAATGCGGCTCGTTCCAATAAAACTTTGCTCATGAAAACAAGTAGTGGCCTGTAACTTCCTGACCCCAGGTCTCCAGGGAGAGAAGAACATTGATCCAGTAATTACAGGTGTGTGTATGCGTGTGTGTGAAAGTTCAAGCTGTGCCAAGTGCCATGAAGGAAAAGTCAAGTGAGCCATGGGAGGAGGGGGCCCTGGGGGCCGGCAAAGGCTTCCCCGAGACCTGAAGGCTGAGTGAGATGTGTGTAGGTGAAGAAAGGAGAAAGCTCTTCCTCGCAGGTGAAGGACACAGCCTTCCCGACGGCCCCGAGGTGGGGAGGGAGCATGACTTTCTGTGTGAACTAAGGGAGGGACAGAGGCAGGGGACAGATGGCATGGGTGAGAAGAAGTCAGCGTCAGCTGAACATGCAGGGCCTGTCTTGAAGGTTGTGGTCTTTGTCCTAAGAGTAATAGGAACATGGCTAAATTCCCGTTTTGTGAAGACTCTTCTGGCTACAAAAGAAGAACAGATTGCATGGGGTGGGGTGGGGGGCAGCATGGATATGGGGGCAGGTCACTGGGGGTGGTAGGGTGAAGATGACAGTGGGTAGATCTGGAAGACAAGAGTGGAGTGTAGTAGAGAAAGGGATATTTAAGAAGCAAAACCAAGACAAAAGAAGCATGGCCCAAGAGACAGAAGGACCCAGCAGGGGCTGTCCCAGAAAGCCCCACTACCCCCTAGAGGAAGAGAGGCTTGTCCCTGTGCACCTCCTTCTTCCAGGGTCTCTTAAGCTGTGCCCTGTTAGCGTGTGCTGGGTGTTCTCTGAAATGCCCTGCTTTACCAGACACTGGGTATTCTCTGCATTTATGGATAAAGAAATTGAGGCTCAGAAAGGTTCTATGACATGCCTGAGGTCACCCAGCTCACAAATGGCAGAGCTGGGACTTGAACTCACAATTCCTGACTCCAGGCTGAGGGCACTACCTACTCCATCACAACTGGTCAGGGACTTAGATTTAGGAGTCCTCTGTACCTTTGGCCCAGGGTCTAGGACGCTGCTCTGCTTGGGAGATCCTTCCTGTCTCTGTCACAGTTCTGTGCTCCTCTGAGTGGCATTTCCAGCATTACTTCTCCTGAAATGAGAGAGCTGTCCTTCCTGCCATCTGCACTCCCAGATGTGCATGGCTCTTTCCAGAGTACAGAGCCCTCCACCAGGCAATGTGTCTGTTAAGTCATGTGATACTCCCCAAACCCCCGAGATGAGGCCTCAGCATACCCACTCTACAGCTGAGAAATCTGAGGCTCTGCAGTGCCTTGTGGCTGGGCCATCACTTGAATTTCCTTATTAGGAAATTAGACCCTCATCAGCACCAATGACAGGACTAACCACTATCCACAGACACCCCCTCAAGAAGTTCAAGCCTCATAGCTCTAGGATCCCAGCCAGCCCCAGCTTGGCCCATCTTCTGGAAGGGCATGGGCAGTCTGAGAAGGGAGGCTTCAGTCGCTGGTTTTGCTGGAGGGATGAAGGGCCTGCTGTGGGTGGACTGGTCCGTGAGGAGGGTGGAGGACTCCGAGAGAGCAAAACAGTGACCCCAAGTTCCAGAGGAGGGCCCCTGCTTGGCCATATTGCCCCCTTGAGAGTGGTGACCTCTCAGGCTGCCTGTGAGGATTAACCGAGATCCCCCATCCATGACAGTGAGGGAGGCCAACTCAAACCTGACTCCAGTGGGTACCGAGTAAATGTTCCTTCCAGCCCCCTTTCTCAGCGCCCATCTGTCTGTTTCCAACCCTCCAAGGCCCTTTCTGCCCCCGTGAGCCTGATATCCACTGGTCTGTCCTCGCAGCCTGTGGGTGGGTGTGCGGCTACAGTAACCCTGCCCCGGGCACCGCCACGAGGGTCCCAGCAGCCTTAGGCGTGTGTGTGTAGTAGCGGCTACGACCAGGCGCACCCAGCCCTCTCCAGCACGGCTCCGCAGTTCTAGAACATGCTCAGCCCTCAGCTGCTGCAGCCAGCCATGCTGCCTCTCCACTTCCTGGCTCTGTCCGCTTGCTTGTGCAGTTGTCCCTCCTTTCTCTTGTCCCTGGCGGCTGTGTGTCTGTCTTTGTTCATCTCTTCCCTGCTGCCCTTGTTCCTCTCTAGCTTCCTGTCACCTTCTCTCTTTCTGCATTTCTCTGTCTCAGGCTGTCTGTGTGTTGTGTGTGGCTATGTGTGTGTGTATGCAGTGGGTGTACAGCTGTGTTTGTATGTGGTGTGCCCGTCTGTGTATATGGTGTATGCATGTGTGTGTGGTCTGTGTGTATACTGTGTGTGTGCATATGTGATGTGTATGTGGCTGTGGGAGGGCTCTCTGTGCACATGCAGTGCATGTGTCTGTGTATGTGGGGTGTGTGTGTGTGTGTGTGTGTGCGTGATTCTGCATATGTCTCCTTCTCCCCTACTCCTTCTAGTGCCCCAGCCCCATGTCTGTCTGTCTCTCCTGTTGGGGGCCAGAGGAGGGCCGCTGGGATGAGATCACACAGCAAGCAGCGAGCCAGGAGAGGTGCTTTGTCAGGAGAGCTGGCGGCGAGCCGGCCTGCGCTGTGCGAGCGTTGGTGTCAGTGGAGCAGGAGCTCAGGCCTGGGGGCAGCGCTGTGCGACGTGTGTGCCGCATGTGTGTGTGAGAGACAGAGCCGGGAGAGCGCGCACGGAGCATGAGCGCAGCCCAGACACTGCAGCAAGCCGCCAGGCAGGCGTCTCCACGTGGGCCCCTCGGATACCCAGCCCCCAGCTCTTTGTTCTGGTGCAGCCTTTAGCCTCTGTGCGCGCACACTGGAGCACACGCACGGCGCGTGCATGCAGCCACAATCCTCCTCACCGGGAGGCTCCTGGGGGCCAGCCCCTCCCCCACTCGATGCAGAAGGTCACCTGCCCACCGGCACCTTGACACCTCCCTGATGCCTCCCCTGGCTCTCCCGCCCGGCAGCATGCCCACCCCACCCCCACTCGCTGCAGCATGCCAGCCTCAGCGACTTGGCAGGCAGCACTGAAATGTCAGCCTCCTCGGCACCGAGCGGCCCCACGCCTGCTGGCTACGTGGGCACCGAGCACCAGGCAGTCGCCATGTCTGAGGTCCCAGGAGCCTACGTGTGCCTCAGCCACTGTCCACGCTTGATTACATCTGTGTCCCCTCAGCTGACCCCTGTGAACGGCGTGTTAAAATAGAAAAAGGAGCGTCAGAACCCAGGAGGTGGGGACAAGGGCCTAGAGAAGGGGAGGGCCCACTGCAAGTCACAGCCACATGGGAGCAGAGTCCACATAAGATCATGGGGTGCCCGCGGCCTTTCCTCGTGCCCTTCCTGTCTCCCTGAGGCAGGGCCGTGATGGCTCTGGGCTTTGGTCCCAGTGCTGTTGGCAGAGTCAAAATTAGCGATTGCAGCAGGTTTGAGAGGCACCGGGGGCATCCTCAGAGAAGCAACCAGCTGGCATTTGGAGCAGGAGCCCTAGAACTCAGGAGAGTGGTTGGGACTGGAAGAGGCAGCCCCTGAAGCCAGCAGGCATCCATCCTTAGGGATGAGCAGAGGGTGGTTGTCGTCGATCAGATCACTCAGGCTGACTGCCGTGGCTGGGTGAGGCCTGCTGACACCTGAGGCCAGGCTGCTCAGTGGTTTGCTAAATGCCTACTGTGTTGCCAGTATTTACTCTTTGGGAGGTTGCACCGTCCTGACTAATGCCTGGCTTCCTTTGAATGGGAACCTTGTGCTGCACCCCCAGGGCTGACTAGGTTGTGGCTGGTCCTGGGACGAGGGCCCTCCCCGGGCCAGTCCTCTCCCTAAATGTTGTCTCGCACATAGTCCACTTGCCACAGTTGGAAACCAGCCCTGTGGACTTGTGCAGTTCTAGCCTGTATTCTAAGCACACCCTCACCTCCCAGCACAGCAGCCAGAGCCCCAGGACCAGGAGGGGAAGCCCCAGAAAAGTGGACCTCTAACTCTGCACCCCCAGCCGCCTGCTTGGTCTGGTTTCCCTGGTATACTGACAGCTCCCAAGGGGGATGCCAGGAGCACAGTAGGGGGATGAGACACACCCTGGGCTCCTGCCTCCCTCTCCGTCTGTGGCCTGTAGTCCAAGGTGAGAGACTTGGGAGAGACCAGGTCCTCTAGAGCTCTTCATCCCAGGGGGCTTCTAAAGCAACTGGTGCAGCAGCTCCAGGGCACAGAGAAAGACCCTCGGCCTGGACCCTGGAATGGCTGTCCCACCTTTGTCGGGAGCTGGAGTGTGACATAGGTGGCTGATACCATCCAAAAGATCCCCCTGCCCAACTCCTTAAGCCAGGGAAGGGCAGAGCATAAAGCAGTTGCCGTCTGTCTTTCAGAGCAAGCCTTCCTGCTCCCACCTGGCTGAACGAGGGCTCTCAGACCCCGCAGTGGTGGGGACATTCTCGGTCTCTCTTGGCAGCCTGGCTCCATCTCCACCTTTGCGCCTCTCTCACGGCCTCTCTCTACCCCTCTGCCTCTGCCCGCCCCAGAGCATGAAGCTGCCTTCCTGTCACCAGGGAGGACAAATGGCCTCATTCAGGGACACCCTGCCAGAGCTGTCTCTCTAAGACAAAGCTGTGCGCAGCTCTCCGTGAAAAACGGCTCGCGGCCGCCCAGTGAGCAGGCAGGATTGGTGGGTGCAAATTGCAGGGGATTTGCTAACGGCTGGCTGCTGGCTCCCCCAGAGACAGCAGGCAGGCGGGCCCTTGCCCTTGAAATACCAGGCTGCCTGGCAGGCTGGGGCAGCTTTTCAAGGCCAGGGACAGACTTCCTTCTGGACACCGCCCCCGCCCCCACATCTGAGCTCAGCAGAGCTGGGGTGGGGGAGGGACTTGGCCTCCTTCCTGCTGCTGGGTCTTCTCCACCTCTCCAAGTCAGGTCCCGAGAAAGGGCTGCAGGTTTCATCACCAGGCCTCTGGGAACAGCCTCGCAGTCAGATCTGTTCTTGTGCTCCCTCCTGCGGATTCACTGATGCGGAGAAGCGCTGGACTCTTAACAGCACACCTATTTATGGAGGAGGAAACTGAGGCTCTGAGAGAGAAGCAGCAGGTCACGTGGTTTCTAGTGCTGGCGGCAGGACTTGCTTCCAGGATGGTTGGGTCTGAGCATGGAGAGCCGTCCCTTCCCTGTGCTCTGAGGGGGCTGGCAGGGTAGGCTGTCCTGGCCCAGTGACCTCAGCTCCCCTTGCCATCCCCAGCTCCCAGAGACCTAAAGCCTGAGATCTGGAGACCTCATGGTGCTCTTGGAGAGAGGGATCAAGGGGAAGAGCCCGCATGGCAGGACTTGTGGACAGCATTCCTGGCCAGGGGCTGGGGGGAGGGGTGGCTTGATGGGCCTGGAGGGGCCTGCAGTAAAAACAGCTCCCAGGTCCAGGAAAAGGAGCCACTCTATGGCTGTTGAGAACCAGAGCACTCCAAAGAATTGATTTGTGGAAATGCTTATGACACAACATCAATTTATGAGAATGGTAACAAAATGGAATGCTCTGTGCTATCTCAACCAGGTGCAAAAACAAAATATACATGGGGTTAGGCACAGAAAACAGAAGTGAATATACCCAAATGTCAGCTTATAAATAATAGGTCTTCCTAGACAAGGCCGTACGGGTAACACTTTCTCTATTTCCCAAATTTCTGCAGGGAACCCGTGTTCTGTTCGTTAAGCGGAAGTAGCTCTGGTTCTTGTGGGTTTCTTCTGCAGTTGCTTGGAGTTGGCAGGAGTAGGGTGAGAGGAGCTAGCCTGTCTCCTGGCTGGCTCAGCAGTTTCCCTGGTACGGCCCTCTCTGGTTCCCTGAGAGCCCTGGGACAGGCCCCTGCGTGTCAGAGACCGCTCTTTCTGTCTCCCCCTCGTCTCCTGCATGAACTCATCACTGGCCCCCACAGAGCCCCATCTGCAAGGTCACAGCTGCCTAAGGCCCAGCCCATGGTATCTGCTTTCCAGGCCTGTTCAAAATGAAAGGGGCTGAGGACCAGGGCTTCAGCCCATAGCAGAGGGCGACTGGGGGCCAAACTCTAACAGGTGGCACAAAGCCCTCTCAAAACGGGGCTGCTTCTCTTACCTGGACATTCGGCTACCCCAGGCCTCCTGGCTGGGACAGGGGTCTCCCCCAAAAGGGATTAGGATTACTGAGGCAGGCGGGAGTGGAAGGCCAGGTGGCTGGAGGCATCTCAACCTAAAGAGTTATGTCAGAGTTTGGGTTGCCCCAGATTCAGACCCTGCAATGAGGATTCTTTAAGGAGGAGCCAGAAATCCCTAATAGAGAAGTGGGGGAGCTGAGAAGAAGAAGTCAATGAAAATTGTGGTTGTTAAGCATGTTACCTGCTATTGGCCCCCCGGGGCTCGCTCCTGCTTGGAGCTCTGGCAAAATGTGCCCTCAGCTGCCTGAGAGGCAGGGAGGAGCAGGTGTTAGCCACCACCCGTCAGCTGTTGGGGGGGCTGTTTGGGTGGGGTGCGGGTGGACAAGGCTTCGGCTCTCAGCTGGGTGCTATGAGAGGGCAGAGGAGGCCTCGGGCAGAGTCGCCGTGTATGTGGTGAGCAAAAGGTGCACAGATACAGCACCCCAGCACCTGCCACAGACGCTCTCTAAATTGCAACTGCTTGTATCCCGCCTGCTCCCTCTCTGCCATATTCCAGTCCCACTCCTATTTTGATTTTATTTTTTATGTTTTTACTTCCTTATTTTTACTTGGATATACTGCTACCGTAAGTGGCACTCCAGCTTCCCATGCCGCACTCAGAAACTGTCCAAGGCAACAGAAACCAGGCCCTGTCTCTGAGTTTAGCCACAGGGGCCTGCTCAGTGGCTGGAGTCAGGCCCAGCTCTCTGCCAGTTAGAAAAAGGTAAGGAGATTTAAGAAACCATTAAAAACTGACCCAAATCAAGACTCTTCTCTTAGAAATCACATCCCAAAGATGGAAGGCAGCGATGTGGCAGTGGTTTTCCCACTGGCACCTGTGACCACCTAAGCCATCCTGCGGGCCCTGCCACCTGGGGCACGCCTGAGCATGCCCTAGTCAGAGAGGATGGTCCTGGTGGGAGCTGCAGGGGCCTGGGTAGGCCGCGCCCACCCTGCAGCCATTTCTTCCAGTCTAGTGCATTAACACCATTTCTTGACTTCTGTGGCTACAAGGAGAATGGCAAAATCCCTGCTGTGAGAATACCTCTCAGCCAAGAAATACTAACTGGGAACTCTGAGGCCCAGGAGGGTCTGATCTTCTTTTCCAGGCCTGCCCTACAGTAAGCACAGGCCCTACAAATACACATAAATGTATCACATACGCGCCTGCCCTCAAGGTTTGAAAGAGACAAATGCTCCATTTCGTGGGTGAGAGAGGACAGTAATCCTGCCCAGCACACAGCCCTCTGCCCGGCTTTCTGCGTCCAGCCCCGTGAGATCCCCTAGGTAGGTCCATTCTCATTTTAAGTGGAAAAAAAAACCTGAGGCTCTGAGAGGTGGAGAGGTGGTCTCCGCAGAGGCAGAGCTCTGCCTAGGCCATCCCTGCTTCTCTGTAGGTTGCCGGGTACCTAAGGGTGCCCCCAAGGAGCTGGAACGGCCTCCCTAGAGAGGCAGGGCCACAGTATTATCTCCCTCCAGGCACCACGGTTGTCCCCTGCAGACAGTGCTGCGTTTCTGAGTCTCCCTGCATCTCCCTCCAGCTGCCCAGTGCAAAGGCGCATCTAGGACAGAGGTCCTGCCAAACAGCCCCCCAACACCAGTGCCCCAGGGTGCCCGGAGGATGCTATGGCAGCCCGGGAAGTTAATAAAGCCATCGGCAGCAATTAATTTTGCAGAGGAAAGAGCCAGGTAAGAGGATTAAGGAAGCCAGAGCTTTGGTTTTAAGACAGAGCTTAGCATCCTCGCCCCCGGAGGAGGGATTTCAAGGGATTCGAGGGTGTGAGAGTGAAATGGAGCAGGGATGTGGCAGAAAGTGGGCGAGTTGGTTATGGCACGTTTTTAACAAGTTTTGCAAGCCACAGACTTGTAAATACCTTCTGGGTTAGACAGACAGACAGGAATTAATCATGGTTATCATTAGCCTTGCCTGCTTAGCTGTATAGGGTCAAAGAAGGATGTCTGGATTAGAAAAAAAGAAAGAAAGAAAAAAAAGAAAAAGCTGATTCGTAACCCCTTTCAGTCATGATACAGCAAACAGATGGGCCAACATCTTCTCTGCACTGGCATTGTTCTGAGCCTCTGTGAGCTCCCTTATCCCACTGGACGGTTCCGGGTGTGCACATCTACCCCACGTTACAGATGGGGAAAGCAAGCTTTAAAGGCATTAAATAATTTGACCAAGACTACATTGTTAAAAAGAGCCATAATTGGGGACCAGCAGTTAGCATAATGGCTATGTCGCGGGACTCCCATGTAGTCGACCGCAGTTCGAGTCCCAGACCCGGTGGCTTAAACTCAGACTGGTCGCGTATGTGTGCATGCCCAAGATCCCGAGAGGAGAATGGAGGAGAAGGGATTGCGGTGTGACCATCCCCCCTGGGGGGTGATTTCTTGCTTTCTGTCTCTCTGTCTCTCTCTGTCTTTCTGGTGAGCACACGCGCCCTATAGCCAAAACCTCTCCAAAAGAAAGAAAGAAAAGAGCCGTAATTGGAGACCAGCAGATGGAGTAATGATTGCATCCCTGGACTCCCACGTAGTGGACTGTGGTTCAAGCCTCGTACCTGACAACTTAAAAAACTCATGCCAGGCATGTGGGCATGCGTGCCGAGGGTCCTGAGAGGAGAATGGAGGAGGAGGTATTGCAGCATGGCCACCCCCCTGAGGGGTGATTTGTCACTTGTTGTCTCTCTGGCGAGTGCATGCCTTATAGCAAAAATCTCTCATAAATAAATAAATTAATTAATTAATTAATTAAATAAAATGAGCCAGAATTGGACAAAACCATCTGACCCTGAAGTGATCAGCTGCCCTCTGCTCTCTATGAACAGGTTAAAAGGAAGTCCTGGGAAAGGGCTAATGACTCAGGAGCGCTGTTCGGAGCGCCTGAATTGCTTGCAGGTGCGGGTATTAAGTATTTGACAATGATTTGTACTTGGTGGGCTGAACACCCTCCCATCTTTGAGCTCATCAAATATCCATAGTTCCATGGAGGATGAGTAGCAGAGAGCCTAACTCAGCCCTAATCTCAAATATTTTTTCCAGAAACTCTTCATCGGTGGGGAAGTGTTACAGTTAAAAGTATGGGCTGTGGAGCAGCCTGAGTGCACACGCTGCTGCTATCAGTCCCACCCAGCCACTCACACTCACCAGCTGTGTGACCTTGGAAAAACTCCCCTAACCTCTCTGTGCCATGATTTCCTTCTTTGATAAAAGAGGATCTTATTTATGCCTGCGTAAGCAGCATTAAATGAGCTAATGTACGTCCCGTGCTTAGTCCTACGCCTGGTGTGTAGTAAGTGCTGTGTATGTGTTAGCAGTTCTATCCCATCGTGTTAGCACTCATACTCATGGGATGCTCTGATACAGGGAGGTGGCACGCAACCCAGGATCTGCTTGATAAAGGACCTGGGTGTGACGGGACAGTGTAAATGCCAAGAGAGTAGATGTGTAGAGCCCTGTTAACTCGGGCAGGGGAATGGCCCCTTCCTGAGGCTCCAGGTCCAGAAGCCGTCCGCAGTTTCTACAACAGCGAAGGCTTACAGGAGGAGTGGTCTGGGTCCCCGTTGGGGAGGCAGGTGACCTGCAGAAGTAGAACCTAGAGAGCTGGCTGAAGGAGGCTGGACGGGGCTCTGTCTGCCCTGAGTGAGGGAAATCTGAGCACCTCTGTCTCATCAAGGCTTCTTAACAGCCCTTCCCAAAATTCCTTAAAGATTGATAGGAGAGTTGGCTAGCCCCTGGCCAAGTGGTTAGGGAAGCTGGATCCAGCATGACTGGTTGCAGTTTAAATCCTGGCCCCCAGAGGCTTGAGAAACATGCCAGGCATGTGTGCATGGGTGCATGCATGCCCAAAATTCAAGAGAATAGAGAAATGGAGGAGGGGTGCAGCGTGACCTCACCACCTTGGGAGTGCTTTCTCCCCTCCTCCTGTTTCTCTTTCTCTCTCTGCGAAGTGCATGAACCCTCTGGCAATTAAAAAAAAAAAAAATCGACGGGAGAAGGGGCTGGGCAGTGGTGCAGGGGTGAGAATGCAGCAATGTGCCAGGCTGACTTGTACGGGAAGGTTCTGAATTGGCATGTGGAGACCTTCTGGGGTATACTGGGCGCATACGTGCTCATGTTCTAAGGCTGGCTGAAGCCGGGGTGGATTGTGGTGTCAAGGCTTTCTTAGGGCTTCTCTCCCTTTCCCTCATGAAAGAAATCATTGAATTTAAAAAGAGGGGTGGGGAGGGTTGGCAGGAGAGAAAGTAGCATTTAATGTACCGTCCGCTGAGTGTTTGCTTTGTGCCGGGCACTGCTCTGGGTATTTTAGAAACACCAGCACTGATCTTTATGACAGCATAACCCATTCTACAGATTGGGAAACTGAGCCACACTTGCCCAAAGTCACCGTGTTCCTTTGTGTAACAATGCAAGGGTGAGTGGGTAGATGGCTCTGAATGGATGGCCCTCTGGACTGTTGCGCTTAAAAAGAAGGAAGAAGCAAGAGAGTGAGGGAGGAGGGGTGTGGACCTGGGCCGGCTTTGACTCGGTGGATAGCATTCCTTCTACTCCTCCCTGGCCGTGCCTTCTCTCCCTGCCTCCCTAGCATCGGACTCATGTGTGTGCCCATTGCCTGTCCCCACAGCCCATCTGGCACAGAGGGGCAGGGAGGAGGGCCTTGGTCCACAGACTCCTGCCCTCTGGCCCTGTGTGAGCCATCCAGGTCAGTATGCACAGCGGAATGAGGGCTGAGGGTCTAGGCCCTGGAAACTGGGTGTCATCCTGTCAGTCTGCAGTCCCTTGGCTCCTCCTTGCTTCCACCTGGTCAGAAGCCCTCAAGTCAGATCCAGCTGGTTCTGGGATTGGGCTGGTCTAGGGACATGTACATCCCCAAACTGGAAACCAGTGTGGAAAGCAACTTAGGGCAGGGGATGCAAGCTGCAGCTTCAGGGTCAAGAACATGGACTCGACTCAGCTCCATTTCCACACTGTGTGACCTGGTCTTGTTTCCCACCCTCTGATGACATGATGGGTACAAAGTCCACAACACATGTCATAAGGACACCATATGTAATAGATCTGATATTTAAGTCCTGCTTTGCAGTCCGGGCTGTGAAGCCTGCTAGCTGTGTGAGTTTATGCAAATCACTTCTCTAAGCTTGGGGTCCAGTGAATCTAGAATCCAGGTCTCCCGGTTGGAGTGGCAGCAATTCCGTTTCTGTGGCAACCCAGCTGTCTCTCAAGGGACCATCTGGATCACGTCACCCTGGCGAGGTGCTGCCCAGGCAACCAGGTGTTTGTGTTTGGCAGTGGAAGCTCTGCAAGGTGGCAATTCCCCTCTCTGGGGACCAGCTGGTGGAGGGGCAGGTGGCTGGAAGGAAGCGGAGCCCCCCTCATCATGCCTTTGCTGTTTTGTAGAGAACCAGAACGCAGAGGTTGGGAACTCTGGCCTTGGCTTTCCTTGAAGATTTATTAACATATGCTTTATTATATTCATAGGAACATTTCCTGGCTTGTTGAGGCTGGTGGAGGGAAACATTGCCTGGGGCTGGACTCCTGTAGGGAATTCCAAAGGACCCAGTCTCACCTGTTTGGGATGAAGAGACACCATTGTCTCTGTCAGGAAACAGGAATTACTGGGGGGGAAATTAGGAGTCTGTTTTTCAAACAGGCACATAATTATAACGACAGCAGGAACTCGTGCAAAGGCTGCTGAATTCACCGTTCCACAGCAGCGCCTGGTGCCTGTTACTGCAGGCTTTGCAAGCAGCACTTAGGCAACCCTGGAGATTGCCTGCACCCTCTAGAGCTCGCAAGACCCACACCCGACAGCGAGGGCGAGGAGCTGAGTGGGGAATGCGGAAGCCCCGTGGGCCAGCCCCTTCCAGGAGCCAGTTTCCAGTCTAGGCTGGGATGGGACAATGAGGGACAGTTCAGGTATAGCATCCATCACCATTTTTCATGGCTGAAGCCCTTGGCTTTTACAGCAGCCCATGCCTGACAGCTCCTGGCCCCCTTTTCCAGATGAGGAAACAGGCTCCGAAGAAGGCCCGTGTCCAGGGTCCCACCGCTGAGAAGCGCTAGATCAGACCAGGAGGGGGAAGGGCTCCATCTCCCGGAAGTCTGAGGTCCCTTCTGAGCAGAGCAAGACAACTCCAGGCCTCTGTTCCTGTCTTTCTCTTCCCCTCCTCCCTTTTCCTCTCTTTGGCTCTCTCTGTTTCCTTTCTCCTCCTCTCGCTGTCTCCCCCTCCTGTTCCCCTTCATTTCCTTTGTCTCTCGCCTTTTCCCTTGGGACTGCAATCCTGGCATCACTCCCAGGAGTTACCTGCAGCCTTGCTCAGGCCCCAGGACCACTGTCCACGGCGCACGCTGCCCTTGGCCACGGACGGTGCCACAAGAAACGCCTGCTGTTGTTTAGCCTTGCCCCCGCCTGAGCACCCTGAGCAAGGAAGTGACATAATTGCCTGTATTCCCATTTCCTCTAGGCCCTGTGCGGTCCCGAGCCCACCTCCGATGTGTGCCCCAGATGTTCAGCATCTCTTCCTCCCAATTAAGCGTCTGCCAGGAGGCCGGGAGGCGAGGGGCCTGCCTGTGCACAGGGCTCGCCTCTGTGCAAATGGGGCTGGGAATAGAGAAAATGGGAACTCGGCTTCCCTGCGCACAGACGGCGGGAAATTGGTGCACTCTTGAGCTCCGTGGGGAAGCTGGGCGGCTGTGAAGTGCGGCAGAGATGCCCCGTGCACTCGACTGCGCCGCACCAGTGCGGAAGCCTCAGTGATCTCCAGGGGAGAGCCATGTGCCTCTCTCTGGGGACAGGGCCTCTGGGTTGCTACTCCTCCCACTCCAAATGGAAAGAGAACTGTAGAAGGAGAACAGAGGAGGAGAAAGGCACTGCCCCTCTAAGGAGCAAGGACATGGGTGCCCAGGTGACCCCCTGCTGCCACACAGAGCACTGATGTCCTGGCTGGACCATGGCGAGGTTTCAGGTCCTTGTCTCAGACCTCTGCCTTGGGTGGAAAGAGCCAACTTAGCTCAACGTCCAGCTCACATATCCACCCAGTCGGGAGGTGATACAAAGATGGCATCTTAGTTGAAGATACAGATGAGTCTAGGGACAGCTACAGTGCAGGGACTGCCTGAGGCCATGTGCCACACATGTCCAGAACTGCCAGGGCTTCTGAATCTGCAAGGACACTGGTGTTTGAATGCTGTCGGTCCCCTTATTGAAAACCCCATGCTGACCAGTCCAGTGTGGCTGAGGACTGGCTCTCAGGTGGCCAATAGACGTGTCAGACCTAAATCCTCTAGGCACAAAGCGAGGACAGTGAGATGCATGACTTTTGGGAAGAGGAAGAACGTGCCTCCTGCTCTCCTGCATTTGAGCTGTGTGTCTTGAGGGAATTGACTTAACCTCTCTGAGTCTCGGGTGTTGCATCAGGAAATGGGGCTAACTGTTCCTCCCTTCCAGGCCATTTGTGTTGAAGATTAAATTGGATGACACAGAGGAAAGCTGTGCCCTGTGTGAGGGGAAAACTCAGTATCAATTTGGCATGTCCCAGGGGCTGAGTTGGAACAGGAAGGTCTCCCCAGCCTGGTGAGAGGAAGAATGCTGGGATGGGAAGGAGGGTGCTGTGTGTTGGACTCGAAAGGAGCAGTAGGAGGACAGTGCCTTTTTGGAGATCATGTGGTTTGCCATATGTCATCAGCGTCGATAATAGCTCATGGTGGTGGTACTGTGGTTACCAGGGCTCTCCCGGGTGAATGTCAGTGTGCAGAGAGCTTTCCAGAAACACCTGGCCCAACCCCCTATTTTATTTGCGAAGAGACTGGCACAGATGGGGTGCAATCTTCCCAGCATCCCTCATTAAACCAGGGGGTGGGGACCAGCACAGCACAATACTTATCACTAATACTCTTCCCATTACTATGGCTGGTGCCAGTACTGTTACTCCCACTGCAGTTACTATTGCTGTTATTACCACCATCCTATTACTTCAGCTCTGACTGTCATTCTTCTCCAGCTGATCAGTTTAGGAGTTAACTTTTATTGCATCCTTGCCATGTGTGAGACACTGGGCAAAATACTGACATGCACCCTCTCCATTCATTGTCACGAAAAATACCAAAGCAGCAGCAGAGATGTTGGATCTGACGTTCTCAAGACCACTGAACTAGCAAGTGGCAGGGCAGTCGTGGCTCCCAGAGGAGGGAGGAGGCCTGGCAAGATGCCGGGTGTATGGAGGCCTATGGGTGTTGCCTCTGTGGGGGGATCCAGTCATCTGCCTGTCCTGCCTCACTTCACGAGACCTGAAACGCCACTGTCCATGAGGTCTGCTTTGGGTCGGAATGCTTGTCTCTTTGTAATTTAGTCTTGTTCATTCACTCTGCTGTTGGATCATAGCAGGGTGAGGGGCAATGAGGCCAGGCCCTGAGCTCAGGCAGTTTGGGTCTCCTTGCTAGCTGGCGACCCTGGACCTGTCCCTTCACCTCCCAGTGGCCAGCTCAGGGCCTCATGAAGAGCAGCTCTCCTGTCGCTCCATTGGAGAGGTCAGTAAGTCCAAGGCAGAAGGTGTACACCTTACAGCATTGTGCCAGCTCCCCACAACTCAGAGGAGACATTGGCAGAGCCCGAGGTGCAATACCACTTACAGAGAAGACGTGCCCCCAAGGCACAGGTCAGTGTTGGCAGGAAACCAATGAAATGTCTGGAAAAGACCCAGGATTTAGAGTTAAGAGGTTATTTGACTATTCATTCAGCACCCTTTTGAGCATCACTGTGTGCCAGGCCCTGTGCTGGGCCTCTGGATGTAGTGTGAGTGAGCCAGGCATCATCCTTACCCTCCAGGAGCTGCGAATTTGATAGAGAAGACAGACTCAGAAGAAACAACCCCTCTGTCCATGACAATCGTTGTGATGCTTGTGAAGGCAGCTGGGAGCTTAGGGAAGTCTTTCCCAAGGAAATGATCCTTCCCAGGAGGCACCAAAAAGCAAAGCTGTGCAGAAAGGAGGCAGAAGAGGGCATGCCAGGGGGAGAGGGGTGTGTGCAATGGCCCAGGTGTAGAAGGAATGCAAGTTCCCATCTTCTCTGCTGCTTCCGACTTGCTGGCCCTGCACGAGCTGCACCACTCTGTGCCTCAGTTTTCTCATCTGTGGGATGGAAACCACACTACCTGCCTGCAGATTCCTCTGAGAGACTACAGGATATGAAGGTACTGGTCCCATGAATGCCGGGGGGATCTGGAGGCTGCCGCTCAGCTCCTGGCTTCCAGTCACCCTCGACTGCAAGGCCTCTGTCAGTACTGGTTGTTCCTCAGTGCAATTAGGTAATTAGGCCAAATTCAATTACACACCACACTCCCAGGTCTGTCTGGAGCCCAAGGGGGGCGTGGGCTCCCCTTGCATGGGGAGCAGCAGGAGCACTGGCTTGATTCCCAGGGCTGTGCCTTCCTGGTGTACACCCCAGAATAATGCCTGCATCGCAGTTGGGGAAACTGAGGCAGGGGAGAGGCAGCATTGCTTGGCTCCTGTCCTGGGCCATTTGGGTTACTACAACAAAATACTTCAGACTGGATAATTTATCAGAAACAAGAATGTACAGTTCTCAGTTCTGGAGACAAGAACTCGGTGCCAGCTGACTTAGTGTGTGGTGAAGACCCGTTCCCCAGAGAAGGTGTCTTTTTGCTGTATCCTCCCTCATGAGCCTGGTTTTGTGGGGCATGCAGAAGGGCTCTCTCTCTCAAGCTTTATAAGCGCACTAATTCTATTATCCTATGAGAGTGGAGCCCTCCATGACACCCCAAAGCTCCTACCTCTAAATACCGTCACAAGGGGGATTAGATTCCAAAGCATACATTTTAGAGAGATACAAACATTCAGGCCACAGTATCCCCGAATCATAGCGGTCCTAAGACTGAGATTCCCAGAGCTGATTTTTTTTTCCTTGAGTCTCACTCAGGGTCCTGGCCCAGGGATGCCCTCCCTTTCAAATTCATCAGAGAGATTCCTGGAAAAGTCCAAAGGTTGGTGGGTGGAGAGGGGGTTCAGCTTCCCTGCCATCCCTAGATTTGTAATGGTCTCCTTCCCAGGTACACGCTGGCACCCGGATACTCCCAGCTCTGACGTGTAGCTCTCCCAGGACAGTGCTTCCTGTAGAGTTGGCACTGGGGGGTTTGTGAATGCCATTAAGGGGCCTCCCATCAGCCACAGACAAGAGTAGCCCAGGCCAAAGACAGCAAAGGGCCCTCCTGGGACCAGGCATGACCCTTCCAGGGACCACAAGGACACAAATGCCAGTCTAAGGAACCTGAACCTGAACTAAATCCTGAGGGCCCTGGGAACCATGGGAAGTTTTTGTCAAGAGAGTAATATAGGGGCCAGCAGGTGGCGTGGCAGTGAGGGTGTTGGACTCCCACGTAGCTGACCACAGTTCAAGTCCCAGACCTAGTGACTGGCTTTCTCATTTTCTCGCTCTCTCTCTGCTGAGCACATGTGCCCTATAGCACATGAGAGAAAAATAATAATGATGATAATAAAATTAAATAAAAAATTCTTTAAAAAGAGAGAGAGAGTGATAAGGTTATATTTGCCTTCTAAAAAGCTCAGTAAGTAAAAGAGGGACCTGGGGGCCAAAGGCACAGAAAACAGTTTAGAGGCCAGCACGGTTGTCGGGACAAGAGTCTGCGGGGTGGACGTGAGCTATGTGGAGAGAGAGGAATGGAGGGTAACTAGCCAGCAATGCCTAGCGCAGATGCCCTGCCCTGGGCCACCCACAGCCTGGGCCTCAGGAGCCCAGCTGTGACGGCGGGTGGTTTCATTCCTGACTTTTGAGTTACTGGCTCTGAAGATGGTACACAGCACCTTTCAAGGGAAAAACATCATAACTTTGGATTTATTTCATTCTAAAATGAAAGTGGTTAGGGGAGGTTTTCTTTTTTATTTAATAACTATTTATTTTATTTTTTATTTATTCATTCATTGATTTTTTTTAATTTGACCAGAGAGAGACAGAGGGTGAGAGTGAGAGAGAGAGAGGAAGTGAGAAAGCAAGCCACCAGGTCCAGGACTCGAACCCTGGTCGGCCATGTGGGAGTGTCCAGTGCCTTAACCACCACGCCACCCGCTGGTCCCAGAAAGTTTTCCCTGACCAGGAAGCGAACCCCGGGCCACGGTGGTGAGAGCACCGAATCCTAACCACTAGACCACCCAGGAGGGATTGGGGGGGGGGGGGGTTTTCAAAACACAAAAATAATATACACCATTTATAGGAGGGCCAAGGAATACAGAAAAGTATGAAGAAATTAATGAAAAGCAGAAATTCTACTACCAGGGGTTAACTTGGCACTGTCCATTAGTCACTCAACAAATGTTTGTTGAGCATCTACTGTGTGTCAGGTATGGAACTATAAGGATACAGAAGGAACAGAACAAATGAGACCTGTGCCTTTGTGGAGCTTGGGGTACACCCAAAAAATGTGCACTTATAGATAAGCTACAGATAAATACGCCACGCGGGCCTGCTACTGTGCAGCCAGCCTCTTGGCCGTCGCAGGAGTACGTACACTGGAGGTCATGTGCCTGGCCCACCTGTGTTGACCTGTTCTGGCCTTTACAGGGAATCAGCCCAGGAAAGACACTCGGGGGCGTGGGGGGAAGGACAGCTAGTATACTGAATTGCCTTGCTGGGAGCTGCATCACCAACCGTGGGCTCCGACCCCCAGCCAATCCGGAACACGCAGGGCTCATGAAAAGCAAAGAAGGCTGAGAGGAGGGAGCTGTGCGTGATGAGACTCTCTCTGTCTCTCTTTCTCTCTCTCTCTCTCCCCCTTGCACACACACTCACTCACTCTCGTGAATAAAATAAATGTTTTAAAACAATAACACCAATGACACTTCTTCTTGGGGCCTACCTGGACTTGGGGAGGTACGTGCCCCCAGCAACAAAGAGAAGTGCAGCAAGTCTGCTAGATGTCTTCCCCGGGTAGAGAAGCTGGGCTGAGAGAGGGACGGTGACCTGCGCTTGGTCACAGAGCAAGCCCAACCTCTATCCAAGCAGCATCTATTGCAGCTGGGGACTTGGCATCCCAGGCCTAGGAACATGCTATTTTGCTGAGCTCAACTGCACAGATCCTGATTTCAACATCAGGCCTCCCACTCCTTGCCCTGCCCTGGTGGCCACCTTTGGATTTTCCCCAGGCAGACATTCCTACGTGGCCTGTCTGCTCATGTCCAGAGCCCCTAGAGGTGGGGAACTTCTAGGACCACACTGAGGAGTAAGCCGCCAGATCCTCTGGGCTGCTGTGGGCCAGAAACAAGGGCCCGGAAGGGAGCAGTTCCTGGGAGAACCCTCTCTCACACAGGATGGTCGGGAAGGGACGCTGCCGGGGATGAAGCCAACTCTCATGGGCTCAGGAAGCTTGTAAGCGGCTACAGTGCTGCCCGGAGCTCACAGGGGTGTTTGGGCATGCTTCTCAACCACCTCTCGTCTCCTCTTACCTATGCTAGCACCCCAAAGAGGAAGGGGCCTCAGAAGTGCTAAACCTACTAGTGTGTGGGGTCCCCCTTGCAACTGTTTCTCATCTTACATGCTCGGTGTGACAAGGTGCTCCCTGCCACCCCTGGGCAGCCTTGACTATCAGGAAGGCTTCCTTCTTTGGAACCCAAATTGGAAATCCCTCCCATCTTCATGGTGCATTGACTTCCATGGTCGGTGAGGCAAGGAGCTACACTCTGGCCCAGATCTCTCTGAAGGAGAGGAAATGAGGGGACTGGACCCTCCCCATCTGAATCCCACCAGCTCACACTCCTAAATCCTGCACTGTGCTGGGCAAAAGAAGGCAACTGATGAAGAGCAAGCCTTCCTGTTTCTCTAGCACTTTACAGTTTGGAGGGCATACGCTCAACACTACACTGGGCAGGACCATAGCACTGGGAGAGAGAGTTTGGCATCCTGGAACAAGCCAGGAGTCCTGAGTTCTAATCCTGGCTTGACTCCTAATTTGTTATGTAACTGAAGGCAGCCCACACCCCCTTCTTAGCCTCAGGTCCCTTAGTCGAAAGGTGGCACAAGAGCCTCTTCACTCCAGTGCTAATCGAGTTGTTGATTCCAGATGGGTGAAGCCTGGGCAGAGTCAGCCACACAGGTCTAGGGACACAGGGGGTCCGGTGGTTGCTGGGGCAGCCTACATTGTAGTCCTACCACTGTCCCCAGTTTGGGCCACAGTGCATGTGCGGCATCAAATCCATTCCCCACCTGAGCAAAATGGACACCGTCCTCCTGCCTGCTTGCAAGCCTTTGTCTGGGAAGCATCAGGAGTGGAATTCGGCTGCCCCAGCCCTAGCAGGGAGGTGCACAGCTCTGCCATGCAGACAGACAGATGGCCCCAGCACTGAGGGAAATTGCCTTTCCAACTGCAGGCAGCTTATGTCAGTCCAGCCCCGGGGCCATCCGGAAGCCCCTGTCAAAGCCGTGTCCTGGGAGAAGCAATAAAACCCTGGGACTGCTGAGGTATGGACATTCGAGCTGCTTTTGTTGGCCCTTCCCTTCAAAGGCGCCTCCAGAAATCAATGGCAAGAGATTCATTAGAGGCCTGGGTGGTGTGCTCCTGCCACCTCCGGCAGCCCCTTTGTTAACCAGCCCTGAGTTTCCTGTCGGAACAGGCTGCCTACCCCTGAGAAACAGCTCGTGTTCTCCCAGGGAGCAGGTCTGGGAGCTCTCTGGCCACATGGGCAGGGCAGCAGAGTCACCGCAAACCCTTGGAGGCTGTGATTGTTCACTGTGCAGTCATTCATTCCTTGATTCACTCATTCATTCAGGCAGCTGGTCCTTGTTTCATTCATACAGCAAATACTTATCAAGCATCTGCCTGGCATATTTTAGATTTTATCAATATAACATGTACAAAACAGACAAAAGTCCCAGTTGACATGGAACTTGCCTTTTAGTGAGGAAGACAGTGTTGAACAAGATAAATAATTGAAAACACACCAGCCATAAATGCTAAGGAGAACGCTAAATCAGGAAAGCATCATAGGACCTATCGGGAGGGACTGCAGTTTTGGACAGTGTGACTGAGGAAGGCTTCCCTGCGTGGTGTCACCTGAGGGAGAGCCTGCAGGAGGTGGCCCAGAGGCTGTGTTACCTGGAAAAGCATCAGGAGCATTTGCAACAAGAGAGACAGTGAGGCTGGGGCGGAGTAAGCCTAGGAGGGCTGGCAGGAAATGAAGTTAGAGGGTTGACAGGGACTAGCTGGGTCTTGCAGGGCCTCGTGGATCCTAAGCACTGGCTGTTTACACTGACAGAGCTGGAGGAACTGGAGGGCGGGTTTTAAGCAGAGAAATGATGTGCTGTGACTTTTTTTTTTTTTGAGAGGTTTTTGCTACAGGGCGCATGCGCTCACTAGAAAGAGAGAGACAGAGAGACAGAAAGCGAGAAATCACCCCCCAGGGGGGATGACCATGCCGCAATTCCCTTCTCCTCTACTCTCCTCAGGATCTTGGGCACACATGCACATGTGCCCAGCGTGAGTTTAAGCCATTGGGTCCGGGACTTGAACCGCAATCGGCTACATGGGAGTCCAGCGACATAGCCATTACGCTAACTGCTGGCCCCGTGGTTTTAAGAGGGTCGTCTATGTACTAGTTTGCTAGGGCTGTCATTAAAAAAAAAAAAAAAAGTATTCCAAACTGGGTACCTTAAAGAATAGACATTTACAGATGTCTTGGTATCTGTGGGGGATTAGTTTCAGGACCTTCCAGGGATTTGAAAATTTTAGGATGCTCAAGTCCCTTACATGAAATAGCTCAGTATTTGCATATAACTTTCACACATCCTCCTGTGTACTTTAAATCATCTCAACAAGACAATAGATTACTTCTAACACCAGATACGATGTAAATGCTAAGTACACATTGTCATAGAGTACTGTTCAGGGAATAATGACAGGAAAAAAGAAGTCTGCACATAGTACAGACGAGGCCTGGCTACCTAGTACACGCGCCAACAATGTAACATTTTCGATCCTTCCATCCTTCCATCTGCAGTTGGTTGGACCTCATCTTACCAGTACTGAATCACAATTTTAGAGACCAGAAGACAGATACCAAGGTGTTGGCAGGACCAAGTTCCCCTAAATGCACCAGGGAAGGCTGTGTGGTAAGCCTCTACCCTAGTTCTGCTAGTTCCTTGGCTGGCAGCAGCGTAACTGCTCCAATCTACACCCGTTCTCCCATCACGCCTGCGTGTCTGTACCCACAAATCCCCCTTTCAGAAGGATGCTGGTCGTGTTGGGTTAGAGCCCACCTTAATGACCTCATCTTATCTTGATCATCTGCAAAGGCCCTGTTTCCAAATCAGATCACATTGACAGGTAGTGAGGGTAACACATTTTGGGGAGACATAATTCACCCTTAGCACCATAGCTGTCAACTTGTTAAGATTTATTGATGTTACCTCCTTTGGTCTTCCCCAGGACCAGTGCAAGGTAGTCCTCTGCCCATTTTACAAAAGAGAGGTGGAGGCCCAGAAGCCCATTCAGGGCCATCAACTAGTTAGTTCTTCTTTCCTGAGTCTCAGTCTCCAAATCCAGGCACAGCCCCTCCCTCTACAGCCCTGGTTAGCCAGGGAGCATGGCCAGTTCTTTCCTGTCTCCACTCCAGCCCCGGGAGCAGCTCCCATCCGCCTCTGCCTGGAAACCCTGCTGAGACGCTGATGAGGTGTCTCAATAGCATGTAGCCAGGGCGTGGCCTTCCTCCTGGCTCAGCAGGTAGAGGGGCAGCTGCACCATTTGGCCTCTGCTTCCTTGTCTCCTCTTCTCAAATCCTCTTCTCCTTCCAAGACCTTTAGCTTGACAGGAGGCTTTCCTGGGTCCTCAAAACCTCGCAATTGTACAGCATCTTGGAGGTGCCAAGTGAGATGTGGAGCAGGGGTTGGTGTGCTGTTTTCAAAATGAAATGATTATAAGGATTTGGGCAGACTTCTGGGAATATGGTTGAGGTCTGAGGAGCAGTCATGCTGAGGACAGTGGCAGAGTGAGAGTCATGGAGGTCTCAGTCTGCACCATCCTCATCCCCCACCTCGGGTAGAGCTCTGGCCAACTCAAAATGTCAAGTGGGTGCTTACCAATGCACAGATGCTAAGCTTTAAAAAGAAACACACAGTAAGAAATTATTTCAGTATATGGAATGGAGTGTGCTGGAAAGACGCTAAAACAGAGTTGGAGGGACAGGAGGTCTCATCACAACTCTTAACTGGCAAAGTGACCTGGAGGGTTACCCTCCTCTGGATTTGGAGTTCCACCTTGGGAATATATTAATCGTGTGACACCAGTGCAGACTTTGGGGCCAGACTGCTAAGTCATCTAAAATTCTTCAGTAAATGGTCTACACCTCTCTGTGCCTCAATTTTATCTAATAATCATAATTACCTTCTACCCGAGAGGGCTGCTGATGCGGATGGTATGTGTTAGTACTTGGAAAATGCCCGGCAACCAGCAAATACTCAGTAACCATGAGGGCTGTACTAGTTCCACCAGAGGAAAGGGTGGGATCCACCTTAGGACCCCTAGTTCTGTGTCCCTGTGTGTAGGTAAGGTTTCAAGAAACGTTGTAGGGCCAGCAGGTGGCATGGTGGTTAAGGCACTGGACTCCCACATGGCAGACCATGGTTCAAGTCCTGGACCTGGCAACTTACTTTCTCACTTTTCCCTCTCTCTCTCTCTTTGTCTTTCTCTGTCTCTCTCTGGTCAAATTAAATAATAATAATGATAATAATAATAATAAATAATAATTCTTTAAGGGAAAAAAGGTCTCAAGGAACCTCAACTGTGCCATTCAATTTCAAGATTATAAGTGAAAATTTCAGGAGGTGATCAGGGCAAAGAAGGAGGGAAAATGGGGCAGAGGGAATAGTGTCACCAGGAAACATGCGATTTTGTACCCTGGCCCTGTACAGGTGGGCACAGGGCCCAGGAGGGGAGCCGAGCCCCTGAGGTGACTCATGCCCAATGCAGCTGATGGAGAGCCTTCTCTGGGCTACTTAGCTGACCTGGTGATGGAGGCCCAGGGCTGGTTCCCTCAGCCTGTGTGCATCGTTGTGGGAATCCCACCTGTGTCTTGTATTCCCTTCCACGTACCCTCAGCAGAATCAGTATGTGAAGGTGAGTGGCCCCCGCAGCTTCCAAGACCTGAGCTCACGTCTCATACTCAGGACACGGCCTGGGGCCTCCTGGTTGACCTCACTCTCCTCCTGAGTACTTGAGCCTGCGTGGTGTCATCTCTTCTTTAGGATCCTTGTTCAGACCTGCTGAATCAGCAGACCCTGCCTGAAACCGACCCAGCTCTGCAGCTCAGAGCTCAGTGCCCAAGAGAGCCACCTCTGGATTCATTGTTCTGCCTCTCCCAGTTGGAGGAGCTCGGCTTTTTATGCTGGCTCTTCCTCCTGAGGGGCCCCCTCACCCTGGTGTCCCATTCCACAAAGACTCTTACAATAGGTGACCCAGCCCGATTCGTTTTCAACCCTTGGGTGACCTATATCCTAGGTGGCATGGCTCTTTTTCTCCTTCCTCATCTGGGCTGGGACAAGATCCAGGAAGCCTTATCTGGTAGCTGAACTGGGGAGCCCTGGAGGAGGCGTTTCCCCCCGCACCCCCAAGGTTGGTTGTAACAGTGTCCTCCCACCATGGCAGCATGGGTCCTGCAGGGGTGGGTTCTGCATGACAGGCTCTCCCAGCAGCGCGGAGCATCCTCTCTGCTCTCCAGAGCGAGCGCTGCAGCCTTCCCTGGCTGCAGCGCTGTGATTTATTGGCGGCTTCTCCTCACCGGGGCCCATGGCAGGAGGAGTTCAAACACCCGCGAGAAAAGCCACCCGCTATTGATCCCCGCGTCGGGCCTCCCGAGTGCTCGCGGGCATTCATCAAGGAGCCGCAGCACGGGGGCTGCAGCTCGCCCTTTCTTCTTCCTTTCTTCTCCCTCCCAAATCATTCCCCCGGGGCTGTGCCCCCCTCGCCGAGGTCACTCGGAGAGCTCGTCGGAGTGCCTGGCAGCCGAGGTGGAGAGCGCCTTTGTCTGCAGGCTCTTTGCTGTAGATCCTTATCAAGGGGGTGGAGCGGGCCGCTCTGGGCCCCAAGCTTTTGAACAAACCTTTGGAAGTTAGAGAACTGGAGTTAGAAGTTGGAGCAAGTGAGGAGAAGCCCTTCAGAAGCTGAGACTAGTTGGAATGCCCGAATTTCTGTAGACTCCAGGCCTGTAGTTCTAAAAAGAGCTTGCTAACCAACTGGGCCCAGAGGGGCTGAATAGCATGGAGTGAGCCCTGAAATTAGCATGTGAAAACTTCAGCTTTGGCCAGGAGGCCTCCTGTGCTGGCTGGTGAATGGATGCTTGAAAACAATTTGTTTTCCTAATTACGTAAATCTGCTAGTGAAGAATATTTACTTTTTTTTTCTTTCTTTTCTTTTTTTCTTTTCTTTTTTTCCTACCTGGGGAAAGTCTCAAATCCTTGGCCCCAAGTCTGAGGATTCTAAATAAGCATATGAATTCTATTCTCTGACCCCACCCTGAGGTTAATCCCAGAATGGGTCCCTGGGAGAATTAGGAAGTGGAGTAGGGTTTGGGTAAGGCTGTTTTCCAGGCCGTGCCTCTGGTCAATGTTCTGGTGTAAACCTTTGCCCTACTTCAGTCCAAATTCTGGCTCATCCTATAGAAGCAGTTTTCCTTAACTCAGTGTATAGGGCTTCTACCTACATGGTAACAACATAATAGGGTGTTTCAGGAATGAACCTGGAAGTTCCAAACTTGTGGGTCTTTGGCGGCCCAGGAGGCACTAACGCTCAGACTAAAATTGTAGACTACCATTGCACAGAGCTCCTGTGGGAGAGGGAACAGTATTCTGGTTATTTGACGTCTTAGCTGTTCGGATTCCGGATAATCAAGATTCAAGCCCTGATAGCAAGTTAAAACCAGATTAACAGCAGAAACCAGGTCTTAGGGACATCACTCTCATCATCTCTCACATTCTGAAACGTGGGTCAAATTGTTATGTCCGTCTCTTTTTTGGAAGTCATCGATGGAGCAGTGGGCTTTGGAGTGAATCTGTCTGGGGCATTTGCGGTGGGAAAGATGAGAGAATCTTCCTCTGGTCTCTTGGGGCCCCAAACTCCTGTGACTGCCTAGGAGGGCAGGACCTCAATGAATGTGTCTCAGTGAGTAAATGATTGTCCCAGAGAAGCCATTATAACCCAAGAAGAGGTGAGGCGGAGCTGAGCCTGGAATTTGTGCAGAGCGAGAGGGAAGTCTTTCCCCTGGCTGTCCCCAGGGTTGGCCCCGCAGGAAGGGGATGCCAATTAATCTCTCTTGCAAGAAGCTAGTTCTTGTCCAAAAGGCAGCAAGTTATGAAGAATGAATTAGTCCATTTAACCAGCTCCTTGGAGGAAAAGCCCATGACAACTGCATTTCCAAATGCCATCCCCGAAAGTGATATTTCAAGTGGCAGTGGGTGGGATTAGAGCCTGCTAACGATTTATGTCAAACGAGGAGCAAGACCGTAATTTCTAGATACGTGATTTGTCTCAGCCACTTCCAGTGCGGGCAGCAAGGCAGACAGTAAGGTTTAGGGGCGAGCCAGAGGCCCAGACTGAAATGGAAGATGAAGTCCGAAGAAGCTCACAGAGACAAGTGAACCTGGTCATTGCCTGGGTCGCGGGGAGAGCAGTGCACGGAAGTCCACTGCAGAAATTTTAAAGACCGTCCTGGCTACCTTTCTTTGGGGGTGAATGACAGGGCCTCACTTAACCATCCTAATTGTTCAGGGCAGTTAAGTCGCTATTGAAGCAACTTTCACTGGCAAGTGGGCGGGGTGGGGGAGGGGCTATAAATACAGCGTCTCCCTGGAGGAGGAGGAGGAGGATGGAAAGTGCCCTCAAAAGAGGGACGCAGACTCTGGGGTGGTACAGCGGGTGGGCTTCCTGGGTGCTTGCAAGGCACAGAGCTAGGGTGGGGGCAAGCTCAGCTGAAAGCCTTGTCTTTTTGACAGACTGGCTGGAAGGAAGAGGCCACCACAGGATGCCATGTCAGGAAGGCAGCAGCTCCCGGGGCGGGGCAGTGACGCGCTGAGAGCAGCTGCCGCCCCCGGCTTCGCTCCGGCCGCTGGCTCCCGGGCAATGGAACTGCCCCAAGTCAGGGAGCTGGAGCGTACATGCGCGCGTTCACCCTGTCCTGGGCCACGCGCTCGGGGAATTCCGGGGGTTGTCCGGGGTCCCTCTGCCAGGGAAGTAAGATGACAGGCCGCCTACCTTCCCCACCCCCTAACCTGTTCCGAAAATCCTTTAAAGCGAGGTTTAATCTGGAGGCCCCTATCCCTGCCCCGCCCCTCCTCTCCCCGGCCGAGGCCGCCTCCGGCCCTGCTTCCTTCGTCCCCACCCTGCCTTCGACCCTCATTAGCATGACCACTTAGGAAGATTCACCCGGGGGCAGGAGACACCCGAAGTCACCCACCGCCAGCGCCTACCCGGCGGCCCCCTCGGGCGACTGCGCTCCGGGAGCCCCACTCGCACAAGTGTTGCTTCCAATTAATTGCCTAGGCGGGGGAGGGAAGGGGGCCTGGTCGCCGCCCCCGCCCGGAGGCTGGAGCGCCGCTCGTCGGGTCGTGCGTTCGCTCGGCGGCGGCGTGCACCAGCACCACCCCTGCGTGCAAGTTTGAAATGTGAGCTGCCTCCGATTCATATTCGCTCGCGCTCCCTCGCAGCAAAGTGGCTGGGCTGACGGTCTGCGCGCGCGAGTGAGTGCGGGCGGCGGGCTGGGGGGCGGGGGTGCGGACGGCGAGGCTTGCTGGGCGGGGAGGGCGCGCGCGAGACGGGGCTCCCTGGAGACGCTGAGGCAGGTCTGCTTGCCTTTCATCTTCCTCCCGCGCTCCTCCTCCTCCTTCCCCTCCCCCAGCCGCGGCGCGCCCGGCCTACCCCGAGCCCCCAGCCCACGCGGGCGCACGCAGGGTGGGTGGTCACGCCCGTAGGGTTCGGGAGCGCGGCGTAGGGCGCGGGCCGTGGGAAGTTTCGCTGGCGCGCCCCGTGCGCCCCCGCCCCCCGCGCGCCCCCGGCCCATCCCCGTCCCTGGAGGGCTGTCGCTTGCGCCCGGGCGCGCGGCTGGCTGCCTCCTCGGCGGCGGCGGCGGCCCCATTAGCGGAGCCTCCGCCTGTGATTGGCTTCGCCCGGGAAGCTGGAGACGGGCGATGAATAATTGATGTATACGGTGCGGTAGCCGGTCGGCGGCGGCGGTGGCGGGCAGCAGCGAGCGGGAGCGCGGGACCCGGAGCGCCCTCGGAGCGGGCAGCGCGGAGCGAGCGGGCGCCGGAGCCGCCCGGGCCCCCCCCCGCCGCCGCCGCCGCCGCCGCCGCCCGGGCGCGGAGCGGGGATGCAGGCGGCGCCCGCTGCCTTCGCGCTGCCTTTGTTCGGCGCCGGCTGAACCCTGCCCGGAGTCGCTCGCCTCGGCCGCTGCCGGTGGGGCCCCAGCCCTCCGCGGGCGCCAGGGCGGGACCACGGCCGGTACAACTTCTAGGTAAGTGCGGGGCTGAAAGGGTCGGCGCCGGGGCGCCCGCGGGCCGGGCCCGGCTCCCTCCGGGCGCGGGGGTGAGTGTGCGTGCCTGTGTGTGACAGAGGAGGGCCGGTGCATTGTGGGTAGCGCCGTGTGCTGCATGGTGTCAGCCTGAGGCTTGGCCGCGAGAGTGGCACCGGCGTGCACCGGGCCGGTTTTGTGCGCCCACGGAGAAGCCCTCCATCTCTTGGGGTCAGGGACGGGCTGCTCCCCTACACCTCGCCAAGGTGAAGTGGTGGCTCTCCAGCAGACATTTTACAGGGCTCCATCCTCAGTGGGCTCGTACTGCAAAATTAAGAATCATCCAGAAAGCCTTTTCTGTGGAGGCAATGGCTGAGGGTCCTTAACTTGAAGCTGCTCCTTTGTCAAAATGCAACCCTGATGCTCAAAGCGCCCAGAGACACTCATGAGCCCTGGTGATGCCACTGTTTTGGCAAGGCACCCTTCGCAGAGGGTGGGTGTAGAGTAGACTTCAGACAAGTGTTTGTTGGAAAGTCGGCAGGTTTGCATTAGTGGAAGGAAGGGGCCTTTCTAGGGGTGCCTGGCCTCAGGCTGTGAAGATCCTGGACAAGGCCTTGGAGAGGAGGGTTTCTCAGAGTTCAACCAGAAGCTAAGGGATGGCTGCTCTAGATGCTGAGCATGTGGTTTTGATGTTGGTATTATACAAGCCAGGGTGCTCTGTATGCCAACTCCTGGGACCAACCTGAAGCCAGCTGGTGGGTAACTAGGAAAGAGCAAGGGGCACCTCCTTAGTGGGGTGGCACGAGACTGTTGCCCGCATGGTGGGGGCCTAAGTCTCCTGCCTGTGACCATCAGGCTGGGCTACCCAATGGGCAACAGCATGGCCGGTGGGTCTCTCAGCACCAGGGTGTTGTTAAGGCAGCTGGCAAGGAGTGGGTGCCAGGGTGCTTTTGAATGGCCCATCCCTGAGTGGGAGCCACATGACAGGCCAGAAACCTGGCTGTGGGATGAGCTGGAGTAAGGCTGTGCTATGCGGAAATCAGGGTGACCCCAGGTGGCTCCTCCAGTTCTGGAGCTGTGGGCAGGAACTTTGTCCCCTGTGCCTTACACCTAGAAAGGCCCTGTTGCACAGTGGGGGGGCCTTGGGGTGATGAACCTTGGGTTTGCTCAGCTTCTTCTTGTGGAAGCCTGCTTACCTTTCTTGTGTATTAGCTAGGCAGCGACTACCCTCCAGCTAGCTGGATTCGAGTCTCCTCCTGAGCTATTTTTACCCTGAACTTCCTTAGTGAGAAACCACCAAACAGCAATGCTTTGGTGAGAATCTGGGTCTTTACCGGAAGCAGCCGCCTGCACAGAGTTTGAGACTTGCTTCATAATGCTGTCTCCACTCCCCTGCACAGCTCTCCCATCGCCCAGATCCCCCTTCTTTCTCTCTTCCCCTCTTAGTTTTCACCACAGCCTGTGCACTCGGAGACTTGTGAGCCCTGGTTTCAGATGGGGAAACTGATGTGCTGAGACCATGCAGGGGGTGGTGGAGGAAGCCTGGCATAGCTGGTGCTAGACCCAAACCAGCACTGTGAGCTCCTTGAAGGCAGGCAAGTGTTATTTGTCACTGTATACCCTGGTGCTAGCCATGGTGCCTGGCAGGTGGCAGACGCTTAGTAACTGCTGAGTGGTCGCATGAGCGGAAAGCTGGTTGGGTACCTTTTCCCTATTGGAGTGGGGAGGTGACACAGGGACTCAAAGAGCCCTTCCGTATCTAAACCAATGCTGGCTGAGCACCTACTGAGCGCTCAGCCCCACTTAGTCCCTGGGAACTCCAAGATGAGCCCCAAGTCTAGAGTCTGCCAGTCAGACTGAGAGAGGCGTTCCCACAGATGTTCAACCAGAATCTTGTCTGGGGACTTCCTAAAAGGCACTTTCTGGGTCATATCCCTGGGGGTAAGGATAGTAGAGTCTAAGGTGGTGCAGTCCAATATGGTAACCTCCAGCCACACGTGGCTGTTCATAAATTTACATGAATTCAGAGTAAAAGTTCAGTTTCTGACTGGCCCTAGCCACGTTTTAAATGCTCAGTGGCCACGTGAGGCCATAGGCTACCACACTGGGCAACTCCGATTAGGGGACATTTTTACAATGGCAGCAAACTCAACTGAACCGCTCTGGCCTAGAAGGATGGAGACTTAAGACAGAAGCGAGGTGAGGACAGTGCAGGGCAGGTTGCGAGAGGTGGGGGCCTCCTGCTTCCTTAGCGTTGAGTTTTACTGCAGTCTCCCTCTGAATATAGACCAACCAGGAGAAAGCCAAGGTTCAGTTTTGTCCAAGGTCGTCCAGCAAGGGAGTGTTGTGAACCTAGGTCCCTAACCCCTCTGCCAGTGCCTGCCATCCAGCAGAGGTCACCCAGGGACGTGGGTGGGCAGCAGTCCCATGAGCAATCCCAGACCTCCCTGAGGAGCATCTTGGTGCCGGTAGGCGTCAGTCTCTGTGAAGTCATCCATCGATCGGGTGGGAGAGCCAGCTCAGCCCCGGGTCCTCAAGAACAGAGGGTTCTGTGCTGGCAGAGCTGGAGGAGAAGGCAAGAAGCTCTCTGGGCAAGGGCGGTGTTTACCTCTATCCAAGTGGCTTTGGTCCCTTGGGGGAGGCCGGCTCCTCCACAGGGAAGGAGCTCAGCAGCGGGCCTGGGCCAGGTTCCTTCACACCACCCAGAGAGGGTTTCAGGCCTGAGCCCAAGGGGTATGGATTTCTGGACATCTGACTTGTCCAAAATGCCCTGGCTGCCACCCTGCCAGGGCGCCCCACACATCAGCGGGCATCTGCTGGGCCATACTTGCCCTCACTTCCCCCAGAAGCCTCAGCTGCAGGAGGAAACTCTCTCAGGGCCTGGCAGAGAAGCAGCAGCCTCACTAGGGAACTTGCTCAGGGAAAAACAAGGCCCCTACCCTCAAAGCACCTCCAGCTTCTCAGGGAGTTCCCGGCAGTAACCACAGCAGGAAGGCTGGCGGCCCACTGCCCAGAGGGTGCAGGAACTTCCTGCCCCAGGGTGGCAGGGCAGGGCATACCTGGGATGGAAGGATGCCGTCTGACAGTCTGCTGCAGTCGGAATCAGCCAGGATGAGCTTGAGGTTCGTGACTGGATTCCACCCTGCTGCTTTGGTTTGCTGACCCCGTATCCTAAGACAACCACCTCCACCAGCCGCAGGCCTTACTGAGCCAACTAAAGGGGGATCTGAAAAGGAGTGCTCAAGGACTCCCCAGCATGCCTGAAAGAGGGGTCTTCAGGGCCCATCCAGGGGCGCTTGAGAGATGAGAGGGCCTGTGGCAGTCCCTAGGTCTCCAGTTCTCTTAATGGCATGGGAGGGGACTAACAAGAACCCCACACAGGCCTTTCCAGCACCTTTTCCTAGAGCTGGGGTGCACTGCCTTGGGGATGCCCACAGCACCCTTGTTTCTCAGATGTTGAGGAACATCTGACGGGCTCTGTGCCCCTCCAGGCTGATTCCGGGAGCTGGGCCCTGAGGCCCACTGCCCAGAGCATTTGGCTGTCAGGACTCTGGGACTGGGCAGGCTGGGGACATGTGTGCCCTTTTCTTCCCTCCAGGCAGCCACAGCCATGACCCTGACTTCTACAGCGAGCCAGCTCTGGGGGTTTCTCCTAGGCCCTGCAGCCCTCCTGGGTTCGCTTCCTACCCCTGTCCACTGTGGATGAGGCCAGGCCTTAGGAGTGCCCAGCCATGGGTAGTAGTGAGTGCTTCATGCTTGTCGATGAATGAAGACAGGGATCATCCAGGATACCCCCATTCCCTAAGAGTGAGGCTGCAGAACCACCTTGGAGGTTTGGTTATTCCAACTAGGGCCTGGCCTTGAAGACTGGGCTTAGACTTTCTCCCCAGACAAGTCCGATGCTGCCCATGGAAACACAACTCCTAAGGCCTACTCCTCCAGTGATAATATCTGTGGTCCGGTGCCAGATTAGCGTGTGACCCTTGGCAAGTCACTTCCCCTCTGGGGCCTGAGTGTTCTCATCTCTGTACTGAGAACATTGCTCTCTCTTCTCTTGGTCTCATGTCTAAAAGGTACACACCACCCTGGGATTTCAGCTACCAGTCCTATACTAGACAGAGTGTCAGAGTGTGTGCAAGAGGTGGGGGAGAAAGCAAGAAAGAGGCTTAGGCTCTGCCTTTGGGTGCTCCCATCAGCATCCGAGGGAAAGGGGACAGCAGGAAGCGTTAAGGAGCAGCAGGGAGGGGAGAATGAGTTTAGCAGAGACCTGTACTATACATCCAAAGAGAGTCAATGGGCAACTTTGGGGCTGGAGCAGCCAGAAGCTCTTTCCAGGTGGAACTTGTTTGGAAATCAGTAGAATCTGGGTCTTGGGTAAAAAAAGGGGAGTGACTGTCCGCTGGGAGGAGGTGTAGCTGCAGTCTTGGAAACCAGGAGAGGTGTGGCACTTGCTAGGAGAGGCTAGGTGAGCAAAAATGCAGGAGTTAAGGGAGTTAAGATCAGAGTTACTGGGAGTGGCTGAAACTCCAGCCTGGAGCTCAGATTTTTGCCCTAAGGGCAGTGGGGAGCCGTGGAAGGCTTCAGAGCCACAGAGGCCACCGAGACTCTTCTGGCTTCTAGGAGTAGGGTGACCGCTGAGTTGCAGGCAGGAATCGGTGCATGGTAATAGGAGAGTGGTGGGAGGTCGGAGTCCTGCAGCGGGAATGTCCCAGCCCCTGCTGACGCAATGGAAAGCCTTGTCATGTTGCAGGGTTCCTGTTTTGCGGTTGCCTGTGGTGGGGGGCAAGGGCAGGCAGCGCTGCCTTCTGAGGAGCTCCGGGAACTCGATGGAACGCATCCAGACCTCCCCACGGCAGCCCTCTGCCCTCTCCTGGAAAAGACAGCCAGTCCTGTTTGTAGAATCTGTCCCCAGCCTCTTGGGGATTACAGCCAGGCCAGGAGGGTTTTAAACCATTGCGAGCATTTCCCTGGGGCTGGAAAGGGCAGGTGAGAGGAGACAGCCTCTGGGCTTGCAGAGTTCGGTCTCACACTGTCTCTGTGCTCCCATATTTCAGTCAGAGCCCGAGGTAGCTAGCAATTTATAGCCCCTCTGCCTCTAATTGTTTTGTTCATGGTGTGTTCAGAAGGTTCAGCAGGGTCTGGTTCGGCCCCTCTGTGTGGGAGGGAGGACTGTGAAAAACGGGGCAAGTTTCAGAGAGGAAGGAAGAAAGAAACCCAAAGAGCCCTTCGTTCTGTCTCCTCTCAGTTCGGCTGCTTCCAAGGCCAGCTCCAGTGCCACTGCCCAGGAAGCCTTCCCTGGTCCCCACCCCAGCTCCCAGACCCCTCTCCCAGCACTCCCTAAGCTCCCTTGGATGTCAGTATGTTTTATGTGACCCATTGCCCTCCTAGTGTCAGCCCCACTTGGTTGTGAATTGAGGGACAAACAGTCTACCACCCCCGTCAGTGCCAAGCGCTCACTAAATGTCTGGCAACTGACTAGCCCAGAACACAGGCAGGTCACACAAAGATGCTGAGGCCCGAGTCCTTGCCCAGCCCTGGACTCTCAGATTGGCTGTGAGACATAAGGGGTGGGGGGGCTCCTCACCTGTAAGGAGGGGCTCTGAATGTGCTGCACTGTCTGGTACCCCAGCCACCAGTCACATGGTGACTTAGATGCATGTTAGTTAAAATGAAGTCACATTTTCCACTCCTCAATCCCAGTGGTCCTGTCTTGAGTCCTCAGTGCCCCTGGGGTAGTGGCTGCTGTGTTGGACGGGGCAGCCCTTAGACCTTGCTACACTAGCACACAGTTCTGTTGCGGGGTGCTGTGCTCAAGGGGTTCTCAGGGTCCTTGCCCAAGGGACTTCCTGCCTCTGCTAGCTGCTGCAGCAGCTGCTCTGCCCCCATGCTCAGGACCTCCCTGCCTCAGCGCCCCAGGGCCCTGAAAATGGGGCCACCCGATGTCCTTCCCAAGTCGGCATCGGAGGGTAATTATGAAACCCACATCTGTCATTTACTGGGTTACTTTGGCTAAGTCCTTAACTCCTCTAAGCCTCTGTTTCCTGATCAATAAATTAGAGCGAACCGTCCCTGCCTCGCAGGGCTGTAGGCCAGAGTAAATGAGACCGGCCGAGAAGTGTGCTTAGCTCTGTGTCTGGCACATAGTCATCGCTCAGTAAGTGGCAGCTCCCCTTGCCATCAGGTGGACTTAATTCTCCTGCAGTGTATGTTTAGCTCCAAGACTAGCTATGCCTTTGGTTCCTCTCAAGTTCCCAAGCCTGAGAAATGGGGTTCTCTCTTGACCCAGCTCTTTCCCGTGGGCCTCAATTTCCTTGCCTGTGAGACACTGGTACTGCCCTCACACTGTCTGCTGTGACCAGAGACCTCGTTGTGGCCTGTGGAGGGTGGGGCCTCCTGCTTGGCCACTGTAAGAGCCTGGGAAGGCCAGGGGACCGAGGGGCGGAAGTGTGCTGTCACTTGTCCTGGTGCAAGACCGCAGGGCTGTCCCAGCATACCTCCCAGCTCTGGAGGAAGTGTGCGTGGGTCGACACACAGGCGCACTTTCGTTTCCCTCCGAGGGGCGAGCTGGGAGTGTCCATCCTGAAGCCCTCTGGTGATTTGCCCAAGGACTTCTGCTGAGGTTGCCCTGTAGTTGGTCAGGGTCTGTGCACCCCCGAATTGAGTGGAATCCTCTTCCTGGGCCTCAAGGTGGCTCCTTGTACTTCAAGGTACAGGGAGTACATGTTCATAAGGGTAGGACCATGGGGCCAAGCCTGGCTTCCAGCTGCTCAGAGCACCGGAGAGCCCCTTGTTGGAATAACATTCCAGGAGATGGACAGGGTCCCAGGACCCTGCATGCTGCTTGTCACCGCCCTCACCCACGCCTGGACACCTGTTGTGTCCTTGTATTGGGCTGGAACAGTCCTGTGGCCAGCCTTGAAGAGCAAGGGGGCAACACTGTATGAACAGGCTGGGCACTGAGGAGGGAAGGAGGCTCCAGGCAGCTGAGGGGAGGGGCTTTCGGGGGTCTGTCATGTGGGAAGAGGTGAAAGGGCTACTATGCATTCCAGGAGAGACTTCCACTCGACTATGTATGGGGGCGTGGGGTCCAGGTGGGAAGGGCATGGCCCTGTGACTCCCCTATTTGGGGTTAGAGGCTCTCACCCCTCCAAGATCCCCTTCCTGAGCCTGCCCTACCAGCACCTCCTCCTCGTGTCCCCTCCACATTCTGGGACCTCTAGCCCTCTCTGAACCTCAGATTCCTTACCTACAGAGTGGGAGAATAGTACCCATCTCAGGCTGTGGGAGGGTTAAAGACCACATTCCCACTAATACCTGGAACGTGGGACTCGTGAGCCATGGCCAGCCATCCTTGCTGCTCTGTTGTGGGTCTGCTTGTGTCCCTGCAGGGACTCTTTCCTGCCTGGGAGCCTTGGCACCACGCAGTCCAGGCCCAGCCTGCCCGCACACCGGGTGGCGTCTGGGGGTGCCTCTACTCCAGCACAAGCCCAGAGCTGGTAGAACATGCACAATGCCCTCCTTTCCACACACCTGAGCAGTCCAGGAGCAGTCAGTCCCCCTGCCTCCCTTTGGGGGCCCTTGGATGTGAGCTCAGGCCTTCCACCGTGTGTGTTGAGAACAGGCTTGTGGCTTTTCTGTAGGGCATTGGGGACAGCTTACGTAACCCTCAGGTGTGTCTGCTTTTTATTTGCCAAAGACAGTTCCCCCAAAGCTCTTTGGCAGTCCCAAAGATGCCCTGAAGAGAGGACAGAAACCATTGTTCTAGGGGCTCAGGGCAGCCGCACACTTGTAGAAAACCCCCCACCCACTCACAGGACCTAAGCAGCCTCCACCACTGGGTCTGCAGTGCATCTGGGAAGCAGCTTGGGAAGAGGAGGCTCCCAGAGGTCAGCATCAGGACAGGGAAGGAACAGGGGCCAGGCACTTGCTTCTCTGTGAGCACAGGCTCTGCTCCTTCTGCCCAGGTCAGCGTGGGCCCTGGAATGGAGGCAGGTCCTCAACCCTCCCATGTACCTGCCCTTCCTTCCACTGCCCCCCAAAGGCACCAGCAGGCAGTGGGTAGGTCACGGGGTGGGGGGGCAGGCTCCTGCTGGGGGTGGAGGAAGCACCAGGGCCCGACCTCTTTTGAGAGGCGCCCTCTGGTAGGCCAGGCCCCCCACAGCCCACCCACACTGCCTAGAATTAAGCCTCCCAGCATCAGGCTGATCAGGGACCCATAATCCTCTCAGCTTTGCGTGGTGATGTACCTTCTCCGAGAAATACACGCAGTGACCTGGATACGATCTTTCTCCTTGGTGACAGCTCTGGGATGAAGATTGCTGCCCTGGGGTTTCTTCCCAGGTTGCTCCCTCCTCTACTCCAAAATTGTGGGGACTCCTACCAAGATGTTCCATTGGCTCTTTTACCTAAATGGAATTAGCTTCTACCAAAGCAGTCTTGAGCTTGAGATTTCACTCGGCCACTTCACAACACATCAGTTGCCTCTTCTGTGAAGTGGAGACCCCTCACCCAACAGGCTTGTTGTAACAAGGGGAGCCTCTCACCACTTAAGCTGCCACCAAGCATGTGATCACATGCGGGTGCCCTGCTGAGGGTCCTGGATGCTCGTCCTCCTTGCTTGAGCTGTCACTGATAGACACACCTATGACCCTCACCAGGTATGCCACACCATCACCACAGCAAGTTCAGAGTGTTGGCTCCCTCAGGTGTGTCTGCTGGGCATGCAGGTGTCCATGCTAGTAAGTTGCTTTTTTTTTTTTTTTTAGAGAGGTTTTTGCTATAGAGCACGTGTGCTCGCCAGAAAGAGAGAGACAGAGAGATAGAAAGCGAGAAATCACCCCCCCCCCCCCAGGGGGATGGCCATGCCGCAGTCCCTTCTCCATTCTCCTCTTAGGATCTTGGACACGCACGTACACGCGCCCAGTGTGAGTTTAAGCCACCAGGTCCAGGACTTGAACCGTGGTTGACTACATGGGAATTCAGCGACATAGCCATTACGCTAGCTGCTGGTCCCCATGCTAATATGTTTCTGAACAAGTTGGAGGAACAAAAGAGGAGCTGGCCCTGGGCTAAGCACGATGGGAAGAAAAGAAAGACAGCCCCCGTCTGCCGGGAGCCACTGGGTGTGCAGGGTGGGGTACGTGTCTGAGATGACGCAGAGCTGAGCCCACTGCAGGGAGTCTGTGCTGGTGAAGAGAAGTGTTAGGTAGAACATCTCATCTGTGTGCAGCGTACGTCCACATGCGACTGAACATGCGTGTGTCCATGTGGACGTGGCGGGGAGTATTTATGGACTGAATGATGGTTGGCTGAGGGTGTGGGGTGGTGTTCTTGCAGGTTTGCATAGGCTTTGCACACGGAGTGTTGAATGTGTGCCTGTCACAAGAGGGGCTCGTGGTGGTGTGCGTGAGAGTTAACCTGTTGTGATCCCTTTGGGGCACACAGGCACCCCACCTCCCTGCTGTGCTGGACCATGTAAGGGAGCGGTCAGTCCATGGTATTTGTGGTCAGCCTCTCCACTCACCCCTGTGCAACCTTAGGCAGGTTACCGAAGCTCTGCCATGCCTTGGCCTCCACACTCAGAAGCCAGAGTTTTAATAGCTATGCCCTTGAAATAGTGGGGACCCATAGTCCACGTGCCTGGCACAGGGGATGTGTTTCCTAAATAGTGGTCATTATCGTCGTGCTGAGTGAGAGGGGTGATGATCCCTGCCTCCCCTCCCCCAGTGAAGGCACACCCTCTACCCTCTGATAGGTGGACAGACCTGGGACTCAGGGCCTCGCCAGAGGCCTGGGCATTTCCAGGGATGTGCTTCTCCCCTGAGAGGTGGCCCAGGGCATCTGGCGCTTCTTATTGCATCACTCCAGGGACAGGGAGAGGAGCCCGGGAAAGCTCACTCAAGTGAACCCCACAAGGGTAGGGGGCCTGGGGAAGACAGCTCTGGACCTGCCAGGCCTTCAGGAAAGGGCATTCCATGGCTCCTTGGCGGACTCTCCTGGTATCCACCGCTTCCTCTTGCCTCCTCAGAGGTGGCAGGAGGGGTCTGTGGGTATTTGCAGTGCAGCAGGCGAATCATTCTCATCGCAGAGACCAGAAAGTCAGGAGATGACCTGTGTCCCACTCTTGACTAGTCACTGGCCTCTCAGGGCCTCTATAGGCCCCATCTGAAAAGCACACTCGTTGGGTCCCACCTTGTTTGTGCCAGCATTGAAGGCCCCAGGAAGGCTTGGGCTCAGCCCTCACAGCCAGTCTCGGGCACGGCTGCCTGGAAGGAGAGTGGCAGTTTGTGCGGTGGCCTGGCTTCCTCTCGACTGGCTGGACCTCTCCCTGTGGAGATTCAGGATCCCACATGTCGGCTCTTCACACTCACTGTGGCCACTTTTCCCCTCGGGGATGTGGAGAGGGAGAACAGCCTGGCCCATACAGTCTTACCTTAGACTCCGATCCAGGACCTGACCTGTGCTCCAGGGTCAGAGGTCATCAGCTGCCTCCAAGACCTGAGGTTATAAGTTGGAGCAAGGAGTAAAACACTTGAAGGTTTTAGAGCCCTTAAGAACGGGGAAAGAGGTCAGCACTGTAGTCTAATGGTTAAGGGAGCTGGATCCCACATGGCCAACTGCAGGGTTCTAATCCCAGTCTGATGGCTTAAAAAATACACTGGCTTCATGTCTATGCCTGCCCCAAATCCTGTCAGGATAGAGAAATGGAGAAGGGACTGCAGCATGTCTATTCCTCATGGGAGCCGCTTTCTCTCTGTCTCTCAGTCTCTCTCTCTGGTGAGGACGCACTCCTGGCAATAAAAAATATATATATACTCTAGAAAGGCACTTCCATGTATAGTCTGATGCCTTCTCTGCCCCTGGGGAAGAGATACTAGACAGGGGAACTAGGGGTCAGGGAGTACGGGGGTGTCATGGGTGGAGTTTAGGCCCAAATTCTCGCCTTCCGCCTTCAGAAGCCACCAGGAGACCCCCACAGGGTCCTGTCTCTGCCTTCCTGACAGTGCCTGAGGGAATTTGGGGTCCAGACAACAGGATCCTTGCTTGGATCTGGCACTTAGTCAGGGGCCCCTGAGCAGAGGAAGGATGAGAGACCCACCCCAAAAATAAGCACCTGCTCAGCACCGGCCTGCCCTGTGGATGCCTGTGCACATATGCCCACGTCTCGTGCCCACGGCCAGGCTCTCACACTCACACGTATGCACCCCACCCTTGGGCTTTCTCTCTCCGTTTAGAAAATTTAATTGTAGCTTAAATTCTCCTTTTTAGCCAACTTTGTTTTTCATGTTGAGTAACTATCACTTGTTTGTATATACTTCAGAAACAAAGTCCCTGGGGGAGAAGTAGTCTGTTTTCTTAACCGAATCCTAGAAGTCCAATTAGGAGTGATTGTTCCACTTCTAAGGTTTTCCAGCCGCTTCCTGGCATGCCCTGCTGAGCCCCTAATTAGACAGCCAGGAGCTCCCCAGTTCAGGGAACCACACAGCTGGGGTGGCCTGTTGGAGGGCCAGCCTGGAGTAACCCAGGGCCTGAACCCAAGGAGGGTTCAGAGAGGACTGGGACAGTCCTCTCTCCTCCATTCAAGAAGTGGGCCGCCGTCATTGTCCATCTTTCCAGGGCCTAGCTTCTTTTGGGGAGCACAGTTCAGGGCACAGAAGCAGAGCTGGGACACTCCAGATTTGAGGGAGGCCACATAATCAGGTCTGGCTGGCCCTGTGCCCAAGCTGAATCTGGTGGGGCAATTCTGGCTCTAGCTGGGAATTTACCCACAAGATGGCACAGCCTGCTTGCCCCCATTCACTGATGAGGAAACTGAGGCTCCAAAAGCTGCAGCAGCCTGACACAGTCAGTGCATTAATTAGAACCAGGGCCACACCTCAGGCCAGCTGTGCGAGTGACGAAGTCAGGCGTCACAGGCAGTGTGACATTCATGGGTAGGAGAAGCCTCCCAGGAGAGACAAGGCAGAACTGAAATTTGCAGGGCATTTAAGACAGGCAGGGGCGAGGGTAGACAATGCAGGGAGAGCTAACAAAGGCAAGGGACGTTGGCCTTGGCCTTGATCTTTTCCACCACAGTCCTGACTTTCGGCATGGTGCCCAACGGTCCCATCCACTTGCTGGGGAAGAGTGTGTGTAGTTGAAATGGCATCAGCCTTGTAGCCTGCAGCCTTGAGGCGGGTGGGAGCTGCATAGAACAGACGGTGCCTGCTTGTGCCCCAGGGGCCTTGGCCTCCAGCCTGGGCTGGTTCTGTCTTCTGGTGCTGGGGAGTGCCCGCAGCTGCCCTGGCAGGCGTTGCCCCCCGCCCAGCCCAGGCCTGTTCCCTGCAGCCTCTGGGAGGTTCAGGTTTCCGGCCACCAGGTGGGCAGCTCTGTTCGTTGCCTACAGCAGCAGCTCACCTCACGGCACTGCCCTGCTCCTGCCACCTGAGCCCCCAGGTGCCATCTGCCACCCCGTTTCCAGGCGGCAGGTAGGCGGCCCCAGGGTGAGGGGCCAGGAGAAGGCAGACGCTCCCAGATGGGGAAGGTAGGGAGTTCTAGCCCTGAGGAGCAGCTCGTGCCCGACCAGCCACCTGGCACCTGGCTGTCCCACCCAGGAAGAGGTGAGAGCAGGTTTGTGAAGTGTGGGTGTGGGCATACAAGGGGGTTTCTTTAGCATATGTCCATTTTGACTTCTTTGTGTGGGCCAGACAGACAGTGCGTGCGGGCGTCTCTGTATCGCATTTCCGTCTTTGTCCTGAGCCCAGCCTTTCCCTGAGCACCCCTGCCGCCCTTCCGGGGCTGTTCCCGCTTGTCGCTCTGTGCCTCTCCACTGCCTGCCTTCCACGTCTCTTGTCTCTTCTCTCCCTGCCTGCTTGTATCTATGTTCTGAGCTTGTGAGGGTGTCTTTGCCATCAGAGCAACCTCCCCCCACCATGGGTTGCTCTGCTTAATTTCATTTTCCCAGGGCTCCAACTCACAGAAATAAACCCTCCCTCCCCACCCCTGCACTTTTTTGATTTAACAAGCCTGCTGGAAAACAATAGTGATTTCCGCATCGATCATAAACAGAAGTGATTACCATACAATTACAGCCTGAACCGTCAGCCTGGATGCAATCACAGAGCCGCATTGTAAATCCGAAGACAATTGCCTGCAGAATTACCCCCAAATTGGTTTAAGTGGCAACAAAGGAGTGTTGGCATTTGGGGGAGGAGTGGGGGGAATGCTGGTGGTCCTGGCGGCAGAAGGTCTCCATTGGGGAGCTGCCAGGGTACCTTCCTGGGCATCGAGGAGGCAACCTGCTAGGACGAGCCGCCTGCCACCTTCTCCCACCCCATTATTTTCCCTTCTAGTACTGCTCCGTACCCATTTTGGTGCCTTTTGTTACAAACTCATTTATACTAATGTGTGAGTGGCTACATCTGCTTTCAAACTGAGACGGTGGAGGGCACATCTAAGAGAGGGTGTTCTGGGGAGCTTCCTCAGATCCCCAGTCTCTTCCCCTTTCCCCCATTCCCATCCCATCTCTGGCTCCTCAGGGCTGGCATTCACACCTCAATGGTGGTCTCTGGCCAGCCACCTCTCACATTCCATCCAGGGCATCTGTAGCTGTTGTGTGTCCCCCACATCCTTCCCAAGCCAGCCAGAAGCCACAGTGCACAGCCAGGTGGACCAGATTGGCCACTTCCGGGAGGGAGCCTGCGGCAGCAGTTCGAGGAGGAGCACACAGGCAGGCTCCAGCTGGCCCGGGTCTGCTCCTTCCCGGCAGGGGATTCATGACAAGTCCTCTGCCAGCGGGATGCCTCCGAGTGTCAGAAGACTGGACTCTTAAGCTCCAGATGTTTCTGCAGGGGGCATGTCTTGCTCTGAGAGGTGCTTTCTCTCCAGGCTCAGGCTGCTCTGAAGTTCCCAGGAGAGCCTGCCTGCCCACTGGCACACTTAGATTCTATCACACGTGTCCAGGTCCAGGTCAGAAGTGCTTCCACATGCCCCATCTCATCCTCACAGAAGGGTTTGTGCACACTGTGACTGTACTCGTTTCTGATTTAAGAGCAGGCCTGAGAGCAATGTCGTTGGCTCCAGCTCACACAGCCGTCGGTGAGGAGAGGGAGTTTCAGGCTCCTGTTCCTCAGTACCGTCTCTCCAGACCCTCGCAGTGCACACCGGGGGGCCCACCTGCTCTCCTCCCTGCCCCAAGACCTTAGACAATGCCAATAATTCTAGTGGTCACCAGAGAGCCAGCACCCGCCCTGTTCACAAGTCAGCTCCTCTCATCCCACGGTCCCCAGGGCCTGGGAGCCAGAGTAGAGACTAGACTCCCCCAAAGCTCTCGGGTTCCTGGTGAGAGGGCCCGGCTTGAACACCCCCCCACCCCCACCAGACTTTGGAGCCTGTACTAACCGCCATCCTGAAGGACAGGAGGAAGCCTGGTGTCCCTGAGCTCTCACTGGTTCTGGTGTCACTGAGGCCTGCTGTCTCAGTGCCCCAGTTGCTTTGCAAAAGCTTTAGGACGGGGGCCCATCTAGACTTGGTATATTGAAGTTTATTTATTTTATTCATAATAGCATGTGTGTATGGGTGACAGAGAGAGAAGCACCCCTGACAGGGTCCCATCACGCCAGGATTCCCTTCCTGCAACTCGGATCTCGGGCATGCGCACACCTGGCTTGTTCCAGGCAGACTGGGGATCCAAACCTGCAGCCAGCCATGTGTCCCCCAGCACTGCAGTTCAGCAAACTACTGACTGTGCACAGAGGCTGGTCCTAGAGTTGGTCTGCTTAGAAACCAAAATTCTGCCCAAAAATCCAGCACTTCCCTGAGCTCTGGGGATCCTCAGTGTGGGCCTGAGGGGCTGAGCCTGGCTCTAGCGTGACCATGTGCCTGGCACCCACTTCCTCCATACTGGAGTTGGGAGGAGAGTGACCCAGAGGAGAAACTGGGAGCCATGGCCCCCACAGAATACGATGGTGGTCAGGGGCAAGGCTGTGGGCCCTGCCACGTCCCTCTCCCCCTAGAGCCTTTGCTCCTGCAGTCTACGTCCCAGGGAGCCTAGTGTCCAGAGGAAAGATGGCTCAGAGCCACCAAGATCTGGACTCAGGTTTCTGCCATCTTTATCCCTGAGCCACACCTTTTTTTTTTTTTTTTTCCTTTTTAATGTAAAATAAGAGTCTATCTCCTTTGCTGGACTGCAAGACCACCAGGGTGACTGTTATCAGTTCAGGGCCCTTCAGATAACAGCTGCCATAGTCCTTATCCTTGGAACCCAGAGGGAGGGAGCCAGCCGTTGTGGAGCGTCCACCATGTGCCAGGGTTTGCACTGGGCACTGAAAGATGTTGCTTACACTCCACAACAACTGGAAAGGTAGCAACCGCTGCATCCGCGCTGGTGCAGGAGCCGGGGACCCCATGTGGCAGTTTACACGGAAGGAATTACAGTTAAAGGACATTTAAATTTGGCTCTTCCGTTTTGTTAGCCGTGTGTCAAGTGCTCAGCAGCCGCACTTGGCCCCTGGCTCCCACCTAGGGAAGCATACATCTAGGACATTTCCGTCCCTGCAGAAAGCCTGCTGACCAGCATGGCACTATGTTGTTAACCATTTCCCAGGTGTGAAGTTGAAGACTGAGTTGGTGACACATCATCCACAGGTCTCAGGCGGATGAGGCAGAGCTGGGCTGCAAACCAAGGCCCATCAGCTGCAACTGCGTAGTTTCTTAGTTTTCTCAGGCCACCCTCTCCTTTACTGCCTGGCAAGGACTGTGTTTCATCTCCACCCAAGAGCCCAGCCCGAGCCTGCCCCAGCGGGCACATGGGGCAGGTGTTTGCTGAGTGGACGATGGTGTGAGTGGATGCCTGAACACCACCTGCTGAAACTTTGGGGCAATCCTAGCTCCCCTCCTGATGGAGCAAACGTGGGGAGGGCAGAGCCGGCTGCTGAGGAGTGATGGATGGCCCCTCTCTTGAGATAAATGTGGCAGTCAAGGTAATCGGATTGTGTGTGACGGTCTAATTTGTAGGCGAGGGTAGGAAGCGCCCAGCCATGCCTCGCCCCAGCCGCCCATATTAGTTTAATCAAATGCCCAGTATCTAAATGACTGGGCCCAAGTGATGGATGATGTGAGCTTTGTTAAATGTTGTTGCCCTGTCGAGCCAAACTTCCCAAGGCCCTGCAAGGCTCCTAGGCTCTTTAATTTGTTTTTCTTGCTTGATTATCTCTCTGTGTGTATGTTGGTGGTGGTGGTGGTGGTGGTGGTGGGGAGGGGGGATGCTGGGGATCTTCCGTCTGTCTTAAAGTCTCTGGTTTTCCATCAGGAAGGAGGCCAGAGCTGGGGAAGGGTGGAACAGAGTCATCATCCTCCCCTCTCTGGAAACCCCCCTAGGTCACTGCACAGTTTAGGGGAGCCCAACTCCCCAGAGGCCTTCAACCTAGCTGTCAACCATGTACTTTGTGGCTTCTGTCCCTTGCTGTCTCACCCACAACCCTGGGCTAGCCTTTTCATTCTCTTAATGGAATATTTCAGTGTATTACTGTATGAAAACTAGTGAGCTTTCCCATGTAGTTGGTCTTGTCTCCCTTGAGAATCTTCCCAACCCCAAGATCATGGAGATACTCTCCTATAGCATCTTCTAGACTGTATTGTTTCATTCTCTGTGTCTACCCTCCCCTTTTTTTTAGTCTATGGTGTGAGGTAGGGGGTCAAGTTTGCAGCCTGGTCATTTTTAATTGTGGGCATGTTCTGTGTGCCCCAGAGCAGGCTGGGTCCTTGTGAGAGACAGGAGACAGAAGCGGTACAGTCCTGTCCTTCAGGAGTGCATTTGAGCTGAAGCATCCACTCTTACAAAGGAGATTCAGAACAGCATGTACAGACAGTCCCTGATTTACAATGGATCAACCTAGACTGTTTCAGTTTTATGATGAGACAAAAGCCATATATACTGGGTAGAATCCATAACCTAGGATAAGTCAAGGAACATTCATGAAATAACTTTTTGACTTACGATGGGTTCACTGGGACATAACCCCATCATAAGTCATGAAGCATCTGTATACTCAAGCACTCACATTGCAGAAGGGTGTGCCCTCAGTGTGGATTGTTGTCTGTGCACCAGGCATCGTGTGGCACTGAGGATGGAGTAGTGAGTGCAGCACATGGGAGCCTGGCACTAGAAGCACTTTTGTCCCACAGTGGAGAGTGGGAAGGCAGACAATAAGGACTTTTTAAAGTAGAAGGTGATCAGTGCTCTGAAGAACAGTGAAGCAAGGAAGGGAAGGAGTCTAGTGGCAATTGCAGGTGTTGCAGTTTATAAACTGGAAGGTTGGGGAAGCCCTCTCTGGTGAGGACAAGGGCGTAAGGGGGTGAAACATGAGGCTGTCCAGGGGAAGAACCTCCCAGGCAGAGGTTGCAAAGGCCTTATTATGTCGACGATATAATAATCTTGGGAGAATATCCAAAAGCCCCAACAGTGGTCTTCTCCCCCACCTTCAGGAGAGAGACTAGGCAGCATGGCAGATCAGGAAGGCCGTGTGTTTCAGTGAAGACCTTTTTTCTACTTCTGTATATTTCTAGTCATATGCACACATTGCTTCTTCACAATAATTTTCCAAAATAAAGAAATGGAACATGGTGGGGAGAGGCAGCAGGTGGCATGGTGGTTAAGGCATTGGACTCCCACATGGCTGATTGAAGTTGAGTCTTGGACCCAGTGGCTTGCAAATCACACTGGGCTCATGTGTGAACATTCCTAAAATCCCAAGAGAAGAAGGGATTGTAGCATGGCCATCCGCTCTGGGGGTTGATTTCTCACTTTCCCTCTCCCTGTCTCTCTTCAGCAAGTCACATGCCCTATGGCAAAAATCATAAAGAAAAAGAAGAAAAGAAATGAAACAGAGATGGAATCATTGTACGTAGTGGGAAAACCATGGGTCTGTGGGTCTGGAGGCTGGTGGATGTGGACCTGATCCCTGTTCTGAAATGTTAGTTTTATAAGGAGGATGGACTTGTGTGTTACTTATGTAAATTAATATACAAGTTAAGTTGATCCCACTCTGCTGACTGTTTTTGCTGGCTGTCCTTGGGCAAGTTTCTTAACCTCTCTGAGGGCCAGTTCCCTCTGGTAAAGTGGGGGTAGTGATCTCCGCTTCACGGGGTTGTCAGAAAAATGAGCAGAGAAAAGGGATGTGTCAAGTTTCTGCCTGGCCTGTTGTTGACCTTCCTGAGGACGTGTCCCTGCATGACCTGGCCCTCTTCAGGGCAGAGAAAGAGAATATATTTTTGTCCTCAGATTCTCCAGGACCTGAGATCCCAGGAAGGTCCAGACTTCACAACCTGGCTCCCCCAGGGGTAGTTGGATTTGCTCCAGGCCCCAGGCTGACCACCATCCAAGACCCTCTGGTCTTGCTGGGTGGTCAGTTGTCTGAGCAGGCGGGCCACTCGGAGCCCCCTCCAGCCACAGCTTGCCTACCTGGTGCCTGCCCGGCTTGGGCCTGGTCATCCAGCGCCATCGCCCCTCCCTCCCCGGGGTTTCCTTCTCTCTCTCCCAGTGCGACGTGAATTTTTCATGGCCTCCATCAGAAGCAGAAGGCAGAGAGCTGTTTCCTGCAGGGAGAGAGCAGGCACTGGAGGGGGAGGAGGGAGGGAGAGCTGCGTGGTGATTAAACACTGCAGAGGCCTAAACAAATGACGGCTCCCTCCCCCAGCTGCTCTGGAAGAGAGACAGGGAGCCAGGCCTAAACTGCAGATGGCCCTGGCTGCTGCCTGTCCCCCTCCACCTGAGAGCTGGCAGGGATGCTGAGCCCTGTAGGACCTGACTCGGTCCCTATGGCCAGCCCGTGAGGCAGGCCCAAGGTGGAGAGGATTCAGGGCCGCCAAGCTAAGACACCAGCAAGTGGTGGGGCTAAGAGCTGGTGGAGGTCAGCAGTAGTCACCCCACAGTGAGAGCTGTGATGAGAGCACACGTGCAGAGTGCTCAGCACGATGCCTGTCTCCACTGAAGCCGGGGTCCAGGTTACCTGACTGTACCTTGAGAGCATCTGGGTGAGGTAGGTTTGCTTGTAGGTGACAAACTGAGGTGCACTCGCCTGCCATCCTCCTCCTGTCGAGGATCACACAGTTCATGACTAGGAGAGAAAGCCAGGGCCCCACCCACTTCTGGCTCTACCCAGTACTCTTTCACTCATCCCACAGGTCAGGGAGTGACAGCCCAGAGTCAGACTTCCAGGGCCTTGAATGCAGAGGTCAGCACTGGTATCAAATAATGGTGGCCAAGCTTGCACTCCGAGACTGGAAGGGCAGCGTGAAGAGTGGCTCCCCTCCCCAGTCCTCTCTGATCATGCACAACTGAGCATTTGCATCCTGCTGGACATTGGGCACATCCACCCTTTGTTCTAGAGCAGTGATTCTCATAGTGGGGGTCCCTGGACCACAGCAGCAGCATCACCAGCAAACTTGTTAGAAATGCTAATTATTTGGCTCCACTCCAGACTTACTGAATCAGAAACCCTACTAGGGATGAGGCCTAGCATTTTTGTGTTTTAACAAGCCTTCCAGATGATTCTGATGCATGATTGAGACTGCCTGGCCTGGAAACCCCAGTGGTTCAGTCCTGCCTTGAGACCTCACCATCTAGAACAGGGATTCACCCAGACATCATCCAGGTGTGTTACACTCAGTAACAGGTGCAGCAGGAAGCACTAGGTGTGAATGAAATTCTTATAAGCCTTGTTTTCACTGCAACAAGGCAATTGGCTATTTAAAGAAACCTCACAGACAATTGTTCATCAGGTAAAGGATCTTTGACAAAGAGAAATCCTCTCATTCCCTGCTACCACACCCCGACGATCCCCCTCTAACCCACCAGAGTTCTCCAAAGTTGGGGTCTCTGTCAGCTTTTCTTCGATGGCCTCTATCTGGCTGAAACCAGTAGACAGTCTGCTGAAAGAAAGGCGGATGCTCTCCAAATACATCAGGAATCCATGCCACTTGGAAGGGCCCATGGGTTGAGAAGAGGCCAGCCTGGGGTCCCTGGCAGCCAGGTCACCCACTTGCTGGGTAGCTGGAGGGGTAATGACAGCTGGGCATGGGTGTTTTCAGGGCTCTGCTGGGCTTTCACACTGGGGGCTTCTCAGAGAAGGAATGGGGTGACCTGCGAGGAAGTCAGGCTGTGGAACGGGTGCTGTGCAGGTGGTGGGCTGCTCCTGCTGGGTGAGTGGATAAGAAAGCCAAACCCTGCAGCATGTTTTGGGATAGAGAACCCACTCGAAGGTCATCACCACCCACAGTGCAGGGTCAGGAGGGGGTAAAGAACCTACCACCATATACCACCTACAGAGAGGCAGCTATGGGACTGGCTCCTGGCAGACAGCCCCACTGTGTGCTCCTGGGCTTAAGACACCTCTGATTTCGCCCTGCCCTGATCTCTAAGGTCCACATGCCTCTTGTGTCAGGACTTTGCCCGGTTTAAACCTCAGGCTCCCTAGCCCAATCAGAGAAAGGAACCACACCATCTGTGTTTCTTGTAGACGTTAGCAAAGATTCCTGGAGGTGAATGAGGACACTTGGCCAGAGGAAGCAGAAAACAACATGCTGAAAAAGAGGGTCTGGGTGATGGGAGGCAAGAGATGGTGAGGGTCAGCAGCTTTTTCCTGAGTCTGCTGTTTTTCAAAGAGCAGTGAGTGACCTGAACCCAAACTCACAAGTCAAGGGCATGACTCACCCAGCAGAGGCTTCCCCCCAGTCTCTCTCCTGCCCGTTGTCACCACAGCACACATCCCCCTCAGTCATGACTTAGGTCTGGGAAGCTTTCCAGATGTTTTCCTTGTAGAAACAAAGCTGGCCTGAGAGTGGTACCTCCCAAGGCTTCGTCTCAAGACCAGGACCTGGGATAGACTCTGTACTCCGGTTTTATGAGCCCCTTCGGAATGGAATGCATCTGCCACATTGCAGGGGGAGTTGGGGTGTTGGGCCTAGGGGTCCTTGCTGGCTGCTGCCTCCCCTAGGAAGAGCCAATGGCCTGGGACTGGACATGAGGGCCCAGATACTTAGAATTAAGGGAGTACACAGCAAGGCCCCTCAGTGTTCAAATTCATGCTCTTTTGCCATCCACAAAGGTCAGGCGCCCATGATATTTAAACGGAGGGGTCTGTTCAGCCCTAGTCAGGGCCCAGCCTTACTCCAGCCTCCCCTTGTGCCAAGAGAGGCAGGATGGCCAAACAGTGCACCATACTGGGAAACCTTAGGAAAATAAATTACCCAGGGAAGAAATTGATTCCCTACCCCTCCTTACCCCTCCAGCTCCCCGAGAGCAAGCAGCAGGCGAGGATGTTTAGCCCTAAGGAGAAAATGCGTGCAGAATGGAAAGGGCGCTCAGGGAGGCTCCTCCTGGAGAGGGGCCGCAGTGCAGGCGCCACGGCTCGGGGCTGAGTGTACGTGGTCTGGGCTCCTCCTGCATATGCACTGGGGTTGTCAACCCAGAACCAGCTCGAGGGGGCATCCTCACCTCCCTGAGTGGGCCCACCTCATTGCCTGACCCCTGGGCTCCCCTAGGTCCCAATCTGCTGCAGGCTCCAGCTTGCCCCGAGGCAGGCTCCCTAGCCTCTTCGTACCCGCCTCATCTTTAAGGTGCGTCCAGTGCCCATTCTGTTACCAGGAGACTTGTAAGAGTTCAGGGGACGAGGGATACATGAGCCGGCCCCTCCCAGGGGTGCAGTACACAGTGGTGACTCCCTGTCCCTGCACAGCCCGGCCCTCGACCAGCAGTACTTTGGGGAGTGTTTCCAGAAGACTGTCCATGAAGGGGCATTTTCTTTCTGATAAAAACACCCCCTTGAGCTTATATAGAGGTGTCTTTTCCTTTTTTTCAAGAATTATTTATTTAATTTTATTAGTTATTATTTTTTAAATTTGATCAGAGAGAGAAAGGCAAAGTGAGAAAGCAAGCCGCCTGGTCTGGGACTCTAACCGTGGTCGACCATGTGCAAGTCCAGCACCTTAACCACCATGCTACCTGCTGGCCCCAGAGGTATCTTCAGTTGAACCTGAGCTATCCCAGAAGGCTTGCTGACAGCTCAAGGTGGGCAGGGAATCTTGCAGGCTGGGGCTTTCCTGAAGCTGCCCTGTCTGGTGCCTTCTCTTGGGCCTGTGCATCCTGCTCAGCCAGCCCAGCCGCCACAGGGGAGGGATAGCCCAACCGGTTTGGGAAACAGCCCTGCCGGCTCCGAGGTCTCCCAGAGTTCAGTTCCCAGGGCGAGTTCACACGCCTCTAGACTCCCAGCTCCTGCCAACCCAGGCAGCCCTTGGGGAGAGAGGGGGTGGGAGCGGGCAAGGGCCCGGGAGGCCCTGAGGCCCTCTGAGCCAGGTTGAACCACAAGACCTGAGAAAGCAGGACCTGCTTGGGCTGGCCTCACCAGGGATCTGGCCCCGTCCTTGCAGGTGGGACCTGAGCATGTGCAAAGACAGGGGCAGGCAGAGATGGGCAGGGTCTCTTGGAGCCGAAGGGCTAGCAAACGAGGCCTCCTTGTTTTGCCTTTCTTACTACTCTCACAGTGAAGGAGATGCCAGAGCAGGGATCTGAGTGTGGGATGAGCTAGGAAAAGCAGAAGCAGCTGAAACTCTGGACAGTGTGCTGCTGCTGGTGGCAGGGCAACAGTAGAGCTGTTCTGTAGGAGAGGGGCCTTTTCCCCCAAGGAGAGCCTCTCCAATTGCAGATTCTAGGGCTCAGCTGTCAGGGCCACTAACCCCCAAGGAATGGCATCTCCTGTAAATGGGGAGGTCCCTTCCCAGCAGCAGCCCCAGATTGAGGCCGTGGGGAGCTCTGCACTGCCGCCCTCTTGGGCCCCAGCACCCGGCATCCTACACAGGTCACCTCTCAGACTCAGCTCACAGGCCTCTCGCTAGGTGTGGGGCCTTAATTATCAGGGCACCTGGACTAGGTGGGCTCTCTGGAGTCCCTTCATTGTTCACACTTGGTGGGGTCTGTTCAGGTGTGAGGACAGCTTATCCCAGGGCACCTATAGGGTTGAGATGAGGTCATGGCCTGGAGAGGTGGAGGCTGGCCTGGGCCCTGAGGGACGTGGCCTAACTGCAAAGCTAGGGCTGACTCACAGGGCCACAGACTTCAGAGAACAGTGCCCACTCCCTCTTTTATATACAGCCTAGAGAGGGGAGGACATTGCCCATGGTCCCACAGGAAACTGGTAGCAGATTCTGGGCAAGAGGCTGGGATGATGTGGAATCCTAGGAGTAAAAGGTGGGCGTGGGCACACAGCCACCTCTTGGACTGTGCCTGCTCTCAGAACTGGTGGCCCAGACTTGTGAGTGAGAAATGGAAACCTTCTTGCATCAGCATCAGGGCCGCTGTCCTGTTTCTCTTGGGCCTTCCTAAAGCACAGACAGTTCCCTCCCCTTTCTAAAATATGGACAGCCTTATTCGTGGCCAGTTGTGTGTGGCTTGAGTGAAACAGAGGGTGCTGAGTGGGTGGGAAATCCAAAGGGTTCTCTGTGTGCCCTCACAGTCCAAGAGACCCTCCCTCCCACAGTAGGTGAGCAGGGCCAGTGGGCCCCCCTTTTCCAGAAGCACACATGCCGCCTGAGGCTGCACCGCCAGATCAGTGGTCTTTATAGAGTGGACACCTAGTCTCCTGGGGCTGGGCGCTCCCTGACCCTCCTGCCCCTCTGTGGTCCTGTGCTTCCTGGGCTGTTTGCTCCAGGGAGGAAAGAACCAGGAGGAGGGGACCCTTACTCCATTTCTGGGTTACCATAGTAGAGCAGGAGTAGGGAACCCAGCCCAGGGAGCCGCAACCCAATAATGATTTTGTGGATAGTTTGTTCTCAGGCTTAGACCATCCTCTCCTACTGGGAGCGAAGCAGTGAGAGCCAGAATCCTGGCTGCTGTCCGTTTTCCCTCCTGCTGGACAGCCCCGGATGGGAGCCCAGGAAGGGGCTAGGCTTCCCAGCAACCAGCCCCTGGGAGAGAAGGCAGCTGTAAAGTCCACCCAAGCCCTGTGCCCAGGCGCTCCCAGGGAGGAAGGTGTTGGACTAGCCCGGCCGTCTGGCCCTGCGGGGCCTGAGAGCTGAGTCAGAAGTGAGCTCTGTGGGGCCTAGGGTCCGCCCAGTGCAGGGTCTGGCAAGAACACTGGGCGTGGGCAGCATCGGGTGCTAGGCAGCAACACGGCCTGCTCTGGGGAGCGCCCGGTCCAGTGGGGTGGGGTGGAGTCTCAGTCTGCTCTGGGGAGCAGTCCCCCGAGGGAAGTGGTACGAGGTCAGGCATTTTGAGCATGTGTGCGATCCTTTTAGAGACAGGTGACAGGAACTGTTTCTTGAGCAGTTTCACACAGCTATAGGGGGAGAGACAGGGCAGCCCCTTCATCTTAAGCGAACACATATATAACGACAAACACTAACAGTTTATTTATTTTATATCGTTTCTATAGGGCATGTGCGCTTGTTGGAGAGAGAGAGGGATAGAGCGGGAGAAGGCGAAAAAGTACCCCCTCGAGGGAATGGCCAACGCACAGTCCCTTTTCCTCCACTCTCCTCTTAGGATTTGGGGCATGCATGTACTTGTGCCCAGTGTGTTTTCTTGGGCCACCAGGTCTGGGACTTGAACCACACACTCGACCATCCAGGTTCCAGCACTTTAACCTTCACACCGCCCCTGGCCACCAATAGTTTGTTCTTGTATAATGCTTTTTCATGCCAGGCACCGTACCAGTGTGTGTAGGAACACATTCTGCTCTCAGGCTAACTTAGGACACAAGTAGTACTTACTATCCCCATTTTACTGATGAGAAAGCCAAAGCACAGAGAAGTCAAGTATTCTACCCAGGGTCACACAGCTGCTGTGGCCGAGCTGGAATTTGAACCCAGGCAGCCCAGGCCAGAGCCTGTTTTCTTAGACCCTCTCCCTCTTGGAGTCAGGGGGCATCATCAGTTTACTGCCTCTCAGTTTCCGGTTGGGACTCTTTGTCATAAGACCCACCACATGTGGTTACCATGCTTTGGCCCTTCCTTCGTCTTGGGGCTCCTCCTATGAGAAAGAGTGGTACCCCCATTTTCAGCTGCAATGAAGAGACTAGCCTGGACGTGTCATCCCAGACTCCCATACCCCCCCCCCACTGCCCTCCCTCCTTTTCTGGAGTTTAGCACCCCTTCCTTGCCATGTGTGGATTTGGAGACCCAGAATCCAGGTCCCAGGTATAGGCAGGAGACTCCAGGTGCTTCAGACCCCCATCTTCCAGGGCAGTGTCCCAGGACCTGTGATCAGGAAATGAAAGGGAGGGTAGTGCGAAGGAGGTGTGGCCTGGGCCCAGCAGGATAGAGCTGCAGTATCTCAGGAGAGCCCTGGTGGGGCAGGGACAGACCCTAACTGAGCACCACAGCCAGCCCGCAGCGCGACAGTGTGGGCGGCAGCCGGCCTTCTGGGAATAGGCACCGTCGTTGCTCTGCTTCCGTCTGCTCCTGGGTACTGGTGTGCCTGTGCCTGTTGCGAAACGTATGAAACTCGTGTCACTTGACTCGATCGTCATTTCATTCGACAGTCTCTGGACGCATTCCTGATAGGATTCCACTCAAGGCTCTTGCTCTTGAGGTTGGGTTTCTGCCTTCAAGGAATGGTAAGCTGCCTCCGGTTTAAAACCATAGGGTGCCGGGCACAGGTATTGCCCGGATCAATCCTGTGATCTCAGATGCAGCTTGCCTAGTGTCTGTCCTCTGCAGAGTGAGTTAATTCCTAGCGGTGATCCTGTCACTCTGTGAGTCACATATTGGCTGCATAGCATGTGCTCCGTGACAGCTGGGTGCCAGGGTTGCGGAAGTGAGCCCCTCGACTCCCTCATGGCCCTGAGGCTCTCACTGTCGCTATGGAACACCACGTCATTCCCCCGGTAGCCTGACTCCCCGCTCAGGGCTGCAGCCATTGAGCACCTGCCAGGCCCTGTGCTGTCTTGAGATTCAGAGTGGGAAGGGGATCAGAATGCACTGCAGAAAAATTCCTCTGGCCGCCTGGTGGCAGGGGGGCTGGCGGCAGGCAGGGCGGAGGCAGATACGGTAGGCCGCTCCTCTTGTAATTCAGGGAGGACTGGCAGGCTGCAGAAGGTGACTGGATGGTAAGCAAGGAGCACAGGAAACGTGGGGTGCAGGGTGCAGTGCATGGGTGGGACTTCTCGAGGGACTCCAGGTGCCCCCAAGGATGCAGGAGGGTGTCAGAACAGAAGGTTCAAGAAAGAAAGTGGGGGCTGGGTAGTCGCGGTTGCGTCTCGGACCCTGCTTACCTCAGCTCATCCCAAGAGGAGAATGGAGGAGAAGGGATTGCGGCACATCCCCCCTGGGGGGTGATTTCTTGCTTTCTATCTCTCTGTCTCTCCTGTCTGTCTGGCGAGTGGCGCCCTATAGCACCTCTTGGGGAGGGAGGGGCCCTGCTCTCCTGCTCATGGCACAGCCCCCCAGACTTCCCTGTCGGGTGGGACACTTCTGCTGCATGGTCTCATAAGCTAATGGTATGGTTACGTCTGAACACGCATCATTTGTCTTTTTACTGGGATAGTGAACCCCACATGCATCCTGCCAGGGGCTCCTCCTGCCCCTTCTGGCCTCTGAGTCCTGCCCCATCCTCGTGGGGTCTCAGGAGCCTGTCTCTTCTTACTCACCAACACCCCTCCACACGTACACACACAGTTCCTCTCTTGTCCAGCAGCCTTTTACCCACTAAGCTGCATTAATACTCCTTTGTTTCACTTTGCACTGGGCCTCCCCAGGCTGCAGCACGTTTGATAACTTCTCTGTCCCCTCCTCCAGACTGCCTTTCATCCCTCTCCAGCCTCCCTCGACACCCCCCACAGCCGCTGCCATCCCTTCCTGATTCCCAGATCTTACAGGAGTGAGCATCCTAGGCCTCTCATTCTCCAAACCTCTTCCTGCTCAGCTCCCAAGGAGTGCCCCTGTCCCTGTGCCCACCACGGCTGTCCCTGGTTTCTCGTCCCTTTGTAAGCATAGGTCTGGCCTGGCGAGCGGCAGCTTTCCCCGCGTGCCCGAGCAAGCTTGTCTGCTCGTCTGATACCCCTCCTTGGCCTCTGCCTCCCCTCCATCTGATCACTGTCAGCTGACAAAGGCTGATCACTTGGCAGATCACTGGAGGGCGCAGCCCCGCCCTTCCTACCTGGCACTAACGTGACTCCCATATGAGGCTGTGCGCCTCTGCCTTCTGTCTGTCCTCTTTTGGTCAGCCCAGCCTGGGCCTCCACTCTGCCTAGGGCTGCAGGTCCAGGGGCCAAGCCAGGGCCTGTTGCTGCCCCCAGGGAGGGCATGTCTGGGCAAGCTGAGACTGACAGTGCTGACACTGCCCCAGGGCACCGCACTCCAGGCCTACCTCACCCTTACTCTGGTTCCACTTTTCCTTTCCCTGAAGGACAGTGTAGTGGCTGCTGGCTACAGGGAGCATAGCTGGAAAAGTCTTGGGGAGCAGATGTTGGGGTTAACTCTTCCTCAGTGCCCTCCCTCAGACCTGCTTCCTATGCCGCCTGCCTCCCACTTCATCCTCAGGTCCCGTTCCTTTCCATTTTTATTTCAATGAGCAGCCGTAGGCTGGTGTTTAAGCTGCCTTAGCGTGGTAGAGCCTTGGGTGCCGCTGGTGTGATGGCCTTTAGACAAGCCCACTGAGGCCCACCCATCGTCACACACGCCACTGTGTGCCACGACAAAGAAGTCGGCTGCCCATCTTACCCTTGACACAGCATCCCTGTGGGCACGTCTTTGCGTCTAGGCAGGTGTGGAGTGGGCATCTGGTATTCTTTGTGTTCTCCTGGAGAAATTACAAAGATGAGTGCAGGGAACAGGAGAGGTGAGAGGTCACGGTGCCTTCCACTGACCCCTCGGGGCTGCTACCTCCCCATGGATATGGCTTTCATCTTGATTGCTAAAAGCCAGAGTCCTAGACCATGCCATTCCAGATGCCGGGCCTGGGTCTTGAGCTTGAGGAACCTGTTCCCCACCCACTCTAGCTGGCTGTCACTGGGTCAAGGGGCTGCCCACAGGGTCTCTAGGGAAGCTGAAATACCTTCTGGAGCCACAAACACCTCTCAGAGGCATAGCTGTCTCAGAAAGGGAGTTGACTTTCTTCCTGAGTCTCAGAGGAGGACATGACATGTCCTCACTGTCTCCCCCAGGAACTCAGAAAGGAGGCGGGAGGAAGGAGCCATTGTGCAGTCTGTGTGGAACGGGCCACAGGCCTAGCATCTGCTCAGGCCCTGGCACACCGACACCAGGGGCTTCTGGGCCTCATGCCTACCCAGGAATTGGTCTCCACCCCATGTCCTGTGATCAGAAGCAGACAGAGAGATGCTGAAGCCCCATAACAGCCCTGTGGTCACCCCTCTAGCAACCGAGTCGGTAACATTGATCATTACTGTAGCGAGTGCTATGGCATTGGGCAGTGCCTGGTGCTTCATGGTGCTCACTGTGTTCACCTTACAGCCACTGTGAGACGAGGGGGCCGAGGCTCAGGAAGGCTCACTAACTGCTCAGGGTGTCTCCAGGGAGCAGAGACAATAGAGCTGGGGTCAGGTCAGCTGGGCTGGCACCAATCTGTGCCTCCTCAGCTTCCCCATGGGGCATGTGGGATTGCAGGGGCGGCGGTCCTGGGGCTGGTGTGAGTTACAGGGTCCCTGGAGCCCCATCCACATCCTTTTCGGGCTTCTCAGGTACCCTGGGGTTGATTACAGCACTAATTCACATATTGCATGGACTCTGAAGTAGGCAGCTCCTGTGAAACCCATTTTACAGGTGGGAAATTAAAGGTCCAAGCAGTGACGTGACCTGTGTGAAACCACAGCTGGGAAGTGGCAGGACGTGATCAAAGCTCTGTCTGTGGGACCCCAGGGACAGCGTGCTTAGCTTCTTGCCTCTCCTGAGGATGATGCAGGCCCTGGTGCCTGTCAGGGGCAGCATTGACACCTTCAGGTGGGGACTGGGACAGCTTCCTGGAGGAAGTACCATCAGAACTAAGCCTCGGAAAAGTACGAATTCCATAAGGAAAGAAGCAATGAAGTGGGTTTTATTTGTCTTTTCTTCAGTTTGCCAGAGGGAGCATGTGCTCGCCAGAGAGAGAGAGACGGGGGTGGAGGGGAGGAGAAAGCACTCCCCCGCATCGGGGAATGGCCATTCTGCAACCCCGTCTCCATTTTTTTCTATCTTGTCAGGATTTGGGGCCTGTACACATACCCAGTGTGTTTTTCAAGCTGCCGGGGCCGGGATCCAAACCACACAGTTGGCCATGTGGCTTCCAGCTCCCTTACCCCCAGGCCACAGGGCTGGCCCACAGTGAAGTGTTTTCCATGCAGTCAAGAGGTGTGAAATTAGGAGATGTCTTGTGAAACAGAGCAAGGGGATCCCAGAATCTGCTAGACCAGGAGGACTCATGAATGAGAGACCACCTCCCATCCAGGAGGTGCCTTCCTGCCTGGAGCAAGCAGGGTGCCTTTGCAGGTGCCCCTCCTCTCTCCTGAGTGCTGACACCGACTGCACACCACCAACACGCCAGGCACCGTTTTCAACACTTTACAGCAGTAGTGTCATTCAAACGTCACCATGCTCCCAGGGAGTAAGCGTTACAAATTACGCTTGTTTGACAAAGAAACTGAGGCGTTGAGAGGTTATGTCATTTCCCCAAGGTCTCATGGCTGTAAGGGATGGAACAGGCTTGGAACCCAGACAGTTGAACTACAAGGTGGCAGCTGCTCCTTAAGGTCAGAGGAGATGAGAGTCGAGGCTGCTGCCCCCCTGGGCTTCGCACTGGTCCTGAGCAACTTGAGTGCGGCAGTGGGAGCCGGGTGGTTTCATCAGGGCACTGACCTGCTCCCCTTCCCTCCAGGCCCCCCGCACACGGTGGGTGCCCAGCAGTTGTGAATGGTGAGCGGTGGGTGAGTGAAGCAGCTTGGTATCTGGGTGAGGCTGTATCAGAGAGGTGGGAGGCTGGTGACGAGGATGCCAGTTAGGCCTGCGGGAGAGCCCGCTGATGCCATGCTGGACTTGTTGGGTCATGCAGGCTTCACACTTGATGGTGAGCAGTTTGGGGAGTCTTTGGCTTCTGGGTTGAGACTCAGAGTTGGCAGGGCGGGACTGAGGTGATCCACCTCTGCTGCCCCAAGCCCAGCCGTGGACCTCGTGTGGTCAGCTGGAAGAGCCCCTGAGGTCACCAGCACAGTGCCTGGACAGGCTGGCAAGGACAACAGGGCTTGGGGCTTGGTAAGGAGCTGCTTCCTGCTACCCTGAGAGCCCAGCTTCCTGGGTGCCCCTGCCAACTCAGCTCCTGCTTGCTGCAGAGGCCCTGCCTTGGGAGGAAGACCTTCCCTAGGCACCTCACTGAGGAGACAGGTGTGTAGCTGGGGGTGCCCCCAGGAAAGGCCAGGACCCACCACAGTTCCCTGGAGTGGAAGGGCAATAGGTGCTTCTATAGCCATGCTGGAAGCGCCCCAGGATGGGGTGATCCTGGTCAGCTTCCTGTGGCCAGCCCTGCAGGTACCTACCCTCCTGCTGTGGGAGCCTCTCTGCTTCCACAGCAGCTTCTCATGAGTAGAAGGCCCTCCCCATATCAACACCCCAGGCTGGAAGAGTCCGGAAAGGAGGCATAGAGGAGCCAGAGTACCTCTCTGTTGCCATGGAAGGCCCAGCCCCTGGAGGAGGCCGGGGTCTGAATGACTTTTGTTGACAGCTGTGCATATGATGTGCACACAGGGCTCTGGCAGCCGGAGCAGCAGGCAGGAGACCGACCACCTGTCAGTGGGGGAGAGGCAGTCCGTGCACAGCCCATGGCTGTGAGGCCAAACCCTTGCCCTCGTAAGTGGGAAGGGGCACGGGATCCTGGGACTATCTTCATCTGAAAACTGGGGCCCTTGTGTGAAAAGGGGGGCTCTGGGCCACCTCTGTTCTGTCTGCTGGGTGGGCCCTACAAGACCAGGGCTGCCATGCTGGCTGCCCAGCACTGGGAAGGATCCTCCTGGCCCTGCATGGCAGCAGAGAAGAGTCTGGGTTAAGATGGAGCCTGCCCTCTATTGCCAGGCAACTCTGCACACACCACACCAGGCCTTCCCGCCCCTCCCGCTCATCCTTGGACTGTTCCAGCCCAGCCCCAGCAGGGGCCCTGCACAGGCTAAAGTCATCCAGGTCAGAGGCATGCAAGCTGGACCCGCCGACCCAAGCAGGCACACCTGCACAGCCCAGTTGGGAGCATGATGGCCGAGATCCAGGCACACCAGGCACCACCAGGCTGCTGTCACCCTGCCTGTCTGTGCATAATCCCTGCCTGTCCTCGTCTAGTGCCCTGTCGCTGTCGACCCTCCTGCTCCTTGGATGGTTCCCAGAGTCTCTTATTGGCTGCAGATTCCTGTGTGTGTCATTCACAAGCTTTTACCTCAGAACCCCTCGTGTTGGTTTGCGCCAGAATGAGAACATGTGCCATTTACCTGCCATGCTTGAGGCCGTGCCACAGAGGCAGGGGCTGGTGCCTCCCTCGCCTCCCCCTCTCCTTCTCGGTTATAGGAATGAGGCTCTCCAGGCATCTGTGTCAAGTCGAGCTGTGGCTGCCTGGTGCACACACCACGCCTGCTCACAGCGCGCCTGGCCCTCACGGCCCCGTCTGCCTTTATTCCCTTTACGGAAAACCACTCCACTGGAAATAGGAAGATGAGGGCTGTCCTTGACCAAGCAGGGAGTGGCTCGTGACATTGGAGGGAAGCCCCGGATCTGCCGTGGTGTCCCCTCACCCCTACACAGCGGGGCTGGCCCGCAGGAGGAGCCAAGGCTGAGAGGGGTGGGGCGGCGGCAGGCGGCACCATCTGCAGCAGTCCTTTGTGCCGGCAGCTGAGCGAGCCTCTGTCGTAGCGATCCGGAGGGCCTCGTGCTTGGCGTGCAAATGAGTTTCCAGATGCCCAGTGCCCCCGCACAAGAAACAGAAACTCAGGGCTTGGGGAAGAACGGAGCAATCTGGAAACGCATTTCTGTTTGCTCCAGCCTCTTGAATAGGCTGCGTCCCCTCCAGCATGGCAGATGTGTTCTGGGCACCCACTGTAGGAGAGTTGGCCAGTTACGGAGCAGACCTGCGCCCAGGGGGACACTCTCCTCCCTTACGTCCTCCTCTCGTAGCAGGTGGTGGCAAGATGAGGTGACCCTGCAGAGAGGGGCAGGATGTATCTTATAAGACTTCACCCACCCACTGGTCCCTGATCTGGTCTTGAGACGGGCACAGCCTGGATTGAAGCCTCAGTGTGCCTCCTTGGTTGGGCATCTTTGTACACTACACGAGCTGTGGAAATGGATACGGTGGCCCTGGTGTGGCCTTCTGAGGCTTTGGGCTAGTGGGGGGCCCATCCAGGATCTAGCAGTGTGACACAGCAGCCCCGCCCTGGCCCTGTCAGTCATCGTTCATTCAAATGTCTTCCCCTAGCGCCAGCTGACTGTGATGAAGGCGTGACTTAGAGGAGGTCCGACGGGCTTCTTACTGAATCAGAGGGACTGGGAGGCCAGGGTTTCATGTCTTCCCCCACCAGGCTCAGCCTTGAGCTTCACCGCCAGGGCTTGGGGCCCATGGCCGGAGACCGTCTCTCTCTGCCTCTCTGACTGCGGTGACTGTGAGTGAACTGTGAGCTTCATGTGCCTAAGCCTTGGTCTGCTCATCTGCGGAATGGGGACAATGGCAGATGGTAGCAAGTGTGCTGACTCGCGTGGGGCACATGGCAGAGAAGGGTACAGAGCATGCCGTACAGTTCCCGGGGAACGGCCTTGCAGTGGAGAGCAGGCTTTGCGCCCAGCCAAGCAGATGAGCAGCTCTGACTCAGAGGACCCCTGGCCTCTCACGGGGTCAACACTTCCAGAACTCTCGTGTGGGTGTGGCTGAGGTGCTCACAGCAGCAGTGGAGCATTTGAGGCGCGTCCGCCCTTTGTGCTTTCTGCAAGGTCTCAACAGCTCTCCCATCTGCCTCTCCCACGGCCCAGGGTGGAACACAGGGCAAGAGTTATTTCCCCTCTGTTTTAAAAACAAATCGAACTGCTTCTAGAGAAATCCTGTTTCTTCTTTTTTTGTGCTGGAGCCCATGAGGGGACATGTGAGAGAGGGAGTGAGAGAGAGAAAGAAGAGCACCCTCCACAGAGACTAGTTGCTGCGATCGCCTTCCTCCAGGTCTCCAGCCCATCGGATCTGGGGCTCTTGCCTGCTTGCCTAGACTTTTTCTGCTGGTTGACCTGGCTAGGGATTCGAACTGCAGCCACCATGCAGCAGCTGGCTTTTCCTTCCTTTTTTTTTTTTTTTTAATAAGGAAAGTAGACATTTTTTTCGAATACTTATTTTATTTATTTATTTACTTACTTATTTTTAATTTGACCAGAAAGAGACAGAGTGAGAGTGAGGGAAAGTGAGAAATCAAGCTGCTGGGTCCAGGACTTGAAGTGCGGTCAGCCGTGTGGGAGTCCAGTGCCCTTAGCCACCACATCACCTGCTGGCCCTGAGCTGGCTTTTCTTGAGTAGCAAATTACCACTATACCACAGTGCTGGCCCAAGAGTTATGACTCCACTTTACCTCCAAGCAGATTGAGGCCCAGAAAGGGTCTGCAAGCTCCTCGGAGTCACACAGCAAGGTGGCAGCTGAGCCTAGCCTTTCCAACTGTACCTCCCAAACCTTGGCAATATCATGTGTTTTGGAAGGACTGGCCTGCCCTAGAGCCCAGGCAAGGCACACTTTGAGGGTGCTGGGCACACCCGGACATGGACGTCAGAGAAGCGTGCCTTTCTCCGGCACCCACTTGCTGAGGCTCTCTGAGTCCAGATGTAGATGGCTCGCAGAGCTGCTGCGCCTGGTGCCCTAGCAGCCTCCAGCTCAGCCCCCACCTCCTGGCCACCCTCTGCTCTGGAAATTCTCACTTCTCCCAGACACTTGTGCCAGGCACAGAAGGACCAGCCGTGGTGTGGCTGAAAAACATGCACCTGCACACGTGTGCTCAGCAGGGCGTTTCCTAGGCGAGGAGTTTCAGGAGCCCTGAAGACACTCCTGGGTTGTCAACAGGCTCCAGAAAGGCTGCGGGCATTGTTCAGGCCTTGCATGTGTGACCCTACCTATGAGGAGACCTCTCTTTGAGCTTCCTGGCCAAAGTACAAGAGGGTGGGCACCCCCAAGAAGTCTGGGGGTGGTCTGCCCGAGGCCCTTCCTTCCCACTCTGCTCAGCCATCCCTTTTGTCATCTGATGCTCCCCTCTGTCTGCCAGTCTAGCACTTCTCAGTTTGGTGGCCATTGAAATGGGCCTTCTGGGGCCAACAAGTGGTGTGGTGGCTCAGGCGCTGGATCCCACATGGACAACTCTGTGGTTCAAGCCCTAGACCCGATGGCTTGCAAAGCGCATGCATGTGTGCACCCAAAATCCTGAGAGGACAACTAGGAGAAGGGGTTTGCAGTGTGGCCATCCTTTGTCGGGGGTGCATTCTCACTTTCTCACTTTCTTTCTCTCTCTGGGGAGTGCATGCACCCTATAACAAAACCTTTTAAAAACAAAAATGGCCTTCCTTTTCACTCGTTGTGGCAAGGTGGCCGTGCAGTGCCACAATGCCGAACCCACATGCAGAGGGCCCGTGGTTTGCGTTCTGAGGTCTCCTGTGCACAGTGGGTACATGGGTGCACCTGCCCGTGATCCAGACTGGCTAAGGCTGGGGGTGGATCCTGCCACCAAGACCCTGTTGACAGTACTTGTCTTTCTTTCTATTTCGCTTTCTCTCTTACACATGGGAGAAATAAATAAATAAACTTCGAACAAAAACAAACTGGTCCGCTAGTTCGTTCATAGCAACAAGAAGCTTTTGAATCCTCCTTCTGGGGTGTTAGTGCCATTTCTCCATTGAGAACACTGAGGTCTCCTGAGAAGCCCAGTGGATGAGTCTCCTGGTGTCCGGCTGATCTGGGAGCAAAGCTAGTATCAGGGAGGGGAAGTGGGGCCCGGGTGCGGCTGGGTGTGGTGGCTGAGGCGCCACTGACCACGCTGTCCTTCCTTGCAGCCCTGCTGTCCTCCTGGTGTGAGGAGCTCGGCCGCCTGCTACTGCTGCGACATCAGAAGAGCCGCCAGAGCGACCCCCCTGGGAAACTCCCCATGCAGCCCCCCCTCAACTCCATGAGCTCCATGAAACCCACTCTGTCGCACAGGTGAGTGGGCATGTGCCACCAGAGGCTGGCTGGGTGGCACGGAGGGACCCCCAGGGGCTCCCAGAAATCCCTCAGGTGGAAGAGCTAGGGTGGGATTCTCATCACGTTTTCTAAAACACAGTTGTCAGTGCTGTGTTCTCCTGGGGGAGTGCTAGTTCTCCATCGTCAACTGAGGTCCAGAGGGCTAGGTTTACCTGCCGGCTGCTTTGTCCCTTAGGTGGGAGACCAGTTCTTTAGGTTCTAGGTTTCCAGAAGAAAGCTAGAATTGCTGAACTCGGGGCTGTCCCTCTTTCCTGAGCAAAGCTTTAGGCAAACCTGGAGAAATCAGGGGACTGATGGAGCCTCAGGAAGACCACACCCGGGCAGTCCTGCCCCCAGATGGGGACAGGGCCAATGCAGACCTACCATACTGGAGCCAGATGCAGCCAGGCCAGGCCCTCCGAAAGCCCAAGGTCACAGGCAAGCATGGGCTGCCACCGAGGAACTGGCCATCCGCCCTGTGCCAGCCTCTGAGGGAGCACGTGGTCAGGACTGGCAGTTCCCCAGTTAATTATCTCCGAGTCACGGGCCGAGCCGGGGATGCTCTCTCCAAGCGCTCCGCGGGCTGACCCTGGAACAACAGGGCCTGTCATGCTGTCCGCCTTCCCTGTGCTTGTCCACACTAATGACTGGAAGGGGCGCTTGCAGTCAGAGCCGACTCATTATCCACCCCGACCAAGGGACCCGCAGCCCGGAGCATACTGCAGGCAGACCCGGGTCGCACCATCGACACGTCGCTGGGAACTCGGGTGTCAGCTACGCTTTATAAATCAAATTAGAAGCTTGTTAACTCTCAGAGCCAGAAAGGACCTTCGCGCTCGTCAGGTCCAGGGCGCTGCCTGACAGGGTGGCTCTTGACACATGGTCACCTTCCCTGGGCAGAAGCACCTGGTGCTGCAGCAAGCCCACCACCACCCTAGGTCACCTCCTCATTGGACCCCTGGGTCTGGCTGCTGCCAGCTCCGATTGGCAGCCTCCTGTGTACCTCGGTGGGGTTGGCGCTTGGTGAGGCAGCTGTTCGTGGTGCAGGACCGTGGAGGAGTGTTAGCGTCTTGGTCCCTGCACACTCGATTCTTCTAACGACCTCCCTCTCCCCTAAGCATTGTAACAGCAAAGTGCCCTCACACAGTTGGGGATGGGGGGCATCACCCTTGGTTAGTAACCACTGCTCTGGGCCAGACACTGGTGTGGTGGTTGAGGCAGCTGGATCCCACTGCTGACTGCATGGGTCGAGTCTCGGACCCAGCAGCTTGAGAAATATACTAGGCATGTGTGCATGCATGCCCAAAAACCTAAAAGGAGGGAGAGATGGAAAAGGAATTGTGGCTTGACCATACTCTCTCTCCAGCACGCACACACACACTAGCAAAATTTAAAAAATAATAATAATAATAAAAGAAGAACAACTGCTCTAGAGAGGCAAAGCCTACCTCCTCCTACCATCTACCCCCTAGTCCTGGTTCAGCTAAAAGCCACAGGCAATCTTCGTCTAAGCCCAGGCACTGAGCACACGCTGTAGCAAATTTAACTTAAGCAACTTACTTTGTAGTTGCCCTCATGAAGCTTCAGTTCACTAATTCTGGCCTAGCCATTCACTTGTCTGGAGTCATCCTACCTCTCATGGTCCCATGTACCCTGCCCTTCCCAATCCTCTCTCCTCCAGGTCACTTCAGTAAAGCTGTCACTGTGATGGCCCAGAGCCCTACAGCTCCCTAGAGACCTACCTGAGACCTGCTCAGCCCTCTGTGTTTGGGCCGCAGATGGCATAGATACAGACCGCCGCCAGCCCTGTGCCAGGTCTTCTTGGAGTTGTGCTGAGGCATGAGACAGTTCAGTCCTGGGGCTAAACACTGAGGAAAAAGCATCTGTGTTCGAGGGGCTGAATCTAGCTAGTTGGGGAAACCGTCATTGAAGCGAAACGGGGAACTGGCAGATCAAAGTAGGGTAAGAGGCAGCTGACAGATGGACTGGGCCTGGGGGTTCAGGAGGAAGATGGGCAAGGCCGACTGTCAGGAGGATGCCCAGAGGCCGAGGGGTCTTGACCTTGAAGGACTTAGTCTGGGAGCGGGCAGGTGCACGCTATGAAATTCAGACTGACTTTGTAAGAAATGTGGAGGTCCACGGAGCCTCTGACCGGCACCCTGTGTTCTGCTAAACCTGCCTCCAGCATGGGGTCAGCTCCTTGCAGTCCCAGCAGGATGACGGACGTGTACAGCAAGTGGTCTCCGAGCTCAACGACCAGCCCAGCATTTATCCTTGGGGCCTTCCTGGTTGTCAGAGAAGGGAGAGCTGTGTGTGCCGGAAGACTTGCTGAGTGTTGACGGGCGACCAAATGACTAGGCAGTTCCATGCGGGGATGGAGAAGGCGGGCCTTCTGGATGATCTCTCCACTCTGAATGGCCTTGGAGGGACACTGCCCAGCGTGAGCAAGTGACTTGCCCAGGAACCCACAGCCAGTAAGGGGCAGAGCGAGGAACGAAACACCTGCAGTGCTCTGCTGTCATTCGAGATCAGTGAGGCTGTAGCTGCCGTTCACCTGAGTTGGAGGTTCTTTCTGAGAGCGGATCATCCACAGCTCTGATCCACTGCACACCCTACTTCCCACTTCACTGGGGGCATTGAGACAGTAAAGAAGTGTCATCCATTGAACAGTGGTCAGCACCTCTGTTCCTTCTCCGAGCCCAGGGCTAACTAAGATTTGTGATCTCTGCTTATAACCTTCACAAATTTTTCAAAGGGAGAAATCCCCTATTTCCAGGGAAAGTTATAAGGGGTCCACCCCCTATTAAGTAGATCCCTAATGTAATTTCCCAAATGAAAAACAACTGGGGGGAAGGCATCTAGAACATTGACAATGGAAAACTGTCAGTCCGTCACCCTCAGCCGTCATTGAGCGGCTTAGGGGAAGGAAGCTCCTAGCCCTTCATTAGGAGCCGTTGGGCCACTGGGGAGCCTCGGTATGGTGGCGTGTTCAGGAGTTGGTGTTTGGCGATGTCCAGGGTTTGACCTCTCGTTGTCCTGCTCTGGAGGTTCTGAGGATAAGAAAAAGCTGGGGGATGGAAGCCAGTAAGCCCCGAGGCCTAAACCTCCCACCAAGACAGCAGAGGCCTGGAGGCCTTGTTGGGTGTCATGCTGCCGTGGGCACACTCACGGCTCATGTCTCTGTCACATCCACTGCAGCCACTCCTGAGGCTGCCAATGAAGGCCTGAGTTCCTCCACCTCGGGCTGTGCATCCAGGTGAAGACTTGACCACTTGGAGCCGAAGTCTGTTCCCTGCCACGACAGGGGATGTGGCGATGCATGACACCAGGAGCAGGGATGGCAGAAAGGCTCAGGTTGCCACACCTGTGGCCCTTTCTCAGGGGCAGGGGTTTATGAGGAGTATTCATCATCCACAGTTGTGACAGCTCCCTCCCCACTTTGTCTTCCCCATCGGTGGCAGGTGGAGCTGTCTCTGTACTTACAGAAGGTATTCAGAATACCATGCAGGAGGAGGAGGCCTAGAGGGGCCTGGCTAGGGCCTGGGCTAGTGGCTGGATGGTAGGACACTTCCAAGCCCCTGCAGTGACCTGGACTGGATGCCATCAAAGTATTTCTGCCTTTCTCTCCCAGCTTTTTAATGAATGGTTAAAAAAGCCATTTGTGATTAGCACATTGTCCATATGCAAATCAGTGTTGCAAAGGTAATTATGAGCCTAATAAATCTTGTTTATGCTATTAATTTGATTATAATCAAAGCTGTCTGGAGCTGGGGAAGACGCCAACATCCGAGAAGCGCCACCCTTCCTCTTTCAGGTGCAGAGTTTGCGGCCCCCAGAGGAGAGGTTCTAGGCAGGAAGGACCCCCGGCATCCCCTGTGTGTAGCAGGTGGGGATATGGGCCTTGGAACCAGGCTGCCAGACCTCAAGTTTCAGCTCTTCTTCTTCACTCTGGGTAGTTTTGGACAATCACCTTTATTTTTTCCTTTTTTTAAGAGAGGTTTTTGTTATAGGGTGTGTACACTCACTGGAAAGACAGAGAGAGACAGAAAATGAGAAATCACCCCCTGGAGAGATGGCCACACCGCAATCCCTTCTCCTTCGTTCTTCTTTCGGGATCTTGAGCATGCACACGCACACCTGGCGTGAGTTTAAGCCTCTGGGTCTGGGACTAGAACTGTGGTTGACTATGTAGGAGTCCAGTGACATAACCATTAGGTCATCTGCTGGTCCCCTGGGCAGTTACCTTCTCTGTGCCTCAGTTTCCTCATCTGTAAAAGGGGAACCACAGCAATGGCAGGACTGAGTGCTTTGCCAAGTCAGGCACTTGGGGAGCCTCACATACCAGGCTTCATTCGCCCAACCCTCTGCCTGGAGCCCGCAGGCTCTGGTGTGCTCCTTCATGGCCACCCAGCAGAGAGGGAGGTCCCTCAAAACTGACCCAGTCTTCTTTCCTTGGTCACACTGCACCATCTTCACAGCCACCATTGTTTACGTTTTTGTTTGCATCGCCGTACTAAAGGTTAGTTCGTGGTAGATGTGTCTTGCCCCCAGAAAAAGCGTTTTTAAAGCAAAGAAACAGAGAAGTGAAAGACCCATAAATCCCTGCTCCGTCAGTTACAGCATGCTGAGGTGCAAGGATCTGTTCCTTTCTCCTTCCTGTTGAAAAATTGTAACATCTTGGGAACCAGCAGTTAGTGTAATGGCTATGTCGCTGGACTCCCATGTAGTCGACCGCGGTACGCGTCCTGGACCCGGTGGCTTAAAAAACTCACGCTGGGCGCTTGTGCGTGCATGCCCAAGATCCCGAGCGGAGAATGGAGGAGAAGGGATTGCGGCATGACCATCCCCCCTGGGGGGTGATTTCTCGCTTTCCGTCTCTCTGTCTCTCTCTATCTGTCTGGTGAGCGCACGCGCCCTATAGCGAAAACCTCTCCAAAAAAAAATTGTAACATCCTCTCATATGCAGTTAGCTGCTCGCCTCTAAGTTTCACGGCGGGGAGGGGAAGAAGCAGGCCCCAGTAATTGCAGTGATGGAGAATACAGTTAATGGTGCCCCTAAATTAAAGTAGGTGGAGCTTCAGCTCCTCACTGGCTTGGCGTTTCATTAGCAGTAACACTACAGCTTTGTGCAGAGAAGGGGCCAACAGAGCCAGATCTGGGAAATTAATTAGGGTCTGACAATACCCTTAATGGGAATTGGTTATTTCTCCCAAATAAAGCTGTTACAAGTGCAAAGAAATAAATAACCCAGCCCCGTCTCCTCTTTCTCTCCATGAATGTCTGTGTAGACACTGCCACAGGGAATCCCCAGAAGCCGGGAATTGTTACTCCTTTGTCTCAGGCCTTGTTCACATTCTCACATTCAGTAAACCTGGAGCAGTGTATGAGGACCTAATACACTAATGTGTAAGCTGCCTACTGTATCTTTGGTGTGAAGAGCTCTCTCTAAAATATTTGGAAAAAGTGCTGAGTGAACAGAGGATGCCCTTGGTTCTGCTTAGGAGAGTTAGAAGAGGGAGTATGCAGACTGGGTTTTGAAGTTTATGTAGGAGTTCACTAGCTAGCGAAAGGAAGGCAGAAGAACACTGAGAAAAGCCTTGGAGGCTTAGCAAACAGGTTCTTTCTAGTTTACAGGTAAGAATCATAACAGCCCCTCCTATTGGTAGCATATTTGTAAAACCTAAGCATCTTTCAGTGTCATCAAGTAAATATGGGTACCTATAGCATGGTGAGAAGATACACTTGGGGTGCAAGTGCAGTCGGGCCGGGAACTTTGCTAAACTACCCATATTCCCACGTTTCATCCCAGGAGGGTATTAGTCCCACCTTACAGATGAAGAAGTTGAGGCTGACTTAAAGCCGCATGTCCAGGGCCACAGAAGTTAGTGGCAGAGCCAGGGTTTGCCCCAGAGTCTAACTCCAGAGCCCACGTAGGTAACCACTGTCCTGCGAGGCTCCCCTCTGGCATTTGAACATTAGCCTCACAGATATTTCATCAGTATCCCCAAATCCTTGACAACAAAGATCCAGGCCAGCCATCTGATATCTAAAGAAGTGGGTTTTTTGAGGGTCAACAAGTGGCGTAGCAGTTAGGTCATTGGACTCCCACGTGTCTGACCACGGTTTGAATCCTGGACCTGGTGACTTGAAACTCATGCTGGGTGCATGTGCGTGTGTGTCCAAGATCCAAAGAGAAGAACAGAGGAGCAGGCATTGGCCATCCCCTCTGGGGAGTGATTTCTCACTTTCCCTCTCACTGTCTCTGTCTCTCTCCAGCAAGCACACAAGCCCTAAGGTAAACACCTCTGGAAAAGGAATGCTAGAATGCTGTTCAGATTTTCTCTGCAGCTGGCCTTTAAGACCCCACTTTATATCACTGTCCCTTCGTGCTGGGTGTCTTCCCAAAGGTGGCTTCCCCAGACCCTCCAGGAAGGGGTACCTCTCATGCACTTGCAAGCCTCCTTTGTAGGGCATGCTCCCTTACGTTCTGCCACCCCTGTTTTGGCAGCTTTGCCCATCTTCACCCCAACTCCCAGGTGACCTGATGGCCTTGCCCTCCACTAGCTCTGTGGCCCCCATGAGCCTCAGCACTTGGGGGACACCTCTGTTGAGCCCACCTGAGGGAGTGAATGAATTCTTGGGCAAAAGTCACATCACATAATTCCTTGCATCTAAAAACCACTCAGTGAATCATAGCAACAATGATAGCAGCACCCCCAGCAGTTTTAGGGTGTCCACAGTGTGTGGGACTGTCCTTCATGCCTTCTATGTGCGAAGCACTCAGGGCTCATAACAGCCTTCAGAGGGAGGGACTATTTTCACCCCCATTTTACAGGTGAGGACCCTGAGGCTTAGAGAGTGAGCAGTGGGTGCACCCCTTCCTTCACTGTCCTTCTCTGGAGAGCTGGGACTTCTCTCTCCCTGCGCCCCAGTGCCCACATGGACACAGACACACTGAGGTAGTCGGCAATCAGTCTAACGCATGGACTCCTGCGTTCTCTCTCAGCATCTGTCCGAGGGTGAGCACAGAGGGCTGGTGTTTTTCCTGGCACTTTTTTGGTTTAGCAAAAGTTTTCTGCCTTCAGAAAAGGTGAAGACATCACACCAGACGCGGGAGCACAAGAACTGAGTTGATGGCCCCTGGGGCTGATGGAAAGGGCAGAGGGCTTTCACTCGAGCAGTGTATGAGGGCCTGGTCCACAGGGGTGTGAGGAGCCAGTGGCGCTCAGGCCAGTGTGCAAGGCCGACCTGTGGGGTCCAGCCTCTGCAGAGCCTGCAGAAGACAAAAGCACCATCAGGGCAGAAGGGGGCGTCGTGGGCTGAGAAGAGGCCCCAAGATGGGAATGCGGCTGCCCCTGTGTTAGGAGGCTCTTGGCAAGCAGAAGGCAGCTGAAATTCCAACTGGCTCCTGGGTGCCTCTGTGGGTGGGACAGGCTTGCTGGGGCAGGTTTGACTGGACAGGACCGTGGCTGGGAGCAGTCGTGTCATAAGACCGGGCCAGGAGATCAGCGGTATACAGATTGGAGCAGCATTACTAAAAAGTGCCAAGCACCTTGACCCCAACTGAGCATATCTACTGGTTAAACCAGGGGGGCAAGAGTCTCTGTCACCTCAGGCTCCTGGCCACTCCAGCTGGGTAGCAGCAGCCAGGCTCCTGGGCTTGTCCTTGATCCTTGGGCACAGGGACAGAGCAGCCCCTGGTGAGGGTGTCTGAGTCCAGGCAGAGGCGTGCCATGGCAGTGGCGGGGCTGACTGCAACGTGAGCCTGAGAAAGCGAGGGCCCTTGTTGCCATAGCGGGAGGCACCCCCCCACACACACCCCCCTTTGCAGCGAGATGAGTCACAGCTGCGTCGGTGCAGCCGCCACTTCTGCTTCTGCGGCAGGTGTGGAGATGCAAGCTGGGCCTGAGAGCGCCCCACGTGTGTGAGCCTGTCCATGCAGCCACGTATCAGCGGGGCCCCGAGTGCACATACCCCTGGGTGTGTGCCTGGCTCTGAGGCTGTGAACTTTCCAGCACAGGGTGGGTTGCTCAGTTTGGGAAGCTTAGTTCGCTTCGCTTCTCACCAAATTTGGGTGGAAGGAGTGAGCAGGAAGAAGCCGGTTTCCACCCACAGGCCTCACCCACGGGACTCCAGGGCAGCTGGGAACTGTCTGTGGGCTGTACAGTAGCCCCGGTGAGCTGGTGAGGCAGCTACACTGGCTTTCTAGGCTCAGGGTGGGCCCTGCCAGCCTCAGAGTAGATGTAGGAGGTCCCAGGGGCTTAATTCGTGAGCTTGGCCAAGCATAGCCAGTAGGGCACCCTCCACTTAAACCGTCTGCTTGGAGGCTGGCGGGACCTTGTGGGGCAGGAGTTCTATGCAGAAAAGACAAACTTGTGTTCTGTTGAGTTGCTGGAGGACCACATGTCCATCCTGGGCCCTAGGCCGCGAACCCTGCAGGAGAGTGGGCGTCCAGTGGGCTCCTCTTTGCTCTATGCACTCCTGTGCCAGTCTGGACCCTCAGGTCGCCAGCCACTTCCCTGGGGGAGCAGAGGTCCTTGCAGCCCTGGCTCCCTGAGAAGCAGGCTTGCGTTCCTTCCCCTGCTTCTCCGCCCTGCCTGCTCTCCTCCGGTCCCCAGTCTGCCCTCTCCGGTCCCCAGTCTGCCCTCTCAGGTGGTCTGTTGCTGCCTGTCACCTCTGGCAATGTGTCTGAGCCCCGCCCCTTCTCTGTGGCCCCTGACCATTGTGTCTGGCTACCTGAGCCAGACTCTCCTCACTCCTTCCCCACCAGAGTCAGGAGTGCTGCGGAAGCCTGTGTCTCTGCAGTTGAGATGGCCTTTTCCATGCATTTTTTTTAAGCCACCGCAGACTTGGGCTACCAAGGCCTGTGTTCACCTTCACTTGACTGAGGCCCGTGGTGAAGGTGTCGGTGTGGATATTACACCGCAGCCCCGCGTGCATGTGTGTTTGTGTGTAATACCAAGATGCGACTCAGGGCGCGATCCTCATCCTAACGGCGCTCACACTCGATTACTTTCCGTTTGGCTCATTCCTCTTTCCCTCAGGCTGGTTCAGTGTTACCACCCATTTATGTTCCGTGACCTGCAACTGGAAAACACTGAGACCATGAATAGGGATTTCATTCTTATGCCCATTTTATGGATAAAGAAGCTGATGCCAGCACTTGCCCCCAGGGCCCTGAGCTGGGAAGGACAGGCCCCAGGAATCATACCCAGCGGGGACAGCTGTCTGGTCGTGCATCAGGCTGAGTCGCTCTGGGACCCTGGTAGAGGATTGTCCAAAGCCCCAAGGAGTCAGCCCCTTTGGCCTGGACAGGGCCCGTTTGACTTTTCTGCAGGATGTGAGGAGGCAGGGGCTTTCTCAGACACTGGCCACAGGGCCTGCACATGGGCCCATTAGCCCTCGAATTTACTCAGTTCTGTAGACTTACCGGGGCTGGCACACTTCTAGGTGCTGAGGCAGAGGTTTGAGCCTTGCCCTCAGACAGCTCCTGTACTGATGGTATCTAATTGTGGTGGGGAGTGCTGTGAAAACAATGAGAAGTCTGGCTAAGGGGAAATGGAGTGTGGGGTGGGAGCGGCTCTTTTATTCCAGGAGCCCCTGGAAAGGCCCCTCCAATAAGGTGACGTCAGAGCAGACAGGAAGGAAGCGAGAGGCCAGGCCGAGAGCGATCTGGGGGAGAGGGTTGCAGGCAGGGGAGGAGGAAGTGTGAGCCGATAGTGACATGGCCGTGCCCTCCAGGCAGGTCACCTGGAGGGTAACCTGACTCGTGTGGTCCAGGGCTCAGCTGGGCCAGGCACTGGACATAAGCCCTGGCTCCCCTCTGTCCTGGAAGCCCTCACCTCTGGACAAGCCTACAGTGAGTCGGTGCCTCTCCAGCACTTCTGCCCCAGTCGCCCTCCAGTGAGGACCTCGGCCCTCTGCCAATTCCCATGACTAAGGCACAACCAGACAGGCACACGGCACTCCCAGGCTCCCTCCCCAGCACGCACAAGCACACGCACACACACCCCAGGCACCCAGTGGTGCTACATTGCAGGCTCACCCCCATCAGCGTACCCTGGGGAGAGGTGCTGTCACAGAGGTGGGTGCCCTGCTTTTCTGCTCCTCCTGGGGCCAGTGTTCGGGCTTTTGTGACCCTCACTAGGCCACGGTGCTGGAAAGCCAGTGCAGGCTCTAGAGGAGAGGCAGCCTTAGCCCACCACTGTCGTCGCCCCTGGCAGGTCTTTGTGCTGTGCCCCCCTGTGTCTTCATGCTGCGCCCGTGCTGCTCCTTGGCATCTGCCGGACCCACTTCTCCCACGCCATGGCAGTTGGTAGGGAGGCTCAGTGTTGAGCTCAGTGTTGGTCTAACGGCAGGGCATTGGGCATTGTAAGTCTTCACTTCCAGTGATGGGGGCTCCTCCAGGAGATGTCACCAGACAAAGTGGGTACCACTGGGCCCGGCAGAGACAGGGCATTGTGGCAGCAGTGGGTGGAGAGGAGGCCAACGGCTGGGGCAGTTCCCCGAGTAGACGGAGCCAGAGTGGTACAGGTGGGGCAGGGTCAGCAGCAGGGCACATCATTCTGAAGTGAGCTTGGACTTTGCCTTGTACACATCGGGAGCCACCAAGGTCTTTGACTGTGCCGACTGTCTGAGACATCTGGGGGAGATTAGCTCACGGGGGAGAGCACCCGCACTGTCCCGGCTGGGGAAGGGAGGGGGACGTGGACGTTAGACAGCCTGCTTCCCAGAGGCTGAGACAGCTGGCCCAGGGCCAACCCGCAGTGAGGGGTGGGAGGTGGGGAAGAGCGAGTACTCTCACAGGGCCCTTCCAGCCTTCACCGAGAAGGGCCCTGTGGTTTTGAGGGGCAGGAGGTACAGAGGAACCCAAGCTCTTCCTTGAGCATGGTTGGTGGAGCCTAGCCTGAGCCTTGCATGGCTGTGGATCTGGGCTAAGGTGAGACCTGCAGCCTTGAGGTCATTTCTACACAGCCTGTCACTAAGCAGGGTGTATTGTTCTTTCTGTATGAGGTACCCCATGACAGGCCTGGGGGGCCCAAACCAGGCTGGAGTGGGGTCACTAGGACTGGTTAGGAGTCACGGTGGGTGGGGTAATGGGCACAGCTCTGAGCGCCCAGTCTGAGGCCTCCCCTCTGTCTCCTTCTGCAGTGATGGGTCGTTCCCCTATGACTCTGTCCCGTGGCAGCAGAACACCAACCAGCCTCCCGGCTCCCTGTCCGTGGTCACCACGGTTTGGGGAGTGACCAACACATCCCAGAGCCAGGTAAGAGCCTGTGCTGCCCCCAGCCATAGCCCCTCCAGGCGTGAGCAGACCTCTACCCTAGTGCCTCTACTTTCTTCCACCCCTCCTCTGCCCTAGTGAAGATCTCCTCTCTGCCTGGCCTCTGCCAGCCTTAGCCATGCCACGTGGAAGGCTCAGGGCTGGTCACCACCTCGGAGGGAGCTACTACTGCTCCTGTGCCCTAGAGCCATAAGCACTATTGGCCAGAGTTGGCAGGTTGGGCTTCTTAGGCCCTCACAGAACAGCAGCCCCGGGCTCTGTGTGGCTGACCCTTAGGGCATCCAGGCCTTTGCGGAGTGGGAGGCTGGGTAGTCCATTGCTTCCCCCAGCTGCTGCCTGGTGCAGAACCAGCCTCAGAGGCCTTCCCCAGAGTGGCCCTGCAAACTACTTGAGCCAGCTTCGTAAGCCTTGTCCCTTTGTAAGTTCCCACCCCTCCGCTGCTGCTTCTCGGGCCTGCCCTTCGCATTGTGCATGCACTCTGGGAACCATTACTGCCTCCCCAATCTTCTCGTCTGTGGTCCTCCCTATGTTCATTCTTTTCCTCCCTTCCCATTTCTCCCTCTTCTTCTCCCTGCTGTCTGGGGTACTGCCTTGGGTGACAACCACTCTCTGCCCACAGGTCCTCGGGAACCCTATGGCCAATGCCAACAACCCCATGAATCCAGGCGGCAACCCCATGGCGTCGGGCATGACCACCAGCAACCCCGGCCTCAACTCCCCACAGTTCGCTGGGCAGCAGCAGCAGTTCTCGGCCAAGGCCGGCCCCGCTCAGCCCTACATCCAGCAGAGCATGTACGGCCGGCCCAACTACCCCGGCAGTGGGGGCTTCGGGGCCAGGTGAGCGGGCTGGCATGTGCACCCTGGCCTCCTCCCTCTTTCCAGTTTGGGAGGGTCCAATTTAAATCCCAGGGCCTTGCTGCCTGGCCCGAGAAGCATGGGCGAGTGCTGTCATTTGTCTTGCCCTTGGTTGTCCCATCAGTCAAAGAGCGCAGTCACCCAGTTCTCCAGGTTGACCTGTAGCAGTGAGCTGTTGTGACAGCCCTCAGGCCTGTGGATAGAAGGGCTGCATTCCCATTCCTCAGTGCGTTCTTTCCCTGCCTCGTCTTTTTGTAAATTGGAAGACATAGAGAGAGCTCAAGGGCAGCTATAGGTGGGCTCCAGTTGGCCAAAGACATTGCGCAGTCTTAGAAAATCCTGAGCCGTGCAGCCCAGGAATCCCTCAGTTCAGGAGGATCGAGGAAGGGGCAGAAAACCCCAGGAAGGAAGTGCAGGGATACGAGACAGGGCAGATGTAGAAAAGCGGGGCAGCCCATCATCTTCCTGCCAGCCTGCAGTGTCCTGGTCGCCCACTTTGCCTCACCCTTCTCCAGCTCCTGACTGCAATCCTGAGTGACACAGGCGTCAGGCACACCGGCTGCATTTCCAGCTCCATAGTCCACCGCCAGAGGGCCTTGAGCAAGGTGCTCTGGGCTCTGAGGCTCAGAGTCCTCCAGTAACTGGGCTGACCAGGGCAGCTAAGAGCATTCTGAGTACACAGCACTGACCGGCACCCATGAGGGCTCCAGAAACACAGCGGCTGGTGGGCACAGAATGGCACAACTGGCTGCCAACCTACAAGAGGCTCTTGTCCCCTTGGCTCTGAGTTTAGGTGCTTCACCAGCTGGGAGCTGGGGACAGGGAGTGCCTTGATATAGCCCCATCCTCTCACTCCCAGCCCAAGACTTGTCATGATCTAGAAAGTATCTAACCCTTCATCCTCTCTCCCCACAGTTACCCCGGGGGTCCTAATGCCCCCGCAGGCATGGGCATCCCTCCACACACCAGGCCACCTGCTGACTTCACTCAGCCAGCAGCCGCTGCTGCAGCCGCTGCAGTGGCAGCAGCGGCAGCCACGGCCACAGCCACAGCCACGGCCACTGTGGCAGCCTTGCAGGAGACGCAGAACAAGGATATAAACCAGTATGGACCGGTAAGGGTCCCACGAGTCCTGGCCTAGCCTCGTCCAGCCAGCCAGGCTCACAGCCTGGGCGTCAGAGTTGGGGAGCTGTGCTTGTGGCACCATGTGTGCTGGGGGAGCGGACGGTGCCAGGGTGCATCCAGGTTCCTTGGAAGCCCATGGAAGGGTGTGTTGGGGTGTGGGTGTGTCGATGTGGTTGTGAGTGGTGGGGGATGTTTGGGTGCCTGTGTGTGTTCCATGTGGGTGGCTTGTGTGCATCTATGTACGGGGGAGGAGGTTTCATATTGCTGTCTGGGTTCCCTGTTCACCGAAGAGCGGGCTCAGTGTCTAAAAGTAGCCTGGTTACCCATCTGCATCATGGACGACCTTGAGGCCCAGCTGTCGTGGTCATCCTGTCTGGTTCTGCCCTGGCCTAGGGCAGCTCTCTTGACCTTTAGGAGGATGGGGTGGGGTGTGAGGAGGGGAGCCCCCTAGGGATGCAGGACAGGCAGGGTGGAGGTGGGGACCACAGGGCAGGTAGGCAGAAAGGGAAACGGGCTGAGTCAGACTTCGGGGTATATTTGCACTGGCCAAAGACCAAGGACAGGGCCATGGCTTCCAGGAGAGGGGCTTCAGCCTCCATCGGGCTCCTGCCTCCATCCTCACCCCCTCCATCCTCCCATGCCCTGCCCTCTCTGCACCCACTTCCCGTTCCCTGCTCCCTGCCTGCCTCCCTGGAAATGCTGCCTGTGCATTGGAGTGACCACGCCACCAGCCCACCTCTCACACCCCAGCTGCATTTTTCCTGTGTGGCCTGCAGAGGGCAGCAGCGAGCCCAGGCTGACCTAGGTCCTTTGGGGCCTGGTCACCAACTGCAGCCACACAGGAAGTGCCTCTACCCTGAGTCTCCCACCTCCCCCATCCTTCCCTCCCTGCACTTTCAATGCATGTGGCATTTTATTCTTTTTTTTTCTTCTTCTCCCGTTGAAGGTCTGTTCCTCTTTCCAGATGGGTCCCACCCAGGCGTATAACAGCCAATTCATGAACCAGCCCGGGCCACGGGGACCTGCCTCCATGGGGGGCAGCATGAACCCCGCAAGCATGGCGGCTGGCATGACGCCCTCGGGGATGAGCGGCCCTCCCATGGGCATGAACCAGCCCCGGCCGCCCGGCATCAGCCCCTTTGGCACACACGGGCAGCGGATGCCCCAGCAGAGCTACCCGGGCCCCCGGCCCCAGTCCCTTCCCATTCAGAGCATAAAGAGGCCATACCCAGGAGAGGTGAGTGTGACAGCAGGAAGGACGGGTGGTGGGAGTGGGGGATCTGGGCCTAAAGACACAGGCGCTGAGGGCAGTGCCTCGGGAGGGTGTGGCTTGACCACTGCGACACCTGGACCTAAAGGCAGCACCTGGGGGTCGTGCTGGAGTGACTGTGACCTGGCTCTGCCGGGTCCCTACTGGAAGACCTTGAGCATGTCATGCCACCTCCACAAACTGGCTTTTTCTTTATAACTGGCAGGGGTGACCCACCCTATCACCTGGGGTCAATAGAAACATGACGTGGGGAGGGAGTCACCGAAGAGCTTTGCCCTAGGCTGGTTTGTGCAGCCCCTTAGCTAGCAGAAGTGGCTGTTACTGTTTTCTGTGGACCTAGCCCAGACACCAGCTTTGGGTGAGGAACTAACTACCTTCGTCCACATGCCTCTCACCCACGCGTGGGCTCCCCCACCTCCAGGAGTGAGTGCCGAGACGGGGCCCTTTAAGTAGATGAAGGCTGTGTCCATTAGGGAAATGTTGAGGTTCGTCTCCATCAGTGGGAGCAGCTCTGTGGGAAGTAGCACTGCCTCTAGGACAGCCCAGCCAGCTCAGCCAAAGCATGGAAGAGCATTAGGGAAGTAAAACCCACACATCCTACTCTCTGGAAACCAAGGCTTCAGTAGGAAAGAAAAGGTTGAAGCAGGGACCCTCAAGAGAAAGATGCACCGCAGGCTGTATGGGTCTCCAATGAGGTCAGAGAAGGCAGAATTCCTAGAGGACATGTCACAGGGCCTCCAGTGAGCTCTCAGAAAGCCAGCCTGCAGCCCCTGACCCACCTGGGTACCCGCTAAGGATTCGGTTCACCTGCAGAGGACACAGGAACCCCAGGACCTTGACCCAGGACTTACTCCTCGTGAAGCCTGCCTTGCTTACTCACCCCGAGGAAGCCCTTCCTGAGCGCTGCTCCCCAGCTCTGCTTGCATGCCCTTTCTCAGAATGGCTTCCTTGTCCCATCTGGCACCAGAACTTGGCCTTCAGTGGGCTTATATCCCAAAAGTGTGTGCGGGTCCCCAGCTGGGTGACTTGGAACCTGCTGGAGTATCCTGAGACCAGAGGGGAAGAGAGCATGGTCAGAGGCCTCCAGAGATAGCCAGGGGGCAGCCCTCTTGCTGGGCACCGGTCCCCGGAGAGGCCAGAGAAAGACCCTTGGATCCCCAGACCCTGGCTGTCCTCGGGAACTTGAAGCTGCCAGACTCTCCTAGCACACAGCCCCATGCAGTTTCTGGGCCCTCTTCTTAGCCTCCTCTGCTCAAACTCCCAGCATCCCTGAGGCAGCCCAAGGTTGGGCTGGGCTGTGAGCCTTGGGCTCACAGATGTATCCCCAGCCCAGCCCCAACTGCTGGCCAAGAGAGCTGATCTCAGAGAGTCATTGACAGAGTCCTCGACCTTCAGTGTCAACCCTGCATCTGTGTCGAGTGGTCCAGCTTTTGCCTGTCACAGGAGAGCACACCAAAGGCTCTTGGCTATTTGTATTAAATAATTCATTATCTTAATAGAGTGCTGTTGCTCCCAGGTACCAAATGCCTACCTCTGAGCTGTGACGCCAGCTGGGCACAGCCTGCATGGCCCGACCTGCCTGAGAAGACTGGCTCCACCTCACCTTGCACACGCAGATAGCGACTCGCTGGAACCTCAGGGCAGGGGCAGGGGCTGGAGTTGGGTCACCTGGTCCTAGGGAGGACTCTTCTCCATCCTGGTGGGTGAGCAGGCAGGCGCCACCTACTTCCATACAATGATGCGAGCGTCGCTGTTGCACAGAGCAGCCACAGTGGAAATTGTGGAAAGTGCTTTAACACTAGCACTTCCTGGCGTTTACCCCTGGCCCTACACTGGTCTGGTGAGCAGGTCTTGATCAAGGGCCTGCACTATGCCACGCTCTGGAGCTTAGCCACCCACTGAACTGCTGAGCCTAGAGAGCGAGAGAGACACTTATGGAGTGTCAGCAGACAGGGAAGAAGAAGCCACAGACTCCAGGACATCATGTCCTAAGCATCTGAGCTGCAGTGGCCCTGAGGATCACCTGACTTTCTAGATGGGGAACCGTGGTTGGAGGGTGGTGTCTCTTCTCTCTAAGTGACCTCTCCTGGAAAAGGTGGTGTCCCTCCACCAGCTTGGTCCTCCCAGCCTCTGCATGGGTAGCAGGTTGACAGCGGCCTGGAACTGAGCACAGCATGCTTTCCGCTCAGTGTTGGCTGTGGGGGCAGCACTACCTAGATTCATCCTCAGAATGCAGGTCACCTTCCTGGGGGAAATAGCTCTGAACTGAACACTCGGAGAAATACAAAGGGGGCTGTCGAATAAGCCTGTGTAATGGCACAGATGAGAGTCAGAAAGGGTTGCCAGAGTTGAGAGGCATGTGCTCCAGGAAGAGTGGCATCATGGGAGAAGGTCCATGAAGCAGACAGGCTGAATGTCATGTCCCTAGATGCTGGGGGAAGAAGGGGCCTCAGGCAGCATCTGGTTCAGCCTCTTCTTTTTATGAGTTGGGAAAGGGGCACATTTTATGGGTGGGAAATGGCACCAGGCAAGGAGGTAGGCCAGGTCCTGGCGTGAGGGCAAGCGGATTGGCCACTTGACCCTACCACCTTTCCCATCCTTTGTCTGCTTCCACAGCCCAACTATGGAAACCAGCAATACGGACCAAACAGCCAGTTCCCCACCCAGCCAGGCCAGTACCCCACTCCCAACCCCCCGAGGCCGCTCACCTCTCCCAACTACCCGGGGCAGAGGATGCCAAGCCAACCAAGCACCGGGCAGTACCCGCCCCCCACCGTCAACATGGGGCAGTATTACAAGGTGAGCCTTTCCTGGTTACTCCTCACGTCTCTAAGCCCATCATGTGATTCTGACTCCTCAATGTGTCCCCTGAACACACCAAAGGCCGGCAGAGACTTCTGCTGTCCCTGCCATGCTCAGAACTAGCCTCCCGTGGCCAGAAAGTCAGATTGACTTTTCTTAGTTCCTGTTCTCATGGGGCTTGGGTGATGGTTTCCATTCCCCTTTTCTTATCCATGGCACACACAAGATAATAAGAAAATGCATTTCCTAATGTATTTTGATTGTACTTTCCTAATGTGTTCATGCTAATGCTAACGGTGTTAGGTCCTTCTGAGCTCTGTCCATCGGCGGGTGGGCACCGACACGTTGTAAGAGTGGTGTTACTGCTCAGTTTTGAATGTTTCTTTCACGTAACATGAAATTATTGATTTATTGCCGCGGAGGCCTGTGGTTCTCGCTGCCAGTGTCTGGCTAATACTCCACCCAGATAACCACATTGTATGTTGCAGCTCCCTCTCTGTTAGATTTTTGGGTTGTCTCCAATTTTTAATTTTGTAATAATACTAATATAAATACCCCCAGGTATGTAGTCTTTTCTTTCTTGGGGATTATTATAAATACGTTCTCAGGAATGAAGACGACGTTTCACTGTTTAACATTCATTTACCAAAGAGCATGCCGGCATGGGATAACCCACCACACGAGTTGACCGTGCCTGCTCCCCGTCAGCACACGAGGTGTTGCTGTTTTGATGAACCTTCTTGCTAGGTCATTAGCTGTAGACAGAGAGAGGCAAATGCTGTCCCCAGGGTGGCCTACCCTGCCTGCTTCTCCCAGCCAGGCACTGCATGAATCGCTTTAGCATCCCTGGCTCCTGGCAGATTGGGATCGAGAGGAAGACGGGCTTCTGACAGCTTTTCTGCCTTCTAATCATGGTGTCCTTTGTCGTGTTTCAACAGCCAGAACAGTTTAATGGACAAAATAACACCTTCTCGGGAAGCAGCTACAGTAACTACAGCCAAGGGAATGTCAATAGGGTATGTCCTGGTTCTTATTTTACAAAGCCTGACCCACAGGCGGCTGTTGGTAAGAGTGCTTGGGTCCACAAGTGGGGGTACCCAGAAATGCCCAGAACAGGGTGGGTGAACCAAGAACAAGTATGGGCCTGGCCAGTCCTGAGAGAAGACAAGTGGGGACCAAAAGAGATGGGAGAGTGCCTCCTGGGGCCCTGGGCCATGGTCCCAAAGGCTTCAACTCCATGCAGCGACCCCAATGGCATGTGGATGGAGGGTGTGGGACCTGAGCAGATCTGAGCCTCTTTGTGCTCATTTGGCAGGTGGGTGGGGGACTTTGCATCCACCTGACCCTGGAGAGCTTATGGTTTCAGGTGAAGGTGAAGGGAGGAGGAATTTCCCTGAGAGAGGCTCTCCTTCCTTGGAGGGGCATAGCCTGGGAACCCTAGAATGGGTGGGGTGTATGTCCCTAGCCATGACCCCTTCCATCCTGTGACCCCTTAACCTCTATGTGGTTTCTCTTTCCCTCCAGCCTCCCAGGCCAGTTCCTGTGGCAAATTACCCCCACTCGCCTGTTCCAGGGAATCCCACGCCTCCCATGACCCCCGGGAGCAGCATCCCTCCCTACCTATCCCCCAGCCAAGACGTCAAACCACCCTTCCCACCTGACATCAAGCCAAATATGAGCGCTCTGCCTCCACCCCCAGGTGAAGGACCCACTCTGCCTCCCTCAGCCAGGAACTTCCCTGGGAGTGGTTGGGGAGGGGGGGCCCAAAAGTCAGGCTCCTTGTGGGGATTGAGCATGCAAAAAGGGCAGGAAGGCTTGAGAGCAGGTCAGCCTCATCCAGAAGGATGTTGGAGGCGGGCCCGGGCTGCCCACAGCCCTTTTCACCCCCCTGCCTGGGTGCCTGAAGGCTGGAGGAGACTCAGTTCCAGCTGTGGAAGGGGCTGGGAGGAGGCTGGGGCTTCCAGAGCAGGCGCAGGTAGGGAGAGGCTGCATGGCCTGGGTGGAGTCAGGTGGATGATGGAGCCGGAGCTCCCTGGTGCTTGGGCACAGCCGTTCTATTGCCACATGCACTTGTGTCCCTCTGAGCATGCAGCCCAGGCAGTACTGCATGTGGTCAGTAAGTCTCACCCAAGGCCCCAGAGCCTGTGCCTTGCGGCTCACCAGCTCCTCTCCCCCCAGCCAACCACAATGATGAGCTGCGGCTCACGTTCCCTGTGCGGGACGGCGTGGTACTGGAGCCCTTCCGCCTGGAGCACAACCTGGCCGTCAGCAACCACGTGTTCCACCTGCGGCCCACGGTCCACCAGACGCTGATGTGGAGGTGAGCATCAGGGTGGGCAACCAGCAACCCCACCGCGAGGGTGGCCTCCTGGGCCTGGTGGGATTCTGGGCAAGTGGTAGCCTTCATCTCTCGAGAACCACTGGGGCGTGAGGCCCCAGGCATGGTGTGGGGAGCCTGCAGGCACAGGAGATGGGCAAGCACCCAGGCATCGTGGGCAGGGAGCAGTCCCCCAGGAGAGGCTGAGAAGGAGAGCATCCTGTCCAAGGCCCGAGTAGGCAAGAGAGACCAGCAGGCAAGAACACAGCTCTGTGGCCAGAGCCAGGAATGGAGAAATGAGGCTGGTGTGGCAGGCAGGGCGGCCAGGGACCGACTTCCTGGAGGGCTGCTGCCTGGACAGATGGAGGGCCAGGGCCTGTGTTCAGCACGTTCCTCATTTTCCTCATGTGGAAACTAATCCAAACTGGAGAAGTGAATTGACTTGCGTGAGTTCTCACTGCTAGCAAGAGGCAGAGCTGGGCCCAGGGCTCTTGGATGCCACAACTATTCTGTGGGCATCTTCACCCCTGGGTCCCGTGTCCTCAGGCAGAGCTCACATTGTCTCACCGTGCCTGTACCTAGAGCCTCCTTGACTTCCCCATGAGCATCTTCAGGGTGTCTGCACAAGTTCACTCTCACACACACTGCTGTTGCCTCTGCCGCATGCCGTAGTGATGCAGCCAGAAGCAGAGCTGGCCCTGCTCATCCACTGTTCTTCCCAAGCCCTGCGGGGTCATCAGGCACGCCTGCTCACTGCTGCTCCCTGTGGCAGCAAGTCTCACCCTTTAGCACCCTGTCTCCAGAGTCCATCATGGGGGACCAGACACCAGAAACAGCCCGGCCTGGGGGGCTGCTCCCAGCAGGAATCTGGAGACTGGTCAGCCTCCTAGCTGGTCTATTATATCAGCGTCAAGTTTTGTTACTCTCTCTGTGCTGGGGGGGGGGGGTTGGGGACAGGCGGCACCTTAGGGAGGAGGTCTGGGAGAGCTGGGGATATGGGCCTGAACGGTATATAGGAGATGGGGGGTTGGGGGTGGAGTGCATTTTGACTGCAAGTGTGTAGGATGGAGATGTCCAGGGTGAAGGAGGAGAGCTTGAGAAGGCTAGGAATGGTTATGGCCTGGGATGGGATTCTCAAGGGACTTGGGGTGTGGTGCATTCAGAGGAGAGCAGCCTGGCTCAGGGTCACAGAGGCCACAGACAGCCCCTCACAGAATGACCTGAGCCTGGCCCACCCGCACCCCAGGTCCGACCTGGAGCTGCAGTTCAAGTGCTACCACCACGAGGACCGGCAGATGAACACCAACTGGCCGGCTTCGGTGCAGGTCAGCGTCAACGCCACGCCCCTCACCATCGAGCGCGGCGACAACAAGACCTCGCACAAGCCCCTGCACCTCAAGCATGTGTGCCAGCCCGGACGCAACACCATCCAGATCACCGTCACAGCCTGCTGCTGCGTGAGTGTGGCGGGCAGGCCCACATGGCTGCCCTCGCTGTGGGTCACAGGGCAGCACAGGGCACAGGCAGGCAATACCAGGCCCCTCCCCTGGTCTTCAGCTTTGTCCTTAGGTCGCCATCCTTACCATCTCCACAACTGCCAAAGGGATCTTAGAAATGCACCCCCACAAACTTGCAGTTCCCTGTCTCCCTGGACTGGAATCACCTGGAAACGCAGGACGGCCTTCAAAGCTACCATGTTCTGGCTTCAGACTTGGCCTCTTTTTTCTTTTAAGTTTTTGCCGTAGGATGTGTGCACACCAGAGAAAGAGAAGGAAAGTGAGAAATCATCCCCCAGGGCAGATGGCTGTGCTGTAGTCCCTTCTCCATTCTCCTCTCAGGATTTTGGGCACACACGCACCTGTACCTGGAGTGATTTTTCGAGCACCCAGTTCTGGGACTTAACCCCTGGTCAGCCATGTGGGAGTCCAGCGCCTTAACCACCACTCCACCTGCTGGCCCCAGTTTGTTTTGTTTTGTTTTAATTGCCACAGGGCATGTACACTCTCCAGACTGAGAGAGAACCCCCTCAGTGTGGTATGGTCACACTGCAATCCTTTTTCCTCCATTTTTCCTTCCCATCAGAATTTGGGGCGCACACCCACATGCATATACCCACCAACTTGTTGGGGAGACTTGCAGAGAACTAAATGCCTGCCCTTGCAAACATAGAGGCACCAATGCTACACAAATAGGAGTCTCAGAACCAAGGGCGCTATATGAGGCTGCACGACTGTCCACGAGGAACATGGTGGGTGAGGCGTGCAGTCCTGGCAGGCTTCCTGAGGAATGAGGCAAGGAAGAGCCTTCTGACAGGAAGGGCCAAGGACACTTGATGGGAAGCAGTGGTAGGGGAGTTGAAGAAGTCAGGGCAGCTCTGGTCTTGATGCCCTGTGTCCTGTAACTTATCCTGGAGTAGGAGGGTGTTTGAGGTCTAAGTTCATCTTGTTGACTAGAACAGAGATAGCTGTCCCCAGGTGGTGACCCTGGCCTGAGTGCCAGACTCTTAGGATGTGTCCTGGGACTCAGGGGCACTTTCTCCCAGGTCCTGGGGGACCTTCTCCTAGGGTAGCACCACTGTGGAGTTGGGTTGGGAGTGGAGAGGCTACAGGTAGGGTAGGGTGTGGGTCCAATAGACCAGGACTGAGCTCTGCTATCTCTCGGCAGTCCCACCTGTTCGTGCTGCAGCTGGTGCACCGGCCCTCGGTCCGCTCTGTGCTGCAAGGCCTGCTCAAGAAGCGCCTCCTGCCCGCGGAGCACTGTATCACGAAAAGTAAGTCAGCAGGGGGTACAGGGCTGAGAGCTCGACTAGGCACCGCCCAAGTTCGGGACTGACAAGTGGTCACCGTTCAGCCAGGACTGACCTTGACTCTGTGCATGTCACCACTGGGCCTGAGCACCAGGGTCTACCCCAGATCGTGCCTCCTCTGCGGCTGTGGTGAGGAGCAGATGAACCAGGTAATGTGAGGCCTGGTCACCTGTCCTGTGTGAAAGAGCTAGCCACCTAGCCCGAGAAAGCCAGGACAGACACATGTACAACAACGGCACAGGCTATGAGGCAGATTGAAGCAAAATGCCGTGGTTACGACAGTCCAGGTGGGCTTTCTGGAGGAGATGATGGTCTGGGCAAGGCCTTGAAGGGAAGGGAACACTTGTAGAAAGGGGATCTTTACCAGGTAGGAGGCCTGGTGGTGGCGTCCCCACTGAGAGACCTCACAACACCTCACCCATAACTCCAGAGGGATGGACGTGGCCAGACCTCAGCTCTGTGCACATCACCACTTGGCCTGTGGAGGAGGCACCAGGGCGCCGACTCCTAGCCCCACACGGGGAGGCACACTGCTACCCCTCCCGCCTGGGTTGTGCGTCTTCAGATTGCCTTGGGCCCTCGAGCTCCACCAGGCAGTGGTCCACTTGCATTTCCTCACTCGCAGCACTAAGTGTGGCTCACCTGAGGGGGCTTTTCACTGACCCAGTGAATCAGAAGTGCCACACTTCACAGTCCCCAGCTCCTCGAGGCAGGGCCTGTTCTGCAGAGATTGGGGGACCACCGGGGCCACCATCTCAGGCACAGGCAAATCCCGTGTGGAGGCTGCTGTCCCAGGGTGCCAGGGGGCGCAGGCACCCGGCAGTCTGATCACCCCACTTTGAACCTCCCCAGTGTTCGGTGGGGCAGGCGGGGAGAATCAGGGCATGTTTCAGCCCCATGAGGGAGTGGGGGGTGCACAGCCCGGCCACCTCTCAGGCCCACCCCACCCTCCTCACCTGCCTGTGCCTCTTGTTCCACAGTCAAGCGCAATTTCAGCAGCGTGGCTGCCTCCTCAGGCAACACGACCCTCAACGGGGAGGATGGCGTGGAGCAGACGGCCATCAAGGTGTCCCTGAAGTGCCCCATCACATTCCGGCGCATCCAGCTACCCGCTCGAGGCCACGATTGCAAGCACGTCCAGGTAAGATGTCCCAGGAGGTTCAACTCCAGGGGGAGCCACCTGGTGGCTGTCTGGGAAGGCAAAGGGGAGTCACAAAGGACAGCAGGCCAGTCCACGTCCCAAAGGTTGGCATGGTGACTTCACTCATCGCAGCCATCACTTGTCCTTTGAGTGCTTTCCCTGTGGGCTCAGGGCTGGGTTCTCGGGCCTATAGAAATAGGTTGAGGCATCCCCTACTGGCAGATGGCAGATGCCAGCTGGAAATCCTACACATATGGCCACAGCTAGTTTGGGACCTGAGAACAGGGACACCCCTGCTTGGCCCACTGCTGTGTACAGAGCCTTGCCCCAAGCAGGAGTGCAGGGAGTGGCTGTCACAGTCTGGACAGACTGACAGCACATTGCGCAGAACGTGGGCAGCCCAGGCTGGGCCAGGGGCTGCTCAGGAGGGTCTCTCTGAGGAGGGGTGTGAGGAGCCATCCCTGCGAGAACCTAGGGTGGGCTTGCAGAGGGTACCTGGGGTCCTCAGCCTCACCCTCATGCATACCTGACCCTGAGGTCTCCCTAGCAAAGCAGGAGCCCCTCCCCCAGAAGAACAGTGCAGGCAGGATGGACCTTCTGGGCACTTTATTTATCTGACGTAGATTGACAGGTTGATCAGGTTGGTCCTTGGGGCCTAGGCTGGGCCAAGGAGTGGTTGGAGGTCCTGGCCTCAGTGAAAGGGGCTGTCATGGGGCAAAAACAGTGATCAGGAAGACTTCTTAGAGTACATGGGCTCAGGCGTCTTGAGGCACAGCGAGGTAGTATCTAAGACTTACCCTGTGAGCAACAGAAAGGTGACCTGGTGGGGCGGCCCAGTCGCCTCGTGGTTAAAAGGAGCCAGATTGGACCAGCGGTTAGCGTAATGGCTATGTCGCTGGACTCCCATGTAGTGACCGCGGTTCGCATCCCGGACCCGGTGGCTTAAAACTCATGCTGGGCACGTGTGCGTGCATGCCCAAGATCCTGAGAGGAGAACGGAGGAGAAGGGATTGTGCTATGGCCATCCCCCCGGGGGATGATTTCTTGTTTTCTGTCTCTCTGTCTTTCTGGCGAGTGCATGCACCCTATAGCAAACACCTCTCCAAAAAAAAAAAGAAAGAAAGAAAAAAGGAGCCAGATTCCACGTCCCTGATTGCAATTCTAATTGGCAGCTTGAAAAACACACCAGACTCATGTGCACGCATGCCCCAAATCCCAAAAGGATGGAGAAGGGATTGTGGCATGAACACAGCCCATTGGGGGCACTTTCTGTCTCTGTCTCTCTCTCTCTGACCAATGTGTGGGCAACCCTCTGGCAATTAAAAAAAGAAGAAGAAGAAAGAAAGAAGCATGGCCTGGCTTTTATTCCACCCAACCCCAGCCCCGGGTCTCCCACTACCTGTTTGGCTCCGTGGTGGCGAAGTCTGCCCAAGAGTCCCCAAGACACAGCTGGGCGGTTTCCCACAGTTGTGGTCTCACGTCGGTCTGTCTGTCTCTGGTCTGTACAGTGCTTTGACCTGGAGTCATACCTGCAGCTGAACTGCGAGAGAGGGACCTGGAGGTGTCCTGTGTGCAAGTGAGTGACTCCACCCGGTGGGGGCTGTCCCTGACCACAGCGGGCAGAGCTCCTCCTGCCTCCCCACAGCCCTGCTTTCGCAGTCTGGCTACCTACCCTCAAAGCTAGCAGAGAACCCAAACACAGCAGAGGGGCTCAGACTGCAGGGCTCTGGATGGTCTCTTTGAATCAAGCCATTGCAGAGGCTTGTGTGCCTCCCATAGTGACCAGTAGCAGGAGTGGCTGACACAGTGGGGAATAGAGGGCTGTGCACCTCCCGGGCCGGGGAGCAAAGGCCAAGCCCCCTCTCCTTTTGCAGTAAAACTGCTCTGCTCGAGGGCCTGGAGGTGGACCAGTACATGTGGGGGATCCTGAACGCCATCCAGCAGTAAGTGGGGCCCCGGTCTCAGGAAGGGCAGGGGTGGGGATGCAGCCTGGCTGGAGAGGTGAACTTGCGGTCCACACTGACCCCCTCCCCAACCACAGGCCACTCACTCATGTCCCTCACCTCTCTGCAGCTGTGGGCAGACAAACTTTCTAGAGGGACAAAACGGTGAGAGCAGGAAGCTAATGGTCCCTGGCAGCTGCTCCCAGGGTTGGGAGGCCTTGAGGCCTGCTACTCCATGCCCAGCTACTTGCTTTTCCTCAGTCTCCCCATCGCTCAGACACATATAACAATCCCTGCCAGGCCCCTGTCCTGTGCAGTGTGTGGTGAGGGTGGGGGCAGGGGGCCCCAGGAAGGACATTTCGGTGTCTTTCTGAGCTGGAAGCACTTGTGCCCAAAGCTGGCATCCTGGAACCTCAACTCTGCCCTGTTGCACCCCAGCTCCGAGTTTGAAGAGGTCACAATCGACCCCACGTGCAGCTGGCGGCCGGTGCCCATCAAGTCAGACCTCCACATCAAGGACGACCCAGACGGCATCCCCTCCAAGCGGTTCAAGACCATGAGCCCCAGCCAGATGATCATGCCCAATGTCATGGAGATGATCGCAGCCTTGGGCCCAGGCCCGTCCCCGTACCCACTCCCACCTCCCCCCGGGAGCGCCAACTCCAACGACTACAGCAGCCAAGGTGGGAGCTGTGGACAAGGAGTGGGAGACAGGGGCAGCCCCGAGGCCCAGCAGGGAGCATAGGATTTCTGTGTTGCTGGTTGGGGTGGGTGAAGAGGCAGAGGTAACAGACCCCCCAAAACAATCTCCAAATCACTGGACTTGGGGCACAGCGGCCCACGTACTGGGGCTTCAGAGCCTGCCTTGCAGGGTTGTACAGTTGCTGCTGCATCCTCAGCTGGTTTTCCCTGGGGCTACTAATGGGACACGCTGCCTGGAGCTCTGGGCCCTTCCCCCCGCCCTCCCGTTTTTCTGTGACATCTCTATTATCCTCATCCCCGGGACATCCGTCCCCCACACACACACCCAGGGACAGAGTTCAGGCACCTGAGCCCCAGCCTTTGGCCACCAAGGTCTCTCTGACTAGCCCAGACCAAGCTGCACCCTTGCCGCCACTTCTTCCTAGAGCGTGCCCCACCCTCACACAGGCTCTCTGACTTGGTCCCGAGTGCTTGGTGATGAGAGGCCCAGAGACGTTAGCCCACCAGCCAGATTCCCTCAGCATGCCCAGGTCCCCACTCCCACGTGCTGTCTTCTGGCCTTACCATCACCGCATGGTGGTGGGCAGTGGCCACGGTGTCCGGTGCAGCCTTCCTCATGGCCTTGGAGTGCCTGACCACCTGCCCTGGCCCTGCTGGGGAACAGCTCGGCAGACCTGGCTAGCAGCCCAGATGTCAGCCTCGATCCACGTCCTCCCGCCCCTCAGGAGCCTGGCCCACTTTCTCTGCCCCCTTCCCCACTGCCCTGTAGCCAGAGAGCTGTACGTGTCCTGGGCCGCCAGACAAGGCTGCAAGGGTTGACTCCAGCCTGGCAGGAAGGAAGGGCTTTTACTTGGCTTTTTCTCTCACATACCCTGTTCCCTGGCAGAGCCACCTTCCCTCTGGGTGACTGCCCTTCCTCATCCCTTCCCTCCCCAGGCAACAACTACCAGGGCCATGGCAATTTCGACTTCCCCCATGGGAACCCTGGTGGGACGTCCATGAACGACTTCATGCATGGGCCCCCCCAGCTCTCCCACCCGCCGGACATGCCCAGCAACATGGCCGCCCTCGAGAAGCCCCTCAGTCACCCCATGCAGGAAACTGTGAGTACCTCCCCCTCGTCTTCAACTTCCCACCTCTCCCTCAGCCCACCCCCCTCCCTAGCCTCTGAGGCTGCTGGGAGCAGAGGGCTCCCCCTGGGACGTTTCCAATGTGTATACCCTGGATTCTGCCAGGCAAAGGGAAAGACTAAGAGCTGGAAGTGAGAAGCCTGACCAATACTGGGTCATGGCCCGTCGGCATCCATGGACTTGGCTATTTCACCCAGGACTTCATTGTCTGGAGACAAAGGACACTGTAGACCCTTCCTCTGCACGTGCTCTGTGCATATACACAGGCATGCACTCACATGTGCGTGTTCACACTCTGCACACACCCTCCCAGCACTCTCTTTTTCTCACACTTTTACACTGATTTAACATGGTTCCAGCCACCTAGAATGTTTTCCCCCAAAATTACTTATTTATTACTTATTCCCCAAAGGTCTGAATCTGCAGGTTTTACCACCTCCTGCAAAAAGAAATACTACAAGTCAAATTATCCTAATCATCTCGTTCACAGCTTATCCTGCTTCACATTTCGTAACATACTCAGAAAGCCCCTTTGGAGTAAGGTGCCCTGTGCTGGCCACAGACCTTCCCTTCCCGTGGGCCCAGTAGCAATGGCTGGGGCTGCCCCTCCTCCTCTCCTAACAAGTCACTCCGTTTAGCAAACATTTCCTCAGCCATGCATGGACTGAGTTTCAGCCAAGCAGAAGCAAGACAGCAGTGCCTTGTGCTAAGGGAGCACAGCCTTTGGCAGTGCTGGGGGAGGAAAGGCAGTGGGTTAGAGAACTGAGGACCTGGCAGCAAGTAGAAAGGGTCCAGGTGTCTCACCAGTGCCTGGCAGTAGGGTTGGGGAGCCTATGGAGAAGGCTCCACTCCAGGCCTCTACCTTCTGTGTCATGGCCTGGAAGGAAGTGGCCCCTGGATTGTGCTGTATTCCACATGCCTGCCTCAGAATTGGCTTGGCCACTGGGCCAGGGGCTGTCTTGTGGGCCAGCACTACCTATTCTCAGCAAAAGTGAACAGTAACTGGTGGGACTCCAGTGCAGGGGCCCACACAGCTCTCCCTCAGGACCCCAGGTTACCACATCTAAAACAGCTGCTTGGTGGAGCTCTGACTGAGTTGTCCACATTATTCTCCACCCCATGGGGCTTCCAGCTTCTGGGTACTTCTCTCCTGGTCCCCCTTCCTTAGCCCAGCTCCCCAGGACCTGGGCATCCCACTCTTAGGAGACACACAGCTCACACCTCCAGATAATGCATACCTCAGACAATGTATATCCTGATTGCTGGCACTGGAAAATGGCAGTAGGAATGCCATCTACTTCCTCTCACCATCTGGGCTTCCTCCTGCCTTCTGTCAGCCTTGTCACCCAGGTGTGTAGAGGGACCTGCTCCCCGACCTGACTGCAGAGTTTCCAGGGCATGCCCTCAATGCACCCTGTCCTTGCCCATTCCTGAGCCCTCAGAGGGCAGCTTGACCCAGGACAGCTGTGCAGGGTGGGGCAGTGCCATCCCAGGTAAACTTCCACCACCCCTGCCCAGCGGCGCCCTGGTGGTAGGTTGCCAGGTGTATCTGCAGGGCTCAGAGAGCACCTGCCTCTCCAGGACTGCCTATCCTGAGCTGAACTGTGCACAGAAGTGGGGATCCCCTCCCTGCCCCCCAGGATGGGCACGGTGGGCATCTACACGGGTGGGCTAGATATCAACAAGCATGGGCAGGAGCCACAAGCTGACCACTGAGTCCCAGCCATGGTGACCCGTTTTCTAGCCTCTTGCTTGTATGTGTCCAACACTGAACCCCTCCCCCCCCCCCCAGGGTCCCAGACCCCACAGTCACTCTCAGGGCTTGAGCTGGGAAAACACTGTACAGTATTTGGGGCCATATTGCAGTCGGGCCTTGCACCCCAAGAAGGGGCCATCCAGACCGTGGGCAGAGGCCAGCCCACAGCAAGGCCTGAGAGCAGCTTTTAGGAGAAACAGGAAGAAGAGCTGGGGTCTGGGGAACACCAGGGCTGGAGTGGCTGCCGCTTCCAAGCTCACAAAGAAAGGGAACCTGTCTGTGCTGTCCGTGTGGCCCAGAAGGCAGGCATGGGTGAGCGGCCCCAGAAACACTTGGGCACTGGCTGCCTGTTCCAGCCATGCAGCCTAGTCAGCAGGGAGCCCCTACTCCCGGCGGAGTATAATGGAACTTGGGGAAGGGAGGCTGTCGGAGATGCTCATGGTCCAGGAAGAGGGCTTGGACTGGGCTTCAGAGGACTCCCCAGACCTCTGAAAGAACTCGCTTGGGGCAGCAGACGTAAGTGAGGGGAATGTTGTAATCTCACCCACTCTCGGACACCCAGTATTCGATGTACACTGAAAGGTGTGAGTGCCTAGTTTATAAGAGGAGCACTACCTGCCCTACCCTTGTAAACGTCCCACTTGGGTGTCACGTGGAGTTCTAGGAGGCCTGGAGATGCCTGCCAGACTCAGCACCCTCTGCTGATCCACTCTGGCCACCCAGGCCCACCCTGATCTGCTCCCTTGACATCAGCCAGGTTCCATCCTGGGTGAAGACCCATCTGCCAATGCACCTGGGCTCTCAGAGGGTCCCTTCACGCCGGCCTTGTCCCCTCTCCGGGGCCTGCTTGGGCACAGACCCAGGCCTGAGCTGCATGGCTGCCCATGCTGTCTGTCCGTGTCTGCTGTCTGCTGCCCGGCCCTCTGGGGCCCTGCACCACGCTACTGGCAGCACCCTCTCGCCCGCCCTCCCCCCGGAAACATGCCCATTTTGCTTCTCCATTCTGCCCTCGCTGTTGTTCGTTGTGACGGTGTCCAGAGTGAGGAGGCGGAGGGGCTTCGGAGGGCCTGGGCCCAGAGTCTGCGTGTCTCAGAGCCCCGTCCGCCTCCCTCCTGGCCCCATGTGGCCCGAGCGGCCCCTTCGCCTGCCTTCCGCTCCGCAGCCTCCCTGCCTGGTGGTTTCGAGGGAGGACGGACATTTGATTGTTTTTCTGCCCCAGAAACATCCAGCTTTGTGAAGGGGTGGCTTTGTTTTGGGGGTTTGTTACTTCCCTGGTTTTGTTTGGTTTTCATTTCTTCAGGCATCTCGTCGCCGTGCCCGTCACCTCACCTCTCTCTCTCCTGCTCTCTCCTCCTCCACAGATGCCCCACGCTGGCAGTTCTGACCAGCCCCATCCCTCCATACAACAAGGTTTGCACGTACCACACCCCAGCAGCCAGTCAGGGCCTCCATTACATCACAGTGGGGCTCCTCCTCCTCCTCCTTCCCAGCCTCCCCGGCAGCCGCCACAGGCCGCTCCCAGCAACCATCCACACAGCGACCTGACCTTTAACCCCTCCTCAGCCTTAGAGGGTCAGGCCGGAGCGCAGGGAGCATCCGACATGCCGGAGCCTTCGCTGGATGTAAGTTGGGGTCTCCACTGGCCTTGGCCTGGGGCTAGGCCTGGCGCGGGACCTGCCCGAGAGAAGGGGTGGGTGTCGAGGGCTCAGGCCCAGGGTGGAACAGGTGGGAGGGTGGTGGTGGGGCCCCCGGCCAGTCTCCCCTGGCTCCAGAACCAGGAGACCCCATGATGGGGAAGTATCACTAAAGGTCCCGTCCCCTCCCCGCCAGCCCCTGCTCCCAGTCTCCTTGTCCACAGTCCTGTCCCACCCTCTACCCAGGCCGTTGCAGGGCCCCTCGGGGCCAGGATTTTGGAGGCAGCACAGGAGGGTCCCTGCCCCACTTCTCACCTGCTCCCTGTCACCCCCCTCTCCCATGTTGAGCTTGCTACTTGTGTCTGCCACATTCTGACCCTAGGCAGGGAGGGGCTGCAGTGACAGGGCCCCTCTGTCTGTCTTGCTGGTCTTTGTCTGTCTCCAGTTTCTCGTCCACGTGTTGTCCATGCCCTGCTTCCGCTTGCTCCATCGCTCACTCCAAGAGTCCCATGTGTGGGATGATAGAGGGGGACAGTAGGAATGGCCTCAGTCACAGCCTGGGCAGCCGAGGCCCAGGCGTCTGGAGAGTGGTGGGGGCACACTGAACGGCTGGGGTAGGCGCAGGCGGGGCTGGCCGGGATGGGACAGAGCTCCTGCCCTCCATTCACACTCGCACCCAGGGGACGCCTGCCTTCTCCTGAGCTGCTCGTGTCCTCTGCCTCCAGCCCTGCTGTCCCCCGCGGCCTACAGCATCAGCGAGCCCTGGGCCAGCTAGGATCTCCTCAGCAGGCATTTGCCTTGGATTCTTGCCAAGTCCCCAGACCCAGCCAGTGGGGATGTGTTCAGTCTCACAAAGCTTCCCTGTGTGGCATGGACTCCAGGAAGGTCACAGTAGAGAGTGGAGACAGTTGATAGCCTCTGCTAGGGGACACAGGGCAGGAGAGTGCTGCTGGCCAACCACAGGCTTGCCAGGGAGTGACCAGCTCTTAGGAGAAAGCACAGATGAAGGGGGCAGTGGGAACCCCAGCCTTCCCCCCCAGCCTGCCTCCTCGTGCTTATGTGCGAGGCCACGTGGTTTTATAGGGAGGCCCACGCAACACACCATAGGGTCTTCCTGGTTGTAGAGCTGAAGTCCCTGCCAGAGAAGGGTCAAGCCAGCTCAGACGTCAGCTGGTGGTGGAGAGCCCCTCTTCCCAGGCTTCACATGAGCCTGGACGTGCCCCAGATGAGGCACAGCAGCCCGATGCGTTTGGGAGTGGCAGCAGGCCCAGACCCAGCATCGTTTTTTTCTCTTTGGGCTAAGATGCTGGGAGGCAGGTGACGGGGAAGCAAACAGGTCTGGAGGGTGCCCCTGTATCCCTCACCTAGCGGCCTCTTGGTGGACCCCTTATCTGGACTTCTGTACTTCTTCTCTTCCAGCTCCTTCCAGAACTCACCAATCCCGATGAGCTCCTCTCATACCTGGACCCCCCCGACCTACCGAGCAATAGTAATGATGACCTCCTGTCTCTCTTTGAGAACAACTGAAGGCCACCCCCGTCGGGGCCCTCCCTCCCCAGTCTGCCTCCTACCCTGTCCGTCCCACACACGTTGTCAGCTGGGAGCCCATGCCCTCAGACAGTTCCTCACCTGGAACCACAGCTCAGGGCGGGCAGCCCTCCCCTGCCGCAGCCCTCCCAGAACGGGGGTCGAAGAGGGGCACTGAGAAGGCTCTGTGGGCCCAGAGCCTGCACCTGTATGCCCTAGGCTTGGGCCCAGGCCCAGAGCAGGCCCCAAGGACGCCCCTCCCAAGGATCAGCCCGTGAGAGAGCACACGCTGATGTGGCCTCCAGGCCCCTCCGTGTTCTGGTTCCAGATGACCTTCCAGTCCCCGAGGTTCTTCCATTTTCTAAACTGTAACCTGGCCCCCTGCTTCCTGGCCCAGAGCCTTCTTCAAGTGACTGTGGAGCCTGAGAGAAGCCCCCGGAGACCCCGGGTGGACCTCAGGCCTTGGAGGAACAGTGACACTTGGCAATGTCAGAGACTGGCCTGCCCACCACCACCTACCACAGAAAAGCACAAACCTCTGGGAGAGAGAACATCTCAGGGGCCAAGGGTTGTTGTTTTGACCCCTGACCTCTAAGCCAAGACACCCCCCTATACACTCTCTCAGAGAGCAGAGAGAAAGGACAGGATTCTGTGTTTGAGAGAGGGTATGCCGTTCCTGCTGGGGGCGCTGGTGGGAAGGGGGCCAGGCCTCCCCAGAGCCAGGACCACTCGTTGCATGACTCCATGGGGACTGGGAAGTACATGGACTCAGACCAGGGCCTGGCCTTGGGGACAGAACCAAATCAGTGTGCCCTCAGTGGGGGCCAGGAATGCCGCCGGCTGAAGCCAAACGGGAGGGAGCAGCCACTTAGAACTTCGCTCCAGGCCACTCCCTGTTTTTAAACAGCAGCAACTGAGCTCTGAAGTCCCCGGAGAACAGCAGCAGCGTTGGACTTGGACAGCAAGCAGCCATTTCTCTCCGTGTATTCTCTCTCGCTCCTGCCCCCTCCTGCCTCTCCAAGACTGATCTGTGGGACACCCACTTCCCCCCGTGTCCTAGTTCTCGTCTATCAGCAGACGAGGTGGGAGGGACACGTGGCTAACAGCAGGAGCCCAGCTCATTGGTGTCCATCTGTCCCCGTGCTCGAGGCTATCCCCAGATGCAGCCCCAGCCACTAGCCAGGGTGCACCTGCAGGTGTTGCGTGGGGTTTCTACGGCTGCCTCATGCACCACCGTGGCTGCCAGCCCGTCCTTCCCTTCCAATCCCTTCCACCCAAAGCTCACCCACACTCCTGCGCATTCAAGCAAAAGCAGCCTTGGTCTCCCCACCCCCGCCTCACTCCACCCGGCTGAGTGCTGTCCAGGAGCTTGGGTGCCCATGTCGTTTCAGGCTCAGGCTGGTCTGTGCCCTCAAGCCACATGGCCTGATGCCAGGTTTTCTGGTCACTTGGGTCCCATCTATGAATTCCTTGCGCCCTTCCCTGCTGCTGCCTGATCGCCCATCTACACTCAGCGTCTCTCTGTCTCCCTCCATGTGGTGGGTGGTCCCCAGCACTCTGTGGATTTTTCTGGAAAGGTGGCCCCAGCTGTAGACTTCCAGTCACCAGACAGCGTAAGGTTTTCTGTAGGAAAGCTGCCATTGCCCGCCCTACCCCTTTTTTTCCTTTGTCCTGTTGAGGTTTTTTCAGACAGCGTGTTGTTCAGTATGCAAATCAATTATTTTAAAAATCGCTTTTGTAAATATCTTTGTGAAATTTTAGTATTGTCTTTGATAATATTCAACATTTTCATGATCTGGTTATAGCCTTTGCTGGTGTTTTTAAAATACCTTGACTCAAGGACAAAGACTGAGTCCTTTTTTTTTCTTTCTTTCTTTCTTTTTCTTTTCTTTTTTTTTTTTTTTAAAAAAAAAAAAACAAACAACAAACAAAAATTTAAAAAAAAGCAACCAGGGCTATTTGTACAGATGAAGGGACAAACAGAACTGATGGCTGTACTGGGAGTCGGAAGACCAGGCAGCCCACTGTTGGAGCCATCCCCCAATCAGCTGGTAGGGACAAGACAATGCCAGGTCACATGTGGTTGTCCTTGCCCAGTGCCTGTGGCCTGGCGGGCGGCCACACTCTGTCGCACCATCTGGGAATGTTCTCCACACAGACTTATAGATGCCTTCCTTAGGAGCTCCTGCTTCCTGCCATGGTATTCGGCCCCAGAAAGGCCTGGGGTCCCTTCCAGTTCTTACCAGGGTGTGCCCAGACTCCGCTCACTGACCTATCCACAGCTTTCCAGTGCAGGGGGGCTAGGTGCTTCCTGCAGCCCAGGCTTCAAGCGCCTCCCCAAGCCATCTGTGGGCTCAGCATCTGAGGCTGGTTTCCTGGGTCCCCACCCTACAAGCCTCCACCAGCAAGTTCAGGAAAGAGCTTTCCTCCTGGCGAGCTCTGAACCGTGGTGCCTGAAGCCTGCACTCTGGCCGTGAGTTCTTCCAGTGTGACTTGGAGGCCAGGCCAGGGTCTGAGAGTGGGACAAGGGCATCCAGGGCGGGAGCAAGCCCTATGTAGTGACATGCAGTAAAGGCATCGAAAGCAGAGGCAGTCCCGAGCTCTGGAAAGCTACTTCCCTGATCCTTTTGGATGACTACTTGGAGCCATAAGTAACCTCAGCAAAAACGAGGCCTCAGCAAGCCACTTTTCCATGACACGCATCAACCCAGCCCATAGGCACGTTTCTGCTGCCACTGCACGACAGGTAGGGAGCCGGTGGACAGGCGGAAAGGGCCAAGTACAGGCAATCACCCCCATCTTCTTGGTTTGAAGCTTTATTCATGTATCATGTTCCCTGTAGCCATTTTAGTTTTTAAGAAACGTCTAATACTTTCTCCCTAATGGAAGCCCTAGCGCCCCCACCCAGAGAGCTACAGGTCTGTTCCCGATGGGCCTCGAGCCTGACCCGTCCAGACGGTATTGTCAGCAGCAATGACTCAAGGGACGTGTGTACATATGTAAATGAGAAATAGAGACATGTCCGCAGATGCATTCATTTCTCTTGGAATGTGTATTGTTTTTATTTTACGAAACAAAACAAAACAAAAAAAAAAGGCTTGGATCTCCATCTTGCGTGGAAAAATTAGATCCCGTTTGTTAGCGTTTGTGAGTTCTCCACGTTTGTCTCACTCATGTAATATACTCTGACCCTGTGTGCAAAGGAATTTTTGTTCCGTTTTGTTTTTATTTTACCTACATGTACTATTTAGCTTCAGTGTACTAGTCCTGCCACCTGTGTATTTTTAGGGTGCTATGGAAATAAGAGAAATGGGGATTTCAGAAGAAAAATTGTAACCAAATTCATACTTTGTATAATTTTTGATATCATGATCGCAGGTGATTCACACGTACACACATAAACACACCCACCAGTGCAGCCTGAAGTAACTCCCACAGAAACCGTCATTGTCTGTACATCGTATGTACAATGCAATCATTTCATACTTTCAACTGGTCAGAAAACTAATTGTGATTTCTAGTCTTGCAAAGCTGTATGTAGTTAGATGATGTGACAACCTCTAATATTTATCTAATAAATATGTATTCAGATGAAACCTGTATATTAGGTGTTCATGTGGTTATTTTGTATTTAAAGATCAAATTATTTGACTATTGCTAGACATTTCTATACTCTCTTGTAACACTGAGGTATCTCATTTGCCCATGTTAATTTTTTTCTAAATAAATGGACAAAAACGAAGGTTTGGCGAATTAGCTATTTTGTGGATGTGAAGGAGTGGTTGGGGTGTTTTTGCTTTTCTTTTTAAAACACCACCCCTGCCCTATTATCTTGCACACACACACACACAGAAGGCAGCCCAGTGTTGTGGGTACCAAGCGGGAAGAGCTCTCCTCCACCTCCCGTGTTCCCGCAAGAGGCCCCAGAGCTGGGGGAGGTGGGAGTATTCAGCCTGTGCCTTCACTTCCTCCCAGCAGGGCCCCTATCTCCAGCAGGTCTTGCTCCTGAGGTGGGACAGGGGTGGGGTAGATGGGTGCAGGGTGACAGGAGGTGTAGGCGGTGGCGTGTGACTGGATGGAGGGGTTGCCAACAGGGTACTGGGGACTCAGGCGGCATATGACTGCATATGTACAATGGTGGCCGGTCTCTGATAGTCCCTTGTGAATTGTTCTAGCTGATGGGACAGGAACCTCTTTATGTTAAATCACAGAAGGTGCCATCCGTGGAATTCAGGCGTGGAAAAATGGAAACCCAGCCAGGCTTTAGACAAAGTGCAGTGTTGACTGCTACTCCCCACACTGCTAGATGGCTCTCAGTGGTCACTGGGCCCTTGGCACACCTGTCCTGCCCCCTGCAAGGGGAGCCTGGGGCTTACATGGATGAGGTTCATCTCACTGTGGCCTTTAGCCAGATGGGCTTCAACTTGCTCTTTCAACCTCTGCCCCAGCACAAACACACTGCACTTCCCACGTCTCCTGTGTCAGTTTTGGGGAAGCGAATCTGAGAGGCAGAGCCCCATGGCCAGTCACTGCCCTTCCTCCACTTAGCCTGACCACTGTACCATAGGAAACAGATGTGGTCAGCACAACCTTCCCTCTGCAGGGACTGGCCACAGAGGGAAGGCACCCCAAACACATCCGCTCTCATGGTCCTGGAGTGTGTGTGGATGCATGTCAGCGTGAAGGCCTGTCTGGGTGAGGGGTGTGCAGGGCCATGCAGGGTGAGGCACCAAGTACCCAGCAGTAGCCCCTGCCTCTGCACTTCTCTAAGGTGGCCAGAGCTTGTCTTTCTGGGGGGAGATGAAAGGCGAGAGAATTTACAGTAAACGTGGGCTCCTGGCCACTGCTAAGCTGCAGGCACAGCCTTCTGCCAGCGTTGCCAGGCAGCATTTTTCTCCGAGAATGGATGCTCCTTGGAAAAGGGGGCGTTAGCTCACTTTAGGGGGAGCTTTCCCAGTACCCTGCTGCCTTGGACCAGTGCCTCCTAGTGATCATTGATCAGTGTTGGGGTGTGGCCAGCACTTCCTAATGGAATAAAATAAACTAGAATAGGTAGAAAATGTGAGGAGTTTACTAAAGGCAAAGATGGGACCTGGAAATGCGTATTTCAGATGTGTGTGTCTGTGTGCCTCTGCCAAGTCACGATGCTAATTCTTGTGGGTTGTGGTTGGAAGCAAAGCGTTTGCCATCACTTTAAAGGCAGGAAGTAGGCAGGGGAATGGAGAGGTGGAGGGAGGGCAGTACACTCCCCTGCCTTCACATGAAAGCAACCTTTCCTGACATTTTTAGTTTAAATCCCTGAAAGCAGGATTCTGCTAATACAGGCCCATGGTTGCCCGTAAGACAGCATGGGGAGCCAGCAAGTAGCGTGGTGGTTGAGGCACTGGACTCCTTCATGGGCAACTGTAGTTTGAGACCCAGATCCAGCAGCTTACTTTCTCATTTTCCCTCTTTTTCTCTTTCTTTCTCTGTCTCTCTCTGGTGAGTGTACCTGCCCTATAGCTAATTTAGGGGCCAGCACATAGTGTAGTGGTTAAGCTGCTAGACTCCTACATGGTCAACCATGGTTTGAGTCCTGGACCCAGAGGCTTGAAACTCGGGTCAGGCACATGTACATGTATGCCCATAGTCCTGAGAGGAGGATAGAAGAGAAGCGATTGCAGCATGGCCATGCTTCCTTGGGGGGGGGGGGGGGGGGGGGGAGAGATTGATTTCTCACTTTCTCTCTTTCTGTCTCTCTGGCAAGTGCACATGCCCTACAGCAAAAAGTCCCTCTGTCATACACACACACACACAAGACAGCATGGACACCTGCTGGTCCCCCTCAGCTAAGTCTTGTGATGGGTCCCTGCCCCCTGTGGCCCTTACCCTGGGCTAGGGAGAGTCCACTGAACAAGAGGCCGCCTGGCTTGGGTGCCTCGGAGCTCAGCCTCCTCAGAAACCTGTGCTCCCCATGCCTGGAGTAACACATCATGGGGCACTGTGGGTCTGTTTGTCCCCCAGCCTCCCTGTAAAGCCTCAGCCCTGAATCCACCGTCTGTGCCTCCACACCAGGCCGGGGGTGGAGTGGGACTGGAGCTGCCTGGGAAAGGTCAATCAGCCCTGCAGGCTGGTGCCAAGCTACATGAGGGTCTGGACCTTCGATGGTCTCCCCACCCACCCACATCCGTGGTCTCTCCTGTAGCCCCCTACTCAAGCACACCCATCTCCCTCTCAGCAGGCCACCCAGCCCCCACAGAGGGTCCAACTGGCTGCCTGCCTGACCTGCTAGCCCACCCACAGGACTACCTCCGCCCTCCCTGGCCTTATCATCTTTGACACAAGCCCAGAGGATGTGGCCTCACCTCCTCAGCCAGGGCCGACCTCTCCCCCAGCCCCTTCTCTTCTACAAGAGCCTTCACTCCCTCAGGGCCCCTCTACTGGACTTCCCATCGCTCCAGGTTTGGAGCCTCAGGCCTTGTCTATAAGGTGGAACTCAGACTCATCTCTGACCAGGCTCCCCATTCTTTTTCTGGCAGGTTTCTTGGTGGAGAAACAGCCCTTGCTCTCTTGCTCTCCTCACTCACCCGTCCCGTGCCTAGACTATGCCCCACTATTCTCTGGAACTTTTATTTTTATATACATTTAATCACATTTTATCACTTAGCTTATAAAGTGAATTTACCCACTATGAACACACTTCACACTAGTCCAGTTCAGGATACAAAGCACGTTATCGTCAACAGATAATAGTTCATTTCTGTGTCCCATAAATGTCCTGCCTCTCTATTTCAGTCTCTGGATCTTCTCCCACTCGCTCGCCAGTGGCCCCTGGGCTTCAGAGGAGGGCCCTCATGGCTGCACTTGTCAACGGCTACTTCCTCTCTGAAACTTTCTTCTCTTGGATTCTATGATGGCCTCCTTTTTGGTACTTTAGTTCTCGTTGAGTCCCTCTGACAGGGCTTCCTCTACCTCCTTCGGGGAGTCCCAGGAGGCACTAGGTACTGATGGTGCTTTATCAAGAGCTGCCATCCCTCTGTTGCTGCAGGTGTTGGCTGCCAACAGCTCACAATGTCCCCCCCCCCCCATCACCAGAGACTCATCCTCAGCAGACAGGGACCTCCTCCCATGCGCATTCTCTGACAGGCAGCCCATAGCCAGAGACCGATTACTGAAGGAATGAAAGGACAGTCTCTTTGCCAAGGCATGGTCAGTGCCCTCGAGTTCTCCCTGTGAGTCTCATCCATGCTGGATTTTACCTGGACCATATGCTTGCTCCACTCTCCCCTTCCTGTCCTGCTTCAGGAGAGGTTTCTGCCGGTCACACCCTCAGTAAATCACAGGAACCCTTCCTGCTTGTCTCAGACTCCACTCCTGTGTAGAGTTAAGTTAGTAGGTGCAGGGGCTGGGCCTGGGGAGCAGGCTCTGAGGGTAAAATGCTGAAGAGGGACCCACCCCTGGTGGCAGGTGGAAATCAGTTCCAGGCATGGAGCAACTATGGTCACCTATAGTGAACTAGGAGGGCAGAGGCAGGGGAACTTCCCAGGTGGTGCGGTGTCTCTGGTATATGAGAAATAGGGGTAAAGAATAACTATTAAGACTATAGAAATTGGGTGACTATTGCTAAGTGTCACTGATTCATTGAAGACAGTAAATCATTCTCAGCTCTCTAATTGGTGATATAAAGTGGGAGAGTCAGAGGAAGGCTCTTGGCAGAAAGCACTGAAAAATGCTTACCTTCTGCAGCTGGAGGGTGAACAGCGACAGGCCAGAGACTTCTTCACAAGAGCAGCAGAACTAGAAAAAATGCTGCATTCTCTGTGAAAGCAGATCTTTATACCTCTTGGGTTGTTGGGAAAGTCATGATGCATTTTTGCATAGAAAAACATAGAAAAATCTGTTATGACTTTTTCGATGACTTAATAAATCAAGCCCCAGGTATGTAGAGAGTGAAACCCCGAGACAGAATGCTACTGTCACACCAGTGTCTTTCCCTGGCACATATCTATTACCACAGGGAGGGTTTATTTTGGCCAGCAGGCAGAAGGAAAATTCCTGAGCTTGGTTCACAGATGGGTTGACTAGCTATGTGGGTGCAAACCCAAAGTGGACTGAGCCTATACCACAGCCCCACTCTACGGTGGCCCTGGAGGACTGATGAGAGGAAATCCCACCAATGGCAGTTCACCTGCTCATTTGTTGGCAAGACAAGTGACCTTAGATAAGGATATGCACATACTTATGGGCAGTGGCTAATGGTTTATCTAGTTGGTCAGAGGCCCAGACAGAGAAGACTGGATTACCAGAAACAAGGAGGACTGGGAAAGAGGCATATGGGCCTGTGGGTGTGGGCAAAATGTGTGAAGATCCATGCATCACTTTTTTTCTTTTAATTTTGCAGTGGGTTTGTGTGTTCACCAGAGAAAGAATGAGAGAGAAAGTGAGAAAGTACCTCCCTTGGAGCATTGTCACATTGCAATCCCTTCTCCATCTCTCCCTCCTTTGGGGATTTGTTTGGGTACATGAGACTGGTCTGTTTCTCAAGTCACTAAGTCTGGGACTCCAACTCCACTGTCAGTCACATGGTATCCAGCGGCCTTAGCCACCAGACCACAGACTGGCCTCCACATATCTCATTCTAACATACTCCAGAGAGCATCCGTTGCAGAAGAGTCAGTAGACAACCAAGTCCGCAGGATGACTCAGCCAATGGATGACAGCTAGTCTCTGTCCTTGCCCCTGGCCCTCCAGCTAGTTCTTGCAAATATGGGCTCATGAATACAATATCATGGTGACAGTGAGGACATGTGTAACCTAACAGCCTTGGCTCTCTCTCATCAAGGCTGGCATTAACAGTGACCACAGCTGAGCCCCTCATACAATACCATCTCCTAAGGAGACCAACAGCACCAGGTGGCAAGTTTATTTCATAGGACCCCTTCCATCATGGAAGGCCACTGGTCACCCTGACCAGGATCACCACATGTTCTAAATGAGGGTTCACCTCTCCTTCCAATGAAGCCTTAGTCCACTGCATGATCTAAAAGCCAGAGTGTCTGGCTCATTGACATGGGCTCTCACACAACATCGCTGCTGACTCAGAGATCTAAGTCACAGCAAAGGCAGTGTGGCAATGGGCACATCAACCAGAGCCACTGGTCCTACCACATGTCACACTACCCAGAAGCTGCCAACCTCTAGAGGGCAGAGTGGCCTCTGAAAGATGAAGCTAAGGTGTCACCTTCAAGATGACACATAAGGGTAAGGGACATGGGATGCTATCCTTCAGGTTGCACTGTACACCCTTGATCAATGACCACTGTGTCCATCCATAGGCAGATGGAATAACCTTCGTGTGAGAAGCAAGTGGATCTGAGCAGAACAAGGGGTAGACCGTAGTGGACACTGTGGCATTCTATCCCCCAGCTGCTGTAAGGGTTGGCTCTTCACAGTTCACAGACCTTTTCCTCTAGAACAGTGCCCTGGGGTGACAAGAGCTGCTTCACCTCTTGAGGTGGCCCACAAATGGGAAGTTACACCTCTGGGGGGACCCACAAATGGTGACCGACAATCTAGAGTTTGCCTTAGGGAAAGTCTACTCGTGGCTTGATTCATGCTCCAAAGCTCTTCTTCCATGATTCAGCCAAGGGTAGCCACCTCCCTGAGGCCCTATAATTGTCCACATCTTCCCCTCCCTCCCCTTACTCTGCTTGTCTCTTACAGGTTGTCTCTAATAGCAGTCTCTCCATAACCCAACCTTGCAAGAATCCCTATTTCAGGTTCCACTTCCAGAGAACCTAATCTAAGACACTCTCCTCTTTATTTTTAAATGTGTTTGTTTTATTAATGGTAGAAAACATGCATGTGTGTAAGAAAGAGAGAAGCACTGCTGGTCATACTGCAATCCCCTTCCGCTGGCCCTCCAGCTCATCGGGATCTTGGGTACCCACAGAATTTCAGATTAATCAGGCAAAGGATCTGAACCTGCAGTCAGTCATGTGGAAATAGCACTGCAGTTCCATCCACTACCAGCTGAGCCTCCAGGCTAGACCCATGCTTCTCCTTTCTTGCAGTCTCTAAATGTTAATCTGGACATTTTTCTCAGTGCACAGTCTCTCCCAGTGCATCTTGACCTCTGCTATGACCCTAGTCACAAAGTTTTGACAATTCTTTAAATATCTGTTTAATTTGCTACTCAATTTCTCCATCCTGGGGCCAGCAAGTGGTGTGGTGGTTAAGGAGCTAGACTACCACGTGACTGACTGCAGCTCCAGTTCCGGACCTCATGGTTTGAAATTCACACCAGGCACATGTGTGTGCATGCCCAAAATCCTGAGAGAAGAATGGAGAAGGGATTGCAGTGTGGCCATCCCCCTAGGGGGTGATATCTCACTTTCCCTCTCTCTGTCTCCCTCTGGCGAGTACACACGCCCTATGGCAAAAACTTAGAAATGACATCCCTCATGTCCTTGTCATAACATAGATGACATCCCTCATGTCCTCATGACATCCCTCATGCCCTTGTCATAACTCAAGCCCACCATCAACTCTCATCTGCACAGCTTCACAGCTCCCTAACTCACCTCTTAGCCCCACTCTTATCGTCTTTAGTTCTGTGGGACAGACATCTGGACTCACATTTGACCCCCTAACCTTCCGGGCACTTAGGCTTACCTCTTCCCACCGCCTTGCAGGCGAGCCCTTGTGAGTGGTTCTGGAACATGGGTTGTGAACCTAAATAAGGTGTGTTACTTCTAGGTCAAGGCATTCAATCGCCATTGTGAGACATGTGTACACCTTCTCCTGCCAAAGTGACGGGCTTTATATGACAAATGGTGCAACTACGGATAGTAGAGCTCTGTCAGCCTGGGTCTCTCTGAGACTTGTGGAGCTGAGCCTTCCACTGATCTATACTGGAAATGTAACTTGAGTAAAAAACAAGTATTTACTATATTAATTTATATTATTATTATTTATTATATTGATTTATAATAATATTATTATTTATTATATTAAGCTGAAGATTGTCACCTTGTTATGTATTGTTACTGCAGAATCAATTTGTTATTGCAGCCAAGGGTAGCCTATTCTGACTAGTATATTCATCCTCACATGTGAGTCTAGCTCCTGCTAATCAGTGTCATTTAGTGAACATCCTCCATATCTATTATAGTACTATAGTAATCGCCTTACTTGCTTCATTTCATGTTTTCATTGTAGCAAAACCACAGGCAGATAATCTTTTACAGAAGAGAGAAGTGAAGAACAGAATGTTAAGTAATTCACTGAAAGAGAAAGTTTCAAACCTGAATGCCTATAGTACCAGGGAAATGCAGTCAGTGAAAAGAGCCAGGTGCAATACACAATTAATAGATAAATTACATACACAGAAATAAAAATACTCCTCATTGTCATTCCCCAAAAGACACTGCCTTTTTGGTGTGGAGTTCATTTTAATGAGATATTGTTTATTAGTTTTCTAGTGCTGTTATAAACAATGATCACACACTTAGTGGCTTAAAACAACAGAAATATATTATCTTTTTAAAAAAATAGTTATTTTAAAAAAATTTTATTATTATTGCTCTTTAATTTGCCACAGGTCATGTGCACTCACCACAGAGAGAGAGAGAGGGAAGGTGACAAACCAAGCCACCCAGTATAGGACTTGAACCACAGTTGGCCATATGGGAATCCAGCACCATAATCACCATGCCACCTGCTGGCACCAGAAATATATTATCTTACATTTCTCAAAGATCAGAAATCTAAAACCAGGGGACCAGCAGGTGGCTTGGTGGTTAAGGCGCTGGAAACTCCCACATGGCCGACCATGATTTGAGTCCTGGACCTGGTGGCTTGGTTTCTCACTCTTCTCTCTCTCTCTCTCTCTCTATCTCTATCTCTGGCCAAATTAAAAAAAATGAATGAATGAATAAAATTAAATGCAAATAATTAAAAAAAAAAAAAAGAAATCCAAAACTAGTCTCACCAGAAAAGCCAAGGTGTCAGCCGGGCTATGCTGCTTTCTGGAGGCTCTAGGGGGGCTCCTTTTCTAGGTTTTTCCTGTTTCTAGAGGCTGCCTGTATTCCTTAGTTTATGGCCCCTTCCTTCTTCAAAACAGCAGTGGCTGATTGAGTCTTTCTCACAACTCACCTCTCTGACACTGACTCTCCTGCCTCCTTCTTCTACATTTAAGGGCTCTGCTGTTTACACTGGACCCACACGAACAATCCCAGATTATCTCCCCATTCAGCTGATTAGCACCTTAACTCCATCTGCAACCTCGTGCCCCATGCCATGTGCCATAACGTGTTCACAGGTTCCAGGGATTAGGACATGGACATCTTTACAAGACCATTATTCTGCCTACTACACATGGATCCAAAACACTGTTTCTCTGCCCTATTAAAGCAGAACCAAAAGTCACTGCTGAAGGACAATGATGCAAGGGCATCCCTCCTAGGCAGGTGGCTGGAAAGGAGAGATTATAGACACCTGGAGAGAATTGGCTGAGACCAAGGCATCTGTCTCTCTGGGTGTTCGTTGCCAGGTGACAATTCAGACCCAGCTGTTGCTAGATCTTCCTAGAAACACAGATCAACAAAAATAAAAAAAAAAAAACAGTGCAAACAAGAAAACAAAAAATACGGGGACTAGCAGATGATGTAATGGTTACGTCACTGGACTCCTACATAGTCAACTGTGGTTCAAGTCCCAGACCTGGTGGCTTAAAACTCATGCCAGCCGTGTATGCATGCATGCCCAAAAGCCCCAGAGGACAATGGAGGAGCAGGGATTGTGGTGTGGTCATCCCCCTGGAGAGTGATTTCTTGCCTTCTGTCTCTCTCTGTCTCTCTGGTGAGCACACATAACCTATAGCAAAAATTTCTCTCTTTTTAAAAATTTTTTTAAAGAATCATTTTATTTCATTTATTATCATTATTATTTGTTTAATTTAAGAGAAAGAGAGAGAAAGGGAAAATAGGAAAGTAAGCCTCCAGGTCCAGGACTCAAACTGCGGTCGACCATCTGGGAGTCCAGCACCTTAACCACCATGCCACCTGCCAGCCCCAAAAATCACTCTCTTAAAAAAAAAGGAGAGAACATGGGACCAGCAGTTAGCATAATGCCTATGTCGCGGAACTCCCATGTAGTCGTCTGCGGTTTGAGTCCGGGACCCGGTGGCTTAAACTCACGCCGGGCACATATGCGTGCGTGCCCAAGATCCTGAGAGGAGAATGGATTGCAGTGTGGCCATTCCCCCTGGGGAGTGATTTCTTGCTTTCTATCTCTCTGTCTCTCTCTGTCTTTCTGGCGAGCGCATGTGTCCTATAGCAAAAACCTCTCCAAAAAAAAAGGAGAGAACAAAAATATGTGTAGACACAGTATGGCCTAAATAAAGACCAAACGTGGACTGCATCTGCCTCAATGGACCTCAGTCTTTGACCTCTGCCCCAGGGCCACATGCTGGCTTAAGGGGCAGAACGGAGATGCAATCTCAGCCCTGTGAGACTCCAGGGGACAAAGCTTGAACATCATGTTCTACACACCTAAACTGGCCAGAGAGCTCTGTCCCTGCCTAAAGCCCTTTAGTGGTGCCTGTAGTCAGCGTATCCCAAGATGGATCCCATCTCTGTCATTCCCAGCCATGGACTTCACACTCTCTCTAACCCCCTAGTACACCACGCTGTTTCTCCCTTTCACATCTTCGCTAGTGACTGCCCGTCGACTTTCACACCTTCGCCAGTGCCACTGCCACTCCCCCAGAACGCCACGCTCGACTCCTGGGAGTGCCTGCACACCCTGTCCTCCTTCCCTGGAAACTCTGCTTCTTCTGAAAGACCCATGTTTGTCCCATGTGACCAAACCCCTTGACCCTCAGCCTGTTAAAGCAGGATGGACACATGACCTACAGGACTCACTGGCCAATGACAAATCCTTTCACCTCCTTTAGTCAGGAAGTAGACCTGGGACGCAAAGGCTGCAGGATGGCCTCCTGTGGCCCATTGGGTTTGCAGCCCACTGGCCTCTCCCAGCTCTTCCCATGCTCTTAATAGATCTCTGTTCCCCGGCTCGATCTTGGCCTCTGACTCTCTTTCTCCCCTCCAGACTGCATGATTTCTCCTTTTCTCTTTATAAATGCTCTTATATCAAAAGTTAAGTATTGTGGGGCCAGCAGGTGGTGTGGTGGTTAAAGACGCCGGACTCCCACTTGGCTGACCATGGTTCAAATCCCGGACCTGGCAGCTTACTCTCTGTCTCTCTCTGACCAAATTGAAAAATAATGATAATAATGTTTTTTAAGTTAAGTATTGCAAGCCCCATCACTATAACAAAAGTAGATTTCTAGCTTTTACTGAAGAGGATGTCCATTATAATGAGAATACACATCAAAAAGATCGGGTCTCAGCTCCAGTGGGCTGGGGAACCCTCTCTTCCTATTATTACTTCTCACTGTCCAGGACCAAGTATCTTCTCAAGAGATAAGAAAGACCACCCCAGCCAGAGCACCGCCTTCAGTTGATTTTGTAGGCTGACTCTCAAGGTAGCTCCTGGCTTCCAGAGTGCTCAATACCCCTTCTTCTTTTTTTTTTTTTTTTTTTTTGTAGAAGTTTTTGCCTTAGGGTGCATATGCTTCTCAGAGAGAGATGGAGACAGTGAGAAGGAAAGTGAGAGATCACCCCCCATAGAGGGGATTGCCATACCTCAATCCCTTCTCCTCCATTCTTCTCCTGGGATCTTGGGTACGCATGAACATGCGCCTGGTAGGAATTTCAAACCATTGCATCCAGAACTTGAACCACGGTCTCCCATGTGGGAGTCCAGCAACGTAACCACTACACTATCTGCTGGTCCCTCAACACCCCTTCTTTCTTCTGAGAAAAATACTCACTTACATTTGGGAGTCACTCTGCTGCACTTTCTGCCCCTCTGACTGCCCTCTGACTCATGAGCTGCGCTGTGCTGCTGTAATGGGTAAAGGCTGAGCTTTCAGTGACTCAAGACAATGCTCGCATCACAGCTTAGTGTGGAGAGCGATGGCAGCCAGCCCTGACAGGTCTAGCATGTGTGAGCGTGTGTGTGCATGTACACTCACGTGTGTGTAGAAAGGTGGGTGTGTCTTCAAGCTGAGGTGTCTCCCCACCAGCTCTGTCAACCAGGAAGAAACCCAGGAATTAAAGTGAGCTGACTGGAGAGGACGCCCTCTATTGTCATCGTCACGTTCACAGAGGAGATGCTTCACAGTGCAAGTCAGAGCAGGGAGGAGTGGGAGCTGTCTCAGCACAGGCAAGCTAGTCAAGGTGGCTGTCAGAAAGAGTCGAGTTTATGTGAAATGGAGAAATATGAATGTGTCTTTCAGATCTGGTCACCTTCAGCTACTGTGTGCAACATCCAGCTCTCTGAAGCCACCATGTGGCAAGACCACATAGAGAGACCACTTAGAAAGTAAGAGATGCCCACGAGCCCTAATGCTCCAGTCCCGGCTACCTGAGTCTGTTCACCAGCCCTATGAGCGAGAACACCTCAGATGACCTGGCTGAGGTCATGTGCAGTGTCAGGCAAGCACACCACGCCTTGGAGAGAATGTGTCTTTGCTATACATATGAAGGGTGTGCTAGACTTGCAGTCACTGGGAAAGAACAGGAGCTCAGGAAATAAAGGCCTGGGGGTGGACCCTCTCCCTTCTCCCCTGGCCACCCCCAGGACCAGTCTAAACAGGATATCTAAGCGTGGTGATGGTGCAAGGACCCAGAAGAACCCAGGGTTTCACCATAGCTAACAGAAGGGAGATAAAGGTTGGTGGGATGAGATGGAGACAGTGGTAGGAGAGATACAGGTGCTAGGCAGAGTGCCTGGATCGCCTGCTTTGCCCCAAAGTCTCTGAGACTTTGAAACCATTGCCCAGCTCCCTGCAGCATCTTCACAAGAGCCCCACGCTTAAAGGACAGGCAGGTGAGGGGCTGGATCTCTGGGCCGAGGCAGGTTCTCCTGAGTCCCAAAGGTGGCAGCTTCTCCCTCACTGTGGCCTCCAAGCTGAGCAGGGCACCAGCCTCACAGTGGTGTACAGTTAGAGGTGGGGCCCCTGGTGGGTTTATAAGTAGAGAGAATGAAACCAGGACAGAGACTAAAGGATACAGATACTCAGTTCTGCTCTTGCCCTCATGACGCGATGCCTCAAGACTCTGCAAGGGCACCTGAGATATGGCCCCAGACCTTGGCCCTCCAAACTGTGAGCTGAACAAACCTTTATTCTCTTAAATTACCCAGGCCCAGGACTTTTCTGTTATTAGCAATGGAACAGACTAGAACACACCCTACCCCACTGTTCCATCAGGAGGGCCTAGGGTTTGGTGTCTCTGGAGGAAGGATGGTATCAAGAGCTACTGTACCCAATCATGTCCTCGATGCTCCCTCCCTCCTGCCATGGGAGGAGAACTAAGGCTGTACCAGAAACCCAGGTGGCACCGCACCAGCCCTCGGGAGCCCATCCCAGGCAGCCAGAGCTGGAAAGGCCCGAGGATGCAGATTCCAGGGAGGCCTCAGATACCCCTGGGCCCACTGAAGATCCAGCCGCACCTCTGCTGCCATCAGAACATTCTAGAAGGAGAAAATACACAGAGGAGCCACGTGTGTGTCGAGGCCGTGGAGGAGAGTGTCACTGTGAGGGGTGCTTTGAGCTGCATCATCACATGAGCATTAATCACACCCTTGAAGCAATCTTCTCTCAGGTCCCTCTCCTGTGGCTTGCCCTGGGCACTGCATACCTCCTGCAGAAGAAGCCCAGAGGACTGTTTCATGCTCAGGTGTTTGCGACTCACCTGGGCCTGGCTGAGGGAAAAGAGGCTCAGAGGACAGCTGCTGCTCCTGACTACCCTGCCATCTACTCCCCAAGCGCTGGAACGTTACATGATGCCTTGAGTGAGGGATCCACAGGGCCAGCGCACTCATACTTCCTGGTAGGGGGACCTCAGTCCTTGGCCTTTAGAGCTGGCCAGGCCACCAGGAGCCTGCACAGGGCAGGGAGTGAGAGAAGTCAGCTTCCTGCTGTAGTTCTGTGACTTGTGACCTCCTGCAATCCAGCCCTTCTCTTCTCAGGGCCTCAGGTGCCCTATCTGAGCAGTGGGCATCCTGCCTTTTCATCTCCTCTCCACGACTCCCACTTGCTGAACAGGGGAAGTGAGCAAGCAGTGAGACAGGGCTGAGAAAGGGCTCTGTGAAGTGTGGAGGATGGTGCACACGAGGGAGGCGTTATCCTTGCTTTGAGGTCTCCACCCTCCAGCCTTGTAGGAAGACCTACTGTAGACTTACGAAAGTCAGAGGGTTAGGGTTGAAACAGAAGCGCATACAAAGCACTTGGGTACGTAGACAAGGCGGGTGGGGCGAGGGCTGGAACAAAAGGCTTTGGGTTTACAAAGTGCCCGGTTAACATTGGCAGAGCACATCAGCTCCATGACGGATTCAGTCTGTTTGCCTCTGTACGCCCAGTGCCTAGGATAGAGCCTGGCATATGGCAGGTGCCTGATAATTACCTGTTGCATGAATGAGTGGTGACTGAACAGGAGAGGGGGACAGGAAGGCCGTCAGGTGAGCTGGGCCATAAAGGATGAGTCAAAGACGAGATGGGACAGTGTTCCAGGAAGAAGGAGCAGATGCGCACACTCAGAGGCATGACAGTGGATGATGCATCTGGAAATGGCACAGCTTCCACTGTGCCTGGAAAAGACAGGAGAGAGCGATGAGTCCAGGTTGGAGAACCTGGGTCTTTCCCTGAGGACCCTGGAGCCACAGGGGCTAGCTGGCTAACTAGATGTGGCGGGTTTATTTGTTTAACAGCTTTACTGAGATACAATTCCCCCATACGATTTATTCATATAACAAGTATCTAATTCAATGGCTTTAATATATTAGTTCACGGAGTTGAGAATCAGCACAATCAATATTAGAACATTTTTATTACCCCAAAGAGAAACCCCACACCCTTCAGTTATCATCCTCCAACCCTCCCATCTCCTCAGCCCAGGCAAGCACTAATCTACTTTCTGTCTCATAGATTTGCCCATTTTGGACACCATTTACATAAACTTAGTCACATAATATGTAGTCTTTTGTGACTGCTTTCACTTTGCATACTGTTTTCAAGGCTCATCCATGTTGTAACATGTTGTAAATTTATTTTTATTTCTGACTAATATTTCATTGTATGGATTCACCACATTTTGTTTATCCATTCCCCAGTTGATAGACATTTGGATTTTTTTTATGGTGTTTTAAATTTTTAATTTATCTTTAAATTGTATTTTATACATCTAGTCATTGTACATCAGTACAGCTTGTAAAATGAATTTTCCCAGTATGAACACACTGCACACCAGTCCAGTTAAAGATATCCTATGTGCCACCATCAACAAACAGTCCTCCACTTCCACGACCCCCAATATCCCACCTTCCTATGTCCCTCTTTGGTTTACTTCCTCTTACCCTCCCCAGCTCTCAACCTCTCCCCCTCCCCCAAATTCTTTTTGCCATAGGATACATGTGCTCACTAAGAGTGGGGAGGGGGAAAGGGAGTAAGAGAAAGTGAGAAATCACCTTCCAGAGGGATGGCCACACACAATCTCTTCTCCTCTATTATCCTCTCAGGATTAGAGGCATGCACACACACATGCCTGGCATGATTTTCAAGCTGCTGGGTCTAGGTCTTGAATCACACACAGCCATGTGGGAATCCAGCACCTTAGCTACCACACCATGTGCTGGCCCCAGACGTGTTTTGTTTTTCTTTTCTGAATGTCAGAGGGCATGTGTCTGCCAGCACGAGAAAGAAATAGTGAGAACTTCCCAATGGGCATGATTATGCCTAAATCACGTTCCTCCAATTCTCCATCTGTCAGGATCCTGTGTATATGCATGCATGCTTGGTGTGCTTCTCAAGCTGCTGAGGCCAGGACTTGAACCCTGGTGGGCCATGCAGGAGCTGGCTTCCTCTGCACAGTCCCTAACTGCTGCACTATGGAGTCAGCTCTAGATGTGCTTATCAGAAAGATCCTGTGATGACTAAAATAATTGAGCTCGACAATACCAAACATCAGTGTGGATATAGAGCAATCGGAACGCGCATCTATTACTGGTAGAAGTTTATAATGGTACAACCATTTTGTGAAAGTTTGGCAGTTTCTTATGAAGACAAACGTATGTCTACTATACATCCCAGCAATTCAACTTGCAGGTATTTATCTAGGAAAAATGAAGACATGTGTCCACACAAAAACCCATAGGGGGGCTGGCAGGTGACCTGGAGGCTTTCTCTTTCCCTCTCTCTGTCTCTCTCTCTGGTGACCACATGTGCCCCATAGCAAAAATTTTAAAATAATAATAGTAGCAGTAAATAAAAGTTAAATAATTCTTTCAAAAGAAGACAAAACACAAAAACGTTATGAATGTGATACTGTTCAACTCTGTGAATATATTAAAAAACACGATGTTGGGACCAGCAAAGGGCATAATGGTTATGCCATTGGACTCCCATGTAGTTAACCGTGGTTTGAGTCCTGGACCCAGCCGTTTAAAATTCATACCGGTGCATGTGCATGCTTGCCCAAGATTCCAGGAGGAGAATGGAGGAGAAGGCACTGTAGCATGGCCATCCCCACTGGGAGGTGATTTTTTGCTTTCTGTCTGTCTCTCTGGCAAATGGACTCCCCCTATATCAAAAATCTCTCTCTCAAAAAAAGATATATGGTGCCTAGCTAGTTGTCCATCAGCAGAATGGACTATGTTCATAAAATGGAAACTTGGATGTGGCTCCATAGCCTGATCATTAAGGCAACTAAATCTTACTTGGTCATCCAAGCAGTTCAAGCCCCAGAGCCAGAAGCTTGAAAGACATGCTGGGTCAATGTGTCCAAAATACTGAAAGGAGGGAGAAATGGAGGAGAAGGAATTGTGGCATGACTATTCTGTGGGGGATATTTTCTCTTTTCCCTTCTCTCTGTCTCTCTCTGGTGAACACATACACCATCCAGCCAAAAAAAGAGAAACATGCCCATGATCTGGTGGTAAAGGCAGCCAGATTCCATATAGCCAACTATTCAATTGTATGTGAAATTCACTTGTGGGGGTGTAAATCAGCACAGAGGTTGTTTGGGGTACAGGCTAGGTGATTAGAAGGGGCTACACTTTCTAAGATGGAGGAAATGTTCCATACCCACTGGGGTGTTGCTTGCACCATTTGGCAGCTTGTCAAAAACATACCAGGCACACACATGTGTATGCATGCCCATAATCTTAAAGGAGGGTGGGGAGAAATGGAGAGAGAAGAGGTGAGCATGACTCCTGGGCTCCTCTCCTGGCACTTGTGATGGATTAGCCCTCCACCTGGCACAGCTCCATACTGTGGGCTTCCTGCCTGGACAGAGCCAGGCTATGCTGCCCACCTCTGGGTATTGGAACTGCCCTGGCCTGACAGGGAGGCCTCAAAGGCTGTCACCTACATTGGCATTTTGTGGCATTCCCTGATTCATGGGAGGAGAACCCAGATGACTTCAGCTTCATGAGGTCAGCAGATGGGGCCCTCAGGCTTTGCAGATATGCTCGCTAGGGGTCGGGTGAATGGGCCTGGCAAGCCACCTTAGTTCACAAGTGCTTAGAGAACCATTTGGGAAGTATAGCTCAACCTCCTCACATTACGGAGAAGAGGACCCAAGAGGTCAGGGGAAGAGCTTCAGGCCCTCCTTTCCCCACCTCCACTCACACTCCTTTTATTTCAGTTCAGCAGCTGGGACGGTGGCCAACCCAACACCTTCCCCTGGATAGAATTGTAGGGGAGCAGAGGTGGGAAATTTGGGAGGAGTCACTGTCTCTCTGGGAAGGGCATGGTGGCCAGGAAGCACAGAACCCCAAGGGTGCTCCTCTGTGCCTCAGCAGGTGGAGTATGCGGTGACATGGGACAGAACTGGGAAAGTCCCAGGCATGTGTCACCCTGCTGTCTTCTTCCCTGCCTGTGGCCTTCCCCATAGGAGCAGCCTTTCCCCCTCATCAGATCAGCCCCTGTCTGCAAACAAGACCTCAGACTCTTCTAGACAATCCCTCAAAGTATCTTTTTTTTTTTTTTTTTTGGAGAGGTTTTTCACTATAGGGCGCATGCGCTCGCCAGACAGACAGAGAGAGACATAGAGACAGAAAGCGAGAAATCAACCCCCAGGGGGAATGGTCACACCGCAATCCCTTCTCCTCCATTCTCCTCTCGGGATCTTGGGCACGCACGCACACGCGCCTGACGTGAATTTTAAGCCACCGGGTCCGGGACGCGAACTGCGGTCGACTACGTGGGAGTCCAGCGACATAGCCATTACGCTAACTGCTGGTCCCGATTTTTTTTTTTTTTTTTTTTTAATGCCAGAATGGCACATGTGCTTACCAGAGAGAAACAAGAAGACATCCTGTTGGGATTTGGGACATGTACATGATGTACATACATACTCCAAGCATATTTTTCAAGCTACCAGGCCTGGGATTCTGGCCATGTGGAATCTGGGTCCCTTAACCACTAGGCTAGAGAGTTGGTGCTACTCTGAATGTCTTGTCATGAGTCCTGAGAACCATACATCTTCAAAAGACTGAAATAACACCCCGCCCCTGATTGTTATCCCTTTTCCCACTTCTGTGCTGCTGCACTAAATTCTTCCAAAATAATGGAACATGTACGTATCTTTAACAATGTTTTATTGAGGTGTTACATAAAAATATAGCAAGTGCACAGATCATCAATGCAGAGATTGATAAATTTACACCCAGATCAAGATATAGCACATTTCCAGAACTTCAGAAAGCTCCACTGTCCTCCACCAGACCACCCTTCCCCTAACATAAACTTTGTTCTGATTTCTCTCATCATATTGGGTTGTCAGAAAAGTCATGATACATTTTTGCACAGAAAAATACATTATGACTTTTCTGATGATCCGGTAGATTAGTTTTATCTATTCTTGTTCTACTTATACATGAAATTGTACAGTATTACTCAGGCCTTGTTCTCCCTCATAAGAGAATGTCTGTGAGAGTCATTCATATGCTTTTTCCTTGCTGAGTAATATTCTGTTGTGTGGATATACCACAATGCTTGAATCAATTTTATTGTTAATGGGCATTTGGTTGGTTCCAGTTGGGCATGTTAATAAATATAAATGTATTTGTGTGGAAATATATGCTCATTTCTCTTGGATCTATGTCAGTGGAATTTATGGGTCATAGGTAAACATGTTTATAGCTTTAGTGAACAACTGCCAGACAGTTTTCTAAAATGAGAAGAACATTCCAACTAGCAACATAGAAAGTTCCAGATATGTCATATCCTCACCAATCCATTTTAACTGTAATTTTTCTACTGGGTACATAATGGTATTTTAATGGGGCTTTAATTTGCTTACCCCTACCCCCCAATGATAAGCAATGCTGTGGGACCTTCTCATATGCTTATGAGTCATGGAGAAAACTGTTCTGTAAAATGTCTGCTCAAGTCTATTGACCACTGTCTGTTGGGCTGTTTACCTTTTCTTATTAGTTTATAGAAGCACTTTGTGTTGGATATGAACTTTATTCAGATGTATATATTGTGAATATCTTCTCCCATCTATGGCTTCTTTTTTAAATTATACTCTTATTTAATTTTAATAAAGCAAAAATTACAGAACTTTTCTTTTTCAACAGAGAACTTTAAATTTTTTGTCTGTTAAATATTTCTTCTTTTTGCCCTTCACACCCACATACCCACTCTCTACCATTCATCTCCCCCTACAGTCTCTGGTATCTTCACTTATCCTCTCTACTGTCATATCTTCAGGTCTTTCTATTTCTGCCATCAAGTGTAGACGGTCAACATATATTGAGTGGGGATATACAGTGTGTATCTTTCAAAGTATGGCTCACTTTGCTTAACATTATATATTAACATTATATACTCATCCTCTTTGAATCATACGATACGGTCTCATTGCTTCTTTTTCTTTCTTTTTTTTAAGAGATAGTTTTGTTTTGTTTGTTTGTTTGTTTGTTTTTGCTTTAGGTCACATGGCCTTACTAGAGACAGAGAGACAGAAAGTGAGAAATCAACCCCCCAGGCAGGATGGCCACACTGCAATCTCTTCTCTGCCATTCTCCTCTAGGGATTTTGCACACCCACCCAGCATGAGATTTAAGCTGCCCGGCCCAGGACTCAAACCACGGTCGACTACATGGGAGTCCAGCAACATAACCATTATGCCCTCTGCTAGTTCAGGGTCTCATTGTTTCTTATGGCTGAGTAATGTTCCATAGAATAGTTTGTACTCAGAGACTGTTCCCTGGACCTATGGGGGAGGAACATCTGCCTGAGGGTTGATTGACCAGCCGGTGAGCATTTGAAGGCTGGCCCTATTGGACTGGCTGGTGTCCCAGGCTGGCAGCAGAGAGGCCAGCAGTAGGCTGGGGCAGGAATTCCAATAGGCTGGCAGAGCAGGCTGAAAGAGGGGAAGGAGAGAGGAGAAGGTGAGAACAATTGAACAATTTACCACTCAAAAGGGTGGTCTTCCTCCTAGTTGGAAATAGAGAAAACTCTAGCTCTTTGTTGCTGGGTTTTAGGTCAAGCTGGGGGAAAGGGCTTGAGGCAAGGCCCGGGGCCAGTAGCGAGGAGGGAGGAAAGCTTGCATCCTTCCTGGGAGGCCCCCATCTGTCAAAGGCACCTCAGCTCCCCAACCCAAGCTTCTGCCTGCCTCCCTCACCCTGACCTCTTTCTAAGGACAGTGGCTCCAAATCAGCAAAAATAACAAAGAATCCATTGACCCTGTCCCCAGCCTAGCCAGGCCCTGGTCATTCTACACATATCTGACTCCTCAGACTCTCAAACTCTCTAATAAGCTAGCTGCCACCCTGCCTGGGCAGCACCTGTCCTCCAGAGGACACTGGTTCTTTGTTAGTTGTGATGGCTTGTGGGGACAGCCCTGAGGAGGGGTGAGCCGAGCGGGCTAGGCTGGCGCCAGGCGGCACTGAAAACCTCAGCAAACAAGGCTTCTACACAGTGGCCTACAGGGTGGAGGAAGGACTGAACTCTGCACTAAATCCAAGTATAGAGCTTGATGGACTGGGGCCAGGATCAGGACTAGGGAGGGTGAGCAGGGCCCTCACATCCCAACACACAGATTCCTCCTTCTCCCTCTCCTCACCTCTGTACTGCAAGCTCTGTCCCTGCACAGAACCCTACCAACTCTGGCTCAGGGTCCGTTAACGTCAGCCAGTGGTGACTGGACCCACCTTTCTGGTCCCTCAGACACAAAGCCTAATGGCAGCCCCTCAGCTCACTCTTCTCTCAGAGTTTAGGGGTAACAAAGACCCCCCTAAAGTCAGACCCTTGCGGGCTCAATGACTGAGAAGCAAATCTGGCCACAAAGAGCATCATTTCTGTCCCAGACACCGTGCTACGTCCTTTACCTGCAGAGTCTCATCTAACCCCACTTGTAGGAAGTACTGATGACAGCAACATCACATGACTTGCCCCAGTCTCTCAGGAAAGCTGCAGGGAACCAGGGATTAGCTCACAGGCTATGTCCCTAAACAGTGCAGCACAGGGAGGATGTTGGGAGGGGGAGAGGAGCCTATTGCCATCCTGGTGGAGATGGGGGGATTATCTGTGCATTTCACAGAGATGTGTGCTTTAAAACTCTCACTCCTAGTACAGTTTGGGTAGAAGTCTGCACCCAGAGGTAGGGAGAGCAAAGAGAAGGCTCTCTGGAAGGCTTATTCACCTCACTAATTCCTCTACCACTTCAGTCTCTAACTATCCGTCCTCACTAAGCTTGTGGATAGATCAATGGGTGGGTGGATGAGTGTGTGATGATGGTAGAGGATAGATAGGGAGCGAGTGGATGGGTGGATGGATAGGTGTGCAGGTAAATTGGTGGACAGATGGCTGCATGAATAGGGCTGGGTGAGTAATTAATCCAGGTGGTCACCATTGGGGTGCCCCCAGGATCTCTCTTCAGGAAAGAATTCATTGCTCAGCTGCAAGGAGTTAGTGAGCCAGGTGCCCCTACAGGAGCTGCCTCAGCCGTCAAGGAGAGGCCTGGTTCATATGGGCAGCCCCAGCAACTGAGCACAGTAGGCCTGGCGTAGAGCCCAGTGAGGACACCTCCTCCTGCAGCCTGGGCTCTTGGGAGCTGCTGTCAAGTAGGCCCAGGCTCAGGCAGATCTGTGTTGCACTAAGCCTGTCTCTTCTGGCCCTGTTTTCCCCTTTTATCTCTCACCAGCACAACTCACCCTGGAAACCTCTGGACTCCCAACTCTGTCTCAGCCTGTTCCTCCCTGAGGACCATAGTTCAGAACCTCAGCTACAGCAGAGGTAGAAGGTTGGGCAAGGAGAAGTGGGTTGAAAGGAACTTGAGTTCAGAGCTACTACTCACTGATGGTGAACCTCAGGGATCTCACTCAATCTGGTCCTGCCTTCATTCTTTCATCTGTTAAATGAGCTAATGATTTCTGAACGGGGTTATTATGGGGACTCAGATCAAAGGAATGTGTAGTGCTCAGCACAGTGCCTAGATTAATTAGCACGCACAGTTATTAGGACAGTAGTACACTTGTAATAAATAGTTTGATGGGGCCTGCAGGTGGCACGGTGGTTAAGTGCGCTGGATTCCCACATGGCTGACTGCAGTCAGAGTCCCAGACCTGGTAGTTTGCTTTCTCACTTTCCTCTCTCTCACCCTGTCCCTCTTTGGTTAAATAAAAATAAATACATAAATAAAGTTAAAATAATTCTTTTTTTCAAAATAAATAAACAGTTTGACATGTTTCTCTTTGCTTTACTGCAAGCTTCCTGAGGACAGAGACCTGGGCCATCTTGTTCATCAGCAAGCGTGTGAATGTAGCACCAACGCTGACACGCAGTGGGTGCTCCATCAAGATGTCTTAAAGGAATGAATGAGAGCAGATTAGAGGGGAGAGGAAGGAGCCAAAGGTGACACCCAACTGCAGCTGGGATGCCCGAGTGGATCTAGTGCTATTATCTGACATGGAAGGCTGGGGTGAGGTAGGGCAAGTAACAAGTTACCATTGGGCCCTAGTGGGCGGTTTTTAAAGACCTACCTCAGGTAGAGGGCTCAGGCCAAAAGAGGCATCTGGCTGCGGCCCTGTGAGGTGCCTGCCACCTCCCACACCAGGAGCCCTATTGATCCTCTTTCATTACCTTCTCTTGTCATCTTCTCTCAGGGTTCTCAGGCTATGTTCTTGGTTAAGACAGTTACAGCAGCTTTAGCAAACCAAAACACAGCCCCCAGAAAGCCAGAGGGAGGTCTTCCAGACTTTGCTAGGGTCTGCATTGCCTAGCAGGGCAGGGACAGCCCACAGCAGGAACAAACCAGATTGGGGTACAGGGGTGGCACCCTGGAGGGTGAAGGACAGGAGAGGTCGCAGCACTTGGGTCGGCAGGGAGAGGAGAAGCTGAGAAGTTATTAGTATTGTAATCTATTTGTGTGGTCACCCCGTGAGGTCTGGGTAAACAACTTACTATGGAAGCGCAGCAACACCATCACTATTGAGAAGGGTGAGGCTACACCTGGCGGGCGGGGACCAGGAGATAGGAGCCTGGGCTGTGCCGGAGAAGGTGCCCTGGTTGGCTGTTGGTTAGACAGGCTCCTCCAGGAAGCAGATAGCAAGACAGGATTAAACATGAAAGAAATGGACTAAAGGCAATACTTGTGAAAAGAGATGGAGCAGGAGAAGGAGGAGCTGGGGGAGCTGCGAGGCTGCCGGGACCAGCTCGGCGTGAACACGTTTCTCTGAGTGGGGAAGGCTGTGGATTAGAAATAGACGCAATAACAAACACACAAAGACACACAAGTATAGAAAAGCGAGGGATCGGGTGGGCACAACTTCTCTGACGGAGAAGTTGCAACCAGAACCAGCCTCAGGTTTATTCTTTTAAAGGGTAGAAAATGGGGGAAGGGAAAAATGGAATGCAAAAGGAATGGGAGAAAAGGAAGTGGAGTGCAAAGAGAATAAGGGAGGAGAAATCAGAATGCAAAACCAGTTGTTTTTAGATGTAAATCGTCTGGAGATGTGAAAATGACTGGCGCCATATAATTTCTCTGATCTTTTTGGGGGGATAATCTGATAAATGCATGCGACTTCCTTTAGCCCAATACTGGGCAGTATCAGGGTATTGGATATTAACAATAAGAAGGCAACTATTGACAACAAGCAGACACTGCTTCCTATGTAGATGCTTCTCAATAGCCCTGCTAGAGTAGCTTACGGAAGCGCGTTTCCGCATGTGTCTACAGGCCACATGTTTTAATCACATGTTTTCAGATTGACTGCTCTCCATACGAGGCAAGTCCAAGACCTTGAGTGATTGAGAGAGGGAAGGAAAAAGAGAAACGAAGAAGGGAGGGAGAAAGGATGAAAAGGTGGAGGGCTGGCTGGGTGAAAGCCTCTTAGACAGTACCTCGGGGCATCCTCTGGCCAAAATTGGCCATAAGAGGGGTCTGTGTCCCCCAGGAAGGATGCCTTGGCATCCCTGCCACACCTGTTCTTGGCTGAAAGTGAGGTGCAGGGGCAAACACCAGGACGATGAGTTTCAGAGCGCAGCAGCCTGGTAGCCTCTGGCAGGTGGAGATCTGAGCAGTGCATGCTCAAGGCTGCTGCGTTGAGCAGTCAGAAAGAGAGCTCCAGGCCGCGGTGTCCAACCACGAGAAAGTGTAAGATATTTTGGGGGTAAATGATGGATCAATGCACAGTGGTGCTAAGTGACAGCCCATCCCTTTCATGGACATTGCTTTGACTTCCAGTGAGTTTACATTCTCTTTTTTTCCCTTAATGACCGTTGGTTATTTGCAGTTTGCCTTTTGTAAACTGCCTGATCATTCCGCTGTGTGTTCTCTATTAAGGTATTAATGTTTTTCTTGTTGATTTTCAGGAACCATTTCTGTATTAAAGTTATGCATAGATCACAGATTTTTTTTTTCCTCTGGTTGGCTAAAAGCCCTTTTAATGATGCAGTTGATATGAATCCTGGTGGCATAAGAAAAGTATGCAAGTATGCAAGAAGCATAGTAAATTTGTTTTTCTATAACTGAACTTTATTTGTTCTCCCCCCCCCCCACCCCACACCTCTAAAGGGTATGTGTGCTCGTCAGAGAAAGATGGGAGAGAAATAGCACCTCCATAGAGAATGATCATGCCTCAATCCCTCCTCCTCCATATCTCCCTCCTTTTGGGATTTTGAGTGCACATGTACATGTTCCTCAAGTGTTTCTCTAGTCACCAGATCTAGGAATCGAACCATAGGATAGGCCATGTGGGATCCAGAAATTATCTCAGTGGTCAGGGGGGAAGACCTTCCACTGCCTTTTTCCCAGCATTGTCTCTAAGTTCCTGAGGCTCAAAGACTGCCCAGATGGTGGGGTTGGGGCATCTGTCAGAGCTGTCCTTGTCAATCCCCTTGGTATCTACTGAGGTCTTGGTTCCATCTGGTTCTTGTCCATTTACACAGGCCCTTCTGCCACTTCCTTACCCAACCACAAGGCCACTAGGTCTTCAGGCTATGGGTCACTCGGTGCCCTCTCGGGTCCCCCAGGAAATCTGTTCATTGCTCCCTTGCTGTACCCAGGCTGGGGTGTACTGAGAGGCCCATCTGCTGAGACAGATCATACAGCATTCCTAAAGCCACAGGAAAGGGGAGCCTCCGGGTTTGTGCTTCTCTACTAAGTTCTACTCAGAGACACAGCTGGGGATACCTCTGCTTTCAGATTCCTCGGGCCCATCAGGGGGTTCTCGTGTCCCCCAGTAAGTGTATCTCACTTGTTCTCCCTCACTCTCTTCCTCCAATACTGAGAGTTTCTTGCAGGTTGCGGGGAGATGGGGGTGAAAGGAGATAGAAGGCTGAGCAATCAGCATATTTTCCAAACCAATTGGTTGTGTCCTAAGGACTATTTTTTTTTTTTTTTGCAACCTCAAACAAGTATTAACATGTATGTCATAATTCCTGAAGCATGTCTTCCCCAAAACTGGGAGGCAAAGGACGGCAAGAGATGTGGAACCACAATGTACTCTGCTCAGCTGACCCCGTGCTGAAGTTGCACTGGTTGATGCCTTTTCAAGTGCAGATATTTTAAATCGGTGTGCCACTAGAGTCTGGTATTTTTCTTACATTTCCTTCCATTTGCTTCTATGCTTAGAAAACTTGGACCATTCTGAAACCAGTATTGGTGTGCCAGTGTCCTCTTTTGGGTTTCAGGGTTTTCATGTAAGACTGTACTCACCAAGATGCCAGGAAATGACCTGGAGATTACAACCTGCTCTTTCCACTCCCCCAAACAGCGTCAATGTAGGGGGAATAAATTTCGTTCTCACAACTGAAAGACGTCTCACAGGTCACCTAGCCCCACCACCCTGTGTATTCTCTCTGTGGCATCTGCTTGGAATCTCTTGCACACTTCCAACCGCAGGGAGTTTACGACTTCAAGGCATTGCTATGCAGTATTGTTGGTTGAGAGAAAGCTTTCTCATATAAATTAACCCAAATCTGGCATCCACTAGTCCTGGTCAGGCCTATGGAGCCCTACAGTGGCTTCTGTCACAATGAAGCCCTGATCACCCAAGAGATAGCATCGTGCCCCCTGACCCTCTTTTGTAGCAAGACCAGTTGAGGCTGTTCTGCACATCCTTGATTCACAAGGCCCCCTGCTGTTCTCCTGGGTCTTCTGCTGAATTTGCTGGGCCTGTCCCTGTGGAGCTGAGGCCTCTGCTGCAATCTTTTGATGTGTTTGGACTAGCTCGACACCAGGGCCTGTGATATGGACACGCTGTCTTAGGAATACGGCGTGTGAGTAGGTCAACTGTTTGAGCTTCTGCTCATCTTAAATCTGAGATCTTTGTCACATAAATTGAGACCTCTCCCAGCCTGACTTGTTGACCTATTCTACTAAAATTGAATGACAGCAGACATAGTATTTGAGGCAGAAGCCAAGTTCTGCGATTAAGCGGAGCTGGGCCAAATATAGGCTGCTCAGCCACTTATTTACTATGAGGGAAGGCCGGCGTAACCTTGGACAGCTTATGTAACTGTCACATGGCATGAGAGGCCTCATTTATAAAGAGCAGTTAACACAAGTACCTGTTCTCAAGGGCTATGCAGGGATTAAGAAATAGTGTTGCGTATGTGCAGTTTATTAAATGCAGTAAAGGATAGCTGTTTTTCTTTTCTTTCTTTCTTTCTTTTTTTTTTTTTTTTATTCTCAAGCATCTAAACCATAGCCCTTATTTTAATTGGAAGAAAAAACAATGACTTGTCATCAGTGGTCAGCAATACTGATTAGAAGGCAGGCAACGTTGATTAGAGGGAAATTTATTCTAACGGAGGAGAAAGAGGTATCGAGATTAGTAAATAGAGACTGAGAGGGTCAAATCAGTAGATTCAAGAAAATTACACAGATCAACAACCAAAAAAGGCAAAGGAGATTGCAGAATTGTAGCCATTTGCTTCCAGAGAGCCCAGAGCTCAGGCAGGTCTGACCAAGCAGCATGTCAGGCTTTGGCAAAGGCTGAGACTCCTGTCCTAGGCAACCTAGTGATGGGACTCTCCTCCTAAGATGAAGATGTACTGAGAAGAACAAGGAAAATTAGTAAATAGTAAATGAAGCTGGGAAGGGCATGCACACAGGGCTATCTGGACTGGGAACCTCTCGGGTCCTGTCCCCAGCTCCTTTTCCTGTTGACTCTGAGCAGGAGCTGAGTAAGAAGGCTCAGTGCTGTGTGTTTGTACGTGGCTCAGCTGTGCTTCTGGATGCCATCCCCACAGGGCTAGACACCAGTGGTCCATCCTCTGGGGCAAGAAAGCCCAGCTAGTGGTGGAGACTACAGGCTTTAGAGTCAGCCAGGCTCGAGTTCAAGTCCAGCTCAGCAGCCAGTATCCATCTCGTGAGGGCTGCAGACCACATCTCCCTTGCAGAGTTATCAGAAGAACTAGATGGGCTCATGGGTCTAAACTGAGCATGGTGTCAGGCTAGCTGGAGAAAAGGCTGCATGGAGGGCATGGTGTCTGGCACTATCCATCTAAGAGGCACCATTTGGAGTCCATCGACTCCCGAAGAAAGACACACAGCCAACGTGAGTGGAGAAGAAGTCCACTCTCCACCCTAGCATGACCTTAGGCAAGTTGCTTACCCTTTCTGGACCGCCATTCCTTCATCTGTAAGACAGAGCTAACAATTCCCACTTTGCAGGGTCACCCTGATGCTCAGGGTGACAGCTACAGTGCTTAGCACAGAGCCCAGCACAGAGTCATAAAGAGAGGCACCATGCCCCCGGCCAGGCCAGTGCAATGCCATGTCAAACCCCAGCTCAGGCCCCCTCTCTGAAGACCTCCCCCAGCTCCTTCTGTTGCTCAGGCTCTATTCATTCACCATCAGAGGAACGAAGCCAAAGCCAGTCAGCCCACTCCATGTCTTTACAAAGACAAGGAAGTCCTGTATCTCAGGCTACTTCTCCCTGACTGTGCCCATGAAGTCTTTGTCAAGAATGGCTGGTGACACAAGCCTGCTGAGCTGGCAGATCCATGCCAGGCTGCCTGGGGAGCATGGGATCTTCAAAGGGCCCCGCAGAGGCAGATGCTGTATGTCTTAGGTATCTACTACTGCACGGCAAATGACCCCAATCCTTAGTGACTGAACACAGTAAACCTGGATTATCTCTCAGGTTTTGCAGACCAGGTATCCATGTGTGGGTTGGCTGAGTGCCTGTGCCACAAGATCTCTCAGGAGGGTGCAGTTGAGCTGTGAGCTGGGGTGCTGTCATCCCAAGGCTCTGCTGGGGCTGGAGGATCCACTTCCAAGTTCACTCATAAGGCTGTTGGCAGGCTACAGTCCTTGTCAAGGCTTTGGGTCCTTCCCTAATGGGTTTCCCTATAGGCTGCCTGAGTGTCCTCATAGCCCAGTGACTGATCAGGGGTGTGTGTGTGTGTGTGTGTGTGTGTGTATGTGTGTGTGAGAGAGAGAAAGAGAGAGACAGAGACAGAGAACCCAAGAAAAGAAACCACAGCCTCTTTGGGAAAGAGGCATCCCTCACATTGCTGTGCGCTGTTCATTAGGAGGGAATCCTGAGCTCCAGACAGGGCTCTGAGGACCACTGAGGACCATCTCCAAGACTACCTGCCTTAGTAGATGTAGGACGGGGGAAAGGTGCTGTGGTAACTTTCTCGTGGAGTGGCCCCATGGCCCCGGCCGAAACACTGGCTCTTCCACATAGGTTGCACCTCGCCATCACAGTGCCACTTCCTCTTCTACCAAGGGAGAACAGCAGCCAGTGTAGATCAAAGATCTGGCAGCTCTGAATATACTCTCAAATGAGGAAGCCTCCACGTGTTACAGGCCAGTTGGTGTGAAGATGGCACTACTGGGCCAGCCCATGGCCTGGTGGTTAAGGGAGTCAGATCCCACATGGCTAATTGCAGTCCAAATTTTCATCCTGGCAGCTTGAAAAATACACTGGGTACACATGACTGAGTGCCTAAAATACTGACAGGAGGGAGAAGTGGAGAAGGGATTGTGGCATGACCTCATCCCATCCCATTAGACACTGCGTTCTCCTTCTTCCCTCTTTGTCTCTCTCTGGCAAGCACATACCCTCTAGGAAATTAAAAAAAAAAAAAAAGATGGCATTATTATTTAATTAAGGAGAATCTTATTGGGAAAAAAAATTTAAATCCATCCATAAACCACCCCCCATAGGATATTATCCATAGGACATAGTATCATTCACTCAGAATCACCCTTCCCACCCCACCTCAGACTCCTCAGCCAGCCTGGGCTTGGAGGCACTCATTCACTCATTCACTCATTCATTCATTCTTCATCCAGCCCATATTATGTTCAAGGTCCTTCACAATGTCATTCTCCTCAGTATGAAAACCGAGGCTCAAAGAAGCAAGCAAGCAAGCAAACAAACAAGTGAAAACACCTCCCTGAGCGCACACAGCGATCTGTGACTTAGTCCAATGTGCTTTCTGTGGTGAGGTCACACTGAGTCTCTTACCCTAGTCACTCTGCAATGCGTCACCTCATTTTATTCCATGTAACACACACCACTACTGAACTCTTCCTCTCCCGGAAGAATATACATTTACTCTTTGGCTATTGGTCACCCCTTCCCAGTGCCTAGGAAAGGGCAGAGCACACAGCAGGGCTCAGAGAGTAACTGCGGAGTAAATGGACTACTTGTAGCAGAGTGAAATGCAAGCCAGTCTCTCAAGCCCGCACATTGCTGCTGGCATCGCCGCCCCTTCCTAGGACTGACCCCACAGCCCTCCCAAACTCTCCCCTCTCGTGGCAGTTTCACAGGAAGCCTTCCTCAGCGCCGGCACTCAGATTACAGAGGACAAACAGATAAACCCAGAGCGTGAGGGGAGTTTACAGGTTGTGGGAGGCTGCCGCTGGGCTAGTTGTGCTTAAGCCAGGCAGCCACACCCTGCCCAGCTCTGCCTTGCCATGCTGCCCTGGGCCTCAGGGAAAACCTTCCCCCCTCACCCTCCCTGCTTCCCATCAGGGCAGGTTCAGAGAGGCCATGCCCCCCAAAGGGCCCTGGAAGCCGCAGAGACAGGATGATGCATTCATTCTAACTTGGTGAAGGTGGGGATGCCACAGGCACACCAGAGAGCACAGCCTTCATGCAGCCTGCGAGTTGGGTCTGGCTCACTTTCTGAGCTCTCCTGAGGGAAACCCGTTTCTTGGGCTCCCTGTTGGCTGCCCATAACAGGTGCTCTTCTGGTCCCCCAGGCTCGTTAGATGGGACCAAGAACAATGAAGGTAGTCCTCTACCTAAGGACCACTATCCAGGCAGCAGCCCAGGTTGTATCACCCAGTGACTGACAATGACAATGATCTTGGCCTTCATGACAACTCACCCCCCTTAATTTGGGCATGTACTAGTCACTAGACTGTAGTGCTACCCCCTCACTCCCCATCCTTACCACCTTGCCTCACTCACTCTGTCATCTGCCTGGCCTCCCTCCACAGACATGGGCACTTGCAACACCTGGATGTGACTCTGAGCCCAGCACAACCTGATTGTTCATTGGCTCTGTGAGGCCTAAAGGCGGGATTACAGATTCCCAGGTGACAAAACCCATTAGTGTCCTGGATAAGAAGCCACTGAGCTGTTTCTGAGGATGACACAGAGTCTATAAATAGCCTCAGAGCCAGGGGCAGGCTGACACCTGCCTGATCTCACCTGTGCTCAGGTTCCTCAAGGGCTGGGCATACGTTCAGCTTGTGGCTTCCCCTAGGGACAGAACAGCACAGATAGGAGTGACATCATGGCTGAGCCAATGGGGAAGTGGAACTTTTCTCTGGCTCAGACAGGAGGTAGTGATGATGTTTGATTTTTTCCAGAGTAAAATGAATGAAAGAAGCTAGTTCCTAGTTCAAAGGTGGGGACACTGTACCCTCAATGACTCCCCAGTGCTATCCAGCAATATCAGACATCGGGCTGGTCTCCAGACATGCTGTGATTAAGCCCCCATAGACCTTTCAGCTCATGGTCAAGATCACAGTCTTTCCTTAAAAGTGCCCTGACCTCTGGAGAGGTGATCATTCCCCTCCCGAAATCACCCGCTCACATCATGGTGCCTTTATCCCTCAGCCACAGTCATGTCCAGGCTGATGGCAGGCAGAAACCATCTCCCTGTCCCCTGATTGCCATAACCCTGGCCGACTCCTCAGTTTCCACCATGCTGTGTTGTCTGCCCATGGCTGATCTGTCTTGGATCCTTCACCCTGACCCATTACTAGTCCCTTGGTGACAGTAAGGAGGTTTTACATGCAATAACCCTGATTTGGAAGTCAGATCAACTGATCCTCACTTTGGGCAGGTCACAGCCCAGTTCTTGGGAACTCACTTTCTCATCTGTAAAATAGCGCTGCCGCTCAGGCTGTGGTAGAGCCCCAAGGAGCTGGGGTTTCCAGAAGGGAAGTGGTTGAGTGAACGAAGCAGCTCTTCTCTTGAGCAAGGCTGCACAGACTTCATCAGGGTAGACGCGGCTCGAGGGACAGCAGAGTACCACTGACCCACTAGGTGTGGCCGATGCTGTGTGAGATGAGGGCTTGGAACTGGCTACAGGATGCCCTGAGATTTTAGGATGCTTCATTACCAGGTATATGAGGGGATTCCTCCCCTTCACTCTCAAATCTACAGTATCCAGAGGTATTGGAGGGATCTGAGCGATAAGCCAAGGGCCCGAGTGGGGCAGGGGGCAAAGGGGCTCCCCACCTAGGCCTGTTCCTGGCACCTAAGAAGAAAGGAAGGGCTGTTCCCGATAGAGTACCCCATCCTGAGCCAGGACATGGAGTGCATCCTATCGGGATTTCGTTGAGTGCCCAGACCCCTCCTGGGTCAGGAATACAGAGATGGGGATTGTGACCATCCAGAAAAGGGGCCAAGCTAGCACTTCAGGAGGCTAGACACTGCTCCTCATGAATTTGCTTGGACTAACATTTTGCTGCCTGGCCCCTTCCAAGAAATGCTTCAGAGTCTGGGGCAGCAGGGTCCAGAGCTGCTCCCAAGTCCACCTGCCTCCAAAGCTCAGCCCCCAGCCCCTTCTCTGAGCTCCTGCAACTGTACCCCATAGCCCTCTGAACCCTAAACCCCAAGCAAAGACAGCCTAGACTCTGTCCATCACTGATGCTCATGGGCACATTACTTAGTGGGTGACAAATCCTTCTCTCAGAGTAAGGATTGTCCTCCCACCCTAACTTTCCAGATGGGAATTTAAGACCCAGAGAGGTCTGGGAGGACTGGCACAGGGACTCCAGGCTTCTCTAGCCAGTGCCTTCATCTCTCTGGCCTCAGTTACCATCTGAAGAGTACAGGTGTTGGCCAGGTGGTCTCTCAAGTTCCCAGCCAAGTATTAGTTTCCTGTGGGCCTCCCACTGCCCCCCAGGCTGGGAGGTCTGTTCCACGATGAATGCTGGTGGGAAAAGAAACAGCACCCTCCTGGCCTGGCTGGTGGGGGACCAGGGCTGTCAGCCTGTGGGGTCAGATCTTATCCCGTGGCGGCCTGGTAGGAACACAATAGTCCTAGGCTGTGGTGCCAGTCTATCTGGAAGAGTCTGCTCTCTAGAAGCAACTAGAGACAGGCTCAGGCCAGAACCAGGAGGCCTCTTCTCACTGTGGGAGGTGTCTCTGTTTATCTCCTTCTTCCCAGGCCTCTCTTTCCAGTCCTGCCTCTGATCTCTTCTCCACCTTTCGCTGATGACTCTCAATGCCACCATGCCTTGTAGTCCACCTGTCTGCAGGGCCTATGGGGGGAGGGCGGCAGGGATGCCTTTTGGCATGAGTCTTACAGGGCTCAAAGGTAAACTTCTGTTATTATATTCAATAAATATATGGGTGCTTATTCGTTTCTTCCTTCCTCCTGGTCTCTGGTCTACGTGGGGATGTCTTCAAGACTTCGTTCTCCCTGGCCCTACTAGCTGACCGCGCTGCCACCTGCAGCCGGCAGGGGTCGCTCGCGGACAGCCACAGGGGGCGGGGCGGAGGCGGGGCCGTTAAGCTGGCCCGGCCAATAAAGGCGACGGCGCACGGCTGCCGCTGACTCCTCCTGCTGGGCGCGCACGAGCCCTGCTCTTCTGGTCTCTGCTTCCCAGCTTGTCTCCTCCCGACCCGCGCCCGCGATGCTGGCGCTGCGCTGTGGCTCCCGCGTCCTTGGCCTGCTCTCTGTCCCGCGCTCTGCGCCGCTGCGTCTCTCCGCGGCGCGCGCCTCCAGCGGCGGCGGCTCCCGCGACCCATCCTCTTCCTCCCGGAACCCGCTTGTGTACCTGGACGTGGACGCCGACGGGCAGCCGCTCGGCCGCGTGGTGCTGGAGGTGAGACACTCCACCAGACAGGGCCGGCCTGAGCCTGGGGGCGGTCCTGAGAGAGCCCTGGGCACCTGTCCGGCGTAGGGCCGGGCGCGCTGGGTGACCTTGGGCCTCCTACGCCCGGACTCTGGACCTCAGTTTCCTCGTCTTTGAGAAGGGGCGTCAGATTGGTGTCTTTCGGCCTCCCTCGGAACTTTAGAGTAGTGGAGGCGGGAGGGAGGAGACGTGTGGAGGAGAGGCTCAAGGTCAGATCTCAGAGAGTGCGGGCTCAAGGCCACACCCGCTAATCTGAGAATGGGGGGAGGGGTTTCCAGAACCCCCTGGGGCTGAGTCTTGACCCTAGAGTTTCGGAGCTCCGAAGTGCGGTGTGTGGCTGGGGACTCCGGGTCCGAGCGGCGGGCCCAGCCCCGGGAGCTCACGTGGTGTCTCTTGCTTAACAGCCAGCGTGCCCTGGCTGATGATCCAGCTCACTGGGGCACTGAGGAATGAACTGGAAGTATTTGGGGCATTGCGGGACACCAGGCAGACCCCGGGATGCTCCTTCGCCCCCAGCGTCCCCCCCACGTTGGGCACTGTGCCAGAATCTTACCCTCCTCGCAGCCCCAGACACCCTCGGGGTGCGGCGGGGCCGGGGTGGGGGGCTGGGGGGCAGCACTGAGTACCTGTCCCTATGTTTGGGGTTTTTTTTAAAAGAAAAGTAAGAAAAAAAACAGCCACCGAGTTCCCAGAAGGGACCCCTAGTGTAGTCTTCAAGCCATGTCCTCCTTTTCACAAAGGGGCTTATTAGGGTTTCCCAGGGAGCCCTGGCATTTGTTGTTAAGCCTCACTTACTTCTCCTGGAAAATGGGGAGCAGCCTTCCTGCTTCAGTTTGGTACAGGGTGACTCCCAAAGCTGAGAATCCAAAGACCAGCTTAGATGAGGCTCCAGCCTCCTCTTACCCCCGACCCTATTGCCTTTCTCTGGACCTGGGTTTCCCATCTATGCCCTGAGGACTTGGACTGGCCCCTCCCCAGGGCCCTCTCTCTAGGCCTTTGGGTCTCTTGTGCTTTGGACCTAGCTGTAGGAGTTTTGCTAGTTCTGCGCCAGGAAGTAAGCCAGGATGGCATTGTCATCTCTTCTGACAGATTGGGAAACAGAGGCTGCCTCCTCCCAGCCATGGGTTCAGGAAACAGCTGCCAGAAGTGATAGTTGCTTAAGCCACCTACTGCTGGGGTGGCAGTAACAGGAGTGGAATGGCCATCTGGTTGTTGCTCACACCTCCTTGGTTACTGTGGGAGATAGTGTGGTGAAGAAGTTCCTTCCTTTTCCAGCCTCTGGCTCACCATCATCCTTCATCCCTCTTCTCTCCCCACAGCTGAAGGCAGATGTCGTCCCAAAGACAGCCGGTAAGCAGGGCCTGGGTTAGTTCTAGGCTTCAGGGACCCAGGCAGGGCAAGGCAGATGGGCCGGTGAGAGGAGTCAGGGCTTGGAGACCCATGACTGGGTGGGAGTATCTCAGCAGCTCAACTGCTGGTCACCCTTGTGTAGCCCTCTGTCTCTGTCTGGGGCACAGTATTGGCTCTTCCCACCTGTAGTTGGAAGCCTCAGAACCAGTGTAAGCCACATGAAATTCTTTAGAGGCAGCTTCCTCCCTCCTGAGCTGTGCAGTGGGGCAGGGCAGTGGGTACACAGCCCACAGATGCCCTGCCCGCTGACCGGTGGCGGCACAGCCAGGGGTCTATGCTCTTGTCACAGTGCACAGCACTGAGGACAGGAAGGGAAAGACTTATCTCAGTCACACAGCGAGTCAGGCAAAGCAGACCGAGCAGGTGGGCTGGGGTCTTTCCACACCTTCCTGCTTACCTACTTGGGGGCCAGCAAGAGTGCTGGCTGGACTGGATGTGTCCCTGAGCCAGGGCCTGGCCCTGCTGACCTGCCTCCCCTTCGACCCTCAGAGAACTTCAGAGCCCTGTGCACTGGTGAGAAGGGCTTCGGCTACAAAGGTTCGACCTTCCACAGGGTGATCCCGTCCTTCATGTGCCAGGTAACGTGGCCCCCTCCATGCCTTGGTTTCCTGGGGATGGTAACGGGAGCCTCATAGGGGTGTTACGAAGATTAATGTGCCCAATGCTAATGTGGAAAGTCCTGGGCAGACAGCAGCTGCGATTACGCAGTTGGCTTGTCCTCTGACCCTGAGTGCTGCAGTTCATCCTGCTATGGCCCTTGCCTGCCCCAGAAGTGGAGCTCCAGGGCAGGTGGCAGGATGACCCTGCACAGCAGAGTTGGAGAGGTTGAGCGTGTCAGGCGGGAACTGGGGTTGAGAGTGAATGTGCAAGGAGGATGGACCTTGGGCTTTGAAGGACCCACAGCTTCAGATGATGTTTGGCCTCATTCCCTGCGTCCCTACTGAGCGCTTGGCATGGGAGGTAAAGATGGAGAGAGGAGGAGGAGGGAGTCAGGGCACAGACAGAAGTGCACACATCTGGGCTTGGAGCTTCCCAGAGAAGGGCGTTTTTCTTGGTTAAATCAATAGGTTGTTTAGTCATGTGTCCTGCCTGGTTTTCAAAAGCACTAGTATTGCTGTGTCAGAGGTTTTGGGGTGGGTGTTAGCTGCAAGAACTTCCCAGAGGTCTTGGGGACTTGTGTCCTCTGTTAGGGCAAACCCTCAAGGTCAGGGCTTGGTGTCCTGAACCAGCAGCGCCTAGAGAAAGGAACGTGGATGTCATGACCTCTTTCAGCTCCTTTCAGCCCAGAATTCCTTCCTCCATTCCCTCCACCCTGCCCCAGCGGCCATCGTCACACCTGGTGAGTGGCAGTGGGTTGGGGCAGGGCCCACTGACACTGGAATGAGCCTGGATGAGCATTGAAGGTACCGAATGCAGGGAGGGGCAGGCAGGGCCGTGCCTGTGGGACAGGCCAGATCAAGCCTGTGGCTTTTCTGCCTCAGAGGCTCCCTGCTCCACCTGAGGCTGATGGGTGAAGCAGGAGCTGAGGTCGATGTCCTGAGCCAGGCGAGGGACCGCTAAAGCAGGGGGCTGTCTGTGGCATGAAATGGTGGTACCTGGAGGTCCAGGCTTGGGACTTGACTCATCCCTGCCTGGAGGCACTTTATTGGCATGTGTGGATGCTTCAGCTGGGCTGGTGAAGCCTCCTCTCTCATCTTAGGAAAAAGCCTGGCCTTGACTAGGGCCTAGGGCTGGGCAGTCCTGGGCACACGGGCAACCATTAAGTTCTTCTGGCAGAGAAGACCTGCCAGGGCTATCAGGGCCTTAGGTGAGCCCTGAGGAAGGATGCTAGCCCTAGTGGGTTCTGCCTTGGTCCTACAAGGTGCAGGGAACCGCTGGGCCTGGTGTGAGGGCGATGCTGGGACAGGGAGGGCACTCAGTGCTGTGTGGGAACTGGTCTGGGCAGCTGCTGCTCCCACTGACCAGGAAACAGAGCCTCTGGCCACCTCCCTGTATGGGCTGTGGGTTGAAAATTCTGGGTCACTAAGCATCGTCTCAGAATGGCCTTTAGGTCCTTTGAGGATTACTTAAAGATTTGCTCAAACAAAATCTAACTCACGGAAACAGTTATTGTGGCAGAAAATATTTAAGCTTCACTTTTACTTGTTTTCCTTATTATTTTTTGAGTTCTCATTTTACTGGATGTTTATGGACCCAGTTGCCTAAGGGGCTGCCAGCTGGATGGGCCTTGGGTGGCTCGCAGGCTTCCAGCCTCAGAGCAGCACCACCCTGGCATGCAGCCACTCAGGACGTGTTCTGTGCACAGGCAGGTGACTTCACCAACCACAATGGCACCGGGGGAAAGTCCATCTACGGAAGCCGCTTTCCTGATGAGAACTTCACGCTGAAGCACGTGGGACCAGGTGAGTGAGAACCGCCATTCCCCTTTCACTCCCCTCCTATGCCTGTAGGTTTTTTTTTTTTTTTTTTTTTTTTTTTTTTTTTAAGGACACTGTCTCACCGCGTCACCATCCTCCTGCCTCAGCCTCCCAAGTGGCTGGGACTACGGGTGCATACTGCTGCACTGGCTTTCAGACAGGGTCTTGCTATGCTCACAACTAGACCACACTAGTTGCACGCTTACAATCTTAGGCTGGCAGGTAGCGTTTTTGGTAGACTGAGAATCGAACCTAGGCTTCCCATGTGACATCAGCCTGTCAGTTAGCACCACCAACCAGTGTGTGCACGTGTGGCTGGGCACGCTTGGCCTGGAGACCCAGCCTCTGTCATGCTCAGCAGGCCGGGAGGCTGCAGTCTGACCTTGCTGTCAGCATCTGAAGATGCTTCCTCAGTCTTCCCTTCAGCCCCCAGGTGGCTCTGCATTTCTGCTTTGTTAAGTTTTTCTAGAGCTTTCTCATTCTGAGCTGGCAGTTTAAAAAGCACTTTTCTTTGGAAATTTGGTGGGGGAAGCCTTTGAACAAAACCCCAGAGTATAAGCTGTAAGACCCAAGGTGGAATGTGGTGGCAAAGTCTAGAGGTCAGGGCTGGGGTTGCCCTTCTGGCCCTGCCACTGAAACCTTCCATGGGGCCTTTCCTCCCAGACCACCCCAGTGCAACCTCCTGGGAAGCAAAAGCAGCCAGGCCCCAGGGTCTACTGTGCTTGAGCCATCTGCTGTTTCAGCGACGTCCCAGATGGGATGCCCCCTGGAGCAGCCTGGCTCACCCCTGCTTGTCTTTGCAGGTGTCTTGTCCATGGCAAACGCAGGCCCCAATACCAATGGCTCCCAGTTCTTCATCTGCACCATCAAGACAGACTGGTGAGTTTCCTGCTCCAGGCACTCTAGAAATGAGGGGTGACTTGGCAGCTGGAGGACGGTTTCTGCACTTTTGGAGAAGGCAGTTTGCATGGCCTGTCTATTCAAGGACAGTGGCCCTCTCTTGGGCTGTGTATCTGTGTGAGAGAGAGGGATAAGTGAGTGAAGGGATTAGGGCAGAATCTGGGCTATTCCTACAACTCTGTCGCATTGAGGCTTCCTGTCATTAGTGTCGGCTGGATTTTTCTCAGCATGTTTTGTTCTCACACATACATAAAGGGTCCCTCTACTAGGCATGCTTGGGAAATGCCGTGGAACATATTGGACCCCAGGGTGGCCTGAACTGGAGACCCATTGCTTGGTCTAACCCGGCATTCCCCAGGCTTCCTTTGACCATGAAAAGTACCTTGAAATGTGCTGTTGTGGACAGTTGAGTATCACAGCAGGTTTTCTATCGAGCCACTGTATTATCATAGGCTTACAGAGCACTGCCAGCCCTTAGAGCCCTCCTCCCCACGTGTCCATGGACTTTAGGAATGTCTTTTCCTCAGTTCCCACTAAAGGTTAAATTTCCCACCAGAAGGTAAAGTTCTCTGCCAGAGTTCCCTATGTCCTATCCCTGGGGTATTTGGAGTTGCGGGATGATAGCTGGTTGAAGCTGAGACTTGATTTTGGGGAGACCTAGGCAGTGGGGTCTCACTGTCTCTTGTCTCCAAACCAGAAAGCTGTGGATGTCAGGGTATGGAGGCCATTACTGTCTCTGCTGCACTCTTTCAGTGGAGTCTACAGCTCTGCCCTCGGCTGTCACCATTCCCTGCTTCACTGGAGCTGGACCAAGCTGCCTTTTAGATTCTTAGAACTCTGAAATTGAGAGCTGTTCAGGACTCACACAGCTCTCCACACTCGTTGCCTTGACTCTCACCTCCTGACTCATGGCTCTTTATACCCATTGTATAGGCTTTTTATTGAAGGTAGTTCAATATCCTATTGTCTCCCTTCACTTTTCTTAGATGAGGTTACCAGGACTCAGCTTGAGGGGCCTGGAGCAAGACTCCACAGTGTAATGGCAGAACATGCTGTGGAAGCTGGACTCCTCTGGAGTGTACCTGGGAACCTAAGCAAGACTTTGCAGGGCTGGACCCAGCTAGTCAATGGGGGTTTCTTTCAGAATTGCTGTTTTGAGGAAATGCTTCCTTGCCATGGGTGACCGTGTACTACTGTCTCATCTGCTCACCTCTCCTTACAGGCTGGATGGCAAGCATGTTGTGTTTGGCCACGTCAAAGAGGGCATGGATGTTGTGAAAAAAATTGAATCTTTCGGCTCTAAAAGTGGGAAGCCATCCAAGAAGATTGTCATCACAGATTGTGGCCAGCTGAGCTAACCACGGCCAGGGTGCTAGGACAGTAGCAGCTGCACGTGTATCAGTCCACCCGACGTGGGCTCTCAGCAAAGGTGCCCAGAAGAGCTGCCTGCACTCACCCCACTGTCACTGTGTGCTTGAGGAAGGCCACTCAGGAATTCAGACCTCGCCCTAGACTGCGTCCCCAATGTCCAGCCTTCTCTCAGCCTTGTTCCCAGGCATCCACTGTAGCATCATGTCTCCCACCGTCGTCCAGCATCACCTGTGACTGCCCAGGTCCACCTGTGCCTTGGACATTGGTAGTGGTAATAGCTCAGCATCAAGTGAGGGCACCTTCCCTTGACCAATGAGGACGACCAGTTGCTATAAAAGAGCTGTAAAGCCTGCAAAGTTGGAATAATTTAATAATTTAATGAACAAGATTGACTAGAAATGAAGCTGTGACAAGAGCTACACCCTACTGTGGTGTCACCTGAGTTGGTGGCTTGGGCCACAGAACCCACAGGTTAGCTTTTGAAACACAACTTGGGGCTCTTATGGAGGTCCCATGGCCAAGTCCTTCCCTCCTGTTACTGTGAATCCCATTGGTTTGCTGTTGTCCTTGTGAGGAGGGTCCATGGGGTAGAAGCAGTTGAACCAGGGAACAAACCCACTACAAGCTGTGCCTAGTCAATGTGAATTCCTGTGTTGAAACAGAAAGGGCCTGCAAGCTCCCTGTGCTCTGGAACAAAGTATTTTCGGGGGAGATTGATTTTTGTTTGTTAAATAAATTCAATCTACTGATGATGGATGTAAAACATTTCTGGAACATTTATTTGTGTTCACCTTAAATAGGATAATAAATTCTATTTTCTATAGAAGACTGGTGTCTGTGATATTAGATGTGTCTAGAACTGAAGAACTTGAGCCAACCTTTTCTGAGCTCCCATGTGTCAGGTGCTAAGCTAAGGACTGTCTTATTTCTTCCCCCCCCAGTGGCCTATGAGAGCATTACTGTATCATCTCTATTTTGGAGATGAGGAAACGAGGCTCAGACAGACTGTCTTAACATCCACAGCCTGTGCTATGAGCACTGGCTCCATCCCTCGGTAACCCAGAGTCTCAGTTTTCCTTAGCTGCATAATGGGGTGGCAGTAATGCCCACCTGACAGAGTGATGATTAGATGTGGTCCATGTGACATGCATAGCACAGTGCCTGGCACATTGTCTTAAACACTCTGTAATGTCAAGAATGCTGACAGGCACCACATGTCAGAGTCAAGGAGAAATACCTAAGCCTTCATCATCCAGGAGTGGACTTTACTCTCCCTGATGTATCCCTTAACGTCTGGAGCTGACTTTTTGGTGTTTTTGAATTCACAGGCAGAATTAGATGGCAGGGATTAAGAGCTTCCTTAAACAGTCAATGCCATGGTAAAGTTGAGTTGGGTGGTCAGGCAGGCTGTTCTCAGAAGGAATTTGGGCTCTGGTTGGGGCATCTATCAGAGTGATTGCACATTAGGATTCTCTGAGTCAGGTCATGTGCGGTCTCCAGTTGACATAGTTACTCTGAGGTCATGGTGACGGGTTGGATCAGCCACCTGGATTGGAAGCCTAGTAGGACTAGTAGTTTTGGAACAGCTCTCAAGATCATTAGGGGTTCTAAAATAGAGCCAGGGGGGAGAAAGAAGGCATGTGCTTTGAATTCCCTTTTCAATCATAGACACGCTCCATTTCTTCCTATGTTGGGACTTTGCAAGGGTTTTCATTCGAAGAATGGGATCCTAAGCCAAATAATGGGTAATTGCTCATCCAGGCCAACGGTTTACAGAGACATAAACTTAGGGCCCAAAGTGGCCCTTATGAGTCAACTGGCAGAGCAGGGGCTAGAACTCCAGTCCCTGCTAGTCCTTAGTGGTTTCTACTAGAGGCCTTTGAGAATTCATAGTCCTCTTTTGGGGACATGTTTCAAAGGTCCCAGGTCACATACATTCAGAGTGCTACTGATTCCTGAGGGTAAGCCATAGCTTTGCCCTGGAGTTTCCTCTTGCCTGGGGCACTCCAAGGTGGCTGTGGTGCCGCTGACAAGTATGAGAGGCAGCCCCTTGAGGCTTGACCTGATGGCTCCGTGGCAATTTCTGAGGAGTCTTAGGGTCCCAGAGCCTGTGAGACTTGTGTTTAGTCACCAGATGTTTGCTTCTTACTATGGAGGGAGGGAGGGAGGGTGTGTGTGTTGTATTTCCCTCCATCCATCTGGTTGGACTGGAGTGGCTGGAGCAAGCATGCAGGAATTTCCTAAAAACTGAGTTTCCTAAAGTCTGGGGCATTCCCTGCAGTTTTCTTCCCAGTGCTCTTCACAAATGTCTGACTCTAGTCTAATTTCTTGTATAAAATGAGAGTATAAGTTCTATACAAAAAAAAAAAAAAAAAAGATTGCTTTGTTGCTGGCCTATGTTAAGTGCCTAATATCTGATGCATGAATGAAGTGGGCAGTCATCTTTACACAAATGCTCATATAGACATAATCCTATGTGATGTGTAAACAGAATGTTTCTAGAAATCAAGCATTAATTTTATTTTTTGAGACATGATAGCTTTTCAAATACTTTGTTGACCTATCATTTACATACAGTAAAATTCACACATTTGAGGCTGGCCCTGTGGCCCTCCGTATGGTTGAGTCCCAGCCCCTGAGGACTGAAAAACATCCTAGGTTTGTGTGTGTGCATGCCCCAAATCCCAGCACGGTGGAGAAACAGAAGGGATTCAAACTGCACGATTGGCCACATGGGATCTGATCCCCTCCCTGGTTTTTTTTTTTTTTTTTTAATTGCTAGGGGGCACATACACTTGCCAGAGACAGAAAGAGGGAAAGGGGAAATGAACCGGTAGTGGAGCATGGCTATATTGCAGTCCCTTCTCCTCCATCTCTCTAACTTGTTAAGATTTGGAGCATTCATATGCATCTGCCCAGCATGTCTTCCAAGCCACTGGATTGAGGATTTGAACCACGTGGTTGGTCATATGGGATCTGTTGAATATAAATTACTGAGGGTGGAATGTAGGAATCTGAATTTTAAGATAATCTATTAAAGTTTGAGAATTCTAATGGAGACAAGAGTGGATAAGATTAAAAAAAGAGATCATGGTTCACCACTAGAGTCCCCTATGACTAGAGTCATTTGTTTCTGAAGACATTTTTTACTGGACTTTTTTAGACTGCAGTGAGACCCTCCACTTATATAAGAAGCTCCACTTAAGGACTGACTGATAACTCTCAGTTGAATGGCTGGGGTGCATCTTGTTCAGCTAAAGCTCTGTGGAGTACAGTGAGCAAGTGTGCTTTTCTGCAGTGATGGTGAAAGTGGCCTCCCATTGCCTTGATCTATGCAGGCACCTTTGCGGGGAGCAGCTCCTAAGGGAGTGGCCTCAGCTCCTCTTTTGTACAGTCTGGCTTGGGTGGGCCCAGGCTGGAGAGTGTTTCTCAGTGAGTGACTGTAGGAGGGCAGAAATTAGATCTGTGTTCATGGTCCCCTGGAATAGGGCAGGTAGGGAAAGTTTTGAATCTGCTTGGCCTCTCAGTTCAGTCTAGCCTTTAGAGGTTGTTCGGAATTGTAACATTAGTAGTAGTATATTGTGATGATTAATTTTATGTGTCAACTCAAAAATTAAAATGACACATTGGAAAATAGTCAGTTGATGCAAAAAAAAAAAAAAAAAAAAAAAAGAAAGAAAATAGAAACAGAATTAATACTATTTCCTCACAAACTCTTCTTAAAAAAAACAAAACAAGGGGCCGGCAGGTGGCTTGGTGGTTCGGTATGCTGGACTCTCACATGGCCGACTGCAGTTTGAGTCCTGGACCTGGCGACTTTCTCTCTCTCTCTCTCTCTTGCTCTGTTCCTCGCTGGTCAAACTGAAATAAATAAATGAATGAATAAATAAAGTTAAGTAAAATAATTAAAAAACAAAAGAAAAGCAGAAGAGAATGCTTCCCACATCATTCTAGGAAGCCAGTATTACCCTGATACTAAAACTAAAGACATTACCAAAGATGAAAACTATGGGCTAATATCTTTTATGAATGTGAGCACAGAAATCCTCAACAAAATGTTAGCAAGTGAATCCAATAACATATAAAAAGAATTCCACACCTTGGAGATAGGTGATGGTGCAGTGATAAACGTGATACTCTGTGAGGCTGACTCACTGGGAAAGTTTTGGGTTTATATGAGTACTCTGGGTACAGTGCCCATGATCTATGACTGGGGGTGGCTCTAAATAACTGGAAAACCAGCCCATATTTATGAATTGGAAGGCAATATTTTTAAGATGACAATACTTTTGGGACCAGCAGTTAGCATAATGGTTATGTCGCTGGACTCCCATGTAGTCGACTGTGGTTCGTGTCCTGGACCCGGTGGCTTAAAACTCACGCCGGGCGCGTGTGCATGCGTGCCCAAGATCCCGAGAGGAAAATGGAGGAGAAGGGATTATGGCATGGCTGTCCCCCCTGGGGGGTGATTTCTCACTTTCTGTCTCTCTGTCTCTTTCTGTCTGTGTGGCGTGCACACATGCCCTATAGCAAAAACCTCTCTAAAAAAAAAAAAAGATGACAATACTTTCAAATTGATCTACAGATGGAATGCAACACTTATCAGAATCCCAACTAAGTTCTTCAAAGAAATTGACAAGCCAATTATAAAACTTAAATGGAATTATAGGAGACCCAGAATAATTAAAACAATCCAGAAAAACAAGAATAAAATGAGAGAAGTCACACATCCTGATTTCAAAACTTACTACAAAGCAATGATTATTAAGACAATGTGGTATAGATACATAGATCCATAGAATAGAACTAAGATTCCAGGAAAAAACCCATACATCTATGACCAATTGATTTTCAGCGAGGATGCTAAAATCATTCAGTGGGAGAAAAGTAATCTTTTTTTTAGATTAATTTTACATTTTTCATAAAGTCCCCATCATGATGTATATGGTATATTTTTAAAACTCTCTTGAAATTCATTTCTTTATTGATATCTAGTTTCAGACTATTGTGGTTGAAAAATATTCTTTTTTTTTTTTTTTTTTTTTTTTTTTTTGGAGAGGTTTTTTGCTATAGGGCGCGTGCGCTCGCCAGACAGACAGAGAGAGACATAGAGACAGAAAGCGAGAAATCACCCCCCAGGGGGGATGGTCACGCCGCAATCCCTTCTCCTCCATTCTCCTCTCGGGATCTTGGGCACGCACGCACACGCGCCCGGCGTGAGTTGTAAGCCACCGGGTCCGAGACGCGAACCGCGGTCGACTACGTGGGAGTCCAGCGACATAGCCATTACGCTAACTGCTGGTTCCCGAAAAATATTCTTGATATTATGTTATTTAAAAAAAATTTTAGAGTGAGTTTTTTTATTTATTTTTTTTACATTCATTCACTGAACATCGTCACAGCATACAAAATGTGATTTCCCATCCAGAATACACTGTATAGTGGCTCAATCATACACGTTATCATCAACAAATAATTTTCCATTTCTTGTATATAATTTTCCACACATACACACACACATACATATATATATATACACACACACACACACACACACACACACACATATATGCACATATGTATTCTCCTCCCCCATTTCTCACTCTCTGCCATTTCTCACCCTCCTCCCACACTGTCTCTGGTACCTACAGTTCCTTTCCATTCATTTCCCCCCCCACATTTTATTGATTCAGCAAGCTCTGTTTTTTTTTTGTTTTTTTTTTTTCTTCAGAGAGGTTTTCACTATAGGGCGCGTGCGCTCGCCAGACAGACAGAGAAAGACAGAGAGACAGAAAGCGAGAAATCACCCCCCAGGGGGGATGGCCACGCTGCAATCCCTTCTCCTCCATTCTCCTCTTGTGATCTTGGGCACGCACGCACACGCGCCCGGCGTGAGTTTTAAACCACTGGGTCTGGGACGTGAACCGTGGTCGACTATGTGGGAGTCCAGCGACATAGCCATTACGCTAACTGCTGGTCCCCCACATTTTATTGATTCACAAGTTAATTAATCTAACTACTTTCAATAGCAAGTTCAGCTGATATATACATGTCTGACTTTAGGCATGAAACTCTGAATAGAATGAATATACTATAAAGTACCTAGCTGAGGTTATATAGCTTACTGTGGTCATTAAATAGGTATTTTTAAATATATTTTTTAATTTTAAGAAAGACAGTTTTAGCTTTAATAAATCAAAATTTAAAAATGTTAAGAGAACTTTGCTTAAATTTAGAGCCAGGAAACAGGTTAGGATTCTGTTCCTATAGTAGATACATGAACCTATTGACAACTCAAGAGAAAAAAAAAAGTCCTTAAATCTGGAAAACAAAGCATAGAAGAAAACCAGTAATGTTTTAGTCAAAAGTCATAAAATTCTATTTCCCCAATTCAGTCTCATGTACTTAATTATCTTCTCTTATGGTCCAATCTTTCCATTTAAATTCTGGAAGATAACATTCAACTCCAGACTTTACCATTAAGTTGACCATTTTCTTAGTTGTTTTTGAACTCTTATTTCTGTGTGTCTGTATTTAGTTTTTGTGATATAGCACTCCCTTCAGAACTTCTTGGAAAGCTGGTCTGGTGTCAGTAAATTCTTTCAGGTCTTGTTTATCTAAGAATGTGTTTTTCTTTTCTTCCCATATGAAGGATAGTCTTGCCAGGTATAGTATTCTTGGTTGAAATTGTTTTTCACTCAACATGTTGAATATATTTTCCCATTCTTTCCTTGCTCGCATTGTTTCTGATGAGAGGTTCACTGTTAACCTGATGGGATATCCTTTGTAGGTAACTTGACATTTCTCTCTTGCCAATCTTAGTATCTTTTCTTTGGTTTTGGTCACTCTGGCTATAATGTGTCTTGGAGAAGATCTTCTTGGGTTGATTCAATGTGGGGTCCTTTGTATTTCTTAGGTCTGGATCTTTGAATGCCTCTCTATACTTGTAAAGTTTTCTTCCAGGATTTCATGGCATATATTATCAATGCCCTTATTAGTCTCTTCACTTTCCGGGATACCAGTGATCTGGATGTTTGGAAATCTAATGGTATCTAGTATTTCTCATATGTTATTCTTATTTTGGGGGGCTGTTTTCTCAGTTTTTGTAGTGTATTTTTCTAGTTCAGTGATTCTGTCTTCTACCTCTGGGATTCAATCTTCTATATGATCTAGTCTCTTTTAATACTTTCAAGGGAAGTTTTGATTTCCTGTATTACAGCCTTCAACTCTAACAGTGCCATTTGATTCTTTTTTATTTTGTATATTTCCTCTTTCAGATAGAGCAAGAACTTCCTCACCTCCTGGAACTCATCAGCTTTATTCTCCTGCATCTTCTAGGGTTCATTGTCTCTCTTCTCTTTTATCTCTGTTAGCTTTGTCACTGTGAATATTCTATATTCTTTATCAGACATTTCTATGAGTTCCATTGTATTGTCTGTGGATGAAAAGGAGTCCCCCCCCCCCCCCCTGGGGAGAGGTATTTTCTTGATTTCTCATATTTCTTGTGCTCCTGCAGTGATTTCTGGTCATGTGATGGGTTATACATTTCTTCCTAATTTAATGAAGTTCAATGTGAGAGTTTAGAGGCGTGCAGGAGGAGGTGATCTACAACCTACCTGCCTTTCCATTTTTCTCCAGGGGTTGCCCTACCACTCTGGAATGGGGTCTGGAGGGTGAAGTCTCAGTAGAAAATCTCCATTAGTCTTAGTCCCTGAAAGCAATAGTTCACAATAGGGGGTTTATTTTTTAAATAGAGAACTTTACCTTTTTGTTGAATGTTTCTTCCCTCTGCACCCTCATCCACCCTTACCTCACTCTCTACCATTCACTCCTCTCTCTGTACAGTCTGATATCTACACTTATCCTTTCCACTATCATATCTTCAGATCTTTCCATTTCTGTCATAGAATGTAAATATTCAGTATATATTGAATGGGGGTATACAGTGTGTATTCTCAAAGTCTGGCTTACTTCACTGGACATTAAATCTTCTATATTCATCCACCTTGAACCAAATGATAGGGTCTCATTGTTTCTTATAGCTGAGTAATATTCCATAGTATATGTGTACCACAGTTTTTCAACCCAGTCATCAATTTTTGGACAATTGTGTTGATTCTATATTTTAACAATGGTGAATAATGCTGCAATAAACATGGATATGCAAGTGTCTTTCTAACTGAGTGCTGAGATTCAACCTATTTATAGGTCGAATTTGTGGTGGATTTTGAGCATCCCCTTCAAATGTATCTGTCCCACATGAGACCATCACAATATTTTTAAGCAAAGAAGTATATTTTCCTCAGATACAGGAGGGTAAGTTAAATTCACTGGCAAGGGAGTAACAGAAGGACTGGAGAGTCCAAGTTCTTGGTTTCATTTGGATCCAACCAGATATTCCCGTTCTGAATTTTAGGATCCCATTCTGTCTCATCAGTGTCCTTGACAGCCAACACAATTAAATTTGTGTTTGATTTTAAGAAGTATAGTTCAGTTTCTATGAGAAATAAAAGAACCTTTTAGAGTTCCCATGGGAGCTTTCTGTTTTTCAGATTATAACTTAAGCTGAGAATTAAAGGACATTAGCTTTTATTTTTTCCTTTTCTTTTATTTTGTAAGCAATCAAGCATTCTCAACAGAATAATCCCACATAACAATCTTTGTAGTCACCATTTCTACCGTAATGGTCAAATGCTGCAGCCCACTGCCCTCCCAAGGCTCATACTTTTCTTGTCACTTAACCACAGGTGATAACATGAATAATTATGATTTCAGTGCATACCATGGATTACTAGCATGTCATTTTTCATGGGCAAGAAGTTCAGCAGTATCTCTAAGTCCAATAGCACAGCCAAACAAATCTTCAGATCTTCTGATCTCCTGAGATCACTTGTGGTGTCAGTTCATTATGGTCCGAATTTAAACAGGAGATAGAAACAATACAGTAATCAGAACAGGGAAAATGAAAAAAAAAAATTATTACTGTAACAGAGATTTACTTAATAAAGAGAAAAGAGAACACTGAAAACTAAAGTGTCTCTCCAGTGCCCTGATAAAGTTCAGCATAACTCCAGGTATCAAGGAAGAACTGTCAAATATCACAAACAGGGCAATGAAGGGATAATTTAGAGCTAAGAGACAATAGACTGAAGTATAGTGCATTGAGCATTGCTTTCTTGTCCAATGTAACAATCTCTGCCATTCAATTAAATATTTAAACCATTTATGTTTATTATAATTATCAGTATATTTACATTTAAATCAACAATCTTGAGTTTAATGCTTCCTAGGTATTGGGCTGGAAGGAGACACTCCCCTGTTTGATATGAGGCTCTTTAGTCTGAATGGTGGGACAGCAAATTGTTCCTGGCCCCTATGAGCTCCAGGGATTTGTCCCTGTCCTTTCCTGTGGGCGGTGTCCTTAGAGCAGCTTTGGGCAATTCTCACAAGTGCACTGGTGAGTTTTCAGTTGCACAAGTGGGAGGAGCATCTCACGTATCTGGAGCCCTCTGTGATCTTTCTACTTTATGCTCTATTCTCTGTGCAGCTCTCATCTTTCCAGTATTCTGATCTGGAAAGTCAGCCTCCCCAACCCCTAGCACTGTGTCCTTAATTAAGAGATCTCTCTGGGCTCTTTATGAGTTCTCCTTCTCTGTACCCCTGCTTCCCCTTTCCTACCCTGGGATACTATGACAACTACAGGCTCATTCATTTCCTTTCCTTTACTTTGGAGTCCTTGTTTTGTATTGCCTTCATTCAATGTCTGAAGACCATGGTATCACATATTTTGTGTGTTGATTTAGTTATTTAAGGTGGGAAGGTAAATCAAGTCTCTTTTACTTGATATTGACCAGAAACAAATCATTTTCTGGGTTCTTGGATTGTTTGCAAGGAGAATGTATCCTCTTATTACTTGGGTAATATACAATGTTGGCATAGAGTGGAGGGACCCAGGTCTAGATGCCCACATTCCCTTCCCAGAAAAAGCAACCAGGTCAGGTGCCTTCAAAGAGCACCAGGGTAGGAAGGTGGGTCTGACCTCAGCTTTCTTCTGACTCCACCTCCCTAAGCAGGCCCTCCTGTGTTTGAGCAGGCAGAATCTAGACTGTTCCTCCCCACAACTGTCCACATGCCCACTAGGAATTAGCCCTCAGACAGGTTCTCAGCCCTTCCTAGCACCTGCCCAGTAACTGCAGAGGGATGACCCTGGGGCAGTCTGTAGGCTTTGCCAGCTCAATGTGGACTCATAAATCAGAGCATGCTCAGATAGAGCCCAATGCCCTAACTATGCAGATGGGGAAACTGAGACCTGGAAGAGCAAGGGATGCAATCAATGTCAGTGGCCTGAGATCTGCTAAGTCAAACCTTGCTCTTCTCATCTCCAGATCTTCTCACTGCATCAAACAAGAAGGTGATTAAGAAAAACATTGACTGGGAACCAGCAGTTAGCGTAATGGCTATGTTGCTGGACTCCCATGTAGTTGACCGCGGTTCACGTCCCGGACCCAGTGGCTTAAAACTCACGCCGGGAGCGTGTGCGTGCGTGCCCAAGATCCCAAGAGAAGAATGGAGGAGAAGGGATTGCGGCGTGACCATCCCCTCTGGGGGGTGATTTCTCGCTTTCTGTCTCTATGTCTCTCTCTGTCTGTCTGGTGAGCGCACACGCCCTATAGCAAAAACCTCTCAAAAAAAAAAAAAAACAAAAACAAAAAAAAAAACCATTGACTTTAGAAAACAGTAATGCTTTAGGTTCTTCAGCATGGAATTGATAAACATCTTATCCAACAGAGGAATACAACCATAGATTAGACAAGTGAGACTAGTGTCTGTGCTAACAAGACGATAATGAAGACAAGTAAGATTACAGAGCAACATGTCATGTCTAATCTGGTGAGGTTTATGTGTACACATGTACCTACACATACATTGCTATAATCAAGAAGACTGGAGGACATGGACAAACCCTGGACGCACTGGGCTTCTGGGAATGCTCACATCCAACTTATTATCTTTCCGTGTTGTTTCCACTTCACACTGTGCATATGTTAATTTTATAATCTGGGGAAACACACACACACACACACACACACACACACACGTAATTTTAGCAGTTTTACTCAAACACAAGTACATGAGACTTGGAGGTCAGAATTTACCTTAGGTAATAACGTTCGTTTCCCCTTTAACAGGCTCTGCCACCTACAAGAAGTTGCAATTCTCATCTAAGCCACCAGGGGGCAGAAAGGGACCAGAAAATTGGTGTGTGGGGGGGGCGGTGGACATGGGATGGAGGGGGGATGGGGAGTGGGGATTGAGCTGGAAAGTTGGTTGGGGAGAGCAGGCCACACTGAAGCAGTCCTCACCTCAGTGCAGGGCTGGGGTCGAGTTCCTAGGCAGAAGAAGACCAGTTACATGCATGGTCCGTTTCCTCTGCCTCAGCACCACAGGGATTCCAAGGCAGAAGCCCAGACAGAAAAGCTGGACTAACAGGGTATGGGTGACTGGGCAGGGGAGAGAAATGGCCTACAAGCCAAGCAGAGCCAACAGGTTCAAGTCCCCGCACAGCCAGTGTGAGCTCCTTGTCTTCTGCTAGCCGGCAGGCTGAAGGTTTCATGGCTCAAGGGGCTGACCGAGGAGGCAGAGGTAGAGGGGAATCACAGGTCCATTTTAGCATGAACTCAGGTGACCTTCACCATCTCCGTGACCAGTGCATGTCCCATGTGCCAAGCTCTCTGTGGCCTTATCTCATTTAATGCTAACAGAGACCCTCAGAGAACGAGGCAGGCATTGTCATTCCCATTTTATAGGAACACGGAGGCTCGGTCAGGTGGGCAACTTGCCTGAGATGACAGCTGATGTGTAGGGCAGCTGCAATTCAGCGTCCTATCCTTCTGACCCAGAGTCTCTGCCCAGGGGAGGGTGGGAGGCAGGGACAGAGGTCGCGGCAGGCACCAGGACTTGGACCCCAAACTACCCCACGGGCTTCAGGAGCTGGGAATGGAGGGGCTATGGCTGTGGAACTGGCCAGACCCCATGACCAGAGAGAATAGGGGTGTTGGGAAGGTTGCAGAGATAAACACTGCTCAGCTTCTGACTGTGAATATATTGGATGGGGAGAGAAAGACCCCCTCACTTCCAGGACCCAGGAGGATGTAGGGGTTGCCTGGCTCAGTACAGGTCCCCAGCAGACTGTGGAGGAAGCAAGGTGAGAGAGAAGAGAAGGCCTGGCAACTCATCTGCTCTGGGCTGAGTGTACACTGGAGCAGAGCTGCCCTGCACCTGAGGGTCCCCTGGAACTTTACACAGATGAAGGTTCGAGGAGGTTGGGGGCTCCCTTCAGGGTCTGGGCCTGGGTTCTGGCTTCCACACAGGGCTCTAATACCATGGGGCTTGCACTCACTGGTTTGCAGGGAGGCTGGCAAGCCAGCTGGGCAGGAGCGAGGAGCCCAGCTGCTGGGATGTCTGAGAAGGCTGCGCAGCTGCCGGAAGCAGCAGGAGCAGGGATTAGACCTGGACCTAATATAGCCCTGGGGGTGGGCAGAGGCTCGCAGAGGGGCTCGGGGAGGGCTCTGTGATCTCAGACAAGTCACTCAACCTCTCTGAACCTCAGCTTCCCCATCTGTAAAATGGGACTCATCAAAGTACCTGCCCACGAGATTGTTGCAAGGGTCAAAAGTGGTCATGTCTACAGAACTTGCAGCACAGCAGCTGTCACACCAGATGGCTCGAAGGATGTCAGCTGGAATGCTTGCGGATTCATGTATTCCACCATTAACCCGACCACGTGCCAGGCCACACTGGGCACCAAGAAGCCGAGCGACAGAGCAGTTCCTCTAGGGAGGGTAGCCGGGACAATGGAGGGTGCTGTGTTTCATGAGGTCAGGTCAGGGGCCTGCCCCACCCTCCTCAGCCGGGCTCACCTCTGAGCCCATCTGATCAGGAGTGAAAATTGATGCAAAGCAGAGTACAGAGGGACAGATACCAGGTTCTCACCAGTGGCGAGTCGCCATCAATTTGCCAGTCTCCCTTCTGCAAACTCCAGCCTGTGTTCTGGCCTGTTTGAAAATAAAGCCCAGGTACCGACTTGCCTCACCCAGAAATTCTCCAATAGAGAATTCCAATTCCTAATAACTGAGACATTTCCATCTGATCCCAATGCCATTTTCTTTCTTTTTTTTTTTTTTTTTTTGAGAGAGAGATTTTTGCTATAAGGCACGTGCGCTAGCCGGAAACAGAGAGACAAAAAGCAAGAAATCACCCCCCAGAGGGGATGGTCATGCCTCAATCCCTTCTCTTGGGATCTTGGGCACACGTGCACATGTGCTTGGCGTGAGTTTAAGCCACCGGGTGCAGGACTCAAACTGTGGCTAGGCTACATGGGAGTCCAGTGACATAGCCGTTACGCTAACTGCTGGTCCCCCGCAATGCCATTTTCACCTGACAATGTAAACCCTCCTGGCCCTGTGAAAGGAGCACTGATTTCTCCCTGAGCTGGGCTGAGAGTTGGGGGCTGGGCTTTTCCCACCCACCTGGGTCCCAGGGGCAGATTCACATGAAGCTCATTACCCTCCCAGGCCAGGGATTCCTCACCCATCGAAGTGAGCCCTGGCCATGAGGTGTTAGCAGAGGGCTGCGGGACATGGACTGGGAGACCTTGTCCCCAGGGGCCCTTCCAGCTGGAGAGCAGCCCCAGCCTCCCCACATTACGTAGGACTCCCACGTGTGCTTGTGGATTGTGCATGTATGAGTGTGCGTCAACATCTGAGCATGTGTGAACGTGTGCTAGCATGTGCGAGTGTGAGCTACATAGGTGTGAGTGTGTCTCTGAGAGTGTGTGTCGGAGTGGCCTCTGATATCTCTGTGGGAATCCAGCCTTGGGATAAATGGGAGGGGGTTGTTTGGAGGGGCCTTTGCGCTGAGGACAGGCTGTTCCTGGCTCCAGCCAGAGCTCTGGGTGAACAGCCAGAACGCCTGACTCCGGAGAGGCAGTGAGCCCACCCCCAGTCTGCCCCCCACCCCCGTCTTGGCTCCTCCTGGCTCCCTGTCCTAGCTCCCAAACACCATGGGGGGAGCCCAGCTCAGGCTGTGCTGGCCAGGCAACAGCCTGATGGACAGCATGTGGGTGCCCGGCCCTGGGCTTTCAGGTGGCGAGGGTAAGCGTGGCCTGACTCCGAGCTCAGGGATGCGGCTGGCCAGCTGGCTGGGAAGTGCTGGTACAAGTGGTTTGTGAAAGGACTGAGCAGGGGATGAGAAACAGCACAGACCTCGGAGGCTGGAGGGTACAGCAGAGGTTCCACTTGCCCGTCTGGGAGTGAGGGCCCTCCTGGGCCTTGGTTCTCCAGCTGCCATATTGGCATGTTGCTCCCTGCCCTGGCTCCTGCCAAGACTGTCGGGATGTGCGAGGCCAGAAAACCAGCAGATTTGGGTCAGTGGTGGAAGCCTGGATGGCAGTGATGCCTGCCTCCTGGGGTGAGAAACTCAGCCCCACAGTGGGGTTTTGGGGAGAGCTGACCACTGCTGAGCTGTGTGCAGGAACTGTCTGGGGGCCCACTGCAGCTCTCGGGTGTGTCCTGACTGCCCTCAGCTTACAGACAAGGACGTGAGGCTCCATGCCACATGCCCCGAGAAGGGGTGATGCTGGGAGCCTTGTCTGGGCTACACGAGGGGGACCTGAGCTCCCAGCAGGTAGAACACCTGCACCCATCTTTCCCCAGGCCTAGGCACTGGCGTCCCTTCTCTTTGTTTGAAGCCAGCACTGAGGGGGCTCCTCACAACCTCACACACATCACAGATCACATCCCTGCCCCAGTTCCCTTCTTCCTGCCTGGTCTTCTTGCCCCTCAAGACCACCTCAGCCTTGGCTCCCTCACAATCTGCACTGCTTAGGTCCCTACCTGGGGCCGAGTCCCAGCTCTGCCTTTGAAATTGCACCAGGAGGTAGGAACTCCGAGTTCAAATCCTAGCTCTTCCACCTGCTCTGGGTAACCTCCGCAGAGACCTTCCCCTCTGGGGGTCTTGGTGTCTGCCCAGAGTGCAGTGCCCTGATGCCCCTTGCTTTGGTGGACTCCGCCCCCCACCCCCAGCGGCTAGCCAGCGGCCTCTGGACACGGGCAGTAAGTCCAACCGGAAATCCTTCCTGTCCAGGCAATTACTGGTTTCCACAGTTCCAAGAGATGTCGAAATCTGTTTGCCTCGGGTTTGTTTTCTTTCCACAGAGGAAAAAAAAAAAAAAAAAAAAAAAAAACAAGCGCAGAGGCGCACGCATACTGACACACACTCAAGGACAGATCATCGAGCAACAGTCTTGACGTTGAGCCTTGGCACACAGCAGGTGCCCACTCAGTGCTGCTGAGTGAGCTAATGCCCCAAGGGTCCTGAGTTTGAGGCCTGGCTCCCAACGCCCCTGTGGGATCCCCAGTAGGGTGTTTCTGAGCCACAGACAATGGAACGAGAGTCCACATCCCTGGGACACTCCCAGGAGCCAAGCAGCGTGCAGTCTTGTGCTCACTGGGCCCCTTTATCCACTCTATCCCCAAGGCAGCTGGCTCAGAGAGGCATGGGAATTGCTGGACACCACACAGCAGGAGGGGCAGGGCTGGCCTAGCAGCCTGCGCTGCAGAGGATGGACGCTCTGAGATGTGGGCTCCTTCTGTGCCCTCAGATCTGCCAGGGAAAGCAAACCTCGGGCAGGGATGCCGGAGTGTGGGCGCCTGCTGAAAGGTAGGCCCTCACTTCTCTCTCCTCGTCACTCTTCTGCTGGGCTGAACTAGCACCCACCTGCCACTCCACATACTGAGGGGAGGCCCCGAGGGTGGGTTCTTTTTATGCCACTAATCAGGAACAGATTTGGTGCTTTTGGGGATCTACTCTGCCCTCCAAATAAGACGGATCCTGCTTCTTGTCAGGAGCCTGTTCCTGCCTGTCCCTCCCTGTCCCAAGGCCTTGCCCAAGGAATTGCAGTTTCTTTCTCTGCCCCATCTCCAAGGTGGCCATCTGAATATATGCTTTGACCTATACCCTGTTTTAAAAATTAGCAAGCTAGTGGCCAAAATTTGAAACTTGGAAAATTTTACCTGACGAGTGGAGTCTCCAGACCCCGTTCCCCTCTCTCCACCTCCATCAGGTAGCATTATGTGCAGATAGCAGCAAGGGGCTGAGGCGCCTTGGTGAGCTGGAAGCCCTGCCCTCCAGCCTCCCCACTGGCATCACCTCTGTCCCCAAGGACCATGAGGGACCATCTCAGAGCCCTGTGTGTCTCGACTTTAGATGCCCGCGGACTGCCTTGGAGGCTTCACACCCGACGACACATCCAGACCAACTTCTTAAGTCTCTCTGGGGTGGGTTCAGGGCTTAGTGACCTGAGAGGGCCACTTGTGATGATCCTGGGACCAAGGCCTTTGGAGGTGGGTCTTGTGACTCCAGCTGTCTGTCTCATGTGACAGCCCAGCCCAGTACTGTCCTGGCTAAAAAGAGGGACTCCCTGTTCCCTCTGCCCTGGACCCTTCGGTTTGCTCACTGTGTGACGTCCAGGGTCTGGGACTCAAAGCCAGCCATGGCCAAGAGGACCAAGTGTGAGCAGCAGCGCGCCCCGGCTGCGGGCGCTGAGGCAGATTCACTCCTATATATGGTTACCAGGCGGCCCATCCCCGCGCAAGCTGTGACCTAATCTGCTGACAATCTCGCCCAGCCTGGGGCCTGACTTGGGGAGAGTGTCCACAGGGGCTGGGAGGAGGCAAACCAAAGGCATGGTGGCAAGGCAAGGACGGAATGACCCAGCCTGGAGAGCGGAAGGGCAGCCCCAAGTCCCTCCCACTCCCGTTGGTGTCCCCCCCCCCCCCTTCCCGGCTCTGTGTAAACAAGGAAACCAGGAGGCGTTTTTGCTTTTAGAAGTCCTTTTAATACCGCGTGAGAAGGCTACATTTCTATAGGCAAGCCGTATACAGATTCTCCAGGAATAAGGCACACAACGGAATGCCATCCCGAGGGCGGCCCTGGGGGGGAGTCGGGAGCCTTCTCCACGCACCCTCTGAGCTGGGCCCACGGGTTCTGTTTGTCTTTTTAGCTGGACACACACATACTAACAGATACAGACATGACAGGGTCACCACGCAGGGGCGGCGGAGTTCAGCAGTGGAGAGGGCTGAGCCCCACTGCCACAGTCCCCAGAGAAACGCCTGGCCGCCTACCCATCGCACTGAAGGCTGGCACACCCCACACTTCAGGGTTAGTTGTCGCTCTGGGCTACAATGTAGTGAGGTTGGATTAAATGTTCATTTAGAGTAGATTCAAGTCTATGAGATGCCGGAGGGCAGGTGCAAGGGCTCGAACTGTCATATCCAAGTTCCCAGAGCACAGGGACCCCGAGCATGGTTCAGATGACAAAGCTCCAGGGGGGCGTGGAGAAGCCAGTTGCTCACTCGTCCTCCCTCCCTGGGCCTTGCTGAGTGGGAGCCCCCGGTCAGGCCAAGGGGCTGGGTAGTCCACTGTTCCTTTTAACCCTCACCCACTCCCTTCCTCCCTACAAAATTAATAAAACCATAATAATAAGATAATAAGAAGGTGCAGGAGAATGGGTTACAATGCTGTGTCTGTTATCCTCAGTGGAAGAGGCACAAAGGGTCCCATTCCCTTTTTCACTATATAGCTAATAATAGCTTCCCTTAGAAAAAGCAATACTTTCCAAAATACACAGATGTATAAATACAGGACAAAAACATATTAATAAGTCTAAACACTTGCATAATATGCTGGCTACTTAATACTGATATTTTCATCCACGGAAAATAACACAGAATAACAACAATATGGCTTAAAGAATTGCAAAGATTTCTTTTTCCTCATCAGAATTATGTACCAACTTCATATAATATTCTATGTAGACAATATTTCCTTCTTAATGGAGTTTCAGTTTGCAGATTTTTACAGAATAAAGCATAGTAAAAAATAAACAAATGAGAAAATAACTAAAAAGCCAGTAACAGGAAAAAGAGGAAGGTTCTCAACATAAATATTTCCTTGCAGCTTAACCAGAAGATTCACAAAATACTTCCAGAAATCTTTGTATGATATTCTATTGGCCTCCTGAAAGTTCTGAAGTTTTGAAAATGCCTCTCTTCTCGTGTTTTATTTATCTCAAAAATCAAACAATTATATTTTTCTTTTCTTTTTCTTTTTTTAAAAAAGGCCCTCAAATATATACAGACAAAAAAATCACTGTGAAGAGTTTTCGGGAAAAGCTACCAAATTCAATGTTGTGAGAAAAAATTGGTAACCATGCAGAAATTTTAACATCTATGCATTTTTTTCAAAATACACACATAGTATTTTTTTTTCTAAAAAAAGAAATTCTGTGTCAAGTATAACTCAAAATAAATACAAATTCACAAGTAGAACTATCAAATACTTCATAGGGGGTAAACACCATTATCTCCCAACTAGGCGGCTAGCTCTACTAACTGCGAGCGATTGTCCCTTTTGAACGTACTGAAACCACATACTTTCTTGTCCCTGGGGCTCTCAGGCCCTCTGAGCACTTAATTCTTACAATGCCAGGCCAGAACAGCAGTGGCTTTTGCTGACCCAGAAAACTCCCAGATTCAACCAGAATGGTGCAAGAAGGAATTGCAGAGGCAGGAGGACCAGGTCCCAAGGTCTCTGCTCCCTCCAGATGGCAGGCCAATGAATGCCAGATGGACAAGCCCACTGAAAAGGTCACTTTGGGGTGATATCTCATCTCCTGTTGGCCTGTGTGTGGCAGGTCCTGGGACCTGGGTTCTTTTTAGGGTGTGGGTTTCCCCCACCTTTGCAGCCTACTTGGCAGGCCTCTGGCATCCTTGAGCCAAGGGTCCCCCTGGAGAGCCAGGTCCCTGGAAAGATCTAGGCCCGATCCTTGCAGCAGGGACAAGCACACTGCCCACCCCTGCAGACATTCATTTTAGAAGTACGGCAGGATGACTGACAGTGACAGCTTCTCCTTGGGGACACAGAGCCTCTGGTTGGGCCAACCCTAGCTCACCCTGGCGTCCGGAGAAGACAGGGCACAGCTGGGCTGGGGAGTCCTTTGCATAGTGCCCAGTGGCACGAGGTATCCATAGTCCACTGCCTGGCATGCTCTCCTGCTGGGCCTCTGGCCAGGAGGCAGCTGGGACCTCGGGCTGGAGCAAACACCCCTTTTGAAGTGCTCAGAGGGTACGGCCCCTAGAATCTACCCTGCAGCCCTCTGGCTGCAAATACACTCACTCTGTCTCTTCAACTTGCTCCCTGGACCCCTGGCTAACACTTCACTGTAACTCCTCAGTTGAACAAAGCATTTTCATTTGAAAACAAAAGGCCACTGGGCACCAGGTGGGTGTCCTCAAGCCATGGTAAACACTGGATTTCAGGCCCATTTCATGGTCTGAGTTTGTTGTTTGTTTGTTTTTCTCACAGAGGCAAAATGTAGGGGTAAAATCAAGCGGCAGGGCCCTGACAGCTGGTTCCCTCCCTCCCCAGGGAAAAAGGAAGGCGTCTATGACGGTAGAAGCAGAGTCTTCACCAGGGGGAGGGAGAGGAGGGCACGATTTCACCTCCTGGAGAGGACAGTGGGCTCCTCGAACACGGGACACGGCAAGTCTCTCTGCTCCCTTGGGAGGTAGGAAATCACTGTCCCCACTTGACAAATGGGAGGTTTTGCAGCTCATCTCAGGGTTGTTCCACATGAGGGCTGGGAGGCCCACGTGAGGAAGGGGATCTTCCTCCATTTTTGAAGGGGTGAGGGACAAGAGGCAAGGCTGGGGCTACAAGGGAGAAACTGGCGTCCTTCAGGGCGACAGTGTGGCATATGGGCACCTGGGAGTCTTCCCCAACCCTTCACGGTGAAACTAAGTAACGCTCTCTGCTCCAGGAGACAGCAACCGGCAGGCTGAACCCCGAAACATCTGAGCTGAAAGGGGCCTCTTTGCTCTCACTTAGCTAAGGGAACACCAAGGCCCAGAGATGAAAAGCCTGTGCCCAAGGTGACAGCAAGTAGGAGCAGGGCCAGGACTTGAGGTGGGGTATCCAAAGAGCTGGACCTGTGCCCTTCCTGCCAAATGGGTTCCACATTGGGCCCTGCAACCTTCACTGGGCTGTGGACCCCCCAGCAGGGGTGGGAGGAGGAGAGGGAAGAGAATGGGGCTGACAAAGCCCAAGCAAGTAGGAAAAGCATCTGGTGGTGGTGCTGCCCCATGTGTCCAGGGCACATCTGGGGCTCTGCCCAGCACCAGCAGCCTCTGTCCCTGACCTCTGTCTGTCTGGGTCCACTGGGTGTGGGGTGTGCAGCACCCAGGTGCAATGCCAGCTGGGTGTCAGGGTTTGGGGATCAGTGTGGGCAGGGGACAGAGAGGCCCATGCCTCAGCAGCTGCAAGAACAGGTGTCACTTGCCAAAATGTGGACTTAACCAAGACAGAAAAATAGGGCTTTCTGAGAGTGGCTTTTTGCACAGGGCAAACTGGAAGGTTCTGGGTAGGAGGAGGCAGCCTGGCTGGACTTGGGGGGTGGTCCCCTGCAGGCTTTGGGATTCACAGTAAATTTAGTGCATTTGTGGCCAATGTGAGGCTGCTCGCCCCAAAGGAACTCTTCAGAGGAGGAGCGCCTGCAGGGACACCGAGGCCATGTGGGTCCTGGGTACCAGCCTCTGCTTGCCTCCAGAGACCCAAGGCCCAGAAAGGGCCCCAGTGCCCCTGCTCCTGTGGCCTGTGGGGACAGCAATGTCAGTAACACTGTTTGTCAACACACAAGAGACGAGGGCCCTCAGGACCCCGGCCCAGACCCTCAGGCCTATGAGGACACCCCACAGAGAGGGGAACACGCAGCCCCTCGGAGCAGCACAGGGGAGGCGGCATCTTCTCGGCGGGAGGGAGGGCGGCGGGCGAGGTGGGTGGCGATCACTGCACGCGGCGGCAGTAGTAGCCCAGGACCTTGCACTTCTCGCAGAGGTGCTGCGGGTGCTCCTTGCTCTGGTCGGACACATCCAGCCCGTCCGGCTTCTCCAGGGGCCTCTGCAGACGGGAGGGGGAGGGGACCCCGGTAGGGGCAGAGACATGGAGAGAAGCAGAAAGAGTGAGCAGCACACAGAGACACACAGGTCCACAGAGACAGAGATGGAGAGAGAGAAACATACACCCAGAGATAGAGAGGGACAGAGAGAAACACACATAACGGGCGTCTATAGTCACAGAGGTGCTTTCGGCCAAGGAGTCGGGGCTCTTCCTGCCCCCTGCCACACACAGTTGTCTGTCTCGGAGGCACAGACTCAGCTCCAGGTTGGGCCAGGGCTGAGGGAGGGGACAGGCCTGTACCTGGAGCCTTGGCATATGTACTCTGCCTCTACTTGAGGAAGCCGAACAGAACAGGGGAGAGCCACGCTACGACTCATGACTCCCAGCCTCGGCCGTCTTCCTGGCCACTTCTCACTCCAATGCCTGCCTCAGGATTCTAGGACAGATTAGCCTGGACATAGCCACAGCATTTTAGCTCAGGGTGAGCAGGCTGAGAGCTCGTGAGGCCAGCAGTCGGGGCTCAGACTCACCCCACATCCCAGGGATTGGCCAGTGCCTGCCCTGTTGGTTAAGAGGCTCCCTGAAAAGAACTTCTCTGCTTTCACACAGGAAAGGGAGCCCTGCAGAAGGGAGGTGACTGGCTAGGCCCGGCGGGTCACCTGTGCACCGTGTGGGCTCAGGGAGCCTTGGCTTCCACATCTGTGAGGTGGGCCTCAGTTGCACAGTACTGACGGATCCAGAGATGTCCAGATGTTTGTAAACTGGACACGTGTGAACATAGATGCTTCAGTTAGGCAGGGTGCTCCCCTCACCCCGCCCCACTTTTCTGGCTCTCAAAAGCCAGCAAAGAGCTGCTTCCATGGAGGCCATTAAGGGCACCTCCTGAGCAGATGCTCTCGGCTGGCTCAGAGACGCTGCTTCCTCGCTGGAGGTAGCCCCAGCCTGGAACCCCTGCCCGCAGAGAGGTCCCCTGCACAGACTGGGGGGACTGAAAGGGGCCAGCTGGGAGCCACATGCTGAGGAGAGGACGTGGGCACTGCAGGCTGGTGTGGGGCCAAGGACCCCCAGGTGCCACCGTCCACACCCGGGGTGGTCGGGGAGGTACTGAGAACTGCTCACAAGTGGCACACCGGCTTTTCTGCCCGGTGACACTGACCTGGCCCTAAGCTGACATTCAGAGCAGCTGATGGTTACTGACGGTGAGGGTGGGGACTGTGGGGGGACAGAGTTCGGGGGCAGGGACCCTGCCTCCCCAGGTGTCATAAACTCTACCCTTGTGCTTCTAGGCTTAAAGCCTAGAAAGGTCTGGAAAAAGGATGGGAATGAAGCCCCATCTCAGGCAGCCTTCAGAAGACCAGCATCCCCATCTAGACTCCATCCTGGCCAGGGGAGTCTTTAACAGATCTGGGCTCTGATGCCATCTCTGCTACCTTTGAGCTGGGCAACCTTGGACAAGCCACTTGACCTGTCTGATCCTCCCATTCCCAATCTCTAAAGGGGGATGTTGACAACACTTTTCTCATGGGGTCTCCCTGAACAATCCAGTGAAGGTAATGAAGAGGAAGAGCACAGTAGATGGAAGCAATTAATGTCGTTCACTCTTGTTATTAATGGGAGGGGAACGCTGGCTGGTAGAGGGTCACTCAAAGGTGAAGCCAGGAGTCTAAGGGACTTCCTTCAGGGAAACGGAGGCCCAAAGGCCTAGGAAGCTCTTGGCCACTGTGACTAGAATGATGCCTGGCACAGCGAGCACTCCGTGTCACTCAGTGCTGGTCCCATGTGTTATTACTATGATTACATAGGGTTGGGGAGGCTGGGGCGGGGGCAACATCCTCACCAGCCAGGGCCTCGGCTCATCTAGGCGTGGCCTCTCCATGGCCATGACCCTAGCCGTGCTGCCTCCCTGCATAGGTCCTGGCCTTCCTGCGGAGCCCAGCCTGCCGCTGCCTAGGGGAGCCTGGGGAAGTTGTTAGGACGCCTCCCTCCTCAGAGGCGAACGCTCAGCAGCTGGGACTGATCTGCAGGCCTCCCCCACCCCCTGCAGCGGGGCAAAGCCCATTAGTGTGTTCTGCTCGTGGGGGCAGGGCCACAGGGGGGAGCCCAGCTGGAGCCTGACGGGAAACAGATGTGGCAGGGATAGGAACAGAAGAGAAGTGAAGGGTTCTAGGTGATGCCAAGGCCGACAGGTCAGAATCAGGGTGGCAGGAGGAGAAGCCAATCCCTCTCCACTGAGCGATCTGAGGAGGGGGCCCCAGAGCACCCTTGGCTCTTCAGAGGCTCCTGTCCACTGCTGAGGCCACCTCTGCACCCCTTCACCGCCTTCCACCTCCCCTAGGGAGAAGCACCCAGGAAAGGAGACTGAGGGGATGGGTGGCAAGAGACCCAGGTCCCAGGACCCCTGGAGGCTGGCTGGATGACCTGCTCAAGTCCCATCTCCTCTTGGGGCCTCAGGTTCCCTGTTGTACACAGTAGGTGCTCAGCAAGCATAGCTGGATGGCCAGAAGACAGGAAGAGCAGAGCCACATGCTCTTGCAAGATCCTTCCAGATGGGGCCCTGGGAGACTCCGGCTCAGAGTATGAAGACGGGAAAAGGTGTGGTCTAGGAGGTTGTGCTTGGGCTGAACTGGGCAGGGTGGAGACGAGGAAGCAGATGAGGCCACTGCTGGCCTGGGAGTGGTGGCACAAGCCAGGAATGAACCCAGCACCATGGAAAGGACCCAGCAAGGAGCCCTGTCCTGCAGATGCTAGGGAGGCAGAGGCTAAGGAAGTTGCGGGAGCCAGGTCCCACCAGCCTGGAGTGTGTGGGCTAGGTCTGGCCTCTCTGCTTAGGTCACAGAGCATGCAAAGGTCATGGGACTGGGCTCCCAGATCAGCACAGATCCGAGCAGCCCCCATCTGTCTGCAGAAACTGGGTCATTCTCAAGTCCTTTCCAGCTAGCCACTATTACCTGCCACCCCTGCTGCCCTCTCCTCAGGCCAGGCTGAGCCACCGACACTAGCCTGGCCAGCTGCCTTACAGGTCTGCTGTGAGTCAGCAGCTGCCCCAGCCCTGATGTGCGGCAAGGGCTTTAGTGCTTCCCAAGCTTTGGCTGTAGCTGAGCAAGTTCCCCAGGTAAGAGCGATGCCCTACAGAGTTTGAAGGTCATCTCCTACTGCTAATCCTAAGGGTACTTCTCTGTGGCCAGCCTAGCCCCAGCCCGTGAATGGCACCCCACCCCAACGTGCAAGACTCCACCCTCCTCAGACCTCCCCCTCTACCTGACCCCTCTACCGAATGCTGGGATGGCATCACTGGGCTGGGAAATCCCTTCCCTGCAGTGTCTACCTCCCCTGCCCTTCCACCTTGAGGTTGGTGATGCCCGATTATGCCAGGCTCCACTTCTCAGATGGGCTCCCAAATAGCGAGGAGAACTGCCTTGTTCCATTTCTGCTTGATGTTTGCCACATCTCAAAGGCAGCCTTTGCATCCAAGAACTCCTGCGTTTGTCTTAGACATTGCACGCCACCCTAGCTCCCTCGGCCCAGGCCGCCCACCTCAGCAGCAACTTCCTCCTCCACTTGGGCACCCAGGCCTGAGGTGTGATGACTCTCCTGGGTTCCTGGCCTTCCCTCCCCTTCCACATCCATCCGGCAAGACGGTGTCAGATCCAGCTCTGGAGATCAGCCCCTGCCAGCTCACAGGGAGACAGCAGCAATGGCGTCCCCGCTTTCCATTGCTCCCCTGCCTGCCTCCTCTCTGCACACCACCAGAACGGATGTCCTCAAAGGAGGCTGGAAGCCCTGCTGTTTTGGAGCTCCCTTTGGCCCCCCAGCCCCAGCTCTGGAACTGCTCTGTTCAGCTCCCACCTCATTCCTCCAGCTCCACCCTCCTGCTCCTTCATGAGTCGTGGGCCTTCAGCACCCCAAGTCCTACAGCCCCAGGGCATTTGTACCCGCTGTGTCCTCTTGCTAGGATGGTCCCTCCTCCACTTGTGACAGGTCCAGCTTCTCCCCTCCGTCAGGTCCCTGAGTAGATGTCACCTCCTCTGAGGGGCCTTCTCTCTGAAACCTGGCTTAAGAAGTCAGTCCTCCTGGGATGCACTGCCTCAGCCCTGCCCCGTGTGTGTCACCTACAGCCTCCCATTCACAGGACCTGACCAGATAAACACGGGAGTGAACAAGCGCCCTGCTGCCCTCCCCGCATTGTCTCCCGACAGCACGACTCATTCAGGAGTTTAAAATTCACCTGGGGCCTCTGGTGGAGGCTCTCAGTCCCCTTCTATTCTCCTTTTCTACCTGGGAAAATGGGCTCTCCCCCCACCCCCCACATCTCAGAAGAGACCACAGAGGAAAGGACCAGCCCACGGAGATCTGCTCTCATCCTCATCTTGCGAAGAAGTAGACAGGCCCTGACGGACAAAGCCACCCTCCCGCACCCCAGACGGCGCCCGCCCAGCCTGCCGCTCACCTGCTTGTGCGGGTACACGTTGATGTGGCACTTGATGCACTCCTGCCCCATGTTGGCCCAGGAGTTCCCGCTCATCCATTTTCTCTTGCACTTGGGACACTTGTACTCGCCAAAGCAGCGCTTTTTGCCCTGGTACGGCGTCAGACCCTCGCCTTTGGGGCGTGCCTGGAGGACAAGGAGCAACAAGGGGGTTGGGGTCCCCAGGCCAGACCACGGCCCCTTGGGGTCCCCAGGGCCTCTGCCTTCTGTCTTCATGTTCTGTGTCTGTGAGTGCAGACACCTTCTGTCCTGAGAAAACCAGGGTCAACCCCAGAGCACACGCGTGAATCCTGAGGCTGGGAGAGAGAGAACAGGCAGGGTAGTGGGTGGTGTGCACTCTTTAGATTTAGGGAGTAAAGGACTCAGTAGTGGCTAGACCTTCCTTCCTTCCTTCCTTCCTTCCTTCCTTCCTTCCTTCCTTCCTTCCTTCTTTCTTTCTTCTCTCTCTCTAAGCCAGAAAACATTCACCAGAGTGAGTGACCAGAAAGATATGGTAACATCGCAATCCTTTTCCTCCATTTCTCCATCCTTTTATGATTTGGGGCACACACACACACGTACCAAGCATGTCTTCTAAGCCTCTGGGTTCGAGACTCGAACTGCAAGTGGGGTGTAGCCGTCTTAACCTCCATGCCACCTGCTGGCCCAGAGGTTGCTTCTTTACCTCTGAAGTCATACAGGGGCTAGCTGGTGGCCATGCGGACCTGCACACAGGTGCTTTTTGGCCCACCTGGCAGTGTGGTTTATGTGGTTATTGAAGAAGCAATACAGACCCAGAAGCTGATGTGTGGTGGCAATGAGAGTCCCCTCCCTCTGCTCCCAGCCACGGCTTCATACCTGGATGGGATCTTTATTTCCTTATACCACCCTACAGGTGGGCCCTGTAGTTATAAACACATATGACATAAACACATGTCTACACATTCTTTCCTTACCCTCCCACAAATGGAAACAGATTATACATCTGGCTCTGCATCCTCATTTTTTTACTTAATAATCTATGTTGGAATTTCCCCACGTCAGAACAAATAGAGCTACTGTATTCTGTTTAACAGTTGCCCAGCGTTCCAGCACATGCAAGCTCCACAATGCTCAGAAAAGCAGGTTGTTTCTACTCTTTTTTTTTTTTTTGGAGAGTTTTTTTTTATTTTTGCTATAGGGCGCATGCCCTCGCCAGAAAGACAGACACAGAGACAGAAAGCGAGAAATCACCTCCCAGGGGGGTGGCTACACCGCAATCCCTTCTCCTCCATTCTCCTCTTGGGATCTTGGGCACACATGCACACGTGCCTGGTGTGAGTTTAAGCCACCGGGTCTGGGACTTGAATCACGGTCGACTACATAGGAGTCCAGCGACAGCCATTATGCTAACTGCTGGTCCCTTTTTTTTTTTTTTTTTTTTTGTGGAGAGCAGTTGTTTCTACTCTTATAAACACAGCTATAACAAATGACTTCACACGTGTATTATTTGGCACATGTGTGAGTATGTTTATGGGATAAATTCCTAGAAGTGAAATTGCTGAGTTAATGGGCATGTGCATTATTAATTTTTAAAGATAACGCCAAAGTGTCACTGCCTCACCCCCCCACCACCACAAAATCCAGGTATTCCAAATCCTCACCAGCAGTGTTTTTATTACTGCCAATCTAAAAGGTAGAATATCTTCCGAGTATAGCTTGACTTGTCTTCGTTGTGAGCAAAAAGGAATTTTCCTTCCTACGTAAGAACCATTTATATTTCCTTTGTGAATTGTTTATTTACATCCCTTGTGGGATTTTTTTTTTCTGGAGTTTCATATTTTTCTTGTCAATTTGTAACTGTATATGTTAAAGAAACTAGCTCTCTCCTGAACAGTGATTTTTAAAATAGCATTATTGAGACATGATTCATACAGCCTACATTTCACCCATCTAAAGTAAATTCAATGAGTTTAGAATATTCACAGAATGAGAAACCAGGGCATGATGTGGTGGTTGGGGCACTGGACTCCCACAAGGGCAACTGCAATTCAAGTCCTGGACCTTGCAGCTTGCTTTCTCACACTCTCTCTCTCTTGTGATCACATGTGCCCTATAGCAAAATTTAAAATCATCATCATAATAAATTAAATAAATAATTCTTAAAAAAAAAAAAAAGAATAGTCACAGAGTTGTATAACACTCAATTTTAGAACACTTTTGCCATTCCCAGAAGTAGCCCCGTACCTGTTCATAGTTATTCCCCATCCTGCTCCCACCTCCTCACCCCAACAGCCCTGGGCAACCACTAATCAATTTTCTGTTTCTATAGATTTTCCTACTCTAGATATTTCAAACGAGTGGAAACATACAATATTTGTTCTTTTGTGTATTTCTCTTGGTGTAATGCTTTCAAGTTTTATCCACGTGAAAGGTTGCCGCATGTGTTAGGGCATTCCTTTTGCCAAATAATATCCCATTGCTATGAACATGCCATATTTCATTTACCTTTTTGTCAGAATGGAAGACATTTGGGCTTTCCCCTCATTTTTTAGCAACTGTAAATAATGCTACTAAGAGCATTTATGTACAAGTTAGTTGCAGAGTATTTTAAGAAATTGGATTAGCGCCCCAGTGTTTGAAACCAGGGGATTTTATACAGACACACAACCCACTAGACTAGAATTCTGGCCGGCCGAGGTTGAGGAGTGGCTGCCCCATCACGATCCAGTGCGCATGCCTCCGCCACGTCGCCCCTGCTCTCACCCGCTGTACCCTCTGTTTCTGTCACCTACGTGGCCCTCGAAGCCTTTGAGTTTGAGACAGGCTTAATCACAGGCTCTCCACTGTGACTATTCAAAGTGTGGTCCCCAGACAGCAACAGCATCACCTGGGAGTGTGTCAGAAATACAGAACTTCAAGCCCCACTTGCTTTCTTCCTTTTTGAGGGGGTTGTCATAGAGCGCGTGCACTCACCAGAGAGAGAGTAAGAGGGAAAGTGAGCTATCACCCCTGAGGGTAGATGACCACGCCGCCACCCCTTCTCCATTCTCCTCCTGGGATTTTGGGCACACATGCACCCAGTACGATTCTCAAGCCACCAGGTCTGGGACTCAAACCACAGTCGGCAATGTGGGAGTCCAACATCTTAACCACCATATCACTCACTGGCCCCTGAAGCCCCACTCTCAGTCTACTGAATCAGAATCTAAAATTTAACAAGAGCCCCTAGGGAATTAAAGTACCATTACATGGAAGAAGGACTGGGCTGTGAGATGATCTGTTGCCACAGCAATGTCTCCCTGGGGCACTGCCCATTTACGAAGGAGTGCATGGTGGGTTAAAAGCACAGGCTTGGATCCAAATTCTACCATAGATCTGTGACCTTGGGCAAGTTCTTTTACAAGGAGAAGTATAGTAACTACCATACGGAACTATCGTGTGGATTAAATGAGTTAATGCATGTTAAGTACTTAGAAAGTGCCTGGCATGCAAAGGGAAACACAAAAGTGATAGTACTACTATTATTATTTATCAATACAGAACGACATCGGTAAATAACATAATGACAGTCTACTAGAATTTCGGGCAAAACACTAAAAAGGGACATTTGTGTAAAGTGTGGAAATCGAACTTAAAAAGCGACACCACCATCCTGATCTTTTGGGCCCACTGCCTAATGTCTCCTGGATCCATCTTGGTTCCTGGCAGCCATGACAGCCTGGGAGGACAGTTCAGTCTAAGCTCCAGGGCAGGGCTGGCTCTCAGCATCCATTGGGTCCGAGAGAGAAGGTCCATTATCCCAAGGGTCTCTTGACATGCAGTCAGGGCCCAGGGTCCGGCCGGTTTGGAGTAGAGGGCCAATGTGTGATACTGAGCTCTATTGTCTCAAGTTAGTAGATGTCCCTCTGACCTCTGTGCTACTACCTGTGCCATGTGGTGCTTGGTACCCTCAGCTTCAAGAGACCCCAGCTTCCCCAGCCTCTCTCGTCTGTCAACTGGAAATAATGCATCAGGTAGACTCATCTTCCCATGTCTCCATCTCCGACGCATTGTAGGTGTGGGGCATCACGGTGTGATCTGACACCTCTAGATTGAAGGGCCTGTCATCAGCCAGGCCTACTTTGGGATCTAATTTTACTAGGCCTTCTGACTCAGAGAACTGACAGGACCTGGGGCCTGACCTCACACAGGGCAGGGGTCAGGAGATGAGAGTGAGGGGCCAGGCCAGGCCATGCCAGGACAGCTTGCAGAGTGAAATGTGGGGGCTGGGGTAGGGTTGCAGAGGGACTCTGAGAATTCAGTTATCAAAAAAGTCTGCTTCAGGAATGAACAGGACAGAAGCCCACACTGACAGAGAGACAGAGAGTGCGAGATGAAAGGATAGAGTGAGGTGAGCAGGGTGCATGGGAACAGCACAATAACTGGGAACGCAGACGTGGCTGACAGCTGACACTGCTGACGGCCGTGTGAGCTGCTTGGCAATTCCAGGCATGGAGTGCCCAGGCTGCTGCAAGACAAGACATCCTCAACACCCCATTCCCACAGCCGCCATCAGGCTAGAGACCAGCTCTGACACCTGGTGCATGGGCCATGGCCTCCTGGGCCAGACACCTTGTCCCTTTCTGGTTCTGTCTGTGACTATCTGAGGGACCTTCAGCAAGTCACTCGACCTCTCTGTGCCTCGGTTTCCTCATCTGGAAATGTGATGTTAATGAAGGGAGCGCCTCCCAGGGCTGTTGGGAGGATCTGTGTGTCCATGTGTGCGAAGCTGTGGCACGGCGGCTGGTATGCTGCCAGCGCTCAGTGACCGTGAGCTATTTCAGCTGATTCCCTCCTCGGCCGGCACGGGGATTGGGAGGCTTCCAGGTGACAGAGGTACGGGCTGACACCACTAGCCTAGGATGACATTCTGGAGACGGGAGGGAGGCTTGGGGATAGGGTGGGCTCTCTATCCCTGGGCCGCAGAAGGCAAGCAAAAGCAGAAGCAGCATGAGGTGTCTCCACTTCCGGAATTCTCAAGGAAGGCCATGAAAGATAGAGGAAGGCTGTAGAGCTCTGGAAATGCTGTCAGCAGAGGACAAGGAAATGGGGAAAAGAGGGGACATGGGCAGTTCAGGCCCCGTTCAACTCTTCCCAGATCCTGGAGGACAGGGAATATTGTCTACCCATTTAACAGACAGTGAAATTGAGGCACAAGGACGGGGCAAGACTTGCTAAAGAGCTTCCAATGTGTGAGGCTCTCCCATAAGGCCACACGTGGCTCACCTCTTCTGTCTGGCACCCCAAGTGTGTCCTCATCATGAAGCCTGTGCTTGGAAAGAGAGACTCCCCCCCCCCCAGTAGGAATTTTATGAGAAAATTCCTAGGGCCTCCCACTAAGCCCAGCCCAGGGTCAGCCCCTGGCCGTGTGACCCTCCTGGAGGTCAGAGGGGAAGATGGCCTGTGGGGCAGTGGATGGACGGGAAGGCAGGCCAGCGGGTGGCTCTCAGCAGTGAGGAGCCACTTCCAGGAAGGGCTCAGTCCCGACACTGTTTATGCTTACAAACAGGGCAGAGCCAAAGAGAGAGGAATTTTTACCAGAACAAAGGCTTCTCTACCCCCTGTTCCTACACACACACACACACACACACACACACACACACACACACACTCCCCTGCCTCCTCCCAGAAAGGCAAGACTTCTCATAAACTTCAGCATGAAACAGCCGGTAACTGCCGGCGCGGCAGGGGCCGCCGCACCCCGGCCGGGAAGAATGCCAGGCCTGACCAGGCTCTCCTGACCCAGGCCCCTGCCACATACCCCTCTGGGGAATCACATCTGCCAGGAGCCCGGGCAAAGCGTGCTGGGGCCCAGCGGCCCCTTGGGCAGCACAGACAGGCCCTCTGGGGACCAAGGAGGGATGGGGACTTGGTCAAGGACACGTAGTGGATCAGGGGCTGTCCTGGGGAAGGGATGGGTCCTCTGACCCCAGACTGACGGCCAGGATGGCCTGGGAAGTGGGCGACTGCAGCAGGCGTGGGGGTGGGAAGGAGGCTCCAGGCCAAGGAGCCGATAAGGCAAAGCAGGCGGGGCCGGGAGGAGCCATCCGGGCAAGGCAGTGGGCAGAGAAGTGGAGGAGGCGGACACTATCTGGGCACCTCTTCAGAACCATTTGGGGCTTTCTTCCAACAGTTCAGGAGACCTCTTAGGTTTGGGTGGGAGATGGTGCGCCCTGTCACTGGGGTACATAAGCAGAGGTGGGGTGAACAACTGCCGGGGAGGCTGCCGGGGGACCTGGTAACTCGGAGGGCATTTCTAATTTTGCAGTCTTCCCAGCACTCAGGTGGCAGCCAAGCAGGCAGGTGTGGAGAGGGGGCACTCCCAGCCCCCACGGGGGTTGAGGCTGCTCTGTTTTTATACTGTATGTCTACAGGGCAACTTGGCGATAAGTCTGCAAACTTTACAGCCACCCTTTCCTTCCCCAAGCACATCCATTCTGGGCAGCTGTCCTGAGAAAATGACCAGAAACGTGACCCAAAGCGATGTTCATCACAGTATTATTTAGGACAATGAGAGATTGGACAAGCTAAACACCCAGCAACAATGCCCTGGTTCCCTAAATTACGTTACACCCACTGGATGGATGACAACAAAGCCTTTCAGATACTCAGGATGATTTCCGTTACAGGTTTGGGAAAATGCTTGTAAAGAAAGCAGAAGGAAGGACTGAACGTTCTCTGCTCCTAGCTGTGCAAAGGAAAATGACAAGGGCCACAGGATACCAGCCAGAAAGGTCCACAGGTCGCCTCCAGGAGGCTGGACTGCTGATAATTTCATTTCTGCTTCTAATGTTCTATCATAATTAATGAATTGTCTTTAATGAGAAGGTGTGATTTGGATGTAGATAAGGTGTTAATCAGCAGCCTATAGACACCTTCTGCTCACTAGAGGGTGCCCTGTGCTTTTCTAAGGTGTTGGGGACCCAAGGGAGATGGTGACTGTCCCTATTTGTCCCCTCTGGTTTTTTTCTTCTGTCTTTCTCTCTTCTTCTTTCCTTCCTCCCTCCCTCCCTCCCTTCCTTCCTCCCTTCCTCTCTTCTTCCTTCCTTCCTTCCTTCCTTCCTTTCTTTCGTCCTTTCTTCCTTCCAGTCTCTTTATTTCTCTCTCTCTCTCTCTTTCTCCTTTCTTTCCTTCCTTCCTCCCTTCCTTTCTTCTTTCTTAAGGTTTCTGCCATAGAGCATGTGCAATAGCCAGACAGACAGTGAGAAGGAAAGCGAGAAATCATCCCCCAGGGAGGATGACCACACCACAATCCTTTATCCTCCATTCTCCTCCCGGGATTTTGGGCGCGTGTGCACAAACACACACACACACACACACACACACACACACACGCCCAGCATGAGTTTCTAGCCACTGGGTCTAGGATTCAAACCTTGGTCAACTGTGTGGGAGTCCAGCACCTTAACCACCATGCCACCTGCTGACCCACTTGTCACCTCTTTGATCCTGCAGGTGTCCACAGTGGGGCCCAGGCATTGGCACTGGCTGGCCTCTAGTGGCTGGTTCTACTGAACCATGTTCACGTCCATAGAGTTTCTCTACCCTCAACCATGGAGTTCATGCCCCAGCCTCCAGATTCATTCTTAAGTCAGAAGTATCCACACATTGTCACATGACACAAGATCCTGCCTGAAGTCCCACTGTGAGAGAGTCAGCTTTCAGCTTCATCTCCTGTAGTCCCTTTTATACTGAGTCTCTTTTGCAGAGAGGACACTGTGGGCTTTGGTAGCCTGAGGGAGAGTACCACAGGGACCCCGGTGTCAGGAGGGGCAGGAGGGGCAGCAGGGTAGGTACTGAGGGCCTGTGACTGTGCCCTCTCTGTAGGTCCTGCCTTAATGCTGGATTCCGTGCTAAGACACATGGCCCCTGCTCTCCAGACACTGGGTTCCAGCTACAGGCTCATCCCTAGACCTGGCCTCACCACCACCAGAAGAGCAGGCCTGTGCCCTGCCACACCCTGGGATGGACAGACTGCTGTGCAGTGATAGGGCTCTGTCATTCCTCACGAGCTAAGTGTGTTTGAGAGGAGAACACTGAGTCACGAAGAGGTTACATAGCCTGCGGAGGGGACTCTGACAGGAAGTGGGGGAATCTAGACGTGAACCCAGGCCTCTGACTCGGCCCACTCTCCCTTCTTCTAGACAATGTGCCCGGACCATGCAGAGGAGAGCCTGCCAAACTGGAATGGCGAGGAACAGGAAGGGGCTGCTGCCGTCAGGAGTCCTAGCATGTCCAGTTATCCCTTTCCTTCTCTGGGCCTTAGTTTCCCCATCGCCAGAAAATGGGGTTGACCAATGGGCAAGGTCCCTTTCTCCCTGAGAAGGCCCACGGCTTGGCATGTGCCCAGAATCCCACTCCCACTCCCCGGCCCTTAGGTGCACAGCCTGGCCCCACCGTGTGTCCAGCTGAGGGGCTCTGGCTGGACCAGGAGGAGGAGGGAGGGAAACAAAGAACAGATGGGCTCCTGTCGACCCCTGTCCCACCTGGCCTGTGTGCTCTTCTGCTCCAGATTCTCAAGTCCACCAGCCAGAGAGGGAGAGCCCTGGGTCTCAGGATTCGGATCATCTTTCCACCAATGAAGAAACAGAGGTCGGGCAGGTGGGGTCATTGGGCCACTGCGGCTCAGGGCATCAGAGGAGGCACCGGGCTGACCCACAGACACCCAGGAAGCCCAGCCCAGGTTGCGGTGTGGCCTTGCTAGCCTTCCCTGGAGGGGCAGAAGCCTCCTCTCTTGGGCCCTTTGCCTCGCCCTCTGGAAGAATTTCCTTGTGCCTGGGGCAGTGGTAACTAACCTGGAGCGGGTGGTCAGAGACCCAGGCTGAGCCCTGGTTTCGTCATGCCCATCTCGGAGCCTCAGTTTCTTCATCTGCTAAGTGAGGGGCTGCTCTGAAAGAGCTAGAATTGACATTCAATAAGCACCTACTGTGTGCATTTTCTAACCTGTCACTCCACGGCCCCTCCATTAACAGGAGCTTAAAGGAGGCCAGGTGAGGCCAAGCAACCTCCATCAGCTGTGGAGCCCAGACTGGAGCCAGATCTACTGACTCCAAAGTGACCCCTCCCTTAAACGTAAGGCCTCTCCAGGAAACGGCTGTGAGAACATCAGAGAATACGTTGTTCTTAGGAACATGTCCCCCACCTCTGATCTCTGACCCCTGGCACCACCTCGATAGTCATGCATGCTACTAACACTGGCTGAGCACCCACTCCACACCGGGTTCTGTGGAAAATTCCAGGAATAGGGAAGTAAACAAGACGGCTGAGGAATGCCTGTCTTTATGGTGCTCAGGCCTTCCAAAGGGGCAGCCCAGCTGGGGTCCAAGTCCCCCCATCAGCTTGATAAAAGTGCCACACATGTGTACATGTGCCCAGGGCCCTCGACGATGGAGAATTGGAGAGAAAAGGATCGCGGTATGACCAGGCCCCTTTGGAAGGGTGCTTTCTCTCTGTTTCTCTCTCTCTCTCTCTCATGCATGTGCCCTGTGATGTTATAAAGGGGGTTGGGCAACCCTGTGACCCTTTCGCCAGCTACGGCCCCATCAATCCTGGACACCCTTGGCCACACGTGCTCCCCTCAGGCCAACCCCAAGTCAGAGGTACACCTGGAGCTGTATCCTTCAAGCAGAGGTCACGCAGGCTTCCTAGGGGACAGGCACAGGACACTGAAATTGTTGCTTCATGGTCTCAATGATGCAACAGCCCCACAAAATCAGTACTCCTCGCCTTAATGACAAATGAGGAAACTGAGGCTTGGGGCCGGGCAGCAAGCCATCTAAAGTCCCATGATTAGTCAGCAGCAGGGCCAGGAGTGGAGGTCGAGTCTGCTGAATGCTGAAATTCATGTTTTTCTTTCCTCTGTGCTCTGTGGCACTGCCCTGGGGACCCTCCAAGGCCCCCCCACACTCACGTGTCCACACACACAGCCTGTGGAGGCAGGTGGGTGGGCAGGTGGGCCGCTGGGCCTCTGCAGCCTGGTCCCAGGCAGCTGCAGGTCCTGGGCAGCCCCAGAGGAAGCAGGCAACCAAGGGACAGGTGGGCTGGGCTGCGCAGCCTGCGGGATACTGGGAGGAAGAATGCTTCAAGAGGCCACCCAGGGCTTCCTCCAGAGCCTCAAGGGGCTCCTTGTCTGAGCACAGCAGTCCTGCCTCCCATCCAGGCCCCCTCCCCTTTCTGGATTCCTGCAGCAGCCCAGAGTGGGCCTGAAGGCCCAACCTCCTCACCGCCCCTCCCATGCCCATTCCCAGCCCAAAGCCACCACAAAAATGCCATCCTGATTCCACAACACTGGGGTTTGTCAAAGTGCAGGGAACAATGGAAGCTTTCACAGTGACAGGAAAAGGCCTCAGGAAAGCCCTGGGGAGGGGGGCATAGAGTGGGGGTGTGGAGAGGAGGGAAGGGGCCGAGATGTAGACAGACAGGCAGCAGAGGCAGGGAAAGCAAGCAGGTGGCCCCAGGAAGTGGGGAGGCTGAGAGAACAAAGTGACTGGAAGAGGGGACAAGGGGTAACACGGAGGGAGAAGAGAGGAAGTGGGGAAAATACACCCAAAGGGAAGGAGGAAATAGACATACAGAGAGATGGAGAAAGACAGAGTTTGACAGAGACCAGGGACGCCCTCCAGGACCCAGAGGAGTATAGAGACTCCTGCACCCACCCCCATACCTCCAGGCACTGTATTGAGGCCCCGAGAAGCCCCTGCCATGAGGGGCAGAAACCCCCCTCACTAAATCCTACCCCATGGCCAGGCAATTTGAAGTAATCTCAGCACAAGTTTTTGGAAAGCAAAGACTTTAATCACATGAGTGGCCACTCCCTAAGTTATCTGTTTCCTGCTCCTGGCTTTCTTCCACTAGCAAACCACACGGATCAGAGCTAAGGGGCGGGAGGGGAAGAGGGGCCAGTCCAAAGGGGTGGAAAACATCCGAATCGCAGGGATTGCAAAAGATGTGGGTTTTCCTTCCCTCCTGCGACCACACAAGGCAGGACTGCTGGTTGCCATTCCTTTCAGGGTGGCTGTGCGACTTGCAGCCGCTCTGCAGTTTGCTACTGAAACCACGTGTTCTCTGGAGTGGGTGGCCGGGTCTCTGTGCATCCTGTTTGGGTCCCCATTTGCTCAGCAAGCCCTTTCTTGTGACTGTGCCCCCTCTCTCCTGCAACAGCCATGACCCCACTTCATCCAAGTGGAGTCTCCCCACAAGAGATCTAATGACTGCTTCAGACTTGGGGATCCCCCTCACTATAGGACTGAGAAAAGCAGCCCAGATACCCAGCCCCTGCCCCATCCAACCCCAGCTGCCCTCTACCTTCTAACTTCAGCTGCTGCTACTCTTACAATGTTGTTAAAAGTCACTTCCGGTAAGAGGCATGTCTTTGCTCTTGCTGTTCCCTATCCCCCGAACACTGGTCCACCCAGTGAATACCCACATGTCCTTGGAGGGCAAGTTCAGAGGAACCCCCTCCTAGACAGAGGTACTTGCCTTCCTTGGGTGCTCACCCTACTGTCCAAGTCCTGGCTTGAGGACAGACTGGGAGCCCCCACTGCCTCTCCAAGCCCCAGGGAACTTTGTGGTCTACACCGCTCTCCTGGCTCTGGGTCATGTCCTGCCCTGACCCAGGCTCTGGCATGCCTACTTAGACTCTGTCCTGAATTTAGAGAAGTTTCACAAACTGCCATCTTGTTTCTCCCAGCCCCTACCGGTGCTGTGACCATGTGAGGCCCCCCACACCACCCATTTCTCCTAGAGCACCAGGTCCAGGCTGGGGCTCAGAACCCCTCAGCAGTGGAAGAGGACGCTGGTACGGGCAGTGCCTGTGCTTTATGAGGTGTGCGGTGTGAGGTGAACAGCAGAGTTAAGAACAGGGTGAAGGTCGCATGGGCAGGAAGTCCCCAAGCTGGGATGATCCTGGCATGAGTTCTGCCCACCTCTGGACACCCCTCTTGGGCTGTGCTGACCACTTTGGGCAGCTGCCTCAGGCCAGCAGTGCCACTCCCACCAGCTGGCTGGCCCCAGGCTCTGTGTCTAAGCCTGTCCCTGGCAAGGGCTGGCCTGGCTACCTACTGGAGGGAGGCTCTGCACAAGTCCTGGGGGGCAGGAAGGTGGTGGACTAAGAGGAAAAAGGCCTCGGGAGGGAAGCTTTGAGTGTGAGGGCCACAGCCCTGTAGGAGGGGCCGGGGGAACTGGGCTCAAAATAGCGATGGGGGAAGGGTGTGGAGGGTGGCCAAGGGCCAGAAAAGAAATCCGATCTGCCCTGGCCAGTGAAATGCTGAAGTCAGCAGTTTGGGGCTACTCTGGCAGGAACAGGGGGCTGGGGCTCCCACTGCTGCCAGGCAAGAGGCTGAAGGACCTGACTGCCAGCCCCAATAGACCCTCCATAAATTACCTCCTCTCTCAGGGCCTCAATCTTCTCACCTGGCCATTGCAGGGCAGAGAGAGGAGCAAGCTTTCTATCTCTGAGAACTCCCACTGGGTGAGCATTGGAGCTCACCGCCATTGGGGGACCATGAAACCTCAGACAGGAGCTGACAGCCCGAGTGCCCACTCTGTTCTGGGGCTGGCCAGGCTCCAGACTTGAAGGTGGCTTTGTGGGACTCTGTTTGGAGATGAGGAATTGGAGGCCCAGAGAGGTAAAGTCACCTGTTCAAAGGCACTGAGCAAAAATGTGGCAGGCCTTGAACCTGGATTTTCAAGCTGTTGTCCAACTCTCATTGCTGAGTGAGCTATCTGAGTTCAGAAGGCCATGGACTGATTTCAAGGCCACATGTAGCCACTGTAACCAGGCAGGACAGAGGGATGAAAAGGCTTCTGGGGATAGCCCAGGTAGTGGCCAGCTCCTCTCCTCCACGCTACTGTGAGAGCTGGTGTTAGAAATCGGAGAATGAGCGTGGGGGAGGATACACGTGCACATGAGAATGCGTGTGTGCGTGCACGTGTGGGAGGGGCACCAGGCATGCAACATGGCTCATAGTGCTCCTCCCCTTCAACGTGGGCGCCTAGCATAGGGAGAGCTGCTCGTTTGTGACTTTTCCAGGGGAGCGTGGGGAGGAAGCAAGCCTGACCTTTCTCACCCCCTCGTCCTCGGCTGCAGGTGACCCTACTTCTTCACTTGGACTGGAGTCATTGTGAAATCGACCTTTCCCCACTGTCGCCAAGAGCAGGGGTACTCAGTGCAGATAGCTCTGCAAGAAGAAGGCCAGAGCGCCCCTCAGTGGTTGGTTCCCCTCCGTGGGCCCCAGCTGTGAAACCCTCACAGCTCCTGCTATGCATGGGGTTACAAGCACTCCGAGTACTCCCCGAGCACTCCCCGCCATTCTAGCCTCCCTTCAGATAAGGAATCCAAGGCACAGAGAGGTTGAGAGATTTGCCTGAGATAACACAGCCAGGAAGGGGCAAAGCTGGAACCCAAAGCCAGGCCTGGGAGACTCCCACAACACCACACGCCTCCCACATGATCTTGAACCTTCTCCTTGCCCTGTGTGCAGGCAGCCCTATGAAAGTATAATCCTCCAGGTGTCCTGAGAAGGGAGGAGGGGGCATGTGACCATCTTGAGGGCAGGGCCCAGCTGGTGGTACTCGTTCTCACACCCACCTTCACACCCCCCTAGTCCCATACCTGGCCTACCCCATCTGCCAGACAAGTGCAGTAGTAGCCATGCCTCCTCCTGGAACCCTCTGTGGCTGCCCTCCTGCAGGGTTCTCTCTGGTCTCTGCCCCCATGGGGCCCAACTTGTTCCCTTCTGTGCCACATGCCCCTCCAGCAGCCCCAGCTCCCCACTATTGAAGGGGAGCAGTGCACACGATGCCCTTGCAATCTGGCATCCATGTGGGCCTTTGCCAGGGTCCGAGCCAGCCCCTTCGAAGTGTGCCTGTCCCAGGGAGCACACACTGATGCAGGAGCTGGGCTGACCAGGCCGTGCGTGGTCTCATTTAACCAGTGCAGTGACCTAACCACACGCGGCGGGGAGGATCAGTCCATTTTCCTCACCAGGAAGTTAAGACTCATTCCAAAGCCACACAGTTGTGACGCCTGCACTCTTTCTGATTCCAGACACCCAAGCTCTTGACTTCAGCACACAGGCTGTTTCTGTCTCTCACTTGAGCGTGCATCAGAACCACCTGTGGTGTCGACGGCAATTTGCCCCCCTAGAGTCTCTGAATCAGTGGGTCCACAGTGGGCCTGAGAATCTGCATCTCTAACAAATTTCTGGGTTATGCCAATGCTGCTCGTCCAGAGACCCCTTTTGGGAACCACTGCCCTCGATGATACCCACCACAGTCTGTTAAATTAAGAGTGTTAGTCAGATACTATCTTCTCCACATTGCCCCACGTACCCATTCCACAGCACAGCAAAGAGGCACAGAGGCAGCAAGGGACTTGGTCAAGCCACATAGGAAGTGAGGGTCAGAGCAGAGAGTGGAGCCCTCAGCACAGGAGCTAGGATGGCTGTGGGACAGTCAGATTGCCGGGCTTGAGAAGGTGACAGCCTGTAGTGAGGAGGAAGGGCCATCTCTTTAAAAGGAGGCCTGGTGGTGTTAGTGGTGGCGGGTGCTGGCAGAGGGCTGGCCTGGCTCTCCTGGCCTAGCCCCAAACCTGTGACTCCTCGGCATCTGGAAACCATCACAGGGAACAATGATCATGGAGCAGGAGGCCTGGCTGCTGGGGGCTCCAGCACAGTCTGTTAGGAAAGCAAAGGAACGCAGGGCCTGCGAGCACCTCCTGCCCCCACCTCCACCACCAACGTTTGCCTTGGCACAGGCACGCACAGCTCCCAACAGGCCTAGCTGTCAGGAAAAGTCAGCCCCTGAGTTGCAGATGTGGGGGCTGGTGGCCAGGCTGGGTGCCCAGAAACCTGGGCAGAAGCTAGGAGACCCTAGCTTAGCTCTCTGCTCTGTCGGCAAGACCTCTGGCTCATCACTGGTTCCCTGGGCCTCAGTTTCCTGGCAGAGCTCAGGAACTATCCTGGCTGGGCTGGCTTTTTACTGCACGCTGGCAGGTATCTGACCAGCCTGATCCCTGGGCCTAAGTCCACTTGTCCTTGTCCTTGACAGACCAGAGGGTGCCAAACCACCAGACATGGAGTGGCAAGGTGCTGGGGCAACAGTCACTGCACATGTTTACCTCACCTGACACGAGTCTTCCCTTTTGTGCCCTCACTAAACATATCTTGGGTGCCTACTTGGGTACTCGAGGTATGAGCGGGGTGGGTAACACAGCAGCCAGCCACAGGAACTAACAGCGGGTGGGGAAGAAGCAGGAATGTCCTCAGGTCATTGGAGTTGTGGTGAGAGCTTTGAAGGGATGGGTGCACAGCAGAGACGGACGGGGCGCCCCTCTGCAGAGCGGGAAGCCACACGGCAGGGTCTGTGCAGGGCAGTCTGGACCACTCTGTCTCTGCGGTTTCACAACTGAAACTGCTTTAAGGTGGGTGTTTCTTTTTTAAAAACATACCAGACAGGGGCTGGCAAGTGGCCTGGGGATTAAGGTGCTGGACTTCCACATAGCTGACTACGGTTTGAGTCTCAGACCCAATGGCTTAGTTTCTCACTTTCTCTTTTTCTCTCTATCTCTCTGTCTCTTTCAGGTCAAATAAAAAAGATAATAATAAATAAAATTAAATAAAGAATTTTTTTAATGCCAGGGGTATGCACTTGCCAGAAAAAGATGGAAAGAGGAAGAGGAAGAAAGCACCCCTCAAATGGGGCATGGCCACACCACCATCCCCTCTCCTGCATTTCTCCATCCTGTTGGGATTCTGAGCATACACACACATGTGCCCAGTGTGTTTTCCAAGCCTCCAACATGTTTCCCATCGTCCAAGTCCAGAATTCCAACCAGCGGACGGCTGTGTGGGATCCGGCTCACTCAACCACCAGGCTATGGAGCTGGCCCTAAGGGGGCTGTTTCTTACCTCCCTCTCGCTGCCACCTGCCCACCCCCCCATGCTAACATACTGCCACCAACATACTCTGTGAGCTGGGATAAGTCCCTTCACTGCCCAGGTCTCAGTTCCCCATCTGTCTCTGGGTGGAACTGGGAAAGGCCAGCACTTCACCTTGTGTGCCCACTCCCCTTATCTGCTCCCAGGGCTCTATGTTGAGGATTCTTTCTGCATCCCAGTTCGACCGGCGAGCAGGGTGTGATCCTGGTGTTGCCCCCCTCACCACAGCTGCCGGCTGGGTGCAGGCACACATGATTTGTGTTGGCTTTCCTGGTGCAGGCCATCCATCCAGATCTTTCTGGTGCAGATGTTCCACCAATAGACAGCACACACCCTCGATCAGCAGACAGTCCGAGGCCTGGCGTGGGCCCTGCCAATGCTTTCTGCCACCTCCAGACAATAACGAATGCCAGTTCTTGTCCTATATGTGCCACAGGGGTGTTGTGCCTTCAAAACAAGACTCTGGTTGGGACACTCTTTAAAAACTGTGTCTTTTCTTCCAGGAAGCCTTCCTTTCCAGCCCATCCAGCAGACATCTTTCCCAGGCCATGGCGCCTGTACTGCGGGCCTCTCTGTGGGAAACACAGGATGCACCACTTTGTGGTCTGCTGGCCCCTTCCCAGTCTCTCCTCAAAAACAGGAACCATGTAGGACACCCCCGATTCCCTGGGCCCCGCATGGGTCTGCACAGGACAGGGAGCCTGCAGGGAGGAGGTGATGGCCAAAGTGGCCATCTGGACACTGCTATCAGTCCAAGATAAGTAGTGAGAAGGCTAGAGGGCTTGGCGAGGCATGGGGAAGGGGGGCAGCCAGCGGCCTGGCAACTTCCTGGTCAAGCATCCTGGCTGATGTCCTGGTCCTCAGTGTGGCTATTGTCTCTGATGGTCCAGAGAGCGGGCTCAATGGGGCCTCTGTCCCTCCCTGAGCAGGCTGGCCTGGCCCAGTGGCGTCCCACCCGGGCAGCTGGGAGGCGAGGGCCGACACTTCCTGTCCCCGCTGTGTGTGTTCAGAGGGCCAGGGGGAGGAAGGGGGGCTCAAGACAAGCACCCATCTGTGTCCCCCAGAGAAGAGCTGCCCAGCTGGGGAGGAGGCAGGAGGGACACTGGCGCTGCAGACGTGCTCAGCCCTGTGCCTCGGGCCTTTCCCTCCCAGTACTTCTCCCTCTGAGCCAGAGCTGCCAGGAGGACCACTCTGGCCCTTTTGCTCTTCCTTGAACAGCCCAGGTATATCGTCGCCTCACCTCAGGGCCTTTGCACTTGCTGTTCTCTCTGCCAGGAATCTTCTTCCCAAGGTGTCCAACCATTTGCACTTTCTTCATTTATCTCTATTTAGGTTGTCATGTCCTCAGACAGGCTGTCCCAACAACCATATTTGAACATGACCTAACTCCATAGCATAAATGTGTCTATTTCTTTACTACCTGCTGCTACACAAGAACGTGAGTTGCAGTCTTTCTTTGTCATTCTTGTGTACTACGATATGTCCCCAGAGCCTTGAGCAGTGCTTGGCACATAGCAGTTGCTCAATAAATACGTGATGAGTAAACAGACAAAAGTAACATTGATCTGTGTACTGCGAGCTGTGCTCTGAAAGAACAGACGCTGTGTTCTAGGAGATATGACCAGGTGGGGGTGGACAGGGCATGCGGGAAAAGCTGGGTGATGTCTAAGAGGAGAGGTCTCCATGTGGAGGGAGCAGCTTGTGCAAAGAGCTGGGTGGCAGGGAGCACAGAACATGGCTGAAGGCGTTGTTACCATGGTCCTTGCCATGCCCTGGGACTCAGCTGCAGAGCTGGATTTTAGCCCAGAAGCTACGGGGAGCCAGGAAAGGGGTTCAAGTGAGAGAAGGCAAGGTCAGCCTGGCGTTTTGAGAAGATCTCCTTGGCCGTTCATGAAGAATGGACAGAATGAGCAGGAGGGACTGGACACGAGGACACCGGGAGCCACGAGGCTGCCACATTACTGGGGAGAGGTGATGGTGGTGTGGTCTGGGGAGGGCTAGCAGGGAAAGGTGAGGAACTCCAGAGGCAGAAGCCATAGTCGGCAGGGCGTGGATCCCCCTGGGGAAGGGGAGCGAGGGCTCAGGAATGATTCTACGTGGCTTGGCGGGGAGGGAGGGTTGGGCCCGACAGCCCTGCCTCTGACTGGGAGCAAAGGGCATACCCTGTGGCAGTAATGGATGCAAGGAGGTCTGACCACCGCCGTCCAGCACTGATGGATGGAGCAGCCTCGTGATAACTATCTGCCCTGTTCCTGTCCTCAGGAGTCACCTATAAACCAGCACCTGAACCTGTCCCAGGCATCCCGGGGCAGGGTCCTCACGAAAGCTGATTCGGAAGTAGGGCCAGGCACCACTTAGGATGACCTGCCCCTTTGTTTTAAGTCGACTGACTGGGAAGCTATTGGTTGTGAGGGGCATTGACTCCTTAAACCAGGGTGGGCATCATGTGAAGCAGAGAGAACCCTCCTGGGCTGTGCGAAATCCTCCAGGTCTCTCTTAGGGGAGACCCTAAGGTTGACTTGGTCCTACAGAAGACCGGTGGTTCTGGGCAAAAAGCCAGGTCTGGGAATGGCTGGCTGGAAAGGTCTACAATGTTTGGGAGTCAGGAGTCCTGGGATCCAGTATGGCCCTACCGGGCAAGGCACCTTCTCCTGCTGGGCATTGGTTTTCCCATCTAGAATCAGACAGCGTGTGTGTGAGAGAGAGAGAAAAAAAAAAAAAAGAGAGAGAGAGAATGTATTTAGGGAAGTGCTTTCGGATGCACTAGCCTCTAACATCCGAGCCAAACCAGATACCCTGGAAGGTGACGGCTGTGCTGTGCAATGGGGCCAGGGCAGGGCCAGTGCAGAGATGACACCCTTCCTGCTGCTTGGTCCGATGCACCTCACACTCGCTCACTTCTTCCACTCCTCTAATGCTCATGTTAGAGGAAGAGCCAGAGCCAACAGCACTCTGAGGGGTCTCTGCTTCCCCACTTCTGTCTTTCCAAGATAGGCCCTGCAGGCCAAGGAGGGAGGGCCACGCGCCTGAGTGTGCACAATCACCAGCTTGTCTCAGGAGACAAAGGCCAGGCCCTGGCCTTGGCAGCCAGCTGCCCAGATGGAATGACAGATCGCAGAGTTGCTGAATTTAGGGTTTTAACAAAGGTTAGTGCCACAATAGCTGAGATTCTTAGAATCTCTAGAATTCAGGATAACAACGTTACAACTGCAGACATGGAGAATCTTCATTTCATAGAACAATAACAACTGCACGCTGGAACATAGAAGCACGTGGAGGTTCGGAATCACGTAACCTGGATATAGAGAGTATAGAACCTCAGACTCTTAGAAATGACGAAATTCAGAGCAAGCTAGTGTCAGAACCATGGAGTGTGAGAAGCCTCGCATCCCAGGATCACATGCTGCAGCCACACAATCGAACAACTCTGGGACTGTACATCAGACAGTGTTAGAAGTAGGAACTTCTGGAAAGTTCATTTCTGAGTCTCACAGAACCTTGGGACCTTGCGTTTCCAGGACCTCAGCAGCGCAGCCGTAGTTTTGCACATGTGCAACACCCTCCCTGCCCCCAACGCCGTCTCAGGCAACGGAGGCTGAGGCTGGGGATTCTGCGTGTGAGCATCACCTGTCAAGGTGAACATGCCTGTCGGCAGGCCCACCTGGATCTACAGAGTCAAAATTTCCAGTACCAATAAAACCCAAAACAACAAAAACAACTCCCTTCCCCAAGATAATTCCAATGTAAAGGCCCACTTGAGAGTCACTAAGTCACTGATCTTGTCTAACCTCTCTCCATATTACAGATGGGGAAACAGAGACCGCAAGTAACTGGTGGACACAGAGAGGGTCTCCAGCCTCTGCATCAAGCTCAGGCTCCCCTGGCACCTGCTTGCTTCCTCTGCCTGGATCCCTTTGGTTCAGGGGGCCTGTCTCCAACTTATGGAATTTGTGTCAGGGCACCAAGGTGTTCCTGGTGGTCTTGGGCCCCAAGCAGGCCAGAACACAGTGACACCGAGTATACTGTTGGGCTCACAAAGCCAGCCTCCCCCACCCCTACCCATATGCCCAAAGCCCTCCAGGTCACTTCATGGGAGAGCTGCAAAGGTCATCAATGTCAATCCCCAGCCTCCAGGGAGGCCTATAATGAAAAGAGGCCCAAGTTACAGGGAGTCAAAAGCCAAGGGTCCTCACTGTCACTAGCTTGAGGTGTGGTCTCAGACCAGTCACTCTAGGTCCAAATGGTCTCAAGAATCCCTTCTCACTCAGTCTCTTGGCCTCATGGAAGCCCTCGGGGTCCTTTGCTGGTTTGTTACTGATCCATTAGGAAGCTGCTTTTTATGTCTAACCCAATCATTACAACTGCAGTTTTAGCCCTTGACCCTCCTGCATGAATTTGGAGACTACCTGGGCACAAACACCTTTGGCATACTCAGAGGAATCCCCCAGCACTCCTGTGCCCTGGCTGAGGGTGCCCTGCATCCTCACCCCTAGCCCAGGTCCGGCTGCCTTGCAGACTCAGGTAGGAACTGCACTTCTGAACAAAATGGGTCTCATAGGGGCTCTAGCCGGGGTGACAGAGGCCACTGGGGTCTCTGCCCAATTTAATTTTGTCTAATACACTCGCAGTTCCTAAGCAGCCTAGCAGGGCAGGGTCTGGCCCGGCTATCTGCCCACAAGAGGAGAATTTCCAGCCAGAAACTCCTATTAGGCTCTGAAAAGAAGGCCAGAGAGGCAACCTCTAGAATGGGGAAATGGGAGCCTGGGTAGTCCTAGACCAGTGTCTTTCAAACTTCAGTGTGCCCATGAGTGACCTGGAGAGCTTGCGAAATGCAGATGCTGAGCAGGTCTGGGGTGGGACCCGAGGTTCTGCATTTCCAGTGCTGCTGCTGCTGGTCGTAGACCACAGCTTCAGGCAAGCCTCTAAATGGTCACAAACAAAATCTTTTTGTTCGAAGGACCCCTTATTTTATTTTTGTTCAGCTTGCCTTGCAACTTGTTTGCAGCTCTGTTAGTTCATGAGACCTTCATAGTCATAGGGGACAGGCTGAATGGGATTGCTGGATCCACTACAGTGAAGGGAAAACCAAGGTAGAGCCAGGGCAAGGGGCACCCACCTGGCCACATCCCATCCTCTCAGCGCCTCCCTTGGGGCTGGTTAGAACCAAACACCCTGGCAATAAGTAGCCTCACCCAGTGACTACCTGTCCTGACTCCCACTCAGCTATGTGGGCTGTGACCTCCCAGAGGTCTCCAGAAGGCCCTCAGAGAACTGTTCCCCCCTCCTGTCCTGGCTCCCTGTGACCTGAGCTGGTGAGATGAGCTGAGATTAGGAATTGGCCAGCCATAGAGCCAAGCTCACTGGGTTCACATCCTAGCCACGTCCCTGGTTCTTGGGCCCTGTGTGACCCTGGGCAAACCCCTGATGTCTCTGGATATTGAAGGATGTGCAAGGCCACAGCACCATCCCTGGTGCACAGAGGATGTGCAGGCAATGTTAGCTCCCTACCTCCTGCTCCTTCTCCATGTCCAGCTGAGTCTTGTTCATTTCTTCCTTTTTCCCTTTCTCACATGAGGCAGCATGGCCTCTGAAGCAAGACTGCCTGGGAATGCAGCCAAGTGGTATGACCTGGGCAAGTCACTTACGCCCTCTATGCCTCAGTTCCCTCCTCTGTGCACTGGGGATGACAACAGTGCCCAGCACAGACAGGAGTCAACACAGAGGCACTCCCTGTGAGCGTCAGTACTGTACTCTCCTTTCCTTTTGTCAGAGTGTGCATGCACTCACCAGAGAGAATAAGAAAGAGAAAGCACCCCTTACCGGGATGTGGTCATGTCACAGTTCTTTTCCTTGACTTCTCCATCCCGTCAGGATTTGGGACACAAAAGCATACATAGCTGGTGTGCTTTTCAAGCCACTAGGGCTGGGAGTCTCACTGCGGTCAGCCATGAGGGTCTGGCTCCATGCGCACAGTGCTCTAACCATTGTACTACTGTGCTCAGTATCACCTCCATTAAGACTGGGTCCCGGTTCTGCAGTGGGCAGCAAGGCAGATGCTGGGAACTCAGCTTTGAAGCATACCAATGGCTCACACTTACTGGCTACTCACTAGGTGCCAGGCTCTGTGCTAAGTGACTTCCTGGCCACTCTGCTTCCCCCAGGAGTCACAGTCAATAGAAATACAAAATACTAAGCCAGCTGTGCGGGGCGGGGTGGTTGAGTCATGGAGCAAGCTCAGAGGCCTGTGGGATGAGAGGTGCAAGGCCCCGTTTGAGCTTCACACTCCCCAGCAAGGAGTCAGGGAACTTGGGCCTCTGTTGGGTTTATATCCCTTGCCATCATGCTCACTGCCTTGAGGACCCCTTCCTTTATCACCATCACCCAAATCTGCGTAATGAGAGATACTTGTCTCCCATATAAAGCCAGATGAGAGGCTGGGGTGCACACTTTCTCCTGCAGCCTGAGTTCTGTCTGGGTCTGAAGATGGCAGGTACACAGTTTATAAAGATCCTGATCTGCTCTTGTGAAAGGCTGGGCCCTGGGGTCAGACTGACCTGGCTGGATCCTAACCAGCTGTGGATCATGGATAAGTTACTTAACCCCCAACCCCCGTTCTACTCTGTGACTAAAGAAAAGAAGGAAGGTTAGGAGGGAGAGATGAAGAAAGGGAGGAGGGTGGGCAGATGGGCCACAGAGAACATCCAGGCTGGTGTGAGACTCCAAGGAGCAAATGAGATGAAGGTGCTCTGTAAGCTGGGCATGAGGGACGTCTACTTCTCCCAGGTCCTCAGCCCCACTCCACGTGTTTTTTCCCGACACCTGCTGTCTGACTTCTCTGTGGCCCAGACTTCAAAATGCGAGAGGTGGGGTGGGAGAGGCAGAAGGCTATGGGGAGAGGAGCCCAATTCTTTTTTTTTTGGAGAGGTTTTTACTGTAGGGCACATAGGCTCATCAGAAGGACAGAGAGAGACAGAGAGACAGAAAGCGAGAAATCACCCCCCACACACACAGGGGGATGGCCACTCTGCAACCCCTTCTCCTCCATTCTCCTCTCAGGATCTTGGGCACGCATGCATACACTCTTGGTGTGAGTTTAAGCCACCAGGTCCGGGACTTAAACTGCGGTTGACTACATGGGAATCCAGCGACATAGCCATTATGCCAACTGCTGGTCTTGGGGAGCCCAGTCTTAAAGGCAGGCCAGGTCATTGGTGCCAAGTCCTCTGACTCAGTCACTGGGCCCTGTTTACCTTGTCCAAAGTGGGCCACCTGCCACTCCAGACAAAGCCTCAGAGCAGGACCAACTCAATGCAGACTCCATCCCAGGTGGCCAGGTAGGAAGGGGAAATTCTTCCATCATAATAAATGTGTGTGCCTCCAAGACCTTAGAGCAGCCCACCTGCCCCAGAGACCCACACACCCTCACCCACTAACTCCTACTAATCATTTCGGTAAATGTGTAAAACTGTTTGCTCACCGGGCAGTGGAGCAAACAGTACGACTTCCCAGTGTGCAGGGCCTGTTTGCCTGCCTGATGATAGCCTGTGGATGTCACAGAAGGCCTCGGAGATGGGCATCAGGGCTGATCCTTCTTCATGCACATAGGTGCAGGGGCTCAAGGGCGAGGTGACTTGGCCAAAGTCAAACAGCTACTGAGGGACAGGGCTGGGATAAACACTTGGGCGTTCTGACTGCAAAACCTGCTCCCAATGCCAGCCAAACAGACACACACTATTCTAACCCATTCTCTGTTGCTTAAAAGCCAAGTGTGGTTTATAAGAATAGAGGTTTATTTAGCTCATGGGTTTAGAGGTCAAAGGTCAAGTGGCTGCCTCTCCAAGGGTCTGCTTACTGATTACATGGATTACATGGCAGAGGGCATGACATGGTGAGACAGAGTAAGCATGCAAATGTCTGTGCTACTGTCTCTGTTTTGGTCTCTCTCCTTATAAAGCTACCAGGAGTCAATCATCTCCCAAAGGCTCCACCTCTTTTTTTTCCCATTTTATTATTATTATTTTTTTAAACATTTAATCGCTATACATCATTTGACTTGTGAAGAGAATTTACTCAACATGAAATACGCCTCAGACCAGTCCAGTTAAGAATACTGTACACGTTATCATCAACAAGTGATAAGCCATTTCTGTGTCCCACAAATGCCTTGCCTCTCTATTTTTTTCCCCTGAATTTTCCTTCCCTATACTCTTCCCCTTTCCCACCTTCCTTCCAAACTGTCTCCAGAGTCCATAACTATTTTCACTGATTTTATGTCCTCCAATCTTTCAATCTCTACTACAGAGTGGGGACAGTTGTTATGTATTAAGTGGAGACAATACAATTTCTCTTTTTCATAGCCTGGCTTGCCTCACTCAAGAATAAATCTTTCATATTTAACCACTTTTTATCAAATGCCAGGGTCTTCTTGTTTTTTTATGGCTGAACAGTATTCCATAGAGAATATATGCCACACTTTTTTAATCCATTCATCTGTTTGTGGGACGTTTGAGTTGGTTCTATGCCTTAGCAATCATGAATAATACCGCAATAAACATTGATGTGCAAGTGCTTTTCTGAGTGAGCACTTTCCTATCCTTTGGGTAGATACCCAGGAGTGGAATTGCTGGATTATATGGTAGTTCTATTTGTAGGTCTTTGAGGAACCTCCATATTGTTCTCCACAGTGGCTGAACCAGTTTACATTCCCACCAACAGTGTAAGAGAGGTCCTCTTTCACCACAACCCCACCAATACTTATCATTTTTTGTCTTTTAATCTTCACTATTCTGACAGGAGTTAGATGGTATCTTATTGTGGTTTTAATCTGTATCTACTATATGACGAAGGATATTGAAGGTTTCACCTCTTAATGCCATAATCAGATGAAGTATCCTATAACTTCACAATAGGAACCAAGTTTCAATACACACATTTTGGGAGGGACTCTTGGAATTAGGAGAGGCTAGGGCCAGGATCAGCCTCAGACTAGGCAGGGCTCAGGAAGACAGGAGGAGTAAGCCCAGAGAACACAGAAGAACACAGGGTGCTCCATGGAAGAGGACACATTTGGGCTGGGTCTAGAGGAGAAATGGAGAATGGATTATTGGCTGAGGCCACAGCACACACTGAGTCCTGGGGCGGGAGAAGGCTCTGTAGAGCTCAAAGGGCCGACAGCTGGAGACTACCTCCTCAGGCCACACTGCAGGAACCAGGCAGGGCACCACAATGTCCATAGAGTGAGGAGGAGCCCCCCACCCCCCAGGAACTAGAAGGGGAGGCAGGAAAGTGAGAAACTGCTAAGAGCCTCAGAGCCAGGTCCTGGGGTATGGGTGCTGGTCATGGAAAGTGGGGATCAGAGAAGAGAGCCCATGGCCTGGGTTGGCTGGACAAGACTCCCCGAGGAAGGTGGGTTCAAGCTGGGCTCTGAGGAGGGCTGGGAAGGAAGGGGTTAGGAACAGGCACAGTAGGCTAGGGGCACAGCGTGAGCAAAGGCATGGGGATGGAGAGCCCCAGGTGTGCGTGTGCACCTGTGTATGTGTGCACATCAGTATGGCTTAATGACTGTGGCAGTGAGGCAGGGAAAAGGAGAGGTGGGGGCTCAGTGCCTCCTGTAACCCAGGCATCCCCAGCTGCTTCTCACCTGCCTCACACACTGGGCTCAGGAGTCTCACCTTACAGAGGCCAGGAAAGGCCCAGGAGGCCCGATGACCTACCTAGCAATAGCAGTAGTGACAGCAGCCATTTACCCAGTGCTCGTGGGATCCCAAGCACTGAATCCACAGCTTCACCATACCTTCCCCATAACAACCCTGCAAAGTAGGTGAACCCATTTCACAGCTGCCTGGGTAAGTGTGCAGTGTGGTCAAGACCACACAGCTGGAAAGGGCAGAAGCAATGTCTGAGTCTAACTCAGTGGCCACCCTGGACTCTCCTGTCCTCACTGATGTTGAGGGGATGGAGAGATGACCTCACCAGAACCTCTCATGGGGTCGGCAGAGCCAGCTCCACCCTAAGCTACTCCGAGATGAAAATAAGCCATGTGTGGGGACAGTAGATGGCATGCTGGTTAAGGCACTGGCTCCCCACATGGCTGATCATGGTTCAAGTCCCAGACACAGCGGCTTGAAAATCATGCCTGGCACATGTGTGTGTGTGTGCGTGTGTGTGTGTGTGTGTGACCAAAATCTCGAGGAAGAAGGGAGGAAAAGGAATTGCAGTGTGACCATCCTCCCTTGGGGGTTATTGCTCACTTTTCCACTCTCTATCTCTCACTGGTGAACACATGTGTCCTATGGCAAAAACAAAACAAACCTAAATAAGATAAATAAGTAAATAAATCAAGGAAGCCATGTGAAAGGAACAGGCCAACAGCCTGATATACTGGAGGCCCTCACATGGAGTGAGGAAAGGAGTGAGTCCTTCCAGCATTTGGAGGAGGACAGTCTCCTCCAGGCTTGGGAAACAGGAAAAATCAGAGAAGACCACCTGGACAAGGGACCAATTCAGCCCAAGGATGTAACTTCTTTGCTCCAGAGCTCATTCACCAGGCCTTGCAAATAAGTCAAGATCCAGGACAGGTCCTAGGTTTCAGGCTCCGCCAATATCCCTGTCCCTCAGGGCCCAGGGGCGGGGGATTGACCATTGACATAGGTAAGGCCAGAGACACAGTGAAATTCCTGGAGGCTCCTAATCACTGTCTGTGATCCTTTAAAAAGAGAACTGGTAGCTGAGGATGTGAAACTGACCCTCCTAGGCTCTTTCCTGGCAGGCCAAGATAGCAGGAAGGATGTCAAAGTGGCTGCCCCGTGAACCCCCATGCCCCACCCCTCCATTCCGCACCCCACCCCAAGAGCTACTCTCACTTGTCTGTACCAAAGTGAGCAGTTGGTGAGTTCATCCCTCTGTCTGGGCCAGAGGGGAGCTGACAGCACTAGATACCTTCCAGCCATGCCCTGTCACTCCTCTGCCCAGAGCATCCATCTTGGCAAAATAGAGCCTCCAGAATCCAGACCTTGAAGACAACCATGGTGACCAAAGTAATCAGGGCCTCCCCTGGCCCTCCCCAGCCTTCTGAGAAAACACAGCCCCATTGCCAGGCCTCCCTGCAGTCCAGCCCGGAGGCAGCCCCCTTTCAGGAGATGAGGGTGAGAGGGAGGACGGGAGCCTCCCTGTAGGTCCTCCCAGGCGGAAGAAGCACTGTTGTAGACTGCTGGGACTTCTCACAGTCTGACACAGCTGCACTGGGGTGAAATACAAGTGACAGTAATTGACAGTCACAATAGTTTCCATGACTGTGCTGCCAGGTGCCAGGCACTATTACAGGCACTTGGTTAAAATAACAGCCTCAGGGACCAGCAGGTAGTGTGGTGGTTAAAGTGGCTGGATTCCTACATGGCCAACTGCAGTTCAAGTCCTGAGTCTAGTGGCTTGAAAATCACGCCAGGTGCATGTGCATGCATGCCCAATATCCGTAGAGAATCGAGGAGAAGGGATTGTGGCATGGCCATCCCCCCTGGGGGGTGATTTATAACTTTCCTTCTCTCTCTCTGTCCTTTCTCTCTGGTAAGCGAATGCACCCTATGGCAGATAAATAAATAAATAAATAGCTAGGGGACCAGCAGATGGCGAAATGGCTACATTGCTGGACTCCCATGTAGATGACCGCAGTTCGAGTCCTGGACACGGTGGCTTAAACTCATGTCGGGCACATGTGCATGTGTGCCCAAGATCCCAAGAAGGGAATGGAAGAGAAGGGATTGCAGCATGGCATCCCCCAGGGGATGATTTCTCCCTTTCTGTCTCTCTGTCTCTGTCTGTCTGGCGAGCGCACATGCCCAATAGCAAAAACCTCTAAAAAAAAAAAAAAAAAAAAAAAAAAAAAAAACCACCTAGCTAGCCATGATGGTGAAATTAGCAAAGCCAGTGGTATGCTTCAGTGTTTCAAGGTAGGATTTGCCAGTGTCTTCATTTTACAGGAAACTGAGGCCTAGAAAGATTGGGTTAATTTTCCCAAAGACACCCAGCCAGTAAGAGGCAGTGCTGGGAGTTGAGCCCAGGCAGGCTGGTTTCAGGGGCTGCTGTACTGCAGGGAAGAGCCTGGGAGGGCAACCGGGGAAAACGTGGCCATGACACTAGGTTTGGGGTTCTACTCTCATGTCAGTTCCTAGCCAAGCCCTGATGCCGAACAGCTGCACAACACCCCCTCCATGCCCATCCCAGCTAAAGGCTAAGGACATGCCAGTTCTGTGCCAAGCACCCAGCCCCACAGTCCCAGTCCCTCAGCCCATCAGCAGCAGAGGTCCCAAAGGAAGCCCCTGCAGTGGTACCCGCAGCCACCTGCCCGGGGCCAGCCCTCTGTGGTGGAATCACAGAAGCGCAGCTGGCCTTCATCCTCCCTCCCTCTTTCCATCTCTCCCTCCCTCGCTCCCTTCTGTACGTTCTATAATGAGTCCAGGGTGGCAGCGTAACACTGTCTTTCTAACATAAAAAGGGCTCCTTGCCGGTGTATTATCTTTCTGCTCTCCCTCCCTTCTCCTTTCCCTTCTTCACTGGATTTTCTTTTTTTAAGAACAAGCAGTCTTGGCCTGGGTACTGTGAGAAAACTTGTTTCCCTGGTACGTTGACGGATTCAAACTAATCAATGGTGTTCGGCCTTTTCCAACTGAGAATCGCACCTTCACGTGCATCCTAACACATGAGTTAGACATGCGTGAGTTTTCCCCAGTGGCTCCTAACTAGCCTATCATGCCCCCATCCTCTTCTCCTCATGCCACTCAGCTCTGGGACTCTGAGGAAACGCTTCTAGTCCTGGCCCAAGGTTCTGCGAGAGGAATCCTGTGTATCCTCAGTCTCTCTCTGCCTTGCCCGTCCAGACCCTTCCAGTCACTGTGGCCCCAGAAGACACCAGACCTGCAGTGAGGTCAGGACTGTTATGAAGGAATAGGAACCCCAGGTGAATCAGACATGGCCGGGGCCACAGCCCTGCATGCCAACTTCAGATACGCCACAACCCTCAGGGTTGCTCTGCTCTGGCCTGGGGAGGGGTGCAAAGTCTACAGATACTGAGGCAGGGCAGAAGGGGACCTGGGCCAGTCCCCTGGTCTCCTGTCCCTCCCCCAGCAAGACCCTGAAACGATTCACATCTTGCCTCTAAGGTTTCTGCTGCTCTAGGCTTCTGCTCTCCCTGCTCTATTTTTCTTCTTCTTTTGCAATCTCCAAGAAACCCGAGCTGCCAGATGGGTGGGGGTGATGATTGTTTTCTGTCTGACATCTGGGTTGCATTAGCAGCCCTGGGCATGCTGACTCAGGAACAGCAGCTCCCTGGGCTCAGGCCCTTCCCAGACCTCTCGCGGCGCCTGGTTCTTGGCTAGACCCAGGAGGCACAGGTGACCACAGCCCTCAGACCTCCCTCCAAGGACTAACCAGTTCTCCCCCACCAAGAATGCCTTGGGAGAGGTGGGGGTGAAGGGCTTAGAGATTCCCACTCCCAGGTCAGCGCCGGCAGGGTGGCTGGCAGGCTGCGTGCGGATGGGCCTGACCGACATGAAGGGCAGGGGGAGAGCAGAGGGAAAGGATCTGGGTCTTTGGTCTACTCCTCCACCCCACCCAGCCTCCATTCCTACAGAGGTGCCGAGAGCGTCATCAAGGCAGGGAGCCCTGCATCAACCCAAATGACAAATGAGGAAAGGTAGTCCAGAGAAGTTTAGCAACGTGCCCAAGGTTACACAGCAGCTAAACGGCAGAGAGAGAACTTGAACTCTGGTGCTAGGATCATAAAGTCAAAGCTCTTTCCTTTGACCTCAAGAGGAACTCGGCATGTGGACCTTCAGCCCTGTCTGAACTTCAGGAGAAAGGTGGTATCTGGTTTTCATGTCCTCTCATCAGAGATGACCACGCGGCTACCCCATCTAAAGCCATCCCTGACACTCTCCTGGGCCTTGTCGTTCCTTTCATGGACCCTTTGTGAGCCCCTTCCTTCATAAAAAATTGTGAAAAATAATATTTCTTGATTTCTTGATGCAAAGACAAATGTCCAAGCAGGATTCCTAATTCCTATTAGATTTATTTTATCTTCTTTTTTTAAAATAAATAAAAATGGAAGCATTTCTGTGATCCCCTAAAGCTTCGTGAGCCCTGGGCACTTTCTGCACCTCATGGAGAAGTCAGACTGGCCTGCTCATCAGAGCACCCTCGTCTGTTCCTCATCTAGTCTGACACTTCCTTATTTTCTTACTGACTTATACTTACTGTCTGACTTCACTAACTGGAATATAAGCTTCAGGAGAACAGGAACCTTGCCCGTTTTGCTCACTATGGCATTCTCAAATGCCTACTATGTGTTTGGCACACAGTAGGTGTTTAAGAGATATTTGTAGAATGAATAAATGAAGGAGAGCCTACCTTTCCATTTAGGGGTATTGCTAGCCCAGTTGACGACAGTCAGTCTGCTTAGGTGGCCACTGTGAAGACATGACAGTCCTCCTTGATGCCTCCCCTCAGTGGGCACCTCCTTCAGACACTACTTTCTCCTGGGCTCCAGAGTCTGCCCCCTCACCTCCGACATCTGCTGGCCCTGGCCTTGAATCTGGAATTATCACCTCCTGTGCAGGCCCCTCAGCTGCTTCCCTCAGCAGTCTCGCCCTGCGCAGCTCAGCCTCCAGTCAGCCACTAGCATAATCTTTCAAAATGCCACTCCAAGCATGTCACCTAAAACTCTTGGATGGCTTCTCCCTGCCCTCCAGATAAAGTCCAAATTTGCACAGCCTGGCACGCGGGCCCTTCGCCACCTGTTCTAACCACCCTTCCTGCTCCTCCCCTGAGGAGTGCCAGCTGTGCCAAGGGCTCACAGTGCCCGGAGAGCATATTCCTATTATTCACATGCTCTCTTGGAAGCCTTCCCCAGCCCAGATCCAACCTCCTCCCAAGGCAGAGCCGGTTCCTCATGGCAAACCTCGACTGCAGCCCTGCTAACAGAACGGCCACGCTGAGGGCAGGAGCAGGGCCTAACCTAGCACAGGCCTGACACACGAGGCAGGTTTGGTGATGGAAGCATGTCCTGGGCAGTCCTGGACAAACCGTGTGTCCTTGGCCGCACGTGGAGACCATGCTAAAACCCACAACTACATACCCATGCAGGAACATGCAGCTGGCTCTCAGCAAGATGCTGCTGCTCAGGTCCTCACCGTCCTGCTGTATCCGGGTGCAGAAGGCAACAGATGGACCAGCTGGGCCTCCCCTGCAGTCAGTGGGGTTTCTGCTGTTTCTGAACACACCTTTGTTCCTTTTTCTTTCCAGTAACCCATGTTTTTAAAAAACCTTGACTTTCTGGGGATGACAGTGGAGAACAAAGTCTGGATGCTAAGGGCAATGGCAGGACATGCTTGAAAAAACATGGGCTCTAGAACCATGACCCAAGTTACAATTCCAGTTTTGATATCCACTAGCTCCGTGACCTTGGGCAAGCCACATAACTTCTTGGGGTCTTGGTTTTATTGTCTCACAAGAGGAGATCACGCCAGTACCTACCTGAGAGAGCTACTGAGAGAATTAAATGAGCTAATGCTTACAACATGCAAGCTTTCAGTGAGAAACTCAGTACTTAGAGCTATTGTCACTGTTGTTAGTATTACCCTAGGGCTAATGGTTGGCACACGGTGTGGGGACAGGAGGGGCTGGTTTTTCAAGAACCAAGTGGTAGATATTCTTTGCTCTTAAACTTTCTTGGGCCAACACTGACATTGGTTAGAGATGGACTCTGGCTCAGGTATAGCCTGGTGAGCCTTCACCCCACAAGGAGGGGCTGCCCTTCAGTGACATTCAGAGTTAGTCTCCAGCACCTTTCACCTCTGCCTTAGGGACTCCCAGTCTTCCCAAAGTGCCCAGTCCCCTTCACACTATTCTTGAGACATGTGAGAAGCCCTATCAGTCTGATAAGCTGAGATCTGGACACCTTTTTTCTACTTAAGTTTGGAAAAGAATCATATATAACAGTTACCAACCCCTAGCCCCTGTGCCTCACCACAGGGCCACTGGCAGTGAGGTCTCTCATCTCATTTTCACTGCTGCCTTCTTTACGGCTTCCTGGGGTTCTATGGGCAGCTTTGGAACCTAGTCAAGGCTGAACTAAGGTTCTGTACATTCTACCCCTGGTTACACCACTAAAGGTTCAGCTTTCAATTAAAAAATCATGGGGCCGGCAAGTGGCATGGTGGTTAAGGGCGCTGGACTCCCACATGGCCGACCACAGTTCAAGTCTCGGATCTGGTGGCTTGCTTTCTCACTTCCTCTCTATCTGTCTGTCTCTCTCTGATTAAACTGGAAAATAATAATAATAATAATAAATAAAGTTAAATAAAATAATTCTTTAAAAAAAAAAATCATTACACAGGAGAGGAGATAAAGGAGCAGAAAGAAAACTTGAAAAAATAATGGCTGAGGGACCAGCAGTTAGCATAATGGCTATGTCACTGGACTCCCATGTAGTCAACTACGGTTCAAGTCCCAGACCCGGTGGCTTAAACTCATGTCGGGCACATGTGCGTGCGTGCCCAAGATCCCGCGAGGAGAAAAGAAGAGAAGGGATTGCGGTGTGGCCATCCCCCATGGGGGGTGATTTCTCGCTTTCTGTCTCTCTGTCTCTCTCTGTCTTTCTGGCAAGTGCACGTGCCCTATAGCAAAAACCTCTCCAAAAAAAAAAAACGAAAAAAAAAAAAGAATGGCTGAAAATGCTCCAGATCCAATGAAAACCAAGCAGCTCAACAAATTACAAGCAGGTAAATAAGAAGAGATCCATAAACAGCCATAGCACAGTCAAATCATTGGAAGTGAAAACCAGGAAAGAAGAGAGTTATATAAGAGCAATATTTCCATATCTCATTGAAACTGAGTTCATGTGAATCTGAAGCAGGTTCTGGTAAATTAGTGAATCAAATAAACTCTAGAGTAACTACTAAAGAATTCAAAAAGTATAGTGAAAAAAATTATTAAAGAAATTTAAATGTTACATTAGAAAAGTAAAATTTAAAAAAAGCAATAAAGGGCTAGTTCTGTGGTGCAGCAGTAATGTGCCACTCAAGACAAGCCAGATCATACATAGCAACTACAACTCGTATTCCTTGTTGGTCAGCCTAAAACAACCAGGGCATGCACATGAGTACCTAAGATCCACAGGCTGGAAGACAGGAGTAAGTATGAACAGACCACATGGAGGGTGCTCATCTCTCTTTCTCTCTCACTCACATGAGTATGCACATATTCTACCATGAATAAAGAAAAAAATCTTATAAAAATAAAGAAGGAATAGAGAAACAAAAAGACGTAAGAAACTTAGAAAACAAAAAATGAGTGTCAGACCTAAATCCAACTACATAGCATTAAATGTGAATGGGTTAAACAATCTGATCAAAAGGCAAGGATTTTCAAGTCAGACAATAAAAACAAAATCCAACTACATGCTGTCATAGAAGACAAAATTTAGGTTCAAGGTTGTGTATACTGAAAATAAGAGGATGTAAACAGCAACCATTAGAAAGTTGGCTACCCTAATATATGAAAAAGCAGACTTTAAAACAAAAAAATGGTGTGGTAGTTAGGGTAGCCAGATCTCATATGTCCAACTAAATGGTTCATATCTGGATGTAGCAGTTTGATAATCATGCCAGACTCATTTGTTTACCTGTCCAAAATTCTAAAAGGAAGAAGAGATAGAAGGGATTGCAGACTGACCATTCACCACAACGGTGCTTTCTCCTCTACCTCTCTCTGTCTCTCTCTGGGGAGCACATGTTCTTTCTATTAAAAAAAAAAAAAGTCCCTATACCAAGAGATAAAGACATTTTATATGATAAAGAACCAATCCCAGCACCTTTCATCCCTTTGCCTTAGGGGTTCCCAGGACAATTTATCAGTTATAAACATAGGTGCACCAATAACAAAGCACCAAAATACATGAAGCAAAAGCTGACAGAATTGAAGAAAAGATGGATAATTCAACAATGATAGTTGGAGACTTCAATATCTGCATGTAAAATAATAGATAAAAGAACTAGGCAGAATATCAACAAGGCAACAGAAAACATAAACATTATAAATCAACTAGACCTAGCAGACATCTATAAAACATTCAACCAAACAACAGCAGAATACAGTCTTCTCAAGTACATGTAAACATTCTCCATGGTAGTCCATACGCTAGACTCTGAAAACCACAGTAAATTTAAAAGGACTGAAATAACAAGAAGAATGTTATCTGACCACATGGAATAAAGTTAAAACCATTAAAAGATGTTTGGGAAAATCATAACATATGAATATTAAACAACACACTCCTAAATAGCCAATGGGTCAAAGAGGAAATCACAAGGGAAATAAGAAAATACCCTCTGATAAATGAAAATAGGACATAACATACCAAAACCTATGAGATCCAACTCATGAAGGAAATTCTTGGCTGTAAACAACTACATTTTAAAAGAAAAGAAGGGGGCCAGACAGTGGTATGGTGGTTAAGGCAGCTGGATCCCACAGGGCCAACTATATGGTTTGAATCCCAGACTCAGTGGCTTGAAAAACAAGTCAGCTCTGTGTGTGTGCATGCCCAAAATGCAGAGTGGAAAATGGAGAAAAGATTGCAGTATGGTCATCCACCCTTGGGGACAATTTCTTATTTTCTCTCTCGGTCTCTGTCTCTTCAGTGAATGCACATGCCCTATAGCAATTGAAAGAAAACAAAGAAAAAGAGAAAGAAGGATGTAAATTCAGTAACCTAACCTCCAACCTCAAAAAAACAGAAAAAGAAGAGCAAACTAAACCTACAGCAAGCTAGCGGAAGGAAATAATAAAGATTAAAGTGGAGAACTGAAAGCAGGGACTTGAGATATTAATAAACTCATGCTCATAGCAGCAACAGTCACAACAGCCAAAAGGTGAAAGCAACCCAGCCGTCCACTGAAAGATGACTGGACAAACAAAATGTGGTAGATACATACAATGGAGTATTATTCAGCCTTAAAAAGGAAGAGAATTCTGACACATGTAACATGGAAGAACCGCAAGGACATAATGCTAAATGCAAAAAGCCAGTCACAAAAGAATAAATACTGTATGATTCCAGTTACATGAGGTAAGTGTAGCTGAGTTTATAAAGACAGAAAGTAGATAGGACCAGCAGTTAGCATAATGGCTATGTCGCTGGACTCCCATGTAGTGGACCGCGGTTCGAGTCCCGGACCCAGTGGCTTAAACTCATGCCAGTTGCGTGTGTGTGCATGCCCAAGATCCCGAGAGGAGAATGGAGGAGAAGGGATTGTGGTGTGGCCATCCCCCCTGGGGGGTGATTTCTCGCTTTCTGTTTCTCTGTCTCTCTGTCTTTCTGGCGAGCACATGTGCCCTATAGCAAAAACCTCTCCAAAAAAAAAAAAAAAAAATAAAAAGACAGAAAGTAGATAGAAAGGTGGTTGTCAGAGGTGGGAGGTAAGGGGAGTTATTATTTAATGGGAACAAAGTTTCAGTTTTGTGAGATAAAAAGAGTTCTGTGGATGGTGGTGATAGTTGCACAGCAATGTGAATGTGTATAATGCCAATGAACTACACGGTTGAAAATGATTAAGCTGAGGGACCAGCAGTTGGCGTAATGGCTGTTGTCGCTGGACTCCCATGTAGTTGACTACAGTTTGAGACCCGGACACAGTGGCTTAAACTCATGCCGGGCACGTATGCGTGCATGCTCAAGATCCTGAGAGGAGAATGGAGGAGAAGGGAGGAGAAGGGATTGCAGTGTGGCCTTCCCCTCTGGTGGGTGATTTCTTGCTTTCTGTCTCTCTGTCTTTCCGGCAAGCGCACGTGCCCTATAGTAAAAAACCTCTCAAAAAAAAAAAAAATTCTTTTTAAAGAAAATTATTAAGCTGATAAATTTTATATTCTTTACAGAATTTTAAAAAGATTAACATGAAAAATAATGAAGTAGAAAATAGAAAAAAGTCAACTAAACCAAAAACTGGTTCTTTGATTTTTGGACTGCTGGATCCAGGACTTAAACTGTGGTTGGCCATGTGAAAGCCTGGGGCTTCAACCACCATGCCACCTGCTGTCCCCCAAACACTGGTTCTTTGAACATTCCAACAAATTAATAAACCTTTAGCTAGACTGAACAACAACAACAACAAAAAAGACTCAAATTCTTGAAAGAAGACCCAAAAATCAGAAATGCAAGAGATTTTATTTCCAACCTCATAGAAGTAAAAAGGTTAATAAGAGAATACTATGAACAACTGGGTGACAATAAATTAGATACATAAAATGAAACGGGCCTAGGGATGAGATGACAGCACAGCAATAAAGCCACACTTTGAGGCTGACCCACAAAGGAAGGTTCTAGGTTCATATCCAGAAACCTCCCTGAACATACCAGGTGCATGCATGCCCATGATCTGGGGCTGCTGGGGGTGGATCACGGCGTGAAGACCCTGTTGGGGATGACCGTCTCTCTGTCTCTCTAGATTATGGAAGAAATAAACTTTTTTAAAAAAGAGTAAATGGATGAATTCCTAGAAAGACATTAACTATGATAACCACCTCAAGAAACAGAAAATTGAATATACCTATAACAATAAAAGAGATTGGGGCTGGCGCTGTGGCCTCATGGTTAAGGCAGCCAGATTCCACACAGCCAACCATGCAGCTCGAGTCCAGGACACAGCAGCTTGAGAAACATGCTGAGTGCATGTGCATTCAAGCCCAAAGTCCCAGAAGAAGGGAGATACGGAGGGGAAGAGATTGCAACATGACCATCTTTTTCCTCTTCCTCTATTTCTCTCTCTGGAGTGCACACAAACTCTAGCTACAACAACAAAAAAATAAAGAGATTGAATTAGAATAAAAATCTACCTACCAAGGAAAGTCCAGGCTTAGAGGGCCTCATAGGTAAATTCTACCAAACATCTAAAAAAGAGTTAATACTAATTCTTCACAAACGCTTCTAGAAAATAAAAAAGAACAAAATACTTCCAAGATCACAGGGATCAATACATGCTACAACGCAGATGAACCTTGGAAGCATTATGTTAAGTGAAAGAAGGCAGTCATAAGACATCACATATTATATGATTCCATTTATATGAAATGTCCAGAGTAGGCAAATATATATATATAAAGCAGATGTGTGCTTGCCAAGGGGATGAAAGATCAGGAGGTGAGACCTAAAGAATATGAAGTTCCTTGGGGCCAGCAGGGGGCATGGTGGTTAAGGAGCTAGACTCCTGTATAGCTGATTACGGTTCTACTCCTGCACCTGGGGGCTTGAAAATCATGCCAGGCATGTGTGTGTGCATGCCCAAAATCCCAGGAAGAGAAGGGATTATGGCATGGCTATCCCCTCTAGGGGCTGACTCCTCATTTTCCCTCTCTATGTCTATCTTGCTCCAAAGAGCACACACATACCCTATGGCAAAAACCTTAGAAAACATCTTTTATAAAGAGTAAGAAGTTACTTTTTGAGGTGATGGAATTGTTCTTTACATGAGTGTGACGATGGCTGCAAAACTCTGTAATACCAAAAACCACTGAATTTAAATGAGTGAACTATATGGTAAGTGAATTATATCTTATTGAAGCTGTTACCAAGAAAGCAAATAAAAGCATTCTACTTTGAAATAGTACATATGCTGAGCTCCTATATAGTTCATTTGAAACACAGAAGTCCTTCAGTGGTACTCTGGCTGGCAGCAAGGGGTCAGACAGCAAGGGGTCCAAAGACAAGTCTAGCCCAGCACTTGCCCCTGGAGCTTGTGGTCAGGAGTGACATGGACACCATGCATTAAACCCAGCCTGCTAAAATACCTCGTACCTTGCAGGCTGGGTATATTCTTCATAGTTATCCCAAGGAGAAAACAATGCCAGCCAACACTTATAAAACACTTACAATATGCCAGGCTGTGCGGAGCACTTCCCAGGCATCGTTTCATTGCATCCTCATGACACTGCGTCAGCGCTCAGTAGCCGTATCTGACAGGTAATGAACTGCTGCGAGCCTATTCTCCCACGACTTGTGACAGAGGTCCTTGGGCCTTGCAAAGCCCAGGCAGAACTAGGTTTATGATGGGTTGTGGGGAAATTGAGGTTCCATAGACTAAGGGCGTCTTAGCTTGGAGTGACACAGATGGTCAAGGGCGCAAAGAGCACTGAGGTCCCAAGACACAGTCTGGCCTCTCCTCAGTACTGTCCCTTCCTGAGACAGCTCTTAACTGTAAAGTGGGGCCACCATTCCTACTTCTGCAGAGAGCAAAGGGCCCTCCATGAGGCAATGATCCATTGAAAGAAGAACCAGTGTTAGCAAATGCTGCCAAGCAAGGGGACCCTTCACCCCAGCATCCAGAAGAGGTCTCCTTGTATGGAGAGAGGCCAGCACATGCACTCACACCCTCACACTCTTACACACTCCTCTGCCATCTCCATACCCCAGGAGTTGGGTACCAGTCACCCAGTGGGGGGCACCAGCACCCTTTTCTGGACGCTTTCCCAGGCTGCTAGCATAGAGCAAGTGCACCTCCTTGAAGTCCCCAGAGCCCTAGCTGGTATCTGAGAATCATCTGCCTCCTGGGTTAACATCCCAGCTCCTCCACTGCCCAGCTCCGAAGGCCTGTGTCCTTGTGCCCTGCAGAGCTCCTTCCGCCCTGGAAGCATCTGTTTTGATATGTAAAACAAGGCCAGCAGAGCACTGAGCACAGAGGGTGGCTGGGAGTGTTAATGGGAACACTGCTTGGAGATCCCTGAGCACAGTGTCTGTCCTCCCTTTCCAGGGGGCCCAGTTCTGCTCTGCGCACTCCACAGCTTTGGGCAGACGCTGAAGGTCAAGGTTTTTGAGGTGCTATTTGGACTGGCTGTGGACATGAGCTGAGAGCCCCTGTGTGGGGCTCAGCCGGAAGAGCACAGGGGCTACTGCTGGGGAGCTCATGGCATGCCCTCGAGAACCCATCAGATCCTTAGCTGCCTGTTTGCCCTCATCCTACCCAGAAAGTCCAGCGTGAGGGGGCTCCTGCTCTGCCGAGACCTCCTCATGCTAAGGGTCTCCTGCTAAGTGCAGACATTGAGGGCAGACAGGGCCTGCTGGGGGTGGAATCTAGTGGATCAGCTTCCATATACAGGGGCAGGGGCAGAGGAGGCCCACGAACCACCGGAGGATCTCGCAGGCAGGTCTGGAGAGGGCCTGAGCCTGCATTTCTCACACTGCCTGGAGGCCCTGATGCAGCCGTGCCTGGGCCATGTAAGGAGCAAGGACCTGAAGCAGGCACAGCCAGTCCTCGGGAGGGTTTGAGAATATGTGGAGCCACAGCATAGTTCAGCTTCTCACTGGTCCCATAAGGGCCCAGCCCCACCCAACCACACCCTCGGCTTCCAACATCTGGAGGGTAATGCCACATGGATTTTCATAGTTTCCAGGATTCCATTTCCATGACATATATAAAGTAAAAGTAGTACCGCAGTATTAAAAAAAAAGGAAACCATGGGGGAAACGTAGGGGAAAAAAATCACTGATCATCTCATACTGCATTTAAAACAACTGCTGACCTCTCTCCCCAAGATCTAAAACCATGCCCACCAGTGTGTCAGGGGTCCTGGGACCCATGAGAGAGGTCTGCCTCAGCAGCCCTGCCCACTGCAGAGAGCATCCTGGGTCCCTGGCCACCTCCTCGTCCCTCACAGGCAGCAGGCCCAGGAGGCAGAGGTGGGGTTGGGGAAGGGGGCGCACATCTGGATTCCTGGCCTAGAGCCCGCATTCCTTCCCTGTGAGCTTGAGGAGATGGGGCCTCCAGAAAGCTGTGAGGCAGCTGCTGGCCCCGCCCTGCCCACCATAACAGGACCTGCCTGCAGGAAGGCAAGCGGGACTTGAGGGCCGGAACTTCATTTGGGGGCCCAGTTTGGGCCAGATCGCCCAGCCAGAATGCTGACCAATCAGAACAAGCCCAAGCTGGGCTCCTTGCCTTGCCTTAGAAACCCCAATGGGGATGAGAGTGGAGACCAGAGAGCCATGTGGCCACTCCCTGGTGAAAGGGGCCCCGAGAGACGGTGCTGCAGGCCCTTCCCCCAGAAGCTGGTTGCCCAAGAGCCCCCTCCTGGGCAGGATAGCCTTACCTGGGGGCAGTCTTTGATGTAGTGTCCTTTGTTGAAGCACAGGTGACACAGGTAGTTGGGCGGGGGCCGCTTGCTGGGCTTGCGGGCCTCGGAGGTGAGGGTCAGGTCAGAAAAGTGCTCGGTGAGGGAGCTGAGGCCATCCGCGATGTTGCTGAGGGAGCCGTAGGGCGAGGAGCTCTTGTACACACTGCTGCCCAGCGCCTGTGGGAGACAGGGGCACGCACGCTCGCATCCACGGCCTGGGAGACCTTCTGCAGGCCCATAAACACACACGTGAGTGCACACTAAGCCTTTAACTGCACAAGCGCTCTGGCCTCCAGGAGCCTAAATTAAAATCCTGACTCTAGGGACCAGCAGTTAGCGTAATGGCTGTGTCGCTGGAGTCCCATGTAGTCGACCGCGTTCGAATCCCGGACCCAGTGGCTTAAAACTCACGCCGGGCGCATGTGCGTACATGCCCAAGATCCCGAGAGGAGAATGGAGGAGAAGGAATTCTGGCGTGGCCATCCCCCCTGGGGGGTGATTTCTCGCTTTCTGTCTCTCTGTCTCTGTCTGTCAGGCTGGCAAGCACTCGCGCCCTATAGCAAAAACCTCTCCAAAAAAAAAAAAAAATCCTGACTCTAGCTGCGTGTCTATGGGCAAGCCAGTTAACCACTCTGGGCTTTGGTGGCCCTACTTCCTAGGGTTTCTATGAGGCTAAAAGGAGATTCTCATGTAAAGCACTTTACCTTGTTCCTGCCATTTAGGAGCCCTTCAGTAAGTGGTGATGATGATGAAAATGGCTGTGATTATTGTCACCATTAGGTTCTCTTGACACACTGCCATGAGGCACAAAGGTACAGGAGACAGCAGCCTGTGAGATTTGGGATTCTGCCACTAATGGGTGGAGGAAGTTGAGGCAAATCGCTGCTGACTCGGTCTCCCTGTCTGTAAGGAAGAGCCACATCAGTTTGTGGCACAGTTCCCATTTTACGGAAGACTGAAGATCAACCCCTCGCCTGGCCTCTTGCAGATCGAGACCTGTGTAGTCTGTGTCCAGGGGCCCTCAGCCTGGCGTGGGAGCCCAAGGAGGGAAGTGGCCCACCTCTCCCACCTCCGGATGACAAGAACCAGACATCTCGCTTAGCTTCAAAGCAGACCCAGCCTGGGGCCTCTCCTGATGTATACAACCTCTATTTATAGAGTCACGGCTCCGGGCAGCCTGGCACACTGGAATTTAGAGAAGGTGGGGCCTGTGCGAGGTTGGCAAGGAACGGCTATGGGTCCCCTTTCCTGGGGCAAGGCCAAAGCTGGCATGAAGCAGCTTCCCTGGGGGGGGTCAATGACAAAGCCGGGCAAGACCTTGGGCATCCTCCAGCCCCAGCTCAGATGCCCAAGAACTGCAGGAGTAAGCTCTGAACCTTGGGGTGGCGGGGGCTCTGAGTCTGGTGGGAAGAGGAGGCTTTGTTCTAGGAAGTGCCCAGGCTGATGAAGCAGTAGGGTCCCTGGGAGGATGGGCCTCGGGCTCTCTTATAAAGTTGGGGGGACAGACAGTCTGAGTGGGGACAGTTCTTTCTATGACCCCTCAGTAAAGAAAGGGGAGGGAGGTGGGCTGAGGGCTGCCCCCAAGGCATAAGGCACATTTTCCCCACCCCTAGCCTTCACATGTAGATACCTCGGCCTTCCCACTGTATCCCTCTTTAGGGGTCTGCCAGTCCCTCCTAAGAGGACGTAGTCTCATCATGAAAGCCACTACTGTTCTTGGTACTTTGAGACACCCTGCTGCGTGACTCTGGGCCAGCCATTTCCTCTCTGGGGCTCTGTTCCCTATCGCTGCTTTGGGACTGGAGCCTGGGATGGAGAAGGTAAGATTCAGACACCACATCCAGGGCAGCCCAGACCCAGCACAGTTGGCCTACAGTGATGGAGACCAGAATCCCGAGTCCCAACCTGCTCTACCCAGGACCTGTGCAAGGTACTGACCAACCTGCGCTCAGCTGTCTGGTGAGCCCAGATGGAAGGGTCTGCCCTTCGAGGCAGAGGGCCCAGCCCTGTAAGTGTGTGACGCATAGGGGATGACCTTATAGGGTGTGGGGGAGGTCCCAACGGAAATCGGATTGGACGATAACAGTAACATACGCCAGGCACTCACTGAGTCTCCAGCCTGGAAACTACGCAAATTAAGATAGCAGGTTCTCACCACAGCCCTATGACTCAACATCCCCATTTCACAGATTAAATGAGCGTGTCCCAACTTAAATGGAATGACCTGGGGAACTTGCAACAAATAGAGTTTTCTGGGCCCCAACTCAGACCTACCAATGCAGCCCTCTGGGATCTGCATGGGGGGTAATAAAATATACCTAACAAAAGTCACCATTTTAGTGATTTTTTTTTTTTTTTTTTTTTTTTAGCAGTGAAGAGGAACAGCTCCTTCCTCCCTTTATTTATTTATTTATTTAAATTTACATTTTATCACGTCTTTACAGTGTACATTTCTTTTTCTAACACAAAAACCATGCATGTCAATCAAGACAAAGATATTACTATATACATTTATCATCAGCAAAAAGCTTCTAATTTTTTGTCAATTGAGCATATTTTTACCTGTTTTTTCCTTCCCCTTTTCCCTCCCTCCCTTCCATACTAAACTTTTTTGTTTTTGTTTTATTTTTATTTTTTATTTTTTATTTTTTTTGAACATTATCTTTAAAATTCAGTATTTTGAGATCTTGAAAGTTGTTTGTAAACTGTCAAGAATTATGGAGTATGAGCTAAAATTTTTTGCTATGTATAGTGATTTTTTTTTAACAGCACAGTTTAGTGGCACTAAATCCATTCACATCATTGTACAACCTACACCAGCATCGACTTCCACAGCTTTTTCATCTTTCCCAACTGAAATGTTGTGCCCAAGACACGCGAGCTGACCCCTGCCTGGTCTGCGTGTCTCAAGCTTCCCCGGCTCGGGTGTACTAGTCCAGCCCACCGAGCCCAGGGAGCTCCTGGGCTTTCCAACCAGCGACATCTGTCCCTGTAGAGAATCTAAGACTCTCTCTGTACTAGGAGACCCCCCTCCCCACCAAATGGGCCTGTGGGAGCAGCATCACCCCAGCCTCCTGGAGAGTTCATCCAAACAAGAAACTTGAAGCTCCAAATGGCATGACTCACCCTCATGGCTGGGAACAGCAATTTCACAAATAACAACCCTCTTATTTTTTTCCTTTTTTCTTTCTTTTTTTTTTTTTTCTGGATAAGATTTAGGCAAGTCCACAGGAATCGGGACCATTTTGGCACCAAATTGTCAAGAGGAAGGGGAAGTTTAGTGTGTGCCAGAAAGCATACTAATCACACCCTGAAAAACCTCTCTCCCATCTTGCAGCCATGATCCCCTGGCCGTGGACAGTCCCACAGGCATCCTTGAGCAGCCAGAGGCCTCCCCCGAGCCGCTCGACACCCCACCCACCCCCTCACAGGCTCACGGCTTTGCTCCCTCCCATGGCAGCCCTGCAGTTAGAGAAGTGAGGCCAGGGCTCCCTCCTCACAGTCTTCTTCACCTCCAGTGTCCTCCAGCCTGCCCCCAACTGCTACTCCACCTCTTTCCTCCAGCTCCAATTCAAGACAATTGCCACCTCAGAGCTGAACTGAATAGGCAGAGAGCAGTCAGCTGACCTGACCTCATTCCCACATTGCAGATGGAGAAACTGAGGCCCAGCAAGGCACAGGGACACAGACCCCACCAGGTCTAAGGACCAGGAGTGCTGCTTGCCCAGTGGGGTGAAGGGTGGGTGGGGAAGTGAGCTGTTTCCTCTCCAAAGCCCATTTGAGCTCAGGCCATGAAGGTGAAAGGCGAGTTGGCATCTCAGCCATTCACACGGGCTGTGGGGACCAGGCTGGGCAGGGGCAGGACACAGAGCCCAGCCCTTCCAGTGTGGAGCTGAGTGCTGGCCTCCTGGGTTTCCCATCTATAAACTGCAAAGTGGAGCAGAGAAGGATGACCCTGACAAACGCTGCAGTCTTCCTTCCTTATGGCCCGGACACCCAGCTACGAGAGACATCCCCAGAGCCTAGCCTGCAGAGGACGCTTGTCAACACAGGCACATCTCTCCATCTGTGGCTGGAAGGCAGGCAGGCACAGAGGCTTCGGCAGCCAGCCCCTAACTCAGCAACAGCCAAGCTGCTCCCCGTGGCACCCCACAGGGCAGCACCCACAATGCCCATCCCAACATCCACCCAAACCCCTTCCAGGCTCCAGCTCCAGATCCAGCTCTAACTAGTGCCACAGCCTTGAACCCTCCGCTAGGCAGGCCTTAAGCTCCAAACGAAATGGCAGATGCAGGTGCTCCTGAGGCCATGCTGACCACAGCACACTCCCCACCCCCACCTTCCGGGGACCAGCTTGAGCCCTCACCAAGAGCCCAGTCCACTAATGCAGGTACCACCACGTGACACACCTGCCATTAACTGTTGGACCTCCGAAGTCTCTCGAATTTCCTTATATGTGTGACGCTGCCTGCCTTTCCCACAAGGCGGGATGTTTCTGAAAGTTCTGCAACCCTCCATCAGCCCAGAGCCCAGACTGTTATTACTGATCCTTATGCCCAGGGCTGCCTTGGATGCAGGTGGGGCAGGCCTGGGGGCGTCACCTGACAACAGACGCCCTAACACCTTAAAGGATTTAGGTTGGGGTCTTGATGTTCTTAAGGACTAAGTGGGAGGGCCCACTATCCTAAATTAAGCTGCTCTGGGCACTGGTCAAGAGTAGCTGCACTTATGTGGGGGGTAGAAACTGGCCAGCTGGGCCCAAATAGCCAGCTCAGGGGAGAGGCCACCTCGGCAGCTAGCAGGAAGCATGGGCTCATCACACCACATCTAGGGACCGAGCATCAGACTCCTGGCCATTGCTGGGACTTCTCCAAGTTCTCCAATGGCTGTTGGGGAGAGGAAGCTGGGCAGACACTGCAGATTATCCTCACGGCAGAGCATGTCATGTACCCGCCTAGATCCTTTGTTTTAGTTCCTTTCACCTGGCAAGAACACTATTGTTGGCTCCATTTATAGAGCTGGAAACTGAGGCTCAGGGAGACTTAGTAACTTGCTCAAAGCGACACAGCCAGCATGGGACTGGGAGGAGAGTCACATCCAGATTTGGCGTCCTGTTATATTTCACCCTCTACCTGGCTTCCAAGGCTTGATTTCCTCCTCTAGGAAGGGGAGCCAGAGGAAAATGCCAGGCATGGGCCACTCTCCTTGGCACAGAGGTCCTGTGATGCCATGTGCTAAGTTCTGGCAAGATGCAGGATCAGTTTCTCTGGGCTGCATGAAGGGTCTGGGCCCTGGGGATAGTGGTTCTACTGCAGGAATGTGGGGTGCAGAGGCAGAGACTTCCAGGGCTCATCCAGTTCTCCCTGTAACAAGCAAGCTGGCTAAGCCATGCTTCCATTCTGCCCCTCACCCAGGCAGTAAGAAGAGTAGCAGGCAAAGCTCAGGGCAGGTGACCAGAAGCTTCTGAGGACAGCCTAGGGGAGATGAGACTGGGACAGATAGGACAAGAGACCGAAAAGAGAGATAGGGACAGCAGGCAGAAATGGGAAGTGGTATCCACCCAGATGAACATCGCCATGGATAAGGCCACTAAGAAGGCAGCGTCCAGGTCAGGCTGCTAGGTAGAGGCACCCACGGAGTCTCGCACCCCAGGCCTAAGAACGCTCTGGATGAGGAATTGTCATTCTAGTTTTGAGCCCTGTGGGGGTTCCTTTCATCAGCCAAACAACTGCTTTCTTATCCCCAAATCCAACCAACCCTCTAGCAACCTCCCCCCCCCCCCCCCCCCCCCCCCGGCCCCCGACACAGACACACATACCACACTCCTCTGTTTGGGGTAAGAAACCATTTATCTCACCAATGACTCTACCCCTTCTGCCAAGGCGATTTGTGTTTCTCCTACCTCTAGGCTCTACCTGGGGCTCCAGCCCCTCCAGTCAAGCCACATGCTCTAAGCGTGAACAGACATGGGCTGGGCTTGAGAAGGGAAGGAGACAACCATGCACAAGACAAGTGGACCAATGGGAAATGGAGCCACGCTTTGACTGAGGGCATCCCTAGCCACGCTCAGCCCCAGCTTTCTTCTGATCCAAAGCTGACCTGTGGACCAGAAAGATTGCAGGGCTGGCTAGGACGTGGGTGGCAACCCTTCACACAGGACCTTCAGGAGGGTCTAGAGACCTATTTACCAGCACAGGTAAAACACAGTTCCCTGTACACAGCCAGGGCTCAGTAAAAGCTCCTAACAAGTCCAGAGACCAGCAGTTGGCATAATGGCTATGTCTCTGGACTCCCATGTAGTTGACCATGGTTCCAGTCCCAGACCTGGTGGCTTAAACACGCCGGGCATGTGTGCGTGCATGCCCAAGATCCCAAGAGGAGAATGGAGGAAAAGGGATTGCGGCGTGGCCATCCCCCCTGGAGGGGGGTGATTTCTCGCTTTCTGTCTCTCTGTCTCTCTCTATCTTTCTGGCAAGTGCACGTGCCCTATAGCAAAAACCTCTCTAAAAAATAAATAAATAAATAACAAGTCCATGTTCTTTCTGGTGTGTGGGAGAGTGGGCAGAAAGAAACTGGGAATGGACCAGGGGAGAGGGGAGCAGAGGATAAAGCAGAGGACTCAGGGAACTCTCATCTTATTCCTCCAGCTCTTGCCAGGGTCACCACTCACCTAAAAGGTGCTCACATCTCATCACTCTATGCCTGCTGCCCAGCTAGCAGAATATGGTGTCACGCAGGCACTAGGGACTGGGCTGCTTCTCACTTCTAGAGTGTCTTTATCAAGTGGAAGCAGAAAACATGAACCTGAGAATCCCAGATCTGGAAAGCACTCTAGTATTTTGCCAGTTTCAGAGCCACTGAGGCTTGTAGCCTCTATAGCAGGGGACTTTGACCAGAGATCCACTGTCAGCAAGGATTCCACAATTCTCCTGAAATCACATACAAACATGTGTGTACTCACATATACACACGCTTATGCTCTGTGCATGGTGCTAACAACTCCAGCTGTCTTCACATTCTCAAAGAGGACTGTAGCCAAAGAAGGTTAAGGACCATTAACAGACCTAAGCCTCTGCTGGGATACCACTAGGGATGGGATTCTACTGTCTAGATCCCAAATGAGCTCATTCCAACCAATCAAGCAATGAATAAACACTTTTTCTGTTATAAAAAGCAAGGGGCTGAGACTGAGGTGAGCATTCACAGTTGCAAGACAAGATGGAAGAGGAGGAGGAGAGGTTTTATTAATTTAAATTTTTAAAGAATTATTTTATTGGGACCAGCAGTTAGCGTAATGGCTATGTCGCTGGACTCCCACGTAGTCAACCGCGGTTCGCGTCCCGGACCCGATGGCTTAAAACTCACGCCGGGCGCATGTGCGTGCGTGCCCAAGATCCCGAGAGGAGAATGGAGAAGGGATTGTGGCGTGACAATCTCCCCTGGGGGGTGATTTCTCGCTTTCTGTCTCTATGTCTCTCTCTGTCTGTCTGGTGAGCACACGCGCCCTATAGCGAAAAAAACCTCTTCAAAAAAAAAGAATTATTTTATTTATTTGTTTTTAATTTGTTATAGGGCATGTGTGCTCACCAGAGAGAGACAGAAAGAAGAAAAGTGAAAAAGCAAGCCACCAAGTCTGGGACTCGAACTGCAATTGGCCATGTGGGAATCCAGCACCTTAACCACCATGCTACCTGTTGGCCCCAGAGGAGGCCAACAGGTAGCATGGTGTTTGTTTGTTTCTTTTTTGGATTTGTTTCTTTTTTCCCTCTCTCTCTTTCTTTCTTTCTTTCTTTCTTTCTTTCTTTCTTTCTTTCTTTCTTTCTTTCTTTCTTTCCTTTTTAGGTTTTAAATCAAATCACCCATCCATCCCTACACCCACCCACTCACCCATCCATCTAGTATAAATTAACTGAGCACCTAGGATGTCCTAAGCTAAAAGGCAAGATTCCTTCTCTCAGAGTACTGACAGTTTAGCTATTGAGACAGACATACACCTCTCCTAGTACACGGCAAGGCCGATTGTTAAGACATGCTTTGTCAGAAGCATCTATAACTTCGTCACAACAACACAGCAGCGGGTGGGAAGTGCACTCTTCATTACAGTCCAGTAAGGCCTCTCAGAGAAGGGATGATTTATATTAAAAAAAAACAAACAAACAAACAAAAAAAAAAAAAAAAAAAAAAAAAAAACCTTGGAATCTGAATGTTACACAAGAACAGGGAACAGCATTTTAGGTAGAAGCAATGGCAAGTGCAAAAGCTTAAAGGAGTTAAGACTGCTCTGTCCTTTCAGAAGCCTCAAGCAGCCAGTGTGGGAAGAGGACTGAATAAGAGATTACACACCACTGCCACACACAGGGTGGAGAACAGGGTGAGTGGAGCTGGAGCCTTGGTTTGACCACTGATTTCCTGAATGCATTGCCTTCTTCCTGAAGGGCCTTGAGGATACTGGGGATGCTGCCCACAGGCTGTGATATGGGGACAAACACACCAGGAGGTGTGCAGTGTCCTCTGCTTCTTCTAAACCAGGGCAGCCTTGGTCTCATTTCCTATGGAGCCCTAAGCTGAGTTTCTGGGGAGTGGCTGTAGCAGGGGCATAGTAGGAAAACCAGTACCAATGACCAGTGCCCGTCATGCCTCGAAAAACTTGGAATCAGGGACAAATGTCAGAAGCTATGAGGCTTGAGGGGTTGCCCCTGGTTACTGCATGCCCTGCACTGGGGCCCAGAGAATAATCCAGGCAAGTGCTAACCTAGAAGGGCACACAGGTCCCATCCAGGGGCTGTAGACGCAATCAGTAGCTACCACCCAGAAGAGTTCTAGCTCTAACTCTGCCATGGACTTGCTGGGTGGCTAGCCACACCTCTGTGTCCTTATCTGTAAAATGGAGCTATGAGGAAAGAGATGAATAAAACACCACCCAAGGGTAAGGGACTGCTACTCCAGGGCTACCTTCTTCCCAGGCCTTCCTCTTGGCATTAATAGAGCCTGGCTCTTTGCCACTGCTCATTACTAATTCCTAATATGCCTGCTTTCCTCCCTCCCACCTGACTCAAAGTGGGGTCTACCTTCTGAGACCATGCCTGGAGTCTTTTAGAGCAGAATGCTATAATTGCTCCTCTAAGGGTTCTAATGGCCAAGGCTGTAAAGAAGGGCTGAAGGGCCTGGGAGGGGCCATCTGTCTAGTCCTATGACACAGTTGCTGCTGTTCTCAAAGATCCAATGGGTGGACCAGAGTGGCAAAGAGGAGGGGCCTTCAGTGCTGCTGAGATAGGACCAGGACTTGGGGAGGCACCCGAGTAGGAGGTATTGGGAAGAGCTTCTAAGGTTGGGACTATTATCTAGGAAGGAGAGGCCCACCTCGGTGGAGCATGGCTGGACTGGAGATGTTTGGAAGAACACTGGTAGGAATTCTGAGCCCACATCCCATAGGTGTAGGAAATATTGGGATGAAGGAAGGTTAACAGGTTTTGTACGGCAGGACTTCTCAGAGCCTTTACTGTCCTAGCAGACGTGTTTCTCTCGGGAAGGGCAGTATGCTGTGCTTTCCAGACCTTCCCCCAACACCCAAAAGTAGGGGGCTCTTGACAGTAAGCCCATACCTTCCAGCTACTTCTCTCCCCAAAGGAAAAGGGAAAGGAAGTGGCTGCCCTAAAAATCCAACCTGAATGGAATGGGGCAGCCACAACTCCTCTTGACTGTGTGGGTACAGGGATTCTCCAAGAGGGCTCTGAGCACCCCTCAGAGGGCCCCAAAGGTAATGGGAACAAAGAGGTAACTCTACTTTTCCAGAAGTGGAATCCCATTGCCCTTCCACTGCTGTGAATGTAAATTCCAAGCAAAACTTGGCCAGGAAGACCCTGTGTGAGCCAACCCCCACTCCTTCTAAGAATTCCCTTTCTCGGGTACCTGGAGAGAGAAAGGGGGGGCTCGGCCAAGAGTGTTAGGAATCCCTTTCCAAAGACATAGTTGTGGCCACAGATCCGGTTTTTGAAACTGGGATTCCTGGGGCCTAGTTCCTAGACCCAGAGGCCTTTAAAGAAACTGCAGTGTCTCTGCCTGCTTTGGCTGGGCATCCTTACCACGAGCAGGAACCGGCCCCCCGCCATAGGTATCCAGGCCTCTACTGGTGCTTGCTTCTGTACTTGCATGTGAACTCCGCCATCTCCACCCTGCTCCCAAGACCAGTGTGCCACTCAAAACCCTTGGCTTATCTTCAGCTTTTAGAGCTGAGGTTCCAGAGGCACAATGGGCTTCTGTGGCCCCATGTCCTCACTCCCCCCCCCCAATCCCAGCTGCATTCATGGTGGTTCGCTATTGTGGTGGGAGCAGCCTGGGGGTGATGTACGAGGGGGTAGGCTCTTGGCACAGGCGCTGGCGCAGACAGGCTGTGGTCAGCGGTCAGCATGCAAGTCACATCCGCAGGCACTGCCACTGGGCCTGCCAGGCCTCGCACAGAATAGCGACACTCCTGGGCCGCGTGAACTCCTTCATAGTCTCCGCCAGCCCACACACAACTTGCTTTCTCTCCAACCAGCCCCTTGGTGGCATTGAGGTAGGGGGCATTTTCTTGCCTTCTTAGCCAGTTGCTATTTTGGAGCCATATTAGGTCACCAGCTAAGCCCTGGATGCAGAAAAGGCCTGTCCTGAGCACAGCTGGGGCTCTGAGAGGGTTTAGGAGGCAAATTGTGTGGGGAGTGAGGGATGAGTGAGCTTGAGGCCAAGAGTCTTCCGGAAGTCAGCAGGCATAGTCCTCTAGCCCCTCCAAGGAAGCCACTGGCCTGGGAGCATAAGAGAAGCCTTTCTTATTCCCCCATATCCTGGTCTCTTTGCGGGCACGTCCTCTCTGTTTGTATAGGTTTCAAATCCCAAACATACCACCTTGGAGGGCAACAGAGACTAAATTCAAGAGATAGGTAAACTGAGGCCCAGAGAGAAACGGGGGTTGCCTAAAGTCAGGAGAGATTTTCACTATTGGTCTAGGTACCTTTACCCACTCCTTCCACACTGTGCCCCCTCATGGAAGAAACTGAGGTAAGCAGCAGTGAAATGACAGGAAGCAGGTACCACTGAGAACCAGCTGGGACATCAGCAATTTGGACGACACATGACATCCCTTTCCCACAAAGGAGCCTCAGGCCCTCTCAGCAGAGACTCACAGGAAGGGAACAAGGCCACCGTGGGGTAGCGCAGAAGGACAATAGTTGAGGCTGAGAGGGAGCCTCGCTTGACCTGTAGGTCACAGCCACTCTCCTGCCCGAATGACAACGCCCTCTGGGGTTCCCACTGCACCCCTGTCAAACCACCCACCATTCACACTATGCTATCTTGCCTGTCAAATCATCTGTGGTCCCCACTAGCCTGTGGCTGAGAGTCCCCAGGGGCCCACTCAGAGCTCAAAAAATATTTGGTAAGAGAATAAACACTGAAGAACATCCCACAAACAGTCCTCCAAAGCCACTGGTCACCTGAAGTCATTTCCCTAAAGGGCCAGCAAAGTCTCTTACAAGAAAGAAAGATCCCAGCCAAGAATGATTCCTCATTTTGAGAGAGCGTTTTAGAATTTACCAAGGGCTTTGATGTACAAGCGCTTCTGCCTGGCGCCAAAGGATACCTTTCCAGACTTACCTCCGTCCCCCTTACACACCATTCTACCTGCACAGTCAACAGGTCAGCTGGGTAGTATTGGCCTCTGGCCAGCATTTTACACGTCCATGTCTTCTCCCATAAATAATGGCAGAGTTGAACACACTGATGAGGCCAGAAAGGGTGCTCTCATCCCAGCACATCCCTGCATACACAGGCCTTCTAGGCTAGGATATTTAAGATGCAGACTCTCCTAAAACTAATTGGTATACCCAGGTCTGGAAAGAAAGTGACCCCATGCGTGCCCTCGGCCACCTCATGTGCCCCTGCAGAAATAGCCACCACAAGGGGAGTAAGTAAACGCCACAGACTGGTATCTGCCATTCCCAAAGGAAGCAGGACTAAGTATGAGTGGGGGAGGAGCAGAGAGCTAAGGGAGAGAGGAGTGGGGAGGCTGGAGAAGACTCCTCCAAAGGGGCTAGGAGGTTGCAGAGATCGGTGTGTTTATCTAGTTGGGGAAGAGGCACTGCCAGGTCGACTTTGTAACTGAATCCACCAGACAGGCAGACTTCGCAATGCAGCCGGCCCAGGTTTCTGGAGAAGGCGCTGGGCAGCTGGAACCTCTCCCCCTGATCAAGCCCCCCTCCCAGGAGCTCAAGAGGATTTCCCTTTCATTTCCTTCCAGGCTGAGAGGGCAGAGGACAGCACAGTCTTTGGGGTCAAGCCCTCCAAAACCACTTCCTATGTGGCTGGGGGACAGCGAGCAGCTGGAGGATATATCTGGGGATCCTTGAGTAAAACAGCAGGAAAAGTCTCTGGGGTGGGTCATTGCTCTTCAGGATGCCCAACGATGTTGAAGAGATTTTAGGCCCTTGCAGGAGAATTCGGTGCAAGAATACGCACTCTGTTCCCAGCTAGCCGTGGCCAAGAGGGAAACAGAGTTGGGCGTGGGAAGGACACTTGGAAGGGGCTCCTCACCCCAGCTGTCTGGAGGGAATCCGGAGACACCCCTTCCAGCCCCTCCCCCAAACCCCCTTCAATCAGGACTCCCCAGGCCAGAAGGAGGGGGCGAGAAGGCCCCGCCCGGGCCTGGGCTGCTTAGCCAGGCTCAGCAGAGAGGTGACGCGCTCCAGGCGCCCCGGGACTTTGGGCGGCGAGTTTGGCAAAGCAGAAAGAAGCCTGGCCAAGCCGGGCGGGCAATGCGGAGTCGGGCCAGGACAGGCCAGGAAGAGCCCGGCAAAATAGGAAACGGTCAGGCGTGGTGGGGCCGAGGGCGGGGGCGTGCGGGGGCACCCACCTCTCCGCGTTGCAGCTGGAAGAAGCTGTTGAGATAGCTGGAGTGCAGGGGCGAGCCCAGCTGCTCTGGGCGGCCCTTGCCGAAGGCCAGCTCGGGGGGCGCGGCGCCAGCGGGCGGCTCGGGACGGAAGGCATCGAAGGCGCTAGCCTGGTGCGTGTCCTGCAGCGACAGGTAGACCCAGTTGAGCAGCTGGGCCGGCTGGTACACCGAAGCGGCGCTCGTGTCGATGGCCGACAGCAGGCTCATTTTGCAGCGGCGGTGCCGGCTCCTCCCCGGCCGCCCGCTCGCGCCCCCTCCGCCCCCAGCGGAGGGGCGGGCACCGGGGAGCCTGCGCCCACTGCCCGCCGCCAAGCCCCGACGGTGATCGTCCGGTGCCTAGCGTCCAGAGAGCTGAGCCGCCGCCACCGCCGCCTCCCCCCGACTGCAGCCGGGTCGCGCGCGGGCGGAGGAAGGAGGCAGCGAAAGTTGGGCAGGAAACTTTTTGACCCGCCCCCTCTGCGCGGCCCGCCCCGCCCCGAAATCCGCTATCTGCCTCAATGCTGACCCCCTCCGAAGCAGCTCCCGGAGGGGGTGGGTCTACAGAAACTCCGCCTACACCCCGCCCCTCTTGTCCCCGTCCTCGCACGCTATTGGCTGTCTTGTTAAATATGGCTAATGAGGGCGTGGTGAGAGGGAAAATGAGGCTCATCCCCACATGTAGCACTGTGCCGGTCCGCCCATGGACCGCCCCCTCCCCAGCCCCACCCCGCCCCTAGCCTGGACAACCTTGCTCCTTGTGCTCGCCGGGAGCCCAGGACAGCCACGGCTCAATCAATCTCTTCTCGCCTCTCCCTCTCGTTCTTTACAAAATTTCTCCACTTATTACATTCTCACTTTCTTTTCCTGTTTTCCTTCCTCATACTTTTCTCTCTCTCTCTCTCTCTCTCTATCTCCCTATCTCTCTCCCTCCCTTAGATGAGTATCTCCGGGAATTCTCGTCTCTCTGTTGGTCTGGTTGCCTTTCTCGGTAGCGCCCTCTCTCTTTTTCTCCCCCTCCTCGTTTTCTCTCTGTCTCCCCTCTTTTCTGTTTCCGTTTCGTCTGGTGTTTCTCCCTGTCTCGCCCTCTCCCCTCCCAGACACACACACAGACACACACGCAAGCACTTCTCCCCCCCCCCCCCCCCCCTTTCTCGCTATCACGGTAGGACCCTCCCCTCGCACTTAATTCCTTCCATCTGCAGAATCGCTTTGCGAACCGACTGCACCAACGGGGCCCAGGTTCCTGCCCCAGGAAAGACTCCCCGCCCCCTTCTCTCCCTGACCCCCTCCCCCTCTCCCTTCTCCTATTTCTGCTTTGGGCCCGCCTCACCACTCGCCCCTCTCCGCCCTGGCCCTGGCCCCAGCCGGTTCCTATGCTTTGGCAGGTCGCCAGGACCCCAGCCTGGGTGGAGAGCTAGGGAAGGCGGCTGTCACCCACCTCCCTGGGACAACCAGCTAGTCTAAGTGTGCCTGAGAGAAGCCCGATCCCCGCCTCAGCGAAACACACGAAACCCCTTCAACCTCTCAAACTCAGAGTAGCCGGCGCTGCACCAGCACCCGCGGACCTAGCGGCCAGGCACGGTGCCGGTTCAGCGAAACTGGCTGCCTGGTGGGGACAGAGTCACCTCTCCCACCTTCAATCTGGCTCTGGAGCCATTCTGCCTGGTTTCCAAGTGCCAGACAGACCTTCCAGTTGAACGACCTGCGTCTGGTGTCTAATCTCTGCCACCGAGTCTGTTTTCTCCCCTATAAAAAGGAAATGGCCATAGTTCCACCTCCATGGACGTTTGTGAGTTTACGTTTGGGCTCGGTAAGCAGAAGATATTGCATAAAGGTCCGCTTTCTATCACCCCTCCCCCCCCCCCAGGAGGATTTCTCCCGCTGCTGTTCTAGACGCAGCCCCTAAGCAGATCTGTGGATACTTGGACCATAAAGGCCTTCGGTGAAGACCACATGCTCTTTCCCAAGGACAGAGCCCCTCTGGTCTCAGATCTCTGTTTTCAACTATTTTGTCTGTGAAACAATCTGAGATTATTAATATAAATAATAGCACATCTGCCAATCGTGTTTTAATATCCTTATTCATCAAAGACACATCTATATAGTACCTTTTATATTTTAAAACCTAGTTAACCTATTTGTTTAAAGAGAAGGTACACTTCTGTTGGAAATAAGCGTGATAGCCATTTTACTCTTAAAGGTATTCAGGGTCATTTCTGGAACACTGCTACTATCTTTGAGCTTCCAAGGGTAGGGAGTAGGATTTCAAACCATGACTCTGGATCTTCCCTACAATTTATAAGGAGACTGCTGTTCAGAGAAGGGATATTTAGCAACTACACAGGCAGCTAGATGGGAAGCCCAAAGGAGATGCAAAGGCACTTACCCCTAGCCAGGAGCTCTCTGTCTCCTTTTGTATTGAACAGGTGACATTTATCCCTGGAATGGGTTGCAAATTCAAATTCATTTAGGGGTCAGATGGCAGGTATCTATCTACCAGGTATAACCAAGAAATACAATCGATAGCGGTGGGATCTGTGGAGAACTAAAGTGCTAGTCAAACAAAATGCTTGTGTCATGGTCTCAGTCTGAGGCTATGAGTCTGAAACCCACTTAGACACCTCCTCTGGTCCTTCCCTGGTCTTCAGGGTAAGCTGATGCATAAGGGTGCTTGCCATACCTGGTGGCCACATTGATAGCCTCTGCCCCTTTCTCCTTTCCTTAGGTTCCTACACAGAACCCAGTGCATAGATAGTGATGGCTGAGAAATATTTGCTAGATCAGTGATTGGATCGGTAGATGGAAAGACAGATGGGAGGATGGCCAGGTTATGTTCTCACTGAAGCCTGAATGGCTTCTTTGGCTTTCTACGTTCCTCCCCCCCACCACCACCACCACCACGCTCACAGCACACCTGCTTAACACATGGACTCTGTGCAGAGAAGGTGATCAATAAATATGAACAACTCATAGTCCGTGTTCCTGGATAGCAGCTGATTGGCTCTAGTCAGTCCCTCAGCTGGCCCCTGGGGACGTATGTTCCAGAATTCCCTGAGACAACATGTCCTATAGAATGAAGGGTGTCTTTGTCCATTTTATGTTGTCAGAATACTAGTGACTGGGTAATTTGTAGAAAAAAACTTATTTCTCATAGTTCCGGAGGTTGGGAAGCAAAGCATTAAGGTGCTGGCACCTAGGGAGGGCTTTCTTGTAATATCCCACGACAGAAGGCAGAAGGGCAAGAGAGTGCAAAGGAGGGGGGCTGGACTCTTTATCACTGCCAAGATAACAGCATTAATCCATCATGAGGCAGAACCCTCATGGCCTAACCACCTCTTCATGGCTCCACCTCTTAATTCAATCACAATGGCAATAAAATCTCAACATGAGTTTGAAGGGAACATTCAATCCAAAGCAGGGGTAATAGAAGTGAGTGACCAGATGGGTATCAGAAGCCGAGAAGACATTCAGGCCCAAACTCTGTACTCCTTACCTGTTTTAGTCTGTCCTATTGCATTGCTAATAGAAATAACCGAGACTAGGTGATTAATAAAGAAACAGATGTTTATCCAGTTCATGGTTTGGAAGTCTGAGATCTAGTGTCACTTCTGGTGACACTATAACATGGCAAAGGATCTTAGCATCTTAAGCAGAGCAGCTATCCAGAAGTTTCCTTTGTTCTGCTCTACACCCGTGTGGTTCTGCTGCCTCATTTCCTCTTCTTATGTACATGTCAGAACTCAACCATAGATGCCCCACCCTAATGACTTTATCACACCCAAAGGCCCCACCCTGAGATAACATGAAAAGATTAAAATGTTCACTTAGCACCTTTACAATACAGTCAGGTCCCAACCCACAAATCTGAGGGGACATACAATTACGGTCCACTAAGACCAGATTCTAAATCATGAATCTTTGGGGGACAAACCATTATCTGAACCGTAACACTGCTCGATCATGTTTACTCTAGGAAGCTTTGATGTAAAATGTCAGCAGTCTAGCCCAAGCTCTCACTTTACAGAGGAGTAGGCACGATGGCCCAGAGAAGGGTGAAGGACTTGCCAATGGTCACCAAGCCACCTGCGCCTAAGCCACTGCCACATCTGAACTCTTCCTTGTTTGGTCCCAACCTGGCAGATTCCTGGTGTGGCAACTCTGGCCCATATACTGTCATCAGAACTGAAGGTAAAAGGGTGCGTCTCATGTCCCGGCCCTCTTCCCTGTCTGGTGATTCCATTCATCCTTGTTTCCAGAATGGGACAATGGAGAGAAGGCAGGATTTGGAGAAAAGAAAGCTGGCTGAGTGACCTTGGGCAGGTCTCCACCCTTTCTTTAACCTCAGTCTTCCCAGTTATCCGATGGAAATGTTGATCCCATTTCTACCGACCTCTACAATAACTAACAGGATCAAATGAGGATATGATAGGAAGGTGCTTTGGAAGCTGTGAGTAAGCAGTCATGTGGGAAGGGAAGGTAGTATTGATAACTCCAATAATGGTGATATTCAATTGATCTGGAGATATGAAGGGAGGAGGGAACAGTAGGGTAATGCCCCTAAAGTTGCCCAGGCAACCGGTTTGATAGGTGTGAGGTGGAGTTCAAACCAAGAACTTTGAACTCAGAGAAGCAGGAGAACTTTGGGGAGAGAAGAGGTTTTGATGAGGAAGTCAGTTTCAATTTGGGCCTTAACGAGGCAGAAATAAGCAGGGGAAGAAGATGGGTCTTTACAATTCCATGCAAATCAATGCGACTTATTTCTTTAAAAGAAGAAAAAGCCTCAGGGTGATATATCATGCAAAAAAAAAAATTCCTAACCCCCTTGCACCAGCCTTCACTCCATGCGTTAGGAATAAACAGCAAAGTGCATGCTGGCACGCTGGCAAGGCTGAGATTTGCTTCATCTCTGGGCCAGGACTAGGAGTCAGGTTCTTTTGGACTATGTGTGGACACACGAGGTGTCAGTTTACAGCAGAGATGGCAACATGGCAGATACTGTCTTTGCACATGCCACTGCCTATCTCCCACCCAGGACAGCCATCACTGGATGCAGAACTCCTTCCTAGACGTGACCTCGGGTTCCTCCTCAGCACACCACTGCATGTTGCTCCTATCGGGAAGCCAAAGTTAATGCAGAAGATGAAAATTATTTGCTATCCCAGCCTTAGATTCACCCTCTCAGAGCACTCACTAACTTACATGGTGACTTTGTGCAGAATTTGAGAAGAGACTACATCCAACACCATTGGGCTGAAAACTTCGTTAGAAGGCACCTCGTGTGTGTGCGTGCATGTGCACACACATACACAAAGGGTACTTCCTCCTCTTATGCAGCCCCTTGCTCTCAGGGCACACAGTCTGCACAGCACTAGCTAGATTTCAGGCTCTTCTAATTCTAAGCAGTGCATAGATGCTGAAATCATAAAGGCAGTCTGACCTCTCCAGGCTCTGGCCACAGGCTCTTGATCAATCATCCTTTAAAAGAACTGCTAGGGACCAGCAGTTAGTGTAATGGCTATGTCGCTGGACTCCCATGTAGTGGACCGCGGTTCGAGTCCCGGACCCGGTGGCTTAAAACTCACACCGGGCACGTGTGCGTGCGAGCCCAAGATCTCGAGAGGAGAATGGAAGAGAAGGGATTGCGGCATGGCCATCCCCCCGGGGTGGGGGGGGGTGATTTCTCACTTTCTGTCTCTCTGTCTCTCTCTGTCTGTCTGGCTAGTGCACGCGCCCTATAGCACAAACAAACAAACAAACAAACAAAACAAAACAAAACAAAAAACCTCTCCAAAAAAAAAAAAAAGAAAAGAAAAAAAAGATAAAAGAACTGCTAAAGGTGGGTAGATCCACAAACCTTAACCTCAGCCTTCCACTCCATGTAGGTTCTCAGTTGTGGAAAGGGCCTAGGCCTTTGGAGACTGCCTCCTTCCCAACTGTGGGCCATTGGCAAGTTGAGTCTCCTCCCCTCCATTTCTTTGTGTGTAAAGTCTTACCACTGTGACTTGCATCCCAGAGGATGCAAAGAGGCAGTGCATGTTCTGAGGGCCTGGCCTCTGTAAGGCTCTCAGAGAGTGCTTGCTCAGTTTCTTGGCTGGACAACATCAGGTGGCCGTGAAGGACAGCGACAGCTCTGAGATTTCTATGTATTTAGGTGTGTGTGCTGTCTGTTTGGGAGAAGAGGATTAAGACACTCAACATAAAGTTGGGTGTGAAGAGCTCTCTACATAATTTTGAGAAAAGCCTTGTCCACATCAGAGAGCAGAAGAGGAGCCAGCCAGTGAAGATTTGGGGAGGAGATGAAACTGCTCCCAGTCACTCCTTGGTGCCCCCTCTTTGCCTACTTAGAACCTTTCCATGGTGGCCTGCTGGGTTCAATCCAAAAATTACTAGGCATGACATTTTTGACACTTGATTCCCAACCACTTTTCTACTCTAACTGCAAGTATAACCTATCCCCCTGTCCCTAAACACGTGTATCCACCCTCCAGCAAAATGAAACAACCGGGCTGGCTCTATAGATCAGCAGGAACTTGCCGCTCGGGAGAAGCTGGATCTCACATGGAGACTGCAGTTTGAATCTCCAAATTGGTCAGCCTGAAATATGTCGGGCATGTGTGCAACTCTCCAGGATCTGAAGGAGTGGAGGCCTAGAAGAAGGAGATTGTGGTGGCACCAGAACCTGTTAGGAGTGTTTATCTCGCTCCCTTTTTCTTTCTTTCTCTCACTCTCATGTGTGCACACACATGCTGTAACTTGAATAACAACAACAAAAAAAGACACAGCTGACCTTCCTCGGCTCCATGCTTTTGCACATGCTGTTCCCCTGCCAGGAAGAGTGACTTCTGTTAGTCTCCTGGCTGTCCTCTTCACCCTTCTAGATCTGGCTGAAAAAAATGACTCTCAAAGTAGCTTTTTATGAACACAATCCCCACCCCTACACCAACCAGATATTCTCTTTCACTCTTTTTTTTTTTTTTTTTTTTTTTTTTGGAGAGGTTTTTCGCTATAGGGCGCGTGCGCTCGCCAGACAGACAGAGAGAGACATAGAGACAGAAAGCAAGAAATCACCCCCCAGGGGGGATGGTCACGCCGCAATCCCTTCTCCTCCATTCTCCTCTCGGGATCTTGGGCACGCACGCACACGCGCCCGGCGTGAGTTGTAAGCCACCGGGTCCAAGACGCGAACCGCGGTCGACTACGTGGGAGTCCAGCGACATAGCCATTACGCTAACTGCTGGTTCCCCTCTTTCACTCTTGACTATGGAGGGTCTGCATGGCGTCATGATAGTCGTAAAACTGGCAGTCCTCCCCACCCACCTCCATCCTACCCAGAGCCACCACTGGACTATAAGCTCCTTTGCCCAAGCCAGTGTTGGATCAGAGCAAGCCCTCTGTTTACTTAAGGAAAGAATGAATAAACTCAGAAAGTCTTTGTGGTTTGTAGACTCATAGATGAGAGACTTTTAAATCTAGTCTGGAACCACTTGGAGACTCAGAGTATCACAGAAATGCAAGACTGGCTCAGCTGTCGTAGTGTGCATTGGACACTGCAGCTTGGGAGGCTGAAGCCACGTGGGGGGCCCTGATTTGATTCCAGGCCTACTTTAAAAAGCCAGGGGTAGTACCAGCAGGTAGCATAGTGGTTACTGAGCTGAACTCCCACGTGGCTGATCACAGTTTGAGTCCTGGACCCGGCGGCTTGAAAATCACACCAGTCACATGTGTGTGTTCCCAAAATCCCAGGAAGAGAATGAAGGAGAAGGGATTGTGGCATGGCCATCCCCATAGGGGGTGATTTCTCACTTTCTCTCTCACTGTCTCTCTCAGTCTGTCTCTAGCAAGTGCTTACACCCTGTGGCAAAAACCTTAAAAGAAAAAATAGTGCCAGGAGCAGTGGTAAGTGCTTGTAGTCCCAGCTATCCAGGAGGCTGAGGCAGGGGATTGCAAGCTCCTGGCCACCATAGATAACATGAAGAAATCTTGTCTAAAATTATACCCTATGCATGCATGTGCAAATGTGCTCACATGTATACACATGCACACACACACACACACAGAAATGCAGGGGTCTCTAGCAGGAAGAGGGCCTGTCCACTGAGCTTCTTCCTCCATTTCTCAATCTTCCTTGCAGTTGAGCAGTGACCATGTGACTTGGTCCTTACAGGAGGGTTAATAGAAATAGTGTCTCTTGTAAGGCAACAAGAATAGTTAAGGCTTCTCCATATTTTCTCTCCCATTCTTGAGGTGAAAGACTCCAAGACAAAAGGGGCTAGATCCCTAAATTAGCCTTAGAGGGTAAGTCAATGAGGGGACTAGACTATGAAGTAAGCAAGAAATGAACCTTCTGGTGTTCATTCCCTGAAATCAGGGGGCTTATTTGTTACTTTAGCAAAGCTTACTCCATCCAGCTAACAGAGGAAATCAAAGGTGATCTGGTTGCAAAACTTCATTTCACCGATATGAAAACTAAGCCCTACTAGAGGAAAACCACACAGTTCTGAGACTGAGTTGTCCCCCAGAAAACTAGCCAGTGGCAGCAACCAAGTCTTCTGATCGTCAATGATAGCATTCTCTTCCCACCAAGGGGCACAGAAAGGCATTCACTATTATTCTTGCTTCATGATACTATTTTTTGCTTAATGTTTGTTTATTAATGTAAGTCCATGTAAACAAAACCAACCAACATAAAAACTAGAACCTTGACAAAAGACTTCCCTATAAAGTCTTCCCCTAGTCAACCCTCCAGGTTCCCCAACCTGAGAAAAATCCCTGTCTAAAACTTTTCCTTGTGTTTTTCCTATTAATTTAGCTTTATCTCATTTATATGTAGTCTAAAAAGTTACATCTTTGATTTGTTGTTTAGCTTTATCAAGAAAGTATCATGCTGGGACCAGCAGTTAGCATAATGGCTATGTTGCTGAACTCCCATGTAGTCGACCACGGTTCAAGTCCTGGACCCGGTGTCTTAATCTCACGCCGGGTGCGTGTGCGTGCGTGCCCAAGATCCCGAGAGAAGAATGGAGGAGAAGGGATTGTAGTGTGGCCATCCCCCCTGGGGAGTGATTTCTTGCTTTCTGTCTCTCTATCTCTCTCTCTCTCTCTCTCTCTCTCTCTCTCTCTCTCTTTCTGGCGAGCGCAGGCATCCTGTAGCAAAAAAAAGAAAAAAAAAAAAAAAGAAAGAAAGAAAGAAAGAAAGAAAGAAAGAAAGTACCATGCCGTATGAAATCTTTGTGATGTACTTATTTTACTTAGTATTGTACTATTAAATTTTAGTCATGTGGAGGTATATCTCTGTAATTCATTCCTTCTTTTTTTGGGGAGAGGTTTTTGATATAGGGTGCGTGCGTTTGCCAGAAAGACAGAGAGAGACAGAGAGAAAGCGAGAAATCACCCCCCAGGGGGGTGGCCACACCGTAATTCATTCTCCCCCATTCTCCTCTCAGGATCCTGGGCACGTACAGAGTTGTGCCCAGCATGAGTTTAAGCCACCGGGTCTGGCCTTCGAACCACGGTCGACTACATGGGAGTCCAGCGACATAGCCATTATGCTAACTACTGGTCTCTCATTCCTTCTTTTTAAACTGCTGTATTCTATCTCATTATGTGCCTATACCACAGTTCATTCACTCCCTCATCCATTGATGGTTTTTGCGCTATGAACTGGGCTGCTATGATGCTTCCTGACATACATTTTCAAGAGTATCTCTTCAGTATTTGCTGCATTGTGGGATACAGGAATTTCCATCTTTCTGTGAAATGGTCTCTAACAATGCATAGAGGTCCTATAGGTTCTCTCCTTCTGCAACACTGGATTTTGGACTTTTTTATTTAGTCAACTGTGTTGCAGTTAGTTTTATTTTTAAAAGAATTAGTTAATTTAATTTATTATTATTATTATTTTAATTTGCTGTAGGGCACATGCAGTTAGAAGAGAAAGAGAGAGAGAAAGTTAGAAAGCAAGCAAGCCGTTAGGTCTAGGACTCGAACTGCAGCCAGCCATCTGTGGGTTCAGGGCCTCAACCACTATGCCATTTGCTGTCCCGGTGCGGTTAGTTTTATTGTCAATATGACAGGCTACCTGATTCCCTTCCAAATCTGATAATGAGGAATGATATCCTCAGTGCCTACATAGCTCCTGGAGTAACGACGGTGTAAAGAACGGGTGGTGTCCACTTGGGTTCATATCCCAATTCCTCGGATACATAGCTGCATGTCTCCCAGTTACTGTGTCTTTTATGGCTTCCCTCCTCATTTGGATTTTCACACACATCTTAGAGTAGGTAAAAGTATCCTAAGTGCTGCAGTTAAGATGGAATCTGAATGGGTCATACAGAAGAGACAGTTGTGTTAAAGAAGGAAAGCTCACCTAGACATGAGGAGACCTGAGTTCCACTCTGGCTTTTGGGCTTTGGTTGATCCTTTTACCCCTAGCCTATCTTCCTATGCCTGTTGACACTGTGCTAATGTTCAAGAATGTTTTTTTTTTTTATTTTATTTTATTTTATTTTGTTTTATTTTATTTTATTTTATTTTATTTTATTTTATTTTTTTGCCATAGGACGCGTGCGCTTGCCAGAAAGACAGAGAGAGAGACAGAGAGACAGAAAGCGAGAAATCACCTCCCAGGGGGGGATGGCCACGCCGCAATCCCTTCTCCTCCATTCTCCTCTCAGGATCTTGGGCACACACGCACATGTGCCCAGTGTGACTCGAACTGTGGTCAACTACATGGGAGTCCAGTGACAGCCATTATGCTAACTGCTGGTCCCAAGCATGCATTCTCAGGCAAGGGCTACTGCACAGGCTGCTGCTTCTCAAACCCAACTCCACCCCTCTTTAACTGTGTAATCTCAGAAGTCACTTATGTCTTCTACATTTTGTTCCTTGCCTCTACAGTGAGAGAGTTGGGTTATGTGGTCTGAGGCTCCTTCTAGCTACAGCTTAAAAAAACACAAAGGGAAATAATGTGAAAGTTTAATAAGCAAAAGCTCTAGAGTCAGCCTGTCTCAATTTATATTTGTAATACAGATGTTTCCTCATCTATAATATGGGAACTGGAATTATACCTATCCCATAGGATTTTTAATGAAAATGAAATAAGCTGGTGCATATAAAATGCCTGGAACACTGTCTGGCACGTAGTTAGGTCTCAACAGCATCAGCCTTTATTGTTCCTCATTCAGGGAGAAGTAGTAGGGCTTTGAGCATAGAGTCTGATGGCAGGAGTAGATTCAGTTTTCTCAACTCCTTTTGAAAAATCTGTGGTGTCATACCCCACTGTGTAGTTAAGAGAAATTCTACTTTTTTTTTTTTTTGCTATAGGGTGTGTGCGCTCACCAGACAGACAGAGAGACAGAAAGTGAGAAATCACCCCCCAGGGGGGATGGCCACGCCGCAATCCCCTCTCCTCTATTCTCCTCTCGGGATCTTGGGCACACACGCACACGTGGCCGGCGTGAGTTTTAAACCACCGGGTCCGGGACTCAAGCCACGGTCGACTAAGTAGGAGTCCAGCGACATAGCCATTATGCTGGCTGCTGGTCTCAAGAGAAATTCTACTTTCAAGAGTCATCTCCTCTAGCTTCCTCTGGCTCCTCTATATTCTGAGTTTCTTGGTATCTTCACCTCACCCCAAGGTGCTCCATTCCCTCTTCAATCTGCCATCAGGGTCTGCTTTCCCTCTAACATAATTCTTGGTTCTGTAACTTTCCTCTTCAGTACATTATAATGATCGTAATGATGATGACAATAATGTTCAGGCCTGGCAAGCTGATGGGTGGGAGTATCTCAAAATGAAATGCTCCTCCTCCGAGAGTTTTGTTCTGGAATTATTTTCAAAACTATAAAATGCAAAATAAAGATTTTGAATTTCAGAAAAAACAATTGAAAACAAACAAATAACAACACCACAAAATGGGTGGTGTCCAGACAAGGCAAACAGAGCCAAGGAGCAAGAACGCTGGCTTTGCCTCTGTGTTGGTCTTCACAGCAAAGGTCAGACAGCTACTTCCTCCGAATTCTTCAGGACCTGCCCGAGACAATTTCTCTGCCTGGGACATTTCTGAGACTGGGAACTCTGGAATCAGCATGTTGGAATATGGAAGGCAGAACTTGGAAACAGATTACAAACCCACCCAGATTGGCCAAGCCATCACAGAACTCTGGTTTGGGGATTTTCCTGTTGGCTCATCAAGTGATATCAAGGCAGAGGTATTGTTTCCCCTCGTCTCCGCCATTGATAAAACAGAGAAAAACAACTCTCATGATAACATTGATGCTGCCGCCCTTCCTGCCCCTTGTCTTCCTGGTTGTAGTCCTTCTCTCCTGTGCTCCTTCCTCTCCTTCCTTCCGGACTGAGACTCGGGCTGAAGTGCCTTGTGGGGCCAGGGAACCAATGGCTAGTTTCCCACTATGAATTGCTTCAGCAACTGAAATAAATAACTGTGGACCTTCTGCCCACAGAGCCAGAAAGGCTCCTAGGCCTGGTGTGCAGAACCAGCTCACAGTGATGCTAGAGCCAATTGCTAAATTTTTAGGCATCTAATAAGGGTGCCTAAAAGCACAGTCATTATTAAAAATTTGATTATATAAGTTTGCAATTCAATAAATTATACTAAAGCAGGGACCAGCAGTTAGCATAATGGCTATGTCGCTGGACTCCCATGTAGTCAACCGCAGTTCGAGTCCCAGATCCGGTGGCTTAAACTCACGCCAGGCGCGTGTGCGTGCATGCCCAAGATCCTGAGAGGAGAATGGAGGAGAAGGGATTGCAGCGTGGCCATCCCCCCTGGGAGTTGATTTCTCGCTTTCTGTCTCTCTGTCTCTCTCTGTCTTTCCGGCGAGTGCACATGCCCTATAGCAAAAACCTCTAAAAATATTAAAAATAAAATAATAAATAAATTATACTAAAGCAAAGGTATAGAACACTTAAAACTTGTTACGTCCTAATTTTATTATATTTTACTGTTCTCTATACTGCCAGGGTGACTAATATATGGATATGTTGGAAATACAACATGTCATGCTGTTCATCTACTCTTATTCTGCTTTCGTCATGTAAGGAACTTGGAATTGGAGGGAGTATTTACACCACGGAAATCAGTGAACACTACAATCAGAATTTTTTTTTTGAGAGCCTTTTGTTAAACATACACCAGGACATCACTGCTTCTTTGTACACTCTCTAAGATCCCCTCTGGGGACCCCGTGATCCAAAGAAAGCTTGAAAGTTACCCCGAAGCTCTACAGTGAGCTATAGGCAGTACTGGTGTGACACCCAGATTTTTCGATCTGGGCCTTCCGCACAACGCACTCTTGTCCTTGTTCAGCGCTTTCTTACCCGTGTATCTGAATCATCTATAATCTAAATGTGCAGAACACTGTCTCGGTATTTTTCTTATTTTTAGAAGAAATGCTTTTATTCATGTATGATGGCTGTGTGCTTTCATTGGCAGTATTTAAACTACTTGTAATTCCACCAGGGAGTAATAACAGGTGTTAACTTTATGATATACATCATCCTAGTCTTTTCATCTATTCAAGAGGGCTTCAAAAGTTTCATGGAAAGTGTGTATCATGAAAAAATTATCATGGATTTTAAAATTGTTTAGCACCAAAATAAATTCATACTTTAATTTCATTTTTCCATTCTTTTTTTTTTTCTTTTTTGCTAAGGGGCACACGTGATCATCAGAGAGAGACAGAGACAGAGGAGGGAAAGGAAAAAGCACCCCCTATGGGGAATGGTCATGCTTTAAACCCTTCTCCTGCATCTCTTCCTCCTTTCAAGATTTTGGACACAGGCACACATGTGCGTGGCATGTTTCTCAAGCCTCTGGGACTGGGACTTGAACCATGCAGTTGGCCATGTGGAATGTGGCTCCCCAATCACAGGGCTCTCCATTCATTTTTCTACAGTCCCCTCATGGATATACATAATTATTACTGTAAAAGCAAATCAAAAACTGCATGTACTGTTCATGACCTGAATCCTGTTTTTGTTTTTCAACTCTGCAATATAATGCAGCATCTTCCCATGTCAAGATTCACGTTTGATGGAGTATCTCTTTCCCTGACAGAACTATATCTCAGTTTTGTCATCAGGCAGAACTCGGTCAAATCTCAGCTTTGGCATGTATTTGCTGGGTTACCGTGGACAAGGAAAGTAATCTCTCTGTGCCTTTTCTATAAAAGGTAGATAACAAAATAATGAGAATAAATAATAATAATAATCTGAAAAAAAAAGAAAAGCTATTTGACGATGATAATATGGATAGTAACATCTTTGTCTTGAGTGATATGTATGGCAATCGTGCTGGAAAAAGAAATGTTATACACTGTAAAGATATATGTGATTAAATGTAATATAAAAATAAATAAATAAATAAATAGTAGATAACTATACCACCTATGGCCTAGCATTAGCCTGAAAATTAAATGACTATGTGCACTGCTCTTAACACGGCCTAGTTGGGTAAGCTCTGAGTAGATGTTAACTAATTTTTTTTTTCTTCGACATTTCACTGTGGCGTTGTTTCCCACCCACTGTGTAACTTCTCTGCCGGCTGACTCTAAGACTAAAGCAGGAACAATTAAGATGAGTAAAATTTACTGAAATTGACATTGCCCAAAGAGAACGCTCAACTACCTGCAATCTGTTCCTTCCCTAAGCTAACCCTTGTCAATAACCAGCCTTGCTGATTCTCTAGCGACCCAAGCCAAAAACTAAGTCATTGCTAATTCCTGCCCCATCCCCTTACATCTAACTCATTACTAAGTCCTGCCCATACTACCTCTGAAATAGAGAATACCTACCTGCCCCTGTCCCCACCAACATCCTACTCTTATCCACTGTCATCTTGTGTCTGAATCTATGTCCTATCCTGCTCATTGGTTTTCTCTCTCCTTTTCTTGCTCCCCCTACTCCTCCTTTATGTATTTTACACCCAACAATCCAGACTAATTATCTTAAAAACAGTACAGTCTGTAGATTATAATGAATTGGTGGGTTGAGAAATCAACTTAATGGGATATGACATGATTTTTATTTAATTGAAATAGAAGAATTAAGACTATCACAATACATTGTACAAAATTCTATTGTCTTATGATACTTTTGATTTATGGAAAAGTACTCAAGCACAAATACGTACACATCTGGTGTGCCTGATCGTAATACAGTAGGTATTTCTTAAGCCGCCTTTTTAAAAACATCTACCAGGGACTAGCAGATGACTACTCTTTTTCTCATTATCAATCCTCTTTTTAAATTAGTTTTTATTGCTAGACGTACACTCATGAAAGAGAGTGAGAAAGTAGAACCCCCCCGATGGGGTGTGGTCATGCCGCAATCCCTTCTCCATTTCTGCATCTTGTTAGCATTTGGGGCACAGGTACATATATGCCCTTGGCATGTTTTTCAAGTTGCCAGTGGGATTCAAACTATGTAGTCAGTCATTTGGGATCCAAATTTCTGAACCTCCAGGCCACGGGGCTGGCCTGGTCATTAGACTTCTTTTAGTTCTAACATCCTTATTTGATTGTTCCTTTATGTCTTTGCACTAGCTGTTCCCACTGCAGAGATCACTCTGCTCCAAATATTTGGCTGGCTGCATAGATCATTCGGACTTCAATCCAAATGCTGCCTCTCTGCTCACTGATTTGCTTGCCCATTCATTTTCCCCTCTCCTACCTCCCAACCATACACACTAAGACATAAGCCCCATGAACCTTGCTGACTCACCAGCACAGGGCATGCTGCCTGGCACACAGTAGGACATGAATACTTGTTGGTAGATGAGTACACTGGGTACCCAGCACTTGGGGAACAGCCCTCTGTGTATCCTGACAATTGGAAACTACCTGGCAGGTCTCCCTGAGCCCTTCTGCAGAACCAAGGCTGTGAACTACTCTCTAACTCACGCCCACTTGTTTTATGGCTGAGGAAAATGAAGCCCCAAAAGATAAGAGATGCAATGAGATTATTGAGGAAATGAACAGAAGAGTGAGGAGTGCAGCCTGGCCACCTGAAGCCACTGTCCCCTGCTGCCCTTAGGTTCCCCTGACTCTGACCAAAGGCTTTGTCCTTGAACCTACCTCAGGTCAAAGTCTCACTGAAGTTTCTGGCTCTCCTGATCCTTTATCCTTTGGCACTTTAATTCCTTTTGTTTCATTGTTTTATTTTACTTTATTGTGTATGTGTGTGTGTGTGTGTGTGTGTGTGTGTGTGTTTTCATTTTATTTCATTATCTTACAGCAGCAGCTCTCCCAGCTTCTGTGTTCTGGTGAAGGCTAATGATTTACTAGCTCATCTGAGCTTTGGTCATTTCTTTTCTCCCTACCTTTCCCTCCTTCCCCAGTGATGGCTCTCTCAGCTGATTCCCCTGCACCCTGCCCTTCCCATTACTAGGTGGAAGGCCCATCTTGCTCCTCTCGTACCAAGGCATAGTCTTGGCACCGTGTTTCCCAGGGCCTGTTGGGAGGGTTCCAGAGTTTGCAACAGCTTCCCCACGCACCCTGCAGGAGCAGATGTCTCCCCTAAGAGCCCTCTTTTTTTTTTTTTTTTTTTTTTTTTGAGAGTTTTTTTTTTTGTTTGTTTGTTTTTTGGCTATAGGGTGTGTGTGCTCACCAGAGAGACAGAGAGGCAGAAAGCGAGAAATCACCCCCGGGGGGATGACCATGCCGCAATCCCTTCTCCTCCATTCTCCTCCCAGGATTTTGGGAATGCACGCACACTCGCTGGGTGTGAGTTTAAGCCACCAGGTCCAGGACTCGAACCGTAATTGACTACATGGGAGTTCAGCGACATAGCCATTACGCTAACTGCTGGTCCCCCTAAGAACCCTCTTACCCCTTCCTCTGAGGGCTCTGACTCCTGAAGCTCAGCAAAATCTCTCTGGGACCGGGACCAGCAGTTAGTGTAATGGCTATGTCACTGGACTCCCATGTAGTCGACCGCAGTTCACATCCCGGACCTGATGGCTTAAAACTCACGCTGGGCGCGTGTGCGTGCGTGCCCAAGATCCCAAGAGGAGAATGGAGGAGAAGGGATTGCGGCGTGGCCATCCCCCCTGGGGGGTGATTTCTCATTTTCTGTCTCTCTGTCTGTCTGGCAAGCGCACGCGCCTTATAGCAAAAACCTCTCCAAAAAAAAAAAAAAAAAAAAAAAAAAAGATTATATATATATATATATATATATATATATGGTATATATATATATATATATATATATGGTATATATATATATATATATCTGGTATATATATATATATATATATATATATCTGGTGTATATATATATATATATATATATATATATATATATATCTGGGACCTTCAGGCATAGGGCGCTCTACTGTGCCTTCTGCCCAGGGTTAGCTGAGGATTCAGTTATAATACTTGACTTGAGCTCCCTCTGTGGGTTCTGAGGCTTTGTCTGCTCACCTGCAAGTATATATGGTCATGAGTGGAAAGCCATTCTTACCTCATCGGCCCTCCTGTCCACAGACTGACTCTACCAGTCTTTAGGCCTAGCACCCTGGACATGGCGTGAGTCTCTACACTGGGTCCACCTACCTTCCCTCAGTGGGTATCCTTCTCTCAGCCACGCTTAGACCTGGTCTTACCTTCCTAATCTCCTCACCCATTGAGAAGACTATCTGATTCATCTAGCCACCTGTTCTGTTCCCCTTCCTTTTGTATTGTCAGATTTGTCAAAACAAATCAAAATGACAACAAAACAAAAAGCAAACACGCGCGCACACACACACACACACACACACACACACACACAAAGCTAGAATGCTCAGTTAAATTTGAATTTCAGATAAACAATTTTGGTTTTGTTTTGTTTGTGTGTGTCTCATGCAATGTGTGGGATATACTGTACTAAAAAGAATTATGTATCATGTATCTAAAATTCAGATTTAACTGGTTGTTCTGTACCTTGTCTGGCAGCCCTACTTCTGGGATTTCCTCAATTTGCCTTGGGTTAATCACTTAAACCACACTTAGCCTTGGTTTCATTTTCTGAAAACAGAAAGCACAATAGATAACTCTCAAGGAAGTTACGAGGCTAGGAAAAAAATGCTTGGGAAAGTTTAAAAAAAGAAAAGAAAAGAAAAAGTGCAATTCATGCATGAGGTTGAGAAAATCTCATTCTCTAGCTCACCAGCCCCCACAGTACTGAGGCTGGGGCCCATGTCCGCCACTCTTCCTCACAAAGCTTCCCACCTAAGGTATGCTATCCTCTTGTGAAGCCCTGCCTCATGAGCCTCTTGCCACATTGCCTTCACCCACTCTGCTCAACTGCCTGTAAGCCCAGTCAGTCAGACCTCAGTGGCTTCACACCAGCGTATGTCTTTTTCTGCACCCTGAGCCCTGCCAACAGCCTGAGGGAGTGGCTAGGTGTGAGGATGACCATATGTCTTGGTTTGCTCAGGACGGTCCAGTCTCATCTCATGCTTGTTATTCCAGGGTGAATGATAAAGTAGTAATGTCTCCTCCAACTTGCAAAAGTTGACAATAAATTATAGCATCATCTATCACCACCCTGCCTTTTAAAAAATTATCATTGCTGGTAGAGGAGAAAATGAACAGGTGAGCAAATCAGTGAGCGGGGAGGCAAAATTTGGATTAAGGTTCAAATGACCTATGCAGCCAGCCAAATATTTGGATCAGGATGGTCTCTGCAGTGGGAACAGCTAGTGCAAAGACAATAATAATAGCAATAGCAGAGGGTGTGAGTGCTCGCCAGAGAGAGAGAAAGTGCCTTTCAATGGGGCCTAGTCACGCACAATTCCCTTTCTTCATTCCTCTCTCCCATCAGGGTTTGGGGTGTGCTCGTCTCCCTTAATAGTGTGCTATTAGGCTTGCCCACTACCCTCTCATTCCTCAACTACATCATCTCCAGGAACTGTTCCTCTCACTGCACTCCAGTCCTCGAACTCCCCTTGGTCACACTCTGAGTTGTGGTGTGCTCTACCATTCCACCTCTGACACTGAACTGAAAAATGCAAACGTCTCTCTTTGACCATAACTCTTCTCCTTCCTTCCAGCTTAGCACTCACTTTCTATAATTCCCATTTTTTCTTCTTTTCTCATCCACTTTAGCTGTCATGGTACATCTTGTTAATCACTAGTTAAACAAACTAGTAGTTTCAGTGACCTGGCATTCTACTCACATGGGAAATTTCCAGTGTAAATTCACCATTACTTGCCTTCTTCAGACTGGCCTAGGCTTTTAAGAAATGCTGGAGAACCTTATACCATCATGTAGGCTGGGCCCACTAAATGCTTGCTCTCCACCTTCAACTGGCCCTCGACAGAGTTCAGCCAGCCTTTAGCTCTCTCTTTGAACTTCTCAAAGACTATTTAAAACCTTTTACACTTTTTTCGCCACAATGTTCTATCCCATCATCTTTTCATCTATCTTGCCAGATGATCATACCTTTCCTATCAGGGACTAATAGAAACCATTGGATGAATGGTTCTGCAACATTTGGCCTCAAACCTTTTTTCATGTGCCTGTGGTGGGATCCACGTAGGGAAGGGGGCCTCTTCTAGTGCTGGTGAACCCTTCCCTTTGCAATCATCCTGTCTCTTCAACTCTCTCCTCTCTCCTGTCTCCTGTTCAGCCACTGAGCATCTTTGAATCTCTATCATCTACAGAAAATTCTTTGGCTTTCTCTAGCTACTCTATTACTCCACAGTCAAACATATGCAAATGTTCTACACTCGCTGTTTCCCGCATTTTAGCCACTCACTCGCGTGCCCTCAAGTCCTCTGCACTTCACTCCAGCTCTCACCATTCCACTGAAGATGCATTGATGAAAGTCAGAATCACCCTCCCTGATGTTAAATTGTGCAGTTCTCTGACCACCATCTCAGCTCTGACCTAAGTAGTAGTTGGCACTGTTGCATGCGTCACCCTGTAACCACCTGGGTTTCCTCTTATCTGGCCACTGCTTGCAATTTCTTTTCCAGATTCTGCTCTGCAAAGCCTTAAATGTTGGTTTACCAGGATGCTGAGCTCTCCTTGAGGTCACTTTTATTATTTTGTTTTGTTTTGCTTTTAAGAATTATTTATTTAATTTTATTTATTACTATTATTACTTAATTTGCTATAGGGCATGTGCACTCAACAGAGAAAGACAGTGAGCAGGAGAGAGTAAGTGAGACAGAAAGTGAGAAAACAACCTGCCAGATACAGAACTCTAACCCCAGTCAGCCATGTGAGAGTCCATCTCCTTAACCACCACACCCCTCCTGGTCTCCACTTTCATTGTTTCAAAGACCTTCTTTGTGTCAATGACTCTTTTTTTTTTTTTTTTTTTTGGAGAGGTTTTCTCTATAGGGCGCGTGCGCTCGCCAGACAGACAGAGAGAGACATAGAGACAGAAAGTGAGAAATCACCCCCCGGGGGGATGGTCACGCCACAATCCCTTCTCCTCCATTCTCCTCTCGGGATCTTGGGCACGCACGCACACGTGCCCGGCGTGAGTTTTAAGCCACCGGGTCCGGGACGTGAACCGCGGTCGACTACGTGGGAGTCCAGCGACATAGCCATTACGCTAACTGCTGGTTCCCTGTCAATGACTCTTGTACAGGTTGAGTATCTCTTCTCTTTTTAAAAATTATTTTTTTTAATTTTATTTATATTATTATTTTTTAATTTGACCAGAGAGAGGCAGAGAGAGAGGGAAAGTGAGAAAGAAAGCTGCCATGTCTGGGACTCTAACTGTGGTCAGCCATGTGGGAGTCCAGCAAATTAACTACCATGCCACCTGTCGGCCCCCACGGTTATCTCCTATTCAAAATGCTTAAGACCAGAAGTGTTTCGGACTTTTTCTTTCAGATATTGGAATATTTGCATATACATAATGATATATCTTGGTAGTAGAACCCAAGTCTAAACACTAAGCTTATCTATGTTTTATAAATACATTATGCATGTAGCCTGAAGGTAATTTTTTTGAGAGGTTTTTGCTATAGGGCACGTGCGCTCGCCAGAAAGACAGAGAGAGACAGAGAGACAGAAAACAAGAAATCACCCCCTGGGGGGATGGCCAAGTCGCAATCCCTTCTCCATTCTCCACTTGGGATCTTGGGCACACATGCACAGGCGCCCAGCGTGAGTTTAAGCCACCGGGTCCGGGACTCGAACCACTGTCGACTACATGGGAGTCCAGTGACATAGCTATTATGCCAATTGCTGGTCCCGCCTGAAGGTAATTTTATACAATATTTTTGTATTGCAGTATTTTGATTACAATCCATTACATAAGGTCAGGTGTGAAATCCTTGACTTTTTAGCTCTTAAAAAGTTTCAGACTTTGGGGAATTTTGGATTTTGGATTTCTAGATTGAGAATGTTCAATTTGTTTTTGTTTCTTTTCGGTGTTTTGTTTTGTTTTGTTTTTAGCTGCTCGAACACATTACCATGAACTTGGTGATTTAAAACAACAAAATTTAGAGGCCAGCAGTTGGCACAATGGCTATGAAACAGGACTTCCACATGGCCTACCGCAGTTCCAGTTCCAGAACCAGCAGCTTGAAACTCACACCAGGTACATATGTGTGTGTGCCCAAAAGCCTGAGAGGAGAATGGAAGAGAAGGGATTATGGCATGGCCATCCTCTTGGGGGATGACTTCTTACCTTCTATCTCTCTCTTTCTGTCTGGCAAGCACATGCACTGTATAGCAAAAATCTCTCTCTAAAAAAAATTATTCTCATACGGTTTTAGAGGCTAGAAGTATGAAATCAAGGTGTTTCCAGGGCTGTTCTGCCTTTGGAAGCTCCAGAGGAGAATCCATTCCTTGCTCCTCTGGCTCCTTGGTAGCTGTTGACATGCCTTACCTTGTGACATGCCTTACCTTGTGACATGCCTTCCATTGTGGACATGTCAGTCTGCCAACATTCGTGGATTTAACCAGCTTTGAGATGTAGCTGTTTGAGAGAGGCATTAAAAACAGAATGAAGGGTCTGACTCTGTGGCCTAGTGGTTGAGGAAACCAGATCTCATATGGCCAACTGAATGGTTCGAACCCTGGCCCCAGGGACTTGAAAAAATGTATTGCACATGTGTGCCTAGTGCCCAAAATTCTAGCAGGCTGGAGAAATGGAGGAGGAAGGATTGAGGTGTCACCACACCCCATTATGGGGATGCTTACTTCTCCCTTTTCTTTCCTCTCTGGCAAGCACATGTGGCTTCTGGGAAATTAAAAAACAAAACAAAACAAAACACAACTGGAATGAAGGACAAGGGAGGAAGGACCTCACCCTATTTCCTGCCCCACTCCCAGAAGTGTCTGCCTGGATGTGTCTGGAGCTCAGGGGTAAGGCATGGGAATGGGCTTTCCTAGCAAAGGTCTGTAGCTCAGCTTGGCTTGGATGAATGGAATATCCTTGAGCTTGCTACAGTGCACCACCTTGAAAGCTTTGCTATTTCACATGCGAGGAATGTGACAACAAAATGAGCTGGTTTGTGCTTGTCCAGGATTTTGTCAATTAGTCAGGAACCTGCAATATTGTTTGTGTTATACAGAGGAGCAGTTCTTTAGTGTGTGTGTGTGTGTGTGTGTGTGTGTGTGTGTATCCATGTCTGCATGTATGTCTGTGTGTTTTAATTTTCACAGAGTTTCAGGGTGGAGTAGAAAGACATGACTTGCAGAGATTAGCAGGGCCCCAGACCTTGACTGGTCTGAAAGAGCTGATGTTGAGGAATGAGGAACCACTGAACGGTGCTAAGTGAGGGCATGGAGTGGTCAATATCTGCTCAGACGGGGCACCTCGCTACAACATGGAGCCCAGACTGGAGGACAGGGCCTAGCAAGTGGGAGACCAGAGAGGAAAAAATGTACTAGGCACCTGCTTTGTGCAAACACTGTTCCAGGCACTGGAGACAAAACAATCAACAAAACACAAAAATCTTTGCCCTCAGCAAGCTTGCATTCTAGGGGAAGGATTTAGATCATAACAAGTAAATACATATAACAAACGGCATGGGGGCCAGTAGGTGGTGTGGTGGCCAAGGGCGCTGGATTCTCATATGGCCAACTGTGGTTTGAGTCCCATACCTGGTGGCTTGCTTTCTCACTTTCCTTCTCTCTCTCTCTCTCACTCTGTGCCTCTATAGTCAAATTTAAATAAGTAAATAAAGTTAAATAAAATAATTCTCTAAACATTTTTTAAAAAAAACCCAGCATATTAGAAAGTGGTAAGTACTAAGGAGAAATAACGCAGGAAAGGAGGATAAGAAAAGTCAGCAGTTGATATTTTGAATGTGGCCATCAAGGTTGCCTTCTCTGAGGAGGTGACAAGTGAGAACCCACATGACGTGAGGGGGTAAAGCCTTAGGGATATCAGAAGAAAGAGCATTCCAGGGAGAGAAATCAGTATGTTCAAAGGCCTCAAGGCAAAACTAAGTTGGGCTTGTTCGAGGAATATAGAGTGGAACCCAAGTGCCCAGGTGGACAAGTAGAAGGTAGTAAGATTTGAAAAGGAAACACAGATGGATATAGAGCCCTGGGGTCATCATAAAGATTGGGACCTTCAGGTAAGTGTAGTGACCTAGCAGTTGAGGGAGAGAGATCCCACATGGCTGGGTGCATTTGTGGCCTGGATTCAACACCTTGAAAAACATATGGGTACATGTGCTTGCACACACAAAATCCCAATGGGATGAAGAAATAGAGAATGACGTGACCACATCCACTGGGGAGGTGCTTTCTTTCTCATCTCTCTCTGGTGAGCACATGTTCCCTCCAGCTTATAAATAAACAAACAAAAGGAGACTGCAGCTTTCGTCAGGAATGAGATGGAGATGCACTGGTTTCTGAGTGGAGTGACATGTTTCTATTTACAGTAGAAGCAGGCGAGGGCAGAAGTGTATACTCTGATGGGAAGCCACTGTGGTAATTCAGGCAAGAGATGACGGTGGCTGAAACAACTCATTAGTTGGTGAAGAGTTGAGAACTGGTTGGATTCTGGATATGTTCTAGAAACAAAGGAAACAGAATTTCCTGACAGATTTCTTATGAGAGATAGCAGCACGTTTTTTGTTTTATTTTCATTTTTAACCTAAGCGACGGAAAGGATAGCATTGCCATTTGCTGAATCAGGGAAGACAGACATAGGAAAGATTAGGGGTGCCGTTTTAGACAGCGCTTGTTTGCGAAAACTGTTAGACATCCTCGTCGAGATATCAAGTATGCAGTAAGAGATGTAAATTCAAGAGTGAGACCTAAATAGAGCCAGGAATTACCAACATAAGACAGTATAAATCCACAAGATAGAATGAAATCAGCCATGGAGTAAATAGAGGTAGAAGACAGGAGTTGAGATCCAAGCCATAGGAAACTCCAACATCTAGCAGCTAACGGGGGGGGGGGGAGGATCAGTGAGCCAACAGAAGATACCGAGGAGAGGCAAACTGAGGGTGAGAGCAATCCGGCAAAGTATTCCAGAGACCAAGTGAAGAGGGTATTTCAGGAGCAGAGAGCAATCCACAATGTCAATGCAGCAGGTGGGATAGGAAAGACGAGGACTAGAAATTGTGTGAGTTAGCATCTTTGAGGTCACTGGAGACCCTGAAGAGAGCAGTTTGAAGGACATGGGGAGGCAAGCGCCTGACTGAAGCTGTTAGGAGAGAAAAGCTAGGAAAATATGGGGGAAGGAGCATGTGCTGTCATAGTCCCCAGGGAGCCCAGCCAAGGCCTGCACTGCACATGGGCCACAGGCGCAGAGGGAAGGATGGAATTAGCAGATGTCAATGAGGGTCTGGAGACAGATGGCCTATGGGGAATTCAGAACAGCAAAGCTCTAGGATGACACCAGTTTTATGGCTTAGGTCACTGGCTGGAGATAGGAGGAGAAGGAAGTTTTTCGTGGTAAGTGAGGGGGTTAGCCTGGCTGTACTGAGTTGGGGTGCCTTGGGACTCGGAGTGAATGTGACTGGGACCAATTGGATAGTCAAGTCTTTAGGATAGATATCCGTGTTGAAGTGCCAATACAGGAGATTAAAGAAGAGATTAAAGCAAGATCAGCACTGAAAATTAGCTCCGTAGTTAATGATAACAACATATTCCAAATATATGTGTGTAGGAAGCCACATGCACCAAAATGGCTGACATGACCTTCATACAAGGACCTTCAAGTATCCTTGTTCCGGGAGTAGACAATTCACCCAGAGACTTCCTCATTCAGGCAGGTCCTCCGTCAGGTCCGCGACAGTTCCCGCCCCCTTTTCCTACCCTGTATATAAGAATATTCTCTGGCCCTCAATAAACGAGCGACTGCATTCCATCTTGAGTTGTGACACTGTGTCGCTCCCGTGCTGTGGCACTGCGTCGGTTCCAGACCTCTGCTCTCTCACTCAGGCACCCTGCTCCATCGTCCCGCGGGTCGGGACATATGTGTGTGTGTGTGTGTGTGTGTGTGTGTGTGTGTATTCCATTTGACAAGCCTATTCTGCCACCTATGCATTGCATTAGGCCCTAACTGTGGTGGTTAATTCTAGGTGTCAACAGGCTGAATAAAGGCTGCTCAGATAGTAAAATATGATGTCTGAGTCCAAGGGTATTTTAGAAGAGATTAGCATTTGAATCAGAGGGTGGAGTAAAGAAGACCCACTCTCACCACTGTGGATAGGCATTGCCCAATCCATTGAAGGGTCTAATGGAACAAAAATGTATAAGAAGGGCCAATTCACTCTCTTCTGGAACTGGAATATTCATCTTCTCCCCCTAGACATCAGAACTCCAGGTTCGTGGGCCTTTGGACAACAGGACTTAAACCAGAGATTTCAGATGATCAGGCCTTCAGCCTCGGACTGGGAGTCACGCCACCAGCTTCCTTGCTTCTCGAGCTTGCAGAAGGGATAGCATGGCACTTCCTGGTCCCCATAATTATGTAAACCAATTCCCATAGTAAATCTTGTTTAATACAGGCGTCTTCCAAAAAGTTCACAGGAAATGAATATTACCCCAAAAAAACCCTATTTATGAATTTCAATCTTTTGGGCACCAAATTAAACTTGTACTTTAATTCCTTTTCCCACAACATTTCTGAAGCACCTTGTATATCTATATTTATTTTATTGGTCCTGTTTCACTGGAGAACCCTGACTAATACATATACCTCACCTCATTTGCTGCCACAGCCACCCTGTGACAACTGTCACATCATTTTCCCATCATTTCTCTCCATGGGAGAGACATGCAAAGAAAGGTATTAAGTGAGTTACCTAAAATCACACTTGGATTAAGTGAAATTCCAACATACAAACCTATATATTTTCTATGGTCTTAGAGCTTAGGGGAGATATTGAACCACTAATTTTTCCCCCCCAGAGGGCAGGTGTGTTCTCTAAAGGAAGACAGAGGGAGCAGGGAGGAGGAGAGGGAGGAAACGCCCCCTATAGGGTATGGTCACACCACCATCTTTTCTCCTCCATTTCCCTACTGTGTCGGGATCTGGGACACATGTACACATATGTCTGGTGCGTTTTTCAAGCTATTTGGACCAGGATTCAACCCACACAGTTGGCATGTGAGAACTGGTCCCCTTAACCACTAGGCCATAGGGCTGGCCCCACATTAAACTCTTGAGTTCCAACTCACATCCCCAGGTTGTGCCATCCTGGTGAGGAGGTCCAGAAAGGGGACGCCCACCATGGGGCCTGGCACAGGCCAAAGTGAGAGCTCTCTAGATGATGATCCATCTCCTGTGTCTGTGGGTTCAGCCAAAGCTGATGGGTGTGGCAAGCCTCAGGCTGGTCAGCTGTGGTCCCTGGCCACTGGCAGATGTGCCAAATTCAGGGTAGCTTGCCCTGGTTTAGCCTGGGAAGATCCCCAGAGACAAGCTTCCCACAGAGGTCAGCTCCATGTCAGCTGACCAAAACAATCTGCAGCCCACAGTGTCTCTGGAGACCAGGAGCTGAGCAGCCGCCTTCCTTAGTCCCCTGCTTTCTGCCTGCCTTGCTGCCCTTAGCCAGAGTGAAGGCAGGAACTTTACCCTGCCCAGACAGGTGGTGTGAGGACTCTATTAGGAATGTCTCTCTCATAAAAGAAAAAGGAAGGAAAGAAAGGAAAAGAAATTTTTAAGAATTATTTATTTCATTAATTTGATTTGTTGTTATTATTTTTTAATTTGACCAGAGAGAAAGAAAAAGTGAGAAAACAAGCCACCAGGTCGGGGATAAAAACTGTGGTCAGCCTTTGGGAGTCTAGTACCCCAAACACCACGCCACCTGCTGGTCCTGAAAAAATATATTTTTTAAAGGGCAAATTTTGTGTCTGTGAAGTATATCTCAATATGAGAAAAGAGGAATGAGTGTAAACTTCCAGGTCACATAAAAACCCAGTATTCCTTCTGGGTGATCACAGATACTTTATTTACTTTATTTATTTATTTATTTTAGATTTTTGCTGTAGGGTGTGTACTCTTGCTGGAGAGAGACAGAGTGGGAAAGAGAAATCACCCCACAAGGAGGATGGTCACACTGCAATTCCTTCTCTTCCATTCTTCTCCTGGGATTTTGGGCATGCATACACACAGGCCAGTGTGTTTTTCAAGCTGCCAGGTCTGGGACTCAAACCACAGTTAGCACCTCAACCACCAAGCCACCTGCTGGCTTCCTACAGACGCCTTTCGTTGCCCCCGTTTGGGCTGTGTGGAAGGAATAGGACAGCTGGGGCATTCAGCCAGAGTCCTATCAAGCAGCCTGATCAAAACGGAAGATTTTCCAGATGGATTTGGGCATATCTCGTGGTGCCTGGGGGCAGGAAAACAGAAAGGGAAAAGCTGGCAGGAGCCAAGGCAGCCCCTCCTCCAGCTTCCCTCCCATAGCCAGCTCGACCTCTGAACTTCTCTATGGAAGGACTCTCACGACCGCCCCAAGTTCTGTCTGCTTACTTCAGCTCAGCACCGGTGAATATCTGCCCCAACACTCTGTCTAGTTCTAAGAAATAGCAAACCAGTTTGACTTTCAGATTTTTTTCTTTTTGAAGAGATTTTTGCCATAGGGTGTGTGTGCTCACTGGAGAGACAGAGAGACAGAAAGCAAGAAATTACCCCCCGCCAGGGTAATCCCTTCTCCATTCTCCTCTTGGGATTTTGGGCACACATGCACATGAGCCCCGTGTGAGTTTTAAGCCACCGGGTCTGGGACTAGAACCACAGACAACTGTGGGAGTTGAGTGATATAACCGTGACATCATCTGCTGGTCCCTTGGCTTCTGAATTTAAAGTCCCTGGTCAAATGTCCACCAAAGCCCAATCAGATGGACTTCAAAAGAGGCTGGGAAATGGACTATTCCTCTTGTATCCTGAGGATTATTTTTTCCAAGCTGTGGAACAGACAAGGCTAAATAACATCTGAGGCGGGAACTCAGATACCCATGTTTCTTGTCTCTGCTTCTCTCCATGTGTCAGTTTTGTTTCCTCACTGTCAACTGGCTTTTCCCACTTGACGGCCAGCAGCTCCTGGTCTACATACCCTGGATAAAGAGGGATTCTTTCACTTCCAACCCGAGGAATTAGAACTCTGCCTGGGAGTCATGAGGTCAATGGAGACCCAGGGGACAGGTGACAATCCAGCAAGGGGTCCTCTCTATAGACACGCAAATGTGTTGGGGATGGTTCCCAAGAAGAGTGGAAGATAGAGCTATAGTCATCTTCTACAGGGAGAGAACCTGGGACCATAGGCCACCTGATCAACATGTGAGGGTTTTAGGAGGAAGGCAGTTTTCAGGGATGTTTTCATGGTAGGAGAGTTACCATTTGGTGTCATCAGTGTTGTATGATTGCTAGAATGGGGATTAGCGGCCATCTCAAAAGGTCCAGATAATCCAGGGCAGCCTTCACCACAAGGCTCCGTAAGGCCCACTGGATAAGAACCTACCATATGCTCATACTCTCACATTCTCTAGTATCTTGGCAAATGAGTTTGTTTCCGTTTCCCTGTTTTTCGGACAAGGAAACCCAGGCTCTGGCAGGCTAAGTTATTTAGGCCAGCTGAGAAGGATTCACTGAAGCTCCAACTGCAGCTTGACTGCTTCTATGATTGTGTACTGCCTAAGCCTTTGTAGACCTCGTAGTGGCTGGGCGAGGTGGGGTCCTAGATGTGTGTGGCCAGGTGCAAGCAGCCTGGACGTCAGGATCTAAAGCCACAGGGCAGTGGCCATCCTCAGGCACTTCAGAGCTCCTTTGGGAGTGGATGAGTTGGGTGCCAGGCAGAACATTGTTTCTGGGAGGTCACATCCCCCAAGTAAACACGTTCATGAGGGAATGGGGGCTCTTACCTGTGCCTGAGACCATTTGTTTCTGAGCAGTAAACTGTGGCTGACCTGAACACCTGCCAGTGCTTCCAGGAATAAGCTCATCTAATGACCTACCGACTCATGCCTCCCAGTTTCCCACCCCAGATGTTAGTGCCTTCTGTGACCATCTCTGAGGTGACGAGCTGGGGAGTGGCCACTCTGTTCCAGAGAAGTCTTGGGAAAATGTAATCACTGTTTACATATCCCCGAAGGCCTCAGATTCAGAGCAGATTGAGTAGATGCATCCTGGATGCCCCAGAGGGCAGGGCTGGGCCTAACGGGAGGGAACATAGGGAAGGGTGTTCCAATCCAGTATGAAGAGGTATTTCTAATGGTTATAGATGTCTCCAGAATAAATTGGGTTACCTTGTGGGTTGGTGGGCTCCCTTTTGTTGGCAGTGTACAAGCTGAGATTGAAGGCCGTTTTTGAGGGCCACAGAGGAAGGATCTCCTGCAGCACAAGTGGATTAAGCCATGTGACATTGGAAGTCTTCATCCCATCCTGAGTTCCAGGTCTATATTACTCCTCTTCCAAGAGTGATTTCCATTCCATGATCAACCCTTGTTTTAGGGATTGTTTATGTGAAGTACTTTGCTGTCTACCTCCCAGCACCCTTCCCAACCTCCCAGCCTTCTGCAATAGCTGCCATGTAGTTTGGGGGGGCTGGTCCCAACATGAGGGAAGGCCCTCGTTTCCCTCAGCCAATCAGCACCCCTCTTTTCACAGTGGGACATTGCTGCTAGGTGGGCAATAACTGAATACCGAGGCAATCAGAGCAGAGGATCAGGCTTGAACACATAGGCTGGCTAGGTGTAGGCACAGCCCTCAGCAGAACAAAACCAGAGCGAAGCCCTGGACATGCATGTGGTCTCTACGGGAAGCGTCGTCCCTCTGCCCGTGGGTCTGACTGAAGGAGCGCATGTCCCAGGTAACGCATGGCCTTGCTGCCCTTGCCCATGGTCTCCTGCTCTATTTCTACATACCAAGCCTTCCCCCCACACACCTGGGGAGCCCACTCTGACTGTTCCTGAGACAGGCCAGAAGTGCTAGACGCTGGGGCCAGCAGGTGTTGCTGTGGTTAAATCACTGAACTCCAACATGGTCAGCGCAATTCGAGTTCCAAACCTGGTGGCTGGCAAATCACCCTGGATGTGTGTGCATGCATGCCCAAAATCCCAAGAGGAGAATGGAGAAGGGACTGTGATGTAGCCATCACCCCTGGGGATAATTTCTCACTTTTCCTCTCTCTGTCTCTCTCTGGAGAGTACACACACCCTATGGCAAAAAAAAACAAAACAAACAAACAAAAAAGTGCCAGATACCATTTGGTGGGATAGCTCTGACCTATGGTTCTGTGCTGTTCCCAAAATTCCTGCACTCTAATTTTCCAGATGTAATTTTCTAGATATCCCTTTATGAGTGCTTTCCATCCTTATCTCAGTTTCCCATTTTCCAACTACGTTTTCTTGTGATCACTTCCCAAATAAACTACTTGTATTCACATTCTTGTCTCAGGATCTGGGAGAATCCGACTTAAGGCATCTGGTCCACGGCTCAGTCATCCTGAAGCCACGTGGAAGCCAGCATCAGACGAGACCAGGACAGTGGAAGAAGCAGGGCAGAGAGAATAATGTGAAGCAGATCCCAAGCCAGCCTGTGGTGTGGTGGTTAAGGCGGCTGGATTTCATATGGCTGACCATGCAGTTTGAGTCTGGACCTGGCAACAGAAACACACCAGGCCTGTGTGTGTGCACGCCCAAAATCCTGAAAGGAGGAAGAAATGGAGAAGGTATTGTAGCATGACCATGCCCCTTGAGGGGCAAGGGTGCTTTCTTGTTTTCCCTCTCTCTTTATCTCTCTGTATCCCCTTAGTGAGTGCATGTACCCTCTGGGGGTGGGGGGGGGGGGAAGAAAAAGAAAGAAACAAAGTAGACTATTGGGTTCAGCTACAGCATGTATGCAAGAGAGAGAGAGCACTCTCCAATGAGGTCTGGTCATACCATGGTTTCCTCCATTTTTCCATCCTGTCAGGATCCTGGGTGCACACACACATGCCCGACATATTTTCAAGTTGCAGGGGCTGGGATTCAAACCTTGGTCTACCATGTGGGATCTGGCTCCCTCTCCAAGGTGCTAAACTGCTGGCCCTTCCTAAAAACTCTTGTCAGCACATATTATTACCCTTACCTACCATTTTACAGAGAAGGAAACTGAGACACAGAGAAGTTAAGTAACTTGCCCAAGGTCTCACAGCAAGTGTGTCACAGAGTCAGATTAGAACCCAGGAGGTCTGGCTGCAAACCCTAACTGCTGTACTGACTGGGCAGCTGAGGTAAAGTTAATGCCGCAAGTGTTGTGTGGCTTTAATTATAGTACAAGCATTTGAGCTCTAGCCCTAGGCAGTAAAACCTTACTGGCACAGGCTTGGGTCAGTGTGAACACTGCATAATCCCCTGGCAGTTAGTTAAGGAGCTATGGAGTCATTTTAGGAACCAGATTTTTCATCTCATCCTTCTCATGGGAAAGGAAAAAGAAAAGCCCTTTAGTGTATTTTCCAGAGAGCTGGGAAGCTGTTCTTGACCCCAGTGAAGATAAGCTAAGGATACAGGGAGAAGAATCAAGGTTTAAATAAACTCCATGGCAAACTCCCAAGAAGTTGTAAGACCCTCAACTATGCTCTGGTGAGAGATTAGGAGAAATCTTGGCCCCAAAAGGGCAGATGTCCACTTCTTTGAAGGTGGTTTAAGAGCTGAAGAAATGTCACAAGTACCTTCAAAAATGAACCCCGAGAAAGAAGATGTAGGTTCTTCTACCTTCAAATCACATAGCTGTTTCCCCTATCGAAGAACTTAAAAAACAATAGCAAAGTATTTAAAAGCTACCAAGTAGATACATAACAGTTCTCAGAAACAAGGTGCATAGGAAAGAAAGGAATCTTTAAGAAACCCCAAACAGATGGATGTGATATGCACCCACAGAGAGAGTGGCAGGGGGGCGGGGGCTATGACACCTGTGCTACCTCAGGGTAACCCAGCCCTGCTGGGCCAGAGCTCAGGAAGGGGCTGTGGCTGGAGACAGAATGTGGGGAGTCTCAGGTTACAGGCTGTAAGTGAGAGCAAACAGTAAAATTCTGACAGGATGGAGAAAGGGAGGAGAAGGAATTGTGGCAGGACCATGCCCCCCTGGGAAGTGCTTTCTGCTTTTCCTTCTCCCTCTATCTTTCTGTCTTTCTCTGGTGAGCTCACACACCCTCCAGCAAATTTAAAAATAAAATAAAATTTCAGTCCATGAATATAGTTGTGCATCAACATATGAGAAGGATTGTTTCCAGGACCTGTGGGTATCAAAACTCCTGGATGCTCAAGTACCTTATATAAAATGACAGTATTTGTATATATCCTATGCACATCCTCCCATATTCTTTAAATCATCACTGATACAATATAAATGCTATGTAAATAGTTGTTTTACTGCATTGTTTAGGGAATAATGACAAGAAAAAAGTGTCTGTACATAGTCAGAACAGACACAATCACTGTAGGCCTAATTTCATAATACATGTGACCAATAAAGTAACATTTTTTTGAGGGTTATTTATTTATTTATTTATTGCCATAGGGCATGTGCACTCTCTGGAGAGAAACAGACAGAGGGAAAGTAAGAAATCACTCCCCCCGGGGGGGGGGGGGTAGCCATGCCACAATCCCTTCTCTTCCATTCTCTCCTTGGGATCTTGAGCATGCTTGCATGCATGCTCGGTATGATTTTCAAGCAGCCAGATCTGGGTCTCAAGGTTGGCTGTGTGGGAGTCCAGCACTATAATTACTATGCCACCTGCTGGATCCCAAAGTAACATTTTTGACCTTCAGTTGAATCCCTTGATATGGAACCCATGGATATGGAGTGCCAACTGTAACACAAAAAGATTTTAGATGTTACTCTTGTAGCATATTAAAACACTGGGGGAAGTTAAATTTCTCTTTGGAATAAACTTAATATATTACAAAAAGAAAGTCTAAAAAGTTTAAGAAGGCATTAGACACCTTCCCTTACAGGTGCAGGAGTGTCTACTCTCCACATCATCTGAATTCTGACAGAAATTGGAGAAGATAGAGCAGGGATATCTAGACAGGAAGACACGAAGCACAGATGATCATGACCTATAGATTAGGGACCAGCAGATGCGTAATGGCTATGTCACTGGACTCCCATGTAGTAGATGTAGTCCCGGACCCAGTGGCTTAAACTCACTGGGCACATGTGTGTGTGTGTGCCCAAGATCCTGAGAGGAGAATGGAGGAGAAGGGATTGTGGCGTGGTCATCCCCCCTGGGGAAGGATTTCTCACTTTCTGTTTCCCTGTCTCTCTCCTTTCTGGTAAGTGCATGCTCCCTATAACAAAAACCTCTCAAAAAAACACACACACACAAAAAAAAAAAAAAAACAGGGAACCAGCAGTTAGCGTAATGGCTACTGGACTCCTACGTAGTCTACCACAGTTTGCATCCCAGACCCGGTGGCTTAAAACTCACGCTGGGCGCATGTGCGTGTGTGCCCAAGATCCCGAGAGGAGAATGGAGGAGAATGGACTGCGGCGTGACCATCCCCCCTGGGGGGTGATTTCTCGCTTTCTGTCTCTATGTCTCTCTCTGTCTGGCGTGTGCACGCGCCCTATAGCGAAAACCTCTCCAAAAAAAAAAAAACAAGGATTAAATGGAAGTATACCTAGCAGCACAGTCATTATGAAAGATCATATAGAAGTTCCTCTAAAAATTATGAATAGACCTGCTATTAATCCAGCAATCCTACTTCTAAGTGTATATCCAAAAGAAATGAAGTGAGTTTACAACATTTCATCACATCGAATCTATGCTACACCTGAATTTATTACTTATTTAAAACAATTCACTTTCTAAAAATCTTCCTAAATAAGCATAATTATGAAATCCAAGGCTCAGTTTTTAATTACATTTTTTCTAAGACATATGAGATAAAAGAACACACTTAAAGTCATCTTGCATACTTAGCAATACATTTGACACACTATTCATCAAAAATTATTACCCTACTCATTGAGGTTGAAATGTGGGATTCAACCAGTCTCTAGTCACAGGATTTTAGGCAAGTTTATCATCTTTCTTGACCAAGTTTCATCAATAAAAGAATTTAAACAGTCCACCAAAAAAATTGTTAAAACTAACAGACAAATTAGTAAATCAGTAAAGTTTCAGGATACAAAATTAGTAGTGTTTTTATACATTTGCAATAAACTATCTGAAAAAGAAGCCAAGAAAGCAATCCCGTTTACAAAGCTACAAAAATATTAAATACTTCGAAATGCATCAAACTAAGGAGGTAAAAAAAACCTCTACACTGAAAACTGTGAAAGAATTTGAAAAATAAACAATTAAATGGAAAGATACCCATGTTCATGAATTGAAAGAAATAATTTTGTTGAAATGTTTCTACTACTCAAAGTGATCTACAAGTTTGATGCAACCCCTATCAAAATTCCAATGACATTTTTCTCAGAAATAGAAAAACAATCATAAAATTTGTATGGAACTGCAAAAGACTCAAAATAGTCAAAGCAATCTTGAGCAAAAAGAACAAAGCAGAAGGCATCATACTGATTTCAAATATAATACAAAGCTATTGTAATCAAAACAGCATGGTGGGCTAGCCCCATGGTACAGCAATAATACTCCACTCAAGAGAAGCTGGAACCTACTTGATTTCTACAGTTTGAATCTCTAGACCTGTCAGCCTGAAGCACACTGGGCACACATGCAAGTGTCAGAATCTGAGGAGCTGAAAGATAGGAGGTAGGAGCTTGCAGTGTGACCAGACCCAGCGGAGGCTGCTGATTCTTCTCTCTCTCTGTCTGTCTCTCTTATGTGCATGTGCACGATTTATCATGAAGAAAAAAAAAAGAGAGAGAAAGAGAAAAGAAAACAACTTGATACTAGTACGAAGACAGATATATAGAACAATGGAACAGAATAGAGAACCCCCAAATAAATCCATACATTTACAGTGAATTAAATTTTAGTAAAGTTGCCGGGAACACATGATGGGGAGGGAACAGCCTCTTTAATAAACGTTCCTGGGAAAACTAGATATCCACATGCAAAAGAACAAAAATGAGGGACCAGCAGTTGGTGTAATGGCTATGTTGCTGGACTCCCATGTAGTCAACTGTGGTTCAAGTCCCGGACCCAAAGGCTTAAACTCACACCAGGTGCATGTGCGTGTGTGCCCAAGATCCTGAGAGGAGAATGGAGGAGAAGGGATTGTGGCACGACCATCCCCTGGAGGGTGATTTCTCCCTTTATGTCTCTCAGTCTCTCTCTGTCTTTCTGGTGAGCGCATGTGCCCTATAGCAAAAACCTCTCCCCCCCCCAAAAAAAAGTAAAATGTTTCTGCACAGCAAAGGACCAACATGAAATGAAAAGACAATCTGTGAAATGGGAATAACTATTTGCAAACCATTTATTTGATAAGGGGTTAACATTCAAAATATATTCAGGAATTCAAATAACGCAATAACAAGAAGACAAATAGTCTAGTTAATAAGTGGGCGAAGGATCTAAATAGGTATTACTCAAAAGAAGACATACAAATGGCCAACCAGTGTGTGTGTGTGTGTGTGTGTGTGTGTGTGTGTACTAGATCAACATCACTAATTATCAGAGAAATGCCAATTAAAAGTGCTATGAGATATCATCTCACATCTGTTAGAATAGCTATTATAAAAATGAAGAAAGATAAGTGTAAGATAAGGATGAGGAGAAAAAAGAATCCTAGTGCACTGTTGGTAGGAATGTAAATTAGTACAGCCATTATGAAAAGCAACATCGAATTTCCTCAAGAAATTAAAAATTGAATTACTATCTGATTCAGCAATCTCATCACTAGGTATATATATCCTGAGCAAATGAAATCAGTATGTCAAAGAGACATCCTGGGGCACTATTCGCAATAGTAAAATACAAAATCAACCTAAGGGTCCATCAGTGGATGAGTGGAGAAAATGTGCTATATCTACACAATGGCATACTATTCCAGATTACAAAAGAAGGAAATCATTTTTTAGAATTATTTATTTATTTTTGCAATTATTATTATTTTCTTTTTTCAAAATTTAACCAGAAAGACAGAGAGAGAGATAGAGGGAAAATGAGAAAGCAAGCTGCCAGGTCTGGGACTCAAACTGCAGTTGGCCATGTAGGAGTCTAGCACCTTAGCCACCATGCCACCTACTGGCCCCCTCAAAAGAAGGAAATCTGGTCATTTCTGGGCCTGTAGGATATTATGTTAAGTGAAGTCAGCTAGGCAAGAAAAGACAAATACCTCATGGCCTCACTTACATGTAGAATCTAAAATGGTTGAATTCATAAAAGTTGATAGTCACAGGTGGTTACCAGGGGCTGGGGGGGGGGGGGGGGTGTTGGTCAAAGGATATAAATTTCAGTCAGATAGAAGGAATTAGTTCAAGAGATCTGTTATACAACATGGTGCTATAGTTAATAACAACATATTATATATCTGAAAATTGATAAGAGACTAGAACTGAAGTGTTCTCACCATAAAAAATAAGTAATTCAGATGTTAATTCAAATGTGAGGTAAATCACATGTTCATTAGCTTGATTTTGCATTCCACAATGTACACATATCAAAACTTTATGTTATACACCAAGATAAATTCTTTCCCTTTGTCAACTAAAAAACTAACAATCATAATAATAAAATAGTAAAAGTTTACTAACTAGATGTTGAGACATCCATTCATCTTTCCCCATTCAAATCCCAAACTACTAACAGCCAAGCTTATGAGGTTCAGGCAAGGAACTTACAGGCAGGCTCCCTAATAAAATGCCCAGTCCCCTCACTCTGGAGAGACACTCTCAGTCATGAAGCATCCCTCTGAACCCCAAAATACACATACATACACATATACCCAAGTTCTAGCAACATTTTTGAGTGTTTTCCTCAGATAAGAAATTAGCCAAGAATCACTTGTCATATAGGAAAGCATCTAATAATAAAGAAAAGTAACTTGAAAGTAACAGAGGCTATTCATTGAGAAAACTTCAAGAAAAATTATCATGAATATCCTCAGAGAGATGAGAGCAATTACAACATACATTAAACAAAAAGAAAAGCAACCAGAAGGAAAAGAAAACATTCAGGGAACAAAAATCATCTCTTAGAAATTAAACATATAATAACAATAAAAACCTAGTAGATTAAGAGAATGAAAAGTATGCCAAAGACCAGGAGAAAATAGCTGTAACACATAGATGCTATAAATTACTTGTATCTAACATTTACAAAGAGCTCTGGGGCCAGCAGGTGGTGTGGTGGTTAAGGCTCTGGATTCCCACACGGCTGACCATGATTCGAGTCTGAGACTAGAAAATAAAATCATAATAAAATCATAATAAAATAAGAAAATCATAAAAAATAAATAAATGTTTATAAATAAATAAATAGAAAAAGAATTCTTAAAAGCCAATAATAGAAAATAAGCAACCCAAAACACCTGAACACATAATACCTCAAGGAAGATATTCAGATGATAAATAAGCAAATGAGAAGATACTTAACATCATGTGTTACTAGAGAATTGCAGATTAAAATAGGAATGAGATACGCTACACAACTATGAGAATGGGCAAAATCCAAAACACTGCAACTCCAAGTGCTGGTGAAGATGTGAAGCAACAGGAACTCTCATACATTTCTGGAAATGCAAAATTGTACAGCCACTTTAGAAACAGTCTGGCAAATTTTTGCAAAACTAAAAATATGCTTCCCATATTATTCAGTAATTGCGTGTTCCTCAGTATTTACCCAAATGAATTGAAAACTTTTGTCCATAGGAAAATCTGCACACAAATTCTTACGGTAATTTTATTTATAGTTGCCAAAATCTGGAAGCAACTTAGATGTCCTTCAATAGGTGAATGGATAAATAATATAGCCATACAATGAGATATATCTATACAATAAAATATTACTCAGAGATCAAAAGAAGTGAGTTATCAAGCCATAAAAAAAAAAAAAGCATGGAGAAACCTTAAATGCATTTTTTTTTTTTTTTTTTTTGGAGAGAGATTTTTTCTATAGGGCATGTGCAATCACTGGAGAGACAGAGAGAGATAGAAAGTGAGAAATCACCCCCCAAGGGGCATGGCCATGCCACAATCCCTTCTCCATTCTCAGGATTTGGGGCATGTATGCACACACACCCAGTATGAGTTTTAAGCCATCGGATCAGGGACTTGAACAGCGAATGACTATGTGGAGTCCAGCAATATAACCATTATGCCATCTCATCTGCTGGTCCCATTTTTTTTTGGGGGGGGGGGAGGAGAGGTTTTTACTATGGGCACGTGCGCTCACCAGAGAGACAGAGAGAGACAGAGAGATAAAAAGCGAGAAATCACTCTCCAGGGGCATGGTCACGCCGCAATCCCTTCTCCTCCATTCTCCTCTCAGGATCTTGGGCACGCATGCACACGAGCCCGGCGTGAGTTTTAAGCCACCGGGTCCGGGACTCGAACTGTGGTTGACTACGTGGGAGTCCAGCGACATAGCCATTACACTAACTGCTGGTCCCTGCTGGTCCCATTTTTTAAAAACTGTATTTGCTGTAGAGCATATGCACTCTTTGGACAGAGACAGACAGAGAGAGAGAATGAAAGGGATAAAGCAGCCCTCAGAGGCGGATGGCCACACTGCAATCTTTTGTATTGCTTTCCCCTCTCAGGATTTTGGGCAGGTTTATACACGTACTTTGCATGGTGAACTTCATGACTTTTCACTTTGTGACTCGAACCACAAATCAGTCATGTGGGATTCAGCTGTCTTAACCACCATGCCACTGGCGGACCCTTAAATGCATATTCTAAGTAAAAGAAGCCAGTCTGAAAAGGCTATATGATTCTAATTATATGACATTCTAGAAAAAAAATAAAACTATAGGGCCAGCTGGTGGTGTGGTGGTTAAGGCAGCTGGATCTCACATGACTAACTGCAGTTCAAGTCCTAGACCCAGCAGCTTAAAAAACACTCCAGGCGTATGTGCATATGCACCCAACATCTCAAAAAAAGGGAGAAATGGAGAGGGGATTGCAGTGTTACAGTGTTACCATGCCCCACAGCGGGGACTGGGGGGCAGGCTGGGAAGGGGGGCTTTCATGTTCTTCTCTCTCTCTTCAGCAAATGCATATGCCCTGGAGCAAACAAAAAATGAAAGTGTAGAGATGATGAAAAGATCAACTGCCTGTAGTTCAGAGGTTAAAGTAGGGGAGGATGAACAGATAGAGCACAGGGTATTGTTTTTTGAAGTTTATTTCTTTCATGGGGGGTAGTGGGGGAAGACAAGCACCCTCAACTGGGTCTCCAGCCAAGAACTCCCACTCTCTTTCCTAGTTAGCCAGGATCACAGGTATGTGCAGGTACACCTGGCATGTACAGGTCGACTCAAGAACAGAACCCAATCTTCCATATGACTTCCACGTTATAGAGCATCACATGATGCTGCAACACCACCGCTGGTCCTGCACAGGGCATTGTTTGGGAAGGGTAAAACTATTCTGCATGAATTGTGTAATGGTTGATATGGGATACACATTTGTCCAAACCCACAGAATGTACATCGTGAAGAATGAGCTCTAATGTAAACCACAGACTTCAGCTAATAATAATGCAGCAATATTGGCTTGTCGGTTGTAATAAATGCATCACACTAATGAAAGACGTTCGCAATAGGGGTAACTGTGTGCATGAACAGGTAGTATATGGGAACTCTGTTCTTTCTGTCCAAATGTTCTATAAACTTGAAATTGCTATAAAAAAATAAGGTCTGTAGGGCTGGCTCTAGAATACAGTGTTAACAAGAAGCTGGATCCCACATGATGACCATGGTTTGAATTCCCAGCCATGTTGGCCTAAAGCACACTAGGTACACATGTGAATATCCAAGATTCAATGGGCTGGAGGGCTGGAGGAAGGGGGTTGCAGTGATGACCTTGTGGAGGGTTCTCGTCTCTCTCTCTCATGTGTAGGTGCATGTGCTCTAACATGAGAAAGGAAAAAAGTGGTTTTTTTAAAAAAGTCTGTTAATCTTTTAAACAGAGATATATAATTTCAAAAAAGGAAACAAATAAAAGTCTGTTAATCTTTTAAACAGAGATATATAATTTCAAAAAAGGAAACAAATTCATTAGAAAGAAAAATGAGGGACCAGCAAATGGCATGGTGGTCAAGGCACTTGACTCCCATGTGGCCAATCACAGTTTGAGTCCTGGACCTTGCAGCTTGCTTTCTCACTTTTTCTTTTTCCCTCTCTCTTCTCTCTCTCTCATGAATACACATATCCTACAGCAAATTTTTTAAAATTATAAATAAAATTGAATACTTAGTTTTAAAAAAGAAAGGAAAACGAAATTGAGGAACTCTCCTAGAAAGTAAAAGGAAAAAAATACACATGTGAAAATCAGGAAAGAAAAGATGATTAAAATAAAGGGGAGGGGCAATTCAAGTCCAGCATCTGAATAAACAGAGAGCAGAGAATGCTGGGAGTGCGGGGATCATGAAAAAAATTATTCAAGAAATGTTTCTAGAACTGAGACTTGAATTCCCTGATCAAAAAGTCTAAACGAGGGCCCAGCACCATGGACAAAAATAGATCTCTACCGAGGAGACAACACATTGAAATGTCAGAACACTTGGAGCAAAGAGAAAGCCCTTAAAGATTACAGAGAAACGAATCAGGTTACATACAAAGAGCCAGTCATCGGAAGGACATCTGACTTTACCAGGGACATAGTAAGCTAGAAGGAAGTGCAGGATCGCCTTCAGAGTATTTAGGGAAAACTATTCTCAAACTAGAATTTTATGGCCCACCAAAGTATCAATCAAGAGTGAGAATAGAATAAGAACATTGTCGAGTATCTGCCTCACCTACTCCATCCTTCAGGAAACCACTAGAAGATGTGTCCCACCCAAAATGAGGGTGTAAACCAAGAAAGAGAAAGACTTAGGACACAGGAAGCAGGAGTTTGAACACAGGAGAGAAAGGGGCAAAGATGAGGGAAGATCCCTGCTATCAACCATGCAGTGAGCCCAGAGCACACCCAGCAACACAGGAGTGTGGTGTGTCAGAGGGCCCAGGAGAGATTTCCCCCCAAGGCAGAAATGTTGCAGTCCCAAATATGGTTGAACAGGAGATTTACACAACTGAGTGAGTGTTTTGGTAGATTAAATAAAGTCCACCAAATTTTAGAAAGGAAAAAAAATAGAACAAAATAAAGATTAATTCCCAGAAGGAGGAAATACTGTTTAGTAGAGAAAAAGTAATGGGCTGGCCTAGTAGTTGAGTGGGCTGGACCACACTTGGATGAATGAGTGGTTCAAATCCTGGACTCACCAGCTTGAAAAACACTCTGGGCACCTGTGTGTGCAAGTCCCAAATCCTAACAGGATGAAGAAATGCAGAAGAAAGATTGTGTCATGACCACACCCCATTAGGATTGCTTTCTCTCTGTCTCTATGTCTCTCTCTGGTGAGTGCATGTACCCTCTGGTAAATAAAAAGAATGGGAGAAGAGGTAGCCCACGTGGGGTAGTTAAGACACTTGGATCTTGCATGACCGACTGTGCAGTTCGAGATCTGAACCTGGCAGCGTGAGAGACACACTGGGCAGGTGTGCAACAGGTGACCAAAATCCTGAAAGGAAGGCGGGATGGAGGAGAGGGGATTGAGGTATGACCATACTCCATGGCAAGGTACTTTCTCAGTTTCCTTCCTTCTGTCTCTCTCTATGTCTTTCTCTAGTGAGTACATGTGCCCTCTGGCAAAAAAAAAAAAAAAAAAAAATATATATATATATATATATATATATATATATATATATATAATAACTTTTTTTTTTTAAAGAAGAAGAGAAATAGTAACTGAGAGGAAGAAAAAGTAACTATCCATGAGTATTATGTCTCATGGACAGTTTTACAAAATCATAATAAATGTGAATCCTGAAAATGGCTCTAAAAATATGACATAACCATAATGGGAGGATGAAGGCCAGCCCAGGAAGGTGTGTGTGTGTGAGAGAGAGAGAGAGAGTGTGTGAGTGAGCAAGAAAGATAAGAGAGGAGTATGTCAAGGAGACCAGACCCTCATCTTTCATAATAGGAAGTCAATTGGTAGGGTTTATAAAGGAAACTACAAAAATATAAATATAAGTAAGTTATTTTGAAATATGAAAGTAAATACCAAAAGAATTGTTTAAAGAAGGGTTGAAAATAGTTCCCTTCGGGGAAAAAAATTAGTGGAGACATGAAAAGAAACTGGCTTCTGTTGTAACAAAAGAAAAACTTATGTTTTAAACTATATCCATGGATAACTGTTAAAACTAAAAACAAAAATAGAGAAAAATAGTAAGACAGGAAAGAAGGCTCACTATTAGATGGAGCACCCACTTGGATCCCGTACCATCCAGAAACCTCCTGCACTTTGTCTGCTCCTGTTGTCCAGATGAGGGAAGAGGACCAGAGGCTCCGAGGGCCTGCCTGGGGACACATTTAGGAAGACACCAGCTCAATCCATCCATCTCCCTGCTGCTGCCCCTTTGGGCTGCTCTTTCCAGCACTCTATTTTTCTTTTGAGTTAACTCCTCCAAGGAGGAAAGGTCCAGTCTCTTCCCCAGCGCCTTCCCCCAGCCCCTGCTGACTGGAAGACATAACTCTGTCAGTGACTTAATTCAATCCAGATGGAAGGCTTTACTTGGCTCTTAAAGCAGGCCTTTGGGAGGGCTGAGATTTGCAGATAAGCCTTGGGGTGAGGGCAGAGGACAGAGATACAGGAGGGTGACAGAATGGGAAGGCTGAGGAGAGTCATTTAGGGATGAGTTTGAGCCTGATAGAACAACCTCCTCCACAGCTGTCAGGCCTGTGGCCAGGGATTGCGGCCTTGAGCCACCAGCCAGAATCTTATAGTCAGAGATACAAGCACTCCGCCCATTCACGAGTTCCCCAGATTTTTTGTTTGTTTAATTTGCTGTAGAAAGCATGCTCTCATCCTATATGGAGAGAGAGAGAGAAAGCACCCCTGGGGGATGACAATGTCACAGTCCCTTCTCTAAATCTCCTGTTGGAGTTTGAGGCATGCATGCATATGTGCCTAGTGTGTTTCCCAAACCAGTAGGTCCAGGACTCAAGCTGTGTGGTCGGCCATATGGGATCCAACTGCCTTAACCACTATATACCTAGCTGGCCACAGCCCAGACACTTTTGAACGCCCAGTGGCAGGCATTGGGGTGGGAGCTGGGGCACAGTGTTGAATCACACAAACCTTTGTCTTGAGGGATTCATAGCCTGGCAAATGAGACAACAAGATGAATAGACAGGCAGATGGCCAAATATCTACCACCCAATATATCAAAAATAAACATTACAATAGAGGCAAGGACAGAGTACGGAGGGAGGGCAAAAGAGAGTCACAGTTATGGAAGAGTGGATATTGGGCTGGGGCATTAGAATAAACAGGCACATGCCAGGGAAAGAAGTCAGGAGGGACACACCAGGCAGAGACAAGAGCAGGTACAAAGGCAAAGCATCCCTGGAGGATGGTGAATCGTGGAAGCAGGTGAGAAGCTCTCTGGTCACTTAGAGCTGCCCTTTACTGCTCAGAGGAGTTGGTGCCAGGATACATGGAGTCTGATCCTGGCGCCTCCTCTTCTGAGTATTACGGCACCTCACCTCTCTAAGTCTCAGTTTCTTCATATATTTAATGAGGAAAATAATCTTTAAATTAAAAAAAAAGAAGAAGAGAAAATAATACTTTTTAAAAACCATGAAATTTGGGACCAGCAGATGGCATGATAGTTGTGTCACTGGACACCCATGTGGTCAACTGAATTTATAGTCCCAGACATGGTGGCTTAACACTCATGCTGGGTATGTGTGCATATGTACCTGAGATTTTTTTTTTTTTTTTGAGAGGTTTTTGCCATAGGGTGCGTGCGCTCGCCAGACAGAGAGAGACAGAGAGATAGAAAGCGAGAAATCACCCCCCAGGGGGGATGGCCACGCCGCAATCCCTTCTCCTCCGTTCTCCTCTCAGGATCTTGGGCATGCACGCACACGCACCTGGCGTAAGTTTTAAGCCACCAGGTCCGGGACGCGAACCGTGGTCGACTACATGGGAATCCAGCGACATAGCCATTATGCTAACTGCTGGTCCCATGTACCCGAGATCTTTAGAGGAGAATGGAAGAGAGGGATTGTGGCATAGCCATCCTTCCTGTCTCTCTGGTGAGTCTACCTGCCCTATAGCAAAAACCTCTCAAGAAAAAAAAAAAACACAAAAGCATGAAATGTTACATGTGTTTGTAGTGAAGAACAAGTTTCTTCATCACTGATTCACTTCCCCAAGGCAATTTCCTTTTTTTTTTAATTTTAATTTTTTTTCATTTGCCAGAGTGTGTGTGTGTTCTCTCCAGAGAGAGACAGAAGAAAAGTGAAAAAAGCACCCCCCCACCCACCACTAGGGATGGTCATTCTACAATCCCTTCTCCATTTTTTCCTCCTTTTGGAATTTTGGACACATCGGAAGACATGCCTGTTTTTTTTTTTGTTTTTTTGTTTTTTTGTTTTTTTTCAAGTCACTGGGTCTAGGACTTGAACTGAGCAGTCAGCCATGTGGGATGCAGCCGCTCTAACCAGCCACTGGCTGGCCCAGCAACTTCTTTTTTAAAAAAGAATTATTTGTTTTTTATTTATTATTATTATTTAATTCACAAAAGAGAGAGAAAATGAAAAAGCAAGCTGCCAGGTTCAGGATGCAGACCATGGTTGACTATGTGGAAGTCCAGTACTTTAACCACCATGCCACCTGCTAGTCCTCCAGCAAATTCTTTTTTTTTTTTTTTTCTTTTGGTAGGGTTTTTTCCTGTAAGGCGTGTGCTCGCGCCTGAAAGACAGAGAGAGACAGAAAGACAGAAAGCGAGAAATCACCCCTCCCCGGGGGGTGGGGGGGGGATGGCTAGGTTACAATCCCTTCTCCTCCATTCTCCTCTCGGGGTCTTGGGCATACACACATATGCACCCGGTGTGAGTTTAAGCCACCGGGTCCAAGACTCAAACTGCAGTCGACTATATGAGAGTCCAGTGGCATAGCTATTACGCTAACTGCTGGTCTCCCCCAGTAACTTCTTTTAACCATTTCCGTTTGTGTTTATTTAGATGGTTAGCTTCCATAACTCTAAATAAAATGCTATGGATCTATTTATTTTTTTCTTTCTTCTTTTCCTTCTTCATCACCTCCTTCTCCTTTTCCTTCTTCCCCTCCTTCCCCACATTCCCCTCCTCCTTCACCTTCTCCTCCTTCATCTCCTCTTCTCTTCTTCCTCCTCCTCTTCTTCCTCCTCTTCCTCCTCTTCTTCCTCTTCCTTTTCTTTCCCTCCTCCCCCTTCTTCTTCTACGCCTTCTCGTCTTTCTCCTCCTCCTCCTCCTTTGGGTATAGACATTCATTCCAAGAAATGATATACAATAGGTGGAGAGAGGAAGTTTGATACCAGGTCACAGACTTGAGGATTGAGTATTTATTATTTTTTTAATTGTTGTAGGGTGTGTGTGCTTGCCACAGAGAGACAAAGAGACAGAGAGAGGGGGAAAAAGTGCCCCCCTTCTTGGGGTGTAATCATGTAGCAATTGCTTCCCCTTCATTACCCCATCCTGTGGAGATTCTTGGCTCATATGCACATATGCCCAATGTGTTTTCAAGCTGCTAGGACTGGGATTCAACCTGCAGCCAGACATGTGGACTCAGGCTCCCCTAACCACCAGGCAATGGCCCTGGCCCTGAGTATTTGTTATTACTTTCAATTTTATTTTATTTATGATAAAGCATGCATATGTGAGAGAGAAAGAGAGAGAGAGAGAGAGAGAGAGAGTACTCTTGACAGGGTCTTGTCACGCTGTGATCCCCTTTCCCTGGCCCCCCAGCACATCAGGATTTTCGGCATGCACATGTGAGTGTTTACCAGCCAACATGTTTTCAAGCCGTCCTAAGGATCCAAACCCACAGATGGCTATGTAGCTTCCAGCACTGCAGTTCAGTTTGCTAATGATTGCACTATCAGGCTAAGCCTGGATCCATTTATTTTTCTTTCCTTTTTGTTAAAAGAATTATTTTATTTAACTTTATTTATTTAGTCATTTTTATTGTATCAGAGAGGGAGAGAGAGAGAGAGAGAGAGAGAGAGAGAGAGAGAGAGAGAGAGAGGGAGAGAGAGAGAGAGAGAGAGAGAAAGTGTGAAAGCAAGCCACCAGGTCTGGGACTCAAACTGTGGTTGGCCATGTGGGCGTCCAGCGCCCTTAACCACCATGCTACCTACTGGTCCCCTTTTCTTTCCTTTTAACATATGATTAAAAGTACATTTATGCCCATTTATGTGTACTCATCACACCATAGTCCCCTTTCCTCAACCTTTTACTTCCTTAGGATCTTGGAGTACCTTCAGTTGTGCAGCATGTTTTCAGACGACCTGGATCTCGAACCACTACTGACACGTGCCTTCTAGACTTTCAGGGCACCTGTGTTAGTACAGCACCACTATAACTAAGCCTGGATCTATTTCTTGATTTACCGATTTTAGGTAATGAAAAGCAAGAATTTAGTTTATATTAACTCCCTCCTTTGTTCTCATCCTCTTTGTTTGAACTTCCAATCAACCAATCTGTCTCTCTCTTCTATTGGTCACATTTCAATGTTTAAACAATATACTTTTATATTTTATAATTCTATTCAATAGCTCAACAACTCTGTATGAGAATTAGGTGATTAACTCTTCCACCTTTTCTTATATTCCCTCTTTTTAAAATTTTATCATTGTCATTATTATTATTATTATTATTTTATTTGACCAGAGCAAGAAAAAAAGTGAGAAATCATCCCCCAAGGGGAAGGGCCACACCACAATCTCTTTTTTTCCATTCTTCTCTTGGGATTTTGGACACACACACACACACACACACACACACACACACGCACCAGGAATGAGTTTTAAGCCGCTGGGTCCAGGACTCAAACTGTGGTCAACTACATGGGAGTCCAGTGACATCCTGCTGGTCCTGCCTTCCCTTTTTAAAAAAGTTTATTTATTTATTTCTTCCATGAACAACAGAGACAAACAGAGGGAGACAGCACGACTCATCCCCACCTTTTAGCCAGCCCTAGATCATGGGCAAGTGTAATCAGGGAGGTCTCCAGACTTGAACTGGAAACCTTACCATGTGGGATTGCCTTGCAGAACATCATGTTTTACTGCTGCACTACTCTCTGCTCCTCTGTCCCCCAACTTTTTTTAAGATAGGGTCTCACTGTGTTGTGAATTCTTCTGCTTCAGCTTTCCAACTAGCTGGAGCCACAGGCGCATACCACCATACCCAGCTCTTTCAGACAGAGTCTTACTGTGTTGCCCAGGCCAGCCTTGAGCTTACTGCCCTCTTGCCTCACTGGGATTTCAGATGTACACTGCTCTACCTGGCCTTTGGTTTGGACTGGGAATGGAACCTGGGCCCCCTATGGGGTCTCAGCACGTGAAGGGTCTTAGCAGTGTGTGCACTGTGGCTGGGCTTACTTTTTATTCTTTAATTATCACTAAGCTACTATGCTTTGTCTATAGGTGTTTTTTCAAAAAAATTAAAGTGTTTGCATCCTTAAGCCTATGTAATCAGTACTATGCTATAATTAAATTGCTTTTATTGCTTTTCTGGACTTCTCTCTTTCTTTTTCTTCTTTTCTTTTTATAATATGCAAGAGGGCACGTATGCTAGCCAGAGGAAAGAAACAGAGAGAAAGGAAAAATGAGGAAGCACCCCACCATAGGAGATGACCACATCACAATTTCTACTCCATTTCTCCTTAAGAATCTGGGGACATACAAGTATGTACTCGGCATATTTTTTAAGCCAGCAGGTCTGGGACTCAAACTATACAGTTGGCCGTGTTGGATCCTGCCATCTTAACCACAATGCCATTGGCTAGCCCGCTTGCCTTTTCATTGTAGTTTATTATAGTCTTCTTCTACTTTATCTTCTATTATCTTAAGCATGATACAAATTCAATGAACTTTCCACATTATGAGCTCCACAAGGGCAGGCAGTTTTGTCTGTTTTGTGTACTTCTCTGTGTCTTCAATCTGCCTTCTTGAACTTGAAGTTGGATTAGTTCTTTATCTCTCAAGACTGTTTTAAACTCAGTAGTACCAAAATAACTTATTAGATGTCAAGTACTATTAACATAAAATTATTATTTTTTATTTATTTTTATTGTTTTTGCTCACACTAATGTCTGCCTAGCCTCTGTATTCAGTAATAGAGTTCATTTTATATATTTAGGCATTTCTAACTCCTAGAACTTCTTTCCTCTCTTTTGTAAGTTTATTTTATTGAGAAAGAGAAAGAAAGGGACACCCTTGACATGGTTTTATCATACCATGCTCTCCCCTTCCTCCTGTGCCAAGCCGCTGGTCAGCCAGTATCATAGGCTACATGTATGTGCCCAGTGTGTTTTGGGTTGACCTGAATTAGAACCATGATTTTCTATGTAGCTCTAGCATTGCAGAGCAGCACCCCCCTGCCAGCACCACTGTGGCGGGGCCACTTTCTCCTCTCTTAAGATTAAACTTCCCTCTCCCTAACTTGCCCTTTCTAGGGTCTCAGAGTGTCAGGCAGCTTGCTGCTTGCTGGGCCAGTGCTTCAGAGAGATGAAGGTCACATCATGACCTTCCTGGGACTCATCTTCTGTAGAGAGCACTTCCAGATTCTCCTCTTATTCTCCCTGCCATGCAGGCTCCTGCCCTTGACCACCAAGATTACGCTGCTCCAAGACCAGGGCCTACAACTGCCCACAGACTCCAGGCCCATCCACTCCACAAAGTGGACACTGTGTGCAGCTTGAGATCATTTTTCTTCTTAACTTTTCACAAGCCCTCATTCCTTGGAACAACATGAGGACCTGGTAGCTTGCTTTCTCACTTTCTCTCTCTCTCTTTCTCTCTAGTCAAATTAAAATGAATAAATGAATAAATAAATTTAAATAAATATATTTTTAAAAAATAAAAATAAAATAGCAGCAACACTCGTTTTCTTTCATTTAAAATGTCAGACCTTCACCTTACACAAAGTATGTGTTGAAAGCCCAGAACTGATCCTCTGCTTTGGTATTGCAATACGGCCCCCAGCATGGACCTGTGCTCGGGGCAGGTACATGTGTCTGCTTGGCCAAACCCTGGCCCAAGGATACGTGCTGACTTGTGGTAAGGACTTCATTTGTTTACACAAAATTTTTTTTAAAAATTGAGGACAGTGTGATGAACTTTCCATACAACTGAATTCATTATCTTAGGAGACTTTTCTTTAATCTAAGTCTGTTCATTTTTTAAAACTTCTTTCGGTATTAAAATTAAAATGTTGACCTTAATGTTTGTATTAAAATTATTTCATAAGATGATGGACAATTTGCATTCAAAGGTTCCAAGAACTGAAATGCAGATCAGATAATATTTTTTAATTCGTGAACTCTTTAGCAAAGCAAAAAGTTAGGTACCTTATTCGACTTTTCACATGGGCAGAGGAGTGCAGTTTGCTTACAGGTCCTTGAAATACAAAAGCTTAGTCACCACTGGACAAAATGAATGGAGAATGGAAATCCAGGTGACCTCCAACTTCAGCTGCAACGGCTATTTTGTGCTGTCTGAGCACTTGCAGTTACCTTCACAGCTCTGGACATCAGCCCAGCATAGCGCGGAGTGAGCTAGTGCTCTGTGTTAGGCAGCATGGATGAGATGGTTACCTGGGAGGAGAACTGGGCCAACTTGCTAGGGAGGGCTCAGGCTATGGAATGGGCTGGAGTGGCAGGGGATGGAATGAGTCTTGTCTTGTCTTCTCTTGGCAGGGTGCTGTCCAGGAGGCCTGTGCCTTTGCTTCCCCCTGAGAATAAAGAGATAGAAGAGGTCTTGTTGTACTGAGATGACTAGAACCGGAACACTCAATACATGACTAAAAGTGATAGAAGGGAGGATTATTTGAGGCTGGAGTCCCAAGAAGCCTGAGGTTTGGGCATGCTGTAGAGATCTGGGAAGCCTTCCTAGTGGAGTGAGGTGATGGTATCGCAGTGGCAAAGTGCATGGTATCTGGGGAGACCATGGAAGGAACAGGTGTGGTGGACTTGAAGGTGGTAAGGATAGCCTTTCTCAAGGGGTACTGCTTGCCCAATGTAAGCAGACATTAAACATGGGAAAAGAAAGTTCCCTGTCAAATTATTTGGGGAAATGCCAGGTTTAACAATCATGCTTCTTTATGGCAAGGTTTTTTTTTTTTTTTAAAACATGGTGGTATTAACTGAATCTCCAGGAATCAAATATGTGTGTTTTCCAAAATTACGAACACTTTACTGGAAACTGTCATGGAAAATAAGGGAGAAAAGGTGGTTTGAGGAACTGAGATTGTGGAAAGCCTTGATTCTGAGTTTCCCAGTCTACCCTGTGCATGAGAGGAACGTGGGCCGAGGACTAGACACGCAGATTCCTGTGTCCATCCACAAACAGGAGATCCAAAGCAGGGCCCAGGAATCCGCGTGCTTCACCAGCTGACTCCCATGTACAGGCTCTAGGCATCACACTCTGAGAACCGAGGGGAGCAGATGAGACAATTCCAATGAACAGAGGCCTGGAAACCACTGTTTGGGGCAGTAATCATGGATTTGAGCCTCCATGGGTAGAGTCAGCTTCCCCTCCCCTTACTCAAAGGGTGTGGGGAGAGCTGAGCTGCCCAGGATCCAACTGAGCAAAGTTGGGTTCAGCAAAGCCGCTTGTCTTCCTCCTGGTGTCTGAAGTGAGGTACTACAGGTCAGGACTTAGACCCTAAGAGCAGGTGGGCCAGCCTATGCCCTAAGAGAAGTAAATGAACAAGGCCCAGCTCAACCCCACCTCTTCCAATGAACCTTTTCGAACTTTCTCCTTTACTCAATGCTCCTGTGGCAGCCATTTCTGAAGCACATCGCCTCCCTCTGTCACACTTCCTGTTTCTAAAATGAACTTATGGGAAGGATAGGGCACTGTCCTTTATTTTAGAAAATGAGAAGCCCAGAGACACATCCACACGTGAAAGTAAAAGTATTTTATTTACAGTTACAAAGATAGACACAAGGAACTACAATAATACGAGGGATATAACTAGATGGAGAGGAAGAAGTGGAGATAGCCCATCTGATCTGGCCAAATATCTACAAAACAGATAAATCAAGAGGCTACAGAAAGGCCACACAATATAGGGCTCCATTTACAGGACATTGTGGGATAGGCAAAAATCATAGAGACAGAAATTCGATCGGAGGGTTATTAAGGAAGATTTGGGGATGAGCTAAAGATGGCAGTTACTTTGCATCAGGCTGGGAGACAGGAGGAAGGGGAAACACTGAGAGAAGCCCCCTACCTCAGTGGACCATGCAACAGCAGTGAGGGAAGATCAGCCTGCTTGGCCAACACAGAATTCTCCCCACCCTGCCCTGGCTGCTGACTAATGTCTTAGGGATGTGAGAGGCCCGGGAAGGGATGCAGCCAAGGATTCCAGGAGGGGCCAGTCACAGGATCTTGAGTAGGAATGAGAACAACAAGAGCAACTGAGTTGGTTAGAGCTTCCTATGCGCTGCACACGGTGTGCTACAGGCTTGACATGTGTTCTCTCGTTTAATGCTCACAAGCCTATTGGATTTATTATTACCCCTGTGTAACAGAGGAGGAAACTGAAGCCCAGAGATACTAGGTAACCTGCACAAAGTAACAGCTCATAAGAAAGAATGGGCTTTGAACACACAGGCACCTCCGGCTCCAGAGCCCTTGCCCTTAACCGCTATGGCCCTGTGCTGCCATACAGGTCATGGTGCTAGTGAGGCTGGAGAATCTTCTACCACTTCCCACAATGCACCCACCCTACATTGGTTGCATACTTGACAAGTTTTCACTGTTTCCCTGGGAAGATCATGCTTAAATGAACTCAAAGCCGATTTCCTAGTATATTCTCTGCCCAGGCCCCTGGGTAAGTGGGTAACAGCCCCCATTTACCCCTTTGAGCCTTGAGGTAGTCATTAGTGCTGCCCATCAGACATTTCCATCTGCTTTTGGGCACTGGGTAGAATTGCACTTCTTGAGCCCCTGAAGTTAGATGTTGCCATGTGACTTCCTGTGGCCAATGAAATGTAAGCAGAAGTCTTCAAAGCCAGCGTGCCATTGACCTCTCTCCTATGCCATAGCTGCAATGTTCGGGAGTTCATGTCTGGAGGAAGCTTGACTTGGCCTGGATCCCTGAGTAGCTAGGATGAGCAGAGCCTTCTGCTGACCTGGGCTGAGCATGTAATATGAGCAAGAAATAAACCTTGGCTGTGTGAGCCACTCAGATTTGGGGATTATTCATTATTGCAAGGGAACTTGTCACGTCCTGGCTGAATCAGGTCCCACAGCACGAATCCCTCTGCTAAGGACCAGCAACAATTAGGCCTTCTCTGAGCCTTCTCTAAGCTAGATCAACCCCAGTTTTTTCAACTGAACCCCCCCCATTTGTAGATTTCTCACATGATATTTGCTTCCAGACACATTGTGGTATAGAACCGAACACAATCATCCAGGAGCAGTGTGCCAAAGCCCTTCTCAGGATTCTGCCTCAGTGATGTAGCCAGGGACTGCCCTAGGCCTTCAGCAGACAGATGAGGCTAACCCAACCCTGGCGTCCATTCTGGTCTGCCTGCTTCTTATGCTTTGGCCTCTAGACAGAGCAAAGGCTCAAGAGTTAGAACTAGATCTACTGGAAGCTGTTTTTCAATTTTCATTTGTTGACTTAGAAATGTATTTTCTTATAACTTTGGACACTTGCAGGCCAAGATCAAAGTGTTGGCAGGCTGTGACCAGCAGTTAGCGTAATGGCTATGTCGCTGGACTCCCATGTAGTTGAACACGGTTCGAGTCCTGGACCCGGTGGCTTAAACCTCACACTGGGTGCGTGTGTGCGTGCGCCCAGGATCCCAAGAGGAGAATGGAGGAGAAGGGATTACAGCGTGGCCATCCCCCCTGGGGGGGTGATTGCTTGCTTTCTGTCTTTTTGTCTCTCTCTGTCTTTCTGGCGAGCACATGTGCCCTATAGCAAAAACCTTTGAAAAAAAAAAAGTGTTGGCAGGCTTAGTATTTTTCCTGAGCTTCCCTCCTTATCTTGTAGATGGCTGTCTCCTTCCCGTGTCTCTACCTGGACTTCCTTGTATCTAAGTTTGTGTTCTAATCTCTTCCTTTTCCTTTCCCCCCTTCCCCATAGGGCATGTGTGTTCACCAGAGAGAGACAGAGACAGAGAGAAACAGAGAGAGAAAGTGAGAAACCACCCCCGCCCCCAGGGGACAGCCATATCTCAATCCTTTCTCTTTCATTCTCCTCTTGGGATTTTGGGCACACATGCATCTGGTGTGATTTTCAAGACACTAGGTCTGGGACTTGACCCATGGTTGGCTATGTGGGAGTCCTGTGCCTTAACCACCATACCACCTGCTGACCCCTGGTGGTTTATTTTGACCCTACTAACTTACTAGGTCACTATGGGCAAGATACCTAACGTCTCTGAGCCTGTCTTCTCAACCAAAGGATGGAAATAGTAAGACCAACCTGGAGCCAGCTATTATCAGGTAAGGTGCCCAGCACTTCCTTGTGGGCCTGTGCAGCTTTTATTTCTCCACCTTTTCTCCCCTAGCATCTCCTCAGGCTTATAGACAGGAAGAGGAAGGCATTTCTGGAATGAGGCCCCAGGCAGCTCTGTACCATGGCTGTGTCCCAATCCCTGAGTCCCAGGCCAGTCAGGGGCTCCTTCTAACCCCTTTTTCCAAATCGCAGCTGTCTGTTCCTGCTTCCCCCAACACAGGGGCTGCCCCAGGGGGCTGAGAGGGGGAAGTGGCTCCAGGCTGCAGATGTTAGGCGCTCACAGAAGGCTGCTGAGCTAATCCCAGGGCTGCTGGCGTGACTGGGCCAGGGCTCAGAAGTGGGCTTTCAAGAGGCCTCTCCTGCCTGCTGGCAGCCTGCGGCTCAGCTCAAATTTCCCAGGCCCAGCTCAGGAACAGCTGCGTGGCTTTCCCCCCTCTGCCTCATTTTCCCTCCTCTCTTTCCCCTACTGAGCCAAAGAGACAGTCACTCAGGGCTAGCCAGGGGTCTGGATGGAATCCAGAAGGCTCTTGCCACCCACCTCAGGTCTCTCTGAAGCCTTGGGGAGCTCAGACACCTGGGGTTTCTCGGCCTTTCAACTTGCAGACACATTTCCTGCCGCTCTTCATTTGGCCCAAACCTCAGGCCCTGCTTTGATGTTTGGACTGTTGCCCACCCCTCAGTCCCTGACTGGCTGGGCTTTCCAGGACACCTCTTCCCAGTATGGTGGGGCAGGACCTGACCCGGGGTGGGGGCCTGTGCAGCAGCACCCCCACCTGCAAGTTTTCCCAGCCCTCCCTTCCCTCAAGTCGCTAAATGCTCCTTCTAACTACCTCTCAGGGCTCTGGACCTCCGACCTCCCTTTTCAAATTCCTACCAACCTTCCTCCCCTGCTCTTGGCAGAGTGTGTGTGTGTGTGTGTGTGTGTGTGTGTGCTCACTACCATTTCCTGCATACTGGTTACATGAAAAGCTTGTTGGTTTTATCCTCAAATATCTTACCTTTTCTCTTTGTCAAATAAGGAAATGGAGAGCCAGAAAGGGTAAGATACTTGACTTGCTCATAGAAATACAAAGTACAAAGCCAGGATTTGAACCCAGTACTGAGAACTTTTGAGCCCATGCTTTCCCCACCCCACACATGGCCTAGAAAGACCTGCCCAGGATCACGCAGGGCAGTTGTATGCCAGCCCTGCCTGGTTACCACCTCTATGGCGTGAACCATAGACCTAGGCCATTCCAGCCGAATGTGCGAGTGAGAAGCAGAGAACGATCTGCCTAGGGCCAGAGACCCCACTGCACTAGTTCCCAGCTGAATGTGCTCGGGATAAAAGTGTGAATATGCTGCCCCCCACTGAGTACAAGTCCTTGTGGTGCTGGGAGTGATTCTGGGTGAACAGATGGGCACTGTTCATACATGATCTTGAAATGAGAGTCAACCACATCAACTGATGTCCACCAAGGAAACAGGGATCTCGACCAAGGTGGGCAGGAAATCTGCCTTGTGGGCTTATAGAGGGACTGTGTGGGGAATTCTGCCAGGTGTCTCCCAAGGTACTCTCCAGTGTAATTTTGACACTACACACTCTCTCCCTTATTTTCGGGTAGCTTTTCTCTAATGGGATTACTAGGTTAGAGAAAAATCTAGGAGAGAGACTGGGAACAGGGCCTTCTGGGGCCTGGGCTTCACCCTGCAGGAGCTCCCCGTGGTCCCTCACTCATCTAGGTTTTCGGAGCATCTGATGGAAAGTGAGATCTAGGCCCCTGCCAAGGTCTGAGTGACTCTTACCCCCCCATACCCGGGCTCCACTTTCTCATCTGTCAGATGAGGCAGTTCAACAAATGGTCCTGATGAAATGCTAGAGGCCTCAGAGGCCCCCTCATGGGCCAGGGAAGCTCCGGATTCTGTCCCAGAAGGCAGCCCTGCCTCCAGCACCTGCTACATCTCGCCTGAGGCCCCTTGCTTTTGGTGTTTGCTTTTGCTTTAGGGCTGGTTACTAGATCAGCTTCCAGGGATGATGTCAGCACCTCATTTTATAGGTGAGAAAAATACTGTAGTTGGTTGAGGGGCCCCTGCAGCTTTCCCCTGCCCCATCCTATTCCCAATGCAAAAGCCCTCCCTTATCTGCAGTTTCACTCCCCTAAGTTTTGTGGCCAACCAGAGTCTGAAAATATTAAATAGAAACGTTCAGAAGTAAACAATTCCTAAGTTTTAAATCCCACACCATTCTGAGTAGCGTAATGAGCTCTCATACTACCTAGCTCTGTCCTGTCCAGGATGTGAATCATCCCTTTGTCCAGAGTGTCCATGCTATATACGCTACCCTCCCATTAGTCACTTAGCAGCCATCTTGGTAATCAGATTGAGAAAACAGTATATGTAAGGTTCTGTATTATCCACAGCTTCAGGTGTGCTCTGGGGTCTTAGAACATATTCCCCAAGGAGAAGAGAGGACACTTGTACCTCCACCCTCTTTGCCTCCCTCTCTTTTGAAGCTTCCATGTTCTGGCATTGTCATACTTAGGACTTCCTTCTCCTGGGCCTTAGGCTCAGGTCCCCGGGCCTTCCCTACAGTCTCCTAAATGGCTCAACCCTTGAAAAGCTGCTAGCTGTATGATTAACCCCACCTGGTTGTGGGCACCAGATGCCCTTTTCCAAATTTTGGCTTGGAAGTAGGCATGGGCCCAATCACCCTTTTGCACCAGCTGGGTGATCTTGGACATATCACTTCAGCTCTGAGCCTTAGCTCTGACATTTGTAAAATGGGGACTGCAATGATGATAGCAATTCGAGCAGGTACCTCCATGAGCCAGGCTGAAAACCAAGCCCTCACCACAAGACTGTGAAATGAAAACTGTAATCTCTCACATGATGACTTTGAGAACATTCCCACCTGGCAGAGGTGTTGGTATACAGTGGTGCTTCATAAGTGGAGACTATTGCATTATACTTAATAGAACCTCAGGGAGAGCTCTACTAGGACTCAACTGGAGTGGTTTCAGAACCCTCTGTCCATAGTCAGGGCTGGTCTGGAATTGCAGAGGTTCCTAGAGGAGGGGATTTGGGGGGTCTGTGGTGAGAATGGAGGAGCAGAGGTTACTTGTGTGGCTGGGTAACATCCCATATTGTGACTGTACCACATCTTGTTTACCCATTCATCTCATGATGGATACTTGGGCTGCTCCATCATTGGCTCTGTTCTGAAGTGAAGGTCATTGGAAGCCAAAAGTCAGGCCCACTATCATCATTCACCCCTGGGGTAAGCACTGGCCCATCTGAGTTCAGTTCTCTCGTGGACTTGCCCACTCTGCCCAGGTGGCTACTACAGCAACCAGGGTTGCTTACCAGAGCAGCTGCTGGGTAGTGGCCCTGAAGCACACTTCTGAATTGCTTTGACTTTTATTCAGATTCCTAGACCAGTATAGAGGGAGAAGAGGATGGGAAGAGAAAGGGAAGGTGGGGGAAGATCAAAGGCTGAGAACAAGCGCCTGTAGAAGCCTTGAGAAGCTCCCAGCCGGAGACTGGAGTCCAACAAATCTCACTGATGCCCACCTGAGCACTGGCACCTGCTAGACAAGGCTTGACTTGTCCAGATGAGAAAACTGAATACCAGGGAACAACGGTAGTTTGCCTAGTCTGCAGCTGAGCCCGAGATCAAACCCTGATGTTCTGGTTCCCAGTGTGGGTTTGCTCTGTTTTCCTGGCATTAACACAGGGCCCAGGGCAGGTTTGAAGGGGGGCACCCTTCCTCCGTGGTGAACCCATTGCACGGATGAGTGTGTCAGCCTTTCCATCAAACAGGTGGGTTGGAAGAGCCAACACTGGATTCAAAGCCTTGAGTGCTAGCTATCACCTGCTGCTTCTGCTGTTCTTTTCACCGTCACAGCCTTCTTCTGCTCACCTATAAAAATGGACATTGAGTTCCCCCACAAGGTGGTAGTGGGCCCAAATAAGATAATACCTGTAAAAGGAGTTTGTAGGTTGGAAAGTCCTGAACTGAGGGACGACAGACACATCAACTCTTTCAATTCACAGTGACCTGGGCAGGTGAGGTTCACCTGTCATATCCTCCTGGAGGGAAGATTGCTTTGACCCAGGGAGGTGTGCACCTCACCCTCCTCTACACTTGACTTCAGGCCCCTCTGACCAGTATCACACTTGAACCACACCTTGCCCCAGCTCTGAGGAAAGTATTCCACCCGAGCTACATTAATTTGCCCTTGCCTCACCAGACTCGGGCTAAATTAAGTCCATTTCTGGGCAGTAGTTCTGTCCCCATAAACTAAACACAGTCTTCCTCCCTGCTCCCCTCCCACTCACAGCTGTGCCTTCCCATCAGGCTGGGTGGTGGGATGTTGACAGGCATTCCCTTCTTTAGCCACCAGAGGCTGCGCTCTGGCTCCAGCTGCCCTAGGTTGGGAGTGGAAGAACGGGAGGGGTTCACGCATTGGAACCAGAAGCTCAAACCCATGTGGAATATTGGTACTGGGTCCCTTCTGTCTTCCCTTCTTTGCACACATGGTTTTTGAGATCCTCCTAAATGCCATCCACTTTCCTAGGCACATAGGAAAACAAAGAATGATCCCTGCCCTTGTGGGGCTTACATTCTAGTGAGACAGCAATGGGAAATTTACACAGGAAGTCAGTTACACAGAATGTTAGAGGATGATGTGTGCTATTAAAAAGAAAACACACACCAAGTGGGGGTCCAGGGGCGTCATGGAGCAGAGGAGAAGGGACGACACTGCAATATCAAAGAGGGAGTTCTGGACAGGAGTCCCTGAGAGGACAACAGCTGAGGAAGCCCCCACATGCCCCGCCAAAGGGTTGACATTTTTACAGTGCTGGTGGCAGGCCTGAGTTTTCACTTTCTCTAGGAGCTGGAGGAGGAAAGGAGTGATTGGCATGGCTATTCTAGGTCAGGCTGGGGGGCGGCTGCTTTTGCTGGGTGAGGCTCTCCTGTGGGGAAGCTGGGGTGGCCCAGAAGGGTCTGAAAATGGGGATCAGGCTGATGTGAAGTCCCACTTGGAGCCAAGCATTTGGACTTGTCTAAATCAAAAGGTATTCCAGGCAATGGCTTGGAGCAGATCTCTCCAGGTGTTCAAGCCTTGCTAGGCAGTAGTGTTGGAGGGGGCCAGCATCATGAGGAACTCATGACATGTGTGCTGGAATCGTGGATGCTTTTCCTCAGTTCTAGACTTGCCCTCTCCACATCACACACTGTGCACACCTCCTCATACACACCAGACTTGCATAGGCTACGTGGCTCACACACACAGCACACATGCATATGAGACTCAGAAATATCTACCATGCACTCCTACATGTATGGGTCATCACACACCCACACACCCCTAAACACACACTAAAGCACACATAAACCCAAACACCCACACACATCATTTGCCACACATTCACCGCACACGCGTGCATACTAACTATTACACACATTCAAACACAAAAATATAAGTGATAAACATACATCACACACTCACATACACAAATCATCACTCCTCAAATGGGCACACTCACTACATACACACACACAACACAAACACACACACACCACATCACAAACACCCATCACATAGCCACCTATCATCCACAGCACAACACCTGTCACACATCCTTGCACCCTTCGTTGTAAAGCACAGATCTGCAGCATCTAGATAAGCTCTCCAAAACCATCCCTGTCACTTCACAGAGCTGGTGGCTTCCAATGTCCTGAGATGGTTTCTGTGAGGTCCACTTGACAACCACTTTATCTCTGTTCCAGAGCAGGGAGGAGGGAGAAGGTCAGATTTTCTAAGTGTTATATCAAAAATGTCCACTAAGAAAAATGTCTACAGAGATGACTAGAGTCACACAGGTGAGATGATCTGCATAATGGACTATCTTTTCCTCCCTTGGGACCCTGAAAGAAGTGATTCTCCAGCAATTGCCCTCCCATGGGCTTTCCAGGGCAGAGAAGATGTGGCCAATGATGAGAAGAACAGCGACGTGGGACAGAAATCTTAGCCAAGGAAAAGAGACAGGAAGCGGCAGTATCGTCAAGCCCCATCGTGCCTCACTCAGACCGATCACTGGCATTTTGCAGACAACACTGTCTGTGCTGGGAGAGAGCCTCTCTGGGCAAGACTAGAACTGCTCGGGGAACTCTCAGTCCTATGCAAGATGACGTGCCTTCATTGGACCACTGGAAAACATGCAGTAAGCTCTTTAAGCCCTCTTAAAGATGGGAACTCAGTCATTCTCAAAATAATATCTCGGGTGGTCACAGATTGACACCTCTGAGCTATTACTTCAGATCTCTCTCACGTAACAGTCTTTCTTTCTTTTTTTTGAGATATTTTTGCTATCGGGCATGTGCACTCACTGGAGAGACAGAAAGAGAGAAAGAAATCATCCCCTAGGGGGATGGCAATGCTACAACCACTTCTCTTCCATTCTCCTTTTGGGATTTTGGGCACATATGCATACATACCGGGAGTGAGTTTCAAGCCACCAGGTCCAGTACTAGAACCATGGTCAGCATGTGGGAATTCAGCACCCTAACTACTACTTCACCTGCTGCCCCCACTCTCTCTTTTTAAAAACCAGCTTTATTGAGAGATAATTCACATACCATTTAAATATACAACTTTTTTGTGTGTACTTACAGAATTGTAAAACCATTTCCACAATCCATTTTAGGACATTTTTATATCCTAAAACCATCCCCCCAAAAACTCTGTGCCCTTCAGCAATTATTTCCCATTTCTATCCAACCCCCCTCAGCCCTAGGTAACTATGAATTTACTTTTTATCTCCATAAATTTGCCTATTCTGTACATTTCATATAGATGAAACATAGTATGTGAGTGTCTTCTACTAAGTATAAGATTTTTAAAGTTCATTCACATTGTAGCATGCAACAGCACTTCATTACTTGGTTGTTATTTTTATTTATTTATTTTTTTTTTGGAGAGGTTTTTGCTATAGGGTGCATGCGCTCGCCAGACAGACAGAGACAGACAGAAAGACAGAAAGTGAGAAATCACCCCCCTCCACGAGGGGGGATGGCCACACCACAATCCCTTCTCCTCCATTCTTCCCTTGGAATCTTGGGCATGCATGCACACACGCCCAGCATGAGTTTTAAGCCACCGGGTCCAGGATGCGAACTGCGGTCGACCACATGGGAGTCCAGCGACATAGCCATTACACTAACTGCTGGTCCCTTCATTACTTTTTATTGCTGAATAATATTCCATTGTGTGGATAGAGTACATTTCATATATAGCATATCTGATTTATCAGCTGATGAACATTTGAACTGTTTGCACTTTTTGCATATCAAGAATGATGCTACTATGAACATCTTTGTGCAAGTTTTTGTGTGGACATATGCTTTAATTTCTTTTCCATTTTTATCTATTAATATAAGTGGAATTCTTGAGTCAAGTGGTAGCTCCATGTTTAATTTTTCAAAGAATTGCCAAACAGTTTTGCACAGCAGCGTACTATTTTACCTTCTCACCAGCAATGTATGAATGGTTCCAATTTCTCTACATCCTCAGCAACAGCTACCTTTATTATGATAATCATTCTACCAGTAGTGAAGTAGTGTGGTGTGAACCGACATCTCACTGTAGTTTTGATTTGTATTTCCCTAATGGTTAACGATGTTGAGTATCTTTTCATGTGATATTGGTCAGTTGTATATCTTCTCTAGAGAAGTATTTATTCAGATCCTTCGTGAATTTTTAAAATTGAATTATATATATTTTGTTAAGTCACAAGTAAATGCACTTTATATATTGCTGATTCAAGCCTCTTATATAATTTGCAAAAAAAAAAAAAAAAAAAATAAAAAAAGTTTTTCTCTTATTCTGTGGGTGTTTTTCCTCCTCCTTCTTCTTCAAAAGTATATATTTATTTCTTCCATGAGCAATCAAGCATGCAGGAGAGAGACAGAAAGACAGACAGACAGAGAGACAGGCACTCCCAACAAGTTCTTCATGCTATGATTTGCCCCAAGCTTCAGCCAGCCCTGGATCAGGTGCGCGTGTGTGCCCAGCATGTTCAGGGAGGTCTCTGAGCATGAACCCAGAATTTTTCTATGTGGGTGAGCCTCACAGAGTGTTGCATTACTGGCTCCCCTTGTGCCTTCTTTGTTCTTTTTGTTTGTTTGTTTGTTTTGGTTTTTAGGTTTTTGCCATAGGGTGCATGAGTTCACTGGAGAAAGACAGAGTGAGACACATAGAAAGAGAAAGTGAAAAATCACCTGCCAGGAGTGATGGCCATGCCACAATCCTTTCTTTCCCATCTTCCTCTTGGGGTTTTGGATACACATGCACACATGCCCAGCAAGATTTTTAAGCCACCAGGTCTGGGGTGTGAACTGCAGTCAACCATGGAGGAATTCAGCACCTTAGCCATTACACTGCCTACTGGCCCCTTCTTTCATATCTTGATGATCTCCTTGAAACATCAAAGTGTTTCATTTTAATGAAGTCTCACTTACCTATTTTTGTTGTTTTTGCTCTTGTTGTTGGTTATGCTTTTGGTTTCATACCTAATACGGTTTCACCTAACACAAAGTCTCAAAAATTTCCTCCTATATTTCCTCCAAAGAGTTTTAGAGTTTTAGCTCCTGAACTTAAAGCTAAGATCCATGTTGGGTTAGTTTTTCTATATAGTTTAAGGAAATTATCTAGCTTCTTTTTGTGCTCTCTAGTTGTATATTTTTATGGTGAAAAACAAACTGAATTTTCTTAGTTCCCCTATCAAAAATCAATTGGTCATAAATATAAGAATTTGTTTCTGGACTCGTAATTTTGTCCTATTGATCGTTATGTCTGGCCTTCCGTGGGTACCACATTGTCTTGATTAATGTTGCTTTGTAGAAAGTTTGGGTATCGGGAGGTGTGAGTCCTCCACTTTGTTCTTGTTTTTAAAGATTTTCTGTTTGTGCGTGTGTGGCTATTCTAGATCTCTTCAATTTTATATGAATTTTAGGATATGCTTGTTAATTTTTAAAAAGGGGTTGATGGGATTTTGATAGTGATTACATTGAATCCATAGGTCATTTTGATGAGCATTGCCATCTTAACAAAATTAAGTTTTCTAGACTATGAACATGGGATGTCTTTCTACTTATTTAATTCAGTCTTAAGTATTATATTCTCTTTGAAGCTATTAAAAATGAATTTTTAAAAAATTTGCCAGAGGGTACATGCACTCACCAGACAGAGAAAGAGTGTGTGTGAAAAGAAGAAAGCAGCCCCCAAGGGGCATGGTCTTTCTGGAATCTCTTCTCTTCCATCTCTTCCTCCCTTCAGGATTTTGGGCATGCGTGCACATGTGCCCAGTATGTCTTTTTTTTTTTTTTTTTCTTTTTTTGGGAGAGGTTTTTGCTATAGGGCGCGTGCGCTCGCCAGACAGACAGAGAGAGACAGAGAGATAGAAAGCAGGAAATCACCCCCCAGGGGGGATGGCCACGCCGCAATCCCTTCTCCTCCATTCTCCTCTCGGGATCTTGGGCACGCACGCACATGCGCCCGGCGTGAGTTTAAGCCACCGGGTCCGGGACTCGAACCGCGGTCGACTACGTGGGAGTCCAGCGACATAGCCATTACGCTAACTGCTGGTCCCTGCCCAGTATGTCTTTTAAGCCGCCAGTTTTGGAACTTGAATCATGTGCTTGGCTGTGAGGGATCTAACCACCTTAACCAGGAGGCTAAGGATAGCCCAAATGGGATTGTTTTTTTAAATTCAGTTATGGATAGTTGATTGCTAGAACACCGAAGACCCTCCTTTTAAGGTCATTAAAAATAGGATATAAAAACAGGTGGAGGAGAACTATCTAAAAACTTGGTTTTATACTAAAAAGAAGCATAATTGGTGGACCTGAATGAGGAAAAAGGAAAAGAAATGTATGCCATATTTGCATGAAGTGCTCTGTCAGTGAAACAGCATAGGAAGACAGATGACGTGTTGTGAACAGCTCTGCATCTGCCAAGCTCTGTTGGCCTGGAAAAGTAAAGCCCAGAATAACTCAGACACACAGCTTCGTGTCATAAGGAGGATTCCACCTATCCTGGAGCACGCTTCACGCTCTTCCCAGTGACTGTCTTACAAATATCTAGTAAAGGCAAACTCAATTCATTCACAGATAAGTCCTAATCAGAGAGGACCATGATATTTATAAAAAGATACTTCATAAAAATTATAGAATGACAGAATGTTTGGCAACTGAATGACGGAATGGAAGGAAAATATTACTGTACAGCAGTTGAGTTCAAATACATCACTGTGAATTCATGAATGTAACAAAGCAAACTCTAGGGGACAGTAAATGGCATAGTTACTGCATCACTGGACTCCCACATGGTTGACCATGGTTCAAGTCCCAGATCCAGTGGCTTGAAACTCATGCAGGGCATATGTATGTGTGTGCCCAAGATACTGGGAGGAGACTGGAAGAGAAGGGAATGCAACATGGCCATCCTCCGGGGGGGGGGGGGGGTGATTTCTCACTTTCCCTTTCACTGTCTCTCTCTCTCTTCTCTCATCACATTAAACGCAATAACCTCTAAAAAAAAAAAAAAGGTAAACTCTATTAGGCTGAATTCTAAGTACATACTTATGAACTCAAGGAATATCTGACAAGATAACGGTGATAAGATAAAGCTGACAGAGTTCTTGCAAAGAATAGAAGAGAAAAGAAACATTCCAGAAATGAGGTTCATTGGAAACAGTAGAAGAGCAGACCCTAGAGAACACAAAAAGAAATGAAGAATTACTTTTCCTTGGGACCAGCAATAGCATAATGGCTATGTCGCTGAACCCACGTTGTTGACCACGGTTTGAGTCCCGAACTTGCTGACTTAAACTCATGCCGGGCATGTGTGTGTGCATGCCCAAGATCCCAAGAGGAGACTGGAGAAGGGATTGTGGTGTGGCCATCCCGCCTGGGGGGTGATTTCTCGCTTTCTATCTCTCTGTCTTTCTCTGTCTTTCTGGTGAGTGCACGTGCCCTATAGCAAAAGCCTCTAAAAAAAAAACAAAAAAGAATTAGTTTTTCTTTTTCTTTTCTTTTTAATTTGCTATATGGTGCCTGAGAGAGAAAGAGAAAGAGAAGCAGAGAGAGAGAAAGTGAGAAAGCACCCACTCCTCCAGAGGGATGACCACATCCTTTCCATTCTCCTGTAGGGATTTTATGCATCTGCATCCTCACAAACACATGCCTGGCATGTTGAATTTCAAGCTGCTGGGTCCAGGACTCTAACCACACAGTCAGCCATGTGGGACCCAGCTCCCTCAATCACCGTGCTACCAGCTGGCCCTCTTTTTCTTTTTTAATGGATCAATGTATTCAGATACTTCCACCATTTATTTAGTTTTGTATTGGTTGCTGGAAAAGTTATGACACATTTTTGTATAGAAAAATATGTTATGACTACTCCAACAACCTAATAGTTTAGTTTATTTTTTGCCAGAGTGTGTGTATGCTCTCTATAAAGAGAGAGAGCATCCCCCCGTAAGGTGTGATCACACTGCAATCCTTTTCCCTCTATTCCTCCTTCCCATCAGGATTTTAGGCACATGCATGTGCCCTGAATGTTTTTCAAACCACTGGGGCTGGGATTTGGACCATGATTGGCCATATGGGATCTAGCTCCCTTAAAGACATCATTAAATTGCTAAAAGAGAGAGAAAGAAAAGGAAAATTTTTTGAGTAGCCAAAGAAATAAAAAACACATGCTACATTTAATGAAGCTACAAATGGGAAAATTACTTTTCATCAGAAATGATGAAAGACCATGAAATGAAATTTTAGTGTTAAAAGGAAAGTCTACCAACATAGAATTATACCCATGGAAATATACTTCAAAAATGAAAGTGTGGGTTTCTAGGAAAATGGTAGAAATGACAATTATATCACTTTTAATCTCACTGAATCATTCATATGAACAGAGCAACTAGATGGTAAAACAAAACTCTTATGGATAGTACAACAAAGCTATATAATAAAATTCTAACAAAAAATTTTAATGACACTAATAAATTAAAAAGATGAAAATTGCCTATTGAGAATTTTAAAGATATCAGTTAAGCCTTCCCATATTCAGATTTTTCAAATTACCACCAATACATTTGAAAACATAAATTAAATAGACAAATTTCTTGAAAGACACAAATGACCAATTTCAAATTATTTATGCCTAGTAAAAAAATCAAGCTAAAGAGAATCTACAGTTGAGGTTTCAGAATAAATAAGAATATTTAGCAAGGTTGAGGTTTACGAAATCAAAATACAAAAACCAACTGCATCTTGGACGTTAGTGAGAAACAGATATGGCTTATTATCTGTTGATGTTGACATGTATAGTATTCTCAACTGGATTTGTCTGAGAAGTATTTCATGATGGGCAAAGTATTTGTACAAGCAAAATGAGAAATAGCAACTGACTGTTTTAAAAAATAATTAGAATAATAATAATAATGATTGGGGAAAACATAGAAAAGATATTGAATGTTGAAGTGGGGAGATTAATGTCTTTGTACTGACTGACATGCATGGCATTCCCTTTTGAAAAATCAATGTAATACACTGTAAAGTTATATGTAATTCAATGTAATATAAAGAAGAATATGATGATAATAAAAATTAAAAAAAAAAAACTGCATCTCTATTCACCAGCCACAAACAGAAAATATACATTTTAATAAGATGCTACTTATAGTTGCAATAAAAGAGAGTGCCTAAAATAAATTTATCAAAAGATGTTTAAGTGGAAAAAAATTAAAATATTTATGAAAGATATTAAAGATGTAAGTAAAGAAGACATTGGTTGTATTTATAGATTGGGATATTCAGTATTTTAAAGGTGCTAAGTCCTCCAGCAAATTTATAAATATAATACTACAAGTCAAATAAATCCCAATGGGTTTCTTATGAAATTTGATAATAATCTATTTTTTTTAGAAAGGTTTTTGCTATAGAGTGCATGCACTTGCCAGAAAGACAGAGAGCGACAGAGAGACAGAAAGCGAGAAATCACCCCTACAGGGTGGATGGCCACGCCACAATCCCTTCTCCTCCATTCTCCTCTTGGGATCTTGGGCATGCACACACACGCACCCGGCGTCAGTTTAAGCTACCACGTACGGGACTCGAATCAGAGTCGACTACATGGGAGTCCCACGACATAGCCATTACGCTAACTGCTGGTCCCTGATAATCTATTTTAAGTCTTATTTGGAAGAGGTCAAAGTCAACATTCTTGAAGAACAAACGTGGGTAAGTTGCTTAATCAGAATCTAGGAGATAATTAGTAAGTTATAGTAATTAAGACAGTGTGGTTTAGGCAAACTATGATAAATTGAACAACAATGTAAAATAAAGAGGCCAGAAAAAGACCTTCTTATATATGGAAATTTGATTCATGACTGAATTATAATTGAAAATCTATGAGAAAATGACTGACTAGTCAATAAATAGTACTAGGACAAACTGTTATCCCTGTGGGGGGAAAAAGTAGAGACTGATCTTTACCTCACACCGTCAAAAACTATTAATTTTAGAAAGCTTAAACAGTTAAGTGTAAAAAAAATCAAAGAATTTAAAAATGTTTGAAAAGAGAATATCTTTCTGACCTTACTGTAGAGATCAATTTTTTAAACTTAGAAGGTGAAATAAATACAGGCAAATGTTGACAAATATAATTTCTGTATTTGTTTTCTACTGTTGACAACAAAGAACCACAAATTCAGCAGCTTAAAACAGCATCCATTGTTAGACCATGGGTGTGTAGGCCAGAGAGGTTCTCTGCTCAGGGTTTACAGGCTGAAATCAAGGTGCTGGCAGGGCTGCATTCTCATCTGGAACTCTGGGTCCTCTTCCATGCTTATGTGGTTGTAGCAGATTCAGCTCCTAGTAGTTGCAGAATGGAGGTCCCTGGGTCCTTGCAGCTATCAGTTAGAATTTGTCCTCAGTTCTAGGGCCATTTGCACTGCATTCACTCCCTACAGAGATTATAAAATATTGATTCTCACAATAGCCCTGTCCTCAATGACAGCAACACAAGCTACATCTTTTTTATGCTTTGAAACTCTCTGATTTTCAACTGTCTCTGGTCTCTACACCTTGGTTTGAAGAGTCATGTGGTGAAGTCAGATAATCTCACTTAGATAATCTCCCTCTTAACGTGTGTGAAACTGATTGGTAATCCTAGTTACATCTGCAAAATCCCTTTGCCATACAATGGGACATGATCACAGAAGTGATATCCTGTCATATTTGTAGGATCTGTGCACCCTTAAGGAGGGTAGGTGGGATTAAACAAAAGTAAGGGTCATGAGGAGGTTGTCTTAGAATTTTCCCTCCTACAACTACATTATAATTAATAAGTTCTGTTCTTCAAGTGACACTATAAGAAAGTGAAAAGGCAAGCTACAGAATGGGATAAAATATTTATAATGTAAATAAATGACAAATGAATTATATCTAGAAAATATTTTTTAATTATACATATTAATTTAAAAAAGACAAAACGAAAGAAAAATACATTTTAAAAAAGATAAACAGAGGACCAGCCAGGACCATGGTGATTAAGGTACTGGATCCCACATGGCCAACTGTGTGGTTCAAGTCTCAGACCTGCCAGCTTGAAAAACATGCCAGATACATGTGCACTCATGCCCCAAATCCTGAGAGGAGAAAGGAGGAGAGGGTACTGTGACATGGCCATCTCCCCTGAGGGGTGTTTTCTCATGTCCTCTCTCTCTCTCTTTCTCTCTTTCTCTCTCCAGTTAGCACATGTGCCCTATAGCAAGAAACTAAAAAAGATAAACATAAAAAACTATTTCCACAAAAAACTCAAAATATCAACAAATATATAAACACGTATTCATCATTAATTGAAGAAAAGCACACGGAAGCCCAGTAAGACAACATTTTACCCCACTTAACTAGCAAACTATAAAAAATGACAATATTGAGTGCTTTCAGTGAGTAATAGAAATGCATATATCTTTCATGTGAATTTAAACTGGTGCAATGTCTTTGGATAATAACTTGTGATCACCTAAAAGTTGAGCACGTTCATGCTTGACAACCTAACTGTTACCCCCTGAGTATATACCTGACAGAAATACATATGCATGGAAGTCCAAAGCAGCAACAACAAAGAAACAATGGGACATAAGTTCAAACATCTACCAGCAGCAGGTTGCATGAATACATTATGATTAAGTATGATTAAGATAATGACATAGTGGTTTTATTTCTTAAAGTTGGTAGAGACTACAGAGGTGGCTATTTCATTCTTTCTTCAAGAAGTCCTTCCAACTCCTCTGTCCCATCCCGGACCAGAAGTCATATTTAAAGATCTGGAACTCAACTCTCAGTTTCACAAATAAAGGGATAAGGGAAGGTGACACAAGTCAGGTTTTCCAGAGGCTTCTCTTAAAACCCTCCTCTTAATATACATACAATGCCCCCTGCTTTTCTTTTCAGTACCCATATGCCAAGATCCTTTTAATTTTTTAAGGCCCTCCCTCCATATCCTTGGAGACCACCCTAGTTCATCTGCCTGCTGAGAAAACTGAAGTTCAGAGAGGTAGACGGATGTGCTCAAGACATCAGTCATTAAGAGGCAGTTCCGGCTCTCTGGAATCTCTGTTCTCTTTACCAGTAGTAGCCAAGGTTAATTCATGTCTGTATTCATAGCAGCCTTGAATACAGTGTCTTATAAGCAGCAAGTGCTCAAGAAATGCCATCTCCTCCCTCAAGGTCCTTAGCTAAGTCTAAATAAGATCTTTGTGAAACTGGGACAGCTTTGATACTGCTAAACAGAAAGTGACCAGCAGATGACAGCATTTAGCTTTCTCAGTTGCCAACTCTTTGCAATTGCAGGCTTGAAAAAAATTGCGTTTTCTTTTCCATTCTCCAAATTCCACTTGCTCTCAGTGCCTTCTGAATACACATTGCTCATATGAGAAGCTCACCCTCCTACTCTTTTGCTGGAGAACATATCACGTACCTGCAGAAGCTCCAGTTTAGATGTGGTGGCCAAAGAGAAGCACACAGATATGCAACAAGAACATAAAAACTTTTACTCTCTACAAAGGTTATAAAATACTGCTTCTCACAATAGCCCTGGGACATGGTGAGCAGGGAAGACATTGTAAGGTTCTCCTTTTCAGTTGTGGAAACTGAGTCTTAGAGAGGCAAGTTCTCACAAGTTCAGATTTTCTGACTTCTAATCCAGTACATGTTCTGCTTTACCGGGTTAGTTTTCAAAGGTAAAATCTACCCTGAAGGCATTTTCTCCCTATATATGCAGATAAGAGATCCAAAAGTTCAAATAAATTAGTAAATAAAGTTCTACTGTAAGTAATAAAAGAACAGCATAGAAAAGAGGAAACCACCATTTTCTGGACTGGGGTCTGTGAGAAACTATGGGCTCAGAGTTTCTAGAAAGAAAGAAACTCTTACTTTTAAAACCAGGGCCAGCAGATGGCATAGTGGTTAAGGCACTGGACTTCCACATGGTGAACCACAGTTCAAGTCCCAGGCATGGTGGCTTGAAAATCACACCAGGCCAGTGTGTGTGTGCCCAAAATTCCATGAGGAGAAGGGATTGTGGCATGGCCATCTCCTTTGGGGAATGATTTCTCAGTTTCTCTCTCACTGTCTCTTTCTCTCTTGCATGAGGGGATGCACCTGATGGAAAAAAACCTTTAAAAACAGTCAATATGGGGACTGGATTCACACATAGTCCACCATATTTCAAGTCCTGGACCTGGTGGCTTGAAATTCACACTGGGCATGTGTGCATGTGTGCCCAAAATCCTGAGAGGAGAACGGAGGAGAAAGGATTGCAGTGTGGCCATTGCTCCTGGGGAGTGATTTCTTGCTTTCTGTCTCTCTGTCCCTTTCGGTCTATCCGATGAGTGCACACATCCTATATCAAAAATCTTTCTAAAAAGCCAGTCAATATGTACAAAAGAAAAGGAACAGCAGTGGAAATTCTAGATCAGGATGGCGAATGTGTGGCCTGGCTCTTATAGTTTCTTTCACCCACCCCCATCCTTTTCCCCCAGCCTCCATGCCCATGACAGACATCATCAATTGATTGTGGGATTCTTTCTCCTTGAGCTCAGGGCCTGCCCAGAATCCATTGCACCACAGTGCATCAGGCATCCTCTATTTCCCAGGGAGATGGCACAGCAGATGAAGCCTGTTTGCTCTTCCTTGATCTCTCTGTTGACTCCCTGGTAGCCACTGTTTATCATGCACTTACTGCATGTCACTAGTTATGCTGAGTCCTCATGTGAACACCTACCATTTGATCCATTTGACCACACATTTGTAAGAGTTAGGCATTGTTCAATGTTAGACATGAAGAAAACTAAGCTGTCTCTGAGGCCTGGTGACTAAGGCACCCAGATGTTACATAACCAACCCACATGGCTAAAATTCCAGTCCCCAGTGGCTTGAAAAATATGCTGGGCATGTGTGCATGCATGCCAAAAATCCTGTCAGGGTTGAGAAATGGAAGGAAAGGGATTGCAACATGACCATGCTTGTTTTGGGGGGAGGGGAAGCTTTTTTTCTCTCTCTCTCTCTCTCTCTCTCTCTCTCTCTCTCTCTTTCTCTCTCTCTCTCCAGTGAGTGTTCTCTGGCAAAAATCAAAAAAAGAAATAAGAAAAACTGAGGCACAGAGGTATTAAAAACCTCCTAGTGGCAGTCAGGCTTCAAACCCAAGCCTGCCTGTCTCCAAAGCACAGGCTCTGAAGCTACTAGATAGTTGGGATAAGCCAGTATGGAAAAGGCCTGTGGCTGAGGCCTTGCTTAGGCCTGCAGGTGGTAGTAAGACTAACTAGGCCACAGTGGAGACTGAGTCCCAGAGAACAGAGGACATCACAGATGCTTCTGTTTGCTTATTCATTCCTTGACATATATTTATTGAGTACCTACTAAATGCCAGACACCTTGTAGATGTTGGGAGTACAGTAGTCAGCAAAAGAGACAACATAGCCCACTCTCAGTTGGGGGAGACCAACAAATAAGTCAGTCAATTGTTTTATATGTCAAGTGATTTCATGTGCCATGGAGAAAAATAAAGATTTGGGGGAGGGCTGGAAACAGCCATAAAGAACCATATGGGAACTCAAGTGTGGAAGATAAAGGATGACCTTGGGGCCTACTGATACCAAGGGATAAAGGCCCAAAGAGATGGGTCCTGATGCTCTCAAGGCAAGTAGTGGTGAGAGCAGAGGGTCTTTCTAGGAACACACAAAGTTCTAAAGGCTTTCTTCACTTTGTCAAAAATAGTGTTGTTGGAGAAGGGGCAGTATTATCCTAAATAGATCCAGCTCCAGGGCTTCCTTCTTACTCTGGCAAAAATGGGACTGAGGCAGAGAGTGTATCAGACATATTTTTAAGTTTATTTCATTTCTTTCTTTCATGAGTGACAGAGACAGAGAAAGAGAAACAGCAATCCCAACAAGGTCTTGATATTGCCATCCACCCCAGCATCAAGCCAGCCCTGAATCATGGTCATTGTGTGCCCCATGTACTCAGGGAGGTCTCTCGACTTGAACTGGAAACCTTCCCATATGGGATTGCTTCATATTTTTTCTTTTTATATTGTATCAAGCTAGAAGATGATCAACAAAAGTCACAAACCATTTTATATGATTTGGGGTACGTTTTGCCACAAGACTGTCACCAGCATGAGCGTCTCTCAGGTTCTTGGCTTTGTCACAGGAAAGAATTTAAGCACAAGTCAGACAATGAAGCCAGGAAGTTTATTGAGTAAAGATAAGAATACACACCTGAGCAGAGTGAATGGCTCCCTAGGAGATGGCAGAGTGCCTTTGGGGGAGCTCCCTTTCTTTTCTTTTCTTTTTCTTTCTTTTTTTTCTTTTTCTTTTTCTTTTTTTTTTTTTTCTTTTTTTTCTTTTTTTTTTTTTTTTTGAGAGGTTTTTGTTATAGGGCGTGTGCGCTCTCCAGAAAGACAGAGAGAGAGACAGAGAGACAGAAAGTGAGAAATCACCCTCCAGGTGGGATGGCCACGCCGCAATCCCTTCTCCTTCATTCTCCTCTCAGGATCTTGGGCATGCACACACATGCGCCCGATGTGAGTTTAAACCACCAGGTCTGGGACTCAAACTGCAGTTGACTACATGAGAGTCCAGCGACATAGCCATTATGCCAACTGCTAGTCCCTAAGGAGTTACCCTTATGGGAGATTTACTCACATATTCATCAAGGGGTTTGGGGTTTTAGGGCTTAAGGGTGAGGTTGAGGCTCTCTTAAGGGTACTCTGTAGCTGAACATGCTAGAACATAGGATGCATGCGTTATTCACATCTATAATCTCCTGGGGGTGTGTTTCCTAGCATGCTACATACAGAAGCAAAGGCTGACTACTGGTCATCTGCGGCCAGTAGTGGGCATGTGTGTCCATGAAACTGCTACAAATCATGGTGGACAGGATCCTTACAGTTTCTTTTTCCCTGTGAAATTTTGTTATCAAGGCTGGCCTAGTTCTTACTTTCCTCCCTGTCTTTAGTCTCAATCTCCTCCTCTGTGAAGTCTTGTTCTCAAGGTTGACCTGGTTTCTGTCTCCCACTCTTTAATCCTGTCTCAGGTCAATTTGCGCGAAGAATATGTCTCCTTTCTCGTACAGGTGGAGAAGACCCACGAGGAGTATAGGGAAGGCAGCCTAGGGCTGCCTGTTTCCGTGTCAGCCTCATTACTGTATCTTACCTTTTTAAGGGTTGAGCCTTTCTGAGATTTGGGGTGTGGAGTGGGAAGAACCTGTCAGCTTCTCTTGTTTATTCCCTCTGGGGCATCCAAGTTAAAACATCCACTACCCTGCCATGTCCGTTATCATGCCTCCATCTGCTTCCTGGCTTCCAAAAATGCGTTGAAATGATTGGTGTTTTCTTTTACTTCTTTTGTCTGTGCAAGGTTGTACCTATGCTATTTTTCTCCCATCAGTTTATTGGTAAGAGAGAAGAAATAAACTTGTGTTGTGAATCACCACATTTAATTGGACATCCATTTCTCCAGCGACCTCTTTTCATGTAACACCTAATGAATAGACGCTGGTACTTCTGGAACTATTGTCCTTGTCTATTTTCTTTCCTTTTCTACTTTCTAGTTATTTATCCCATTCTGCTGCTTTTAAGGAAAGTTGTTTGATTCAATCTTTAGCTACTAATTAGCTTTGCAGCTATACACGTCCTACTACTTAGCTCATTCATTGAGATGGTATTTAAAACTTTTTAAAGTATATTTTCATCTCCAACATCTCTAATTGATTCTTTTTCATCTTTTCTCATTTGAGAATATTAATTATATTTACTTCAAAGCTCATCACTGGTTATACTATTTGTTCTGTTTAATTTTGGGCTCTGGTGCCAGACAGCCTGGGGTTGAATTGTGGCTGCCCAAATTAAGCCGTGTAATTTAGGGAAGAGTTTCTTAATCACTTTACTCCTTAACTTCAGTAAAATGGCAATAAAAATAGTCCCATGTTATAAGATAGGATTAAAGTATTTCCTATATATGTGATATGTTTAAATAATGCCTAACATATAAATGCTCAGTAAATATTGGCAATGATTATTATGTTCCCTCAGGCGTAAGTCTCTTTTTTTGACACCAAATTCATCTTTGTCTATGAGATTTTCTACAAGAAATCTGCATGTGTAACTTGCTCTGGCAAAGGGTAAAAACCATCTCATGAATGCATGCTCCATATTGCTTTATAAAGGAAGTGCAGATAGGCAGGAGGCCTTAGGAGGTCGATGCTCTTATATCTGGTCCTAGGGGTGTAGCTGCTCATTCTTCCCTGGCTTTGCCATCCTTCTGAGCCATGTTGCCTTTCACTCTAACACAGCTCTTACCAGGAAAAAGACACTGCTGTTCTGGCCATCTTGCCTTTAGGAGTGGGTTTTTTTTTTTTTTTTTTTTTTTGAGAGTTTTTTTTTTTGTTATAGGTGTGTGTGCTCACCAAACAGACAGAGAGAGACAGAGAGACAGAAAGCAAGAAATCACCCTCCAGGGGGAATGGCCACACCGCAATCCCTTCTCCTCCGTTCTCCTCTCAGGATCTTGGGCACGCATGCACACGTGCCCGGCGTGAGTTTCAAGCCACCAGGTCCGGGACTTGAACCACGGTCGGCTACGTGGGAGTCCAGCAACATAGCCGTTACGCTAACTGCTGGTCCCAGGAGTGGGGTTTAAGAGGATGTTCAATTCATCTGGCAGTTCCCATGGTAGTGTTTCTCTAACCCTCCATCATTAGCCTTTTGACACACCATGCCTCTTGCTTCAGGCCTCCACCACCTCTGAACATGGAGTGCCCTGTTGCTGCTCCCACTTGCGTAGTGTATGTTGTAATGTGTATGTATGAGAGTATATGTAGTATATCCTTGGCAACTGCTGGGCTGCAGAGTGAAATCTGATCCTACCTCCCAGAAATTTCTCAGTATTTCTGATTCTCTGTTATCCCTGTCACGAGCACTTTTTTTTGGAAAATAATTTTTGAATCATAAAGTCAGTGTAACTTCATTTGACTTCTCAATAATCTTGATACTAGAAGCAATAAAAGAACCATTATTAAATATAAAAAAAGAACACTTTTTTGGTTCACGGTCATTTCTAGAGTTTAGAACTAGGGAGAGAGATTACAACACATGCTCAGTCTGTTACTGGGAAAAGGGAAGTCAGAAAGTTCATAGAAAAGATGAGAGAGAATTAAGCAGAATCTTGGAAAATTAGTAGGAGCAACCAAAGGGAAAAGAGGAGAAAAGAGTTTTGCAGGCTAAGAAGACAGCATGAACAAAGGTACAAGGCCCAGACAGTGTACAGTATGGGGAGGGAATAAAAGCAATTTGATATTTTGACAGAGGCAAGAGTTGTATGGTTATGGAGAACGAGTCAGAGCATGAAGAGTCATGTGTGTCATGTTTATCTTTATTCTGGAGAGCCCTTGATGGTTTCAAGGAAGTGACTACGCATAGGCAGAGGTGCATCTTGTCTACTCTGGAGGAGAGAGTTGAGGGAAGTGAGACTGGAGCCAGGAAGGCCAGTTTAAAAGTTCCTACTGAAGTCCAGCTAGAAACCACAGGGGCCTGAAAATTAGTGGTACTAAGGTGATGGTGAGTATAGGTCGGATTTGGCAAATATTTAGGAAGTAAAATCTATAGTCAAGGAAGATTTTAGATCTTTAGATCTAAAATTATTTTCTTTAGGTCTAGTAGAAAGATACTTCAGCCTTCTAATATATTATGTTTTTATGAAATCTGCAAAAGTTAGCTCTGTTCGCTACAATCAGTTAATATCACCAGTAATAGCATGTACATTTTTATGACTATGTCAGATTTAGAAATACTTCTATGAAGTCTCATATATGAGCTACAAGATTACAGGGTATTTTAAGTTTTCATGTCTTCTAATCTTTTCCAATCTTATCACTTCTTGAATTAATACAAGTATTATCCAGTTCTTCATGATATTCTTTTGGTAGTAGTAGGTTGAGTTTTATGTTATCCTTGTAGTTGTTAAGTATTTAATATCAAGTTATCAAAAAATTATTATTTTTTTAGTGTATGCTTCTAGAACTTGCAGACTTTGTAAGGATAAACAGTTGGATAGGCTAAGATGCAACTGAATACGGTTCAGATACATAAAGTATTTCATTTTATGGGCCAGCAAGTGGCGTGGTGGTTAAGGCACTGGACTCCCACGTGGATGATCACAGTTTGGGTCCAGACCTGGTGTTTTGAAAATCACACTGGGTGCACGTGTGTACATGCATGTATGCCCCAAATCCCAGGAGAATGGAAAATAGATGCAGTCTGGTCATCCCCCAAAGAGATGATTTCTCACTTTCTCTCTCACTGTCTCTGTCTCTGGTGAGTACACACATTCTGTGGCAAAAAAAAAATCATTTCACATAAAAGCACACAAAAACACTTCTATTTGTACTATAGAAGTTTGTGTGCCTTACTGTGCAGGAGTTCTAGTAAAATATTTCCTGAAATTATTAAAAAAAGATACATTTATATTTGTGTTGCAATTGTATATGTTGCCTTATGGAGTCTATTTCCTACAAGAGAAAAGTTTCTTTTAAAATATTTTTTTATGTTAAACCTATTTTTAACCCTGAATATGCAAGGCACATGCTTACCCATGATCCAGGGCTGGCTGATGGCTGGGGGTGGATTTTGACATCGGGACCTTGTTGGGTCTCTCTCTCTCTCAATCTCTGTCTCATTCATGGAAGAAACAAATAAGTAATCTTGAAAAGATCTTAACAGTTGTATATATTTGTGGGGTACAGTGCAATTTTTTAGTACAAGAATATAATGTGCAGTGATTAAATCAGGGTAGTTAGTATCCCCGTCTCAACCATTTGTCATTATTTTGTTTTGGGAACATTCGAAATCATCCTTTTTTATAGTTTCTTTAAGATTATATAATAAATCGTTGTTAACTATATTCACCCTACTGTATTTTATAACACTAGAAATTGTTCTTCTTATTTTGTTTCTCTTCATTGATATCACTTCCCCTTTCCAGCCATCCCAGCCTCTAGCAGTCCCTCTTCAACTTTCTACTTCTAAGAAGTCTTTTTTTTTCTCTTCCCAGTGCCCACATGTATGGAAGAGCATGTGGTATCTCTCTTTCTGTACCTGGATTATTTCATGTAAACTTCTTGTCCTCCAGGCTCACCCTTTAACTTCAAATAACAGGATTTTATTCTTTTTAATGGCAGAATAGTATTCCTGTGTGTGTGTGTGTGTGTGTGTGTGTGTGTGACTTTCTTAATCCATTCATTTGTTGATGGACATGTAGGTCAATTCTATATCTTGGCAATGAAGACTGAGGTGCATATTTCTTTGTGATATACTGATTTCCTTTCTTTTGGATATATGCCTAGTATTGGGATTGCTGGATTATACGGCAGAGAACTTCCGTATTAAACAGGCATGGATGAGAATACCCTTTTATTCTTTAAACTTTACACATACAATGGCTGATAGTTTTCCATAGATTAGTTTTTGGCTCCGTAGCTGTCAAATCTTGTTTCTCCTCCACAGCCAATATTTCTGGAAACAGGTGCTACGGGTCATGTTTAGTATTGAGATACCACTGCTGACCGCCCCCCCCCCCCCCCCAGCTGAATCGAAACACTTTCTGGAAACCATTCCTACACTGGGAATACTAGCAGTATTATAAATATGTATTTATATTACATATTATATATTAATATTTATATGTATTTTATATTTATATTACATAAACACCTCCCATCCCCAGAGCCCCCAAATGCCTATGGCCACACTGATGCAAGAGGCATGAGGAGAAATGAGATGAAGGGAAACCAAAGTGGAAAGAGCCAGCCATCCCAACTCTTGGCACTTAAAATAGCTTACTTTTGCAAATTCTACAAAAATCTATAACCACATGGGAACCAGCAGTTAGCGTAATGGCTATGTCGCTGGACTCCCACGTAGTCAACCGCGGTTCACGTCCCGGACCCGGTGGCTTAAAACTCACGCTGGGCGCGTGTGCGTGCGTGCCCAAGATCCCAAGAGGAGAATGGAGGAGAAGGGATTGCGGCGTGGCCATCCCCCCTGGGGGGTGATTTCTCACTTTCTGTCTCTATGTCTCTCTCTGTCTGTCTGGCGAGCGCACGTGCCCTATAGCGAAAAACCTCTCAAAAAAAAAAAAATCTATAACCACATAAAACATTGCTAAAGCTCTCCCACCTTGACCTTGTGAGAAGCCCAGGAAGCAAGGGGCCTTCCAGCTTTCTGATCCATCCTCTGTTGTCAGGTATTGAAAAGTTATTCTGGCAAAGAGTAATCTGGTTGCTATCAGATCTCTAGTCTGAATGGTTTGGAGGAAGTACCACCTCACCTGAGATACAGAAGAACCCAGGAAAACAAGCAGGTTTAGGAAGCAAAACTGGCTAGTTGGTTTCGACACGATAAATTCAAGGTTTTTGAGGGATATTTTGGTAAAGGCTTTTAGTAGGCAGTTATTTATTATACATTTGTCATTCTAGTATTCATGCCCTGTTAAAACAGAAAATTCCAACAATTCAAAGGAATGTAGGAAAAAGAATAAAGAAACAAGAAAGCCAATATAGTCTGTTTGCTTCTTTTTTTTTTTTTTTTTTTTTTTTTTTGTTGTTGTTGTTGTTGTTTGTTTTTTTTTTTTTTGGAGAGATTTTTTTTGTTTTTTTTTGTTTTGTTTTGTTTTGTTTTGTTTTGTTTTTTTGCTATAAGGTGCGTACGCTCGCCAGACAGACAGAGAGAGACATAGAGACAGAAAGCGAGAAATCACCCCCCAGGGGGGATGGTCACGCCGCAATCCCTTCTCCTCCATTCTCCTCTCGGGATCTTGGGCACGCACGCACACGCGCCTGGCGTGAGTTTTAAGCCACCAGGTTCGGGACGCGAACCTCGGTCGACTACGTGGGAGTCCAGCGACATAGCCATTACGCTAACTGCTGGTTCCCAGTATAGTCTGTTTGCTGACCAACAGAAAAAGTCCTATGGGGCCTTCCCATGACAGGTGTTGTTCTTTTGGTTGCCAGATCAGTTGAAGGTCATGGATAGGGACCCTATAGGGTCTCAGGGCAGCACCTATTTAGAAAGAAGGATGGAAGAATTCTAATTGTAACAGTTTATAAGGTTATACCAATATGTTCTACATAAGTATCAGCCCTGAGGGTCTGTATATAACACAAAAGTACACAGAAATAAGTCCAAATAGTTCTGTAATCATCGTCAATATGAACTGGTTAAACTTACAAATTAAAAGTGGATACTCAGGAGCCAGTCAGTGGTGTGGTGGTTAAGGCAGCTGGATCCCACAATCAACCAAGTGATTGAGTCCCAAACGCAGTCCCAGACTTGAAAGGCACTTTGGGCATGTGGGAGTGTGAGTGTGTGTGTGTGCGTGTGTGTGTGTGTGTATGTGTATGCCCAAATCCCAAGAGGATAAAGGAAGAAAAGGGATTATAGTTGTCCATCCCCACCCTGGAGTGTTTTTTGTTTTTTCTTTCTCTATCTGTCTCTGTCGTTCTCCCACAAGTGCAACTGCCCTATAACAAATTTTTAAAAATATACTTTTTATATTGAAAAAGATACTCAGATGAATTTTTTAAATCTTGTGAAAAATGACATTATTCTCAAAAGACAAATATAGACAATACAGGAAGAATTAAAAAGAGAGAGAGAGAAAATTACATACAATACAAGACAAATACTACCTTAGAATAATAACATTAATTTTTTTTAAAATATAGAAGAGCTGGGATCACCGTGGGGAAAAAAGTCATTGCCCCAGATAGTCACATGGGATAGGAGAGGTACAAGATTCACTGTGGTAGGAGAGGGATGTCATGGAGACTTGGGGACTGAGAAACCTGGTTGTCTTTATGGAGATTGAGAAACCTGTTTGTGTCTGCCATTGGAGGACCAGGTAAGAGAGAAACGAGGCCCTGGTGGACAGCCACCAGCCACTGGCCTGTCAGGATCCTCCTGTGTCCAGCTGGCATTTACCTGGGGCTCCCCAGACTGTGTGGCCACTACAGCCAAAGCTTTTGGTCATAGCCCAGGACCAGCTGAGTCAGAGTACCAGAATCTCTTCATCCACAAGGTGAAATCTTTGGAGTTGGTGCAGGTGCTTAGCAGTGAGTCCCTGGAGCCAAGCAGCACCACACTCCCCATCGTATCCTCCTCAAGCTCAGCCAGGACCCAAGTGCCAACTCCATAGTGAAAGGACAAGTAGAACTAGGTGCCAGGAAGCCTAGGCCTGCGCTCACTCAGGGCTAACTGGCTTGGGGCAGCTGCCAGGGAGCTGCAGTGACAGCTGCCTCTGTCATAGGCCTTCCCCTGGAGGAACCTGGGGCAAGTGGTCAGGGATCTCATCTTGGGTACCTTACAGGCATACTATGGTTATGTATATGACCTTGTTCTGGTGGTCTGGGACTATCAGCTGCCCTGGCCAGTGACCAAGCCTGGGGACCTAGAGAGATGAAGGACATACCTTCCTGGATCAGCAGGCCTGAACAGACCCCAGGGGAGGGCAGTGGAGGCAACAGGGGACAAAGGAGTTCACTTTTTCCATGCCTCATGTCTCCCGCACTCCCACTATGCACAGGGTGAGACTGACACAGCTAAGAGGTCTCTGCCCACCCCACCACCACCACCACCTCTTGATCGCATTGCCTTCACCATCTGGAGCAGCCTGTGGTAATCAACAGTCTTTGGCCTGCTGAAAAGCACCTGGTTTGTAGCCACACCTCACCCTCCTCAGTCCTGGGGGTTTGGTCCACATCAGCCCTCGCCTCAGTCACCATCACCTTTGCTGCATCGAATCTCAGCTCTGGACTAGAGGCTCAGTTCCCCTGCCCCACTGGCCCAGCCTCTCCTGAGTTATGACCCAGAGCAGTACAGAGCTTGGTCCTTTCCACCCATGGGACTATACTGATGGGCAACTGAGGCTGGGACTGGAAGCAAGCACCCCCAATTTCCTCAATAAAGTATCTTTTTATGATTAAAAATTGAAAAAGAAAAAATAATAAAAAGTGACTAATAGGAAAACCAACAAATAAGATAAGTCACAGAAAAGTAAAACAATTATGAACTTGTCTGAGACTAATAATTTGCTCTCAATATTGTAAGGCAAAATCAGACTGAATTATAGGAAGAAATTGGCCAAGTACAATAAAAGTATGAGATGTTAAACCTCTCTCTCAGAAACCAATGGACTGAACAGGAAGACAAAGTAAAGGAGATATCTTGGTCTAAATAACCTGATTAAGGGACCAGCAGTTAGCGTAACGGCTATGTCACTGGACTCCCATGTAGTCAACCGTGGTTCGAGTCCCGGACCCGGCAGTTAAACTCACGCCAGGCGCGTGTGACTAGATGAAATCCTAATTTAAAAAAAAATTATAACTAAGAAATAATAAAAGCATGGCATATTAAAACCTGTGACATGCAGCTAAAGCAGGATTTAGAGGGAGATAATAATGAAAGATTTTGAAAATACATGACTTAATAGTCAACTCTTTTTTTAAAAAAAAATGATCAGAGGGTATGTGCACTTGTCAAAGAGAGACAGAGAGAGAGAGAGAGAGAGAGAGAGACGGAGAGGGAGAAAGCACCCACAGTGGTGTATGGTCTTGCTGCATTCCCCTCTCCTCCATTTCTTCGTCCTCTCAGGATCTGGTGCACACACACATAATGGTGTGTTTTTCAAGCCAACAGGGCCAGGATTCAAACTTCCTGTCAGCCATGTGGGATCTGGCTCTTTTACCCACTAGATCACGAGGTGTGGGAGGCTGCGCACCAGCAAATATCGCTGGTTTCTCAGACAGCAAACAATTACACAATGCCAAAAGCCATGATTGGCTTCCCTTCAAAGCCTCACCTTCAAAATCATACTCTGATTGGCCACTAGAATCCCTCAGGTTTGTATATCTGGCACCTCATGATTGGTCCACAAAGCAACCAATCATAACCCACCTTTTACAACCAATCACGGCCCACCAACATGTATATAACCACGATCCCTGGCCCACAATCACCAGACGACCCTGAAGAGCCTGAAGAGTTGTAACACCGCATCATCTCCAGACGACCCTTAAGACCCTGAAGAGTTGTGACACCGCGTCGTCTCCAGACGACCCTGAAGAGTTGTAACACTGTCGTCTCCGTGCTGCTCACAATAAACGGACGACCCTGAAGAGTTGTAACACCGCGTCGTCTCTGTGTTGTAACACTGCATTGTTCGTCCTGTCTCTCCTTCCCTCAGGAAACCTGTTCTCGACTGTCCCCCTGGGTCGGGACAATGAGGCAGTCCTCTTTAACTCTTGAAACCAAGATAAACCCAAGGAAAGGAGAAGGAAGAGAATTACAAAGATAAAAGCAGAAATTAGAGCAAGTGATCATTTTTTAAAAATTAACATGATTTAAAAAATAAAAAGCTATTTTCTTGCAGTCTGAACAGACTGATTAGCAGCCTTTCTGCATCCCATCCTGTCATCTACCCCAGGGACTGTCTTTCCAAGCCTTTATTATGGGTGGCATTTATGATTTATTTGTTTTTCCACTAGATAATGAACTGTGTTAAGAGCAAGGGAGTTTTCTTTTCTATCTCTCTGTCCATGACGTCAAGTACAGAGGCCATCACACTGGCTGTATTCAACCATTGTTTATTGAATGAATCAATGTAAGAAAGATAATGATTAAAAAAAAGAAACACCGTACTACTCAGCTCTCTACAGCCTGTGACTCTTTCTTACAAGGCATTTTTTCCCCTTAACTTTTTGGGTTTTTGTATTGTCCCTGGAAAGCAATGAGACAAGGGGTTGTTTTATAGTTTTTTAAATAGATTATTTTGAAAATTTCTTTTTTTTTTTTCAAGTTACCAGGCCCAGGACTTGAACCTCATGGAGGGCCACATGGGATCTAGCTGCCTTAACCACAAGGCCATGGACTGGCACCATTTTAAAGATTTTATAATGAGAAAGTCAAGGTTGGGAGGATGCATCACTTTCAAAGGTCTGGATCACAGCTAGATCCAGTCCTTTGAACAGGAAGTTTAGCGCTTCCCTCCTACCTTCTCACTCTATATTCCCTGGGGGCATCCTTGAGGCCTGCCACCAACTTTAAGGTCCAGGACTTGATTCCGGCCCTTTGTAGGACCTCCTCATTTCCTAAGCGTCTTGCTACACCGAGCTGGGCTCAACATATGTTAGTTGAAAATAAACGCTTGAAAATGATTAAAAGGGGAGCACAGTACTAGCTATTCACCATTCTGGCCTTGAAGATTCTGAGGCAGGAAAATGTGTGTTACATACAGAAGGAATTCTAGCCTAAAGTGATTTATTTTTTTGAAAAATACAGTATTCAAGGAAACATTCGCCCAGTCACGGAGAAAAGTGGGTCATTCAAAGAAGCTGGCCTTTGCGGTCACTGTGAGGCGGGGTGCGCGGGCGCCGGTATCCAGGCAGAGAGGCTGGGTCGGTGCCAGGTGACTTTCCAGGACGAATCCTCCCAGCCCTGGGAGAGCGCGGGGAGACAGTGACTCCCGGAACGACGCACTGGTTTCATAAGGGCTTCACACCCGCCTCTAGCGTCCAGCTCCTGCACCGAGGCGGGCGCCTCTACCAGGGTAACAGCCAATCCCGGAAGAGTTTCCTGGCGCCTCTGACACTCCGCTTGTCTTCTGTTCCGGGGTTTTCTCAGAGCCAGCCTCGAGTCTTTGACTTGAGTTTCAACCTTGCTGGCCCACTCATGTCCAAAAAATGCAGTCCATCCCCTAAAAGAGCCCCGCCTGGAGGTGTATATGGGCGAGATCACCGAAGATGACTGGCCCCCCGGGGCCCATTGCGAGGCCCAGACCAGCCTGCCAGAACACGCCGCTCCCGCGCGGCACGGACACCCCTGTCCGCGAAAGGCGGCGGCCAGAGTCTTGGCTTCTGCCCAGGACCTGCCCACAGCTCCCAGTCCTTCCTGCTATTTTTGCATGTGCTATTAGCATGAAAATAGGACCTAAATTTGCAACCAATCCGAAGCCAGGTAATAAAGAATAGTGACGTGCACAATGGCGCAGAAAGTGCAGTCGTTAGGAAGAACCAGGTCGATCCAGGTGCGCTTACTTGCCTTGGAAGACCTTCCAAGGTATGGTGACTAAAAGAGCACGTTGAAAAACACCAATCAAAAGACTGCTATACCATTTGTAAACAATGCACATGTGTAAATCCGCGCACATATATGTACACAGAATGTGTTGAAGGGAGATACGTAGGGAACGCCTAAAAGTGGCCGGAGGGAGTGGAATGAGAGCAAACATTTTAAAAATATTTTATAACTAGCACTTATGTGTGTATTACGTGCATGATTTTTTTTTCTTTTTTTTTATTATCTATTTTTTATTACATTGAATTACATATAACTTTACAGTGTATTACATTGCTTTTTCAAAAGGGAATGCCATGCATGTCAGTCAGTACAGAGACATTAATCTCCCCGCTTCAACATTCAATATCTTTCCTATGTTTCCCCCAATCATTATTATTATTATTCTAATTATTTTTTATGATAAACATGATTTTTTTTCCAATTATCAGATCATAAAGTTCCCAACAATAGGAAACGTAGACTGCACTCAGGGCTGGACCAAGGGTGGGTCTCGTGCAGCCCCGCAAATGTAGGTGAATCTCCATGGAACACGGCTTCAGGAAACGGTTTCAGGAACGCGGCTCAGGAAAGCAGAGACGGCCATCAGCGGTTGGGGCACGCGGGGCAGAACCCGGCCACGGCACGCGGGGGCAGCCCCCGGCCACGGCACGCGGGGGCAGCCCCCGGCCACGGCACGCGGGGCAGACCCCGGCCACGGCTCGTGGGACAGGGCCCCGGTCACCGCACGCGGGGCAGAGTCCCGGCCACGGCACGCAGGGCAGAACCCAGCCACGGCACGCCGGGGCAGACCCCGGCCACGGCACGCGGGGGCAGACCCCGGCCACGGCACGCGGGACAGGGCCCCGGCCACAGCACGCGGGGCAGGCCCCGGCCACGGCACGCAGGGCAGAGTCACATGATTTATTTTTTTGAGAGGTTTTTGCTAAAGGGCGCGTGCGCTCGCCAGACAGAGAGAGACATAGAGGCAGAAAGCGAGAAATCACCCCCCAGGGGGGATGGTCACGATGCAGTCCCTTCTCCTCCATTCTCCTCTCAGGATCTTGGGCACGCACGCACATGCGCCCGGAGTGAGTTTTAAGCCACCGGGTCTGGGACGCGAACCGTGGTCGACTACGTGGGAGTCCAGCGACATAGCCATTATGCTAACTGCTGGTTCCACGTGCATGAATTTTTAAAAAACTGTTTTAGAGCAGTTTTAGGTTTACAGAAAAACTGGGAAGACAATACAAGGAATTCACATAAACCTGATTTCTTGTTACAGCATCTTACATTAGTGCGGTGCTTTCGCTACAATGAATGAACCGATATTGATGCATTATTTTTGACTAAAATCCATATTTTATTCAGGTGCTCTTCTAACTTAATGTCTTTTTTTCAGCATTCCCACCCACAATGCAGCGTCGCATTTAGTTGTCAGTTTCTATTAGGTTCTTTCGGGTTGTGACAGTGTCTCAGACTTCCCTTGTTTTTCATTCCCTTGACAGTTTTGAGGAGCACTGGCTTTTTATTCTGCAGGACGTGTCCAACTGGGATTTGTCTATGTTTTTCTCATGATTCCATTGGGATTATGTGTTCTTGGGAGGAAGGCCACAGCAGGTACATACAACCAATATGATTTATCACCGTCGTTAACCTCGATCACCGGACTGAGCTACTTTGTCAGGTTTCTTCGCTATCAATCTCCACTGTGTGATCTCTTATTGTAGAAAGTTTTCTTTATCTTAAAGAGACACATTAACTTAGTACACAGGGCTGGAGAGGGCTTGGGGAGTTTCCCTCCCCTGCAGGAAGGCGAATATGGCTCAGCACGGGACCCGCGCAGGAGAAGGTTGGGGTGCTGGGCGGACCTCCTGTCGCCGGAGACGTCTTAGACCAGCCCCTGCAGCCGGAAGGCCTGCGGCTTCCTCCCTGGCTAGCGAAGGCGGCTCCCCTCCCGTCAGATCGTAATTTTTCTGTAAATCTAAAACTGTTTTAAAACAAAGTTTTTTTTCCATAAATGTCACGCACGTAACACATGCATAAACGCTAGTTACAAAATAGTCAAAAAAGAAATGAACCCACTCGGACTCCGATCCGCTCCCCCAGCTCGGCTACGCCCTCACCTGGGGGCGGGTTCGCGCCGAGGCTCTGCCCAGGCTCCAGCGGCTCCGCCCCGCGGCGCGTTGGGGTGGCCGCACCCGTGGGGTTTTCCGCCCAGCAGGCTCCTCCTTCCGCCCCGCCCTGACGGCTGCGGCGCCCGCAGGTCCCGAGTGCCCCAAGTGCCCGGGAACGGGAGTGGGACCCAGCTGGAGGCATATTCCCGGCGCCGCGCCCGGACACCCGAAGGGAGAGCCTCTCTTGCCGAAGTCCGCGTTCGCCCCTGGTGTCTGCAACCCAGGTGGCCAGTGGCCAGGTGAGTAAGCGTTCTCGGCTGGGACCCGGCGGCGGCGGCGGCGCTCCGCGGCCCCAAAGAGTGAGGTTCGGGACTCCCCGCGTCCCCTCCCGGCCCGGCCCCGCGGCTTCCTGGTCTCAGGGCAGCAGGGACGGCGGAGGAGGATGTCGGGCCGGTAGCCCAGCGCGGTCAGCAGCAGCGTTGGGGACTGCCCTTCCTGTATGTCAGGGGTGCACGGACCGACCTCCAGGGGGCGGCGCGGCAGGGTCAAGGGTTGGGTTCGGTCAGGGTAGGGCTTGGAGCCTGCGAACCTGCGACCAGGAGACTAGCGGGCTGAAGGATGGCCGGTGGTCCCGGCCTCTGTGACCCAGAATTCTCCGTGTGTGCGCCCTTTGGGGGAAGGCTTGTGCCCAGAGAGCAAGTCCACAAGGCTGCCTTCAGGAAGTTTCCTCCCAAGTGGGAGAACACAGATTCCTGCCGCCTTGCAGTTTGTGTATTTCTAAGGAACTCCCCCAAGTAATTGAGAGAATGCGGGCCGTCCCAGGCGCCCAGTGGGCCTTCCTCCTTCTTCAACTTTATCCCAGCTTTCCGGCTCAGGCCAGTCCTCTCCAGTCTAAAAGAGTAGAGAACCGTCTGTTGGCCTCAAAAAGAGAGGTAAAGACCTTGGAGGGAAAGAGTTAATGTAGCCAGGGCTAACGCAGGCTGGGAGTCTTCTGTTTGCCTGGGCATGTGTGTCCCTGGCCCTCTAATCAGTGACCTTCCTATGAAGACTGGTGTTCTCAGACAGACCCTAGGTAACCTCTCTTCCCACTGCAGGCCTTCACTTTGCTGCTTCTTGCTGCCCTGGGCCTGGAGAGGAGAGGAGCGGGAAGGTGAACCCTGCCCTGCTCTGCCCTAAACGGGGATTAAAGGCTTGCAGGGCAGGGCTGCTATCTTGCTCACCCCTAACTGACTCTCATTATGTTCTTTTATTCCTTCCTTGCTGCAGTCAATTGTTGGGGATTCCAGGAAGCTTAACAGGGCCCCTTTCCTCCAGGCACTGTGTTACAAGGTGTTTGGTGGCTGGAGAGGCCAGGTGAGGTGCCGGAGCAGTTTGTGGCCTTGGCATGGGAGCTCACTATGGTGGGCGCCTGTATACTTCCCTGATCTAACGAGTTTCTGTACTTTGGTTTCCTCATCTGTAAAGTGGGGATAAAATAATAATGTTGACAGGCTTATTGCGATGATTCAATGAGTGAAAAAAATGTATATAGCCAGGTATGTATGTGTGTGTGTGTGTATATATATATATATGTATATATGTGTATGTATATATACACATATATATATACACATATATATACATATATATGTGTATATATACATTAAGTTTTTGCTACATGGCGCATATGCTAGCCGAGAGAGACAGAAAGTGAGAATTCACACCCTGGGGGGATGGCCACACCACAGTCCCTTCTCCTCTATTCTCCTCCTGGGATTTTGAGCACACATGCACACGTGCCCAGTGTGATTTTCAAGCCGCCAGGCCCTTGGCTTGAATTGTGATTGACCATGTGGGGATCCAGCACCGTAACCACCATGCCACCTATATATTTAATATATATTAAATATGTATTATTTATGTATTAACATTATATATGTTAAATATATTTAACAACCCTATAGTGCTCAGGTCAGAACACGTGGTGGATGGTGCACCATACCTGTGTCCCAGGTGGATGTCTTCCAGATTAGGCCTGGAACATGGGAAGCAGGGCCTGGCTCATAAGGTGTAAGCATCACGTGAATAACACAGTAAGAGCAATACGATTATTCCCTTTGCTCAGCTGAAGGTGCAGCCGACTTGACTGCTCTTATCCTGAACCATCTCTGTCCCTCTGGAATGCCTTCCATCTCCCATTTTCCACTATTCTCACACCAGCCTCCAGGGAGGCTGCCAGGTGCCTGCTTCCCAGCAGGTAGCAGTGAGACATGCCTTGAGCTCATGCAGCTCATGCAGTTCCCCTCTAACCCTGGCCCGTTCTTTTTTTTTTTTTCTTTTTACTTATCATAATCTTGTTTAAATTACATTGAATCACATATATATTTACATTTATATAATTTATATTTGTATAATACTATGCATATCAGTCAAGACAAAAACATTACTATCCACATCATCGTCATCATCAAATAGCTTTTCATAATTTTTTCCAGATTATTATTATTCTCATTTTTTTAAACATTCAATCACTACATATCATTTTACTTATAAAAAGAATTTGCCCAGCATGAAATACTTCTCAGACCAGTCCAGCTGAGAATACTATACATGTTACCATCAACAGGTAATAAACCATTTCTGTGTCCCACTAATATCATGCCTCTCTATTTGTTTTCTTGCTGTCCTTCTCTATACTATTCTCTTCTCCTGCCCCGTTCCACACTGTCTTCAGCATCCCTAACTATTTTTACTCCTGGCCCGTTCTTAATGCTTGCCTTGTGTAGTAGTTATTTGGCCACGTGTTTTATCTCTGCCCTTTCCTCTGTTTCTGGAGGGTGGGGCTGCTTCTGACTCATCTTTTGGTCTCTCACAGCACCCGGGATGGACTTTGCCTAATGTAGTCTCAGGAAATGTTAGTTGAATGAAAGAGGCAGGCCAGGGAAGTGGTTTCCCTGTGGTTAAAATACTGAATCTCGAAGGATGGGTTCTTCTAGGCAGAAAGAAGTGGGCAGGGTGAGATGGGAATGAATCCAGACAGAGATGGGAGTAGGAGCAGTCTGGGAGGCCAAAGAAGAGCCTCGCTTGACTCCTTCAGTAGCCAGGACTATAATAATAGAAAGGGCCATCCTGAATTGCGGTATCTAGAAGGCTGGGATTGACTAGTGATGCCTTGGTCACTTGATTGGAGGAAGTAATGGGTAGTTTGGAATGATAGAAGTGACTAGAATAGATGACCATGGGTTCTTTTTGGGGAACTCACTGTGGAATAGAGAAAAGAAAACCAGTGTGGGCTGGAGGTGATTGTGGACATAATCAATGCTGAGTGCTGGATTCTCAGAAGGCCCAGGACCTTTTGGCATGCCCCCTCCATCCTCCCTGATTTACCCCCTCCCTCCTCTGCCTTAGCTGCTGTCTTCCCTGTTCGTGGTGTGGGGGTCCAGGGGGAGAACTCAGAGGAGAGTCTGTGTCCTTCACGTTTGTCCTTCACAATCAAAGCTAAGAGAAGAGACTGCAGCTTCTCTGAATTTTTCTCTACAATGCCCTCTAATCACATCACCCCTAGAATATCAGGAGTTTGAGTGATACTTGGACAGCAAAGGTCTTAGGGTAAATGAAGAAATAAAGGTTTCCTGGTGGGAATTGGCATTCTTAAAAGAAGTTATTGAAATTCATCGTAACTTTCGAATTACCTCCAAAACCATAACTTATCATGCCTACTGACCCTAACCCCTGTAACTCAGAAAATAATGGTCCGCTATATATGGTTGGTTTATTTGGAAGGATCTAACAGACCAGTGAGAACAGTGACCCAGTTACAGCTGGCCTTGCTCATGTCGATGTGAGGCAGTATTTTGGGGGGAACCAGGGGTTAGGGGACAGTTCTCATCTGTTCTGGGAAACCTGGGACAAGCCATTGAGCACACAGGGTGCCACTTCTGGATGACATAATGCCTGACTTGAAAGGAGAATCAGATGAGACATTTGCAGAGAGTGTTTGAGACCTGTTAGAGGGTGGAGGATATTGATATTGTGGGTACATTACCGCAAAGAACCGAGATGCTGGGGCCAAGCCTGGCTCTGTGATTTCTTAGTGTCTGGTTTTCCCAGGGGGATATACTCCTGTAGGTCCCACTGCCTTAACAGAAAAGAAGGGAAGAAATTGAGAGGGAAATCAGATGCATCCTGCTCCTCACAGGAGAAGGCTTGGGGAAGACTGGCTTGGAGAACAGTGAGGTGACAGGAGTCTGAGGAAGGGAGAGAGGGGAAACATGGAGGCTGCTCACAGGGAAGTCCAGGAAGCATATAGCTACCTTCAGCCTGGGAGTGGCATCTCTGGGGAGAAGGCTTTGTGTGTGTCCTTGGGGAGAGGCTGTATTAGCAGATGTGAGCTTGGTGTGTCCACCCAAAAGGTCACGGTTATTTTTAGGAAGTAGGTGGCAAGATGTGTAGCTGTTGAACTCTTCGTTAGTGAGTACCTACTGTTTGCCTAGCCCTGTCCTGTGTGTACAGGAGAGTCCACCTCTCTCCACTCTAGGCTCCTCCCCACCAGATGTCCTCAGGACATAGGGCACTGGATGAGGGTGAGGAAGATCATGAATTCTGTTTTGGACATTTCGTGTTTGACAGGGTGCCTTTAAGACACCAAGTAGGCTGGTGGGTCTAGAGCTCAAGGGATCTGGGCTAGACATTTTTGCACTGCTTATGTGAAGTGCTCACCTTTCTTTTTATGAACTTATAAAAGAGAGAGAAAGAGAGTGGCCTGGGAGGTGGAGGGAGAGCCAGGACAGAAGTTGTATTCCAGAAACCTTGGTGAGGGGGTGATCAGTGGCATTGATGCCGCAGTAAGTGACATGCAGATGTTGCCCCCTTTCACAGCAGGTGTTTGGTGGAAGTAGAAGCCAGATTGGAATGAGTGGGCGAGGAGGAGCAGGAAGTATAAACGGACATTGAAAGTTGGCTTTCAAGGGTAGGAGGACATCCTGGAGGGAGCGTTTGATTCTGTTTCTTCAATTTACCCCCCTGCTGCCTTTCTGTCCGGAGAAAGCAGTATGTGCATGACCTATAGCTGGACCCTCCCTCTCCCCGCTCCATGCTCCAGCACCTGTGAAGGTTTGCCCCGTTCAGAAAATGAATTCATGCTGTCCACCTTATTTTGTAGGTTATGTTTTTTAAATTATTTATCATGAGTAGATAGAAAGTCTGGGTTGCTACTTTGGGTCAATTCTGTAGTACAGAATGACTATAATTTATTCAGCCTTTTCTTTATTGATGATATAGGGATCATCTGTTTTTATTGATTGAAACAGTGTTGGAGTAAATGCCTTATAAAGGCCTTGATTGGAATGTCACTGAATATATATATTTAGGAAGAGCTGACATTTTTATAATATTAAATTTTCCAAAACAAGGACAGATTACAAACCTTGTAATATGCCTTTATTAGATATTACAAATGGAATTCTAACTAGATATACTGGAATTTAAAATATATGTATTTGTATATATATATTGTGTGTGTTTATAATTTTTTGGTCATTAATTTCAGCCTTTTATTTATTCTTCCATTTGGTTTATTCTGTTACTCTCTTTTTAATATCCAAATTGGTTTATTTGTTTTTCATTCAAAGAGCATATAATACTCAATATCTTCCTTCAAGTACAGTTCTAGCTGTGATGGGCTCTTATATGAAGTGCTCACCTTTCCATTTCTAGTCATTGTATAAGTCAGTTTTGATCTAGGGATTATTTAGAAAATGGGGTCCTGAATTTCCAAGTAGATAATTTTGTGGAGGGTATTATCATATTTATTGTTGACTGCTAATTTTATTGGGTTATGATTAGTGAATATGATCTGCAAACCACTCTTCTTAGACTGTATTAAATTTTCTTTGTGGCCAACTATATGATCAATATTAAATGTTTCATGGGGCAGGCCATGTAACAGCTCAGCTGTTAAGGGAGCCAGATCCCCTATGGTGACAGTGATTCAAATCCTGGCTCTGGATGTTTGGAAAATATGCCAGGCACATGTGCATATGTGACCAAAATCCTGATGGGAAGGAAGAATGGAGGAAAGAGGATTATAGTGTGACCATTGGGAAGTGCTTTCTCTCTTTCTCTGGTGAGCATGTGTGTCCTCTGGCAGATAAATAAATTAGATAGACAGATAAAGATGTTTCATGAACTTGAAAGAAGAAAATGTGTATTTCTTTGTAGGATACAGACTTTGGATATATCTATTAACTTGAGCATATAGAGAGGTTAATAGATCTATTAACCTTTTTTATTCTTGCTTACCCATCTCTCAAATTCTGAAAGGTGTATCAGAAACTCACTACAATTTTTTTTTTTTTTGGAGAGATTTTTGCTATATGGCGTGTGCGCTCGCCAGACAGACAGAGACAGACATAGAGACAGAAAGCGAGAAATCACCCCCCAGGGGGGATGGTCACGCCACAGTCCCTTCTCCTTTCTCCTCTCGGGATCTTGGGCACGCACGCACACACGCCCGGCGTGAGTTTTAAGCCACTGGGCCCGGGACGCGAACCACGGTCGAATATGTGGGAGTCAGCGACATAGCCATTACGCTAACTGCTGGTTCCCAGAAACTCCCTACAATTTTTAAGTCAAGCTTTAGTTACATTTGTAGGAGTTTTAGCCTTATGATTTTGGCTTTTGTGTTTGGTTCAGGTTTACCAAGCTTAGCTTCATAGATTTACCTTATGTCATTTGTTACTTATTTAATAGTTTTAGTCTTTGGCCTTAAATTCCTTATTATCTGTGTTTCAGAATATGTGGCTATAGATCTGAGAGAATCCCTTTTCTTTACAGACTAAAATTAATAAATGTATTGGGGCCAGTGGCATGGTGATTAAAGGTGCTGGACTCCCACATAGCCAACCATGGTTCAAGTCCCAGACCTGGTGACTTGAAAGTTGTGCCGGACATTTATGCATGTCTGCCCAAAATCCCAAGGAGAGAATGGAGGAAAAGGGATTGTAACGTGGCTATCCCCCCTGGGGAGTAATTTCTCATTTTCCCTCTCACTGTCTCTGTCTCTCTTTGGCAAGCTCATGGCAAAACCTTAAAAAAATTAATAAGTGCATTTTATAAGACAGTAAGTGAAAGACTCAGGAATTTGGGGGCAGGCATCTATCAGAGGGCATTCTAGCCATGTCCTTTTAATTAAAATTTTTTTCTTTATTTGTAATAGAACACGTTTATGCATATGAGAGTGAGAGAGAGGAGATGGAGAGAGATGAGCACTCTCCACAAGGTCTGGTCACTCCACAAGCTCCTTCCTTTAGTCCTCTAGCCCGTTAGATCCTAGGCATTCGTGTCCATGCCTGGGATCTTCAGGCTGACCTGTCCCGGGAGCTGCAGCACAGTTGCCATGTGGGATCCAGCCTTTCCTGAGCAGCAGCAGTGTGGCAGCTACACCATGGAGCCAGGCTCATGCAACGGAGTTAGTAACCAGGTCTTGCTTCTCAGCCTGCTGCTAATTGTGAGCTCCTCCTGCTTATCCCAGTGGTCCCCATGATGATCAGGTGTTTAGGAAAGATCTGTAAAAGGAGACTTGCCTGCCGACTCCCAGGGGTGTGGCCTACAAACTTCTCTGTCTTTGCAGTGTCTGCCCCTTTGCTTAGGTCCAGGGAGATGGACAACTTTGACTTACACTTAGATGTTTCCTTCCTCATTTGAGGAAGCAAGATGGGTTTTCTCTGTTCTCCAAGGAATGTGGTGAAGTAGTTAGTACATAAGAATTCCCCAAGCCAAGTGTCCGATACAAAAACTCAGGTCCCCCTGCAATGCTTGTGTTTTAAGTTACATAATCCATCTCAACACACTGGAATGGCCTAAGCCTCATCGTACCATGCAATTCTGAGTAGTTTTCCAAGTCCTGTGTTTACGGATCAAGGCAAGTGGCAGGGGAAACACTGTTGGCTTGCTGAGGTAGGATTATTGAAAAGTTCTCAGCGTGTTTTTAATGTTAACATTTCCACCTCTAGTTTTCCTTTGCATTAACCTAGTATGTTTTTGCCCAACCTTTAATTTTAACTCTTTCTTTCTCACTTAAAACTCTCTCTAAAAACTCTTTCTCACTTTGTTCCTCTTATAATCAGCACATGACTGTGAGAGAGAGGATGGCAGAAAGCAGTAACAAACCTAATTTGGTGGTTTCTGTTTTTGGTAGAGGAATTCAGACCACTCACATTCTGGGTATACTTGATCTTATATTCCTTGTATCTTGTGTATTATTTATTGTATTATGCCTGGATGTTATTTCTTTCCTCTCCTGATTTTTGTTATCTTGATTGAGTTTCCAATCATTCCTCTTCTCCATCCTACCTGTGGTAGAATTCATGGTTGTGAATTAAGAGAGTCTCTCTCTCTCTCTCTCTCTTTAGAAATCAGAGTTCAGGTCAGAGTCCAGGTTTTATTAATATCTGTTTGTGAGGTTGTCCAGGCACTAGACTCTCGTGTAATGTTGCTCCTAGCATTCCCTAGGGCATTGATGTTCAATTTTGAGCATGGATAAGAGTAACCTGAAATACTTGTTAAAACACAGATTCCTGAGACCAGCAGATGGTATAATGGCTACGTTGCTGTATTGCCATGTAGTTGATTGCAGTTCAAGTCTCAGACCCGGTGGCTTAAACTCATGACATGCGTGTGTGCGTGTGTGCCCAAGATCCTGAGAGGAGAATGGAGGAAAAGGGATTGTGGTGTGGCCATCACCCCTGGGGGGGGGGGGGATTTCTCGCTTTCTGTTTTTCTGTCTCTCATAGCAAAAACCTCTCAAAAACAAAAACAAAACAAAAAACACAGATTCCTGGACTCCACCCCTAAAGGTTCTGATTTGGAAGTCTGGGCATTCTAATTTCTAAAGGCACCCAGGTGGTGCTGATGCTGCCAGTCTTGGGCCCACACTTTGTGTAGCCCCATCTAGGTGCTTCCATTACCTGCATGGCTTACAACAGGTCACTTTCACATCCACAGGGTGAGGAGGCTAGGAAACATGGGCCTTATCGGGGCTGCTATGTGACAGGCTATCATGAGTGTTCTGCTTCTAAGGCAAGAGCAGGTGGCTGGGGGAGGACAACTGGAAGTATTTGGAACACCACCCACTGCTCTCATTAATTTGAGGATACTGTGGGGCTTATCTGTCCTGCAATTGGCTAAGCCAGTGTTCCTCAGGTGGGGAGTGGGAATAGGGTCTCGTGGCATGGCAAGCCAGCTGGCAGTGCGGGCAAGGCAGCCACCGTCACTGCAGGCTGGTGAATAAGCTCCAAGCTGCTGCTGTTCTGTGCGTGCCGACAGTCATCAGCCTGTTTCCAGTAGCCAGGTCTGGCAGCCAGGCTCCATGGGATCCAGGTGGCCCCTCTGAGACCTTAGGGATGGGGACTGTCTTGTGCTGCCTTTGCCCAGCTTGCTTCCCACAACCCCAGAGGCACCACACAGGTGATTATTTCCAGGAGTGCTTGGGCGCACAGACCATTTGAACCCTGAACTGAGCTGGGGGCTGGTGGTCACTACAGCTTCTGATACCTGTGAGGGATCAGAGCAGTGACTGCCATTCCTTTCTCTGCTGATGTTGTCAGCTCACTCGGAGGTGAACTGGAAAGAAGCAGTGATGCACAGGCTCTCCTGGAGCAGGTGACGCTTTCTGTGAGGCTCGATTATACGGGACTTTACTCAGGAGGCAGCAGTCACTTTCTCGTCTTCCCAGGCTAATCTTTACATTCCTTTATTTCAGTCTCCAGCCTGGGGAAGTGGGTTGGAGCCCCAAGCATGTGGGAGGGTGGGGGAGCCCGCCCAGAGTGTAATGCATTGGCCAGGAAGTCAAGAAACGTGCTTCTCATCTTTGTCCTGCCCCAGCCAACCCGAGACCCCAGGTAGGCCCCGCCGTCTCTGGGCCTTGGCTCCCACCTCAAGTATAATAAGCCAGTGAACCAGGTGATCCCAGGAAGGCCCCTCTCAGCTCTAGTGATTTAGGATTCCTATGTAATCCAGGTGTCTGCCAGACCCTGGGAACTGTTTTATTTTGAAAGACATGTATTTCTGAACCTGGGAGCTCAAGTTGAGCCCTGTGGTGAGGCCCTGGACATCCCATTGCCACTCTCCCAGCCTGCTCTGACTGGAATTTCTCCAGGCTGTGCTGGCCCAGGTGCCAGCCCTCAGAGGGCAGACTCTGAGGCACTGCCTGGCTAATGATTGACGGGAGCTCCAGCTATTTTTAATCTCTGACAGGTGGGTGGGGAGTAGAATGCATAACAGCACCTTCTGTAGGTTTTTTGCATAGTGCCCAGAAGAATGGGGTCAGCATTGGTGGAGTACTGCCCTCAGGCGCTCTGGTTAGCCTCCCTGATTTAGCACACCCTGCCCCAGGAGGGCTCTGCAACAGGACCCACCCTTTCCAGAATAGTTAGGGGTGCTCATATACCTTTGCACATCACCTAAGGTCCTGTTTTCGGGTGGGAGGTAGTAGGAATGTCCTAGGTGTGTCCTCTGCTCCCATGATTTCTGGAGCCTGCATACTGGAGCCCATCAAAACAGGTGCCACCCAGGGTGTGGAAGAGGTGAGTAAGGACCCACTGGGGTTTCTGTCAGCATTCAGTTTGTGTGGATGGCCTCATGGTGCCAGCCCAGGGCCTGGCAGTAGTAGGAGACAGACAGGAGGAGAGGCCTATCCTACAGCCCTGCCTGTCTTACTGGGAGGCCTAGAAAAAAGCCGTCATGGCTCCAGCACATGTTGGGTGTATGACCTTTATGTGTCAGGAATCATCGGGAAGCCTTAGTTCCCTTTTTTATGAAATCAGAGTGATAATACCTAGCCAGCAGGTTCATTGTGAAGGTGAGAAGGGTGGTAAATAATCACCCAGCCTAGGGACTATAAAAAGAGGAGCATTATTAGAACCCTGGAGGACACAGAACATTTTAGGCCAGGTGTTGGGGAGTTCCAAGAAGAGTGATCATTGTAAGTAGAGAAATCAGTGTGGGCATTCCCATCTGGCCTCAGGGAATCCAGGAGACCAGAGGATGGCCCAGCTAGATGTTCCCCGTGCTTCTTTCCATCATACATATGCCTTGAGGTCCTTCCCAAGGAGAAACCCTCCAATGGGATTTTCTTCCCACTCCTTAGTGGCCCAGTGCAACTCATGGCCCAGGGTTCCTGGGCATGGCTTAAGATGCCAGCTGCAGAGGGGTCAGCCATCCCCAAAATCTGAAAGAGTCTGCTCTCCATTGTGAGCTGTAGATGCTGGCAGGGATTTCTTTCCAGTTTTCTGGGGACTTGGTCACCACTGGAAGAGCAGCCCTTGATAAGGAATATTTGAAGGAGAGGTTTCCTGTAGCATCTGGGCGGAGTAGGGTTGCCCAGCCAATGGAGCTGGAATGCCATCCTCAAGTCTTCTGGGTTTGAAGGGACCCTCAGGCTGTGCGATGGACCAGGGGATCCCTGCTACCTATAGACTAGTCTTACCCTCCATCTCTCCTACCTTAGTCTACTTCAAGAAGGGTTAGGGGTGTATTTCATAAAGAGCTGAGATGGCTCAGCACATCTTCCTGTGATTACAGCCTACATGGGGCCAGTGGCAGCTAAAGTAGGCGCACCCGGCTGAAGTGGGGCAGCTGCTACTGTCCCTAGCTGAGTGTCACCACATGGAAATGTAGGACCTTTGTTTCCAGATCTCCTGTGTTTTCATTTCTTAAAAGACTTAAGTCAGGGTTTCTGTTTTGAAGCTCCACACCTCTCCAACAAAATAAAGGTTTGTAAGCTACAAAATCTTCACATAGCCCAGGTTCTAGGAGGCAGAAGTTGAAAACAACTGAACCTTTGCAGGCCCACTCATCCACTAGGCCAGGTAGCAAAGGCCCAGAAGAGGCTTAAGTTGGTTGAGGCCCAAAACAGAGAAGCCAGTTTCCCGGACAACTCTTCTTTCAACTCATGAACAACGCCTTTCCTGAATTCTCAGTTTTCAGTCCCCATTGTTCCTGGAAATGGCTGTTAAACATTGTAATGTGTGTTTTTCTGTAAGTATGCTCTTGTGTTTCTCTCCCCAGCTAGAGAGAAAGCCTCCTGCAGGCCAAGACTTTATTTTTTCCTCCCTTGTCCCTGGAGAGGCTACCCTAGCCCTGTACCTCTATGAGCCAGGTGGAATTACTGTGAAGCTAATTAAATGGAAGCATCAGAACTGCAATTGTCAGAGACCCAAACATGGCTCTGGGAGGGTCCTTAGTGTGAGTTCAGTTTTATGGTTTATAACATTTACAGAGAAATAAGGTGTTTTCTATTCTTTTTCTTAAAGCAGGCCCTAGAATTAATTGTTTAAATTTAAGGCCTCATAGAACCTGGAATTATCACTCTAGATGGTAGGGGGAAAAAAAAAAAAAAAACAAACAGAGACTGGCTGAAATAAAATGACTCTGAAAGCAAAAGGTGTTTCAACTTTTACCTAAAAAAGTGTTTAATTTTTCAAAAAGTTGTTAAATGTTATAGTTCAACTGTACTGACAATATTCTATTTTTGTTATGATAAAGGATGCTGATTTTATTATACTTTATAACTTATAAATATGTTGTATTTATTACTACTGTATAAAAATATTTCAGGCCAGCAGTGGTTAAGGCAACTGGATCTTACATGGCCAACTGCGTGTTCAAGTCCCAGACCTGGTAGCTTAAGAAACATGCTGGGTGCATGTGCATTTGTGTCCAGAATCCCAAGAGGAGAGTGGAGGAAAAAGGACTGTAGTGTGGCCACCTCACAGCACACAGGGTGCTTTTTCACTTTCCCTCTCACTGTCTGTCTTCAGCAACTGCATGTGCCCTATAAAAAATTTAGAAGTATATATATTTATACATAGTTCATAATTGCTATAGTTTGAATGTGTCTCCCCACAATTCAAGTGTTGTGAGCTATTGTAATGGTATTAAGAGGGCGGAAACTTAATCTGACTGGAATTAAGAAGCAGGCCTTTGGGAGGTGATTAGGATTCATGACTGAATCCTGGTGGATTTATAAGGAGGGAGTGAGATGGAGACGTGGACACTTGCTCTGCTTTGCTTTGTCTGGCCAGGTGAAGCCCCGTGCTCCCTTGGGACTCTTCAGTTTCCCCACCAGCAAGTAGGACCTCACCAGATATGGCCCCTTGACCCTGGACCTCCAAAACCATAAGCTAGATAAACTTTCTTTCATTTAACTTGCCAGAGGGTATATGTGCATGCCAAAGAGGGACAGAGAGACAGAGAAAGAAGGAGAAAGAGAAAGTACCCCCCGCCTCAGTGGAGCATGGTTGTATTACAATCCCTTCTCCCATTTCTCTATCCTTTTGGGATTTAAGGCATCATGCACATGTGCCCAGCATGTTTTTCAAGCTCTTGGGGCCAGAACTTGAACTACACAGTTGGCCATGTGGGATACAGCTCCCTTAACCACTAGGCCACAAGGCTGGCCCTAAATCTCTATTCTTTTTTTTTTTTTTTTTTTTTTTTTTGGAGAGGTTTTCGCTATAGGGCGCATGCACTCGCCAGACAGACAGAGAGAGACAGAGAGACAGAAAGCGAGAAATCACCCCCCAGGGGGGATGGCCACGCCGCAATCCCTTCTCCTCCGTTCTCCTCTCGGGATCTTGGGCACGCACGCACACGCGCCCGGCATGAGTTTTAAGCCACTGGGTCCGGGACGCGAACCGCAGTTGACTATGTGGGAATCCAGTGACATAGCCATTACGCTAACTGCTGGTTCCCTAAAGCTCTATTCTTGATAAGTTATTTAGCCTCAGGTATTCAATTGTTAAGCAACAGAGAAGAGACTAAAACAATATATATTTTTTTTAAATGAGAGAAATCAAGCAAATCGAGCCAAAGGTTTATAGTGAAAGTAGCAGTCCCCTGAAAATACCCCTCCTCTTTCCCAAATTCTCCAAAGTTAATTTTTAACTACCTCTTTATCTTTAAATAATAGACTTATATTATTGTTTCTTAATTTGTCAATTTATACATTATATGTTGACTCCTCTCTTGGTTAAAAATAAGGAATCAATGCATATATCAATATTTAATGCTTACATTATTTCAACCATAAATTATATTGTTTAGTTCTGTGCCAGTTGATTCTCTGATTGCACATTGAGGAATGCAATCCTTCATATTTCATTATTCCTGAAGTGCAGTCTCCTCCTTCATAGTGTATTTTGTACATATCTATTGTGTCAGATTTAACTGGTTGCTTCCCAGGCTACTATTCAGCTGTCCTCTGGGTAGTTCCTTTTAAAATCTTCTGTGTTAAATTCTCCCTGTTCAGGGCCAGCAGATGGCATAGTGGTTAACGTGTTGGATTCCCACATGGTCAACCACAGTTTGAGTCCTGTACCTGGTGGTTTGAAAATCATGCCAGACTCAAGTGCATGTGTGCCCAAAATCCCAGGAGGAGAATGGATGAGAAGGGACTGCAGCATGGTCATCCCTTCTCGGGGAGGGCGGGGGTGATTTCTCACTTTCCTTTTCACTGTCTGTCTTTATCTTTCATCAGCAAGTACACACACCCTATGGCAAAAACCTTCAAACAAACAAGCTTTCCTATTCTAGATTCCACATATTTTCATTTTTTTGTCTTTTAAAATTTATGTTCTCATTTTGCTGGAATCCTCGAGAAAGTCCTAAGAAAAGTGGGAGGTATATTTTTGAATCTTTTTATGCCTGCAAATGCCTATATTCCAGCCTCTCAATAGTGGATAATTTAGCTGGCTATAGAATTATAAACTCAAAATATTTCCATTCATAATTTTAAAGGCATTGTTCTATTGTCTGCTAGCTACCAGTGTGACTATTGAGGTCTAATGTCATTCCAGTTCCCTTAAAATGACATTTGTTCCATTTATTTTCCAAAAAGTTTTAGCCTCTTGTGTTCTTAAATTTATGGTGATATGCTTTCCCACTGGTCTTTTTTTCAGTCTTTAGATTACTTATTAGGTGGCCCTTTCAATATAGAGGTTTACTTCTGTGTTGAGCAATGTTTTTATACAAAGGACTTTAGGGTGTTCTTGGAAAAACGGAATTAAAGTACAAGTTTATTTTGGTACAAAACAATTGAAACCCATGCAAGATGTTTTCATAATACATGTTTTCCATTAACTTCTTGAAGACTTCTGATGTTATAACCCTTGGGTTTTCTTTATTTCTAGTTTTTTCTATAGGGCATGTGTGCTCAACAGGGAGAGACAGAGGAAAAGTGAGAAATCACCCCATGGGGGATGGCCATGCCACGATCCCTTCTCCTCTAGTCTCCTCTCAGGATTTTGGGCACACACACACCCAGCATGATTTCCAAGCTGCTGAGTCCAGGATTTAAATTGCAGAATTGGTCATGTGGGACCCAGTGCCTTAACATCCATTACCACCTGCTACCCCCTCCCCTTTTTATCAGGAAATTCTTTTAGTCAGATATTGAGCATACTACATTTCCCCCCCCCCAAAAAAAAAAGTTCATTTCTTTGGAGAGAGAGAGAGAGCATCCCAATAAGGTCTTGAGGCCACGTACTACCTCTAGCTCCCAGCTGGTCCCTGACTGTAATCACGTGTGTGCCTGGTGACCCAGGAAGGATTCTGGACTTGAACCAGTGATCTTTCCACATTGGATTGCCTCTTAGAGCATTGTGTTCCAACACTGTGCCACTGTCTGGTCATCCTTTCATTTCTTATTAAAAAGAACCCCATTCCTAATTGGATTTTGTTTGTTTTCACTCTCTTTGTTAGATTTTCTTGACTTTATTTTTTTTCTGTTGAATTTTTTTATTTCAGCCTTTCTGTATTCAGTTTCTAAAGGCACTTTGCTTTGTGTATTTTTCCCTATCTCATCATTTCCACTGGTTCCTTTTCGTTTGTTCTGGTCTCTCCTTTTCTCACTAGAGACCTTCCTCAAAAGTTCTGTGAGCCATTGTTTGTTTATGTTTTAGAAGGGACAGCCAGAAGTTGGTTGGAACCTCTGAATTCACAGTGGAGTGTGTGGGAAGAGCTCAGGATTTGCTAAAACCTCCTGTCTTCTTAGTGTTTTCCTAGGAAGGTTGGTATCATTTCCAAAGCTTAGGCTATCTATAATACAAAATTCACGTCTCTGCAGTCCTGTCTTTCTACTTCTCCCTGCCTTTGACTCAGGGAGCAAGCCATGCTTGATCTCCACTGACTGCAGAGCCTCATCATAGAAGGAACAAAAAGAAACATTTTAGAGAAGTGGATCTGAGACCTCAGACACCCTAGGCTTAGTAAACCTGTGCTTGTGCCTTGCCCTTCAGATGATGAGCTCCTGCCTTGGGGGCAGGAGGTTCTAGGCCAGCTCTCTTAAGATCCTGCTGTGTCACCTTGGCTTGGAACTTTTCTCTGGTTAGTTTCCCCATTTATGAAATGGGAGGAGGTAGAAATGAATTGAGTCATCTGTAAGAGCTCCAGTGCCCTACATGTCCAGGGTGCATGATCCTGGCTGATGGCGTATGCTGGCCCTGCCTATGCAAATCAGCCTGCCCACCTTTCCTCCTAACCCCCAGGAGCATTTGCATTGCTGGCTGGGTGTGTCTTGGCTGACCACCCAGAAGCCAGGAGAGCCTAGCTCACCATAGTGACTCATGGTGACTGATAATACAAAGGCGCAGGCCTTTGTTGAGTTCTTATTTCCAGACTGGGAGAGGCAAGATTCTGCCTTTCATTGTCGAGATGGTTTCTTCTTGGTCTTGGTGGTTTAATGCTTCTCTTGTCAATGAAAACTTACTGAGGTAGATAGGCTTGTGCACGTGGATCTTTCATACAAAGAGAGCAGAGGCCTTTTCAAAGAGAAAACTGGGGGAGGGATTCTGGAGGGAAGGAATAATAAAGAAATAGTCGCTGTATATATTTGTTTTCAATTGCTGCCATGAGTTACTGCAAACGTAATGGTTTAAAATCCACACAATTCTGTATAAATAAAAAATACATATGGTGGTCTGAGAAGTATTTCATGATGGGTAAAGTCTTTTTACAAGCAAAATGAGGAATAGTGATTGACTGTTTAAAAAAATAATTAGAATAATAATAATGATTGAGAAAAACATAGAAAAGATATTGAATGATGAAGTGGGGAGATTAATGTCTCTGTATTGACTGACATGCATGGCATTCCCTTTTGAAAAAGCAATGTAATACACTGTAAAGTTATACGTAATCCAGTGTAATATAAAGAAGATTATGATGATAATAATAAAAAAGATTAAAAAAATACATATGGCACAAAATGTATGACTTTAACATTTTTAAGTGCGCAATTCAGTGGCATTAAATACATGTATATTATGCAGCAGTGACCACCATCCATGCCTAGAATATTTTCATCTTTTGAAATTGACTCTCTGAACCTATTAAACAATAAACCATTCTCCCTCTCAGTTTCTGGCAATCACCATTCTGTTTTTTTGTCTCTGTGAATTTGACTACTCTGCATACCTTATCTTAGGTCATAGGAAAAGTCATGATGTATTTTTGCATAGAAAAACAGAAAAATATATCATGACTTTTCCAACAACCCAGTATAAGGGGAATCATACACTATTTGTCCTTTTATGACTAGTTCGTCTGTTTCTCACTATCTTTTTTTTTTTAATAGATTTTTGTCATAGGGTGTGTGCACTTGCTGGAGAGAGACAGAGAGAGGAAAAGTGAGAAATCACTCCCCAACGGGGATGGCCATGCCACAGTCCCTTCTTCATTCTCCTCTCGGGATTTTGGGCATGTACACACAGACGCATGGTATGTTTTTCAAGCCACTGGGTCTGGACTTGAACTGTGCAGTTGGCCATGTAGGATCCAGAATCTTAACCTCCATGCTACCCCCTGGCCCTATGACTAGTTTATTTTACTTAGCATGATGCCTTCAAGATTCATCCATGTTGTAACATGTCTGAATTTTATCCCTCTTTATGACTGTATAATATTTCATTGTATGGATATGCTACATTTTATTCATTCATCTGTTGGGGACACTTGGGTTGTTTCTATCTTTTGATGATAGTGAATAATGCTGCTATGAATCTGACTCTACCGATATCTGTTTGAATCCCTGCTTTCATTTCCTTTAGGTACATACATACCCAGAAGTGGGATTGCTGGATCACATGGTATTTTTATGTTTAGTTTTTTGAGGAACCACTGTACTGTTTCCATGGTGACTGACCATTTCAGCACATGACTTTTTTATCTTACATTTTTATCTCGCAGTCTCATGGATCTCATAGTACTAAAATCGGGTGTCAGCAGAGTTGTGTCCTTTCTCTGAGCTCTAGAGGAGAATCTGTTTCTTTGTGTTTTCCACCTTTTAGAGGCCATCTTAATCCCTTGGCTTATGGCCTCTTCCTCTATAGGAGGAATCTCAGAGACTTCAGCACTCTTCTTCTTCTTTTTCATCCTTCCCAGCCAGGAAAAGATCTCTGCTTGTGCGGACTCTCATAATTGGATTGGGATAATTGAATAATTATCCCAATAATTATTAATAATTATAATTATAATTAAATATCCACCTGGATATTCTAGGGAGATCTCCCCATCTCATGGTTGGTAACCTCAATCACATCTACACCGTCCCTTTTGCCACATAAGGTAACAGATCTACAGGTTCCAGGGATCAGGGTATGGACCCTTAGGTTATTTTTACAGGTCCTAATTGAGCAACCTGATGGTGGCTTAGTCTCAGGCTTTAAAAGCCCTCTTCTCTTTCCCTTCCCCTTCCCAACATTGTCTTGCAGTCCTTGAGACCTTAGTTGGTTGGGAGGCACCCCCCCCCCATATGAAGAGGGGACCTGACACTGGACAAATGTGTGTGTACTCAGAATCTTTGACCTCTTTTTCTTCCTCCACATGTCAGAACCTGTCCATTTTGATTGCTTGGGAAGAGATCAATATTAGATAAGTTAGTTATAGAATGAAGATAACGGTCCTATACTGTACAAAGCTTATTCCTGTTCTTACTACATTTAATACAGTAAATGTAAATCCAAGGTAAATCATTTCTTTTCAGACAGCATGGAGATTCAGAGGCCAAATTTCCTAGGAAGGGCAGCACAACAAATGGTAGTTAGGACTCAGCTCTGGCTCCCAAGCTAATAGATGTTAGGAAGCAAGTTAAAATTGACTGAGCACTTGGGGCCAGCAGGTGGCATGGTGATTAAGGGCGCTGGACTCCCATATGACCAACTATGGTTCAAGTCCTGGACCTGGCAGCTTGCTTTCTCATTTTCTCTCTCTCTCTCTCTCTCTCTCTCACTCCCTCCCTCCCTCCCTCTCTGGTCTAATTAAAATACAGTAAGTCAATCAATAAAGTAAGTTAAATAAAATAACTCTTAAAAAAATTAACTGAGCACCTACTGTATGCTAATAAATTCCATGGTTGATGGCTTTACATATGGTGGTTAGTGCAGGATTTCTTATAGCCAAGGAGTAAGATGGATGTATTTTGCCCCATTTTACAGATGAAGAAAAAGATTCAGAGAGGTGACAATTGGTAAACTAGGGTTTGAATCATTTTAATTGAACTGCAAACCTTTTATATTATCATTCTGGTGGCCCAGCAGCAGTGTTAGACAATATCAGAGCCATGTGGGCTGTGGGTAAAATTCGTGCATCAGAATTGAGAAGTCTCTTATGACATCTGTGTCTCTTGATGGGGGAGAGTATGGTCCATGGTAACACTGGGGAGCTGGTTTGGTGTGGGAGAGAGTAATGGGGTGGTAGAGGATCTGCTGAGAAGACCTGAGATGAGCTGCTCAGCTGCCCCTTTCCCACCCAGATGAGGGAGAGATTTAGAAGAGCTCCTGGTGTCCCTTCCAGTGGAGCCATTTGAAGGTTGCATTGTACAGACATTGCTGTAGGGCTCAGAGTATGGCACATCCCTGGGGCTGAGGTGAACTAGGAAAAACTGGGTTGGAATTTGCAGGGAATGGAGAGACTTGACAGTTAATGGGGGACAGATGGAGAGGGCTCAGATGCCCCAGGGACTCATGCACCTACCATTGTTCTGTAGGCCCCTGCTACTGTGTTTCTCCAGCTGGCCTGAGAGAAACTCCTTCTGACCAGGTGGTGTAATTGGGAGCAGCTTCCCCCACGCGGAAGTGGTAAAACTGACAGATGCAGCTCTCTTGTCCTGAACTGCACTTAACAAACACAACCCACAGTTTCCCTTTCTGGGGTTAGTATATGTTTCTTTAGGGTCTGTCTTAGTCCATTCAGGCTGCAGTAACAAAATACCATAGATGGGTGGCTTGTAAACAACAGGAATTTATGGCTCACAGTTCTGGAGGCTGGAAGTCTAAGGTCAAGGCACTGGCAAACACAGTGTCTGGAGAGACCCTGCTCTCTGTTCCATAGATGGCACCTTCTCACTGTGTCTTCCCCTGGCAGAAAGGGTGAGGGGGCTCTCTTTTACAAAGACACTAGTCCCATCTGTGAGGGATCCATCCACCCTCATGACCTAATCACCTTCCAAAGGCCTCACTTTCTGTCACACCAGGGCTTAGGATTTCAACAAATGAATTTTGAGGAGATAAAAGAATTCAGACCATAGCAGATTCTGATCACATTTTGACATAGGACTTGGGGTGGGGCTTTTTCTGTCCTCCTACTGTGTCTGTTATAAGAACTTTGGCATATACAAGGACTATCACCTGAGTCCCTGTCATATCTAATCTGGGTGGCAATAAGATGTCAACATCATATCTATGTTAACTTTCTTCTGTTGTCCACTTTCCATTCCTCGGAAACCCCAAATTGGGACTTGCATTGGTGTGTGTTGACTCTTCTGGGAGCCTATTCAGTGTGGGAGGCCTCAGGGGAGCTCTCCCCACAAGGCAGAGTAGCAAAAGCTTGCCGAGTTCTGTCTGTGGAGTTTGACAGAGAGTCTTTCTTGTGACTGTGTACTCTTGGCAGACCTTATGTGGAAAGTGAGTTCCTCCCCTTCTCTGTTTCCAGAACCTTCTGAAAAGGCGGATGAGAGGAGAGGAGATGGCTCTGTCAGTGCCAGGGCTAGAGAAAGTACTGGGGACAGGCTCTGGGTGCCTGCAGCTAGAACCTCATATCCCTCCTCCCAGGCAGACTTCCCCTCCAAGAGGCTTTCAGAGGTGCCCCTGACCCATGGCCTCCCCCCACTGTCAGTTTCTTGCCTCTGCCACCCTCTAACTTTTGGAGCTTGGAGCAGGCCTCCAGACACCTAGGCGTGGAGCGGATGGAAAGAAAACATCGCCAGTTTCCTGTTGGTGCTTTCTCATTTGGGAGGTTGGAAGATACAGCACAGCCAGTTCCAATGTCCTCCACTCTTCCCATCCTCTACCCTTCAGATTGTCCTGTCCCCCTCTCTCTGTACTTCCTGACTCGCCCTGCCCTAGTCCTCATCCAGGTTATTATCAAATGACCCTGGATCCTCTGGGACCTTATAGCCCTGTTTACTACTTTACATTAAAGAAACTGATATGATGAGGGCTTAAATGACATAATGAGACCAACTTAGTATTAAACTATTACTGTCCATGTTTTACAGATGTAGCAAAACTGAGGGCCCAGAACTTATCCAGGATCACACAGCTAGTAGGGAGCAGAACTGGGATTTGAACCTGGGCGTTCTGGCTTAAGAGTCCATGTTCTTGCCACCATCTTACATTGCCTTTAACAAAGTATCCAGGATCGCACAGTGAAAACTGTACGTAGAATCCAGATGTTCTGATTCCTAGTGCCAGGCTAATTTGTCATACCAGTGTTTCTAAATCTTGAAGTACTGGTTCTCAAAGTATAGTATAGTGGTGAAAGTCCTGGGCTTTGGGTCCAAACTACCTGGATTTAAATCCTGGTCCAGCCATTAATCAGCTATAACCTTGGGCAAGTTATGTAACCTCTCCATACCTCTGTCTGTTCATTACTCATACGAGAGTGTTGGTTTTAGTATTTGTTTTTTTTTTTTTTTTTTTTTTTTTTTTTTGGAGAGGTTTTTTTTTTCGCTATAGGGCGCGTGCGCTCGCCAGACAGACAGAGAGAGACATAGAGACAGAAAGCGAGAAATCACCCCCCAGGGGGGATGGTCACGCCGCAATCCCTTTTCCTCCATTCTCCTCTCGGGATCTTGGGCACGCACGCACACGCGCCCGGCGTGAGTTGTAAGCCACCGGGTCCGAGACGCGAACCGCGGTCGACTACGTGGGAGTCCAGCGACATAGCCATTACGCTAACTGCTGGTTCCCGGTTTTAGTATTTGTCTCATAAGATTGTTGTGCAGTTAAATTCTATATAAAGCACTAAATACAGAACCTGGCACATAGTAGGTGTTCAATAAATGGTAACTGTTATTATGGCCTAATAAGTTTGGGAAATTTGCAGATAGAATTAAACTGTTTCTCTTATAGGACTTCTCAGAACTTTCATTCTGCTCATGTGAATCGGTAGTTTCCTGGAAGGGAATGTAGTATTAGGTCGTCAGGAAAGTCATGATATATTTTTCTATGTATTTCTATGCAAAAATGCAGTATGACAACCCAGTATATGTAGTAGGTAACATTTTCTAAACTTTTTGGACAATTCATCTTTTTTTTTAAGCTGTGTACCTGCTAACTTCACACCCTGTAAGATACTAAATTGTATTGTAGAGAATGCGATTCAGGAGGTGCTGAGCTGCACATCCTGCTGTCTGTTTCTGCTAGGCAAGGCTGAGCAGGGGTGGGACCAGGTTAAACCTGAGCAAGACTGTTGGGGGTAGCAGGTAGTAGAAGCTCAGAGGTAAGTGGGTTTCTAGTGAAAATGAACAGACTTGCTGCCTGGAGGAAATGTGTGGCTTGTGTGTGTTGCAGGGATCTGTTGTTTGGCTGCCCCTAGAGTTGACTGTCACATGACAAGTGGGTCCTATTCTTCAGGAAATCATTGTGCAGCACTGCATACTAGGGGAGCTTAATGTCCTTGCCAAGGGCCTGGCATTTATAGGTTTCTCATGCCTTTCCTTACTCTGCATGTAGAAGCCAAATACCTGTTTGGTTACCTCAGTGATCTTGAGAACAAGTGAGGGAAGAGGCTATCAAGAGGAAAACAGACTGAGGGAGCTTAACGATGCGATGTGGCCAGCCTCACTTGGCTAATGACTGGCAAAGCAGAGACCAGGCCCCGGACTTCCCTTCATTTTTCCACTCAAACAGTATATATGGGGTCTTCATTAAGCCAGATGCTGTGGCAACAGTGCTGAGCAAAGCTGCTGGCCTGTGTGTCTGGCCAGTGCTCTGGAAAACGATATACACAGGTGGTCGGGAGCATCGCCACTCAGTAAGAGCTTACTGGTCCAAGGACTGGAGAAGTCTCAGGGAGGTTGGTTTTCTGGCCCTCCTGTATTGACAGGTATCCCTTCTATGCATTCCAGGCTCCTCTTTTCCCTAAATGGAATCAGCACCTGAGTCCTCTGCACACAGAAGCCTAATCTTATATTTTATTATTACTTTTTTTTAAGGTTTTTGCCATAGGGCACATACACTTGCCAGAGACAGAGAAACCAAGAGAGGGAAAGTTAGAAATCACCCCCGCCCCCATGAGGGATGGCCATTCTGCAATCCTTTTTCCTCCATTTTCCTCTCAGGATTTGGGCATGCACACACATGTGCCTGGTGTGATTTTCAAGCCGCGGAGTCTAGGACTCAGACTGTGGTCAGCCATGTGGGAATCCAGCGCCTTAACCACCATGTCACCTGCTGACCCCTAGTTTTGCTTGTTTGTTTGTTTTAATTGCCAGAGGGTACAAGCACGTGCCAGAGAGAGAGACACTCCCTAGTGAGGTGTGGCCACACTGCAGTCCTTTCTCCTCAGTTTCTCCATCCTGTTGGGATTTTAGTTATGCATGTACATGTGCCCAGTGTGTTTTTCAAGCCACCAGGCTGGAATTCAAATCCTGTGGTTGGCCATGTGGAATCCAATTCCTTAACCACTAGACTGTGGCATTGGCCTGAAGCTCAAAATTAATTGAGTTCCAGCCATATTATAGTTACATAAAAATAAAGTATGGGAGGTGGTCCCTGATTTCCTATGATTTGTGTTATGTTTTTTCAGGTTTATAATGGTGCTGATTATAAACAGCAATCCAACTGTTCTCTTTTTCACTTTCAGTGCACTATTCAATAAATTGCATGAGATATTCAATACTTTATTATACTGTAGTCTTTGTATTAGATGATTTTGCCCAAAACTGTGGTCTGATGTAAGTGTCGTGAACATGTTTAAGGTAGGCTAGTCTGATGTTTTGTAGGTTAGGTGTATTAAATACATTTTTTACTTAATGTATTTTCACCTTATAATGGATTTATCAGATGTAGCTCCATTGTAAGTCAAGGCCATCTGTGTGTCTGTGTGTCTGTGTCTGTGTCTATATAATACATTAGTCCTTTTATACTATGCTTTCCTTCTCGGAATTCCTAAACTGTTGCTACTTACCTGGTCTACTGGACCAGCTCCTGGCTGGCTTTGAGTATGTGTGACCCAGCTCAGCTGTATCTGGCTTCAGTCTTCTCCAATAGCTGTAGGGGAGGGAAGCTGCAGGAGCTGAGACCCTTGGGTTCCTGGAACCTCCTGGCCATGAAGAATGGCTTTGGCAGACCCGTGTTCAAAGCATATTTACTGGACTATCTCCTGCCCTTGGAGGAGGATTCTTAAAGTAAGTCATTAATGGCAAGACCCAGCAGTGGCCACCAAACAAGCCAGTCTAGCTCTGGTGGAAGCCATCCCAGGTTTTACAGCACAGCACTGTTGGAGGAGGGTCAGCAAGCCACTTTTGTCACAGACTCTCTCCCTAGCATGTTTGTGATTTGAGTGAGCTGTATCCCTTGTGTGTTTTAGCTACAAAATCGAAGGAGTCGGAAATTAGCTAATTATCAGTATCCCTTCCAGTGTGGACATTTTGTGAGTTTGTGAGGCCAGGATTTGGTGTAAAATGGAAGGAGGTTCCTTTTAGAAGTCCTTAGATCCAAGAGGACCATGGAGCCCCCAGAGGTGATGTTTCTTGTCTTGCCTGTGGCACAAGTGAGGTTGGGAAGAAAGGCTTGGCTCTAGGTCATTGGTTGAGAACCTGTTCTGGGTGAGATTGCTGCAACTATCTTGAATAGGCGTTTCTGCCTTGCCTTGGACCTGCTGTCTGTGTCTCGGGTTCCATGCCCTATCTGTACCTTGTTGTCCTTTTTGCACCTTGTTCTCAGCTGTTGCCTCCTAATCTCTTGCCCAGTGACCTGGGGAGGAGTGCTCCGCTGCTCCCAGAGTAGTGTATGGTAGCCACAAGCTGCTCAGACCTGCTCAGGGCTGCCTAACTCTTTGGGTCTCCAAACAGCACTGGAAAGTATACCAGCTAAACACGTGGACTGACATGAAAACAAAAAGAAACTGTTTTCCTTCTGCACTCCTACTGGTGTCAGTGCTTCCTTTCTGCAGCAGAAGTGTGGGGTTTTCACACTGCTCTACACTGACCAGTTCTCCTGCACAGCTGGCCCTCACTGGAGTTAATGCAGACCCCACAGGTTAAAGGGCTCAGCCCCTCAAGACTGCCAGATATGTATCTCCTATTGTCGGACTGTCTCACCTGGCTTTGTACTTGAGCAAAGAGAGTCTGCAGATGCACAGATAACTTCTTTCCTATTTTTAAAATTACATATATATATGAACATACACAAATGAAGTAAATATGCACATACACTGATATGTGTATGTATTTATATGAGCATATATATGTATACATTTTGTGTGTGTGTCTTGAGCTATACATTAGGAACCATTCAATAGTGACTTTCAGATAGCGGATATTGGGAAGGACAATGGTTGCTTTTCACTCTGCCTTTCTGTTTTACTTTCCCTCTGGTATGCATATATTCCCTTCTTTTATCTTTTAAATAGAACTTATTTTTTAGAACTGTTTTAGGTTCTCAGCAAAGCTGAGCAGAACCTACAGAGTTCCCATATACCTCCTACCCTTAGGCGTGTAGTTTCCACTGTAAACATCCCCGTCACAGTGGTACACTTGTCACAGTCGGTGAGCAACAGCAATACGGCATAACCACTCAAAACCTGTCGTTTAAGTTGGGGTTCACTCTTGGTGGTGTGTGTTTTCTGGATTTAATGAATGTATGGTGACATGTGTCCACAGTTATAGTAGCATAGGGCATAGTGTCATTGCCCTAAAAGTCCTCCACACTCTGCCCATTTATCCCTTTTGGCAACCAGTGATCTTTTTACTGTTCTCCACAGATTTGCCATTCCAGAATAACCATATAGTTGAAATGCAATATGTAGCCTTTTCATATTGATTTCTTTCACTTAGTGATAATGCATCTTACATGCATTTATCCACGTCTTTTCATGGTTTGATAGCTCATTGTTTTCTAGTGCTGAGTAGCATTCCATTGCCTGGATGTACCACAGTTGTCCATTCTCCTACTGTAAAACGTCTTGGTGACTTCCAAATTTTGGCAGTTAGGAACAAAGCTGCTTTCAGTATCCACTTGCAAGTTTGTGTGGGCATAAACTTTCAGCTCACTCAGATAAGTACCAAGGGCACGGTTGCTGGGTCACTTGGTAGTTATATTTAGGTTTGCAAGAAACTGCCAAAGTGTCTTCTAGAGCGGCTGTTTGCATTCTCACTGACAACAAATGAGAGCTGCTGTAGTTCTGCATCCTTGCCATCATTTGGTGGTGTCAGTATTTTGGATTTTGGCCAGTCTAATAGGTGTATGGTGATATTATTGTTTTTATTTGTAATTCCTTAATGACATGTTGAGCAAATATTTTTTCGTATGCTTATTTGCCATTCATTTACTTATTTGCCATTCATGTATCCTGTTTGATGAGGTGTCTGGTTGGGTCTTTTGCCCATTTTTTAAAAAAATCTTTTGGTTTGTTTGCTTGTTCAGTTTTAAAAATTATTTGTATGTTTTGAGTAACAATCTCTTTATCAGATGTCTTCTGCAGATAATTTCTTCCATTATGTGGCTTACTTTCTCTTTCTTTTATTTTTAAAGGTGCATCAACAGGGATAATTATATCTGCATGGCTTACACTATTTTGTGTAAAAACAGATGAAGGATTTAATATTAAAAAAAAAAGAATAGACAAATGAATATTCCAGTCATCAGGCTTCAGATGGCCAGTGGAGGATGATCTCACAACAGCATCCACATGGTCCAGGCCTGCCTGGCTTGTCTGAGTGCCAGGGAATTCCGCTGCTGTGTGGCTTCAGGCACAGTGATAATGCTTCTAGGCCTCTGACCCTCAACATGAGCCTCGTGCTGTCCTTCTGGGGAGAACACTTTGGTACCCATGTGCCAGGCATGCCACTGCCACCACCCAGCCCTCCTTTCCCTTCCATGTCCCTGGAAGTCAGGCAAGATACCAGAAGATATATATGGCCCTGCCCTGCTGCTGGCTGGAAACCTGTATCTCCAGCTCCCGTTGTTGGGTGGGTGGAGGGATGGAGAGGGGTGGGGGAGGTGAGACTCTTGTTCTGGGTGCTTTTGTCTCCTGTCCCAAACCTTCTAGCTTCCTGTGTTTGGGAACTCTAGCTGGTGCCCTCGTAGAGCCCTTGAAATATAGTGGGATACTCCTGTGCACATCACACAGCTTTAGGGAACAGACTCATTATATGGTCCCTGAGATGTCCCAGGTAGCTGCCCTCTTCTTTTAGCATTCATGAGGCTTGGGATGCTGAGATACTCAGGTTTTGGTGCTTGTCCTTGGAGCCTACTGTTGGAAAGAAAAGCTAGATCCTATAAAGTGTCCAAGTACCCTAAAGGAAAGAGAGTTTTGGGGCCAGCAGGTAGTGTAGTAGTTAAGGCACTGACTCCCAGATGGTTGACTGTGGCTCAGGTCCCAGACTTGGGTGCTTGAAACTCACGCTGGGCATGTGTACGTGCATGCCCAAAATCCTGAGAGAAGAACGGAGAAGGGAATGCACCATGGTCATTCCTCCTGGAGGGTGATTTCTCACTTTCTGTCTCTGTCTCTCCAGCAAACACATGTACCTTATAGCAAAAGTCTCTCTCAAAAGAAAAGAAAGTGTTTTGTAGGGTATAGACTACAGAATCAGTTATATCAGAATTACTGGGGATGTCTGCATGTGCAAGTGTTTCTTTATATTTCAGATTCCTGGGTATGTCCCAGGATGAAGAGCCGGAATGATTGGGGCCAAGGCATCAGCAGTTTCAGGGTGCACTCCCAGTGATTCTCAGGCATGATGAAGCAGTGCTACCCCACTTACAGCTGTGGTCAAGTTGCATCAGCATTACCTGCGAGTGTGTTGGAAAGGCAGTTCTGGGCCCTGTCCCAGACCTCCTGGTTCAGACTGAGGGCGTGAGCCCAGCAATGTGGACTTTAGTATAAAACCCAGCAGGTGACTGTGTTACAAAAGCACTGACTTAGCTGGAGAGGGCCACAGCTGGATGAAATCAGGTACGCAGCTGTAGGCAGACGTCCCAGAGAGGTGGGAAGTCTGGTTTTTGTACTGCAGCATGCCCCTAGAGAGGCAGGACCAGAGGTTGGAAGTTCCCCAGAGGCAGGTTTCAAAGAATTGGAGCCATCCCTTAGGAGGCGAGCTGCTGTGTGTGAAGAAGGACCTTACCAGTTAAGTTCCCATGGCAGACTGCCATGATCAGAAGCGGGCATGGCATCGAGGATCTGCCCTGACCTGTCAGAATTATATCAGCAGGGACCAGGTGGTGGCACTGCAGCAGTGCAGCTGGACCCACATGGAACATGGAAAAAGTACTGGGTTTGTGTCCTGGAACCTCCCTGAGCATGCCACGGGCCTGTGTGACCATGATGCAGTACTGGGTGAGGCTGGGTGTGGATCACTGTATGAGTACCCCATTGGGGGTGCCCTGTCTCTGTTTCTTTCTCTCAAGGAAGATGTAAATAAACTAGAAAGAAAGAGAGAGGAAAAGAGGGAGGGAGGGAAGGAAGGGAAGAAAGTTCCCTTATTAAGAGAAAGAACTGCATGAGCATTGTGAAGCATCCCCTGCTCCATGCACCTTTGTCTCTGTTAAAGGAAAGGAGAGGAGAAAGGCCATGTTTAGGGCAGAAGGTGTGATACTCTTGGATGTCAAAAGGAAATAGGTCTGCTGGATTGTAACTGACTGTATTCCCTTTTGTCTGGAGAGCGAAGGCTGGACTGAGTTAGAGGGGAAGGCGAAATCCCTAGAAGCTCTGTGAGCTGCCCTCTGAGGACTGCTGGGTGTGGCAGCCCCAGTATACTGGGAAGAAAGTCTCCCTCATGTTGGCCTCTTGAGCAGAAGGCAGAAGCCAAAGTTAGCAGAAGACTGGACAATGTGCAGATTTTTATTTTCAAAGAAAAGGGGAAAGAATATGGGTTCCACAAGCCAGGGTGTGGCCTGCTGATGTTGTAACCTCCTAGGACTGGGCAGTTGGGGAGGACAGAGTCAGGCTCTGGGAGCTAGAGGTCCACCTGAGGTCACCTGTGGTCTCCCCAGGTAGTCAGGCTGTGGTTACTGCCCTCCCAGAGATTATTAGGCAGCTATTAGGCTGAGGGTTCCCTGTGGCAGATGCGTTAGAGCCCTCATGCGGGCATGGTAGGGAAACTCGGGCTGGGGGAGGCACCAGGAGGTAGGGACAGCTGGTTGAACACCTGCGCCTCCAGCCACACTTAGTGTCTGTCATTGAGTGGGGAGTTGTCGGTAATGATGTCTCAGGCCTGTTTGTTGTTGGCCCTTTTGTATCTGTGACTTGGACGAACACAAAGGCCATGCTAAGTCCTAAGTCGGAGGTAAGATGAAGCTGAGAGAGAGCTCTAAGATGACATGTGCCGTGTGTGCCAGAATCTCATGAGATCACAGTGGGCTGGAGCAGTGGGCAGGACTGGAGAGACATGTAGCAGGAGCCCGAATAAGGTCTCCATCATCCAGAAAACCCAAGTGCACCAGCCCAGGGAGGAGGAGGTGCTGGTCCTGCCGTGCCGAGGCCTTTGGTTCTGAAAGGAGCTCAGAAAAGTAAGAGTGGGGAGCTGGCTCAGAACTATTTCAGGCAGAAAACAGCAGGGGAAATGATACTGTTCTCTTGGGAGAGGGGAAGGCTAGAGGTGGTGATTAGGAGGAAGGGAGGACCCAAGGACTAGGACTGCAGCAGGGGTGATATTAAACCTGCCTTTGAGACCCTCCAGGGTGAGCTTGTTGCCTGGAGGCAGATTTTGGCTTCTGTCAGGGAACTGTCTAAAAGGCCTCAGAGTGAGCGTCACTGGGGTGTGCTGTGTGCCGAGGCTTCCCTGCAGTCCCTCCAGGTCTGAGTAGGGTGCCTTGAACTGAATGGACCCTGTGTTAGGTATTTTAGTTTTGGAAGAGCTGCCAGGACTCAGAGAGACAGGAGAGGGTGGCCTCCAGTGAGCTCAGAGATCCCCATCTGAATTGGGCCTTTTGTAAAGTTGTTCTTTACTAGGCGGTACATGCATATGGCAGAAATGCAGAAGGTACTCATAAATGTAGAGGGTACTCGTAAATGCAGAGAATACTCGTATACAGTCAGCCTCATTTCTACCTGCTTTCCCGTGGGTGTCTTTTTTTTTTTTTTTTTTTTTTTTTTTTTTTTTTTTTTTTTTGGAGAGGTTTTTGCTAGGGTGTGTGCGCTTACCAGAAAGAGACAGAGAGAAAGAAAGTGAGAAATCACTCCCCAGAGGGGATGGCCATGCTGCAATTCCGTCTCCTCTGCCCTCCTCCCTTTTGCCAACGGCTGGTTCCCAGAACTCTTGGTTTTTATGCTTCTATTTGTTCTTTATTTTTGAACTGTCAGAGAGTGCATGTGCTCTCCAGAGACAGAGAAAGAGGGAGGGAGAAAGTACCCCCAAATGGAGTGTGGCCTTCTCCTCCATTCTCCACACATGTGGCCAGCAGTTTTTTAAGCCATAGGGGCTGGGATATGAACTGCATGGTGAGCCACGTGGGATCTGGCTCCCTTAATGTGGAGTGGCCCCGTTTTCTTTTTTAAAGTTGTTATTAGATTAATATGCACACAGCAGTGCTGTGCCTTGATAAACAGTGGTGATCATTTTATGTCCCCATATATAGAGCTGGCTAATTATGAAATATCTATAGAATATCCACTGTAGGGCTCTGTTGTCATTTATTTAACCAACCTCACTGATGAATGTTCAGGGTCATTTTTTTGTGTGGTTGTCAAAGATGATGCTACAGTAAAATCCATGCCCGTAGGTCATTTCACGCAGGTATAAATGGGAAATACACTTCCAGAAGTACAGTTGCCGGGTCAAAGAGTATATCATTTTTAATTTTGACATCTCTCTCTCTTTTTTTTTTTTCCTGTACTAGAGGATGTGTGTACTTGCCAAGGGCAACACCTCTGGAGACCTCAGCTACTCGAGAGAAAGAGAGGATGGGGTGGGGGGGCAAGAAAGCATCCCCCACCAACATGGTCACACTACAGTTCCTTCTCCATCTTCCCCCCCTTTTGGGATTTTGGACATGCCCTTACTCACAGGCCACTGGGCCCAGGACTTGAACTGCCCAGTTAGGCATATGAGATCTAGCTGCCTTAACCACCAGGCCACAGAGCAACCTGACATCTCTGGTTTGTTTTTTTCGTTTGAGAGGTGTTTGGCTATAGCACGTGTGCACTTGCCAGAAAGACAGAGAGAGACAGAGAGACAGAAAGCGAGAAATCATCCCTCAGGGGCAATGGCCACACCCCAATCCCTTCTCCTCCATTCTCCGCTCAGGATCTTGGGCACAAACACACATGCACCCAACTTGAGTTTAAGCCACTAGGTCCAGGGCTCGAATTGCGGTAGACTATATGGGAGTCCAATGACGTAGCTATTATGCTAACTGCTGATCCCAACATCTCTGTATTTTTAGTTGGTGATTCTCTTAGCGTATTAGTGAAGATGAACATCTTTAGCTCCTTTTCTGTAACATCATTCTCTAGTGGTTATTGGTGTTTTCCTTATTGTAAAACATTTCCTTTAAGTTGTCATTTCTCTTGGCTTTTTGTTGTTTTCTTTATTTGTTTCTGAGCACGCAGAAATTTTATTTTATGCTTGGGGGGTTTGGGGCTACTTCTTAACATTTAAATTTTTTGTCTGAAATTTATTTGGAGTAAGGAGCAGGGTGGCATTTAGCTATTGCCTGAGGGTGTGTCTCCCTCATTCTTAGCTGTGGATGGGACTTTTGACTTCACTTTTCTGAGAGGGAATGAGAGGTGGGGCAGTGAGTCTTCAGTGGCCCAAGGGCCTGCCTAGTGGTATCTCCGGAAAGGAAAGTATCAGGTTTTACCCTGCACTCCTACAGGGCAGCTCCTCCTATCAGAAGGTTCCTGGCCCTGGAATCATCATTGATACCCTCCAGCTACCTTCTCAACAGCAAGGTCTGAGGTTTGGCAGAATCTGGGTGGAAGGGTTAGGCCAAGGAAGGGCAGGACGGGAAAGGCTTTGTGCTGATGGCTCACCCAGCCGTGGGCAGGTGAGTCAGATCTTCTCTGAGGGCAGCACTGCTGGAGACCTCAGCCATTATGTCCTTCGGGTAGATGGAAAGCTATGCAAGGGCCTCATTTCTCTCCAAGGCCATGAAGACATCACCTGGCTTCCCATTGCTTTGCCTACAGTCACCTCTGGACCCACTGAGCAAAAGACCGTGTGCTTCGGGCTGAGAACCAGGCCCTGAGAATGAAGGGTGCCTCTTGGTCTCTGAGGTTGAAAAGCAGGTGCAGACACAATGTGCTGTCCCCTTGACAGCAGAGAAGGGAGTGAAATGTGGGTGAAAGGCCTTTTCACAGAAACCCACAGGATCATAGGGCAGGGCTGGTGTGGGCCTGGCTCAGAGGTTGGGCCACATGCCAGCAGGTGCTCTTTCTGCCTGGAGGCCCTGGCAAGTAGAGGGTAAACTGGATTGCTACAGACAGGACCTGATGCAACTGCTCCTGCAGGGGCCCCATTTGTGGTTGTTGTTGTTCTCTTGAGAAGCCAGCTCCCGTAAGCCTGTAAGGATTCCCAGGCAGAGCCTGAATGTGTTTTCTTCTTCTCTTCCAGATCTAACCATGAGCTACCCAGGCTATCCCCCACCCGCTGGTGGCTACCCACCGGCTGCACCAGGTAAGAGGTCTAGAGTAGTGGGGGCATGAAGGACCCCTCTGCTCAGTAGCCAGGAATGGAGAGGGGAGGAATCAAAGTGTCTTCAGTCCCCATCCTTCCCCACAGCACAGCCCAGCAGGGGAGGAGGACAGCTAAGGTGGAAAGGCCAGTGAGGCCAGAGGCTGGGGAAGAGCACGGTGCTAGGGCCAGAGAGAGGCCTGGGTTTGAAACTGGTTCTGGAAGGATCTGGAACAGGCCAGGACTGAATCTCTTGCCTTAGCTGCCAGTGGATAAATACCTTCACTTCTCTTGAGACTCAGTTGTCTTCTTTGCAAAATGGCATCAAGGATCTCTCACCAGACTGTCCCAGATGCTAATGACTAGCTAGGGAAGGTCTCTGGCATGGCGTCCTCCAAAGCATTTCTAGGTAATAGTGGCCCCCATCACTTCTCTTCCCCCGTGCTCAAGTACATGGTTTTGCTGCACCAGGGTCTCTATACCGAGGGAGGTTGTGGAGGCTGTCTCCGGAAGATGGATGCTAAGGGTTAGCTGTCACTCCTGTGGCTGCCAAGAGTGGTGGGTGACCACCAGTCAGGTAGTCAGCACCTGGCCTCAACTGCGATGCTCTTCTTCACACTTAAAATTCTGTCGTCTGCCTAATATGCACTGTATTTGTGCTGAGAGAAAAAAAAAAAAGTTTTGTACATTATAAAGATATATGGTGATTAAATGTAAACAATAAATATTAAGAAATAAATAAAAATAATTCTGTCATCTGCTCTGGTCCTGGCCCCTCCTGGTTTTTTGAAATGTAATTTGGTCCCCATGGTAGGAAAGGAAGTAAGACGGCCCCTGGATGGGGGAGACAAGCATCCTCCTAAGACTGGTCATCCTGGGGTGCCTGCACAGGGCTGGCCCCCGCCCCAGGGGCCCCAGGCCGCATTCATTTTCTTGGAGTTGAAGTCTGAGGCTTAGCACCAATGGAGCCCAAGGCCACCTGGACCCTCCTTTCCACCCAACATGTGAAGAACAGGCCCAGAGCTGGAAGGTGGCTCAGTCATGGTCACAGGGCAGAATCTCCACCCTAGATTTCCCAGCCCTGGCCTTGCTGCCCTTTCTACAGTAGAAATGCTGACAGCTAGAGAAGGAGCAGGCAGCTGACTCAGGGAAGGATGTTTCCTGAGAATCCTGGAGCTGAAGAGCCCACATTGAGACTGCTGTGGACGGCATGTGTCTGAGAGTAGCAGCACTGAGCGTATGTCGGCCTGAGGGATAGTGCTCAGACAGGCCTTAACTCCGCACTAGTCCTGCTGGTTTCTGCAGGGGGTGTGTGGGGTGCCCCTACTCTCCCCTCTACCTCCAAGTGTTTTTTGTGACCCAGCCTGGTCTCCCACTCTCCCACATACTTTTCATAGCAAACAACCCAACCACAGGAGTCCCTTACCCTAACCCCTGTGCCCATGTGGCTCTCCTGAAGTCTCAGGTTCCCCGAGCTCACCACTGTCAGGGTGAGCTGGAATACTCAGCCCAGTATTCCAGAATGACCTTGTGTCTGTCCTGCTCCACGATGGTGAGCTTGGGGCGGCAGAGCTCTCCCTACCTCCTTAATTCCACGCACAGGGTGTTGAGAGTGTTTGCGGAACCCCACCTTTTTCTTTAGAAGGAGGGGCAGGTATCCCCTCTCTTCCCTCCAGCAGTGCGATGGGATGGCATGTTCCTGTGGTCCTCAGTGCTCTCCTCAGGCTCTGCTTGGCCTCCCTTCCTGACCTCCTGTGAGCTCATGTCTCTGCCGCTCCCCACGTGGCCGGGGACAGACGGGGCTAAAGGGCTTGGTGTTGCTTTCAGGTGGTGGTGCCTGGGGAGGTGCCGGCTATCCCCCGCCCAACATGCCCCCCATCGGGCTGGATAACGTGGCCAACTACTCAGGGCAGTTCAACCAGGACTATCTCTCTGGAATGGTGAGTCCAGCCCTCCTGGCAAGGAGTCTCTGGGGGCCTCACCTCACCCGCATGGCCAGAGGAATCAAGGCTTCCTGTGGCTTCTGAGGTGTCCGTGCGTGTGTTCACCTGTGGGCGTGTAGTGAGTTGAGCTGCGCCTGAGAATGTGTGGGCTTTCTTCAGGGTTCTGCCACCTACCTACTGTCCCTCTGGGTGTTTTCTCATCTGCAAAGTGAGGGGGGATAGGAATGTATTAGACTAGAGAGTCTCTCAGGTCCCTTTCAGCTCTGGGGCGTTGGGTAGGAGGTGGTACCTTCATAGGACATTTCTTGAGCACCCACTTTTTGAGCTCAGCATAGGTCCAGGAGGGAGGTGAGGGTGTGTGCATGCATGTGCCAGCATGTGTGGGGTACAAGAGCCCACATGCATGTTTGGATACAAACACCCTGTGCAGGCATATATGGCAGACACCTTGAGGCATTACCATTTTTTTTTCTCGGAGAGGTTTTTACTATAGGGCATGTGCGCTCGCCAGAAAGACAGAGAGAGACAGAGAGACAGAAAGCGAGAAATCACCCCCTAGGGGGGATGACCACACCGCAATCCCTTCTCCTCCGTTCTTCTCTCGGGATCTTGGGCACGCACGCCACGCTCCCGGCGTGAGTTTAAGCCACCAGGTCCAGGACTCGAACCGCGGTCGACTACATGGGAGTCCAGCGACATAGCCATTACACTAACTGCTGGTCCCAAGGCATTACCATTTTTATTTGTCGTTCTGCTTTTAAAAAAACATTTTATCAACTGGAAAAGAAATATGCGCTTAGTGGAAGCGATGCAGCCAGAACCCACTCTCGTTTGTGCACAGTCAGCTGGCGTTATTGATAGTGTGGATGCCATGGGAACAAGGAGAGCAGGGTAGAAAGGTTAGGAGTGTGGGTGGGGGTGACGTGGGATGACAGTTTTAAGTGGGAGAGCTCAGGTGGCCTTGGTGAAATGGGGGCATTCGAGCAGAGCTCAGAAGCAGGGGAGGGGTGTGCTAGATGATGTCTGGGGAGCACTGGCAGCCTGAGGTGCCAGGGGGCCTGTTATGCTTAGGCCCAGCAGGAGGCCAGTGTGGCTGACATGGAGAGGTCAGCGCTGGTGAAGCAGGAGACAACGTTCGGGGGTCTAGGTCTTGTGGGTGTAGGAAGCCATCATGCGGATTTAGGCTTTTATTCTGGGTGAGTGCAAACCCACCCAGACCACACCCCCAGAGGTGTCTCTGGTGAACAGGTCGCTGGTACAGGCAGAAGGGCCCATAGGCCTTCTTGGGCTGTGAGCCTCACCCTCGCCCAGTTGGTTTGGCTGGAAGGAGCAGCCATCTGGATAGGGTAGGCGCTTCGCCTACACAAGGGGTTTGGGTCCAGAGAGGCCTAAGTCAGGACACCTGCTGCTCTGTTTACTAGTGTCTGCGTAGCCTCGAGCACGTTTTCATCTTTCTGAACCCGTTTTGTCTTCTGCAAAATGGGAGTGACGGTGATGCTTTGTATTGCACAGGTGCAGAGCTGTGAGGGTCTCGTTGGCTGAGGTGGGAGGAGAGCTGAGCTCGGGCAGGGTCTCGGCAGGCACCGGTGCTGTGTGATGCTGCTGGTGGGCGAGCTGGGAGTGAGGCTCCTGAGAGCTCAGCAGGGCTCACCCAGGGAAGGGCAGGCACACAGCGTGGCTGTGCCTGGCTGGGTCCATTAGTCTTAGGCTCTGTCCTGTCTCTTTTCAGGCGGCCAACATGTCTGGGACCTTTGGTGGAGCCAACATGCCAAACCTGTACCCTGGGGCCCCCGGAGGTGGTTATCCTCCAGTCCCCCCTGGGGGCTTCGGGCAGCCCCCACCCGCCCAGCAGCCTGTTCCTCCATATGGAATGTACCCACCCCCTGGGGGAAACCCCCCCTCCGGGATGCCTTCATATCCACCATACCCAGGTGCCCCTATGCCAGGACAGCCCATGCCACCCCCCGGCCAGCAACCCCCAGGGGCCTACCCTGGGCAGCCGCCAGCAGCCTACCCTGGGCAGTCGCCAATGCCTCCCCCTGGGCAGCAGCAGCCGGTGCCAAGCTACCCAGGATACCCAGGATCTGGGACAGTCACCCCTGCTGTGCCCCCAGCCCAGGTAAGTGCCAGCCTAGTGCCACCCTTGTTCCAGGCCTAGATCCCAGAAGCCAAAGGCATGTGGCCTGATGTCCCTGCCAGTAAAGCCAGGAGGTAGAGAGTTAGGAGGATGGCTCATATAAGTTATTGTGTAACAAAGTGTTGGTTCTCACAGACTCCCTACCCCCATTTGTATTCCTTAAGGCCTGAGGCCACCGCCCTGTCTCCTCTAGTTCGGTCGCTGTCCCTGTGCGAGGAGGGTCAGAAGGCCCCATGAGTGCTCTTTATTCCTTGTTGTTATGCACAGCCTGGGCTATCTTCCTAAGACTGCCTGACCACCATCAGGGCTTTTTGCCCAGCAGCTGTTAGTCTTCAGTCCACTCGATGCCCTCCCAGACGGGCTTTAGAGAAGTTGTAAAGTGCCCTTCAGGAGGGAAAATGGCCGGCAGGTCCCTCAGGGCTGACGCTGTCTCATGTTTGGAGAACAGTTCATGTTTGCAGAGCCCAGAATTCACTGTCATGGTTACACAGCCCAGTCGGCTTGGCGCAGGCCGTGGTATGTGCTCAACCGCTATTTTTAGACCGAGGGTCTCCCATCCTCCTGACTCCCACACCCACACATCTGCCCACCCCAGCTGCTCACCCCCCTCCCTCCCTCGTCTTTTTCTGAGTTTATCTCTATGACTGTGTTATAACCAGTTTGTGCTAGCCACCCAGAAGACAGTCCACTGGGAGACAGTTTAGCCTGGAAAGTTCAGGTTTGCTGTGTCCACAGCTATTGGGTCATACAGGGGTCATAGTGTAGAGGACAGTGCCAGGAAACCGGTGCTGGTCTAAGAAGTGGCCAGGCTGCCCTGTGCCCTTGTGAAGGATGGACACCTGTACCCACTTAGAGGGGACACATGGGCCAGCCGGGCTGTTAGGAGTACCCTGATGTGTGACGTCCTGCGGGATCAAGGAGAAGCCAGCAGCCCCTGCTCCCAAGGCCTGCCCTTCATGAGGAACCCGGGCCCCAGCCTAGAGAACCTGGGCATAGAACAGATTTTCAGCATTAGGACTCAGCTTTAAGTGTCCTTCTGTGCCCCGACACAAGGACAGATAGCAGTCAGGTTACAGACATGATGTAGTGTCCTTCGTGTCATTGATCACAACTCCTTCAGGCACCCCAACTTTTAGAGAAAGGGTTGTTCCCAGAGAGGGTAGTAGCCTCACACTGAGGAGGCTGATATGCAAATCATCTTACCCGTGACTGTTTGTTTGAATAGTTTGGAAACCGAGGCACCATCACAGATGCTTCTGGCTTTGACCCCTTGCGAGATGCTGAGGTCCTGCGGAAGGCTATGAAAGGCTTTGGTGAGAGACCCCCCGGTCACTCGAATCCTACCCCACACCCCACCTCTAATCCCCATGCAGTTTCACAGGGGCTCTGTGGGGTGGGGCAGCTGAGAGAAGGCATGCCTGGCCCTGGTGGGTATACCCAGGAAAACTGGAGGCTCTAGGCCCAGGAAGTCCGTATGACACAGTGTCTCCCTATGACCTGCAGCCTCACCCCTCCCTCTCCTGCCCTCCAGGGACGGACGAACAGGCCATTATCGACTGCCTGGGGAGTCGCTCCAACAAGCAGCGGCAGCAGATCCTCCTGTCCTTCAAGACAGCTTATGGCAAGGTGAGTTTTGGGGAGCTGTGACTCGGAAGGATGGCAAGCCTGGTTCCTCCCACGCCAGGCCATATCTCAGCTCCAGGACAGGGACTAGTTCCAGCTCAGCCCTGGTCACTCTGCTTTTCCTTGGGACTGAGTAGGCCTGGATCTCCTGGATGGACAGTGAAGTGTACTAGGGTCTTTTCTGCTGTCCACCCAGCCAGTGTCCGCCCAGCTAGTGGAGGATGCCCTGAGGAAGAAATCCCAGAGTCCATAGGGTACTGAGGACATGTGGGTTCTAGCAGCACTCCGCCCTGACTCACTGACTGTACCCCTCCTACCCCCAGCCCTCAGCCTCCCCTCTGCCACTCTCTTCACAGCCACCCTAGAGGGTTCAGCTGATGTAAGAGCTTTGGAGAAAAAGGCTTTGCCTACAGAACAAATGCAAGGAGTGGGGACTCTTACCTTTTGGGGTTTTGAATGTGAGCGAGGTGAAAGTTGAGTAAATATTGAATAGGTTAGCATTCTGGCCCAGTGCTTCTCATACGCCAATGTGCCATGGACCATGGGCACCTTGCTGAAACACAGGCTTCTGTTCAGCAGGTTTGGATGGGGCCTGGATCAGGCTTCTCTCTCAGGTCCCCTGGGATTGCTGCTGCTCCTTGGCCCTGGGATATTGTTCTCATTAGTCACCTGCTATGATTCTCAAAATAGGTTTCATTTTGTTTGTTCTTTGTATGTCCAATCAGGATTTGATCAAAGATCTGAAATCCGAACTGTCGGGAAACTTTGAGAAGACGATCCTGGCTCTGATGAAAACCCCAGTCCTTTTTGACGTTTATGAGATAAAGGAAGCCATCAAGGTGTGTACATGTGTATGTGTGTGTTCACATGTGTGGGGAGGAAGGTGGACAGCATGGTGTGTTTTAGCCTACTCATTAGTGAGACTTTAGACCTTACAGGCTGTACAAAGGGCAGATTTTGGTGATTTTCTCCAAAAGGCACATGACATGCCATTTATCATCAGGAAGTATATCAGTCCCTGTCCATCTTAAAAAAATGGTGAGGTTGTGGAGGAAGCTGGTGATACGATGATAAAAAGAAGCATAGGAGGTAGGACTCCATTAATACTAATAATATTTAGTAACATATCTATTGTTAATAATCTATTATTAATATTAGAAACAAGCTTGAAGAGTTAAGCAAAACAAAGGTGGGGAATCAGTAATGAATCAGGACCAGTGATATGAAGGGCAGGGACTAGGGCAGGATTTCTCTCTTATCTCTGCTTCTGAGTGTCGGCTTCTTTCTTCCATCTGCTTCTGTGTTCTTCCACGTTTGCTTCCAGAGGATGCCTGTCCACCCTTCTCTGTTTACCTCTCAGACATCCAGCTACAGAAGAGACCAGCGGTCCCTCGACCAGATTCCTAGCAGGGCGCAGATTCCAGACTGGCTCAGCCTGGGCCCACTACCTTCTTCCAGTCCAGTTCTAGCCCAAGAGTAGGCCCTGTCACCGTACAGTCCTGTGGCTCGGTGTTTGTTACTGTGGATGGGAAGAAGGCTGCTCCCAGATGGGGGAATCCTTATGAATCAAGCAGGGGCCCCAGAAGGAATCTACTCTCAGAGACCCACTAGGTACAATGACTTTAGCCTCCTCCAAAAGGAGATGCAGGACTCAGTGTAGTATCCCAGAAGGGACAGAAGACTCCACTGAAACATCTACTTGCCTTATTCTAGGGAGGGGGTCAGGAGGCAATAGAGAGGGCCATGATCCATGCCCCCAGTCATCTGCCCAGATCCTACCTCCAGCAGATTCGTGAGGTGATGGTTGTGGAGTACGGAAACTGTACAGTTTGGGGCCAGCTGTTGCTAACCAGCTGTATGTCCTTGAGTGTCTGTGTCTGTTTGATAGACACTAAGTGCTGTCCTTAATCCTCATGACTTCCCTATGAGGTAGGTACTAGTATAGAGACTAGCATTCTGTTTCATAGAAAAGGAACTGGAGGCACAGAGAGTTAACACACCCAAGGTCATGTGGCTAGTAAGCTGCAGAGCCAAAATCGAAACCGATATAAAAGCCAGGCTGCTGACCCCGTCCTCCGTCTTGTTACCATCCCTGCATGGTCATCCCTTTCATCCTCTGCTGCCTTTTCCTGGTGTCTCCAGAAACTCCCCAGTCCACACTGGGACTGTGATTTCACACATGTTCATTCTGAGCTCTCTTGCTTGTAACTCATTTTCTCAGTTGTTGATCATCTCGCTCACGGGCTGAACTCAGAATAAAACAGACTTTGGTCCACATCTGAACCTGACCACTTAGTTTGTGGCCTCAGAAAGTTACTGCATTTCTCTGATTCTTAGTTTCCTGATCCATGGGCCTGGCTCTCCCTGTGATCCCTGCTCATCACCAGCATCATTGTTGTATCCGATGCTTTTCTTGCCCTGGGGCTGTGAAGGGGGCCTGGCTCACTTTGGCCCAGGAACAGCACAAAGGGAGTGTCTGTCGGGGGACTCTGTGCCAGGGTTTGTGCCAGGGCAGCGGTGTGACACCTGCTGGTGTTGCTGGGTGCTGTTGAGGGCACTGTAACAATCATGTGGTTTGTTGCATTTTCTGCCACTGCAGGGGGCTGGCACCGATGAAGCCTGCCTGATTGAGATCCTTGCTTCGCGCAGCAACGAACACATCCGGGAACTGAACAGAGCCTACAAAACAGGTTAGGCTGGCTCCCAGTGCCCTCTGCCCTTTGCAGAACCCTTGCTTTCTGGGCCTGGGCCACACCCTCTCCCAGGACCTCCGATTCCTTCCTGGCCTTTCTGTCACCCATCTCCTGCCACCCTTAACACATTGGGCTTTCATCCAGGGCCCAGCCCTGCCTGCTGTGTACACACAGGGCAGATGAATAAGGTAAGGGAGGGCTGAAGAAAACCTCTCAGGTATGGTTTAGACCAAGCCTGATCAGAAGCCAGGATCAGCTTGAAGGTCACAGGCTTGTGTGTCCCTGGAGGGTCACCTGTCTGCAATGGGCAGCCATGTCCATAGTGCTCTAGGGCAGGCATTGCATCTTTCCTTCAGAATTCAAAAAGACTCTGGAGGAGGCCATTCGAAGCGACACATCAGGACACTTCCAGCGGCTCCTCATCTCTCTCTCTCAGGTACCTTTCCCATGACAGGGCTCAAAATTCCTGAACTACAGAAATCAGACAGGTGGGGCCCAAGCAATGAGGACGGGAAAAGGATTGGGGAGGAAGGGAGTATGCCCGTCCAAGGAGTGGGCTTGGCCAAATGACCTGCTTCCTTCTAGGGAAACCGGGATGAAAGCACAAATGTGGACATGTCCTTGGTCCAGAGAGATGTCCAGGTGAGTGTGATGGCCAGGCCTGGCCCCCTGCCTGGGCTTCTTAAGCTGGAGAATTCTCCACTTTCTTGCTTTTATGAGGGAGGTGCTCTGGGATGGGAATAGCAGTGACTAAGAATGGGTTCTGGATGCTGTGAATTTCAGATATGCTCTGCCTCTGACCAACTCCTTGAGCCCAAGCAGGTCACCCAGCCTTCTGGGCTTCCCTGCATACAGGAGGGAACATGTGGGGCCAGGTGGTACAGTTGAACCCACATGGGAAGGGTCCTGGGTTTGTGTCCCAGGACCTCCCTGAGCATCCAGAGCCCTGTGGGTACATGCCCAGGCTGGCTAATCTAGGGGTGGGTCACAGCACAAGGACCCTTTTGGCAGTAACTGTCTCTCTCCCTCCCTGTCTTTCACTGTTGCAGAAAAAAATAATTAAATACACTTAAAAAAAAAAAAAAAAAGATTTTTTTGAGGAGTGGGGCAGGTGGTGCTGTAGCAGGAACACAACAGACTCACATGGGAAAGAACCTAGGTTCACATTCTGGGACATCCTAGAATATGCTGGGTGCACACATGCATACCCATGGCCAAGGCCAGGTCATGAGATTAGGGCTGGATCAAGGTGTGAAGACCCTGTTGGAAGTGTCTATCTCCTTGTCATTTTCTCTCTCTCTCTCATGGAAGAAATAAACAAACTTTAAAAATAAAAGAGAGGAATCAGGTGAGATAACTATTTCAAAAATTGATAGATCACAGTTGTAGAGGTGGGATTTGTGTGACTTGGTGCTTCCCCTTGTTTCATTCTGTATACCGTTATGTTTGCCAAGGGGCAGAATTTGCACTTGGATATTAAATTTCTAAGGGTTTGATCTTAGAAACCGGCTGTCCCATTAGCTGTATCCTCTTTGTGAGTTGCAGACAAAAGGGGGGAAATCCAGGCCTCTGAGTTCCTCTCTAGGGAAGTTTGGGTTTCCTGCTAATGGAGGCAGACCATCGAGTTCTGGCTGGAAAGTGCCACAGCTTCCTGGGGAGCTGGAGCTGGCAGTACCTCTCTCCATCCCCCTCGTTGCTCCTGCCCCCATGGCAGGGCACTCAGCAGGAACTTGTGGTCTTGTTTCTCTGCCGTCTGTCGGGTTGGGACAGGGCATCACAGAAGCTCCCTTGTTAGGGCTGAAGGAGAGCTACTCTTCTGTTCTGGTTCTTTCGCTTGCCTCATGGGGAAACTGAGGCTCCAAAAGATGGAACACTGTGCCCAGAGAAACCTGGAGGTAGAGCTGGACCGTAGTCCAGACTCCTGTCTCCATTCTCTGCTCTGTTGGCGCCTGCTTCTGTCTGGGTCCCAGGGCTGCTACTCCTGCAGGGCTGTCTCAGTCAGCTTCTGCCTGGCCGGGACGTCCATTCTCATTTCTTATCACAAGGCTGGACAGCCTTGAGGCTCTTGGGCTCTGACAGAACTGAGAATGTTCCCTTAGGAATTTTACTGGCTCTTCCTATCCGAGGCAGGAGTTACTTCAGGTTCAAGGTCTCCTGCTGTACCTTCTCAGATCCCAGCCTACTTCAGCCTCACCTTGACCTAGGGGATCTCTGAGCGCCTCATGGCTGCCTTTGGCCCTCCGGTATCAGTGCCCTTAGACCCAAGAGGCCTACCTCCCTGAGGCCTAGAAGGCCCTTTAGAAGCCATCTAGTTCAGCGGTTGTAAATTGCCAAATATTTTGTACCCAAACCTTCAAAAGTTTAATAGGTAAGTGTAAATTCTGCCCATTTGGGACCAGCAGGTGGCGTGGTGGTTAAGGGGACTGGATCCCACATGGCTGGCTGTGTAGTTCAAATGCCATACCCAGCAGCTTGAAAAACATGCCTGGCTTGTGTGTATGCATGCCCAAAATCCCGAGAGGAGAGGAGGAGAAGAGATTACAGAGTGGTCATTCCCCCCGGGGGTGCTTTCTCACTTCTCTCTCACCTCCTCTGTCTCTCTCCTGTGAGCACATGTGCCCTATAGCAAACTAAAAAACAAACAAGCACAATTTTGCCCCTTGCAAACATAATGGGATATGCAGCAAAACACAGGGAAAGTACCAAATTAAGTGAAATCCCATGTTCACAACTGTGATCTGTCAGCTCTCGTTCCCTGCCCTCTGGCCTGCAGGGCTGGGCACTCCCAGCTGTCCTAGGTGACCTGGGCCTGGGACCTGGGTTGAGCCCCATGTTCCATGTGTGTCTTCCTCTCTGTTCAGGAGCTGTATGCAGCTGGAGAGAACCGCCTGGGAACAGACGAGTCCAAGTTCAATGCTGTTCTGTGCTCCAGGAGCCGGGCCCACCTGGTGGCAGGTAAGGCCATCCTGAGGCAGTTAGATGAGGTAGGCAGGACACTGTGAAACAAAGCTTGTCAGGACAGGGCAGATCCACTCTGCACAGGGTTTGTTTTCTGAAAAGAGCCCTCTGGTGGTGACTTAAAAGATACTATCAGAGTTTTCCGCATTCCTTCAAGTAACTGATTCTGGAGGAAGCAGAGAGAGGTGAGGAAATGGAGCCCCCTGTTGGCTGGGCTCTTTATAGGCTGGAATGTGGAATAGAGGTTAGGGAGAGCCCTTTGGGAGCACCTCCACCCAGGGCTTTCCAGAGCTTGGCATAAGAAACAGTTGCCATGGTGCTGGGTCACACTGGCAGGGTATGGTGGTACACACCTGTAATCCCAGGTAGGAGGCTGAGGCAGGAGGATGGAGACACAGAGAGATCCTGCCTTAAAAGAAATCATTTTTAAAAATCCACTAGTTAAACATTTACTTACTCATTCAACAAGTAATGGCTGAGTCCCTGCCAGAGGCCATCTGTCTAGTGGTGGAGTAGATATGGGAAAGTGGTGGGGAGCAGAGTTCTGTGGCCTCTGCCCTCCCCAGTCTCTGTTCTCTTGGAGTTTACCTTCTTGTTCAGGGGCACAGACAGTGAACAAAAATAAAATTTGTATGAGATGGTGAATCTTGTAGAGAAAAATTATAAAGCTGAAAAAGACAGTAATGGGGAAAGGCCAGGGGACGTGCTTGGGCAGTTTGCACTGAGGTAGTACAGTAGTTTTGGCCTAGTAGTTAAGGGAGCCAGATCCCATGTGGTTGACCATAGTTCAAATCCCAGCCTCCGTGGCTTGAGAAACACACCAGGAACATGTACATGGGTGCCCCAAATCCTGACAGGATGGAGATATGGAAGAGGAGGGATTGTGGTGTGACCAAACACCAATGGAGGATGTTTTCTTCCTCTGCCTCTCTCTCTGTTTCTGTGTCAGGCAAATGTACACTCACTCTGACCAAAAAAAAAAAAAAAAAAGACATTTAAGATTGAAGGAGATGCAGGTGCAAAGGCCCTGCACAGGGGCTCCCAGTGTGACTAAGAAACAGTGAAGGGAGTCTTCATGGCTGGGGAGATGGAGAAAGCAAGAGTAGTAAGAGGTGAGCGAAGAGGTGGTAGAGGGCCTACTGAGTGATGATTGCCTGGAGTCAGATGTTTATCCTGAGTAAACCTGAAGCCATCAGGGGCTCTGAGCGGAGGAGATACTGCCAGTTCACTGGCTCTTGTGTTGAAACCCCAGTGAAGGAGTCCATGGTGGAGCAGGGAAGCGGTTAAGAGGCTGTTGCAGTGATTCAGGGGAGAAACGGTGGTGGCTTAGACCGAGGTGTTCAGGGCAGGTAATTGAAGGGATTGGGTTCCTGTTTTGACGAACTGGACATGAAATATGGGAGAGCGAGAGGAGTTAATGATGACCCAGGATTTCCTTGGCTGAGCAAGATTGGAGTGGTCCTTGCCTGAGTCTGGGGAGACTTTGGAAGGGGTGGGAAGGAAACCAAGAGCCTTGGGGATGGACATCGGGTAGGCAGCTGGGTTTAAGAGTTGAGGTCAGAAGAGGTCTGGACTGGAGATGGAAGTTTGGGAGCTGTGAGCACTTGTAAAGATGTTTGGGGCTTTCGGCCAGAGGGGGAGGTACTGGAAAGAGACTAGGGTTTGAGCACAGGGCTCTGGGCCTTCAGAGGAACCAACGAGGTGGGAGAACCCAGAGAAAGGGGTGTCCTGAGGCCGCTGTATAAGAATGGCTACTGCAGGAGGCAGGTGTAGACGGAGAATGATGAGCACAGCTAGCCACATGGAGGGACTCTGGCTGGTGCTGTTTGGTTGGGTGGTGAGGGTGAAAACCCAAGCAACTACCCTGCAGGCCCAGGCTGAGTGCTGGATGCACACGAGGTCTTGTGATATGCACAGATAGGTCCTGTGGGTCTCCCTGTTTTCTAGAAGAGGAAGCAGTCACAGGGTGGTTAGGGAAGGTGGCTATCAGTGGTGGCTGAGCTTGGCTCTGAGCCCAGGCCATCTGGCCCCAGAGCACACTCTTTAACCACCTTACTCTACTGTAATGGAGCATGGCCAAACATATTTTCATCTTCATCATTGGTTTTTTATTTAAATTTCTGTTTCTTTAGAGAGATTTTTGCTGTAGGGCATGTGTGCTCACTGGAGACACAGAGAGAAAAAGAGACAGAAAGTGAGAAATCATCCCCCTGGGGGGATGGCCATGCCATAATCCCTCCTCCATTCTCCTCTTGGGATTTTGGGCACACACACATGAGTTTTAAGCTGCAGGATCCAGGACTCGAACTGTGGTCGACTACGTTGGAGTCCAGTGATGTAACCATTACACCATCTGCTGATCCCCATCTTCATCATTATTTATTTTAATAAGTACAGAATTTCTGAATAACACGTCAAATACAGGGTTTCACAAACATTATTAGGAGAAAAAAGTAGCAGATTTGAAGAAAATATTGAGATGGATACAGATATAACAGAAATCATGACTTTGATCTGCAAATGAAGATGCTTAGTGAACACTCCTAGAAACAGACTCAGGCTTTGGAAGACAAGCCCTCTATCCTGGTTGGAGCTAGAGCTTGGACCCAGGTCTCCTTCGAGCCACTTACCTGCCTAAGGGCCAGCAGTCCACTTCTGTGGGTGCTCAGCTTGTCCTAGGTTAAGCTTGAGGCAGGGGGCAGCAAAAAGCAAAGCAGGCCGTGGCCGGCTGGGCCTGAGCTCTCTGATGGAGAAAGACAAGATCGTCACTCAAAGAGAGAGAAGAAACGGCAAACATTGGGGGTGCAGGGGATTTGAGAGGAGAGGGAGTGCTGATTGGGGTGAGTGGGAACTTGGAGGCCGAGTTATGATGTGATTTGAGTAAACAGGTTGGGGGGGACAGTTGTGGAACCACGTGAGCGAGGTGCAGCGGCAGCGCGTGTGACTTGTAATGTAGGGTCTTTCTGGCTGCTTTGCGAGCTGGGCAGGTGGGCTGGGCTGTCAGGCAGCTAGGCTGTCCAGGGTGCTGGGAGCAGTGGGGCGGGGGCTCCAGGAGGGGCCATGGTCTCTTCACATGTGTCCTGTCCAGTTTGCTTGGGCTGCCATGACAAAACGCCACAGGCTGGATGGCTTACAGATCAAGTTTGTTTCCTCACGGTTCTGGAAGCTGGAAGTCCAGGGTCAGGGTGCCAGCAGAGTTGGTTTCTTCAGAGGCTGCTCTCTGTGAATGCAGGCTCCTCCTCTGACCGTCCTCACGTGGTCTTTCCTCTGGACTTGCACATCTTGATACTACTGGGGACTAATCTCCTCTTCTTAGTGCACCAATTTGACTGGATTAAAGCCCACCCTCTCACCTTGTTCTATTCTGATTACCTCCATAAAGACCTCTTCTCCAAATATGTGCAGTTCTGAGATATGGGGTTTCTGGACTTCAGCACATGAATTTGGGAGGACACAATTCCACCCATAACATCTCTCTACCTTCTCTAGTTTTCAACGAGTATCAGAGAATGACAGGGCGAGACATTGAGAAGAGCATCTGCCGGGAGATGTCAGGGGACCTGGAGCAGGGCATGCTAGCCGTGGGTAAGTGTCCTGGGCTTGCCCACCTGCCTGCCCACCAGGGGCTAGTGTGTACTGGAAGTTTCCAGGGTGCTCAGCTAGCCCCTGGTTGAGGGGTGGTATTGTGAAAGAACCACAGGATCCAGGATTGCTAAATGCGGAATGTCAGTGGTGGGAAACCGTGCTGTCTCCCAGGTCCTGCGTAGCTGAACCCCCACTGTCCCGGAGGTGTCTTGTTTATATTTCCAGCGTGGCTCTGGAGAAGAGTACTGCAGTGTGGGTATTAGTGGGACAGCATCCAGCTGCTCTCCCGGAGGAAGATGACTCACATCCTGCCAAGTTTCCTCTAAAAATATATCCCTGTAGGCAGTTGTCAGATGTTTGTGATGGAAACACGTGGAAAGATTTTTTTACTTGCAACAGCAAAACAGGCCCATGCCAGACAGAGCTGGCTTAGCTCCTGGAATGATGGTGTGCTTCTTGCACTGCCTGTGCCCTCTAAGGCAGGGTCTCAGGGACTCCAGACGACCCCCTGTGCACTACCCCCTGTGTGGAATTGGATCCTCAAGCCTCTCTTTATACTCACTTGGCAAAGTCAGTTTCTCACCTCATTACTGTGCTTTTCCTGGAACTTTCAGGAGGGGACAGACAGTAAACTCTCCTCGCATGTACCCCATGGTAGGTCTCATGGCCTGAGAACCCCAGGAACAGGCTTATTGCTCATGAGGGACCCAGCATCTCCAGCTTGCCCATCCCACCTGGGCAGCACCACGATGCCTCCTCATCACGCATGCATCTCCCCTCCACAGCTTGCAGTATCATCACTCTCCCAGCCCTCTGGGTTTCATTTCTTCCACCACAGCAGTTGGTAGCCAAGAAGGTGGTCAGTTTCGTGTCCAGGCTCTGTGTGCTTCTAAAGAGCTGGAGCTAAGATCACGGGCCGGCTGAGCCCAGAAGAGGAGAACCGGGAATGCAGACAGATGCAGTGCCGGGTTTGACAACCGGCCTCCTAAGAGGACACCCACATACTCCACGCCCCTCGGCTGAGAGTCTTCTTTTGATTCAGTTACACTGTGTTTCTTTCTTTAGTGAAATGTCTGAAGAATACCCCTGCCTTCTTTGCTGAAAGACTCAATAAGGCCATGAGGGTACGTAAGTCCTGTGTGCAGGGGGCCCAGATCGGGGATGTCACAGCCCCCTTGTGACTCGGGCTAAGGGCTGGGGGTGGAAGGCATGGGGACGGTCACACTTTACCTAAGAGATCTGAGGACCAGAAGGTGGGGAGGGGTCAGAGAGCCCAGGGAGGAAGTTCAGGTGAGGAGGCCCATTGCTCATGCTCTTGGCGACTCTCGTTTTAGGGAGCAGGAACGAAGGACCGGACCCTGATTCGCATCATGGTGTCTCGCAGTGAGGTCGACCTCCTGGACATTAGGTCAGAGTACAAGCGGATGTACGGCAAGTCTCTGTACCACGACATCACGGTACGGGCCTTCTCGGGGCTGACGGGCTTCCTCTGGTGTCCCCTCACCTGCTGGCCTCCTCAGCACTCCCACGCTCCCCTTACCTCTCCCCCATGGAACAACCCACATACTTGGCTTCTGTGTAGTGGATGGGCGTTTCATTTAGGGACTTCAGACCTGTTCTCCTCAGCTTCTGTTTCTTCATCTAGTGGTCCCCAAACAGATGGTAAGCTCCTCAGGGCAAGGTAGGTCTTGACCCTGCTGTCATCCCCAAGTGTCCAGGACACCCACTACTCAGTAACTGGTGGGGGTGTCCACCCAGCAGCATCAGAGGAGCACAGGACCTCCCTACTGAGTCCTGGCCACCCTGTGGTTCTGGGATCCGTCATGAGAATCCACATCCCAAAGGCTCTGCAGGCCCAGCTCTGGCTCACTGATCATCACTGTCACTCAGCTTTACTGTGGAGGCCACACAGTGAGGCAATTCAGAGCGAGAGCCCCAGTGTCACAGCACTGAGTCCAGCCCAGCCTTTCTGCTTGCTATCTGTGTGGTATCAGCCACTTCCTTAAGCCTTCCCCAACCCTACCCTTTAAAATGAGAAAATGGTGGCTCCTCCCTAGAAACTGTGTGAGGGCTGAAAGTGAAACACTGACCACTGTCGTATCACTGTACACCAGAGCCAGTCGCCTGAACATGTTCTCGCCTGGGTGATGGATGGTCAAATCCTGAACTCACGTGGACCTTGAAATTGAAGTCATCAGGACCAGGTCCTGACTTTAGACTTGGTAGCCTCTGACGTTACTGGGCTGCCATTGAGAATAGCCAACCTCTGTTTCCCTGGTGATGAGAATGATGCTGGCAGCAGAGAGGTAGTCATTATTACCAAGTGCTTCCTACCTGCCAGCAGGCTCTGGAAGGCTTGCACTCAGAGGTGCTTAGGGTGGAAGGAAACAGTTAGAAATTAGCCAAGCTTGCCAGCACTCCTGGAGTGAATGCAGTGGTCCCAGACACAGATCTGTGGACCTGAGGAGCCTGGACCTTCACCGATGGTCCTGTACTAGGAGATGACACTTCCTGAACTGCACACAGTGTCACATTATGGTACAAGTTCAGTGTAGCACATCATGAATGCACTAGGAAAAGAACAATACTGGTTAGCCCTAGATAGAGGTTTTCAGACTGACTTTAAATTGTTTTATGGTTAGTTATTTAGCTTTGATAATTAGAGTAAGTGCAGCTTTTTGTTTGTTCATTTTTAAGGATTATTTATTTCTCCCATGAGAGAGAGCGAGCGTGTGAGAGAGACAGTCCCCCACAACAGTCTTCTCATCCCCTCTCCCGGCCTTCTAGTCAGCCAGGATCGCAGGCACGTGTGTGCGCCTGGGGTCTAAACTCATCAGCCCTGTGGCTCCAGCAGAACAGTGAATATAGCCTCCTGTGCCACCACAGCTGGGCCAGCTTTTTTTTATTATTAGTTTTTAATTATATACACACACACACATTTATCTATCTATATAGATATATAGATATATTTAGAGAGAGATTTTTGCTATAGGGTGTGTGTGCTCACTAGAGAGAGAGACAAATCAAGAAATCACTCTCCAAGGGGGATGGCCATGCCACAATCCCTTCTCCAGTCTCCTCTCAAGGTTTTGGGCATGCCTGCACATGCACCTGACATGAGTTTTAAACTGCCAGGTCTGGGACTCACACTGTGGTCGATGATGTCGGAGTCCAGCAATGTAGCCATTATGCCATCTGCTGGTCCCCAGTTAATATTTTTAACAAGGCTTGGGGTAGGCTGAACTGTTCTGTCCAAGGGCTGTGCTGCCTGCTTCAGGACCAGACCAGCAAGATGGGAAACATCCCTAGGATGGGCCTGCCCCTCTATAGGGGCATTTGGGGGAAGAAAGTCAGGGGCCAGGAGACTGAAAGTGGCCATGCCTCCCTCAGCTAATGTCATCCTTGTTTCTGTGACCAGGGAGACACTTCGGGGGATTACCGGAAGATTCTGCTGAAGATCTGTGGCGGCAATGACTGAGCAGGAACTGTGGCTCTTCTGCCCACATGCTGGCAGTGTGGTGCCAGGAAAAGGCCAAAAGAATGTCTGTCTGTTTCTAACAAACCTACAAGAGCCCCTGAGATGACCACCCGTAGAGCCTTAGCCCTGTCTCCCCCTCCTCTCCTGATGGATATGTTGTGCTGAAAGACCTCAGTTGGTCTTGAGCTCTCAGGATGCCTTTTCCTCCTCTTCCCTCAGAGCCTCTTGCTGCTAAAGTAGATATTTTATACTCTGACCCTTGTGGTCATTCCCCTGTGCTCGTGGCTAAAGCTCTTGGCTTTGTTTTAGTCGTGTGATTTTATATTTTTATGTGGAGGCAGTTTTCTTCTTTAGTCATTGCCAGACAAACACACACAGCTCTGCCTGCTACGTATACATTTCTGGTGAGAGTGACTGGGTAGGGAGTACCACATCCCTATCGAGGAGAAAGGGAGGATCTTTAAGGGTAATCTTTGAATCTGGTGAGAATGTGTCATGCATTTTGTTATTGCCAAATCCACTCCTTTTTAGAGAGAGAGAAAAAAACATCCAGAATGTCATCTGTTCCATCTTCCATGCAAAACCACGAGAACAAAGCCAGTTCCTTGCCAATGACAGGGTTTCTTGTAATTTGGAATGTGCCTTAAATCTGAATGTCTGTAGCCAAAAGCTGTTTGCAAATTAAAATCAGCTAGCTCTGGAACATTCTGGAAATGTCTTCTTGGTGCCAGCTTGTTTTCTTCTGCTTCATGATTCTGCCCTGTGGCTCAGGGGTTCCATCCTTACTAGCCAGTGAAAATTCACATAAATAATTTTGTGCCCAGGAAACCCTGAGCACAATCTGATGTACGTGAACAGGGTTGTAAGGATAAGAGAAGGAGGCTCCTTGGATCCATGCTGGAGGCTTAGACACTGAGAAGATGCAGGGATCTTGGTTCGATGCAGGTGCAGTGAAGTTTCCTGAGGGTGAGGTGGGAAGAATGTAGTGCTTGACCCAGGACCCAAAGAAGGGCACAGGTAGGAGGTCATATGCATAATTCTTGGGGTGGGCCTCAGGGAGGAGGGCCTAGAGAGGAGAATGGGGATGACCCAGAGAGTTATAAAACCATTACCTCCCCTCAGGGAGTCCCCAGTGTGAAAGGGGCTCCTGGCTCTGGTCCTTGCAGACCCTCTGCCCCTCGTTGCTAGGAAAGGGAGAGGCCAGAATGGAGAGAATTTCTAGGGCTCATAGTGTAATGTCCAGAAGCTCAGAGCTTACCTTGCTGGTTAGAGGTCTCTGTTTACCCCCTTTCTGACTTTTCTTTTTTTTTTTTTTTTTTTGCTGTAGGGCACATGTGCTCATCAGAGAGACAGAGAGAGATAAAAAGCGAGAAATCATCTCCCGGGGTATGGCCATGCCACAGTCCCCTCTCCTCCATTCTCCTCTTGGGATCTTGGGCATGCACGCACATGCACCCAGCGTGAATTTTAAGCCACCAGGTCCGGGACTCAGTGATCGACTATGTGGGAGTCCAGTGACGTAACCATCATACCATCTGCTGGGCCTGGCATGGGCCCCCAGGAGTGACTTGTTTGCAGAGTAGACATCTGTTTGGGGATATTGCCTGACTCCTCACAGACCCCTAAACATAGCAAGAGCAGAGATAACCATACTGAAGGGGCATGAAGCAGCCTTGAGCTGGGCACTACCTAGACCTGCCTTCCTAAGCCAAAGGCTGATGCAGCACTGGGATCGATGGCAGCTCCTGGCCACCATTTTAGCTGTACCTTGATTTCCATGCCTGAAGTCTCTTTAGCTAGAGCCATCCTGCCAAAGCTGAGCTCCACCGCTGGTAGTCTCCCAAGAACCCTTTTCTTGGGGCAGGTCCCTTGCCCTTGGGTACCAGATGGGATGTACTAGATGGGATGGAATTCTTGGCATTGTACACCTTTGCACAAATCCAGACTGATCCTGGTGGCTCCTGTGATAGGGTATACAGCCAACATGCGGGCCAGGCAATGGTGTGGTGTGTTAAGGTGGCTGGATCCTACATAGCCGACTGAGGTTTGAGTACTAGACCTGGTAGGGCATGTGTGCATGTATACCCAAAATCCTAAAAGAAATGGAAAAGGGATTGTGGCATGACCATTCCCCATTGGGGAGGGGAATGCTTTTTTCACTTTCCCACTCTATCTTTAGCAAGTGTATGCACCCTCTAGCAAATTTTTTCAAAAACAAAACAAGTGAGTGTTCTGTGACGTCACTTTGTTCTGTTCTATATATGGAAGGTCTCAGCCTGGTGTCCACTAGGCACCCTCAGTAAGCCTGTAGATGCATTTACTTTGGTCCCTGAAGAGTCTTTTTAGAATTTTGGACGTTTCCAACATTTAAACATTGAGAGATTCCATAAATCTGGAATTCTGGATTCTCTTCAGAAATCAGAAACTCTGGCAGTACTGGGGCTGAATTCCTGCATGACTGGAACTGAACCATAGCTGCTCCCTTTAGGCACATTGTATTTGCCACAGGCTCCACCAGTCCCAATCACATTATACCAAGCCCATGGAATCCATGTGGCCCCTGAAGAACTTGAGTTTGAGACCTCTGCGCTACACACTTGGGAACCACCTGGTTTCACCTGCTTTCCTGTCCTTCTGGCTGCCCTCTTGATCATGCCTAAGGGATCCAGCTCATGGCAAATTTGGGCTGGAGAACTGTGTGACCTCAACTGAGATCTCCTTGAGGGACCTACTATGGCCCAAGGTCAGTGAAAGGCTAGGATCAGCATTTGTTTTTGCTCAGGACAAAAAAGATGAAGACATGCAGCCTTACTGGTCATCTTTTCAAGAACAACATTGGGTCTTTTCTGGCCTGCTAGAGATGTTAGCTGAGGCCAGTCCATACTACACATCTAATCTCACCTCTTAAGCTTGCAGCTAGAGGGTGAAACAGATCAGTTCAGCCCTGAGTGAATTTCAGCAGTGGTAGGGGATTGAAAGGGACACTGTCATGTTAGGGGCAGGGATAGGACTAGGGAGGCAAGTGAGATTTGTCTCAGGTGCAGAATTGAAGAATGGAATCTTAGAACACTTATCTCGTGACTAGATAGTCCTGCAGTGGTGATTCTTAAACCCTAGCATGCATCAGGGTGCTTTTGAAAGGGTAGGTTCCTAGGCCCCACAGGTTGTGAGCAGGTGTGGGGGCCAGGAAACCACATCTGTAACCTGCTATATCTCTGCTGCTCATCTAAATACTGCTGTGCTGAGGCAGAGAACTCCCGAGACCAGACGTGGTCATACAGAGGACCGTGGGCAGGTAGCAGGGTGTATTCAGATGATGAGAGATAAGATGAGGCACTTCCAACTTCAGGAAGAAAGATCTGAAAGATGAACTGTTGCAGGTGCCCATGGTCAAAGCAATGACTGAATGTCATTCCACGTCCATCCTTTGTTGGCTGTTCAGGCAGTTTCAGTTTGAGTTGGCCCCCTTTTCTGCCATCACCTTTTTCCTTTCCTGGCTAATAAGGGTGCATTGACACCTGGAGACAGAAATCAAGCTAAATACATTTCCCTAGGCAGATGAAGTCTTAGATTTTCACCTCCCATCACATCTAAAAGCTCCTGGGCCAGCCCCATGGCCTAGGAGTTAAGGGAGCCAGATCCCACATGGCCAACCACATCCGAACATCAGCCCTAGTGGATTGAAAATCATGCCAGGTATGTATACGTGCATTTGTGCCCAGAATCCTGATGGGATGGAAAAATGGAGGAAAAGGGATTGCAGCATGACCATGCCCCACTGGGGGGTACTTTCTTCCTCTCCTCTTTTCTCTGACTTTCTGGTGAGTACATGTACTCTCTGGCAACTAAAAAAAAAAAAAAAATGTAAATCTGAAAGTTCTCTCTGCCTGAGTTCCTCTAAGGGACAGGGTTATCATAATCCACCTGACCCCCTGCAGGGTCCTATCTCAGTAAAGGAGTCAGTCAACACCCTTAGCTCTACCAGGCACTCTTATCCCAATCCCCTGCTCTTTGGCAAGTTGCTCCTTGGCCTAACACTAGCATTCACCCTGAGCCAGTTTTCTTTTAAACAGAAAGAGCTCTGAACTGGAGACCAAAAGTCCCTATTCTGATCTAAACACAGTCATTGATTTGCTGTGTGACTCTAGATAAATCGCTTCCCCTCTTTGGGCCTTTGTAAAACAGGGGTAGACCAGATCAGAACTTCTTAAACTTTAATGTGATCAGCAAAAATGGTGTAGTATAGAACTTGAGAAATCTGTCCCTTCCCCAAAGCATCAAGTAAGCTGGTAAAAACAGTCAGAATCAACAGTATTAGAACTCAAAACTGATTGAAAGTATAGAGTAATCAGAAAAATTCTTAAGAAAAAGAAAAGCTGAGTTCAGTAAAAATTGTTGCATTCTTAGCTTACCCTATTGTTCCATTCTAGCTTACCCTATCTACCACCACCTAGTTTGGCAGCAGGTAAATATAGAAGTCAGTATTAATGATTTTTTTGGTTTATAACTTTTTTTTTCTGTATGATTTAAAAGACAACCAGGCCACACAGTCATTGTAACTAAGTCAATGGGTGCAAAATGTATAAAGATGTAACTTGGGGGTGACTAGCAGATGGCATAATGGTTTTATCACTGGACTCCCACATAGTGACTGCGGTTGGAGTCCAGGACCCAGTAACTTAAAACTCACGCCGGTAAATGTGCATACATGCCCAAAGTCCTGAGAGGAAAATGGAGGAGAAGGGACTGTGGTGTGGCCATTCCCCCTGGAGGTGATTTCTCATTTTCTGCCTCTTTATCTCTCTCTAGGGTGAGCATACACACCCTAGAGCAAAAATCTCTCTCTAAAAAGAAAAAAAGATGCAATTTAGAACAATAACAATGTAAGAGCAGGTGATGGAACTATATATAGGAATGAACCTCTTGTATACTATTGAAACATGGTCTAATTCATACTAGAGTAGTAAACATTAAGATGTTAACTCTAATCCCAGTGAAATCACTAAGAAAATTACTTTAAAAATAGTTAAAGAAATAAGGTAATCGAAATGAATACTTGAAGCCGTCTATAACATAAAAATGTGACAATGGAATAATAGAAGAGCAATTTTTTTCAAAAATCATATCACACTCCCATGAATATGTACAATTTTTTAAACTTTATTTATTTTAATTTAACTAGAGAGGGACAGAGTGAGAGAGAGAGAGAGAGAGAGAAGTGAGAAAAGAAAGCAAGCTGCCATGCCCGGGACTCGAACCACAGTCAGCCATGTGGGAGTCCAGCATCCTTAACCACCACACCATCTGCAGGCCCCAAATTGAGGAGCAATTCTAAGAATAGTAATTACTTTAAATTACTTTAGTAATTACTCTAAATGTAAATGGAATAAATTCTTTTTTTTTTTTTTTTTTTTTTTTTTTTTTGGAGAGGTTTTTGCTATAGGGCACGTGCGCTCGCCAGACAGACAGAGAGAGACAAAAAGATAGAAAGTGAGAAATCACCCCCCAGGGGGGATGGTTACGCCGCAATCCCTTCTCCTCCACTCTCCTCTCAGGATCTTGGGCATGCATGCACATGCATCCGGCGTGAGTTTTAAGCCACCGGGTCCGGGACTCAAACCGCGGTCGACTACATGGGAGTCCAGCGACATAGCCATTATGCTAACTGCTGGTCCCGTAAATGGAATAAATTCTTTAATTAAAAGGTAGAGATTGGCAGGACAAATTTAAAAAGCATGGTAGGTGACAAAGGCTATTATATCCTGATAAAAGGGTCAGTCTATGACCATATAACAATTATAAACATGTATGCATTTGTGGAAGCCCAAAAAGTTTGAAACAAAAATTGACAGAATAGAAAGGAGAAATAGTTTAAAAATCCATGGTGCACAAGTGATAGGTGCTGTTACACGAAGCTAAAGCAGCATGGGAGGCCTGTGTTTTGTTCTCAGACCAACCTAAACTGCCTGGGTATGTTAGTGTGTGCCTATAATTTTAACTAACTTGGATGTTGAGCAAGAGGATCCCAATGGTGAAACTCTGTTCATAAAACCTACTTAAATCTTTCTTTTCCTCCTCTCTCCCCCATTAAAATAATAATAGTTACATACTTCAACACTACTTTCTCAATTAGATAGAACAATTAGACAAAGGATAACAAGGAAACAAAACTTGAATACTAAACCAACTGGACCTAACACACAAGTATAGTACATTTCACCCAACAATGGCAGAAAACACATTCTGCTCAAGTGCACATTGAAAATTCTCCAGATAGACCACAATCTGAATAGAGCTATAACATGTAAGGAGATTAAATCAATGATTAAAAACTTGGCAAAGAAAAGCCTGGGGCCAGGTCGCTTTACTGGTGAATTCACTGGTTTAAAGAAAAAGTAATACCAATCCTTTTCAAACTCTCCTCCTATTCTGCCCCACCCCCCCAAAAAAAGAGGAGGAGGAGACATTTTCTAGCTGATTCTTTGAGAACAGTATTATCCTGTTAACAAAGCCAGACAGAGACATCACAAGAATAGAACACTGCAGACCAATGTCCCTTATTGGTACAAAAATTCTCAACAAAATGCTTGCAAATTGAATTCAGCAGCATATTAAAAGTGGGATTTATCCCAGGAATGCAGAAACTGTCAAATATATGAAAAAATCAAAAAATCAATAAAAATATTATACTTGTTATCTAATCGCCAGACAGACAGAGAGAGACACAGAGACAGAAAGCGAGAAAAAATGAAATCTTGGGGGCAAAAAGCCATGTGACCATCTCAACTGGTGCAGAAACAGCATTTTTAAAAACACAGCTACACCCTTTTATAATAAAACACTCAACAAACCAAGAATAGAAGAGAGATTTCTCAACCTGATAGAGGATATCTGTAAAAGACCCATGACTATCATTGTTGATGGGCATGTAAAATGGTACAGCTGCTATGTGCAACAGTTTGATGGTTTTCCAAAAGGTTGAACAGTTACCATTTGGCTTAGCAGTTTCATTCCTAGGTATAAACCCAAGAGAATTGAAAACACATGCATGAACTTCAAAAGCTATGTGAAAATGTGGGATTAAATTCTGAGTTAATTTTGGTATTAAAAAATTCTGAAATCCATGTGTAATTTTTCATAATACACATTTTCCATGAAGTTTTAAAGATCCCTCATATATTCACATGAACATTTATACATGTATGTTCATAGCAGCTTTACATTAGCCAAAAAAATGTACAGACAAATGTCCATCCATGAGATGAATAAAATGTGGTATATCCATACAATGAAACATTCAGCTCTAAAAAGGAATGAAGTACTGATACATGATACAACATGGATGAACTTGAAAACATGCTCTGTGGGAGGAGCCAGACACAGAGGCTACATATTGTAGTACAGTATGATTCCATTTATATGAACTGTCCAGAATAGACAAGTCCACAGGGACAGACAAATCAGTGGTTTCCAAGGGTCTGGTGGGAGGAGGAATAGGAAGTGACTGTTTAGTAGGTACAGGGTTTGTTTGGGGGTGATAAAGATGTTCCAGAATCAGACAGTGACGATGATTATGCAATGTTGTGAATGTGCTGGAAGCCACTGAATTTATATAGTTAAAGGATTCAGATGGTGAATTTTATGGTATGTGAGTTTTACCCCACTAAAATTTTAAAACAATAAACTTTAATGGACACGAAAATCCCCTGGGGAATCATTAAAATGATTCTGGGGCTGGTCCTTGGCCTAGGGGTTAAGGGAGCTGGGTCCCACATGACCAACAGCATGGTTTGAATCCCAGCCCTGGCCGCCTGAAAAACACTGGCATGTAAGTGTGCATATTTCACATCCGTACAAGACAGGGAAATGGAGAAGGGATTATGGCATGATCATGCTCCACTGTGTACTGGGGGCGGAGGCAGGTGTGCTTTCTCCCTCTCCTCTTTCTCTCTGGAGAGTGTGCATGCCCTCTGTAAATTAAAAAAGAAAAATGCAGATTCTGATTCAGCAGGTCTGGGTGGAACTCGAGTTTTGATAGACTCCCAGGTGATGATGCCCTTGCTGCTCATTGGTGGCCGTGTTTGAGGAGCAAGGGGCCCTTCCTCTGTTCTATTACAACCCTGGGCCTCAGGTGCCTTACCCAGTCCCTGCCTTGTCTGTTCCTATAAGTGGAGGGCGACACATAATGAGGGGCTCCCATGTCTGAGCCGAGGGGGATGCGGCCTCAGCATGGGAGTAGGTAGAGAAGGGGCTGTGGTTACGGATCCCTCTCAGTAGACACAGAGGAGACCAGAGGAGTAGTTTTTATTTCACACAAAGCCAGGGGAGGAAGGTAGAAAACAGCTCTTCTCGGAGGGGTGTCATCCGACAGGTGCATCACCTCCAGCTGCTGGGCCCCTCCACCTCTGATGCTCCCAAGTGCTCTGAAAGAAAGGGGCAGCCTCAGGATCAGCAGATGGCATAATGGTTACGTCGCTGGACTCCCACGTAGTCGACCGCAGGTCAAGGGTCGGACCTGGAGGCTTAAAACTCATTGGGCACATGTGCATGCATGCCCAAAATCCCAAGAGGAGAATGGAGAAGGCATTGCAGTGTGGCCTTTCCTCCTTGGGGGTGATTTCTTACTTTCTGTCTGTCTCTCTCTGGTAAGCACAGGCACCCTATAGCAAAAAATCTCTATCAAAAAAAGAAAAAAAGAAAGGGGCGGCCTCAGAGTGAGCTCACAGCAGGGGGGTTCTGACAGGTTTCTCATCCTAGGGGTGCCCAGCAGCTTTCTTCCCTTCTTCCCTTCTTCCCATTTCCTTGGGAACTGCAATGCCAAGGAACATGTGGCTCAAGGAGGGTGTGCCTGATCAGTGGGATCCAATTTTGAGGTGGGACAGGAGCGCATCTCGGAAGGGAAATGAAAGGAACGGAGGAAATTTGAGGCATGAAAAAGGCCAGTAAAGGAGGCAACTCCTCTTCCAGTTCGTGCTGAGAATGCATCTCGGGTGAACGGGGCCAGTGTTCCCAAAAATCCTGAGCTGCCCGCGGGCTGCAGCAACCCCGGGTAGGGCTGCTTATGTCCCCGAGGGCCTCTCACTGCTTGCCCAGGCTGCATCCACTCAGTGGAAAAAGCATCTCGCATCCTGCTGGCCCAGCTCCAGATGAATGTCAGAGGCCCACACGCTGTCCCCTCCATCACCTGAGCTGCTTACCATCTCCAAGGAGGTCAGGGGCTGGGCCAAAGGACCCTGGGGGCAGGTTCCAGGCCAGCTCCTCCAGCAGGCCCAGGAGTCCTTTCACTTCTGCCTCCAGGTGCTCCACTGTCTTCTCCACTGTCTAGAGTAGGAAGGGAATAGGGCAAAGTCAAGGAGAAAGTGGTTCCGTTTCCCTTCATCTGCCACACCTGGCCCGGCCGGCTGTGGTGGGGAGAAAACAGGGTGCCGTGGTCCTGGCTCGAGTCCTACTTGTTCAGGCTCTGGCCCCGCCTGCCTCCGTTTCCCCAGATGACAATATCCTGGAAGCTTGATCTACAAGGCCCCCCCACCCCCTGACCCTGGCATTCAATGGTCACAGGTTTGGCCCAGAAGGACTCTGAATACCTTTGTGCCTTTGAGACTTTGCAGCCCGGAACTCACATTCCTATTGTTGCCCTGCCCCCTAATGGTACCTCTGCCAAATGACAGGTTTGGTGTTTGGAAATTTCCTTCATTCAGGATTATTTTTTCACACCACAGACCCCATTGGCAGTCTGTAAAGTCTACACACCTTTTATCAGGATAATACTTAAAATGAAAACAATAAAACGTACTGTGTAGGATTAACAAGGACACCAACTGCATTAAAGCATTATTCAAGTGTTAAAAAATTAAATTCCTCCTGGGGCCAGCAGATGGCATAGCGGTTACATTGCTGGACTCCCGCATAGCTGACCGCGATTCAAGTCCTGGACCCGGTGGCTTCAAACTCACACTGGGCACGTGTGCATACATACCCAAGATCCTGGGAGGAGAACAACGGAGAAAGGATTGCAGTGTGGCCATTCCCCCTGGGAGGTAATTTCTCGATTCCTGTCTCTCTGTCTCTGGTGAGCACATGTGCTCTACAGTAAAAGTCTCTCAAAAATTAAATCAATCCAATAATATATGTATTTATTAACTTACTAAGTAACATGATCTAACTTTGTCTTACAACTACTGTCACTTTGACATGAAGAGCATAAGTGATAATGTTGATTTATTTATTAATATGACAACTAACAGGATAAAATGATCAGTGATCTCCATCGTTGACAGTCACAGTATTGTTAATACTTTGGTTTGCTGTTTGTATTTATAACTGATAAAAATGCTAAATGTCAGTTTAAGGTTTGTGACATTGAAGATGTATGTTTTTCTCCCACACATGAGCTTTTGGATCCTGGGTTAGGAATTGTGGCTATATAAAAAAGCACAATGACTGAATATGCACCTTCCCTTCCAGTAATTATGCAAACATCTTGGGTGGGTGTAAGCAAGGCCCCAGGGGAGGAAGCGTCCAAGTTGAGCAACCCAAATGGGGCAGGAGGGTGGTTAACGAGATGGCTGGAGGGCAGGATTGGCCTGGATTTCTCAACATCCCAGAGCATGGTTGTGTCTGCAGTGGGAGAGCCCCCTGACTGGCAGGTGGTCATGCAGCTACATGGGTGTCATCCCAGATCACCTTATTACCTCCTCCATGACGTCTAAACGGCCTTGGATAGCCATGTGTCTGTCACACCCTGTGCTCCAAGCTGGGTCTCCCTGGGAGGGGCTGAAGGGTTCGGCAGCTGTGGGAAAACGAGTTTTGTTAATGTGGGCCCTCAGTTTCCCTGTAACAGCAGATATTCCTAGAAAACACGGAGCTCCAGTGCGGCGGGTCCAAAGCAGCCAGTAGAAGGGCTCAGGCATGGGTCAGTATGCAAGTCGGCACTGCCCTACTCACTCATTACGGCCTTGGTCACCTACAGACACAGACAGACATCCTCAAGGAGGCAATGCCCAAGCTGGGAAAGGTCAAAGAAAGAGGAAAAGTTTCAGCCAGGAAGAACTGCACATGCAAAAGACAGAGGTGTGAAATAGCAGGCGGACAGTCCCTCCGGGAGTTGGGAGTGGCTGGCAAGTCTGGAGTGGGTGGGAGATGAGACTGAAGAGAGGAATCCTGGAAAAAGCTGAGGGACTAGAACCTTTCCCAGAGCCTTAAAAAATCAATTATGGGACCAAGCAAAAAATTGGAGGACATAAAAGCAGTGAATGTACTTAATGAGAATAGGACAGTGTGGAATGGGGGAGGTGAAGAGGAGAGGATAGAGAAAGATAGCAAGAGAACAATAGAGAGGCAAGACGTTAGTGAGAAACAGATATGGCTTATTAACTGTAGATAATGACATGTATAGTATTCTCAACTGGATTGGTCTGAGAAGTATTTCATGATGGGCAAAGTCTTTTTACAAGCAAAATGAGAAATAGTGATTGACTGTTTTAAAAAAATAATTAGAATAATAATAATAATGATTGGGGAAAACATAGAAAAGATATTGAATGTTGAAGCAGGGAGATTAATGTCTCTGTATTGACTGACATGCATGGCATTCCCTTTTGAAAAAGCGTTGTAATACACTGTAAAGTTATATGTAATCCAATGTAATATAAAGAAGATTATGATGATAATAAAAAAGAAAAAAAATCAATTATGGGACCAGCAGTTAGCGTAATGGCTATGTTGCTGGACTCCCATGTAGTCGACGGTGGTTCGCATCCCGGACCCGGTGGCTTAAAACTCACGCCGGGCGCATGTACGTGCATGCCCAAGATCCCAAGAGGAGAATGGAGGAGAAGGGATTGCGGTGTGGCCATCCCCCCTGGGAGGTGATTTCTTGCTTTTTGTCTGTCTGGCGAGCGCACATGCCCTATAGCCAAAACCTCTCAAAAAAAAAAAAAAATCAATTATGATGTTTGGGGGTTTAACAGAAGAGTCAGAGTTAACGCATTTTTAAAAACACACAGGGTCCTCAAAAAGGCCATGGAAAATGCATATTATGAAAAAAAAAAACTATGCACAGATTTCAAACTTTTCTGCACCAAAATAAAATTTTACTTTAATTCCACTTTCCCATAAACTTTTTTTTTTTTTGAGGTTTTTGCCATAGGGTGCAGACACTCACCAGACAGACAGAAAGTGAGAAATCACCCCCCAAGGGGGATGGCCAAGCCACAATCCCTTCTCCTCCATTCTCCTTTCGGGATCTCGGGCATGCACATACGTGTGCCCAGCGTGAGTTTAAGCCACCAGGCCGGGACTTGAATGGCGGTCAACTATGTAGGAGTCCAGCGACATAGCAATTACGCCATCTGCTGGTCTTTCCATGAACTTTTTGAAGTCTCATTCAGAGAATGGATTGGAGGGACACATCTTTAAAGGCAGTTTATTGTAGTAATCAAAATAAGAAGTGATGGGGACCAGCAGTTAGTGTAATGGGTATATCGTTGGACTCCCATGTAGTCGACTGCGGTTCGAGTTACGGACCCAGTTGGCTTAAACTCACACTGGGCGCGTGTGCCCAAGATACCGAGAGGAGAATGGAAGAGAAAGGATTGAAGCATGGCCATCCGCCCTGGGGAGTGGTTTCTCGCTTTCTGTCTCTCTCTCTCTCTTTCCGGTGAGCATGCGCACCCTATAGCAAAAACCTCTCAAAATAAAAAATAAATAAAAAATAAGAAGTGATGGAGGAGCAATGACAAATGCAGAAAGTCGGTGTAGGAATAGAAGGAAGGAAATAAATGTTGATATTTTAGGGGACAGTTAGTAATAGCTGACGTTTGTTAAGTACTACCATGCATCAGGTAGTGTGCTAAGCAAATGTGTTAATATGAATACCCCAAAGTCTAGTTTTTCCCAACTTAAATGTGAGGACATTGACACACAGGGGTGATAAGATCTGAGATTCAACCTGTTCGATTCTTAAATTGTTTCCTTGTTTTATTTTATTTATTTTTTCAAATGCACACTCACCAGAGAGAGAGAGAGAGCCCTGCCCCTTCGCAGGGCATGGTCATGCCACAATCCCTTTCTTCCATTTCTACTTCCCACCAGAATTTTGGGCACAAATGCACATGTGCCTTGGCGTGTTAAATCTGCTTCATCTTGATTCGTTATTTTTCTCCACAATGTTGGTTCTTCCTGGCACCACCAACCTTCACACCAGAAATTTCAGGGCCCTGGTTCTGATCTCAAGTTTCAGAGTTGGTGGCTCTGAGACACCTGCAGGGCATCAGAGCTGGCTGGCACTTTGGAAAACGCTAACTCAGGCTGGTGCTGTCCCAGAAGCCCAGCCGAGTACAAGAGCCTTATGCATTCCACCGAGGATGGAAAGACCAGCTAAAAGATCAAGGATCCAGGAAGACAAGAAGGAAAAGCAAAGCCATAGGACATGATAATGGCACTTTGGTTATTTTTCAAAAAGCGAGTCTTAGGCCGGCTCCTTGGCCCAGTGGTTAAGGTGGCTGGATCCCACATGGCTGGCTTGAAAAACACACAAGAGTGCATGTGTATGTGTCCCAAACCCTGAAAGGAGAGAGAGATGAAGGAGAAGCAATTGCAGCAAGACCGTGTCCCATCAGAGAAGGAGGTGTTGTCTCACCCTTTCTCAGTCTCTCTCTCTGGCGAGTGCATGCACCCTCTAGCAAAAATTAATAAATATAAATAAATAAATAAAATTTTAAAGGAAGTCTTTTAGAGACCCAGTCTGAAATATTTACAGAGAAAATGCTATGATGTTGTGGCTTAATCCAAGCCTGGGGGAAGGACAGAAAGAAGCATAGGTGGGTACAAGACTGACCATGAGAGGGGACCAGCAGTTAGCATAATGGCTATGTTGCTGGACTCCCATGTAGTCGACCGTGGTTTGAGTCCCAGACCCGGTGGCTTAACTCACGTGCCCGCCCAGGATCCCAAGAGGAGAATGGAGGAGAAGGGATTGCAGCGTGGCCATCCCCCCTGGGGGGTGATCTCTCACTTTCTGTCTCTCTGTCTTTCTGGCGAGTGCACGTGCCCTATAGCGAAAATCTCTCCAAAAAAAAGAAAAAAAGACTGATCAAGAGGTGATCGTGGTCAAAGCTGGGTGATGAACACATGCTGGTGCATTTGATTTTTCTTTCTACTTTTTTTTTTTTTTTTTTTTTTTGATATTTTTGCTCTTAGGACATGTGCCCTTACTAGACAGACACAGAGACAGAAAGCGAGAAATCACACCCTGGGGAGATGGCCACGCAGCAATCCCTTCTCTTCCCTTCTCCTCTCAGGATTTTGGGCACATACGCGCACACACACATATCTGGCGTCAGTTTCAAGCCACTAGGTTCAGGACTCAATGCATGACCAGTCACGTGAAAGTCCAGCACCTTAACCACTGTGCCATCAGCTGACCCCATTTTCTCTCTACTTTTATGCACATGGTTTGAAAATTTTCACGGTAAAAGCCACTGTTCAATGGGCTGTCTGCAAAAAGCAGCAGCCACCCTGAGCAACCAGTATCAGTGTAAAATATCCAGGATAAGGAGTTGAGGCGGAGGGCTGTGCCCCATTCTTGGCCATACAAACTGAAGTCTTCGATGGGCAGGAGCGGATCTGGAGGTGGCCATGGGTGGGGATGCCAAACTTTGACTCACTTGTTTCAACTGAAACTGAGGTGCTCAGCCTGGGAGGAAAGACTTTGAGGGGGCGGGCGGGAGGAGCTATTCTCACCAGGGAGGCTGTCTTCCCATGTGAGACCAGAATATCCAATCTCAAAATACACTCATCATATTTCGAGCTGTTTTTTTCAGAGAAATGGCAGATAGGAATAACCCTGAAAAACTATCCTTCGGTAGAATAAATTTACATCTTTGTATGTTAGTCAAGGATACAGGCAGAGGCTTTCTCAGAGATTATCGGATCTAGGAAAATCATTTCACAGAAGAGATTAGAGGCTCATGGAAGAGATTAGCGGTCACACCTTGCCCAGACAGAATGAACCATCACCCATTCCTCTGAAGGCTGTCATTGAGAGACTGCATAATAGGACAACAGCCTTAGTTCACAGGGCATTCCCTCCCCTCCACGCCCCCATCCCATAGTTTGTCCATCAACTCCAGGAGTCCCTGAGCCCCCATTCCTTTCTGTACAGGAGAAAACTTCAGTCATTGGCTCTTCTTGGTCTCAGATGCTGTGGGCCCCCTGCGCATATTTATGTATAAAATCGATATGCTTTGGGACCAGCAGTTGGTGTAACGGCTATGTTGCTGGATTCCCATGTAGTCAACCATGGTTTGAGTCCCGGACCTGGTGGTTTAAACTCACGCCGGGCGCGTGTGCATGCATGCCCAAGATCCCGAGAGGAGAATGGAGGAGAAGGGATTGCGGCATGGCCATCCCCTCTGGGGGGTGATTTCTCACTTTCTGCTCTGTTTCTCTCTTGTCTTTCTGGCGAGCGCACACGCCCTATAGCAAAAACCTCTCAAAAAAAAAATAATAATCAATATGCTTCTTCACCTGCTAACTGGCTACTGTTATTGATTCTACAGACTCAACTCATCAACATTCAGAGAGCAGAGGGGAAGTTGAAAACGGCCCTTCAGACAGTGCACACACATTCACAGGCTCCACGCAGCAGGCTTTGGCCAAGTCTTTCTCCTAAGCTTCTGCCTCGCCCAGACCTGACCTCTGTTTCTCAGTAAATACTGTTTTGTTCTGTGTCTTGAAAGCCATTCTGTCAGTTAGGCCGAGGGGAAGCAATGTGATCCAGTGGGTGAGCGGATCTGCCCGTTTCAGAAGTCACGAACATCACGAATCTGCTCCACTTTGTCAGCTGAAAACACTCTGTTCTCTACGTGTCTGTGATGAGTTCTAACTTGGCTTCAAAACCCCTCCAGAGAAAAGGCTGGGCTGAGGTTGCTCTCACACAGCACAACACTAATCCCTCCCAGCTGGACAGAACTGAGCCCTGTGCTCCTCAGAGCAACAGTCCACGAGCTGGTCCAGGCCAGCCCAGCTCCTCTGAGAGGGAAAGCATGGAGTCAGGCCTGCCAACTACCCAGCCCTGCCCACTCCCTCCCCCACCGTGGGTCCTCGCCATGGCATTGACCTGAACATATTATGGCATCCAAGACCCCAGTTCTCAGCCTGACTCACTCACTCACTGGTGGGGGACTGTGAGAAATCCTCTCCCTGGGCCTCTACTGCCTCCTCTGTGACATGGAGTGGAGCAGGCCCTGCGACACTGCCTCCCCTACGTAGCTCTTCTGTGATTCTTTGTCTTTCTTATCCTGCTGCAAGTCCTCGAAACAGCTACAAGGACAGAACTGGGGTGAAATTGCTTCCTGGATCAGAAAACTCTTACAAAGCAAAAACCGGACACCTTCCATTTCTGCGGAGGTTGTGCCTGACACGGGGTGGTCAGGAAGCTCAAACAAGAGGAATGGGGAAGGCCGGAGCACTAAATGGTGAAGGCTGTAGTTCCCAATGCTCCCTTCCTTTCTCCCCCCTCCACCACCCTCACTGCCCTGCCAGTTGTGAAAGGGACCTTCTTGGAGGCCGTGTTGTTTTCTCTGGCCTGGCTCCTGCTCAGAGCTTGATATGCACCCTGGACGGTGGCCATGGGTGGAGAAGCATCCCCCTGATGAGGGTAGGTTGCCAGGTGGAACCTACAGACCCAGAAGGAGATGACCTTTCAGATGGCCTTGGAGGCAAAAAGTACAGCCCCCTCCTACTTAGAGAACTTAAAGGGAGAATTTTTTTTTTTTTTTTAATCTGGGAGCCAAACAGCAAGAAAATGCCCACAACTCAAATGATTTTTGCACGTGAGCGATGAGAAATTTCTCAGTGTTGACTCTCAAAGGTACTACTGTACCTTCTGACTCATCCATTAAAATTATATTCTGCTGGACTGGCCCTGTGGCCCAGTGGGTAAGGGAGCTAGATTCTACTTCAGCCAACTGTAGTTGGAATCCTGGCCCCAGTGGCCTGAAAAACATGCCAGGTGTGTGTGTGCGTGTGTGTGTGTGTGTGTGTGTACACGCCTCAAATCCCTACAGGATGGAGAAATGAAGGAGGAGGGATTGCAGAATGACCACACCCTGTTGGGCTGCTTTTTCCCTCTCCCTCTTTCTGGCTCTTCAAACCTCTGTAGTGAGCGCATGTACCCTCTGGCAATTAGAAAAATAAATAAATCAATTACACTCTGCTTTGATCAGCAATGCTGGCCATTTGGCAGTTAATTATATTTGACCACATTCAATATAGTGAAATAATAAATTACACCACAAATATTTGTATAAAAGCTTGTGAATCAAACTATAAGTGGTGGGACCAGCAGATGGCATAATGGTTACGTCACTTGACTCTTGCGTAGTCAACCATGGTTTGAGTCTCAGACCAGTCAGTTAAAACTCATGCCTGGTGCATGTGTGTGCATTCCCAAAATCCCAAGAGGAAACTAGAGGAGAAGGGATTGTGGTGTGGCCATCCCCTCTGTGGGTGATTTCTCACTTTCTGTCTCTCTCTGTTTCTGCAGTGAGTGCATGCACCCTATAGCAAAATCTCTCTTTAAAAAAAAAAAAAAAAAAAAAAAAAACTATCAATGGCATAATGGTTACATCACTGGACTCCCACATAGCTGACCTGGTAACTTAAACTCACACTGGGCATGTGTGCATGCGTGCCTAGGATCCCAAGAGGAGAAGAGAGAAGGGACTGCAGCGTGGTCATCCTCCCGGGGGGAGGGTAATTTCTTGCTTTCTGTCCCTCTGTCTCTGTCTCTTTGACGAGCACGCACACCCTATAGGAGGCTGAGGAGGTCTAAAAAGCCATCCAGGAGAAACCTCTCTTCACATGCTGTGGAAACAACACACAGTTGCAAGTCAGAGACGCAGTCCCATTCCCTCCTCGCTGTGTGCTCTTTGCCTCTCACTCACTTTTTCATCTGTATGGGATCTGCCCTGCCCTGCCAACTCTGTGGCCCTGTAGTGGTGATCAGAGGAGATCCTGCCCTTGAAGATGCCTTGGAACTGCCAGGAGACATGCAAGTGTCATGCAGGGGCATTTGCCAGGTGAGGAGACTGAGGTTCAGGGAGCTGACAGCACTGAGCCAGCAAATCAGTGAAGCTCAGACCAAGACCTCCCCTCCATAAGGAGCCTAGTGCTCTTTGCTAGGTCACTCTGACCAGATCTCCTCAGATGCAGCGGCAACTGCTCTTGGACCAAACCCATCCAGGAGACAGTACTAGGGTTCGAGAATACCTGGGAGAGCTTTCTCCATCAAGAGGCTCAGCACTGACCCTAATGAGTTCTCTGTCACCTTTGCATCCTTGGTTTCTTTACTTTAGAATGGGCATAGCCATCCTCTATACGCCAAGCTGCTATGGATTTGTGGCCACTTATCATGTGCCAAGGTTTTTGTTGAGTGCTTGCATGCATCATCTCATTTAATTCTTTCTGTGAGGCCAGTACTCTTATGTCCCTCACCAGGGAGGAAAGAGAGGGGAGAGACTGTAGAGAAAATGAGGTTGGTCACGAATTGATCCTTGTGGAAGCGGGTTCAAAAGTGCATTATCCCTTTCTATTATTACATGCTCTTATTTTGCAGTCTATTTTCATAACCAAAGGTTTTCATAAACAAGAGTCAAGAAAAACAATAGCATATTGTCTAAAATCTGAAAGGTTAAGGACAAAAATGTATGAAATCAGTGTGACATTGCATTAGTTCATTTATGCCCCCCCAAATCTGTAGCAATGAGCATACATGATCAAAAGGAAAAAATAATGCTAATAAATGGGTTTAAAGTATACACTACACCAGATGGGAATTGAGGGGCCATGGGGAGTCAGTCACGTGTGGTGGCTGCTCGCTACTGCCGGGGGTCGGCATGCTGCACAGCACTGCTTTGTGCTCTCAGCTCCAGAGCCGGCGGCTGAGCCGGGGCACAAGGGAGGCCATGGCCTGTGGGCCAGGCTTGGTGCTGGACAGAGTTCCAGCTACTCCCCCTGCAGCCTGTGAGAAAGCGAGTGTTTTTTTCATTTTTTTTTTCATCTTTTTTTAAGAGAGATTTTTGCTATAGGGCACATGCGCTTGCCAGAGAGTCAGAGAGACAGAAAGCAAGAAATCACTCCCCAGGGGAGATGGCCACTCTGCAATCCCTTCTCCTCCATTCTCCTCTCTGGATTTTGGGCACACATGCACATGTGCCTTAGAATTTCAAGCCTCCAGGCCCAGGACTCGAACTGTGGTTGGCCATGTGGGAGTCCAGCAACATAACCATGCTGTGGTAATAACAGCATGCCATCTACAGGTCCCCCTTTTTTTTTTAAGAGAGATTTTTGCTAATAGGGTGAGTGCACTCTCCAGAGATAGAGACACAGAGACAGAAAGCAAGACCCCACAGGAGGATGGCCACACCACACTCCCTTTTCTTTCATTCTCTTCTTAGGATCTTGGGCACACATGCACACACACTTGGCATGAGTTTCAAGCTGCCGGATTCGGGACTTAAACCGCCATTAACCACGTGGGAGTCTGCCACCACCTGCCGGCCCAAGAAAGTGCTTTTGATCATTCTTACAGGTGGAGAAACTGAGGCTGAGAGCAATCAGTGGAGTTGTCTGAGAGAAAGAGGGTGTGTGGGTGTGCGTTCCCTGCTAGGCACTTGCTCTCTCATCCAGTCTCTGAAGCCAGCCCTGCCAGATGGGTCTCCCTCTTCCCGGTTTACAGAGGAAGAAGCAGCTGCAGAGGAGCAGAGTAGGTAGGGGCTCCCCGGATCAGGGCTGGCCTGGATCCTTACCCTGAGTGCTCACTCTGTAATTCATTGGGCCCTGAAGGGGACTCAGGGCTTCTCTCTCAGCACAAGGCACTTCTGCCAGATGGGGCAGGAAGCCTGGATGCACTGGTACCCCCTTGATAACTAAGCTCTTCCCTGTGCCAGACAGCTGGGAATTATGGCTTGTGGACTGTTCAGTGCTGGGCCACGGGCAGCAATTCAGGTATAGGCCTGAGCCCAGTAAGGTACCTGCCATGAGGCACTCCAGCTCGCCTTCCCTGTGACGTGGCAGCAGTAAGACTACTTGGAGGTACGTGCTAAAGGGGACAGTGCAAGACAGGGAACTCAGCCAAGGGAGCACCCAGCCAGGAGCACCCAGCCAGGAGCACCCAGGCAGCCCCTCCCTCCCGCAGGTTCCCACACTCCTACCCAAAGCAGCTCAGGCCCTCAGGGAAGCTCTCCGGAGACCTGGAGGCTGGCCTCCCATCCAGACTGCAGAACCCCCTTGGGTTACTCAGCAAATAGGTGGAGCATGGCCTCCTCGGAGATGCCTGCCTGAATTCCAAACAGCTGTGTGGGGCCTGGCCTGGGCCCTTTGCCCTTTAGAGCTCGACTTCCCACCAATGCCCTGTAAAGCCACGCCTGGCGGCTCTGCTGGCCTCTGGCATGGAGCAAGCCTGAGGGCTGCCCCACCCTACAGCCGTGACCCCCTCCTTCAGATCTGGGTCTCCTCCCTCGGCGGCAGGCTCTGGGTTCTCCACTCTCTCCCTTCTGTTCTCGCTCACATCTCTCTTCCCCCTTCCGTCATCTGTGTCCCTCTCCTTCCTCATGCTGTTGAATTAGGTTCTCTTTTTCTTTCCTTGTTCTCTCTACTCTCTCAGACTCCTTTGCCTTCTGTCCTCTTTCATGTCTATTTATTTGCAAAGCCTCTAAATCTGCCTCTTTTCTCTTTTTATTCTTCCCTTCCCTTTATCTCTATTCCTTGATCTTTATTTTGTCTCTTCCTATTTTTTTCTGTTTATGTTTCTTTTTTCTCTCACCATCTTTCTCTCCTCCATCTCTCCCTCCACCTCCCTGTTTCCATCTCTTCTTTTCTTCTTCTCCCTCCTCACCTCCTCCTCCTTCTCTCTCTCTCCCCCTCTCTCCTCTCTCTCTCTCTCTCCTCTCCTCTCTCTCTCTCTCTCTCTCTCTCTCTCTCTCTCTCTCTCTCCTCTCTCTCTCTCTCTCTCTCTCTCTCTCCTCTCTCTCTCCCTCTCTCTCTCTGTCTCTGTCTCTCTCTCTCTCTCTCCCCTACCTCCCCATCGGCGGGTCTCCCTGAATGCCCCGCCCTCGCTCGAGCCCCACTCACCGGCCAAGGTGCCCACGGCGCGGAGCAGGGTGAGCCCCGCCAGCGCGCAGAGCAGGGGCCGCATGGTGCCGGCCGGGCGGAACGGAGCGCTGCGTCTGCCTGAAGCCGCCCTTCCCGGGATCACGCCTGGCCGGCCGGGAGGAAATGCTCGCAACCCCTGCCAAAATTCCTGGGCGGTTCCAGGCTTTCTGGCTCGAGCGAACCCGCCCTTTCCAGAGGCCCCTCGGCACCCCTTGGGCAGCCACAGAGCCCAGAAACCCAAGGGGCAGAGGTGCCGCGGTGCCAACCCGCGTGCCTCCCCAGGAAGGGGGCGCCCTCGGAATCCCCCGCTCGTCTTTGGAGAGCCTGGGCGCAGAGTGGGAGGGGATGAGTGTGAAGGGACCGTCTAGAGATGGCCTCTCCTGGGGGTCCAGGGCTGTTAGGAGCTGTTCCACAGACGGGCAGACTGAAGCTGAGAGACAGGTGCCTTCTGTGTCCGCTGCAGCGAGGCCCAGGGTCAGCAATCCTGATGTGGAAGCTTTTCTTTACCCTCCAATAAGACATGAACTCTGATTACAGGGGACAGTGTGTGTCCCTGAGGGGGTACCCAGGAGTAGCGTCTGCCTTCTGTTGAAACTGTCCTGGTGAAGGAGTAATAGCAATAGTAACAGATACGTTTCAGGTCAGTCGTGGCAGAGACCAAGGCCACCGAATCCCACGTGGCTGACTGTGGCTTGAAAATCACACTGGGGCACATGTGTGTGCATGCCCCCAATCTAGAGAATGGAGGAGAAAGGATTGCAGTGTGGCCATGCCACACCCTGGGGTGCTGATGTGCAGCACTCCACACCCTGGGGAGGTCTCTCTCTCTCTCTCTCTCTCTCTCTCTCTCTCTCTCTCTGTCTCTTTCCAGTGAGTACAAACACCATATAGCAGTTTTTAAAAAGAAAGATAGCTTTCCAAAAAAAAAAAGGTAAAATCACGACTCTCACACAGATATAAAATGAACATGTGCAAAGATTTTACATAGCTCCTCTATGAAGGAATGAGTAAGATCTGACAACCGGTCCACAGAACAGTTACAACTCAGGAAAGCTGACATGAATGTGCAAAAGGAGGCAAAATGAGCTTCTTCCAGCCAGTGAGGAGGAGGGGCCTCGGTTGAACCTAACAGGTAGAGAATGTGTAACAGTCTATATAAAAGAATTATTCTGTATTACTGTCAGTTACTTTAACTGACAGACTTGTACAATATTTAAAGACAAGAAAAGGCCCAGAGCCCTAATAGGACCAAAATCTGTGTTCAGCAAATGCTTATCCCCTGTTCTAGACAGCGGTAGGCAGACTCTGGGGAGGGGAAGGGCAGGGAAATAATTCACATTCACATATTGTGTCTCTCTCTCTTAAGCTGTTCACAGTCCAGTAACCACCATAACATTAATAAACAGCAGCTAAGCTTTGATTATGTCACTTCTGCGTACATCACGTCTTCGACCTTTGCTGCAGTCCCCCAACGGGCACACCACTACATCCATTCTGCAGATCAAGAAATTGAGGTCTAGAATGGCTAAGAACCTTGCGGGTAGTCACACAGCTGGTATAATGTAGAGTCAGACTTTTTTTTTCCTTAAGAAATTTTTTTTTTTTTTTTTTTTTTTTTTTTTTTTTTTTTTTTGCTATAGGGCAATGCATGCACTTACTGGAGAAACAGAGAGACAGAAAGTGAGAAATCACCTACCAGGGGGATGGCCATGCCACAGTCCCTTCTCCTCCATTTTTCTCTTGGGATTTTGGGCATGTACTCACGTGCGGTGGCATGAGTTTCAAGCCTCCAGGTCCAGGACTCAAACCACTGTCAGCCATGTGGGAGTCAGCAACATAACCATTTCACCATCTGCTGGTCCCTGTAGAGTCAGACTTTGAACCTATCAATAGTAATGATACCTCTGCAGCTGAAGCATGAGCACCTCCATTTTGGATCAGCCTTCGCCATTCTCCTTTCTCTGTGACCTGACTCATATGTGCTTCCCCCCAAAATAGCTATTCTTCTCGTTAACTCACTTTTTTGGTTTTCGTAAACTGCTCAAGCATAATTCAAGCCCTGCTTCAGGGCTGCAAGGTTTGGGAATGACTCAAGTCCTGCAGCCAGCTGACTGACTAATAAAGACGCCTTTCATTTGGCTAAAACTGATGTCCTCTTATTCTCTCACTGACTTGGATAGAACAGAACTCAGTCCCTAGATAATAATAAACATCAAGTCCCTGAGAGCCCAGTTATCTCTCTCCATTCCAAGTAAGCTGGGTGGGCTTTTTCAGTGAACTGAAAGTAATCCCCCACCTCCCTCTAGTTTAGAACACAGTAGGCAAAACTTCACCCACAGGGCACGCCCATCCAACAAGGGAAAAAAATAAGTTAAGTTTTAGTAAAAACACAGAACAGATGCCGCAGCCCTCACACATCTGTTGCAGAGCCCTGAGTGCCTGGCTGGGTTGCAAGTGGTGCCTGTGTCACGGGAGAATGTCTCTATCATCAGGAGTCCCCAGGAGGGTTCACTGGAGCCCTTGAACATCAGGCCTGCCTGGCTGCTTTCTCCGTTTCTGGCCGTGGCTATGCAGTTGTCCAGTGCGGTCACCGCGTGAGCCAGTAATCCTCATGTCTCACTTCCTCCTCGGAGACAGCAGCCTGAAGCACCGAAATTCTGATGCTGAGTCAGAGGATCTGTGACAGAGATTTGGATCTGAATTTCTTTTATTTTTCTTTGCCAGAGGATGTTAACTGGCCAGAGAGAGACAGAGAGAAAGAGTGAGGAGGTGACCACCCCATGGGGTGTGATCACGCCACAATCCATTCTCCTCCATCTCTTCATCCTGTCAGGATTGTGGGCCCATGTACACACATGCCTGCTGGTTTTTTTAAGCCTCCATGGAGCCAGGATTTGAACTGCAGTTGTCCACATGGGATCTTGTTCCATTAACCACTAGGCTAGAGGCCTTCCTGGATTTGAATTTTGAATAACCCCTCATGGGTATTAGGATGCCCAGATGAGCTGGTCAGAAGAAGGATTTATTTCAAGGATGTTAAGAATCTCGGGGAACCAGCAGTTAGCGTAATGGCTATGTCACTGGACTCCCACGTAGTCGACCGCGGTTTGCGTCCTGGACCCAGTGGCTTAAAACTCATACCAGGCGCATGTGCGTGCATGCCCAAGATCCCGAGAGGAGAATGGAGGAGAAGGGATTGCGGCGTGACCATCCCCTCTGGGGGGTGATTTCTCGCTTTCTGTCTCTATGTCTCTCTCTGTCTGTCTGATGAGTGCACGCACCCTATAGCAAAAACCTCTCCAAAAATAAAAAAGAATCTCTTACACATGGTGGCAGGATGTTCGTCAAGTCTTGCAATTCAGAGCTAGTTGGCTACCTAATATTTTGAATTTGAAGTTAAAAATTCAGTCATATACAATACTTTCTTTTAATAGAGCACAAAGGAATTAAGTTTACAAAGTAAAACACGAAACTCCTACCCTCCCTTTGCCCAATGGGTCCAGTGCCCTCAGTGCCCTCTTCCTGTTCCTTGCCTATGCTATGCACTCCCTCTCTAATATATGTTCGGATACAACACGTGGACATGGGATCAAATCATAGATATTTTTGGGATTTTCTTCCATGTTCACATTGATCTCAGTTATAACATCAAATGTTGAAGCTCATTCTATATGAGTACATGTAAATCCACTTCATTCCTTTTAAGAGTTGTAAAATATTGGGCCAGTAGGTGGCATAGTGGATAAGGCGCTTGACTCCCAACACAGCCAACAGCGATTTGAGTCCTAGACCCCAGAGGCTTGAAATTCATGCTGGGTGCATGTGCATACATTCCCAAAATCTCAAGAGGAGAATGAAGGAGAAGGGATTGTGGCATGGTCATTTCCCCTGTGTGTAAGGGTGATTTCTCACTTTCCCTCTCACTGTCTCTGTCTCTCTGATGAGCACACACACCTTAAAGCAGAAATCTCTCTCTCAAAAAAAAAAAAAAAAAGTTGTAAAATATCCCACGAAAGGATGTGTTGTTATTTATCCAGACAATGCCCTATTGATGGACATGTGGGTTATTTTCTTTATTTTCTCAATATAAAGCATGCATCACTGAATATCTTTTAGCCTATATCTTTATGTACATAGTACATATTCTCGTATTTCTACAAGGCTAAATCCCTGGAAGAGGAGTCATGGAGTCAGATGGCCTTTATATTTTGCCAGATATACCAAAAACTGTCTCCCAGACTCTCCCAAAGCCCACAGTAGGGACAGGGTGCTGGGAGCCCTGTTCTTTTTCCTTTTTTTTTTTTCCCCCCCAAAAGCATTGTTTTTATTTATAAAGAGTCCTAACCACTTCAGCGGTAGGAGGAGTGGAAGAGGTTCCTTTTACAATCCAGGGGCCTCCATTTGTTGGTTTGTTGATACCAAACACACAGGCAAGTGCATCATGGATTTGGTAAACTAATGACAATGTTGAGTCTCTCTGCTAGAGCAACAAGGGGAGCATCAATCCCTGCTTCTGTAAGAATCCTGAATTTAGGATTTTCAACTGTAACAACTCCAACTTCTATTTCTGAAGGTTTGAAATCAGTTGACAGAACAGTAGACAGGCATGTAATCGCAGTTTCCACTGTCCGTCCAAATGTCCAATCAAATTTCTTCTTCACCTTTTTTTCAAGGAAACTGCTTGACTCAGTTTGTGTAACTCCTGCAGCAGTGGCTTTAAACCCACAGCAGTAACCTGCAGGATCACACTTGTACACCTGAGGACCTTGTTCTTCATCTGTACCAATTAATATCATACAACAACCAAGAGGCCTCATCTCAGCATTCTGTGTGTAGACCTGAGAAATATCAGCACTTCTTTTACACAGCATGTCCCCAGGAATCTCATAACCATACTTGTATTTCCAGTTAGCTGCCTCATAGCGTGCCCTCTGTACCTGGGATCGACTGTCAGCTGTCATCCCTGCCATCACACAGCCACTGTTCTCAGTTATCTTGAATAAGTGAGTCACTGTGCTGGAATCCAATCATTTATCAGGAACTTTTTTCTGTGTGACAATTACTGCACAGTCTTCCCCTCTCACAGCTACTGATGTAAGGCCCCCGTGGTTAATAGCCTTCAAAGCATATTCTACTTGGTAGAGCCTGCCCTCGGGTGAAACAATGGTAATGTGGCCGTCAAAACCAGCGCTGGGCCCACGGGACCTGTTGGTGCAAACACTACTTCAAGTACAATCTCTGAGTCCCGTAGCTCTCGTACCAGGCGTACAAGACCCTCCTGGAAGTTGCCGGGAGCCCTGTTCTAACATACACTAACTTACATAGCACCCTATATTGGAATTGTGCTGCAGAGGGTGCCATTTGCATCCGGAGGAGAGTGACCTGAAGGTGTAGACATAGCTGCCATTTAAATTCTCCAGCACTGAACATTTGCCTGTTAGAATATTGACAATCGGGTGATAGAAAATGTTACCTTGTTGTTATTTACATGCTGTTTATTTATTATGAGTGAGGCTGATTTCTGCCTATTCAAATACTTTTTTCTATTCCTCCCCTTATTTTACATATTCTGATAAATATGTAACAGTTTATAGGATTTAAAACTAGTTTATGATTCAAGTCACAATGATAAAAATACCCAGCCGGCAAGTGGCATGGTGATTAATGCAACTGAATCCCACAAGGCCAACTGCATGCTTCAAGTCCTAGGCCTGGAGGCTTGAGAAACACACCAGAGATGTGTACATGCATGCTCAAAATCCTGAGAGGAGACTAGAGAAAAAAGGACTGTGGTTTGACCATCTCCCCTGGGGAGGATGTTTTCTCACTTTCTCTTTCTTTCTCTCTCTCCAGAGAGTACACATGTCCTATGGCAAATTAAAAAAGAAACAAACAAAAAACATACGGGGGACACGTGTGCAGGTGTCCAAAATCTAGAAGGAGGAAGACATGGAGGAGAAGGGATTGCAGCACGGCCATCACCCACCAACCCTGGGATTGGGGTGCTTTCTCACTTCTCTTACATCTCTCTCCTGCTAGCGCATGTGCCCACTGGCAAATATTTACCAAAGAATGATTAAAATATTTTCTAATATTTTAGCAACTATTTTAAACATAAGTTGTTGGTTAGCTACTAATTCTCATATGGGATTCTGAAAAAATCTCTACCTATCATGTCTGTACAAGGTCAAAGAGAAAAAATCAAAATAGTCGTATCACCTCAATGAATACTGAAGCTATTATTTCATAAAAAAAAAAAAAAAAAAGCCACTCCTGACCTAAAAATGACAACTAATTCTAATTTTTATTTATTTATTTTTTGGAAAGGTTTTCGCTATAGGGCGCGTGCACTTGCCAGACAGAGAGAGACATAGAGACAAAAAGCGAGAAGTCACCTCCTGGGGGGATGGTCACGCTGCAATCCCTTCTCCTCCAGTCTCCTCTTGGGATCTTGGGCACGCACACACGCGCGCCCGGCATGAGTTTTAAGCCACCGGGTCCGGGACGCGAACCACGGTCGACTACATGGGAGTCCAGCGACATAGCCATTATGCTAACTGCTGGTTCCCAAAACAACAACTAATTCTAAGAGGTAGAAATAAAGGGAAAAAATGGATATTACCTGAATGAGATAACTACTTTTATTTTTAAACAAATAGTTCATACCTACATCCAAGGAAAGGAGAGATGCATTCTTTATTAAGTCAGGAATGAGGTAGAGAGGCCAGCCTTGGGTTAATCCCACAGCCTACTGGTTAAGGGAGCCAGATTCCACATAACTAGCTGTAGTTCTAAACCAGGCCCAGGTGGCTTGAAAAACACACCAGGCGTGTGGGTGTATGTATGTGCCCCATATCCTGACTGGATGAAGAAATGGAGGAAAAGGATTACCATGTGACCATGCACCACTGGAGGTGATTTCTTCCTCTTTTTTCATTCCCTCTGTCTCTCTCCAGTGAGTGCACATTTTCTGGCAATTAGGCATAAAAAAAAAAAAAATTAAAAAAAAAAAAAAAAAAAGCCACCATCAACACTAAGTAATTATCCATGAGCTGATCAATGCAATAAAGTACATATAGAAGAAGTACTGTGGGCCAGTCCATGGCCTGGGACTTAGGGCAGCTGGATCCCATATGACCAACTGCATGGTTCAAGCCCAGACCTGGTACCTTGAAAAACATGCCACGTGTGTGTGCATGCATGCCCATAATCCTGAAAGGAGGGAGAGCTGGAGAGGAAGGGATGGCAGTGTGACCATACCCCATGGGAGGTACTTTCTCCCTCTCTGTCTCTTTCTAGCAAGCTCACATGCCCCCTGATAAATTTTTTATAAAGAGAGACACACAAAATATTGCCATTAGTAATTTGATTCCTTTCTTAGAAAAGGCAAGAGGACTAAAACACTACTTGAATTATTCTATAAACTGGCTGAATTTAAGTTGAGTATTTGGAAATCTATTTTCTCATACCAAGAGAAACCAGCCCAGACTTGTAAAGGAAAAAATTTCTGGTCAATATCTTATTAAGACCCTGTTTACTAATGCCCTGTTTCCAATATTCTGTGAAATGAAAACGGGATACTCCATCACTGGCAGGAACTAGGGAACATACCAGCCACAGTACAGACCTCAAAACAAGCTGATGGCCAACTAGAGCTAACAACTATTATTTATTATTATTATTATTATATTATTATGTTCTTCTCTGAATAGTATTGTACCAAGACTGTGTATATGCAATCTCACTGAATTTTTGCACCAGTAAAGCTATCGAGCAAGTATTTTTAATCATAATTTTAAAATAAATATATTAAATATATTTTATCTAAGGTCAGAGGGTGGCAGATCCCAGATTGGAAACCAGGTAGATCTGATTTCAAAATTCATGGTTTTTCGGGACCAGCTGTTAGTATAATGGCTATGTTGCTGGACTCCCATGTAGTCTACCGCAGTTTGAGAACCAGACCTGGTGGCTTAAACTCACACCGGGTGCGTGCACGCGTGCCCAAGATCCTGAGAGGAGAATGGAGGAGAAGGGATTGCGGTGTGGCCATCCCCACTTGGGGGTGATTTCTCGCTTTCTGTCTCTCTGTCTCTCTCTGTCAGTCTGGCAAGCGCACGCGCCCTATAGAAAAAAAAACTCTTAAAAAAATTCATGGTTTTTCAGCAGTTATTAGTTGTCTTGAGTTGGGCCTCAGGAGAGTCACTAGCTAGTGAGGAAATGTGATATCTGGAGGAGGGTAGAGGTGAGAAGGGGACACATGGGATCTTTGGGGTGGCGGGGTGGCAGGCCTCATGCAGCCAGGGGAGAATACTCCTAACTGTCCACGTGAATGAAATGCCCTAATTCATAGGAGCTTCTCTTTCATCCACTGCTCCCATTACCTGAACAGACTGTGAAGCTTGGAGAATTTAGGAGAGGGTCCAAGGAACACAGAGACCATTTGGGGACATGGAGGTTGCCCCAAAGTGCCCATACGGTATCGCCGGGCTGCATGTTGGTTCCACAGTCAAGGCTGCAGGATGTGCAGGGGTGCTCTCAGCCCAACTGTGCTTTGGGGACAAAGGTGGGGAATCTGGCAGGAGCTTGCTCTCCTAGCCCAAGGCAGATGGCAAGGAGCCAAGGGAAACAGGAAATAGGGGCTGGCCCTCACTCTGGGGACAGAGGCGGGGTGAGAGGGACAGCCCAACTGGAAGAGCCTTGGCAGCTGGGAAGGCCTGAGCATCACAAAGCCTCCTTGTCTTGTGTTGGCACGAGCAATGGTCTCCAGTGCCAGGAGGGAGACTCATGCCTAGAGAGCCCTCAGCAAGGCCTGCCCCTCTTGCACAGATGGAGGGGGCACACAGCACGTTAGTTCTAGCTGGAGAAAGTGAACCGCAGTGCTGGGGATGGGAAAAGAGGACTTGACAAGTTGAGATTTCAAGAGTTAATTTTCTTTCTTGTGTGTGGTCTCGAATGCTCCCAGGTAGGAGAAGGTGCAGGTCAATGAGAAGGTGTGCATGGTACAGGGAAGAGCAAAGCGTAGGGTGAGGGTAGAGGTTTACATTAACAATGCCAGTAGCAGCAGTTACAGTCCTAATTGCCAACATGCACGGGTTCGAACTTTGGTCGAGCTCTGTGGGAAGTACTACTATGGTTTGTTTCTTAGTGAATCTTGGCTGCTACTGTGAGAGACAGCTCTGCTGTTACCCCAGACCTTGGAAAGACGATTGTAAGGGCCCAGTTTTACTAATGTCCTTATTCCAACATTCTCTAGAAATGACCAATGAAATTAAAAACAGGGGAGACTGGCAGGAACTCAGGAAACATGACAACCATATGCCAGTATCCAGCCTCTCTGTCTCTCTTAATTAAAGACAAAGTGAGAGAGCAAGCTGGCTAACAGTGCAGAAGTAGTGCACTGCTCTAGAGAAGCCAGAGTTCCGTATGGTGGCTACGGTTCGAGTCCCCGGTTCAGTCAGCCTGACTCTGGAGGAAGGGGACTGCAGCATGACCATACTCTGTGGAGGATACACATCTCCCTCCCTCACTCACCACGTGCATGCACTCACTTTATCACAAATAAAGAAGAAGAGAAAGAGAAGAGAGGGAGAGAAAGTGAGAGGGATAGGTATTCTCGACAGGGCCTCACGAGTCCTGATTGTCCTGCTCCAGCTTCTAGTTAGCTAGGATTACAGGCAGTACCACTGAGCCCGGCCTGTTTAGGCTGATCCAGGAGCTGAACCTGGGCCTCCCACGAGGCCCCATTCTCAAAGAGCAGTGCCAATCACTGTGCCACCCTCAACCCATGTCTTCTGAAGTGATAAATCCACATTTAAAGGAGGGAGAAATCAGCCTACAGAAGTAGAGCCAGAGCTGACCACACTGCCCCTCCCACTCTTTGAGAACTTTCTCTGCAATGCTTTTTAGGGAAATGATCTTGAAGTAGGAGTCAGGGTAAAATGCAAACTGTCCAAAGGCACCACTTGTTTGACTAGTGAAACCATTTTGGAGTTAGTATCCTTTAATAAGGGATGCAAAAGAATTGAGTTCAGGGGCCAGCAGGTGGCATGGTGGTTATGGCGCTGGACTCCCATATGGTCAACAGCAGTTCGAGTCCTGGACCTGGTGGCTTGAAAATCATGTTGATGTGGGAGTGTTGGGTGATCAGACCCGATGCCTATGCTGGTTCTTATACTATGCTCTTGAAGAATTAGAGACATGGACACAGAGAGGAGAATACAGTGGAGTTTATTAGGGGAGGAGAAAAAGCTTCCAGTATAGTGAAAAAGGGGCTGAATGGTTGCCAAAGAGGGACTGGAGACGAGGGGTTTTTATCTAGCAGTCTAAGCAATGGGTAAGCTTTCTGATAAGGAAGCGGGCGTTAGAAAATAATTATATAGGGACAAGCAGATGGCATAATGGTTATGTTGCTGGACTCCCACATAGTCTACTGCAGTTCGACTCCTGAACCCAGTGGCTTAAACTTATGTCAGTTGTGTGTGCATTTGTGCCCGAAGTCCCGAGAGGAGAATGAGGGAGAAGGGATTATATCATGGTCATGTTCCCAGGGTATATGTGTGTATGTGTGTGTGTATGTGTGTGTGTGTGTGTAATTTCTTGCTTTCACTTCCAGCTTTTGGCCGTGAAAACTTAGCCACTGTGACTCCATCTTGGGTCTTTACCCTATCTGTGTGCTCAATATCCTTATCTCCTGCCTGATTAACAGAGTCATAAATTTTCTAGAAACATGTAAAAGGGCTGTATATTGTACATTAATCAGATCACAGAGGAAAAATAGAGACTTTATAAAGAAGAAAAACACAGTGACTTTCTTTTGGGGCCCTTACCCTATCTATTTGTAAGTGGGATCTAATTCCTATCTCAATGTCAGGCATGTGTGCGTGCATGCCCAAAACTCCAGGAGGAGAATGGAGGAGAAGGGATTGCAGCGTGGTCATCCCCCGCTGGGGGGTGATTTCTCACTTGCCGTGTCTCTCTCTCTCTCTCTCTCTCTCTCTCTGGAGAGCACACACGTCCTATGGCAAAAACTTAAAAAAAAAAAAAAAGAATTGAGTTTAAATTCTGACTCCTTGCTGGCTGCGTAGCCTTAGGCAGATCACCTCCCCTCCCTAAACTTTAATTTTCTTACCAGCAAAGAGGCAATAATACCACCTACAAAAAACATGAATTCTTCTCTCTTCTCCTCTCTCCTTTGTATGTGTGTCGAGGGTGGGTGTGACTATGAGAGAGATGAGGGAGTTTGTGAGATACAGGTAGTGTTTTGCCATTTGATCCGGGTGCTGATTACATGGTTGTATTCACTCTTAAAATGTATGTGTGCTAGGTAGGTGATGTGGTAGTTAAATTAGGCATTTGATTCCCACATGGATGACTACGGTTCTAGTCCCAGACCCGGTGGCTTGCTTTCTCACTTTCCCTTTCTTTCTCTCTCTGTCTCTCTCTGGTCAAATTAAATAATAATAATAATAGCAAATGGAATTGAATAAATAAATAAATATTTTGTAAATGTATGTAAGTTATACTTTAGTGAGTTTTTAAATGTCTTCATCCCCTGGCTGCTAAGCTCACGTTAGCTGCATTTCAACTCCGCTGCTGCAACAACTCATAAACTGGCCAGCTTCTAGACCCACCCTGCTTTCCACACAATACATTCAATTGTACCCTTGCAGAGGACCTTAGGCTTGTCTGTCCCACCTGCTGGTATAGGGTAGGGAAGGATTATTTTAGCCCCACCCAACCAGGAGGGTACAAAGATACTTCCCCAAGGGCACCCCATGAGAACAGGGGCCAGATTACAGAGTCCTTGAAGGCAAATACCAGCTAGTCCTCTTTCAGTCAAGTGCCCACTTCAGGTTTCTGAGCCAGGATTAAGAGAGAGAATAAAACTCTAACGCCCAAGGCTTTCATTGTTGATGATGAATTAACTTCTATTCTATGCATTGTTGAAAGATACACTTTTCAGAAAAGAAGATAAAATCATGATTCTCAAACAGATACAAAATAAACATGGGTTACAATTTTATTTCACTGAATCAATGAAGGAACCAGGCAGATTATAATAAACGCGAAGGAAAAGTAAAAAAAAAGCACAAATTTATAGGAAGCAAAAAACTTTGAAAGATAATTGGTTCTCCTGACTGCTTTGTTCTTCCCTTATGTAAGTTTCATACACTGTTGGTGGGAATGTAAATTCATATAGTCTTTGAGGAGGTCATTTGTCAGTATCTATCATTTTTAATGTGTATGCCTTTTGACTCTGTAATGTCACTTCCAGGAACTTAGTCCACAGATAATTTTTCCCCAAAGATAACTGAACAAGTATGCAAAATTATATGTTGTATATTCTAAGGAGTCAACTAAATGAGTGAATTATATCTATGCATGCCAATATGAAATGATCTTTAAGACTTATTGAGGAATAAAGAAAGTTGCAGAAGAGTATGATAATATAATCCCATTCATGAACAAAAATGTGTATCTGAATACGTATGTGTATCTATTACACAATTTGTTGTTACTGTTGTTAGCTTGCTGTAGGAGCTGGGAGAAAGACAGAGAACTTGCCAGGAGCTGGGAGAAAGAGAGAGAAAAAGAGAGAAAGAAAGGTATGACTCCCCAGGGGGATGGCCATGTCATGATCCCTTCTCCTTTCAAGCTGCCGGGTCTGGGACTCGACCGCACAGTTGACCAGGTGGGATCCAGCTGCCTTCACCTCCATACCATCTGCTGGCCCCACAGATTTTTAGTACATGTCCATTGATTATGTATAGCTGATGTCTATAAAAATATGCACATATAGGCCAGCTGGTGTGTGGTGTGAAGACTGCTAGCAGAATTGGATGGTAGTGCTTCTCTCTGGTGAGTGCATATGCCCAATAGCAAATTTAAAGAATAATAATAATAATAATAAGTAAAACTAAATAAATATTTTCTTTTTAATTATCTGGGTGCTGATTACATGGTTGTATTCAGCTCTTAAAATGTATATGTGCTAGGCAGGTGGTGTGGTGGTTAAATTAGGCACTTGATTCCCACATGGGTGACTATGGTTCTAGTCCCAGACCCTAGGGGTCAACTATCTCGGTTAGTTGCTTGCTCTCTCTGATTGGAGCATCTGCTGTAAAATGGGGATAATAATCATTACTTCCCTCTTGGGGTTGTTGAAAGGATCCAATGAGATGTGTGTAAATACTTAGACCAGCTGGGCACCCACGACATATTCAATCAATGTTAATTATTATTTTTGATTTTTATTATTCAAAATAACTTTTAGGACCAGCAGATGGCATAATGGTTACATTGCTAGACTCCCACATAGTTGACCATGGTTCGAATCTTGGACCCAGCCACTTAAAACTCACAGTGGACATGTGTGCATGTGTGCCCAAGATCCCAAGAAGAGAATGGAGGAGTAAGGATTGCAGCATGACCTTCCCCACTGGGGGGTGATTTCTTGCTTTCTGTCTCTCTGTCTCTCTCTCTGGCAAGCACATGCACCCTATAGCAAGAATCTCTCTCAAAAAAATAAAAAATAAACTCTTAACTTTCTAACTATTGACAAACAAATGAGCATACTCTGCTCAAATACTTCCAGTGACAGGGAGCACACTACTTCTCTCAGTGAATTGTTTCACTGGGAGGTGGATAGTGCTTCTGGAATTCTATGTACATTTTAAAGCTGAGAGGAACTTTATAAAAAAAAGAATTTTTTAAATTATAGAGGGCACATACATGGGAGATAGAGAAAAGGAGAAAGCACATCCCTAATGGGGCATGGTCACCCCACAATCCTTTTTCCTCTATTTCTTCACCCCATCATCGCTTGCACACATGCCTGGGGTGTTTTGTTTCAAGCTGCTGGGACCAGGATTTAAACCACAGTCAGCCACGTGGGATCCAGCTCCCTACGCTCAGGGCTTAACCACGGGGTTGGCCCTGAGAGAAACTTTATAAATCATCAGGTTGAATTGCCTCATGAGGAAACCAAAGTTCAACAGGTAAAATAACGTGTTCAAGACGGCACGGTTAGTGAAGTGACAGCTGCTACCCTCTTCTGCTTTCTAATCTTGTTCCTAAGACCACTTTCCTTTCCCTGTGAGAGCCTTAGCACTATAACACATCCAACCAACAGTGTCTCCTCTCCCTAAGTAAAGAATAATTTCTGGAGGCTTCAGGCTGTTTGTTTGCTGGGCCTGTTTAGATTCCAGACAATGTTAAAGTTTCGCTGGGGACCAGCAGTTGGCATAATGGCTATGTCGCTGGGCTCCCATGTAGTCGACTACAGTTTGAGTCCCAGACCCAGTGGCTTAAACTCACGCCGGGTGCGTGTGCGTGCGTGCCCAAGATCCCAAGAAGAGAATGGAGAAGGGATTGCAGCGTGGCCGTCCCCCTGGGGGATGATTTTTTTGCTTTCTGTCTCTCTGTCTCTCTCTGTCTTTCTGGCGAGCACATGAGCCCTATAGCAAAAACCTCTCCAAAAGAAAAAAAAAGTTTCGCTGCTCTGTCTATGGACCCAGAATAAGAACCTCTGTTTTAGAACTTCTACATGTTGAAGGCCAAGTTCGCCTTGCTACATTCTGCAAGACAGTCCTGCAGGCCACAGGGATCATGGAGGTCTGCCAGTCCCTGGGCTCACCCCTTCGACTGCCCAGCACCCTTCAGTCCCAGTGGCCTCTTGATCTCCACCTTCACTCTGGCTCCCAGCCCCTGAAGGCCAGCATCCATTAGCCTGTCTGGATGCATCTTCTCACCAGAAGGGGTATAGAGTGGTCAGTTGCAGCTGACCTGCCTGAGGCCATATCCCCGACAGTGACCTGGGAGAATAATTTGCATACCTGCTCAGGGCAAGGCCCTGGCCACACCCACTCCCAGAAGCCTTTTTGTCAAAGACACGTTTTAAGCAGGTCCCTCACTTAAAAGCAATGGAAAAATTTCTATGCTACAAATTGGATAGTGCAGTCTGTTAAAAAAAAAAAAAAACATACTTCACAGGAAGTTATCTCACTGTGAATATATTGATACCAGGGAATGACTTTATGCTATGGTGACCTCTGTTGTTTATAACCCATAGCCCTTGACTATAATATGGGGAAATGTTTTGTAACCCTGTTTTTTGCTTTATTTCTCTCTTACTCTTTAACTGGTGCTTGTAGTTTCTGTAACTAATGGAATCTGTAACTAATGTAACAAAGTAATAAATCAGCTTATTTGCTTAGAAGAGGAAACTTAAGCCTCTTGCTTAGACAATAATCACAAGAATTCAACTCCCAGGGAGGTTGAAGGTTGTCAGTGAGAAATCTTAAGAAATGAAAATATTTGCCCAGGGGACACAATGTTGCAGGTTAAACTGGGAAATTGGAATAATGTTATCATTTAACATTATAGTTACTCACAGATGTTTAGATAGTTTTGTTAAACAGTAGACCTTTAAGAAAATACCTTGTAGCTTCCCTTAATCTATCAATGTATTTCACAAGGCTGACTTAACAGATTCAACCTCTTTATAAGAACAAAAGCAGTGTCATAAATCTTATGTGAAAGGAAAAAGTGCACAGAACAATTTTGGAAAAATTATGAGGGTAAGATTAGCAATAAACTAGCTAGGTTTATGTTATAGGTAACAATGGATAAACGAGAAGTATAGTGGTATAAAACGTGCTGGAAATTTCTGTTCTGGAAGTTGGTTGTGAACTTGTTAGTTCTCAGCCACTCCCTGTGCTCAAACACAGCTAAATAAACTCCATTTCTCCCTCTCTGTTTCACCCTCTCAACTAGTCACAGAAATGGCCCCTGGATTTTAGCTGGCAAAATGAGTGTGTGTTGTACACATAGGATTTTAGTCACAAGAATCTAGGTTTAATTCTGGCTTACCATTCACTAGTCAGATTGTAAACAAGCTACTTAATTCATCAGGCTCCAGGTTTTTAACTGTAAAAAATGGGACAGCAGCACCTACCTCTTAGGAGTTAAAGTGAGGTTTAAATGAAAGAATGCAAGCAAGGCTCTTAGAAGAATACCTGGCACATAGTGAGTGTTCAATTAATGTTTACTTTTATTATTATTGACATAGAGTTGTTGTTGTTGTAGTTGTTGTCATAAGGCATGTGCACTTGCCAGAGAGAGACACAGAAGGAGAGAGAAAGAGAGGGAAAGTAAGAAAGCACCCCATGGGGGATGACCATACCTCAATTCCATCTTTTCTATTCTCCTGTTGGGATTTTGGCACAGATGCACACATGTCCAGCATGTTTTTAGGCTGCTAAGTCCATTCTGTCAGCCATGTGGGATCCAGTTACATTAACACCACTTTGCTGGCACAAACATGTATATTTTTCTCTGTAAAGATTTCTGTTTTGCGGACAGAAGAGCACTCAGTCTGAAACGTGCTTGCACAACTATTTTCTCTTTTCTTTTTTTGGAGAGGTTTTTGCTATAGGGCACGTGCGCTCGCCAGAAAGACAGAGAGAGACAGAGAGACAGAAAGCAAGAAATCACACCCCAGGGGGGATGGCCACACTGCAATCCCTTCTCCTCTCAGGATCTTGGGCACATACGCACATGCACCTGGCGTGAATTTAAGCCACTGGGTCTGGGACTCAGACTGCGGTTGACTACATAGGAGTCCAGCGACATAACCATTACGCCAACTGCTGGTCCCAGCACAACTATTTTTATTGCTTGGAACCAGCCCAAATGTCCAACAAACTGATGAATGGATTGAAAAATTGTGGCACATATACTCCATGGAATACTATTCAGCCATAAAAAACAAGGCCCTGGAATTTGATAGAAAGTGGACGAATATGGAAGATATATTGCTGAGTGAAGCAAGTTAGGCTATGAAAGAGAAACATTGTATGTCTCCACTTGTCATATACTGACTATCCGCACTCTATGGTAGAGATTGAAAGACTGGAGAACATAAAAGTATTAAAAATTGTATTGGACACTAGAGACAAAGTTGAAAGACAGTGTGGGAGGGGAAGAGCATAGGAAAGGAAATTTGGGGGGGAAATGGAGAGGTAAGACACTTGTGGGACACAGATAAGGTTTATTATCTGTTGACAAGGATGTGTATAATAGTCTCAACTGGGCTGGACTGAAGTGTATGTAAATCATGCCGGGTAAAGTCTCTTCAGAATCTAAATGATGTACAGCGATTTAAAGTACAAATAATAATAAAAAAAAAAAAAAAGGAAAAAAAAAAGAAAAAGAAAAAAATTTAAAAAGATTTCTGTTTTGCAACAGGCATGACAAGACTTTGGACAATGCTGACACACAGAAAATTGAAATTTTATAATGTATTTATTTTCGGTTTCCTAGGAAATACTCTAATACTTGGAACATAAACTCACAAACTTTCTGCTGTGCAGATGTTAAAGCTTCATAAATGCTAAACTACTCACATTCTGTGTACATGTGCAACTTATTGCTGCACCTTTTAACCAATGGTATGAAAGCCCCTGGGTCTGCAGAGTGTTTACAGTATTTGCACATTGCTATGGATACGGTATCAAAAGCAGATGCCAGTAACATGAACAGGATGCAGGGTTTTAAGGCCCCTAACAATGACAAAAGCTATTCTCGCTCTATGCATCATTCTTGGGTTAGATTTGTGAAATATGTGGGAGGTGAGGCACGCTATTGAGAACATTGTTTTGGATGTTTCAACCAACACTACTGACAGGCAGTCCATGAAGTATCGCCGCATGAGACTCAGGACTGACACCAAAGGGGCTGGGTGATACTGAGATGCCTCTCTCCCAGTGTGAAATGAGGTTCAGTGGGGAGCAGACAGTTTCTGCAGTCCCTTCCAGCATTCTGATTACAAGTGGACCACAAACATAAGTTCTTCTGATCCACTGTGTAGTTCCATGCAATTCTAGCTAGGTTATGCAAAATTAAAATGACCCATGCTAGTTGGCCAGCCTAGCCTTTCTTTTTGCTGTTGTTACCAGTCTTGTTCACAAACCAAGAAGGTTACAGTAGACTTTGAAGCTGTCTTTTTCTTGCCTTTTTTTAAAATTTTGTTTTGTTTTTGTCTTTGTCTTGTTTGTTTTTGCCAGAGTCAGAGGAAGAAAGCACCACCACCACCCCTCCAACCCTACCCAGTGGGTGTGATCATGCCTCAATGCCTTCTCCTTCCTTTCTCCACCCAGTCAGGATTCTGAGTATTCATGTACACACAATGGGCATGTTTTTCAAACCACTGGGTCTGGGATTCAAACCCTGCATTGGCCACATGGGATCCAGCTCCCTTAACCACTAGGTTACAGGATTGGCCCTGAATGGGTCTTCTAGTTCTGTGTGTGTATGTACATGTGCACGTGCATGTATCACAATACTATCAATTTAAATTAAAAAACAGGGGGGGGGGGGGCAGCAGGCTGCATGGTGGTAAGGGTGCTGGACTCCCCACATGGCCGACTGCAGTTCAATTCCTGGACCTGGCGGTTTGCTTTCTCACTTTCCCTCTCTCTCTCTCTTTCTGTCTCTCCCTGATGAGTGCCTAAATAAAATTAAATAATAATCATAATCATAAATTTAAAAAATTAAAATTCTTTAAAAAAGTGCAGGGGCCTGCTAGGTGGCATGGTAGTTAAGGCAGCTGAATCCACATAACTGATGGCAAGGTTCAAGTCCTGGACCCAGTACTGTGTGTGTGTGGTTTTTTTTTTTTTTTTTTTTTTTTTTTTTGAGAGGTTTTTTCTTATTGGGTGTGCGCGCTCGCCAGAAAGAGAGAGACAGAGAGATAGAAAGCGAGAAATCACCCCCCAGAGGGGATGGCCACACTGCAATCCCTTCTCCTTCATTCTCCTCTCAGGATCTTGGGCATGCACGCACACACACCCGGCGTGAGTTTAAGCCACTGGGTCCGGGACTTTAACTGCAGTCCACTACATGGGAGTCCAGCAACATAGCCATTATGCTAACTGCTGGTCCTGCCAGTAGTGTGTTTTCTAAACACACTGGGCGTATGTATAAGCATGCCCCAAATCTCGAGAGACGAACGGAGAAGGGATTGTGGCACAGTCATCTCCCTTAGGGAATGCCTCCTTGCTTTCTCTCTTTCCCTCTCTCTCTCTCTCTCGCTCTCTCTGTGTCTCTCTCTCTCTCCTCTCTCTCCAGTGAGTGCATGTGGCCAATAGCAAATTAAAACAAAAATATATACTCATGAAACAATAATATACATTTTGCAAGAACACATAGGCAACAAACTGTGGAATTGTAACTGGAGGTGCAACAATCAGGAACTAGAAATGAAAGGAAATAAACAAGAGAAGAGAGGCCACCAGATGGCACAGTGGTTGAGGCTCTGGACTCCCACATTGGCAGCCATGGTTTGAGTTGTGGGCCTGGAGGCTTCCTTTCTCACTATCCCTCTCTCTCTGGTGAGTCCACATGCCCTATAGCAAATTAATAAGAATTTAAAAAAATAAACAAAATTAAATAAATAATCTCTGTGAAAAAAAGGAGAGTAGACATTGAGACTCAAAGAGATGATATACTTCACCTTTGGTGATATAACTGAGAAGCTTTGAACAGAGCTGTAACTCAAAAGCCCAGGACCTTATTCTATTACACCCTGCTGACTGCTTTTGCTCCTAGGAAGCAACAATGATTAACGACAAAGGATTGAAATGTTGCTATGTATCAACTCTCTCAGAGACCTGATATGTTGCTACTTTCCTCTTGGTGAATATAGCACCTGCCAGATTTATGCCAATCTATTATAGTATTTGCTGTTACCAAGCTTTGTCTTTATTAGATTTTGGTCTTGTTTTGATTAGGTGATTTTATTTCCCAGAAGCAGGAAAGGAAAGGGTAAATAATTCAACTCAGATTTTCTGAGATTGTATCAGGGTGAATAATTCCAGTTTATTGAGATTGCAGAGAACTCCAGAGAGTTAAAAAGTGGACGGCTCTTTAAAATCTGGTTCTTAACACAATATGCCACCCTCCCAGGGATAGACACCCTAAATACTATGCTGGGTATTTCGTGAAAGAGTTTCTGTCCATTTTTGTCTGGGGAATTTTGTGGGCATAGATGGTGGCTATCTATTATGAGAACTGATGCCTTGGAACAAGATGAATACAAATATTTATGTGTATTTGCTTTTAACTGCAAAATTACACAAAGAGGGCCAGTGGTGGCATGGTGGTTAAGGTAGCTTGAGCCTGCCCACCTGACCAACTGAGCAGTTCCAAGCTTGCGTGTGTGTGCATGCCCAAATCCCAAGAGGAGACTGGAAGAGAAAGGATTGCAGTGTGGCTATCCCCCTGGGGGATGATTTATCACCGCCTTCCCCCCCCCCCCCCCAATCTCCAAAAGAAAAAAATTACACACAGGAAGGTTAAACCAGAAATCTATATTTGTTACATAAGTGTAAATAAAAATAAGATTGAATTTGTCTTGTTGCCAAAAGGGAAAGATATCTCCCCCCCTTTTCTCTTCTTAGAGCATTTCCTTGGGAAAACTGTATTTCTGTATTCAAGAGGTCTTTCCCTGTCCCTTTGATATGCATGTGAACCTGTTTAAAAGCTAAATAAGTCTTTTGACAGTACTATACTACCCAGAATGGTTTTCTTGTGGGCCTGGGAGCCACCTCTTTGAAATGGAGATATCAAGGAAAATAGTGCCCCTGTTTCTGAGAGTTTAACAAGTGCTTTGCTGCAGGTGTAACTACCTTCCTGTCATGCAGATAGACATTTTCTCTTTCTTAAGAGGAAGGTAATTAGCACAGGGGCCATTCCTGCGACTGTGAATTTTCTGTTCAACTCTGGTAGAAGGCATGTCAGGGTTTGCTCTGTGGGTGCAGGGGTAATGGGTTGCTCAAAAGAAGCTCGTTCCCACATGATGACCACAGAATCCTGACCCAGTCAGCCTAAAACACATGAGCACGCAGGTGAGTCCCCAAATCCCACAGCTGCAGGACTGAAAGAATGGGATCACAGCATGACTAGACCCTGTGGGGTTAACTCCTCTCTGTCTGTCTGCCTTTCTCTCTCTCTTGCGTGCACTATATCAAGAATAAAGAGGACCAAACAAAAAAGAATGTTATGGCAATGGAGTGTCAAGTCCTCTTCCCTGAGGATAAGTTACTGTTTATGCTGAGAACATGTATGTAAGGGATTCTATGTGGCTATATAGAAGTGTGAGACTTCTGTCTGTGCGATCTCAGTAGTTGATTGCCTGAAATGTATATATACATATTTTCTTTTTTTTTATAAACTTTTATTCCACTAAAATTTATTTAATTTACTTGTTCATAACAATCATGAAAATTTTACTCATGAAAATTTCATGAGACATAGGACAAGGACAGCCATCATCTTGAGTTATTTTTCTTTTTTTCAGTTTTATATATTATTATTATTATTTATACATCAATCACCAGACATCATTTAGATTGTAAAGAGATCCACCTCCCTGTCCCCATGCATGGGGATGGGACGCAGGGATAGGTTAGGGAATGGAACTTTTCCAAGAACACTCTTTCACAGAGATTTGCCTCCTGAACCTTGCCAAGATCTTATATAATAAATGATGTAAGATAAAATTAAGAAGTATGGGAAAACGAAATCACAAAACTGAATACAAATTACAAACCTAAAACTCAACTGAATATCATCAGCATAGACAAACAAAAAGTATGACATAAAGATAAAACATGGGGGAGGGGGTCCAGCAGATTGTGTAATGGTTATGTCACTGGACTCCCACGAAGTCAACCATGGCTCACGTCCTGGACCTGGCAGCTTAAAACTCACACCGGGTGCGTGGGCGTGCATGCATGCCCAAGATCCAAAGAGGAGAATGGAGGAGAAGGGATTGAGACATGGCCCTTCCTCCTCGGGTGTGATTTCTCACTTTCTGGCTCTCTGTCTCTCCAGCAAGCATACCTGCCCTATCAAAAAATCTCTCTCAAAAAAAAGAAAGAAAGAAAGAAAGAAAGAAAGAAAGAAAGAAAGAAAGAAAGAAAGAAAGAAAGAAAGAAAGATGGGGGAGGGAGTAGGGAATTTCCCAACATCCTCCCTTAGATTGGAATCCATGCTGTTCTACTATTTCTTCATAGTGATCTTGGGGGAGGGAGTCAGAAAGTCTCTCAGAAGCTTAACTATAAAATGGAGTTAATGGTTACCTCAGAGAGTTGTGGATTTGGGGTGAGATAGTTTATGTCAGTGTCTAGAACAAAACAAGTATTTTAAAAGAATATGGCTCTTTTTACTTTTTTACTTTTGTCACACGGTGCATGTGCTAGCCAGAGAGACAAAGAAAGCACCCCCAGAAGTGTGTGGTCATGCCACAATCCCTTCTGATCCCATTCTCCACCCTGTCAGAATTTGCAGCATACACGTACACATGTCCAGCATGTTTTCAGGTTGCTGGAGCCAGGATTCAAACCATGAGGTCAGCCATGTAGAATTCAGCTCCCTTAACTGCCAGGCTGCAGGGCCAGCCCCCCACCCTTTTTTTTTTTTTGTTATAGGGTGCATGCACTCACCAGAAAGACAGAAAGACAGAGACAGAGGTAGAAAGTGAGAAATCACCTCCTGGGGAGATGGCCAAGCTGCAATCCCTTCTCTTCCATTCTCCTCTCGGGATCTTGGGAATGCACACACATGCACCTGGGTGTGAGTTTAAGCCACCGGTCAGGGATTTGAACCATGGTTGACTACATGGAAGTCCAACAAGATAGCCATTATGCCAACTGCTGGTCCCCAGCGCTCTTTTTATTTTCCAAGTAGTATGTCAAATGTATCAGTATTATGTATGGTGATTTCAGGGTTACAATTATGCTTTCTTCTCCTATGCATTAAGAAAAAATACAGTTAACAAACTGAAATTGGAATTTCATGGTTATTCTCATTTAGGAAGTATCTTTCCTTGTTAAAATTTTCTACACGGCATGTGTGCTTGCTGGAGATGGAGACAGAGAGAGAGGGAAAGCAAGAAAGCACTCCTCAAGGGGAATAATCACACCATAATTCCTTTTCCTCTATTCTCCTCTCAGGATCTTGGGCACATACCCAGCATGGAATTTCCAACGTGCCCAATCTGGGAGTCAAACTGTGTAGTTGGTCAAGTGGTAGCCAGCTGCTTTAATCACCACCCCCTGGCTAACCCAGTTTTGTTTCTTTTTAAAAGTTTATTTGTGGGACCAGCAGTTGGCCTAATGGCTATGTCACTGGACTCCCACGTAGTCGACCGCGGTTCGAGTCCTGGACCCGGTGGCTTAAACTCACGCTGGGCACATACGTGTGCATGCCCAAGATCCCAAGAGGAGAATGGAGGAGAAGAGATTGCGGCATGGCCAACGACATAGCCATTACGCTAACTGCTGGTCCCAATTCTTCCCTATTTTATATCATGGATGCCACTTTTTAATTAATAAGTGTTAAGATTTCACCAATTTTAGTGGAAATCTGTCCTATGTAATGTGTTAATATAAAGAAAAAGTAAGTTATGTTTTGTTTTAAATTTTGCTATAGGGCCTGTGCTCTCTCACACACACACAGAGAGAGAGAGAGAGAGAGAGAGAGAGAGAGAGAGAGAGAGAGAGAGAGGAGAGAGAGAGAGAGGAAAAATGACAAAATATCCCTTCACCCCAGAGAGATAGCCACACCACAATCCTTTCTCCTCCATTCTCCTCTCAGGATCTTGGTCATGGACACACAAGTGCCTGGCCTGTTTTTCAAGCCACTGGGTGCAGGATTCGAACTGTGCAGTTGGCCATGTGGGATCCAGCTACCTTAACCTCCACACCATTTGCTGGCCCAGTAAAAGATTTCTTCATGAGTATTTCCTTGAACAGCATATGTAGTATACCAGATATATTTTCCTAATTCAATATCATGATTTACTACAAACAGAAATGAGGTAATTTCACTCAATCCTTTAAGAAAATGTGGGAGCTATCTTAAAATCTTTCACAGAAATTGCAAAGACAGCATTCTGAATAAGGTTTTCAAATGTCTCCCATGGATCTGAGTATAAATCTCTTTATAAAGAGAAATGTCAAATGAAAATTATAGACTCTCAGGGCTGGCAGTTGGCGCGGTAGTTAAGGGCGCTGGACTCCCACATGGCTGACCATGGTTGGAGTGCTGGACCTGGTGGCTTGCTCTCTCACTTTCCCCACTTTCTCTCTCTCTCGCTTGCTCACTCTGGCTCTCTGGTCAAATTTAAATAATTAAATGAAGTTAAATTAAAAAATAGAAAACTATAGACTCTCATTGTCCAACCCAGATAAAAATGGAAATAATTCACAATTTGGTGTGGATAAGAAGCCTTACAGAGAGAATGGTTTCATGGCTTTACAGATGTGTTATTCAGCTACTCTAGTAGTATTTTTGCCTGTGCTGACAGGACAGAGACAGGTAAGTGGTATTTGCAACCCAGGTTGCTAAACTAAGAGCTCAATTAATGAGACTTCAGGAAGGGTCCTAGCAAGATAAAAGTGTAATTGCACTCTGTTCTCTAACTGTAATTGCAGGTTCTCTTAATTTCTCTTTTATTTTCAGATTCTGAATGTAAAGACATCAGACGGAGCCCCGTGAGACGGAAAGTTGTTTCACTAATAAACCTTTATATGCATCTGGAATATCATTTCTTAAACCTAAAGCTTACATTATCACTATGGCTTATAAAACACGTTTACACTTGGAGGGACCAGCAATTGGCGTAATGGCTATATCGCTGGACTCCCATGTAGTCGACTACAGTTTGAATCCCAGACCCGGTGGCTTAAACTCACGTATGTATGCCCAAGATCCTGAGAGGAGAATAGAGGGGAAGGGTTTGCGGCATGGCCATTCCCCCTGGGGAGTGATTTCTTGCTTTCTCTGTCTTTCTTGCAAGCGCACACGCCCTATAGCAAAAACCTCTCAAAAAAACACGCTTAGACTTGGATTGCATGAAGGAGCCATGCACACGTTGAACGTAGGGAATACTGTTAGTTTACAATTGGCCTGTTGTGAAGTTGTGAGGTCACTAGTTCTCGCACGCACACCCCCGCCCCCATGTTCTTTCTTGTTTTTTCAAAACTACACATGCCCTAGAAATCTTTAGGGTGGGCAAGATAACAGTTTAGTTTGTTTGTTTTCCATGGTTGCTTCCACCAAAACGCCTCTGGCCTTTTCTCATCCGAACTCAACATACAGCTGTTTCTCCGATATGACCAGCATGACGCCAACACAAAGCCAAGAGGTCTCAATGTCTGTTTATTTGTTGCTTCACAGACTTACTCCTAAGCTCTGGGGCTGCAAGGATTGAGGCCACATGAGATTGAGAGTCCTGCTTTTCTGTGTGCTGCTGGGTAAGTTACTCCAGCCTGCTGGCATGCGGCTTATAAATGGAGAAAATTAATTACTGGCATCATTCACTTACTAAGAGCCCCTTTGGTTCTAAGTCATGATAATATATCAAGTAAAATTATAGAATTTTATACTTTTGGCCTTTGAAAAACGCTGATATGCTCCTCACTTGATGCAGAGATGATGTTAAATGCTGAATGAAATGAGGAGAAGCCAAAGGCAGACACTCCAGTGCATCTCAGTGACTCAGCATCAGTGGAACAGTCAAGTGGGCCATACATAATGTACAAAGTATACACCCCAGAGCCAGGGTGTTCTGCGCTTCTTTGTCAGTGTAAACCAAAGTGATACTTGAACTCTGCAAACAATTCCACACTAGAATCTGAGAAAAATAATTAAATATGTGACAATGTATCAAATCTGACAAATACAAAAAAAGACTTGGTTGAGATAATTCACAGCCTTTTATTCAAGTTAATCCATTTCACTGGGACCAGCATATGTAATGGTTACATTGCTGGACTCCCATGTAGTCAACAGCGGTTCAAGTTCCAAACCTAGCAACTTAAAACTCATGCCAGCGCGTGTGCGTGCATGCCCAAAATCCAGAGAGGAGAATGGAGAAAAGACTTCAGTGTGGCCATCCCCGGTGGGGGGTGATTTCTTGGTGTCTCTCTCCAGTGAGTACACACACCCTATAGAGAAAGTCTCTCAAAAAAAAGATGAAAAAAATCCAGTTCATTAAAAATCTGCCATATTGCTCCTAGCACTACTATTATTACTATTACTATCCTATGAAGAGGATCATGCTTTTCAAAAATTTGGGTTGAATTTACATGATGCCTAACTCCATAGTTAAAAATCTTTAACCTCTACCAAAAAGTAAGCTTTTAATTAAAAATGAAATAAGATCGATCTGTTTATGGACATTGATCTCCATTAGGAACATCTCATAGTCCACAGTCTTTCCAGGTTATGCTTTCACTTGGGCAAGGGGTGTGTTTCTCACAAGTGTTTGTCTTATGCACATAACCTGCCCCCTTGCATCAGAGAATGGGAATGAGAACTAGTCCCCAGAGAACAAGCAGGTGGTCCTTTAGGAAAGAGCTTTAATGGCTTCTAGGGGGGTGACAAAGCCATTCTGCCAGGGCAAGGAAACAAAGGAACCTCTCCATCCCAACCTATCAGTACTTAATAAGGTACAACCAGCTGAATGGGAGAGGTAATGATTGGCTGGTTAATCCATGGGCTAAAATCTCTTGAATGGCAATGTCCATGTATCTGAGTAAGCCAGGGCGAGAGGGAGACCTAGAGTCTGGACAAAGTGACAATAGAAAAATGTGAAAAAAGATGTAGGCTTCCCACCAGGGGACCCACACAAAAGTGGTACTATCGGTCCAAAGCAATCTTGTGCTTTTCTTTTGAGATGAAGGTATACTGGGTGGGTTCTGTAGTTTTCACACAAAAATTGGAATCATAGTGAACAAGTGAAAAGTAAAATGAATTTCCCTCTTTTGTTCACTATGCACTATAGAACACCTGTGTGCAGGAACAGGTGCTGGGGGAAAGTAAAGATGTTTAAGACGTGGCCCTGAGCTGAAGAAACAATCAAGCGGTGGCCATCAGACCCCTGCACACTAGAGAGCACTGTGTCCCAGGGCTCCTGTGGAGACAGACTGCACTGGCTGGCAGCACAGGGAAGGCATTCCTCCATCTTCTCCCCTTGAGTCTCAGCCTGCCCCATTCTCAGCACTTGCTTGTCTTCCTCGTCTTCTGTAGTTTGAGAAATGGAAGTGAGAAAGGATATGATCTTGCCTCACTGGTACCTAATAAACATGTGTGGAAGTGATGTACTGTGGAAATATCACTTTACCTTGGTCCAGAAAGGTGGAAAATTGGGGAAAGGAGAGCTAAGGTGGGTGGTGGTGAAGATGAGGTGTTTTCACCAGAAGGTGGGAGCAAAAAATGGAGTCTATGGCTTAGCCCAGATGACAGGAGAGCAGCAGCAAAGGACCTCAAGAAGGTAGCTGGAAGCCCCCTGCTAGATTGGTTAGTCTGCAGAACTAGCAAGATGAAGGTACACTGGCAGGGTTCTGCAGTTTTTACATGAACATTGGAATGATACTGAATAAGTCTTTTTCTTTCTTAAGTAGCAACTGGTCTATTTAAGCTCAACCAGAACTTAAGGGGAGGGGGGAAAGAGAATAACTAGAGGGTCTTAAGTAGCTTTGGAGTATTTCTAAACACTTTCTGGAAAGTAGTAAGATCAAAGTAAACCTGGCACCATCCCAAAAAAGATGAGGCTGAATGTAAAAGTGTAAAGAAAGCTTTTGGATCTCTTTAGGTTTGTTTCTGGCGCTTCGGTCTATAAGCGATCAAGATGGAGAGAGATGCTATCCCAAAGAGGAAAGTCTGTAGGAACCAGAGTAGCTGAGCCCGACCATTTGTGATGCCTTTATACCTAAAAGAGAAAAAGTGAAAATTACACCCTAGAATTTTTAATCTTGTGGTTTCAATGAAGTTATTTTCTATTTTTCTTTTTTTAATGTATTCCTTTCATCTACTTTCATTGGATTTGTGTGTTGTTTTTCACAGGCTTCTTAATTTGAATGGTTAGCTCACCTATTCTTCATCTTTCCTGTTTTCTAATAAATGCATTTTGGGTGGAACCCTATTTCCTGAGAACCTGTCTGGCTACTGTCCAGGAGACAGGGTTATAAAGCAGTTATTCATGTGATTCTGACGAGCGGACAATATGGCAATACATGTCAAAATTAGAAGTATTCAGTCTTTACTTTTCAAATTCCAGATTTAGGAATTTATTCTAAGGGAACAAATGCCAAAGTGAACCAAAGGAACCAAATTCATATTCAGTGTAGTGGTGCCTATCATAGCAAAAAAAGCAGAACCTTAAAGGTCTAGGGGTCTGAAGGAGGTGCAGTAGTGGAATACCATGTTCTCCCAGGCTGACCCAAACAGGAGGGTTTGGTGTTCACTTCTAGAGACCTTCCTGAGCATGATGGCATGTGAGTGCCCATGGCCCAGAGGGTGGGTGGATTGTGGTGTCAGAGTGCCATTGGGGTTACTGTATCTCTACCTCTCTTGCTCATGGAAGAAATAAATTAAAAACTAAAAAAAAATAAACAAAAACAAAAAAAAGTCTATCAAGCCAGGTCTGTGAATAAGACAGCTGGATCTGGGACCAGCAGATAGCATAATGATTATATCACTGGACTCCCACATAGTTAACCACAGTTCAAGTCCCAGACCTGGTGGCTTAAAACTCATGCTGGGGTACATATGTGTGCATGCTCAAAATCCCAAGAGAAGAATGGCAGAGAAGGGATTGCAGGGTGGCCATCCCTCTTGGGGGAGGTGATTTCTTGCTTTTTGTCTCTCTGCTCTCTGGTGAGTACACATGCCCTATAGCAAAAATCTTTTGAAAAAAAAAAAAAAAAAGATAGCTAGTGGGTCCCACATAGCTGACTACATAGTTGGAATTTCAGCCCTGGAGGCTTGAAACAAGACACACCAACCACATGTGTGTGCATGCCCCAAATACTGACAGGGTAGAGAGGTGGAGAAGGAATTGTGGCATGACCATGCCCCATTAGGGGTGTCTCTGACTTTCTCTAGTGAGTGAGCATGCCCGCTGGCCAAATAAATAGTCTTTCAGAAGAAAGAGATTCCCTAAATTCATTAAGGTACATCTGTATAGACTTTTATGCACATCCATATAATATCCATATTATTAACTGATTACACATATAGACACAGGAAAATAAGCATATATGACAATGTACACAATTTATAGATTTATATCTACATGTATCTATATGATTATTTATAACTACATAAAATTGTAATGATATACATTAAACTATTTTTTTAGGTCTTGGCCATAGGGTGTGTGCACTTGCCACAGAGAGAGAGAGAGGCAGAGAGGGGGAAATTGAGAAATCACTCCCCAGGGAAGATGGCCATGCCACAATTTCTTCTCCTCCTCTCTCCTCTTGAGATGCCACAATTTCTTCTCCCCCTCTCTCCTCTTGGGATTTTGGGCACACACGAATACACATCCAGTGTGATTTTCAAGCTGCCAAGCCTGGGACTTGAACTTTGACCAGCCATGTGGGAATCCAGTGCCTTTACCACCATGCCATCTGCCGGCTCTACATTAACGCCTTAATAGTGACTATTTGGGGATTATAAGAGACATTCACTTTCAATTTTATATGCTTCTGAGTTTTCACCACATATATAACTTTCAACAACAAGAATGTAAAATTTTTAAATTTTGTCATAGGGTGTAGGTACTCAACAGAGAAAGAGACAAAGAAACAGAGGAAGCACCCCCACAATTGGGTGTGATCACACTGTAATCCCTTTTCCATTTCTCCATCCTCTTGGGACCTTGGGCATATACACACACACACACACACTCTGTTGTGTTTTTCTAGCTACTGGGTTTGAAATCCGAACTACATGGTCAGCCATGTGGATCCAGTTTCCTTAACCACCAGGCCAGAAGGTGACCTTAAAAATATTCTTTTACTCAGTAATTTCTCATCCAGAAATTAGGCTTCTCTAGTTTGTAAAATGGTTTTCCCCCCAAAAGGTTCATTTCTGGAAGCTTAATCCCAATGTAGTGGCTCCAGGAGGTGGTGGAACCTTTAAGATGTGGAGCCTAATGAGCAGACACCATCCAGTTGGATGGAGAAATGGGAGGGCCAAATACAGAAGAGGGAAATTTTGCTCCTCTCTTTTTCCCACCCTCCTCTCTGCTTCTGTCACCATGTTGTGATATAGCATAACAGGCTGCCCTGATGCCAGCCCCATCTACACTTCTAGACATTTCAGCTGGCAAAATCATGAGCTAAATAAACCTGTAGTCTTTATAAATCACCCAATCTCAGGAATACTGTTAGAAACACAATAATGGACTAACACATAGGCCCAAGGAAAAAACTAATAAATATATTAGAAAGCTTATAGAAAAAAATTCATTAGAACCCTGCTTATAATAATAAAACATTAAATGTGAGCTGTTCATTGCTAGAAGTTTCAATAAATTATGAAATCTAGTTAGAGGAATAATATGAAACCTTTACAATTATTTCCTGGGAAGCTTATTTTTCTCTTCTAGAAGGCACATGCATTTGCCAGAGAGACAGAGAGACAGGGAGGGAGAGCAGAAAGCATCCCTCAGTGGAGCACAGTCATGCTGCAAATGCTTCTCAGCCATCTCTCCCTCCTGGGACTTTTGCCATGCATGCACATACATGCAGTCAAGCTGCAATGTCTGGGACTCAAGTCATTTGGCTCTGTGGGATCCGTCTGCTTTAACCACCAGACCAAGCAGCCAGTCCGCCAAGAGACTTTTAAAAATATGGGAAAGTGCTTAATATTACATTATGATTATAGTGAATAAAAGTCAAATATATAGTCTAATCTTATCTCTGGTTAAAATAAGTTTGCCAAAAGAAAGTATGTGATTTTCAAACATGAAATTTAAGAGACTCCATATCAAAAGCCTGATGGTGCATTCAAATTTCTGTTTAGGGCCTGGCACATAAGAGGTAAGTGTTCATTTTCTGCCACTTGCTTTTCTCCTCCAAGGTCATTCCTGTATTTATGTAGAGCCTAGCATATTATTTAGTGCACACTGTTTATTGAATTAAAAAGTTAATCAACAGTCATGCATTTATAAAAAGAAATTTGCCTAAATGTTATGGTTATTCCTGGACAGTGGTATTTGGAGGCTGCAAATGTACAAGCCTTCATGTATTCATTGAAATTTATTTATTCTTTCATTCATCTTATAATTTAAAAGGAATACTTGTTCTGATACATGATGACTGATGGTATATTCCAACATGTCAGATAATAAAGAAATGATTTCAAGAACATTGTTATACAAATATTTTATGCCTGTTCTCCATCTGTCCTTCAAAGAACTGTATAACAGGCTGTTAAAGTTCTATGTTTTGGTCTTCAATAGATGCTCCAAATGCCAATAATAAAATAGGTGTCAAATATGCCTACATGTTAAGTTTAGGGCCCGTAAAAAATACCTCTAAGCTAAGATTTCACTGAGAGGCTGAAGACACTTTTAGAAAGAGGTATCAGAGTGCTTTAGCATTTGCTATACAAGTCAAAGCCAGAGAATGGTTACAACGGAACCTCTTGGAGAGCTTGAAATAATACCCCTGAAATTTGGGCAAAGAATTAATATCTGATTTTAAAATATAAAGACTGGTTCAGCTCATTGAATGGGAGAGTAAAGAAACATGACTGCTCTGAGAACTGTACACACTTGCAAATTATCTCATTATAGGAATAAGAAAGCTGTTTGTTGTGAGCCATACAGATCTTACAGAGGGGTACTGGACATGGTAGTTTTAAAAGGACCTCTGCCCCAGAGGTCCAACTGGAAGGTAGAAGTAATCTAAGTAAAAGGGGGTAATTGCCTCCAAACACAGACAGTAGGGTGAAACAAAAATGGCACGCAGCAGGTATTTCAAACTGTGCCTTGTCCCCCATAACTATTCCAACCGTTCCAAGGGTGTTACAAGCAGCTGCTAGTAATGAATAAGAAAGAAGGTAGAATAAGAGAAAAGTATCAGCTATATTTAATTTGGGTTATAGAGACTTGTAAAAAAAATAACAAAAACCATCCCAATTAAAAAGTTAAATAACTGATTAACACAAGTGAAATGTGTTCAGTTGTAAAATATTTACCAAGTACTCCCCCTGTGCCAGGCTCAGTATTAGACATGGGCATTCCGGCTTTACCTTGGGAGTATTGTCAGTCTACAAGTGTATAAATTATTTAAAAGTGGCTACTCTCAACTTATATTAGATAACAAGAGAATGGTGATAAAGATCTATCACAAAGACTTACTTGCACAATACCATGGCATATAATGACTCTCCCAAATGAATCAACCAGGCAAGCCAAAACCTGAAGGAAAAAAAAGTTTGCTTTAAGGTGGTAGTTATTTGGTGATGAAATCTAACACAGAAACCTCAGAAAGAAAGGTGCCTTAATGTGAACGAGCACCACTCTTAACTATCTAAAGACAACTACAGGCCTTCCAGGTTTCCAGCAAGATCAGAGATACAGGTCTTCTTACCCATTGCGCAGGAGGGTAGAATGGTGGTCCACCAAATACTGAGTGAAGGAGCCCAGGAACCCAAGGCTCTGATAAGGTATACTCTGAGGCCAGAAGACAACCCACTGAAAGAGAACCAGAGGCACAGAATACCTATTAGATCACTTGGAAGATCAGCAAATGTTTATTTTTGAGAGAGGCTATGAAATAGTACTGATTCTACAAAAACAATTACTGGCTAACTGAACAAAATCTGGACCTTCACTCTCACTCTTCTATTTTCTAAAAGCAACCCTATGAGAAATTTATGCTAAGGAAACTACATGCTTATCTGACTCTGTACCCAGAGTGGATGATTCCTTTCTCTTCTTTTTTTTCTTTTCTTCTTTTTATTTTTTTAATTTGCTAGAGGGTGCCTGTGCTCACCCAACAGAGACAGAGACAGAGAGAAAGGGACAAAGAATCTCCCCCCACAAATATTAACAGACCATTGACCCATTGATAACAGGGCTCTTCCTACATCCTATTTCTGGTATAGTACCTTCTGGGTGTATATTAAGCCTCCTCATCTCTGTTAAATGTACATTCTTTTGCTGATCTAGGCACATTTCCTTTTCCAGTCACTAACCTAAAAACTGTAAAACTCACCTATAACCTGCAGGCCCCAGCTTCCACGTGTCCTGTCTTTTGGGGCCAGAACAACGGAAAAACTCTACACTAAAATCCAAACTTCACTCTCAAAAACATATAAAAGGAATCCCCAATATCTGAGCACCCTAAGAAAGACACATTTACCCTACTTCGGGTCGGTTACACATATTCCTGTTTAGAAATAAACCGCATTAAGGATATTTCCGCAGTTGGTTATTTCCGTGGTCAATCATAACAGTGATATCTTGTCTATCCCTTTCTACCAGTAACATCCTACCCATCCTGTAAATTTATCCCTGTTTTCCAAGCAATACCAACTGTCTCAAACATTCCGCTTCAGAAACCCTACACTGATCTGGCAGACCTCTGGCAGTCTGTCAACTTGCCTTCCCTTTCCACGAGAGGCGTAGATTCGGTTATGCCATAGTACCGCAGAGCCGCAGACGCGACACCTGAAACTGAGCCCACCGAGCTTCCGCTTACACTAGTAACCTAGCAACCGCCCCCCGTGCATGCGCATAAACCTCGCACCGTGCCCCTCGTCCTACGAGGACCGGGTGGGCCCAAAAAGCTACTTGGTTCCGCCCCCCGCCTCACCGCGAAGTAGCCCAGCCCCAGGACTGTGGCCAGAGAGGGCAAAAGTCTGGCTGTACGGAAGTAGGGAGCAGCTGTCCTGCCGTCTTCCGACTTCGCCATCGGCATCTCGAAAGACCTAGACACTGAGTCGTCGGCTTACGGATCCTGGACCCACGTAGGCAAAGCCGGACTAGCCGGTTTCTCGGAGCCGGTAGTACCGGTCAAGACCCTGCCAGACTAGTGCGCTTGCGTCTTCCTCCCGGCCGGCTCTGAACGCGCTTGCGCGGCAGCTCCTCGCCTGTGGGCACAGGTGGTGGTTAGATGGAGTAGTCGGCCTGTTGCTGTGCTTACTGTGTAATATCCGAAGGAGAGAGTGATGGCCGTGAACCAGAATAGACTACCCGTCCGGAAGTAGGCCGCGTCGCCTGCAGCGGCCGCCATCGCTGCAGCAGTCCTCTACGCCGGAGTGGAAGCGGGGCGGGGCCTCGGTGAAAGCTAGTCGGTCACAGCCAGTTGTCCACTGGGCGAGAAGATTCTGCGGATTGGGGGACTCGGAGAGCGAGTCTCGTCTTGCTCCGCCCTAGTAGAAGGGTCTTGGAACCCTGCCACCTGGGTTCTGGCCTGATGGGCTGGTCATCATATTGTAGGGGAGACGCCTTCTCTTGAGTGTCAGTTTACTTGATACACGATTAAGATATTGGAATGCCTGGAGTTTTACTGCTCCAGTAACCCGGAGTCTGACTTTTGAACTGTGTTGTACTATGCGCCCTGAGAAATAATACTGTTATTCCTTGGTTAAGATGTATCAGCGCTTCTTTTTTTGTTTTTGAGAGTTTTTTGTTTGTTTGTTTTGTTTTTGCTATAGGGAGCGTTCGCTCGCCAGAAAGAGACAGACAGAAAGCGAGAAATCACTCCCCCCCGGGGGGGGGGGGGGGTGTGGCCACTCCGCAATCCCTTCTCCATTCTCCTCTGGGGATCTTGGGCACGCACATACACGCGCCTGGTGTGAGTTTTAAGCCACCGGTCTGGGACTCAAACCGTCATAGGCTACATGGGAGTCCAGCGACATAGCCATTACTCTTAACTGCTGGTTCCCAGCACAGCGCTTTAAGCAGCGACTTTAGAACACCCTGCCTGGGTTTAAATCCTAGCACTGCCTCTGCTGTTTGTGTAAATTCAGACTACGTAGACTTTCTCTAATAAAGGGGATATATTTGTTCGACCTCAAGGATTTAGGGATAAATTGAACGAGTTAAAAACGAGCTGCAAAGAAAAGTATTCCCAAAGTTGGGGGGGGGGGGGTGGTGGTACTCCTAACAGTACCTGACCCAGAGTGCCTTGTAAATTTTCAATTAAAATGACTAAGCCTTTAGTGTATGTGCCAGGGCAGGTGCTAAGCGGGCTCCAGATTTTATCAATTCACTGTGGGAGACATATTCTGCTGAACTGTATCTGCATTAAGTCTTCATGAAAGAAAGTCTGTTTCACATGTGCCTTTAAAACTGGTAAAAACTAGGACCTTAGCAGTGGTTAAGGGAACCACATCCCCTGTGGCCAATTGCAGCTGGGCCCTGGCTTGAAAAGCACACCAGGAAGCCCTTCTGTGTGTGTGTGTGCACGTGCACACGCTCGGGCACTGAAAATCCCAGCATAGAGAAGTGGGGAAGGGATTGTGAGTGGCACGACCATTCCCCATTTGGGGGTGTATAGTGTGTACTTACTCTGTCTCTCTCTGGTGAGCACATGCACCCTCTGGCAATTTTAGTTAAACAATACCTGATATTTGCTGAGTGCTTACTGTGTCCAAGGCATTGTTCTAATACTATACAATAATTAGCTCATTTAATTCTCAAAACAGTTCTATATTGTAGACTTATCTTTATTAGAAGTACAGAGAACTGCCTTAAGGTAGGGAATACTGGAAACCAAGTGATGGCCAAGTGTTTCAGCTCTAGCTGGGACCATGCCGTCTGAAATATGGAACAGTTCCAGAACTTCTTCAGTTAATGTGGAAACCAATCCAAGTTCTCTTTCTTGATTTTTATTTATTTATTATTTATTTTGTAGACAGTTTTTTTTTTACTATAGGGCACGTGCACTCACTTAAGACAAAGAGAGAAAGTGAGAAATCACCCCCCAGGGGAGATGGCCACGCCGCAGTCCCTTCTCCTTCATTCTCTCATGAGATCTTGGGCATGCATACACACATGCCCTGTGTGAGTTTTAAGTTGCCAGGTCTGGGACTCGAACCACGGTCAACTACGTGGGAGTCCAGCCATGTAACCATTATGCCTTCTGCTGGCCCCTGTTTGTTAATTTTTAACATGAGTATCTTGGGCTGTACTTTTTAAATTTAAAAAAAAAAATTTTTTTTTTTTTAACCAAAGAGCTTGTGTGCTTGACAGACAGAGAAAGAAGAAAAAGTACCCCTTCCATTGGGGGATGGTCACACCACAATTCCTTCTTTTCCATTTTGCCATCCAGTTGGGATTTTGGTCACACATACCTAGTGTGTTTTTGAACCTCAGCCTGCTGAGGCCAGGATTCAAACTTTTCAGTAGACCATGTGGGATCTGGCTTCCCTTAACTTCCAGGCCATGGAGCAAGCACAGCCTATCACATGTTATGAGTGAATTCCAGATGATGTGATGCAATCAATTTTCCAGATAAATCATGGTGCCCATGAACATGAAGGTTACCAGTGATGCAAATAAACCATGGTGCCTGTGAACATCAAGGTTACCAGTGATGAAGAATGTTTTCTTAGTCCTTACAGTCTTTGATCACACCACCCTTTTGGTTCTTCTCTCTCTGAATAATTCTCTCTAAACTCAGTTTTCATTTACTTCTTATCCCCTAGATATGTTTTTCTTATTATCTTTCTCCTTTGTGTTTTCAGTACCTTTGAGGCTCATATTTTACTTCAACCTGGATGATTCTAAAACCATTTCTCCAGCCCTAGCCTCCCCCCAGCTGTCTTCTGATCAACTTTACCAAGTATCACACATACTCAGAGACAAGAAGCCCACTGATAATATTCAGAGTCAGTCCTCACCAATACTCCCTTTTTAAGTTACTGGTACTCTTCTTCTACCTTGTACTTTGTACCTGAATCCTTCCCTTTGGCTTCCCTTATATCTGGTCAGCCAAGAGTCCTATTGATTGGCTAATGTGACATCTCACCTATTTGGATTAAACCATGGTACATTCTCATTGCCACCAGCTTATTGCTTCCTATTTTCTGCCACTTCGACAACCCACCTTCAGCCCCTTTATCGAATCTGTCCTACATATCATAGATTTGTCTTCCTTAAGTATAGTTCTGATCAAGCCTTTACCCTACCAACACTTTCCCCTACCAATATTTCCCTAATTTCAGGCTGTTTTTCAGTATGTCTCCAGATAGACATACTGCTCCCTTGTCTGCAGCAAGGGGGATATTGAGAAAATAGTTCAAGTTAGGGTAAATGTTAGAGAGGCAAAATGATTTGAATCAAAGGCATATAGGGAGGTCAGTTTTAGTTTCACGTTTTCCACCACTACGCTTCGAGCTTCACAAGTTACAGAATTGTCATGTGTTGCCCAACCCCACATTCTTTATCATGGAGTGGAAAAGTAGTAAAATTCAAAATCAAAGGATCTTACTCTTAGCACGTCGTACACACATGAGGAATCTAGAAAATGGTATCAGAAAATCTATACTCAAATCTTAGTTGTTTATGTTGGTTTGTGAGGAACTTAATAGGCAACTGGGTTTTCAAAAGGAATCTCTTCTATCCACCTCACCCCTTCCCCATGACAGGGTAACTGAAATCTCTAACCTTCACATATTATACACTACGATCCCTCTGGGTTGGCAGAGAAATCTTGCACCCATGGGTGCTTTCTCCTCTCTTGGGGGCTTATGACCTGAACATGGAAAACAATGAAGAAAATATGGGAGAGTATTTACACAGTCTTTAAGAGAGAGGAAGAGCGGACCAGCAGTTAGCGTAATGGCTATGTCGCTGGACTCCCACATAGTCGACCGCGGTTTGAGTCCCGGACCCGGAGGCTTAAACTCACGCCGGGCGCGTGTGCGTGCGTGCCCAAGATCCCGAGAGGAGAATGGAGGAGAAGGGATTGCGGCGTGGCCATCCCCCCTGGGGGGTGATTTCCTGCTTTCTATCTCTCTGTCTCTCTCTGTCTGGCGAGCGCACGCGCCCTGTAGCAAAAAACCTCTCCAAAAAAAGAAAAAAAAAAAAAAAAAAAAAAGAGAGAGAGGAAGAGGGGGTGGCAGGTGGTGTGGTGGTTAAAGGCACTGGATTCCCACATGACCAATCGTGCTTCAAGTCCCGGACCTGGTGACTTGCTTTCTCACTTTCCCTTTCTCTCTGTCTCTCTCTGATCATATTTAAAAAAATAATAATAATAAATGGAATTAAATAATTATGTTTTAAAAAAAGAGGAAGAAAACTTCTCACAAGATTTTAAAAGCCATAGAGAGAAAGATGAAAAATTTCATTGTATCCAAATGAAAAACTTCATTCTTATGAGAGATATCTATAATTAAAGTTGAAAGACCTGTAAGAACGAATTATAGCGAATAATAAAAAATAAATAAATAATATTTTTTTAAAATGGGACCAGCAGGTGGCATGGTGGTTAAGGTGCTAGAATTCGCACATGGCTGACTGCGGTTTGAGTCCTGGACTTGGTGGCTTGCTTTCTAACTCTCCCTCTCTCACTCTCTCTTTCTCTGCCAAAATTCATGCGAATAATAAATAAATAAATAAATAAATAAATAATATTTTTAAAAAGAATGAATTATTTAACAGACAAATGAGTGAAGGGTATTTTAAAAATTATTTAATTTTATTATTATTTTTAAGATTCATTATAGGGCACATGTGAGAGAGAGAGAGAGAGAGAAAGTGAGAAAGCAAGCCACTAGGTCTGGGACTCAAATTACCGTTCTTGTGGGAATCCAACGCCTTAAGCACTATGCCACCTTCTGGCCCCATGAGTAATGGATACTAATTAGACATCCTTTAAAAAGAAAACTTGAATGGCAAAGAAAAATAAAGGATGTTTAATGTTAATGAGCATTTGAGAAATGCAAAATCAAAGTAAGATACTGTTTTCTCCATAAGATCAGCCTACTAGGTATCAAGACACCCTATAAAGAACTATGATAATTAAAATGTTTGGTATTTGACACATAAAAATCAGCGCATGGATCAATGGGGAAGATTAGAATTGAGATCAATCTGGTATATATCCGAGAATTTACTGTATTTTATGATAAAGGAAACATTTCAAATTTAGGAAAGGATGGACTATCGGGTAAATTATTTTGGGATTATTAGTTATCTATTTGGGGAAAAAAAATTTTAAATTCTACTCCCCACATCCAACACAAACACACAAATAATGTAATACCTCAGGGAAGTTCTGATGAGGTGCTTGTAGAGCAGGACAGGCATATTCTAAGATACGGCAAAAAATAAAAACTAAAAAAGCCCATATTTACCCAGGATCATAGCAGTGGGGGGTAGGAATCTAAATAAATTTGTGGGAATATGAATAGAGCATTGTATATCCAGAGAATCTGGAGTAGTTTTTTGTTGTTGTTGCTAGAAGAAACCATGTAAAATTAAATAAAGATGAGGCTGGAAAGACAGGTAAGGTTGTGATAAGGTTAGCTAGAAATGAGCAGATAGCCCTAAGAAAATAGCAGGATATCAGCCACATCAATCACAACTTAGCAGACTCTCCATGAAAATGCCTTCTTTCTGCCTAGTTCCTGGTACTAGGAAGGTGAGGCAGATCGCATTTTTCTTCTTTCTGAGAAAGGCACATAGGGACAGTTGTTAATTTCCCTCTTATCATTCCCCATAAATACAAAAGGACCCAACAAGACATTTTGGTGAACATCCTGAATCCCACTGGAGCAATAAACCGATTGGGCAGTTCATCCAAATAAGGATGCTCATACCTTCTAAGTCCACACTGATCGTGTGGGATTAGGTCATTGAATTCCTCACCTGTGAGAGAGTGATGCTAGCATAGGAGAAAGCCTGCAAATTCAAACCAAGAAACCAGATTCTATGACAGACCTTCCCCTGCTGAATATTCCTTATCAACTCTTGGAACAAATTTAATACCTAATTCCACATCCAGTGCAGTTGCCCTTGTTCTGGCAGCTGTCCACCTGCATGCCTTTCATGCAAGGAGGTGTACTTTCCTATTAAAAACCTCACTTTCCTATTAAAACTTCCCTTTTCCTACTTTACAAGTATTAGTGGTTTTTCATTTTGCACCTCAGGGCAAGTTCTAATCTTAGAGATCTGGACCTAAAGAACCAAGGATTTTACACAACGAAGATCAATATTTTACCAACCTATGACAAGGTCCTGATCATGAATGGCATTAGGTATCAAAATGAATACTTTTGATTTGATCCCTTAGCCAAGAGGAGTTTGTGATTTTTTTTTTTTTAATTATGGAATGAAATGTCTTGTGTACATTGTATGGAGGTAAAAGTAGAAGCAGAAAAAGCTGGAAAGATGGAATATTGAAATGATTATAATGGGAATGAAAAAAAGTTTGCATTATTCACTCAAATACTCAAGAAATATTTCTGAGGACCCATCTGTGTCAGGTGCTCTGCTAGCCCTTGAATATACACCTGTGAATAAGACATATGCAGTTTGGGCTCTCTTGCTGGGCACAGTGTAGTTCAGATGATAGGCAAATCAATAATCAATAGAGACTCACAACAGGCAGCATAATTTAGTATTTAATGTGTCTACTTTGCATTTAGAACTTGAGGTTGTGTATTCAGGAACTACAATACAAACAGAGATGTCCTCAGGTCATTGAATTAAAAATAAATGAAGGGGGCAGAAATAACCCAGCAGGGTATGGTGGTTAGACTCAGGGATATGTGTGGTGGTGGGGAGGGAAGAGGCAGGGCGTGTTTGTCCTGCCTAAAAATCATCAAATTCTAATGATGATGATAAGTAGGTTTTGTACAGGAATTTGGCCTATAGGGTACTTTCTTTTTTTTTTTTTTTAAGTTTATTGAGAGAATGAAAAAGGGAGAGAGCAACAAGAACTCTCAGTAGAGTCTTATGCTATAAAACTCTCCCACCTGAGCCTTTGGAACCAGTCAGAATCATGTGGTGTCCCAGCACGTACACATCAGCTGGGGAACTAAACCTGCCATCTTTGGGTGGGATCCAGCATCTCTTGAGCTGCACATTACCCCTGTGTCACTGAGTTAGATTATGGGCTCACATACAAGCCAAGTAAGTAGTTAGTTTAGAGGTGGCGCAAGAAAACACTCAATAAATTTTAGCAGTTTTTCTTCTTGTATTGTTACAGTTCAGTAATATAAGTTTGTGATGAGGGAGAGGCAAGCCAGGAGCTAAAATTCAGTTTGAGAAAATACAAATTCATTGACAATTGACATAAAAATCATCTCAAAACTCAGTGTGCTAAAACCCAATTTGCTGAATCACCAGTTTACCAAATTCACCAAATTTATGGGTTGTGGCTTTAAAACTTTGATACCTTGATAGAGCATATTCACTTTTGGTCATGGAGAAGGAAAATGCTACTTTAAAAGTAGGCAAGTCAAGGACTAACCATGTTTCTGGACATTTAAATTAAATAAACATTTAAAATTTACTTTTTCCCAATTGACAGAAGGAGAGAGAGAGAAAGAGAGAGAGAGAGAGGGAGAGAGAGAGAGAGAGAGAGATTGTCACAATATGGGAGAGTGCTGAGCTGTGTTGTGTAAAATCCTTGGTTCTTTGGGTCGAGCTCTCTAAAATTAGAGACCTGTCCCAAGGCACAAAATAAGGCCACAACCACAATAAAAGTAGATAGAAAAAAGAACTTAATAGGAAAAAAAGATTTTAGAAAAGAAGTACACCCAAAAGACTTTTGGGTAGGTAGGTTGCTAGGTAGCAATTGCATTTGGAACTGGTCAGGTGTTATTTTTACTACTAGAGATTGATAATGAATATTTAATGATGGGAGGTCTGTCATAATATTTATGTTCTTTGTTTGATTCTGGGCTTTCTCCTGTACTTGCTCATCTTTCCCAAAGAAAGAATGAAGAATTTGAGGAATTTGATTACTAATTGTACATGCGCAGTGTGAGCCATGATGATAGGGGTATCCCCATTAGTTTATGGAACCAGAATGTTGGCCAAACATCTTGTTGGGTCTTTTTGTAACTGTGAGAATGATAAAAGGGACATTTACAAGGTCATATGTGTCTTCCTCAGGTCCCAAGGAAGCAAAATGGGATCTGCCTTGCCTTCTTGGTGCCAGTAGCTAGGAGGGAAGAAGGCATTTTCATGGAGGGTCTGGTTGCAACTCCTGACAAGTTGTGATTGATGGTATTTCCCAGCATGAATATAGTGCATATTAGACAAGGCAAAGCTATTACCGTGTACATTAAGATCAACAGATCACTTTTCATTTTTGTGACTATTGAAGGTTTCTCTTTTTTTCCCCTGGTTCCCTCTCTCCCATCCTCTATTACCCACCCCCTCCTATGCTGTCTCTAGTATTTACAGTTGCCCTGCCCACTATTATATCTTCCAATCTTTCAGTTTCTCTCACAGAGTGCAGATATTTGGTATATATGATGAGGAGACATACAATGCCTGTCTTTCACAGTTTGGCTTGCTTCACTTAACATTAAATCTTCCATATTCTTCCACTTGGTATTAAATGTCAGAATCTAATTTTATATTTATTTATTTATTTATTTATTTATGTATGTATGTATGTATGTATGTATGTCTGTCTATGGCTGAGTAGTCTTCCATACTGTATACGTGTCACAATTTTTTGACCCATTCATCTGTTCTTGGACATTTGGGTTGATTCCATGTCTTGCATCTACCCCAAGGAAAAAGCCCAGTCAGAAAAACACTTGTACATCCACGTTTATTTCAGTGTTATTCACAATTTCTGGTGTGTCTTTCAAGCCACCAGGTCCTGGACTAGAGCCACACTGCCGGCCATTGGAATCCAGCTCCTTTAATCACCACACTACTGGCTGGCTCTATGAAGTCTATTTATTTATTTTTTTTTTGAGAGGTTTTTGCTATAGGGCGTGTGTGCTCACCAGAGAGACAGAAAGCAATAAATACCCCCCCCCCCCCAGGGGGGATGGCCATGCCGCAATCCCTTCTCCTTCATTCTCCTCTTGGGATCTTGGGCACACACGCCTGGAGTGAGTTTAATCCATTGGGTCCAGGACTCAAACCGCGGTGGACTACATGGGAGTTCAGCGATATCGCCATTATGCTAACTGCTGGTCCCAGGTCTATTTTTTTTTTTTTTAAAGGTAAAGAAAAATAGAGGAGATACTGGCTGGAGCTGAGATACAATGAAATGCAAGAAAGTAAAGTTATCTGGCAAGTGTCTTTGGGAGCAGTCTGATGGAGAAGGGACAGGAAAGGCTGCCACCTGGTGTTTATTCAAGGTAGTGAAAAAATAAAACTGACCTGAACTTAAATTACCTGGAAGAAAAAGAGTAAAAAGAAAAAGGCCAGAGAAATCAGTTTAGGTCCATGCTAATTTTGGTTTTCCCTGTTCTCTGAGTCTCTAATCTCCCAGGTCCCCAAATATTCTCTCAACTACCCGAAAGTGCAGGCTGAGGTCTCCAGGTAGACAGCATAGGACCCATCTACAGCCGTAGCTCATTAACATCACTTCCCATGACTCCCTCTGCTTTTCAGGTCTGCTCCTCATGCTTTTTCTTTACTTTGATTGTTCGGGCATGATCTGTCCTGGAATAAAGTCAGAAGTTGTGAATTTATCAAGGCTCATTCTCACACTTCAGCTAGTAACTTGCCTCATTAAAACTTATTTTCACCTGCTTTATTACCCTGTGGTTATGGCCACAGGGTAAATTAGCTGATCTCTCTGTGCTTCACTACTTATGTGTATAATAATATATATCCCTTTATAAATTCCTAAAGTATAGAGAAACCTGTTCCTTGGGCCAACCACAGGTGGGTCCTCATAAATTTGTAGCAATTTGTTTAAATAGAAAGAGGGGCATGTGGTTACCTGTGAAATGTGAAACAGCTGTGAAGTATGTGTTGCGTTTTCCATGGAGTACAAAGCCTTCCACAGAGTGCTAATTTCTACCACACATTTGGGAACATGGAGAGACCTAGAGTTATGAAGGAAGGTTAAGGCCTGCAGTGCCCCCACCTATGAAGTGAATGCCTGGCTATCTCATAGGACTGAGTAAAACGAATTAGTAGATGATATAATGTCCCTAAAACATTAGTGTTATTATCTTTTTTTGTCTTAGATCTTATAATATCCTTATTCAATGTTGATGTCTGGTCTCTCCTACTTCTAATAACAGTATTCCATAATTAATGATATGCCAAGTAATGTGGATCACCTGTGAACCTAACCAGGCTTCTAGTAGAGCATGCAATCTGTAACCTAACAGTGTTACGGTGACTAACGTGAAGTTCAAGGTCAGACTGTCTCTGTCACTCCGGTCTAAACCTCTCTTCCCCTAGTGTCTTTCATCTAAGTGTGGATAAAAGAGTACCTACTTTCTGGGACCAGCAGATGCCATAGCAGTTACATCGCTGGGCTCCCGCATGGACGACTGCAGTTCAAGTCCCGGACATTGAGGTGTGAAATTCACACTGGGCGCATGCGTACATGTGCCCAAAATCCCAAGAGGAGAATGGAGGAGAAGGGATTGCAGTGTGGCCACCCCCCCTGGGGGGTTATTTCTTGCTTTCTGTCTCTCTGTCACTTCAGTGAGCACCCACACTCTACAGCAAAAATCTCTCTTAAATAAATAAATAAACAAATACGTACTTGATAAGGGTGGAAATAAAATTAGTTTCAGTGGGTGCTCAATGAATGGAAGCTAGGAATTAAAAAATTGGATTAGGTAGTTATGAAGAGGCGTGTCTAGGGTGGAGCTATGTCAAGGGTGGAGCGTGCCTAAGGTGGGTCTAGGGTGGGCTCATCAGGATTATATTTAAATAACGGCTTTAGAGTTCATTACTTAATCACTCAGGAATACCCTAGACTAGAGATTCGACATGACTTCCAATGGTAAGTTCCCTGGGTGGAGGACTCTAGTGTGTTTCTTTTGTGGGACGCTGTCTACCTGATATACAAGTGTTTTGTAGGGTTTGAGTTTTTAATGTCTTAAAAGTGCAGGCAAGGGGCTTGTGTGCATGCATGCCCAAGATACCAGGGAGGAGAATATGTGGCCATCCCCTTTGGGGGGTGATTTCTCAACTTTCCCTCTCACTGTCTCTGTTTCTCTCTCTCTCTCTCTCTCCAGTGAGCGCACATGCCCTAAGGCAAAAACCTCTAAAACAAAGTGCAGGCATATAGGCAGGGAACAAGTCATATCACTGGTGTAATTATCTATGCTTGTAATAGAGTGGAATTTGAGGAGTAGGAATTTGAGAGGTTCAGGTATTTTGAAATGAACTGGCGGGCGAGTGCATTAAAAGAGATTTCTTATATATCAGAGATACGTATAGAAGTATTTTGGGGTGAAATGAAATGTCTGGATTCATTCCAAAATAATGACAGGGAGGGGGGTATTAAGATTAGTAGGATGGGTAGATGGGTGAAATAAGATTAACTATGTATCACTATACATTAAGTCAAATGATAGGATAAACTGGCTCCTTATACTCTTTGCTTTTCTCTATGTTGAAATGTTATTAGAATAAAAACTAAAAAACCAAAAAGCAACCCCCCCAAAATAATTTCTCCCCAAACCAAGAGCTACATTGAAAGAATTACAGAAGTGGCCCAGGGGACTCTTCCCTCCAAATTCACAAATCGATATTTTGTGAAATTCAGAAATAATTTTGAATTTTTCAAACTTGAGATATGGAAGAGACTTCGACACTCCTGTTTTTGAGAAGGCAAACTTGCAAAATACTTAGGTTCTGGCTTTGATTTCTTTTTCTAGGTGAGCTCTACTTGAGAAGAAAAGGCTCTTTAGTCAGTTTCAGCTGTCTTAAATCTTTTCTTTTTTCTTTTTGGAGAGTTTGTTTGTTTTTGCTATAGGGTGTATGTGCTCGCCAGAAAGACAGAGAGAGACAGAGAGACAAAGTGAGAAATCACCCCCGGGGGGATGGCCACACTGCAATCCCTTCTCCTCTATTCTCCTCTCGGGATCTTGGGCACCCATGTACACGCACCAGCATGAGTTTAAGCCACTGGGTCCGGTACTTGAACCGTGGTCAACTACATGGGAGTCTAGTGACATAGCCATTACGCTAACTGCTGATCCCAGCTGTCTTAAATCTTATGCATTGTGCTTAATGAGTAGAAGCTGAGTCATCTGGCAGATGCTCCCACTGATATATAATGGCCACAGGAATCCACTGAGTCTATCACTGTCTCTGAGAAACTAAACCTGTTATCAGAAGGCTCCCAAAGCAATAGTGATTCTGTTGCAGTGCCTTTAGGGTGTGATGTTCTCCACAAAGCTGTTGTAGAATGGCCACTGTCCCAGGGCCTGGAGAGCAGCCCAGCATGAAGAAGACAGTCTGGGAGGGTGGCAGCATTCTGCTCTGCCCAGTGACCAGTCAGCCTCAGAGCCAGGATTTGAACTCAGGTAGGCAGGTTCCAGAGGCCCTGCTTTTAGCTACAGGGCTACGGCAATACAAAAGAGTGTCTCTTTGGTTGCTGTTTTTACTATTGGGTTTTTATTTTAGAAAATTCATGATCTTTAAACATGTATCAAATGTGCACACTTGCTCTTTAGAAATGTTGGAAACGTTTTAAACTGAGTTATGACGGGTGGCAGGGAGCAGGGGAGCAGGGTGAAACCCCAGACTGGGTGTTTCCCAGCTGTGGCTGTGCTCAGCTGGCATCCCCAAGTATTACTTTGTGTGCAGAGTGCTCTCTTGTGCTCTAGTCACTGCTGTGCTTCCAAGCCCTGGGAAAGCTTGGAGTCTACAATGAATACCTCATGCTAGAGATCTTTGTTAGTTTGCCGGGGCAATGAGAAAGAAGGTGGTATATTGACTTTGTGTGTATTTGTGTGTGAGGCAGTTTTTGGTTAGGTATAATTATGAAACATTTGTTTCTTGGGCTACTGGTTGCATGGTTGTTAAGATGGCTGGATCCCATATGGCAGACTGCATAGTTTGAGTCCCATATTTGGCGCTTGAAAAGTACATTGGGCACATGTGCGTGCATGTCCCAAATCCTTAGAGGAGAATGGGAGAGAAGTAATTGTGGAGTACCACCTGCAGGTTACTTTCTCACTTTACTCCTCTGTTTTTCTCTGGTGAGTGCACATGCCCTCCAGCAAAATTAAAACCAAAGCAAACCTTTTTTCCTTTACTCTTCTCACCAGCCTCTTCTAAACAAAGCTAAGACATTTTTCTCTTTTCTTGGAGAGGTTTTTGCTATAGGGCGTGTGCTGTCGCCAGAAAGACAGAGACAGAGAGACAGAAAGTAAGAAATCACCCCCCAGGGAGGATGGTCATGCTGCAATCCCTTTTCCATTCTTCTCTTGGGATCTTGGGTATGCACACACATGTGCCTGGCATGAGTTTAAGCCACCGGGTCCGGGACTCAAATCGCAGTTGCCTACATGGGAGTCCAGTGCCATAGCCATTACGCCAACTGCTGGTCCTAAAGTCAAGACTTTAATGTAACTTCCAGAACTCATTGTTGTCATTAAATACTATGCTTCTTTGAAGGAAATTGTCCCTTGGGCTATGAAACTGAATTCAAAATGCCTGGATTTCAGGGAGAATGGATGTGAAGGATATACATTTTTATTCCATTTTAAGTAACTCCTAAGAGTGAATGGGATTTTGACTGATGACTGTTTTTCTTTGCTTCATTTCTTATATTAAAAGCATATGTCAGAGACCAGCAGATGGCATAGTGGTTACATTGCTGGACTCCCACATAGTCAACCGCAGTTCAAGTCCTGGACTCAGTGGCTTAAAATTCACACTGGGTGCCTGTGCGTGCATACCCAACATCCAGAGAGAAGAATGGAACAGAAGGGATTACAGTGTGGCTATCCCCCCAGGGTGATTTCTCACTTTCTGTCTCTCAGTCTCTTGGTCTGGTGAGTGTACACGCCCTATAGCAAAAATCTCCCTTAAAAAAATAAAAAACATAGATCAAAAAACACCAGAAGCAACTAGATTGAGTGTAAAACAATTCTAGACTCAAGCTTACTTGAAACGTGGCTGTTGTAGGAATATGTCTTCTTCCTTACCTTCTGAGACCCTTGAAGGTGCCAGGCAGAGCAATGTGTCTCTGGCCTGAAGGTTTGACTTGACCTTCATCCACTCCCTCTTTTTGCTCATGTCCTTGAGCAGGGCACTGTCTTTCAAACTCCACACCACCTGTACAGGAGCTGTGACAGTCAGAGCAAATGACTTATGGGAGAGTACCCTGTCCCCAAGGGGTAAAATGAGCTCATTGTCACAAGAAGATGGCAAAGACTTGTCCCAGAGAGATGGATGTCACAAAAATCGGTCATCTTTTCACAATTGCTTTCTGACATCTGTTGATTGTAGAATTGGGTTCAGCACAGATGAGATTAACATCTACTGAGGGTTAGTAAGTCTTTGGTTTGTACAGGCATCAATCCATAGTACTCTCCCCCTAAACTTCACTGAGGAAGTATTTATGGAGAACATGGGAAAGAAAGGACCATTATCTATGTTTTCAGAACATACCTTGTTCACTGAGTTTCCCCCTGCTCACAGTACTTGTTTCAGTCTTCAACCCAGCAAGGCAAAGCATTTGAGTAGTTAATACAGGATGTGAGCTGTCCTCACTGGCCATTCTTCTCACTGCATACTGATAGATTAGTGTCTCTCTTTGCAAACTTAGGGATGTCTTTTAATTAATGAGGAAATTTGGATGTGGAAATTTCAACAAGATTATTACAATTTTCTCCTTAAGAAATCCCTAGGTTTTGTTGATTTCCTGGAGGTTTACTTATTTACTTATTTACTTATGTATTTAAGAGGGTTTTGCTATAGGGTGTGTGCGCTCGCCAGAAAGAGAGAGACAGAAAATGAGAAATCACACCCTAGGTGGGATGGCCACACTGCAATCCCCTCTCCATTCTCCTCTCAGAACCTTGGGCACACACACACATGCACCTGGTGTGAGTTTAAGTCACTGGGTCCAGAACTCAAACTGCGGTCGACTATGTGGGAGTCCAGTGACATAGCCACTACGCCAACTGCTGGTTCCACCTGGGGTTATTTATGACCAGGTTAGGTATGCCTGAGTTTGTTTCCACATTCCTAAACTGATATGAATAGAGACCTAGGGAAGCCAGGAAACAGCCTTACAATGTTTGATTATGGTAAGACTCCTTCTCTCTTATAGCACCAGATAACTATTGCTCTTTGGTGCTGGGTTAAGGGTGGTCTAGAACACAAAATATTTGAGGTTCTTTTATAGTTATGAGCTTCTGGAAGAAGAGAGCTAAAAGCCAACAGTTAACATGTTCTCAGTGTGAACTTGGATTTTTTTTTTAAGAGATATTTTTGCTTTGGGGCACATGTGCTCATCAGAGAGATAGAAAGCAAGAAATCACTCCCCAGAGGGGGATGGCCACACCACAATCCCTTCTCTATTTTCCTCTTGGGATCTTAGGTGCATACATGTGTCTGGCATGAGTTTTAAGTCGCCAGGTCCAGAACTTGAACCACAGTCAACTACATGGGAGTCCAGTGATGTAACCATTACACCATCTGCTGGTCCCTGAACTTGGATTTACTAAAAATATTTTACATGGGGACCAGCAGTTGGCATAATAGCTATGCTGCTGGACTCCCATGTTGTTGACCATGGTTTGAGTCTCGGACCCAGTGTCTTAAACTCACACTGGGTGTGTGTGCATGTGTGCCTAAGATCCCGAGAGGAGAATGGAGGAGAAGGGATTGCGACCATCCCCCCTGGGGGGGGTGACTTTCTTGCTTTCTGTCTGTTTCTGTCTTTCTGGCGAGCGCACGTGCCTTTTCAAAATAAAAATTTTACATGAATTATTCACTTGTTTTCTTCTTTTTCCCTTTCTTTTTTTAGTGAAAGGAAAAGGTAGTTTCATTAAGTAGAAGTGAAAGTACTCTTGAGAGGTAGGAGCAGGCCTGAGTAGACAAAGAGTAGCTCAAAAGACTCCAGAATTTGCATTCTGTGAGATTTATAATTTTCTAATGTAGGTAGTGTTGGTTGATGTTCTCAATGCACTGAGTGTTTTCATCTCATTGGCTCTATCAAATGTGGCTAGGCCCACTGATTTCTCATTGGCTATGTCAAATGTGACTGGGCCCTCTGATTCATCTCATTGGCTATAACAAGTGTGGCTTAATCAGTTAGACACCCACTGCTAAACTGCCTACATTGGGCGGAAAATTGTCTGCCTTCGCTGGTTTTTCTATTGCTTCAGGCCCCTTATCCTCTTCCATTTCCTAGCTTTCACCTGACTCATTTTCCCTGAGGCATAATTACCATAAATCTTTATGGGAGTTGAAAGTGGATTGTCTTCTGAACTGTTTCCTGAGGGAAAGGGGCATTGGCCCTACCTATTGGGATCATGGAACTCTCACCTTATTTAATTTAGGTGGGAGAGCAGGGCCAGGGTCAGGTTGTTGAGATAGTACCCAGGTGTGTCCTTGAGAGGGCTGTCACTGGTGCTAGGTGACTCGCAGTAGAATTCAGTGGAAGTTCCAAGGAATTGATATCTCTGTTATATGGTCATTTGCAATTTTACAGCTTCTAGGCAAAAAGAGATAAACTTGGTTAGGAGATTTAAGAGACAGTCCAAAAGGAGGGTGAGAATTAACATTAACATTAACAAGGGCCCCAAGAGGGGCAACAGCCAAGGGAGCAGTTCCAGCCTTTTGACCAGGTTCCCTGTGTCTCTGATGATTGTTAGATTTGTGAAGCAATGCAATTACAGAAAGACTAATCTAAGGCACCTAGTGGTCACCCTTGGGATGTATCATGAATTCTTCTAACACAGACACATGCCTAGAATTTTTTTTTCCTTTTTATTTATTTATTTACATTTTTTATTTTATTTTGTCTTTTACATTCAATCATATTATTTAGCTCACAAACTGTTTATTTCAACATGTGAACATTTCTCCCTATTCCAGTTGCTAAAACTATAAAAGTATCTTCAACAGATAATACCACATTTCTTTGTCCCATTAACGCTTTGCCTCTCTATTTTTCTCCTAAATGTCCTTCTTGAGACTCTACTCTTTCATACACACTATATTTGGTATTTACATCTATTTACTATGTTTCTATATTCTAGTCAATCAGTTTCAGTCATAGAATGCAGACACTCAGTATATATTAAGTGGGGAAATACAATGTCTCTCCTTATAGCCTGACTTGCTTCACTCAGCAGTAAATATTCCATACTCTTCCACTTTCGGTCAAAAGCCAATTTTTTTTAATGACTGAATAGTATTCCATAGAGTATATGTGCCACAGTTTTTCAATCCATTCATCTATTTGTGGGCATTTGGAATAGTCACTATTATAGGTCCCACCTGGGACTCTCAGTGAGGCCTCAGTGGCTATGTTCTGCTGAAAGGATCTATGAAGTTTAACTGTCATTTCTACCAGTGTGTTCTTAGTCCATTCAGTTATTTTAAAATCCTGCAAGTCCTGTATATTAACCAGAAATGTGGACCTCCCCTATATTTAGGATGAGAAGTCGTTGTGCTAGTGACTCACAGCAGAATAATAATAGGGACAGCTGTGTAATGTGCTGAGGAGAAGGATAAACAGAACTAGCAGTCCTTAGTCAGATTTGGGTTGGGGACCTTAGGTCTTGAGAAATCTTGTATTCCTTAGTTGGCTCAAGCATTGGCAGTATAGGAGCATTGCAGAGAAACAGACAAGGCTTAAGTAGCCCAAATTTTAAAAATTCCTTTACAATGGATTCACTTAATTTTTTTAAAAGAATTGTTTTATTTAACTTTATTTTTATTTGACCAGAGAGGGATAGAGTGAGAGAGAGGGGGACAAGGGAAGTGAGAATGTAGGTCGCCAGGTCTAGGACTCGAACCAACCATAGTCCAGGACTTGAACCGCAGTCGACCATGTGGGAGTCCAGCACCCCTAACCACCATGCCACCTGCTGGCTGCAAGGGTTCACTTAATCTTTTAAGTAGTGCCACACTATAGAAATTTTTAGATCCTTCATATGGAGAAATGGAGACTCAAAGACCTTCATAAGCTTAACCTGTATCAGTTAGAAACATGTTAAATCAGTAAAATTAAGCTAACATTTGGAAGTGTATGGGGCCAGTTTTTGGTTATCACCGTCACCAGTGGGCACTACTGGCACTTAGCGACAGTCTTTCACAAAGAATTGTCCAAATGCTCATGACTTCTGTCCTGGAATTAATCCCTCCTTAACATGTATGACATGTTTACACCTTTGGGGAGGAAGAAAAGGAGAAATAAGAGTGAGATGGAAGAAAAAGAAGAGCTACTTGGTAAGTTCAGGAGTTCGTATCACAAGAAACAGAAACATAGACATAGGGCTGCAATAGACTATCCTTAAAAATTTATAGGACACTTCTAGGGCAGAGAAACTATCATGGAAATATTTTGAAGGTTTAGAATCAAAACATTCTTTTCCACATTAGAAACGTTATTCAAAGGACCAGGAAAATGCACAGTGGGCTCCAGCAACTCTGCCAAAGATACGTAATGGATGCTGATCACTTGTCTGGGTGAGCCCTGGGGAAATGGGGACTCCCCAGGAACTGTGTGGTTCTCTAAGGAGAAGCCTTCAAGAGAGTCCTGTGAATTTTTGTTTCTCCTAGCCTATCATACATAAATGTTTTTTTATCTTATTTCACCCGCTAAGAATTAATAATCTTAATTTGATTTAGTCTTAAATTCAAAGGTCAATTCTGTGCTTATCTCACTCATTAGCCTTTGGCATAGGGGATCACTCTCTCCTTAAAACCCTTTTCTTCCCTTGGCCTTTGGGATCATTCACCTGGTCTTCCTATATCTCACTTGCTGCTATCAATGGAGAACAAATCAGTGATTTTTTTTTTAATTGCCAGAGGGTATGTGCCATTGCCAGAGAGGAAAAGCCCCCCCACCTCTCAATGGGGTGTAGTCATACTGCAATCTTTTACTCCATTTCTTCATCCTGTCAGGATTTTGGGTAGGAACCCATATGCCCCCACCAAGCTACCAGGGCTAGGATTATCAATGCAGTTGCTCACGTAAGCATCTGCTTCCAATGCACAGCATTCTGGGGTCAACCCTGCATTCTGTTTTTAAACCCATGGCCCAACCATTGTTTAAATCTTAGCTATACAATTAAATATGCAAAGTACTCATTGTCCCTTTGGGAAACTTTCTAGTACTTTTTTAAATGGGTGAAGCTCATCCATTAGGACATTTCTTGGAAAGGACATATGTATACAATGTAAATTTTAGTACATTGAAAAATGAATTTTCTATTTTGGTTCTTCAAGGACAACTTAATTCAATATATCTTCACATATTTTCTTACATTTCTTAAAAATGTGGCTCTCGGGGCTGGCAGATGGTGTGGTTGAGACACTGGACTCCCACATGGTCGACCATGGTTCAAGATCCAGACCTGGCAGCTTGCTTTCTCCCTCCCTGCCCCCCCACTCTCTATATATGTCTCTCTCTGATCAAATTAAAATAAATGAATAGATAAGTAAAGATAAATGAATAATTTGTTAAAGAAGAAAAATGCTTGGGAACTAGCAGTTAGCGTAATGGCTATGTCCCTGGACTCCCACGTAGTCAACCGCAGTTCGCGTCCCGGACCCGGTGGCTTAAAACCGACATCGGGCGCGTGTGCGTGCGTGCCCAAGATCCCAAGAGGAGAATGGAGGAGAAGGGATTGCGGTGTGGCCATCCCCCCTGGGGGGTGATTTCTCGCTTTCTGTCTCTCTGTCTCTCTCTGTCTGTCTGGCGAGCGCACGCGCCCTATAGTAAAAAACCTCTCTCTCAAAAAAAAAAAAAAAAAAAAAAAGAAGAAAAATGCTGCTCCAATGTTGTCTCAATTTGTATGTTTCTGATAAATCTAAGGTCTAATCTAATTCCCTTACCCTTGGAAGTTGTATTTTTCATTTTTTCTAGAAGGTCTGAGAAAGTTTATCTTTACAGTTTGTCATGCAATAATACATTTTTGAGTTAATCATATGAGTTAATTCACTCCAGTATCCTCTATTCTCATTAAATGTTTAGATTCATGTCTCACATTTCTAGAACATTTTCCTGGATTATTCATTTTTAATTGTGAAATACACGTAACATGAAACTTATCATCATAAACATTTAAAACAAATTTTAGAGGTTTTTGCACTTGTACTTGCCAGAGAAAAGACAGATGGTGAGAAGGAGAGTGAGAAATCACTCCCCAGGGAAATGGCCATGCCACAATCCCTTCTCCTTCATTCTCCTCCTGGGATCTTGGGAGTGCACATATACACATGCACCTGGCATGAGTTTTCTCTGGGTCTGCGACTTGAACTGCAGTTGATCATGTGGGAGTCCAGCGACATAACTGCTACGCCATCTGCTGGTTAAACATACAGTTCACTGGAAGACAATACAGGTGCCAGCTTTCTGTTTTCTTTAATCCTTACATTTTTCTCTTCTGCCCTATCCAGTATGGTAAAATTGTTGATTATTATATTGGTGTGAGCTGGTTTATTTGTATCTACTCAGTTACTAATGTTGCTTAGCATTTTTCATGGTCTTTTCCTTTATAGAGTATGAATTATTGTTAAAAGAAATTCTTCCCTTGAGGCCATCAGGTGGCATGCTGGTTAAGGACACCAGACTCTCATATGGCTAACCACGGTTCAAGTGCCAGTCCTGGTAGCTTTCTTTCTTCCTTTCTTTCTCTTTCTCTCACACTCTCTCCTTCTCTGGTTAAATTTAAATAAATAAATAAATAAATAAATAAATAAATAAAGTTAAATAACATAATTCTTTAGATAAAAAGAAGAGAAAAAATTCTTCCCTACCTTAAAGGTCATGGATAATTTCATTTTCTCTTTATAGTTTTAAAGATGGGTCTTTCACCTATTAGTAATCATGAATAGGTATGAGGTGGGATTTTAAAAATGTTTTATTTTATGACTAATTGACCAACATTTTTTTCTCCCAATACTTTTCTCTTTCATATATTTTCAGGATCTCCAGTTGAAGAAGATAATCAGAATGAAGGAAAAGGAGCACAGTGTAAAAGAGGAAAAGGAAGGCCACGACATAAATTCACTAAGAATGAATTGCACATACTTAACCAGTCGTTTGAACACAATCCTTATCCTGATTTTACAACCAGAACAGAATTGGCCTACCAAGTCTATTGTGATGTTTCTGTAATTGATGTAAGTCAAATACTCAAAACTTGCATAAACATACCTTCTTGTTGACAATATGGAAAATGTAGAGTTATGAAAAAGTTTAAGAGCAATTCATCATATAGATCAAAGTATTGACATTTTGTCACTTATTCGTCTCAATGGGCATATATTATGTATCTTATGTAAAAAAAAAAAAAGGTTTGTGAGGCAAGTTTAGAAGTAGGTATCAGTTAAGAAGCTATTATAGGAACCAGCAGATGGCATAATGGTTATGTTCCTGGACTCCCATATAGTCAACTGTAGTTTGAGTCCCAGACCATGGCTTAAAACTCATGGCGGACACATGTGGGTGCACACCCAAATTCCCAAGAGGAGAATGGAGGCGAAGGGATTGCAGCATGGCCATCCCCCGGGGGGTGATTTCTCACTTTTGGTCTGTCTCTGTTTCTCTGGTGAGTGCACACACTCTATAGCAAAAAAATCTCCCTTAAAGGAAGCTATTGTAATTATCCAGGATAGGAACAATGGTGGTTTTAGCCAAGGTATTGGCTGGCTATAAAACTGTAGAGCACTGAAAAGACTTGAGCTGCTTTTAAGTTGGAATCAATTGTTTTCTGATATAGGGTAGAAAGTGAGAAAAAACAGGTAAGGATGACTCCAAAGTTTTTGATCAAGTAAGTGGAGCACTTTAGTTTACTTGAATCTATCCTAGTGGGATAGCATGATGAAATAAGGAGATTGTGGGAAGGTTTTTAGAGATCATGGGGAGGGAGTTTCTGTTTCTTTTAAATACAGAGGATAGCAAATACTTGCAATTGGATTATGTTTTTTTAAAGGTCTAGTTTGAGTATATGTGGAGGGCCACAACAGACTTGGATGTAGTTTGATATTTTCAGACTGTGCACATCATGACTTCCATAATCACTTGTGCAGCCCCCAAAAGGATGATAGTCCATTTTCATGTATTATTATTTTTTTCTTTCTTTTTTGGGGGAGGTTTTTGCTATAGGGCACGTGCGCTTGCCAGACAGACAGAGAGAGACAGAGATAGAAAGCAAGAAATCACCCCCCAGGGGGGATGGCCACACCGCAATCCCTTCTCCTCCATCCTCCTCTCGGGATCTTGGGCACGCACACACATGCGCCTGGCGTGAGTTTTAAGCCACTGGGTCCGGGATGCGAACCGCGGTCAACTATATGGGAGTCCAGTGACATAGCCATTACGCTAACTGCTGGTCCCATTTTCATGTATTATTTAAGGTAAGAAAGCAACTCGGTGATAATGCTAAGACTAAGCTTAACCACAAAAATTTCCTACATTGTGAAAATGCATTGTGGAATATGACTAGAAAAACAGATTTGATTAAGAGATTCTTTTTCTATTTCTTTTTAGAATTGGTTCCAAAATAGAAGAGCCAGACTACCATATATAGAGAGATACAGAATGTTCGCTGCCAGGAAACTGCATGTGTTCCCCATTGAGACTCGCCCAATTTTAAGCCTCCAGGGTAGTCACATGGAATCTCCCAACTATACCACTGAGCAGGGCCACCTGGGTAGAGCCAACAGCACTTCTCTGGATACTCGTGGGGTTCCCAGTGAACAGGATGGCTCAGAACCAAGCCCTTCTCTGGAATATCAACGTGTTGCGGAAAATGCACCTTACAGCTTCAGATCGGCGGCATCTGTTCATCCTGTTTCATCATCCATGGACTGCTTTGAGATGGACAGAATGCCAGGCATGCCCTAATGCACTGTGTTCACACTGCAGGAAAAGAGACAGCAGGAGGAGCACAAGGCCTCAGACTCATTATCTGAAGGACAGCAACAGAATGGTTGGGGATGTCACCACCTTCAGCAGCCTGAATAGCCTCAGAATTATCAAGAGAAGTTATAGTTCCAGGATTAGTTCCTGATGAACCAGACTTATAGGAATTTCGGGCAGCTGGTACCCTCAGGAAATGGTGCTAACCCTCAGAGAGTGACAGTCACACAGACACCCAAGACAAAGGACTCTAGAACCTGCATATACCAAGGCTGACTTCATGAAAGCTCCTTGAGCTGTTAGTCTCTTCCAAGTAGGGCAACATACCAATAGTGTGCTTTTTGTTTTTTGCTTTTCCATTGTGTTTTTTGACAATATTTAACAATTTAATTACAAATTAAATATATAACTCTCTATGCAAGTAACATAGAGAGTTATAAAAGTGAAAGCTTGGGACTTTTCTTCTTATTCCTGAGTTAATATTCCTGAGATGGTAACCATCATAAAGAGTTTGATTTGCTTTCTCCTGCATCATGCAGTATGTTTTTACGGTTATTTTGTATTTTAACTAAGTTGTATCATACTATTATAAAACCGAGTATAGGTGAGAAAATAGCAATTCTACAACACAGGCTATGAGTAATTGCACAGTCACTATAGAAAGCCTGTTTATTGACATTGTAGATGCCCATCAATTCTGTTAGTAGATGTGTCCCATAGAGAAACTCCTGCACATTCTTACAGAACAGAACCCAAAATAAGACACAGTACAAAAGTCTGCTAGCACAGTTCAAAATAATAGACTAGAACTGTGTAATTGTGAGAGCGTTTGAAAGACACTGTTCAGTGAAAAATCAAACTATTGAATTAGTTTCATAGACTTGGAATTATGAAAAAAAAGGATAAAGCAGTGATACTGATTTATTTTTGAATGGATACAAATTATTCCAACACACAGTGAAAATACAAAAATGGATTGGGTTTATAGTCACTAAATTATTGAAAGCTACTTTTGGACAGGAAGGAAAACAAAAAATATTTTTCTCTTTATTATAAAACATAGCTAATATTTGTAAATGAATAAAAATCTAGTATTTATCAATTCATTGGATTGCATATTTACACAGTTTAACAATAATTTCATTTTTATTTCTACAGGACCCTATTTTTTTTTTTTTTACTTTACTGTGTTGGCTAAGAAATACAGTAATTTATGGAATGAGAACAGTGAGAAATAGCATCATTGTCTATATTTCCTACTTTCAAATATGATATTTAGTGACATATTGTCAATTTTTGCCAAAGTAGTCCCTTTGATTCCTATTTTGGTTTGTTTCCCCTCTGTATAAATTTTGAAGTTTTACATGTTCTCTTCATTGATTACAAGGATTCTATTTCCCCCCCCGTGACCTGTTCATGTGTGGATTTAAATAGATTTTTCTTATTGAATGTGTGCTTGATGACCCAACTACCTTACAGTGTATTCTTTTTGCTGGATGAGGGTTGCTCATATTGATTATAATTTTTGCATCTATATTCAAGAATGAGATGTTCTACTCAGTTTTTTACTGGTACTATCTTTAGGGGTTTGGGTCATATTAAGGTAGCTTTACCATGAATCAAGTATGCTGCTTCTCTTGCTGTTCTCTTAAAGCTTGTGTAAAATTATTCATTCATTAAATGTTTGGTTAGGTTCTTCAGCTTCTGGGTCTGAAATTTTCTTTTTTTATTAATTTATTTAAATTTTTAAAAAATATACATTCAATCACATTGTTTAGCTTACAAAATGAACATTTCAATATGTGAACATTTCTCCCCAGTCCAGTTGATCAAAATATCTTCAACCAATAACACCACACTTCCCCATCCTGTCAATGCTCTGCCTCCATATCCCTCCTCCAAATGTCCTTCCCTAGGCCCGGCTCCTCAACACACACGACATCTGGCATTCACACCCATCTCTTGTGTTTGTACATCCTTTAGTCAATCAGTTTCAGTCATAGAGTGTAGACACTCGGTATATAGTAAGTGGGGACATACAATGTCTCTCCTTCATAGCCTAGCTTGCTTCACTCAGCAGTAAATCTTCCATATTCTTTCACTTTCTGTCAAAAGCCAGGGTTTTGTTGGCTTTTATGGCCGAATAGTATTCCATAGAGTATATATGCCGCAGTTTTTCAATCCATTCATTCGTAGGGGGCATTTGGGTTGGTTCCACGAATTAGCAATCGTGAATAGTGCTGCAATAAACATCAATGTACAAGCACTTTTCCAATGAAAAATTCTTCTGTCCTTTGGGTAGGTACTGAGGAGTGGGATTGCTGGATCATATGGTAGTTCTATTTGTAGATTTTTGAGAAATCTCCAAATTGTTCTCCACAGTGGTTGGACCAATTTACATTCCCACCAGCAGTGTAAAAGAGTTCCCCTTTCACCACAACCCCCACCAACACTTAGACATTCTGACTGGGGTTAGGTGGTACCTCATTGTTGTTTTGATCTGCATTTCCCTTACGATGAGGGATGCTGAACATTTTTTCACATGCTTTTTGGCTATTGGTATGTCATCTTTAGAGAGTGGTTTTTTTTTTTTTTTTTCTCCCCAAGTCCTTCTCCCATCTTTTAATAGGGTTGATCATCTTTCTTTCCAAACAGCAGCTTGAGTTCCTTGTGTATCCTGGTTATCAGTCCCTTATCTGATGCATAATTTACAAAAATATTTTCCCATTCTGAGGGCTGTCGATTCATACTAATTACTGTGTCTTTTGCCATGCAGAAACTTCTTAGTCTGATGTAATCCCACTTGTCTATTTTAGGGATTATCGACTGCTTTGGGGGGTCTTATTTAAGAAGTCTTTCCCTACACCAATGTCTCCCAGAGTTTCCCCAGTGTTTTCCATGAGCAGTTTTATAGTTTGAGGTCTTGGATTTAGATCCTTGATCCACCTTGACTTGATTTTTGTCAAAGGTGAGAGGTAGGGGTTTAGATTCATCTTTCTGCAGGTGGAAATTCAGTTTTTTCAGCACCATTTGCTGAAGAGGATTTCCTTTTCCCACTGGATTGACTGGTACCCCTTGTCAAAAATCAGTTGACTTTATGTTTGGGAATTTATTTCTGGGGACTCTATTCTGTTCCATTGGTCCATGTGTCTGTTTCTGTGCCAGTACCATGTAGTTTTGATTATCACAGCTTTGTAGTATATTTTTAGGTCAGGGAGTGAGATGCCACCCACTCCACTCTTGTGTAAATTGTTTTGGCAATACGGGGTCTTTTATGATTCCAGACAAATTTTATGATTGTCTTTTCTAGATCTGTGAAGAATGCGTCTGGTACTTTGATTGGCATTGCATTAAATATGTAGATTAATTTAGGTAGAATTGCCATTTTGATTATATTAATTATTCCAATCCAGGAACATGGGACATCCTTCCACTTTTTTGTGTCATTTTCAATTTCTTTTTTTTTAGCTTTTCATAGTATTCCTTGTGGAGGTCTTTAACGTCTTTGGTTAAATTTATTCCTAAATATCTTATACTTTTGGTGGCTATGGTAAATGGAATAACTTTTTTCAGTTCTATCTCAGTCTACCTGTTATTTGTATATAGAAATGCTATCAATTTCTGTATATTAATTTCATATCCTGTAACTTTACTGTATTCATGTATTACTTCTAGTAATTTTTCCATGGAGACCATTGGGTCTTCTATGTATACAATCATGTCATCTATGAATAGAGTTTCACCTCTTCCTATTCGAATGCCTTTTATTTTTTCCTCTTTTCTGATTGTGTTGGTGAGGACTTCCAGTACTATATTAAAAAGGAGTGTAGAAAGTGGGCATCCTTGTCTTGTTCCCGTGTTTAGTGGGAAAGCTTTCAGCTTTTCTCCATTCAGGATGATGTTCGCTATGGGTTTTTCATAGATGGCTTTTATTGTGTTGAGAAATGGCCCTTCTATGCCAATTTTGCTGAAAGTCTTGATCATGAAGGGATGTTGTATCTTATCAAATGCTTTTCTGCATCAATTGATATGACCATATGGTTTTTATCTTTATTCCTGTTAATATGATGTATTACATTTATGGTTTGCGTATATTGAACCAACCTTGCATTCCTGGAATAAAGCCTACCTGATCATGGTGTATAATCTTTTATATAAGTTGTTGGATACGAGTTTCTAGTATCTTGTTGAGAATCTTTGCGTCTATTATCATCAGAGATATTGGTCTATAGTTTTCCTTCCTTGTCCTGTCCTTATCTGTTTTAAGGATAAGGGTGATAGAGGCTTCATAAAATGAATTAGGGAGAGATTCACCCTTTTGGATCTTTAGAAATAACTTGAGCAGAATGGGGGTTAACTCTTTGAACGTTTTGTAGAATTCAGAGGTGAATCCATAAGGGCCAGGACTTTTCTTTGTTGGGGGGTTATTTATTACTTATTCAATCTCCTGGCTTGTTATGTGCCTATTTAAACTTTCTATATCTTCCTGGCTCATTCTTGGTAGAGTATATTTGTCCAGGAATTTGTCCATATCATCCAGATTGTCTTGTTTCTTAGCATATAGATGTTCAAAGTATTTTCTAATGATGTTTTGAATTTCGACTATATCTGTTGTTACATTGCCAGCTTCATTGCAGATTTGGTTTACCTGGTTCCTTTCTCTTTTCTTCTTAATAAGTCTCGCTAGTGGTGTATCGATTTTGTTTATACTTTCAAAGAACCAGCTTTTACTTTCATTTATTTTCTGTATAGTACGTTTATTTTCTATTTCATTTATTTCTGCTCGGATCTTTATTTCCTTTCTCCTAGAGTTTTTGGATTTTTTTGCTGTTGCTTTTCCAATTCTCTGAGGCATGATGTTAGGTGATCCATTAGGCTTCTTTCCGTCTTCCTCTTATGTGCACTAATTGCTATGAATTTCTTTCTTTTGACTGCTTTAGCAATATCCCAAAGATTATGGAAACTCGTGTCCTCATTGTCATTGGCTTCCATGAATCTTTTGATTTCAGTCTTTATTTCTTCGGTAGTAGTGGAGTCACTCAGGAGTAGGTTATTTAGTTTCCATGTATTTGGGTATTTTTGAGGCTTTCTCTTGAAATTAAAATCAAGTTTAATTCCATCATGGTCGGAGAAGATGCTCGATATAGTCTCAATGCCTCTGAATCTGTAGAGGCTTGCTTTGTGTCTTATGATGTGGTCAATCTTTGAAAAGGTTCCATGTCGGGGTGAGAAAAAAGTGTATCTTGTGGTTTTTGGATGGAAAGTTCTATAGATGTCTGTTAAGTCCATTTGATTTATGGTATCATTTAGATCCTTGATCTCTTTGCCTATATTTTGCCTAGATGATCTGTCCAGAGGGGATAGTGTGGTGTTGAGATCTCCAACAATTAGTGTGTTGCAGTCTGTCTCCTCTTTTAGATCTAACAGTCTTCCCTTCACATATTTGGGTGCTCCTGTGTTAGGTGCATAGATATTTGTAAGTGTTATATCTTCTTGATCTATAGAGCCTTTAACTATGATATAGTACCCTTCTTTGTCTCTTCGAACAGTTTTTGTTTTAAAGCCTATTTTGTCAGAAATTAGTATCACAACTCCAGCTCTTTTTTGGTTCCCATTTGCATGGAAAACATTTTTCCAACCTTTCACTTTCAGTCTATGTATGTCTTTCTCCATGAGGTGGGTTTCCTGTAGGCAACAGATAGAGGGCTTCTATTTTTTTTTATCCATTCAGCCAATCTGTGTCTCTTGATTGGAGAATTTAATCCATTAACATTCAATGTTATTATTGATGTTACAGGATCTGTACTGACATTTAAATTGGCCATTGTCTTAGTTGCCTTTTATTTATTTGTTTCTGGCTGTTAATATTTTAGTTTTCCTGGAACAGTACTTTCTTCAGGGTTTCTTGAAGAGCTGGTCTGGTGTTGTCAAATTCTTTCAGGTTTTGTTTATGTGAGCAGATTTGTTTATTTATTTATTTATTTATTTATTTACATTCATTCACTGTACATCATTATAGCATACAAAATGAGATTTTTCCATTCAGAATACACTGTATATTGGCTTAGTCAAGCACATCAACATATGTGTTATTTTCAACAAATAATTTTCCATTTCTTGTTTCCTGTATATTTTACCTTTTTTCCCATCCTTGATTCCCTATCTCACCCTCTGCTATCTCCCACCCTCCTCCCACACTGTGTCTGGTATCTATTGTTGCTTTCTATGCCTCCCCCATTTTATTGTTTCACTAAATATCTTAATAAATCTAAATATTTTCAATAGCAAGCACAGCTGATATATACATATCCATGAACATAAGTCTGACTTTAGGCATAAACCTCAGTGAATAGAATGAACATACTATAAAGTAGCACCTAGCTAGGGCTATATAGCTTACTCCAGTCATCAAATAGGTATTTTTAATGCTTTTTTTTCTTCTGAAAATTTTTTTTATTAATTTACATTCATTTCTTGAGCATCATCACAACATACTAAATGTGGTTTCCCATCTAGAATAAACTGCATAGTGGCTTAATCATGTATGTTATCATCCATAATATTCCATTTCTACTTTCATATATATATGTTTTTTACCCCATGTCTGACCCTCTGCCCTATTCCACTCTCTTATTACACTATCTCTGCTGTCTACAGTTGTCTTCAATCCTTTCCCCCCAACATTTCGTTGATCACACAATATCATAAGTAATCTAACTACTTTCAATAGCAAGTTCAGCTGATGATTTCAAGAAAAGCAGTTTTGAACTGGTAAGGATATTTCCTTGAAACTTAAAGCCTAGAAACAGGTTAGTATTCTGTTCAAATAGTAGGTACATGAATCTATTGACAGCTGAAGACAGGACAAAAATCCTTAAAACCGGACAACAAAGCTTAGAAGAAAAGCAGCAATATTTTAGTCAAGTCACAGAATGCTGTTTCATCAGTTCAGTCTAATGTACTTAATCTTTCTTCTGTTTCTGTTGAGGTTCAATCTTCCAGATTGAACTCTGGGATATAATACTCAACTCCAGACTTTGTCCCTACAATAAAGTTGCCCATTTTCTTAGTTTCTAAACTCTTATTTCTGTGTGTCTGCATTTAATTTTACTGACATAGCACTCCCTTAAGAACTTCTTGGAGCTCTGGTCTGGTGCTGGTAAATTCTTTCAGGTTTTGTATATCTAGGAATGTTCATGTCTTTTCTTCCCAAATGAATGATAATCTTGCTGGGTACAGAATTCTCGGTTGAAATTGCTTTTCCCTTAATACTTTGAATATATTTTCCCATTCTTTCTTCGCTTGCATTGTTTCCAATGAGAGGTCTGCCGTTAGTCTGATGGGATACCCTTTGTAGGTAACTTGCTGTTTTTCTGTTGCCAGTCTTAGTATTTTGTCTTTGTCTGTGGTTTTGGTCAATCTGGCTATAATGTGTCTTGGAGAAGATCTTCTTGGGTTGATTCTATTTGGGGTCCTCTGTTCTCCTTGGGACTGAATCTTTGAGTGCCTTTCTAGGTTTGGAAAGTTTTCTTGCAGGATTTCATGGAATAGATTATCAATGCCCTTATGAGTTTCTTCGCCTTCTGGGATGCCTATTATCCAGATGTTTGAACGTTTGATGGTATCTAGTATTTCTCGCATATCATTCTCAAATTTTTGGGCCATTTTCTCAGTCTTCGTGGTGGATTTTTCTAGGCCAGCAATTTTCTCTTCTACATCTGAGATTCTATTTTCTGTATAATCTAGTCTGCTTTTAATACTTTCAAGGGAAATTTTGACTTCTTGTATTATAGCCTTCATCTCCCATCTGATTCTTTTGTAAAGTGTGAAATTCTTCTTTTAGATCTTGCATGAATTTCCTCACCTCCTGGAACTCAACTCCTTTCTCCTTCCTCTTCAGCAGTTCCTTGTCTCTCTTCTCTTCCATCTCTGTAAGCTTTGCCATTATGAATGTTCTGAATTCTTTATCACACATTTCCATGATTTCCATTGAACTGTGTATGGATGAAGAGGAGTTATCCTTTTCCCTTGGAGGAGAGGTATTTTCCTGCTTCCCCATATTTCTTGTGGTCCTGCAGCGATTTCTAGTCATCTGGTGGATGGTCGGTTTCTTCCCAAACTTGGAAGTTGAATCTGAGGGTTGAGGAGTGTGTAGAAAAGGAAACAGAGAGAGGGAAACAATAGCAACAACAGAAAAAAAAAAAGAAAAGAAAAGAAACAGACAAGAAACAAAGAAAAAGAGAAAAAAAATGAAGAGAAAAACTTTTAAATAAAACTAAAAAAAATTAATATTCAAAAAATTTCAATAAAACCCAAAATTAGAAAACCACGTGGTGCACAAGCGCCATGTGAAATGGCTAGATCGCAGGAGCCATGGAGCTGTCTCCTGGGTTGGGAGGGGGAGAGGGAATTACTAACAAGATAAAGGGCTAGGAGGGGCCAACAGGCCCAGAAAGATGCCTCGCCTTAAAAAAATTCTAAAAAGCAAAAATTAAGAAAAAGAGAGAGGAGATAGAGACAGAGATAGAGGTAGAGAGAGACAAAGACAGATACAGAGAGAGGAGGCCTGAAAGGGGTCTTCCTACCATGCGAGTTTTGTGTGCTGGAGGCCGAATTATCAGTGGGACCTCTTCATTTCTCCATTTCCCCCAAAATGACTAGATCGCAGGAGCCATGGAGCTGTCTCTTGCAGAAGGCCTGTTCTCTGTATGAGAAGATTTTAATTTTTTTTTCCCATATGAGGGATAATCTTGCAGGATATAATAGTCTTGGTTGAAATTGTTTCTCTCTTAAAACTTTCAATATGTCTTCCCATTCTTTCATTGCTTGCATTGCTTCCATTGAGAGAGGTTCAGTGTTAGCCTGATGGGATGGCCTTTTTAAGTTACTTCTCATTTCTCTTTTGCCAGTTTTAGTATCATGTCTTTATCTGTGGTCTTGGACAGCCTGGCTAAGATGTGCCTTGGGGAAGATCTTCTGGGGTTGATTCTATTTGGGGTCCTTTGTATTTCTTATGTCTGGATGGTTGAGTGCCTCTCTAGACTTGGGAAAATTTTTTCCAGGATTTCATGGAATAGATTTTCCATGCCGTTATTAGTTTCTTCATTTTCTGGGATGCCAATTATTCTGATGTTTGGGCATCTAATGAAGTCTAGTATTTCTCGTATATTATCCTCATGTTTTTGTTGTTGTTGTTTTCTCGATCTTTTTGGTGTTTTTTTCTAGGCCAGAAATTTTATCTTCTACATCAGAGATTCGATCTTCAGCATGGTCTAATAGACTCTTAATACTTTCAAGAGAGTTTTTGATTTCCTGTATTACAGATTTTATCTCTAATAGTTCCACCTGATTCTTTCTCAGAGTGTCCATTTCTTCTTTCATATCATGGAAAGACTTCCTAATCTCCTGTAATTTGTTGTCTCTTTTCTGTTCCAACTCACAGAATTTGGTCACCATGAATGTTTGAAATTCTGTGTTTGTCATTTTGGTAAAATCCTCCATATTTACGAGAGATGGAGGGGAGTTACCGTTTTCCTTTGGTGGAGACATATTTCCTTGTTTATTTAGACCTGAGGCTCTTCTTCTACTTCTCGCCATTGGAAGATGTATTCACTTTTGAATACCTCTTATGGGAGTGTTTCTCCAACTAGGAGTAAGTGTGTTTCCCTTTTGCTGGGAATTGATGTTTGCTGAAGTCTCTCTTCTGTCGTTTTTACTAATGTGGTCTTAAGAGGGGTACTCTACTGAGGTGTCTGAAAAGCAGTATCTTCTTTTTCACAGGTGGACCAGTCCAAGGGAGGATCCCAGAGAAACTTACATTACTAGGGAATTTCAGATATCTGATTCTAGATCTGTCTAGTCCCTCTGGCAGGGTGGAAGATGAAGAGGAGAGGATAATATGAGATAAAATAAAAGATGAAATAAAAGACAACAGAGAAGTATCCCTGCCTCAGTATCCCTTGTTGGCCAGAGGCCTATAGCTGGACCTGCCACATGCTGCAGGGGAAAGGACAGTCTGCGGAAGGAGGCAGAGGTGGTTATTAACAAGAGAATGGAGAAGCGCACAGAAAAACAAAAAGCAGGAAAATTCTAGCTACATACCTAGGGGGCAGGGTCTTGGGCTGGGGAGTCTGGAAGTGAGGGGGGGGGATACAGAGGTGTCCCTGCCTCAGTATTCCTTGCTAGCCAGAGGCCTGTAGCTGGACCTGTCACCTGCTGCAGGGGAAAGGACAGTAGATTGAGTGAACCAGATACTACTCTTTCAGGCATGTATCTTCCTCTCCACTTTTTATAATCTTTACTCAATAATATCCGGCCGACTGCAAGGAGTGTCCACTCCCCTGACTCTTTCCCCATACTCAGGCCACATGTTTGGGCTCCACTTTGTTGGGACCAGCTTGGCATGAACACGTTTCTCTGGGTGAGGAAGGCTGTGGATTAGAAATAGACACAATAACAAACACACAAAGACATACAAGTATAGAAAAGCGAGGATCAGGTAGGCACAGCTTCTCTGATGGAGAAGTTGCGACCTCTGAAATTTTCTTTATAGGGATATTTTTGGCTACCTATTTCATATCTTAAGTGATTATAGGACCACAATTTCCCATGAGTTATTTTTATTTTTATTTATTTATTTTTTTGCCGTAAAATATGTATATTTTATTCCAGCTCTGAGAAATCAAAAAAAGGGGGAAACACATCTTTCCACACATCAATCTAATTTAACTGACATAAATTCAGAAAAACTAGAACATATATAAATGTATATATGTGTGTATATATGTATGCCATATACATACATATACATAGGGATTATCAGATTTTAGTCTCATTGGTATTTATATCTTCATTCATTCTGTTTTGATTTTTAGTCAATACCTTTAAAAGTCAAATGCATTCTAATACTTCTACCTGTGTCTCCTCATCAATCATTTCATATTATTTGGATTGTATTAATAGCTTGTATTTTAATCACATATGTGATTGGTCAAACTTTATATTTGAAAATGTAATGGAAAAACTTTAGTTATACTCTATATGGCAGTTACCCATTACATGATTTTTTTCATCATCATTTGCAGCTTCACACATCTTATAGTTCTCTATGCAGTCTCTATGCAGTCGTTTTCAGCTTCTAGTACTGTACCTATCTACATCTTCTGGATGGGATTGCCCGTGATCCATGAGTTTGGGGTCAGGCATAAACTGTGTAGCACCTGAGATTGATTCTGATTTGTTCTTTATTTCAGAGCTGAGTTCTCCTGGCAAAGGCATTGAATCTTTCAGGAGATGAGTTGTTTCTGCAGGTGTTTCTATTTCAGCCGAGCTTCCTAGCTTAGTTTTTTCTTTAGGTTCAGGAAGTGACTCTTTTTGGTTTCTTTTTGTCCACAACGATCTAACTGCTTCATAAATTTACTGACTTGTATGCCTTTTTTCCAGTTACCTTTGCAATTATTACTGACTGAACAGGATAGCAAACAGTTGCTCCTAAAGTGGCCAGTCCCAGTGGATAAGCAATTCTCTTGAACCTAGGTCCTTTTCTTGCTGAAACAAAGCCCACCAATCCTGAAACGGTAATCACTCCCATTTTCGGAAGAAAATCTCGAGGAGGATTCTTCAGATAGACATATGCATCTTTTCCAAACTGTACTGTATCCATTATCCCATTTTTCACAAAGATATAAACACCCTTGCACCAGCCAATATAACGACTAGTTGTAGTGCGGATGGAAGCAAAGCCTCTTTGTAAACGACCAGGCTGCTCTTCAACATATTTCGATTGGAGAGGCAGTACAGTATATATGGGGAGCTGCTCTGGTTTCACTAGCTGCTTTCTGGATTCCTCTTCTTTGGCCGCATATACACTTATAGATGTGTATATTAGACCTGCAGGTGTGGTTGTCAGCTTTCCCATCCTAATGGCCGCCATATCTATGACCCTCTCCGCTCAAGTTTTCTTCCCATGAATTATTTTTAGAAAGTGAAAAATTTCAAAATTTTATTTCACCCAAAATTTCAGATTTACTGGCTTAAAGCTGTTTGAAATATTCTCATCCCTTTCTTACTGAGAGCTTGTATAGTAACATTTCATGTGTAGAAATGTATTTTCAAGTTTAATATTTGTATCTTCTACTTTTTTCTTGATGTTATTTTGCCAGAGGTCTGTCTTTTTAAGAAAACTGGGTTTGGAAAAGGATCCAAAATTCACAGACCAAAGACAATATTGAAAGCAGGGTTTCTTCTGGGGTATGATCCTTGGTAGGGAAGCCCAGAGAAGCCACCAGACCCAGTCTGAGCAGATATTTTGGTGGGTTCCAATAAGGCTCTTTCAAAAGGCATTTACATTCCCAGGGCACCTCTGGGACTCAATCCATGACCAGAAGGTATGTTTATGCAAATTTTGAGTATTCGACTTACATCAGTTACACAAACATTACAATAGACTTGGTTGGCCAGTTCTGTTCTGGTTGTAAAATCAGGATAAGGATTGTGTTCAAATAACTGGTTAAGTATGTGCAATTCATTCTTAGTGAATTCATGTCGTGGCCTTCCTTTTCCTCTTTTACACTGTGCTCCTTTTCCTTCATTCTGATTATCTTCTTCAACTGGAGATCCTGAAAATATATGAATGAGAAAAGCATTAGGAGAAAAAAATGTTGGTCAATTAGTCATAAAATAAAACATTTTTAAAAGCCCACCTCATACCTATTCAAGATTACTAATGGGTGAAAGACCCATCTTTAAAACTATAAAGAGAAAATGAAATTATTCATGACCTTTAAGGTAGGGAAGAATTTTTTCTTTTCTTTTTATTTAAAGAATTTAAGTTTTATTAGAATAACCATTGTACTATATGCAGGAATATGTATTTTTGGCCCTCTATGTATGTCATAAGATCAGTGTGTAAACCTCAAATGTATGTAATAAAGTTTATTTTAAAATTTAGAAAAATGTTTAAAATCTGATTGCAAAGTGAACAAAAAACCCTTTTCTCACTGAAAAGATTTAGTGAAAATCTTATTGAGGTATAATTGGCACATATATAGTGTTTAACATGTTTCGATATACTCTTCAAAAAGTTAATGAGAAATGCATATTATGAAGAAATAAAGATGAATTCCAAACCATATTGTACAAAAATAAACTCAATTTAATTCCATTTCTATGAACTTTTGAAAGTTCTTTTATATATGTATATTATGAAGTGATTACCACAATCTAGATAATTAACATATTCAATACCTAATAGGTTTTGTGTGTATGTGTAATGAAAACATTTAAAATCTATTCTCCTGGCAAATTTAAAGTATTGAATAATGTATTTTTTTTCTTTGCCAAAGTGCATGCACACTCAACAGAGGAGAGAGAAAACCCCTAGTGGGGAGCGATGATGCTGCAATCCCTTTGCTTCCATTTCTCAATCCCACTGGGATTTCAGGCATGCAGGTACATGCTTCTGGCATGTTTAAGTCACTGGGGCTGGGGTTTGAACTGAGGTCAGCCATGTGGGTTCTAGCTACCTATACACATTGCTTAACTCATGCACTGTGGTGCTGGCCCTAGAGTAATGTATTATTAACTAGTCACTATGCTGTACATTAGATTTACAGAATTTATTTATCCTGCCTAACTAAAATTTTATACCCATTGAACATCATCTTCCCATTTAGTCTAATCCCCACCCCTTGAAACCACCATTCTATTCTCTGTTTTAATGAGTTTGCCTTTTTTTTTTTTAATTTGCCAGAGGGCATGCACTTGCCAAAGAGACCTCCAAAAGGTGTGGTCATGTTGCAATCTCTGTCCTTCATTTATCTATCCTGTGGGACTTGAAGCAAACTTACTCATACTCCTGGCATATTTTCAACCTACTGGAGCCCAGATTTGAACCATGAGGGTTCTGGATCCCCTTAACCACCAGGCTACGGGCTGACCCCAAGTTGGATTTTTAAAGAAACTCCACACGTGATATCATGTAGTAGTTGTCTTTCCATTTTGCCTGGGTTACTTTGCTTAGCATAATGTCCTCCAGGCACTGGAAGAAAAAAACAATAGCAAGGTACTTAAAATTTTCTTGGCTGATCCTTAGCCTGGTGATTAAGATTCTGGATCCATATAGTCAACAGCAGACCTTGCAACTTGAAAAACATCAAAGATCTAAACATAAAACTTAAAACTATTAGGTTGCTGGGAAAGTCATTATACATATTTGCCTAGAAAAACAGAAAAATATGACATGATTTTTCCAACAATCTAATATAAAACTATTCGTGGAAAACACAGGGGAAAATCTTGGAGATATCAGATTAGGAAAAGACTTCTTAAATAAATCTCTCAAAGGTCAGGCAATGATCCCAAAAATAGATGAGTAGATTATATCAGGTTAGAAAGCTTCTGCACAGCAAAAGAAACAATAATTACAGGAATTGACAACTCTCAGAATGGGAGAATATACCTGTAAACTCTGTGGATGAGGGACTGATAACCAAAATACACAGGGAACTCAAGCAGCTAATCTGCAAAAAAAAAAAAAAAAAAAAAAAAGAAAGAAAAAAAATTCAACTCAATTGAAAGATGGGTAAGCAAGCTGAACAGACAATTCCTCAAGGAAGACATATGAACAGCCAAAAAGCGTTAAAAATGCTCAATATCCTTTATCAAAAGAGAGATGCAAATCAAAATCACAATGAGATACCACCTCAACCCAGTCAAATGGCTAAGATTTAAGAAAAGTGGATGAATATGGAAAATTTACTGCTGAGTGAAGCAAGCCAGGCTATGAAGGAGAGACATTGTGTGTCTCCACTTAATATATACTGAGTGGGGACCAGGAGTTGGCATAATGGCTATGTCGCTGGACTCCCATGTAGTTGACCATGGTTTGAGTCCCAGACCCAGTGGCTTAAACTCACGCCGGCATGTGTGCATGCATGCCCAAGATCCTGGGAGGAGAGGGGATTGCGGCATGGCCATCTCCCCTGGGGGGGGGGGGGGTGATTTCTCACTTTCTGTCTCTGTCTTTCTGGTGAGCACATGTGCCCTATAGCAAAAACCTCTCTCTCTCTCCTCTCTTTCTCTCTCTCCTTCTCTCTCTCTCTCTCTCTCTCTATATATATATATATATATCTATATATATATATCTATATATATATATATATAGATATATATATATATATATATATCGAATGTCTGTACTCTATGGCCGAAACTGAATGACTAAAGGTTATAGAAACTTAGTAAATGGTTGTGAATACCAGATACAGAGTGGGAAGAGGGCAGGTGAAAGAGTAGAGTCTGAGGAAGGACATTAAAGAGAAAAATAGAGAGGCAAGGCATTTATTGGATAAGGAAATGGATTATTATCTATCAAAGATAACTTTATAGTATTGTCAACTGGACTGGTGAGAAATGTACATGTGTTGGAATATTCACTTTGTAAGCTAAGTAACATGATTGAATGTATAAAATAAATTGAAATAAAAAGAAATTAAAAATACATAAAACATTTAAATCTTGAATGGAATTTGATTGCTCCTATATATATATTTTTTGAGAAATTTGTATTTTAAGTATATGATAGAAGGATGGGATGTTCTTCTTGAAGTACCCATTTATATACATCTGAAAGCATGGGGGTTTGTTAATTTTTTAAATGCATCTGGTAATGTCTTTGCCTTTATATATTGTAAGGTCTCTGTTTCAACTATTTACCTCTATTGTTATGTACCAGGAAAACTGTCACAGAGCTTATGGAAATTAACACGCATGTCTGTGTTTTGATTAAATTTTATTTTTACAAAAAATAAAGAATAGGGCCAGTAGGTGGCATAGTGGTTAAGGCACTGGACTTCCACATGGCTGACCATGGTTCTAGTCCTAAATCACATGCACCCTAGAGCAAACAATTATTTTTTAACATTTAATTACTATACATCTTTACAACATACAAAATGGGCTTTCTGAGTATGAGTATATTGCATATTAGCCCAAAGATATTACCATACATATTATCAACAGATAATTTTCCATTTTAGTGTCCATTAAATGTCTTCCTTTATTCCCCCTTGTATTCCTTCACTCCCACCCCACCCCCATTGTCCACTCTCTTCCCACACTGTTTCTAGTATCCACAGTTGCTCTTCTGCTTTTAAACCTTCCAATCTTTAAGTTTCTGCTATAAAGTGCAGACATTTGGTATAAAGTAGGGACATATAATGTCTCTCTTCTGTAATCTGATTAGAGCAGCATTTTTTTTAAGAGAGAAAAGGTCTTAAACAACCTGAATTTACACCTCAGAGAAGTAGAAAAAAGAAAGTAAACTCATAATTAATAAAAGGAAGGAAATAGTAAAGATTAGAATAGAAATAAATTCAATAGATAATAGAAAAAAATAAAAAATATTTTAAAAGTAAATGACACGCCCTCATCTAGACTACGAAAAAAAGAAGACTCAAATAAATACAAACAGCAATCAAGGAGAAGATATTGAAACTGATACTGATACTGCAGAAATACCAAGGATAATAGGAGACTTTTAAGAACAATTATATGTAAATATATAAGACAACTTAAAGAAAGAGGAGATAAATCTCTAAACTCACAGCAATTGAAACTAAATCTGTTGTGGATGATGTATATGGTAATATCTTTGTTTTGTTTTTATGTTCATAACAGCTTTATTTATAATACTCCAAACTGGAATAAGTTTAATATTTTTTATTAGGTGAATAATTGAACACTACTATATTGTGGAATACTAATCGGTCATTAAACGTTGATTCATGGAACAACATGGATGAATCTCAACGAAAAAGAAAGCAAACCCTAGAACATGTCATACTGGCTCCAGCAGGTAGCATAATGGTTATGGCACAGGACTCCCATTTGACTGATTGTGGGTTTGTTTGTTTGTTTTTTTTTTTTTGAGAGGTTTTTGCTATATGGCACATGTGCTCGCTAGGACGACAGAGACAGAGAGACAGAAAGCAAGAAATCACCCCCTGGGGGGATGGCCACGCTGCAATCCCTTCTCCTCCATCCTCATCTTGGGATCTTGTGCACGCACACACACGCGCCCGGTGTGAGTTTAAGCCACTGGGTCCGGGACTCGAACCATGGTCGACTACATAGGAATCCAGTGACACAGCCATTAAGCTAACTGCTGGTCCCCCTGATTTTGGTTTGAATCCCAGACCCAGCGGCTTGAAACTCACATTAAGCACTTGTATGTGCATGCCCAAAATCCTGAGAGGAGAATTAAGGAGAAGGAATTGTGGCATGGCCATCTCTCCCTAGGTGGTGATTTCTCACTTTCTCTCTCTGTCTCTCTGTGTCTCCAGCCAGTGCACACACTTATAGCAAAAATCTCTCTCAAACAAACAAACATGTCATAATATAGAACATGATTTTTTTCGGGGGGGGGAGAGGTTTTTGTTATAGGGCACGTGCACTCACCAGAAAGACAGAGATAGAAAGCAAGAAATCACCCCCTAGGGGGGATGGCCATGCCACAATCCCTCCTCCTCCATTCTTCTCTCCAGATCTTGGGCACACACGCACACGTGCTGGGTGTGAGTTTAAGCCACCAGGTCCGGGACTTGAACAGCGGTCGACTACATGGGAGTCCAGCTACATAGCCATTACATCAACTGCTGGTTTCAGGATATGATTTTAATAACATTTTTGAAATCACAAAATTTTAGATGTAGAGGACAGGGATTAGGGATATGAATAGAAAGTTATGTATGGGTGGTTATTTAAGGGCAAGATAAAGATATGTTGTGCAGTTGAAACTATTCAGTATCTTGACTGTGAAGACAAATGTACATGGACAATAAAATTTGATGAAACTTGATACACAAATGAATACAAGTAAAATTGGGGAAATTTGAATTAAACAGGCGATATATCAATATGGATATCCTGGTTGTAATATTAGACTATGGTTTTGCAAAATGTTACCTTTGGCAGAAAATGAATAAAGTATTGGAAATGAATAAAGTATTTTGCATAGAAAAATATGTCAAGACTTTCCTAAGCTCTCACAACAGTCCTGATAATAACTCCACTAGGGACTCAAACTGTTGGCGGAGCCACAGTACAACATAAGTGCCTAGATACCAAAGAATCCATGTGGTCACCTTGGACTTTGTCTTGGGAAGAGAGAATGGTTCAGAGATCTGCAAGGTGAAGACCTCTGTAATCAGCATTGAAAATCTGATTTTTCTTAACAATCCTGTATATGAGTGACCTCTATGTATTTATTATAATTGCATATGAACTAATAATTATCTCAAGAATTTCAAAGAAAAATACTTCCTTTCTCTGCTGTTGGCCATGTAACTTAGCAAATAAAGCAGCTGGATCCCACTTGATTAACTGTAGTTTGAATCTGAGCTCTGGTGGCTTGAAAAACACTTGTTCATGAATCCCCAAAATCATGAGAAGGAGAAATGAAGGAAAAGGATCGTGGCATGACTATGCCCCAGTGAGGGGGTGATTCCTCTGTCACTTTCTGGGTGCACATGCCCTCTGGTAATAATAATAAAAAAGAAGTAATATCCTATAATTTTTGCCTATTCACTCCTTAAAAGCAGGTCACTTGGTTCAGCCAACACTCTAAAAAAAACATTACACAAGGGTCTAGACACCAGAAGGTCAAGATCATTGGAGGTCATGTTAGAGGCACTTAGAAGTATCTCAATCTCAGCAAGCCCAAACTCCATTTATGCAACCAGATACTGGGCGAGATGCTTAACATATACCATCACTTCATTCAGCTCTCACACCAACTCTATGAAGCAGGCACTTTTTTTTTTTTTTGAGAGAGAGAGAGATTTGGGCTCTATACCTAATTCCTACTTCTTATTTTTAAGTCATAAATGAAGCCAGTCATAAGTATGTAAGTGTTAACCTTTGGGTTGGAACCTCTGTCTTTTGCAGTGTAAGGTAATGGATATTATAGGCCATATGGATTTTCTTCACTCTTATTCTTATAACTTATGGAGTTTCTTCAGAATGTGGTGTATTTTATTGTGCTCCTGTGTAAGATGACAAATTATCTATTAAAAATTACGTTTTCAACAAACAAACAAAAAAGAAATCCTACCATTTTTTGCAATTCAAAGGGACCTGGAGGATATTACACTAAATGAAATAAATTGGATACAGAAGTATAAACACTGTATGATCCCATTCTTAGGAGGAATCTAAAATAGTCAACTCATAGAAACAGAGAGTGGAATAGTAATTGTCATGGTTATGGTGGTAATAAGTAAATAAATATGTAATAAAATAAATGGATGGGGTGGGAGAAAATCTTGACAGGTGATCATGAATTTATGGCCTTAATTTTGGTAATGGTCTTGTGGGTATATCTTTGCTTCTAAACTCATCAGTTGTGTACATGAAATATGTAGAGCTTTTTGTATGTCAAACTATACCTTAATAAAGGGGTTAAAAAAAGAAACTTATATGAAACAGAGACATTGTAGGTCTCTACTTAACATATACCAACTGTCCACACTCTATGGTAGAGACTGAAAGACTGGAGGACATAAAAGCATTGAAAATTATTACAGACACTAGGGACAAAGTGGAAGGAGAGTGGGAGAGGAGAAGGGTGTAGGAAAGGAAATTTGGGGAAAAAATAGATATTTAAGATATTTCTGGGACACAGATATGTTTTATTAACTGTTGTGTTGACGTGTACAGTATTCTCAACTGGGTTGGACTGAGGTGTATATCATGCTGGGTAAAATCTCTTTACAATCTAAATGATGTATAGTGATTTAATGTATAAATAATAATAATACAATAAAAAGAAAAAAAAACCTTATAATATTTCTGGAGTGATAGAGAGAGAATATTTTAAAAATCACAAAAGAGGACATAAGGGGGCATAGTCATTTGGAGCATGGAAGGGGATATGTAGTGGATATTTGAAGTATCCAGTTCTAAGGACTTAAACCTAAAACTATAAATCAGTAGATCAGTAGAATTTACTTCAAAAGAAGTAAAACTGGATGGACCAATGTTAACACAATTGCTGTTGGTTTTAGAAGATTGGGATATCTGCCTAAGTCAGGTTGGTCAAGTTTCCATCATGGTAGACATCTGTTTTCACTTCCTTCTCCAGTGATTAAACCCACAGCTAGGGTATGTTGGCTCAGTTCAAACTCAAAGGCCTAAAGTGTGTTTCATGTGTATAGTCAGGCTGCAAATGGAGATCAGATATTCTCCAAGAAAACATAATAAACTTAGAAGCTAGAGAAAGCTGTCAAGCCAGAGATGAGGAATCAAGATCCAAATACTGAGAAGAGCAAGTGAGAATACTAATACTGCGCCACCTGGAGGCAAGATTGAAGTAAAGGTCAGAGAGCCAAGAGTTTGGAGCTAGGAACCAAGAACACACAACAGCAAACCAGGCTAAGGTAGGGAGTCCAAGGCTATTATCTTAAACACGTTAGTGCCTGAAATTTTTCTTAAGGTCATACAGTGATAGTGCTTAATAAGAACTCCCTAATAGGGGAGTTTCAACAGTGATGCTGAGACATCAGCTGGTAAGTGTAATATCTGAGGTCACAGCTAAGCTCTAACAACAGTGCTGATAATAACTCCACTAGGGACTCAAACTGTTGGCAGAGCCACAGTACAGCATCAGTGCCTAGATACCAAAGAATCCATGTGGTCACCTTGGACCTTGTCTTGGGAAGAGAGAATGGTTCAGAGATCTGCAAGGTGAAGACTTCTGTAATCACCATTGAAAATCTGATTTTTCTTATCAATATCAGTGTAACTCAGGGAAGCAAAAGTTATCATGGTACTATGGGTATCTGGGTTGGATCAAAAATAAAACTAGATTCTGCTGAAGTGTGAAGTTAGACAAGTGAAACACAATATTCTGTTCTATAATGGGGTACCAGAGTATTGTGGGAGAACTATATGACAGACTAGGAGGTGGTGGATAAGAGAAGCCAGCTTGCTTGCAAAGAGAGAGAAAGTATAGGACTCCGAAAATGAAAGTAGCCACAGATAATATTTGACCAGCCACCAGGATAAGACTTGATAGCTAAACTTTGTGGAAAAAGAAAGCAATGGTTCTGTGCAGCCCTCATACTAATCCAGAATTTACGAGGCACATGAACATTCAGAATGGAGAGGGCTGGATGTTAGTAAATAAAAGAGGCTGGTTGGCACAGTGGTGGGGTACCACTGTGTGATTCTGGAGCCAAATAAGAAGACCCTGGGTTTAGTTCCCTGGTCAATTTGAACATGTGAGTTGCACCTGTGGGCCCACCTATGCTCCTGGCTGGTTGGAGGGTTTGGGAGAAGACCATATTATGACAGGACCCTGTCAGAAGGTCTCTGTCTCTCTATCTCTCAATAGACGTTAGTAATAAAAGAACTCTATAATTAGGGGCCTGGTGGTTTTACTACCGAATCCTGCTTCAAAACATTGCAATAGAAGAAAAGACCTTTCTCTACCAACTAAGATGTGGCATTGTAGATTCTGCAGTATGCAATGGGATGCCAAGAGCCAGGAGCAAGTCAGAACTAATAATGTAGTGGCCACAGAAGAAGATAGAAAACATGAATCTGCTGGTATGAGGACCTCAGCAAAGAGTTAATGCTAGAGATAAAGCCATAGGAATGCAGATGCAAGTAGAGATGACAGCAGGTGCCCCACAGATACTGAAAGTTAAAAGCTGCCTTGAAAGTGCCTGCAACAGAGTATCACCAGCTCAGGTGTCCTAACCAGTTTCTAGGGCAATGCACAAGGCAAACACCAGTTAAGTAGTTGAAAAGAACAAATCTGAATAAAGGAAAGCCAGACTGCTTTCCCTGCTAAGGGAAATCTATTTCACAGAAGGCAAGAGTGAATCCTTCTAGGTGATAGCTGCCCCAGCCACCAAGGGATGGGTTGCTGCCTCTGCAACCTGTCTACCTGCCCAGTATGTCAAGAAGCACCCAACTCTTTCTCAATATCTGGACAGTACTGATGAAATGAAGGAAGAGGAGAAGTGGTCACAGCAGGTTCCGGCTCTTCAGTTCTGCAGATGTGAGTTGCTTTCACGATCATGATAAGTCATTGCACAACTCAGCGATCTCTCCTGGCCATCTATAAAATATAGACACTGGGCTAGGCAAGGACATGTTGGTAGTGCAAATGAACCCATATGGAAGGGTCTTAGCTTTACATCCCAGGACCTCCCTGAGCTTGCTAGGAGTACACCGCATGCCTCTGGCATTTACTTGGCTGAAACTAGGGACTGACCGCAGTGCAAAGACCTATTTGGGGTGCCTATCTCTTGTCTTCTCTCTCTCTCTCTCTGGAAATAAATCTTAAAAATGCCCCTTACACCAATGATACCACATAATTCATAAGATTGCAGGGAGGTCCAGGTGAGATTATGGACTGAGAGTGCTCTGTGGACTCTAAGGCGATAGATGAACCGTGTTATGCATATCAGTGGTGGGTTCCTAGAACTCAGGTTGAGGTGTCAACAAGGAAAAAAATTGTCCCATTTCCTGAAAGGAATTCTTAGGAATAATAGGGCTGGGCAATTCAGATTACAGAGCATTTATAAATACTGAGTGTCACCAGTTACTCTGACTAGAGCTCCTGGGGCCCTGGAGGAAGTAACCCGTGAGTGTCTCTGCCCTTGCCTCGTACTTTATTTTCCTCATGTACTGTGAATAACCCCTCCACTCTGCCCCACTTGTCTTGCTGGTTTACCTTAATGGTGTTAAGGGAGGGTCTCTGTAGCTGTTCTGTTCTGGGAGATGTGGATGTGGGAAGTGGGGTATGGAGAGGTAGTAAGGTGCTCTGCTGCCCCTTACTCTGTGGCCTTGGCTCAGTAAATTTGCTTTCTGAGCTGGGGAAGGGTGGATGGGTGGGATGTGACAACTACTCAGATCCCAGTTGCCCTTGTGTAGAAGCCATAGGCAGAAAATACAACGTCAACTCCTCTCTTGGCTCCTTTCTTTAATTTCTTTATAAAGAAGGACAGTAAAGGAGAAACAGACCAGAGATGAGCAGGTCTGAGTTCTAAACCTATCTTGGCACCAACCGTCTTAGAGCCTGGTATATCAGCTTCTTTCATGACCTTGTCTTTACTTGAAATAGATACTTATTGGATTAGATACCTGATTTTTCAATGTTTAGAGGAGTCACTTTTTTTTTTTTTTCCAGTTAAATCTTACTCTGAAAGCTTAGCTAAACTGAACACTGGGACCAGCTAGGTAGCACAGCAGTAACACACTGCTCAAACAATACTGGGTCTACATGCAAGATTGTAGGTTCAGTTCCCCAGCTGACCTGTGCATGCCAAACACGCATGACCAAGACTAACTGAGAAGGCTGGAAAAGGGTACCACGGCTTGAGACACTGTTGGAGGTGCTTATCTTTCTCTCTGGCTTTTGCTTTCACTGTCACCTTTGCTCTCACTCTGATAAAAAAAATAAACTTTAAAAAGAAAAAATACTACATCTGTTGAAGAAGCTGTGACTCTGCCTACTCTATCTGTTGTTCCAGATAAGATGCCTCATCTGAATCCTGGGTCTGAAAACCTGTGATCGGCTCTCACAAAGGCTCCTTTATGCTACAGTAGATGTTGGTGTCTTCTGTACTTTCTCGAGCTGGTAGACAGACTGCAGTAGCCTTTCACGCATTCCAAAATCAGGTGCAGAGCTCCAGAATTGAGGCAGCAGCAGCTTTTGCTCTGGCCCAGTCTGACCATTAGTGTTTATGTCTGAACCTCTTTCAGAATAAGTCCAACAAAGTAGCTGCTGTTGGCCTGTGAGTTTATTTGGATACTTCTAGAGACTCCCAGAACAACTGAGGAACTGGTGAATTCATTACTGTAAGAGGCTAATGCAGGGCCGGCAGGTGACCTGGAGGTTAAGGTGACTGGATCGCACACAGCCAACTGTTCAGTTTGAGTACTGGACCCAGCAGCTTGAAAAATCACAATAAGTGTGCCCCAAATCCGGAAAGGAGAACAGAGGGGAAGGGATTATGGCATGGTCTTTCTCTCAGGAGTGTTCTCTCTCTCTCTCTCTCTCTCTCTCTCTCTCTCTCTCTCTCTCTCTGCTCTCTGCTTCTGGAGAGTGCACACACACTAAAGCAAACTAAAAAAAAGTTAATGTAGAATAAGGGTCATTCACATCTCAGAAGTTCAGAATTTCCAGTCATTGGAGATAAAGGAATTTCTCTAACCAGGAAGCCCCTCTCCTGTTACCACCCCAGACAACCTAGTGAGCCCTCCCTCTTATTTGTACAGGTTGCTGTGGCTTTGTTCCCAGTCTCTGTGATTTCTGCCCACTCTTTCCATTTACATAATTTGACAGTTTATTTTTTTGAGAGGAAAGATGCTCAATATAGGCAGTGACCTAGCTCCTGCACACACTTTTTTCCCCCTCAGTTTCTAAGTTCCTCTCCCATAGTAACTAAGTGCCCTATTGAAGAACACTTTTGTTTCTCCCAAAACTACCTTTCACTCGCCTCAGTCTACTTGGCATGTTCCTTTCCCTGACAAAGCCCATTTTCCAAGCCCTCTGAGGGAGTCTAGGCAAAACTCTGAGTGACTAAGTGCCTCTTCAGCTGCTAATTTAGTATTTCTGAAAACATTCACCAGGGTTCCCCTGGATTATTTCCCATGGAGAAACCATCTGGTTCAGAAATGGCAAATTGCCTGGTATACATGCAGTCACACTCTCAGCCTGTGTTTGGGACAGCTATCATCCAGAACTCTAGCTCATTTTCAGACCATTACTGTAGGCTTCCAATGCTAGTTCATTCAAGGCAGAGGGAAAGGTTTGTCTGTCTGAATTAAGCCAACAGCCTCAATGGTACAGACAGGGAGAAGGTGGTCAAGGCAGTACAAGGGTCCTGCGCAGAGACACTCAGTGAATCCTTCTTTATGGGACAGATGGCTTTCAAAAAAATGCTACATCCTAGCCACAGTGCCAATGGTGGTGCCCAAGGGAAGGCACCAAAGGGATGACATGGGGGTACTTAAGAATAGGTGAACATTTTTGCCAATCTCTGTCGGAGTTCCAGCTAGATAATTCATGCCTGCCAAGGCCAGACCATGTGCCTATCTTGTCTCTAAACTTCTTTTGATGTTCTACTGATGTGGACCACAGAGCAAAGAACAGGAGGTAGGGAGGGGGGCTTTTCCCAACCTTCAGGATTTAGGCTAAGTCCTGTCTCATATCCTAGAAACAAGAATATGTCCTTTCTTTTTCTGTTCATCTCTCCAGGCCATGATGCTCCTCCTTCTCTCCATGCTGATCCTGCTCACACAGCCCCTGGGGTACCTGGGAGAAGAAATGAAGACCTGTTCCCAGAATACAGTCATCAATGGCTGCACCCTGGTCATGTGTGGCTCCATGAAGAATGACCCGATTGAAGGTAACAGACAAAATAGAAAAGAGGGCTCCTAGAATGAGCAGGGTGATCCAGGTAGAGCTGGGACTACAGACATGTCATGGTGGGGAGAGTTGATCACTGGAATTGTAACAAACTCAGCAACTCTGGATTATGCAAGCCTTAGAGATGGGTTTTTTCCTCTCACTGCTCTACTATCTGAAAAATGAATGGCTATCTTTCTTTTTTTTTTTTTTTTTTGGAGAGGTTTTTGCTATAGGGCACGTGCGCTCTCCAGACAGACAGAGAGAGACAGAGAGATAGAAAGTGAGAAATCACCCCCCAGGGGGTATGGCCACGCCGCAATCCCTTCTCCTCCATTCTCCTCTCGGGATCTTGGGCATGCACGCACACGCGCCCGGCATGAGTTTTAGGCCACCGGGTCTGGGACTCGAACCACGGTCGACTATGTGGGAGTCCAGCGACATAGCCATTACACTAACTGCTGGTCCCATGAATGGCTATCTTGAGCCACAGTGTTTACCTCCATCACTCAGCTGCCCTGACTTCTCCTTTAAGATCCTCAATTTCCTCCTCCCCCCAAGAACAATCAAATACTCGGTAAATTACTGATATTTTAGGTCCTCTAAAACCCTGTTACAGCAGTTAGTAGTTGTTCATTATGAATACATGGTGCCTATGTAAGGTGTTAAGTATTTTTAATATTTAGTAAAAATCTACTGTATGAAGGGTGGGAAAAAATAAGGTTCTCTGATACCGTACTTAGGCATAATCAAAGTGACTTGCCCTAATACATGGTAGGGGGAGTTTGCATTTCTTTGTGTAGCTCTATGCTTGGGAAGTAACTTTCATAGTTCATGTAATTCTCCCAAAAGTCCTACAAGGGACGTAATTAATCTCCTTTAACAGGTAAGAAAACTGTGATGCAGAGAAGCTAAATAACCATGGTGGGAGGTGAAAAGGTCATGGGCTTCTATAGTAGACGCATCTGAGCTTGACTTCTAGCTCCAGCTCCATCTCCACAGCTAGGACCCCCAGGACGAGCTACTCACAGTCACTGAGTAAGGTATTTTGTTGTAAATGAGAATAATATCTACTACCCAGTAACAAATAATTGAGTGTAAAGATTTATTTTTTTTTCTTTCATTTTTTTTTTTTTTTTTGGAGAGATTTTTCACTATAGGGCGCATGTGCTCGCCAGACAGACAGAGAGAGACAGAGAGCTAGAAAGCGAGAAATCACCCCCCAGGGGGGATGGTCACGCCGCAATCCCTTCTCCTCCATTCTCCTCTTGGGATCTTGGGCACGCACGCACACGCGCCCGGCGTGAGTTTTAAGCCACCGGGTCCAGGACGCGAACCGCGGTCGACTACGTGGGAGTCCAGCGACATAGCCATTACGCTAACTGCTGGTTCCCAAGATTTATTTTTTTTATTGTGTCTTCAGGACCAAGTTTCATCTTACTACTGTAACAAATAGGTAAATTCTGAGCTTACCAAAGGTACTTATGAATAAGGAAATTTTCATGGAAATACTGGCCACCCTCAGGGGTGAAAGGATGATTTGTCTCTTATTGGAAAGAAAAGAGAATTCAGTGAACCAACAACATAAACTAAGGGACCAAGGCACTGAGATAAAGCTTCAAAGGGATAACATAGTTTTTCCTCTCTGGAGCTTTCATTTTGTTGAGGTAGAAAAAGCTGAAAAAAAAAAAAAAAAAAACACCCCTAGAAAGCATCTGTCTATCTCTTACAGACAGAAACTGGTTCCCAATGTGAATGCAAAGAAGCTTGGGAGAGCCCATCTAGGGATGGACTCAGAGAGAACAGATTCAACAAACCAACTCTCTCTCAGATGTTTCCAGTTCTCTTTGGCTCCCAAAGGGACACTAAATTGAACCTCATGGTGGAAGTGAGTGTTCCCACAGTGGCCCAAAGGGCTTGTCTCCTAGTGTGTGTCCTGGATCTAATTTTCCCGCACAGGTACCTGACCTATGTACATTCTAAACCTGGCTTTGGGATAGCACTTGGACAAAATACAGCTTGCTGTTGGGCAGAAGATAAGGCTTCACCCTGGGTTTACAATTCCAGTCACTCAAATCACTTGACCACGACAGTTCTAAAAATGTTTTGTGGGGACCAGCAGTTAGCGTAATGGCTATGTCGCTGGACTCCCACGTAGTCGACTGCGGTTCGAGTCCCGGACCCGGCGGCTTAAACTCACGCCGGGCGCGTGTGCGTGCGTGCCCAAGATCCCGAGAGGAGAACGGAGGAGAAGGGATTGCGGCGTGGCCATCCCCCCTGGGGGGTGATTTCCTGCTTTCTATCTCTCTGTCTCTCTCTGTCTGTCTGGCGAGCGCACGCGCCCGATAGCAAAAACCTCTCCAAAAAAAGAAAAAAAAAAAAACATATAAAAAAAAAAATGTTTTGTGGAGCTTGAAGCATCTTCATGATTCTGACTTAACGTCTGCACTTGGGACCCAGGTGGGACCAAGATCTGCACTTGTGACAACTGCTAGAGCAGATTTTAAAACACATAAACCCCAGTACCTGCTGGAAAGAACTATTTAGGCCTGAGAGATGAAACCCATTAATAGGGGGAAAGGGTGGATCTGGGATCACTACGGTGATGCCCCACACAGATCAGATCATGGAACACAAATAAGATTCACACCTTGCCTTTGGGGAGCAACTGCCTTATTTCTCAGCACCTCCAGCATTCCCACCCAGAAAGACTTAGTGAGGAGTCCCTCCAGGGATGCCCATCTCTCATGGAGTAAAACCATACACCTCACAGCAGCCTACAAGGCTCTATATAACCACTCTCCACCCATGCTGTTCCTCTGATCTTAGTGCATTCTACTCCTCCACTCTCACTCAGCTCCAACCATACTAGCTTCTTGCTGGTCCTTAACCATACTCAGCCCATGTCCTTTGTTCTTCTCAAAGACATCCCTGTAGCTTGCTCTTCATCTTCTTCAGGGCTTTACTTGCAGACAACCTTCTCAGTGAAGAATTCCCCTACCACCCTACCTAAAACAGATACTACCACCCCCTAAATCCTTTATGCTGTATTTTTTCCTGTGATACTTATTACCTAATACAGTATCTGTTGTAATTTTTTTAAGAGAGATATTTTTGCTATAGAGCATGCATGCTCACCAGAGAGACAGAGAGACAGGAAACAAGAAATCATTCTCCAGGTGGAATGGCTGGCTACAATCCCTTCTCCTCCATTCTCCTCTTGGGATTCTGGGCATGCGCATACATGCATCTGGTATGAGTTTCAAACTTCTGGGTCTGGGATTTGAACTGTGGTTGACTATGTGGGAGTTCAGCTCCTTAACCACTATGCTACCTGCTGGCCCTGTCATTTGCTATACATTTTACTTTTTACTATCTGTTCTTATAAAATAGCTTTGAGCTCCACAAGGAAGAGTTTTGTTGTTGTTGTTTGTTTGTTTGCTTGTTTTTCTTTGTCTCCTTCTTCTGTTTTGTTCACTACTATAGCTCCAGCAGTGCTTGTTTTGTAATAGAATCTCAGTAAATATTTATGGGATGAATGAATGAATGAATGAGTAGATGTTAGGAGCAGAGGAATGCTTGGGACCAGCAGTTAGTGTAATGGCTATGTCGCTGGACTCCCATGTAGTCGACCATGGTTCAAGTCCTGGACCCGGTGGCTTAAAACTCACGCCAGGGACATGCACGTGCGTGCCCAAGATCCCAGGAGGAGAATGGAGGAGAAGGGATTGCGGCGTGGTCATCCCCCCTGGGTGGTGATTTCTCACTTTCTGTCTCTCTGTCTCTCTCTGTCTTTCTGGCTAGCGCACGCGCCCTGTAGCAAAAACCTCTCCAAAAAAAGAAAAAAAAAAAAAAAAAAGGAGCAGAGGAATGCTAATACATTCAAATATGGTCAAAATTCTGGTCCATAAACCTTTCTTCACATAGCACTATGGTGCAGGACTAGGTCTTTAGAGATACTAAAATGAAAAATTAGCACTTTGGAAGGCATGGGTGCTGCTGGTGAGAAGGTAGCCTCCTCATCCACCTTGCTGCTTCTGTGATCTCTGTGGTATATATAGCAAGGATTGGCAACCTCTAAGGCTCCCTTCTAGAGATTGACTTTTTTTCCTTTGGCTCATCTGGTTGGCCAGGGTAGAGCCCCAGGAAGGCTCAGCCTGGATTCAGGTCATTTCTGAACCTAGCATAGTGCACAGTTGGATATAGGATGTAGGGCCTATTCAATAACCCTCTATGATTTCATTTAATTATAGTGAAGATGGTAATGGACAGTAGGACAAATGCCCAGTACAGAATCTTCCATCCACAAAGCAAATTCAAAGTCATCCCACCACAGCCACACTCTGGCCCCTGAAGAGCCTGGTCTCTGTTGCCATGGGACCATGATTTCCAGGACTGAAATGTCATTTCCCCTCTGAAAGTCCCTCTGTATTCTCCTTGTCCCTCAAGTCCTACTTCCAGCTTCAGGAGGACATCTCTGAGTATGTGTGTGTGCTGGGGTGGGAGTCCTGGGGGCCCTGGAATAAGCATTTTATGATTGTTTTCCTCACTTGTTACTCTGTTTCATAGTTCATTACAAATCCCTTGCAGGCCAGGACTTTACACTAATATCTGCATCTCACCTAGTGTTAACCATTAAGTAGATACTGCATATATGAGTTTTTAGTAAACAAATAAATGAGCAACGGTTAGTTTTCCTGAGATACATAAGGAGAAATTAACAAGTCCATGACCACAGGGAAATGTGGACAGATTGCCTGCTGTCAATATTTTGGTCTTAGGGCAGTGTGTGTGTGTGTGTGTATTGGGGGGACTCTGTATAGAAAGTCAGAAAGGTCTTGGCTTGAATCCACCTCCAACTGGGAAAGGCTATTTTCTCACCTGTAACACAGGGATCCCAAACCCATTTCCTGGATCACCACTGGACCAGGGTGTGTGACTGAGGAATGTCCATTCTACATGCAATGCAGCTGACCCCTCATGAGCCTGGACCATGTTTATACCAATTTCTTCTGCTGATACAGGTCTGCCAGAATCATCAGGATGTACAGGAATTCCTGGGCCAGCTGGCCCAGTTGGGCCCAAAGGAGACAGTGGTTCTGCTGGAGAACGTGGACCAAAGGGAGACTCTGGACCACGTGGTAAGATACAGGGCATGGGATTCATATATTTCCAGGTGGTATTGCTGCCACTAGGATGTGCCAGTAGACACGCACAGAGCCATCCCCAGGATGGAGTTCATTCTAAAGTTGGTGCTGGGTTATTTCAGGATGGACTAGGCCCACGGTTGGACAGTAGGATGATGTGACCTCTTTGATCTCTATTATTACTCTCATTATGCACCCCACTGCCAAGGGGATTTAGTGCAAAAATATGCTGCTTCTTCCCCAGGACCTCCAGGACTTCCAGGTGCACCTGGTCCAGCTGGAAGAGAGGGCCTATCAGGGAAGCAGGGTGATGTAGGACCTCAAGGCAAACCGGGCCCTAGAGGAGAGGCTGGACCTAAAGGTAGGTGGGTGGTAGTGACTGGCATAGAGAGAGCAATAACAAGGGTGGTCCATGATATGACTTGAAGCATGCTCAGATTGCCAGGAAGAGACCAGACCAGCAAGACCATCAATGAAGGCCTTGCCATGTACCCACTCCCCCACATTCCCACATTAGTAGTATTTCACTCTTATCCTCATGGAGTAACCCCAGACAGGAGCAAAATAGTCTCCCCAGTTGTCTCTCCAACTCTAGAGTTGTGAGTAAAGAATTCAACTCCCAAAGAAATGACACACACCAAGTACACACTCAGTAGCATTTGTCATTTTTTATTCCTTCCTTAGGAGAAGTAGGTGCCCCAGGCATGCAGGGGTCTACAGGGTTAAGAGGCCCCACAGGCCCTCAAGGAGAGAAAGGTGCCTCTGGTGAGCGTGGAGCCCCTGGAAGTACTGGAGCAGCAGGTGAGTCAGGAAAACAGCGGGGAATGGGTTGGATGCAGTCTCAGGTGTCCACGTGGAGTTATCAGTGCTCATCCCTTCCATACCACAGCTCAGGAAGTCAGCCTGGCATTGCTGGACTATGGGGAGAGTCTATATCCAAAGAGGGTACATTCTGGGGCTCTGGGAACTATCTATATCTAGGGAGAGTGTAGTGCTAAGCAATGGAGATAATCTGTGTACAGGGAAGGTTAGCTGTTGGGTGATGGGGACAATTGTACACAGGAGAGGTTGATTACTGGATGATGGGGACACTCAACTTACAGAAAGTGTAGCTGCTTCTGGAAGTAGTCAGAATGTGGGGAGGGTGTGTATTGCTCGTCAAAGGATAGTCCATGTGTAGTTAAGATAAAAATGCTGAAAAATGCGTACATAGCCCACTCAGTTTTTCTTTGATCCAAGGGCCTGCTGGAGCTGTGGGTGCACAGGGAACTCCAGGTGTGATGGGACCACCAGGGCCAAAGGGAGATAGAGGTGTTCCTGGAGAAAGAGGAGCCAAGGGAGAAAGTGGACTTCCAGGTAAGGCAGCAGCTCCTCACTCTGGGACTCCTCTTTAGGTCATGAGTTGGAAGAGAAAGGAGAAATCCATACAGTTTCTTCTGACCATTGGGAAAGCTACAGTTGCATTCTCAATTCATAGGATAGTTCTGACCATCAAATAACCCAGTGGATGGAAAGTACATGAGGAACATGTATTCTTGCTCCCTCCAACCAAATGGAGATGCCATTACATTCCCAGACTTTGGAGTCAAAATGTCATCTGATTTGATATCATTGAGGTACCAGGATTTACTCAGAGACGTGTTTGTCCATAGCAGAACCATAGAAATCCCTGCAGGGCAGAGGAAATCTGTGTCAGCAGAGATGGGCTTCTGAGGGGTCATCCTGGCTCGCATCTTCATTTCCAAAATGTGTCTGCAATTCGATAGTCTTGTCTTGAGGCCTAGACTCCACTGTTTATTGACTCTGCTGGACAATTCTTCACTTAGCCATTTCTCTCCCTTCTAGGCATCATTTCTCTGAGGCAGCAGGTAGAGGCCTTACAGAGACAGGTACAAAACCTTCAGGCTGCCTTCGCTCAGTATAAGAAAGGTGAGTTCCCGGATTTGAACTTAGGTCCGGCACCAACAATGGGCCTAAGACTAGGCCTGGGTCTTAGTTTGGGTTTGGCTCGGGCCCAACCTTTGGCTGGTCCTAAGGTTGAGTCATATCTTGGATCTAAGTTGAAAATGATGAGTGGGAGACCATCAGATGGCATAATGGCATAATTAGTTATACATCCTGGACTCCCACATGGTCAACCATGGTCTCAATCTTAGACCCAGTGGTTTGGAACTAATGCCAGGTTCATGTTCACACATGCACAAAATCCCAAGAGGCAAATGGAGAATGTGTGGCCATCCCTGGTAGGGAGTGATTTCTCACGTTCTGTTTCTCTGATTCTCTGGTGATTGCATGTGCCCTATAGCAAAAATCTCTCTAAAAAAAAGAGAGAGAGATTCTCTGAGAAGATTCCTCATGGAAACTGGGAACTAGATATTTCAGGGCACAGGAGAAATGAAGATTTTCTATTCATAATTCAGCCTCCAGCAAGCAAAGCTAGTGTGGCAGGAGAGTTGAGCCATTCTCTGAGAAGATTCCTCATGGAAACTGGGAACTAGATATTTCAGGGCACAGGAGAAATGAAGATTTTTCTACTCATAATTCAGCCTCCAGCAAGCAAAGCTAGTGTGGCAGGAGAGTTGAGCCATTCTCTGAGAAGATTCCTCATGGAAACTGGGAACTAGATATTTCAGGGTACAGGAGAAATGAAGATTTTCTACTCATAATTCAGCCTCCAGCAAGCAAAGCTAGTGTGCGATCACAACAGAATGGCAATCAGATTCTAGAACACCTCTGTCTGCTTGCTCCTGAACATTGAGGCTTAACTTCAAGAATTTGAAAGAAACACGCCATTCATCAGATGACAAGAAATCACCGTCGGATCACGAGAAATATGGGAAAACGAGAAAATACCTCTCCTCCAATGGAAAAGAGTAACTCTCCTTCATCCACAAGCAGTTCGGTGAAAGTCATGGAAATGTCTGATAAGGAGTTTAGAACATTCGTAATGTCGAAGCTAACAGAGATGGAAGAAAAGAGAGATAATGAACTGCTAAAGAGAAAGGAGAAAGAAGTTGCCGAGTTCCAGGAGATGAGGAAATTCTTGCAAGATCTAAAAGAGGAATTACACACTTTACAAAAGACTCAAACGGAACTGCTAGAGATGAAGTCTATAATACAAGAAGTCAAAATCTCCCTTGAAAGTATTAAAAGCAGACTAGATCATTCAGAAAATAGAATCTCAGATGTAGAAGAGAAAATGGCTGGCTTAGAAAAGTCCGCCACGAAGACTGAGAAAATGGCTCAAAAATTTGAGAATGATATGCGAGAAGTAGTGGATACCATCAAACGTCCAAATATCCGGATAATTGGCATTCCAGAAGGTGAAGAGACCCATAAGGGCATTGATAATCTATTCCATGAAATCCTGCAAGAAAACTTTCCAAACCTAGAGAGGCATTCGAAGATCCAGTCCCAGGAAATACAAAGGACCCCAAATAGAATCAACCCAAGAAGATCTTCTCCAAGACACATTATAGCCAGGTTGACCAAAACCGCAGACAAAGACAAGATACTAAGATTGGCAAGAGAGAAACATCAAGTTACCTACAAAGGACATCCCATCAGGCTAACAGCAGATCTCTCATCGAAAACAATGCGAGCGAGGAGAGAATGGGAAAATATATTCAAAGTGTTACGAGAGAAGCAATTTCAGCCAAGAATACTGTACCCGGCAAGATTATCTTTCAGGTGGGAAGAAAAGACAAGAACATTCTCAGATAAACAAAACCTGAAAGAATTTACCAGCACCAGACCAGATCTCCAAGAAGTTCTCAAGGGTGTGCTGTATCAAGAAAATTAAACACAGACACACGGAAATAAGAGTCAAAAAACTATGAAAGTAGCCAACTTAATCAGAGGGACAAGTCTGGAGTTGAATACTATATCCCAGAATTTAATCAGGAAAATTGAACCAGAACAGAAGATAAAAGTACATGAGACTGATAGGTTCATGCACCTTCCATTTGAACAGAATCCTAACTTGTTTCCTGGCTTTAAGCAAAGTTCCTTGGCATTTCTTTGAGTTAAGTTAAAACTGGTTCTCTTAGTAGTAATGAGTGAACTCACCATTGAAAGTAGTTAGATTATGTAGGAAATTGTGTGATCAATGCAATGTGGGTGGGAAGGGAATGAAGGACAATTGTAGACACCGGAGGTGGTGTGAGAGGAGGGTGGGAAGGGACAGAGGGTCAGAAAGAGGGGTGGAAGTAATTCTAGGAACTAGTAATGGAAAATTTTTTGTAATGTGCATGATTGTATCACTATGCAGTGTGTACTGGATGGGAGATTGCATTTTGTATGCTGTGATGAAGCTTAGGGAAGGAATGTAAATTGAGTTACAAAAAAAAAAGTTTCAGAAAAAAAAATATATCTATTCAATGACTGCAGTAGGATATGTAGCCACAGCTAGGTGCTACTTTATAGGATGCATAAAGTAAGACTTGTGTTCATGGAAATGTGGGTATCACCTGTGTTTGCTATGAGGGTATTTGGATTGATTAGGGTCTTTGGCGTTACAATAAAATGTGAGGAGAAAACAGTATAGAAAGCAAACATAGTTACCAGAGACTGTGGGAGGAGAGTGGGAGATGGCAGAGGGTAAGAGATAGAGAATCTAGGATGGGGGGAAAAAAGCAAAACATACAGAAGACAAGAAATGGAAGATCATTTGCTGACAATAACATGTTTGTTGATGTGCTTGATTGAGACAATATATAGTGTAATTTGGATGGAAAATCTCATTTTGTATGCTGTAATGATGTTCAGAGAATGAATGCAAATAAATAAATTAAAAAAAAAAGAAAAAGAGAGAGAGAGAGAGAGAGAGAGAGAGAGAGAGAGAGAGAGAGGGAGAGAGAGAGAAAAAAGAAAAAATGGTAAGTGGATGACATCTATGGCTAGATATAGGACTGGGGAAGACTGTGGGACTGAGGCCAGAGCTGGGTTATAGCAAGAATACCACATGCTCCAGGACTCCAAGGAACAAGTAGGAGGAAAAGACCTATGTCTCCAATTCACCAGGCTAATGGAAGCATGGCTGAAGCTGTCAGGTTCCTGAACACTGTCAGTGCCACCTGTACCCTGAGACAGACTGATGCCGAGTCCAGTGAAAGTTAGCAGTCATTTGTTCCTTCCTATGTTGGTCCCTGTGATAGAAAAGGAGATGTCCAACGCAGGCTGTACTTCTTACCTCTGTGCAGCCAGGTGTGGGAGTGCCCAGAGATGTTGCTACATGACCCAAGGCAGCACAGAATCCAGGAGCTTTCCTGCGTTTTGGGTCTTGGATGCTGCCCTTGGGGTAAAAGGCAAGTGGGGGACTGGTCTTGTTGTGTGGCCATTGATTATCTTATCCTAGACATGCTTCTGGGTCAACAGGGGGGGCAGGCTTCCTTTGAACTCAGGTCAGTGCTGGGCTCTGCCTGTAGCTGTTGGGGTGTATAGGGTAGATTCTTGACTAACCCTGAAATTCTGAAGTGTCAGAGGTCTCCCAGGACACATGCCTGAGCACCCTGTACCCTTTGGACTCTCCATTCAGTTAACAACGGCTGCTACTCCTTCTCTGTCCGTCTCTTTTGGCAAATATTTGATATTTGTCATAACCTTTATGTAAATCTCACTGAGGTGAAAAAAGAAGTTTTCTGAATGAGTGGAGCATAAAGGGGACTGTTTCAGTGAAATAGGGTTAACTCCTAAGTAACCAAGGGCAGGGATGAGCATTTCAAACTTTGATATATTTGGTATATCTCACTCTCTGAACATACATATTTGAATGTGTAGTCACTCATTTATAGGCACACCAATGTAAACACAAAAAACATGTACATATGAATATGCCACATATGAATGCACTTAAATACTACCACTCATCCCTCATCTATCTCCATACATGACTTCATATGCATACATAGGTATGTATGAATATGCATACACACATGCAGATACTCTCATGCATATCTGGATGGATTCATGGGCATATTCATGGATGGATATGCACCCACACCCAGGTGCATATAATGCAAACCAAGTAATAGCATATAAACTCTTGCACTGATTTTTTTTTTTTTTATAGAAAGAGAGCTTTTGCTATAGGGCACATGCACTTGCTGGTGAGAGAGACAGAGAAATAGAAAGTGAGAAATTACTCCCCAGAGGGGATAGCCATGCCACAGTCCCTTCTCCTCATTCTCCTCCTGTGATTTTGGGCATACACCACATGTGCCCGGCATGAATTTGAGGTCGCCAGGTCCAGGACTTGAACCATGGTCAGTTGTGGGAGTCCAGCAACGTAACCATTATGCCAACTGCTAGTCCCTGCACTGATTCTGTTAAGGGATGCTTTGGTGCTGTCTTAAGACTGTGGAGAATTTCCTCCCCGAGTTCTTGTTTAAGATGCTTAGAGGAGGATTGTGGTCAAGTTGTACATGACCTTTGACCAGCCCAATTAAATCAGGAGCACAGCTTTCTCTGGAGCCCTGAGAGTCAAGTGTCCTTTGCAGCAAATTTACAATACGTGTATCCAGAAGCCACTGGGTGGGATTGAACTAAAAAGAAAGATTTGGACAAGGAGGAGAACAGAGAGACAAGGCATTCATGGGACAAAGAAATGGTTATTATCTATTGAAGATAATATGTATAGTATTCTCAACTGGATTGGTGAGAAATGTATACATGTTGGAATATTCACTTTGCAAGCTAAGTGATATATGTGATTAAATGTATAAAAGAAATTGAAATAAAAAATATTAAAAAAAGAGAGACTTGACATGCCACAAAGGTAATACTTATGGAAAGTGAGTCCCTACTTTAGACATAAGAAATTATAAACTTGGAGAAGTGACGTGACATTCTCTTGCCCACACAGAAAATTTTCTGGGATAGGTTTGATTGCCTGGTCTTCTGATTCCCATCCAGGACACACTCTAACACTAACCTCATCCTCTGTCCCATATTTATACATGTACCTCCTACGTACCCTAATACTCTCTCAGCAACTCTACAGCAGACTGGCTTGGCCAATGCCAGTGTACATACCAAGAAGGCAACATGGGCTAGATCCAGAGAAGAGATTAGGACACCACACCTCTCAGGCATCCAGTTCTATTCTGTGCCCCTCCCTCACCCCATCACATAGCCAGTTCCCTCTCTGACAACCCTATATCTATGCTGTTATGCAGGGGTGACAGGTGGCTTGATACTTTGTGTGTTCTGTGCTCTCAAAAATTGGCCTGGACTACATGGTAATTTCCCATGGAAAATTGTTCAATTCTATAGCAATTGAAAAAAAAATCAAATTCTAGCATGCAACATGGGCCACAGTAGAAAGAACGTGTCAGTTTTTGTGTCAGTCTAGAGAAGGTTTAATGCTAGACTGCACATTGGATAATTTGTGTCTTTGGGCATTTTATTTAATCTCTCTGAGCTCTAGTGCTTTCACCAGTAAATGGAGGAACCACCATATCATTTCATGGGGTGCATCATGGAGATGGGACTGCTCTAGAAATGCCTCATTTGTATCCCATGCAGTGCCCTCATATCCTGTATGGGAGGTCTGGGAGGTTCAGGTTAGAGAACAAATGTCTCAGTGTCCCTGAGTTCTTGCCAGTTGCTGCCACAACCTCACCTTGACTCTTCTCTTCTAGCTGAGCTCTTTCCCAATGGTCGAAGTATTGGAGAACAGATCTTCAAGACTGGAGGCTTTGAAAACTCCTTCAAGGATGCACAGAAAGTGTGTGTACAGGCTGGTGGACAGCTGGCCTCCCCACGCTCAGCAGCTGAAAATGCCGCCTTACAAGAGCTGGTCAGCACTCAAAACAAATCTGCTTTCCTGAGCATGACTGACATCAAGACAGAGGGAAAGTTCATCTATCCCACAGGGGAACCCCTGGTCTATTCCAACTGGCAAAGTGGAGAGCCCAACAACCATGGTGGGGAAGAGAACTGTGTGGAGATCTTTACCAGTGGCAAGTGGAATGACCAGAATTGCAGTAAGCAGCGGCTTGTGGTTTGTGAGTTCTGAGCCACCTGGGGTAGTTGAAGCAGTGCTTGGCCAGGAGCCCAGACAGCAAGTCAAGGACCTGACCTGTGTTCTGCCAACATAATGAAAAGGTGACCACCTCTGCTGGACAGGGCTTTTCTCCAGAATGTGGCTACTGAAAATGTCTCTCAGAATAAAATACAACTGTTTTCACACACTGGAAGATCTGTCAGGGAGAGAAGAGGCCAGCCAGTTTTCTCGGGAAAGAAATAGGGAAGTAGGTCTCCAATTAGAAACACTGTCACAAAATCCAATGGCTTCTGTTTAACCTTTCTCAAACTATCAGATGCATTGAATTCAACTGATCACTCTCTTCTTTTTCAAATGCTCTCTCCTCTCTCCTTTGAGGACCCTACTCTTGGCCTGCTTTTACTCTTTATCTTCTGGCTGCTCTTCACGAATCTCTTTGTTTTTTCCTCTTCCTCTCCTTGACCAAAGGTGAAGTGCATCTGCCTCAACTGTCCTTTCTCTTCTCTCTTACACTGATAGCAGAGCTGAGCTCATCCTGTCCCTTGGCTTCAAATTCCTTCCGTAGGCTGTTGGCTCCCAAATGGATATCCTTGTCTGTTCAGGACCTCTCTCTGCACCCTAGGCTCCTTTAGATAATGCAAGTTGGAGCCCAGGTAGAGCCCTAAAGTGTCCTTATTTAGAGGTCTCCACCCTTAACTCCTTTGTACTTTTGAGACAATGTGGGGTCATTACGAAAGTCATAGTGAACACTTGGTAGTGTTCTCCTAAAGAACTTGATTCAGAAAAAAGTCCATATTCTTTCCCTGATGACATTTAGAAAAAAGTGACTGCACTTCAGATAAATAGCCAGAAAGTCCATAGAGGGAGCCCAGTGAGAAGAACACAAATATAGCTACCATAGGACTCAGGCAAGATAGAAAAATCCTGTCTAGGGATGATTCTGAAAATGCCCTGAACATAGAAAGCTTTGAAGGGGTCAAAGAAAACAGTGTAGGTGGTATCTGGGTTTTCCCCTGAAAGCTCAAGCTGGGTTTGGAATTACAATAGACACATAGAAAATTCCAACAGTACCAAGGAATTGCTAGACAGGACTTTCAGGATCAGCATACTGGAGACCTGTAGTCATCCAGTGGAAGTCTGGACCTGGCCCTGCAGGGTGGGGGCACAATACAAGTTCCCTGGGTGTAGAAAACAAGGAGAAATTAGAGTGGAGAAAAGTTGAAAAGGGCTCACATGACTTCACTTTTTTCTTTTAAGTGAGAAGAGTTTTTATTGTTTTTGATGCTTGTGAGTTCTTACAAAGTAAAGATTAAATTCAGTTTTTATATGGGGTGTCATTCATATATATATATATATATATATATATATATACACATATATATATAATACATATATGTATTTAACTTTAAAAAATTGTTATAAAGCAGTAATTACAGAACTTCTTTTTAACAGAGAACTTTATATTCTTTTGTCTGTTAAATGTTTCTGCCCATTGCCCTCCTCACTCACCCTCTACCTCACTGTCTACCACCCTTGCAAGCACATGAGTAATTTTGGCGGAAGGTGGAAGAGAAGAAAAAAGCAAATGTTTCCCTGGTACTTGTACCTGGTCTAGCATAGAAGTCTCTCTGGGTTTGCTGGTCCTGTATACAAGTCAACAAGCAGAGGGCAGCATGAGGCCATAGCACCTGCTGCATAAGGCTATCGCTGAATGGACCAAGCACACCAATTATCTGAGAAAGGAGGCTGTTTCCCAGCAATATCCCAAACTCTTTTCTGTTTCTCCTTTGGATCTAGCTTGGGGCTGAATTAAGATCCAAAGAAGAGAACTGGGTCACACATCTTAGTGGAGGACTCAGATTCACCCATTCATTTGCTTATTTATTGAATCATTAAATGAATCATTAAATGAGTGTGTATTTGATTCTCAGAGCTTTTTTTTAAAGATGTTTTTGCCATAGGGCACATGCGCTCGCCAGAAAGACAGAGAGAGACAGAGAGACAAAAAGTGAGAAATCACCCCTCAAGGGGGATGGCCATGCCACAATCCCTTCTCCTCCATTCTCCTCTCAGGATCTTGGGCACATACACACACGTGCCCGGCGTGAGTTTAAGCTGCCGGGTCTGGGACTTGAACCACAGTTGACTACATGGGAGTCCAGCGACATAACCATTACACCATCTGCTGGTTCCATCTCAGGGCTTTTTTAAAATACAAGGACTACTGAGGTGAATGATATGGTGTTGTAATAATCACAACGGAGTCTAATGTTGCATGGCAATTACTGCAGACCAGTGCTGTCCTAATAGTCTTAGTTTTATCAGTTCCTTTATTCTGCACAATTTTCATAGGAGGGCACTCTAATTATCCCAACTTTACCAAGAACAGAATGGAATACATAGAGTATATGTAAATTTTCCAGGCTCACACAGCTGCAAAGTAGTAAAGCCAGGATTCAAACCTAAACAGTTTGATTCCAGAATTCTCACTGGTAATGATTTTAATACACTGATATAACATAAAGAATATAATGGCCAAGATGATATGAAGTACCTATGAGTATTTAAAAGAAAATAAAATGGGGTGTGGTAATGGTGACTGGGGTTTGGAGCAACCTTACATTCAGTGGTCACATGACTGCACTTTTTTCTTTTAAGTGAGAAGAGGACTGAATTCAGAAGGACTGAATTGGGGGAGGGGGAGCAATGGTGACATCTGATGCAAGAACTGGAGGGGGAGAAGGATCATATTAGTGTCCACACAAGCTCTGTTGAGTCCTTGGCATTCTGGACAAAGTTTGGGCACTCAGGGACGTCGTCCATGGCCAAGCACCAACAATTTCAACCCAGAGCCTTTGCAATAACCCAGAGCCAATGCTCCTCACTGAGGGGTGACAGAAACAGATCTAGTAAAGACAAGAGTAGAGCACCCTAAAAACAGGCTGCTTCTAATTTCAAGCACCGAGTCTGTGGGCTTCTATACAGACACTCAGCATGTACTCACAGATACACAAAAATACAAATGACCCCAATCCAATTTACACACAATTCCCCACTCCGGGATGTCTCTGGCCAGTTTTCCCATGTTCTGATAGTCCTCAGGGCTTTGCCAACCCTAAACCAGTCTTAAAGTCACAAAAGGCAGTAAGATCCTGCAAATGTGAGCTGTGATGATAAAAATAGCATGGTATTGGCACAAAACCAGACATAAGGACCAATGGAGCAGAGTAGAGACTCCAGAAATAAACCCCAAAACATACAGACAACTCATCTTGAAAAAGGGTAAGAATCAATTCAGTGGGAAAAGGGAACTCTATAGCAAATGGTGCTGGAAAAACTGGGTATCCACCTACAGAAAGATGAATCTGAAGCCCTATCTGTCACCATTAACAAAAATCAAAACAAAGTGGATCAGAGATCGAAACCAACGACAGCAAAGTATAAAACTACTGGTGGAAAATATTGGGGAAACTGAGATATACTGGGGAAGGCAAAGACTTCTTAACCAAGACCCCAAAAGCACAGGCTATAATCCCCAAAATAGGCAGGTAAGATTACATCAGATTAAGGAGTTTATGCACAGCAAAGGACAATGTAATTAGAATGAATCTACAACCCTCAGAATGGGAGAAAATTTCTATAAAATGTGGAAACACACAGGCACCTGGGGACTCATCACAGTGGACACGGCATCTCTGCCATGCCTAATCCAAGGTGTCTGGGATCTGTTTGGAAGGACTGGAATGCAAGTCCTCCAGGTGCCCCTTCCCCTGAAACCCAGAGAAAGCTGTAGAAGAGGGAGCAATGGAAACTTTCCTAGACTTTAAAGACCAAAGCACTCTTAGGGCAAACGGGGCCTTTGTCCCGCCATCCTCGCCCCAGGTCTGTCTGGACCCTGTGTGAACAGGAACCCAACCAAGGGGAGGAGACTAGGTGCCGCGGCGGAAGTGTGCAGCGGGCAGGGTGGGGTGGGCACAAGCCCACTTCCGGACCTTCTGGCAGGTGCCGAGGAACCAGAAGGCAGGCGGAGGGGTGGAAAGTGGGCGATGGGGACGCCCTCCATCCGCACGGCGGGAACCCGGGGTGAGGCGTCTGTGTCCTAAGACCCGAGGCAGGGAAAGGACGGCTGCCACCTTCCTCACTCCCCGTCTGTCAAAGAGGGATTCCATAAGCTGACGCCCATGAGATCGGGCAGCCTCCGCACTGGGTCTTCCTGGCCAACAGGGAGCGCACGGAGAATGACACCGGGAGGTGGGAGGCAGCTCCTTGCTGGCGTGCCATGCACACTGAGGGCCAATCTGCCCACTCGGTGCGAGGTTCTCTCTGTATTCCCATGCCTCTGTACACCTGAGGCCGCCCTTGTACGACCAATAAAAGAGAAGTCAGCTTTCAGCCACGAGTGGGTGTGTCTTCCTTCTTGTCATCACAGCGGTGCCTGCCCGGAAGGCCTGGTGGACCCTGGTGTCGCAGACCAGGATCCGCCGGCGGGGCTGGCCACGTCTTGGCAAGCCAAGCGTGACTCCCTTGGTTTCGTCCCACCAGGGTGCCCTGTGGCCCATGTTTTCCACGCTGTGCTCAGCTCGCTGCACCCACGCCTTTCCTACACCAGGAGGCCCGGCTCCAGGTCACGGCCCGCAGCTCCAAGGATGCGGGTCTGCACCTCCTCCACCACGGGACGCCGGGAACCTGCCTAGGTTGGCTCTGCCTGCGTGCCTTCTGCCTGACGGTGCCTCCAAGTCTGCTACACGGAGCTCCAGGAGCAGAAAATGTGGAACTCGCTCCTTCCAGCTAGCCTACTCTCAGGACACGGTGCTGCTCTCTCACACGAATCTCAATAGATTGGCCGGCTGATAGATTAAACGCTACCACCCCCTTCCACCTCTCTCTCTTCCTACATACTGGACTGGCAATCACACCCACGCCACACACAGGCACCTCTCGCTTTCTCTCTCCTCTCTTTCTCTCTTCTCTCTGTCTGTCTGTCTGTCTGTCTGTCTGTCTCTCTCCCCACCCAACCCCCCCCACCCACCGCACACAGACACGCACACTCAAACAGCCCCGCCTTCTGTGCCCATAGGGCCACCTGCATCCTCTGTCTTTCAGACGGAAAGATGTGTGTGTTTTTAAGCAAGCCCATCCGCTATTACGTTGGACGTGCCTTTTGGAGGGGGACCCATGCTTCCCAAGTCTTAGTGATCCCGGCTCTCCATTCCGTCAAGGGGAGCGTGATATTCGCCATCGCTAGACCACACCCTAATGATGCCGGTGTAGATATACGTGCCCATTCACCTTCCTGGACAGTCACAGACCGTGTAGGAGTCTGTCTGTCTCTATTTTGTGGAGCAGTGTCTGTTCCTGTCCCCTGGACGCCAAACCCCTCCATTCTCAGGGGGATGCCCAGGGGGTGTGCCTACAGCGCCCCGTTGAGAGAAGGGAGGGGCGTTTTCACTCGCCAACTGGGTGGACCATACGGTGTGACCTAAGAGTTTGGAACACGGCAGCCACGGGAAGCAGAAGACTTTGCCTTCGGGCACTGGAGGGGGAGCCAAAGGGATGGCCGCTTGCTCCTGGCTCCTGGCTCCACAGAAGGGAGACAAAGACGCCGGGAGCCCTGGGCCCTTTGGCTTCTCAGAGTCGGCGTGTCCCAGGGCTCCCGGACGCACAGAGGGCACTGCGGTGGCTCCGCATGGGGCGCGGGGGCGTTGGGTGGGCCAAGGCGCGGGAGCCTCGCGACCAAGGCACGCAGCGGCCCCAGCCAGGCCAGCCCAGGGGCGGTGCCCAAAGCCCTCCTGCCGGCTCCCAGGGGCTTCCAGCTCCTCAGCCCATCGGACCCCGCCGCCCTGGGAAGGAGCACAGAAGCGGCGAGGCGCCTAGTCGACAGCTGGCGCAGCTCAGGCGAGTCCCGGCTGGAGCACCAGGGGCTTCTCTCGCCGAAGCCCTGCACCCGCAAGGCCAAAAGCCCCGAGGCTCCTACCCGAGCCTGTGCCCCGGTCTCTCTGGCACCCGAGAACCGGAGACCGGAAGTCCTTCAGACCGGCTCAGGCGACTAGTAGATCTCTTCCAGTCTGGCACTGGCGCTGGCACGGGCGCGGAGAGCCTGCAGGCCTGAGACGCGGGGCGCCCCCTGCCGACCGCTTTCCGAGCGGGCGAGAGACGCCAGGTTCCCAAAGTGGCCCCTTGGCCCCAGCGACCCAAGTCGCCTTTTCCTTGGGTTGGCCAGAAAGGCGGGAAGGCCCCCTCAGCCCAGTGCCCCGCAGTGGCTGCAGGCCCGTCCGCAGAGTCCCTCCCGCTCGCGGGACTCGCCCTGTGGGCCTGATGCCCCCCCCCCCCCCCCCCCCCCGCCCCAGCTGACGCCCCAGGGGGAAGTGGGAGCGTTGGCGGCCCCGGGAGGGAGGATCCCGGCGGGATCCCGGACTTCTCCAGGCCAGTTACTCAGGGTGTAAACTCACGACGTTTGCTTCCTTTGGGTCAGGCAGGCTGGCAGTCGCTCCTGGCCTCCCTGGTCAACCCAAAGTACCCCCGTCCCACCCCCACGGGCACGCACGCAAGGAACGATCTCATCCGTTTGGACTCATCCATTCCCCGGGCTAACCAGCCACACACACGCACGCACACACATGCACACACACACGCACAAAGTGCCATCCGAATGCCTCTTCCTAGCCTCGGGCCGGTTCACTGCACCCGAGGTCCTCCCATGCCTGTGGAGACTATGCCTACCTCGTTGCTTCCTACGGTCCCTGCAGACCCCGGGCCTTCTGCAGGGGCCCAGCGCCAACAGCTTGGAAGCACCCATCTCCTCAGGCACTGGCCTGGGCTCCTCCTCTCATTTCCAGCGCTTCCCTTTGCGAGAAACTGTGTTTGGGGGTTCGTTGGTTGCTTTCCTGTTTCACTTATGTATTCATTAACTGTCTTTCTTCGGTTGGATTTTATAAATTTGATTGCCATTCCTTCTATACATTCAATCACGTTATTTAGTTTGCCAGCTGTACATTTCAACATGTGTACATTTCTCACCTGTGCAGTTGACAATACTAGAATTTTATCTTCAACAGAAAATGTTTCATCTATTTATTTATTTATTTATTTATTTATTCGTGTTTAATTTCAGCAGTTTTTATTTAGTGCCATTTGATAAATCGAGGCTAAAATTCCTTTTTTAAAATATTTTTTAGGAGAGGGTTTTCTTTTTTTTTTTTTTTTTTTTTTTTTTTTTTTTTTTGCGACAGGGCGCATGTGCTCGCCACAAAGGCAGAGAGAGACGGAGAGATAGAATGCGAGAAATTGGCCCCCGGGGGAGGGTTGATGGCCATGCCGCAATCCCTTCTCCTCCATTCTACCCTCGGGATCTTGGGCATGTACGCACACGTGCCCGGCGTGAGTTCAAGCCACCGGGTCCGGGACTGGAATCACGGTCGACTATGAGGGAGTCCAGCGACATAGCCATTCCGCTAACTGCTGGTCCCTTGATGCTCAAACTTCTGTGGGAAAGGATACGATAAGGATAGTCCAAAGGCACCTGACAAAAACCCAACAACTTTGTCATTCTGCTTCCAGGTACTTTGTGCACAGCTGTGGCTAACGACAGAAATCAGTCACTGTGTATCACTGAAGGATAGCAAGTGATATCTGGGTCCAGTCAAAGACGTTGCCATGTACGTTCTTATCAACAGATTGCTTTCCATTTGGGGTCCCTTAAATGTTTGCTTCGTCCTCTTTCCCCCTGATTTCCTTCCTTTCGCCCTCCCCCCTTTCCCACCCTCCTTCCCCATGCCCCACCCAACTCCCTCCTGCCACTCCTTCGTCCTCCAGGCCCCACCCCTCCCCCCCACTGTTCCAGTATCACCATGGCTCTCCATGCTAGTATACCTCCCAATGGTTCAGTTCCTGCCATGGAGTGCCGACATTCAGTTCAGATTGTGTGGGGACCTATGGTGACTCTCTTCCATAGTCTGGCTTGTTTCATTTAGCAGTAAATCTTCTACAATTACTTAGCAGTAATTATGTATTCTTTCCAGATTTACTTAGCTGTAAATCTGTCCACTTTCTATCGAATGCCAGGGTGTCATTGTTTCTTTTCTTTTCTTCTTTCTCTTCTTCTCCTTCTCCTTCTTCTTCTTTTTTCTTCTTCTTCTCCTCTTCCTTCTTCTTCCCCCCTCCTCCTCCTCCTCCTCCTCCTCCTCCTCCTCCTCCTCCTCCTCCTCCTCTTTCTCCTCCTCCTTCTTTTTCCTCTGTTTACATCCCTTCCCTGAATGCCACTGCAGCACACCGCGTGAGATTTCCGCACAGGATAACCTGTAGGTTTCCCCAATCAGGGATGTCACCGTACGTGTTACCATCAACTAATAATTTTCCCTTTCTTGTTTTTCCTTCCCTTTTCTATATTTTCACTCCTTTCTTTTTCTCTCGCTTGATTCCCTTCACCAAACCCTGTGCCGTTTCCCATCCTCCTCCCACCCTGTGTCTGGTATCTACAGTTGCTTTCCCTGGTTTTTGATTACTATGGCTGAGTAGTGTTCTGAGGCTTATTTGTTCCACGCTTTTTGCATCCAGTCATCTGTTCGAGGGTATGTGTCTTGGCTCCATGTCCTAGACATTGTGAACAGTGCTGCGACAAACACAGATGTGCGAATGCTTTCCCAGCAGAGCGTTTTTCTGTTTGGCGTTCTGTTCGTTTTGTGTGTTTTGGTTTTGTTGCTTTTGGGAGATACCCAGAAGTGGAATTGCCGGATCCTATGGCATTCTATCTGAAGGTCTTTGAGGCATCTCCATCTCGTTCGCCGCAGTGGCTGCACCGATTGACCTTCCCACCAACGGTGTAGGGCGGTTCCCTTTCTGAAGGAAGACATGTGCACAGCCCAAAAGTATAGGGTTGGTTGTTTCTACCAAGTCGTTCCCAGGGTCTCCCTCCTTCTGGCTGGCTTTCTGACGCGCTCTCTCTCCCTTTCCTTGCCTATGTCTTCCTTTCCTTCTGCCTTTCCTGCTGCGTTTCCCGCCTGGCGTCTTTCCTTCTGCGGGAGTACTGCCCTGTTTCGGTCGTCTTCCTTGCTGGTCTCCCTCCTTCCCTTCTCTCATTCTTCGCCCGCATGCTTGCCGTGGGTCTGTGTTTGATTCTCCCTTCCTAGCTGGCTTTCTCTTCTCCCTTGGAGTTGCACTAGGAGGAAAGAGAGTTCCCGGCTGCGGTGAGGCCAGACCCGCAGTCCATCTGCCGCCCGCAGCGGTCCCTACTCCGCAGCCCCACCCCCACGCCCGGGGCCGGTATTGCGGCACGAGCCTCTTGTGAGCTCCTGCCTTTTGTTAGGGCTTCTTCGGACAGTATGGGCCCGTTAGACTCCGCAGCTTGAAGCCTCCAAGCTAAGCTCAGCGCTGCAGCCGAGGAGAGCCCGAGCACCTCGGGTCTGTTTCCTTTCCCTGGAAAGCATCGGTGAGGACGTGTGATGGCTGCCAGTGGCCGGGAGTCTGTGGGGTCCACAGCTCTGCCGGGCCTTGGCAGTGGCTTGGGATGGGCCGCCGGCCGTGGGCGGGCTGTGAGGGCGCCGGGCACATTCGGTGCTTTCCTCCTGAGGGCAACCGGCCAGTGTGCTTTGCCGGCCGGCGTCACTGCCCCGCCGCCCCGCCGGCCACTGCCTGGTGTGACCTGACCCTGCAAGCAAAGTGCTCCGCGGGAAGTCGAGGATGGCGCCGCGGGTCAGGCCCGAGAGCGGGGGCCCTGCGGCGCGTCGGCCGTGCCACCGGCTCGCCGGCAGGGAGACACCAGAGTCGGCGAAACTGGGCGGCACACGGCGAAAGGTCTGGACGCGTCCAGGAGGGAAGAGCCATGCTGGGGAGACGCTGGGGGAGGTGCCGCAGTACCCGTGGGCGCTTGCGGCTCCCTTGGGCACGGGACTTGCTGCAGGCATGAATTCGTAATGAAGGGTGTGCCCGCGAAGGAATTTAAGCCTTGGGCGTGCGCTGGGCTGCGCTCAGAAGGGTCCTGCGCTTCCAGGCAGCGGAGCAGTCGGCCAGCGGTCTCCGTGGAATCCAGGTGACTCTTCCCGCCATGGATGGGACAAGCCCTTCAAGCCCCTCTCTGCCCAGAGAAGCCCGACGAAGGAGGCTGGTCTGGAGCTCCAGTCAGAAGGATGCCCTGCAGGCACTGTTCCAACAGAACCCCTATCCTGCGACAGAAAGCAGAGAACGCCTGGCCCAAGAGATCGGCATTCCTGAGTGCAGGGTGCAGGTTTGGTTTCAGAACCAGAGAACACGGTGTGCGAGACAGGCGAGGCTGGGCTCTCCATGCTCCCCGGGGGAAGGGCAACCGCAACAGCGACCCGAGCAGGCTCCGTCTTGGACTCCGGGGTGCGTGCCCAAGGAAGGCAGGAGAAAGCGCACGGCCATCAGCGCGTCCCAAACCAGGATCCTCGTCCAGGCCTTCGAGGCGAACCGCTTCCCCGGGATTGCTACCAGGGAGCGACTGGCTCAACAAACAGGCCTTCCGGAATCCAGGATCCACATCTGGTTTCAGAACCGGAGAGCTCGGCACCCGGGCCGCAGCCCAGGCGGACCCGCCAACTCGCCCGCAGGAGGCGCAGGTCCGGAACTCCTCCCGACCGCCGCCCAGGAGCAAAGCCAGCCGGCCACCGTCCCAAGCTCCGCGGCTCACGGGTCTCCCCGCAAGCCTCTCGGCGGCCAGCCGCTGTGGGTACCGGCCCTTCCTCCCACGCCGGTGCCACTGGGTCCTTGGGAGCCCTCCGGGGGCTTGGCCAGGCCGGCGCCAACGGTCCCGATGAGCCAGCCCGCCGCTCAGCCTGTGCCTGGAGGGCAGATGGCTCACCCTCCTCTGATCCTGATGGGTCCCCTGACAGTCGTGCCGACTCCAGCAGTGGGACTGTGCCACGCTCAGACTCCGTTCTGGCCCCCCTACCAAGGAAGCTGGCCGGTTACCCAAGGCGGCCAGCACACCCACCTGGCCGCGCCGTCGCTGCCCTGCGGGGACACGGCCCAGCCTCGACCGGATGATCCCCGGCAGAAACCGCAGGGTCTGGGCAGGCCAGACGCCTCCCGGCCCCTGCACCAGTGGGGCGAGGGGCCAACGGGCCGGATGGTCCCAGGCACTAGTGGAGGCGGGGCGCCTCAGAGGCCGGCACACGCCCAGACGCCTCCGCTGGGGCAGCCGATGCCGCTCACGGCCACGGCCACGGCCGCCGCCGCCGCCGCCGCCGCCACCACCACCACCACCACGACCGCGGAGACCGCCGCGACTCCGGAGCCCTCTCAGCCGCTCGGGCCACCCGACCAGCCCTATGCAGCAACCTCCAGCCTTCTGGATCAACTCCTTGCCTCCCCAGACATGCAGGACAAGGCACGAGCCTTTCTGAGTCCCGGCGCACAGGAGGAGGACCCTCTGCCCCCGGAATTGCCCCTCAGCGAGGAAGAATTTCAGCTTCTGCTGGACATGCTGTGAAGCGCTGCCCTCCTTTGCCAGGACGGAGGCTTCATTCCCACCACCCCAATCCAGGACTTCTGTCCTCGGACGCACCGTCACTGCGACGCCATAGACGACGAAACCACGAAACCTGGACTTTGGGAGCACAACCAAGGCAGAGAGGGACCCAGGCGAACACTCGGAAACCCACGGGCACGTGGGGACTCGTTGCAGTGGACAGGGCTTCTCTGCCGTTCCCGCTCCGAGGTGTCCGGGGCCTGACTCTAAGCAACGGACTACACGCCACCAGGTGCCCCTTCACCCCCCACCCCCAGAGGCAGCTGTGGGCCAGGGAGCCGTGAACGCCTTTCCTGGACCTTAAAGGACAAAGCGTTCTCAGGGCAAACGTGGCCTTCGTCCGGCCATCCTCGCCCCAGGTCTGTCTGGACCCTGTGTGAACAGGAACCCAACCAGGGCGAGGACACTAGGTGCCGCGGTGGAGGTGTGCGGCGGGCGGGGTGGGGTGGGCACAAGCCCACTTCCGGACCTTCTGGCAGGTGCCGAGGAACCAGAAGGCAGGCGGAGGGGTGGAAAGTGGGCGATGGGGACGCCCTCCATCCGCACGGCGGGAACCCGGGGTGAGGCGTCTGTGTCCTAAGACCCGAGGCAGGGAAAGGACGGCTGCCACCTTCCTCACTCCCCGTCTGTCAAAGAGGGATTCCATAAGCTGACGCCCATGAGATCGGGCAGCCTCCGCACTGGGTCTTCCTGGCCAACAGGGAGCGCACGGAGAATGACACCGGGAGGTGGGAGGCAGCTCCTTGCTGTCGTGCCATGCACACTGAGGGCCAATCTGCCCACTCGGTGCGAGGTTCTCTCTGTATTCCCATGCCTCTGTACACCTGAGGCCGCCCTTGTACGACCAATAAAAGAGAAGTCAGCTTTCAGCCACGAGTGGGTGTGTCTTCCTTTCTTGTCATCACAGCGGTGCCCGCCCGGAAGGCCTGGTGGACCCTGGTGTCGCAGGCCAGGATCCGCCGGCGGGGCTGGCCGCGTCTTGGCAAGCCAAGCGTGACTCCCTTGGTTTCGTCCCACCAGGGTGCCCTGTGGCCCATGTTTTCCACGCTGTGCTCAGCTCGCTGCACCCACGCCTTTCCTACACCAGGAGGCCCGGCTCCAGGTCACGGCCCGCAGCTCCAAGGATGCGGGTCTGCACCTCCTCCACCACAGGACGCAGGGAACCTGCCTAGGTTGGCTCTGCCTGCGTGCCTTCTGCCTGACGGTGCCTCCAAGTCTGCTACACGGAGCTCCAGGAGCAGAAAATGTGGAACTCGCTCCTTCCAGCTAGCCTACTCTCAGGACACGGTGCTGCTCTCTCACACGAATCTCAATAGATTGGCCGGCTGATAGATTAAACGCTACCACCCCCTTCCACCTCTCTCTCTTCCTACATACTGGACCGGCAATCACACCCACGCCACACACAGGCACCTCTCGCTTTCTCTCTCCTCTCTTTCTCTCTTCTCTCTGTCTGTCTGTCTGTCTGTCTCTCTGTCTGTCTCTGTCCCCACCCAACCCCCCCCCCCCCCACCGCACACAGACACGCACACTCAAACAGCCCCGCCTTCTGTGCCCTTAGGGCCACCTGCATCCTCTGTCTTTCAGACGGAAAGATGTGTGTGTTTTTAAGCAAGCCCATCCGCTATTACGTTGGACGTGCCTTTTGGAGGGGGACCCATGCTTCCCAAGTCTTAGTGATCCCGGCTCTCCATTCCGTCAAGGGGAGCGTGATATTCGCCATCGCTAGACCACACCCTAATGATGCCGGTGTAGATATACGTGCCCATTCACCTTCCTGGACAGTCACAGACCGTGTAGGAGTCTGTCTGTCTCTATTTTGTGGAGCAGTGTCTGTTCCTGTCCCCTGGACGCCAAACCCCTCCATTCTCAGGGGGATGCCCAGGGGGTGTGCCTACAGCGCCCCGTTGAGAGAAGGGAGGGGCGTTTTCCCTCGCCGACTCGGTGGACCATACGGTGTGACCTAAGAGTTTGGAACACGGCAGCCACGGGAAGCAGAAGACTTTGCCTTCGGGCACTGGAGGGGGAGCCAAAGGGATGGCCGCTTGCTCCTGGCTCCTGGCTCCTGGCTCCGCAGAAGGGAGACAAAGACGCCGGGAGCCCTGGGCCCTTCGGCTTCTCAGAGTCGGCGTGTCCCAGGGCTCCCGGACGCACAGAGGGCACTGCGGTGGCTCCGCATGGGGGGCGGGGGCGTTGGGTGGGCCAAGGCGCGGGAGCCTCGCGACCAAGGCACGCAGCGGCCCCAGCCAGGCCAGCCCAGGGGCGGTGCCCAAAGCCCTCCTGCCGGCTCCCAGGGGCTTCCAGCTCCTCAGCCCATCGGACCCCGCCGCCCTGGGAAGGAGCACAGAGGCGGCGAGGCGCCTAGTCGACAGCTGGCGCAGCTCAGGCGAGTCCCGGCTGGAGCACCAGGGGCTTCTCTCGCCGAAGCCCTGCACCCGCAAGGCCAAAAGCCCCGAGGCTCCTACCCGAGCCTGTGCCCCGGTCTCTCTGGCACCCGAGAACCGGAGACCGGAAGTCCTTCAGACCGGCTCAGGCGACTAGCAGATCTCTTCCAGTCTGGCACAGGCGCTGGCACTGGCGCTGGCGCGGGCGCGGAGAGCCTGCAGGCCTGAGACGCGGGGCGCCCCCTGCCGACCGCTTTCCGAGCGGGCGAGAGACGCCAGGTTCCCAAAGTGGCCCCTTGGCCCCAGCGACCCAAGTCGCCTTTTCCTTGGGTTGGCCAGAAAGGCGGGAAGGCCCCCTCAGCCCAGTGCCCCGCAGTGGCTGCAGGCCCGTCCGCAGAGTCCGTCCCGCTCGTGGGACTCGCCCTGCGGGCCTGATGCCCTCCCCCGCCCCAGCTGACGCCCCAGGGGGAAGTGGGAGCGTAGGCGGCCCCGGGAGGGAGGATCCCGGCGGGATCCCGGACTTCTCCAGGCCAGTTACTCAGGGTGTAAACTCACGACGTTTGATTCCTTTGGGTCAGGCAGGCTGGCAGTCGCTCCTGGTCTCCCTGGTCAACCCAAACTACCCCCGTCCCACCCCCACGGGCACGCACGCAAGGAACGATCTCATCCGTTTGGACTCATCCATTCCCCGGGCTAACCAGCCACACACACGCACGCACACACATGCACACACACACGCACAAAGTGCCATCCGAATGCCTCTTCCTAGCCTCGGGCCGGTTCACTGCACCCGAGGTCCTCCCATGCCTGTGGAGACTATGCCTACCTCGTTGCTTCCTACGGTCCCTGCAGACCCCGGGCCTTCTGCAGGGGCCCAGCGCCAACAGCTTGGAAGCACCCATCTCCTCAGGCACTGGCCTGGGCTCCTCCTCTCATTTCCAGCGCTTCCCTTTGCGAGAAACTGTGTTTGGGGGTTCGTTGGTTGCTTTCCTGTTTCACTTATGTATTCATTAACTGTCTTTCTTCGGTTGGATTTTATAAATTTGATTGCCATTCCTTCTATACATTCAATCACGTTATTTAGTTTGCCAGCTGTACATTTCAACATGTGTACATTTCTCACCTGTGCAGTTGACAATACTAGAATTTTATCTTCAACAGAAAATGTTTCATCTATTTATTTATTTATTCGTGTTTTATTTCAGCAGTTTTTATTTAGTGCCATTTGATAAATCGAGGCTAAAATTCCTTTTTTAAAATATTTTTTAGGAGAGGGTTTTCTTTTTCTTTTTTTTTTTTTTTTGCGACAGGGCGCATGTGCTCGCCACAAAGGCAGAGAGAGACGGAGAGATAGAATGCGAGAAATAGGCCCCCGGGGGAGGGTTGATGGCCATGCCGCAATCCCTTCTCCTCCATTCTCCCCTCGGGATCTTGGGCATGTACGCACACGTGCCCGGCGTGAGTTCAAGCCACCGGGTCCGGGACTGGAATCACGGTCGACTATGAGGGAGTCCAGCGACATAGCCATTCCGCTAACTGCTGGTCCCTTGATGCTCAAACTTCTGTGGGAAAGGATACGATAAGGATAGTCCAAAGGCACCTAACAAAAACCCAACAACTTTGTCATTCTGCTTCCAGGTACTTTGTGCACAGCTGTGGCTAACGACAGAAATCAGTCACTGTGTATCACTGAAGGATAGCGAGTGATATCTGGGTCCAGTCAAAGACGTTGCCATGTACGTTCTTATCAACAGATTGCTTTCCATTTGGGGTCCCTTAAATGTTTGCTTCGTCCTCCTTCCCCCTGATTTCCTTCCTTTCGCCCTCCACCCTTTCCCACCCTCCTTCCCCATGCCCCACCCAACTCCTTCCTGCCACTCCTTCGTCCTCCAGGCCCCACCCCTCCCCCCCACTGTTCCAGTATCACCATGGCTCTCCATGCTAGTATACCTCCCAATGGTTCAGTTCCTGCCATGGAGTGCCGACATTCAGTTCATATTGTGTGGGGACCTATGGTGACTCTCTTCCGTAGTCTGGCTTGTTTCATTTAGCAGTAAATCTTCTACAATTACTTAGCAGTAATTATGTATTCTTTCCAGATTTACTTAGCTGTAAATCTGTCCACTTTCTATCGAATGCCAGGGTGTCATTGTTTCTTTTCTTTTCTTCTTTCTCTTCTTCTCCTTCTCCTTCTTCTTCTTCTTTTTTCTTCTTCTCCTCCTCTTCCTTCTTCTTCCCATCCTCCTCCTCCTCCTCCTCCTCCTCTTTCTCCTCCTCCTTCTTTTTCCTCTGTTTACATCCCTTCCCTGGATGCCACTGCAGCACACCGCGTGAGATTTCCGCACAGGATAACCTGTAGGTTTCCCCAATCAGGGATGTCACCGTACGTGTTACCATCAACTAATAATTTTCCCTTTCTTGTTTTTCCTTCCCTTTTCTATATTTTCACTCCTTTCTTTTTCTCTCGCTTGATTCCCTTCACCAAACCCTGTGCCGTTTCCCATCCTCCTCCCACCCTGTGTCTGGTATCTACAGTTGCTTTCCCTGGTTTTTGATTACTATGGCTGAGTAGTGTTCTGAGGCTTATTTGTTCCACGCTTTTTGCATCCAGTCATCTGTTCGAGGGTATGTGTCTTGGCTCCATGTCCTAGACATTGTGAACAGTGCTGTGACAAACACAGATGTGCGAATGCTTTCCCAGCAGAGCGTTTTTCTGTTTGGCGTTCTGTTCGTTTTGTGTGTTTTGGTTTTGTTGCTTTTGGGAGATACCCAGAAGTGGAATTGCCGGATCCTATGGCATTCTATCTGAAGGTCTTTGAGGCATCTCCATCTCGTTCGCCGCAGTGGCTGCACCGATTGACCTTCCCACCAACGGTGTAGGGCGGTTCCCTTTCTGAAGGAAGACATGTGCACAGCCCAAAAGTATAGGGTTGGTTGTTTCTACCAAGTCGTTCCCAGGGTCTCCCTCCTTCTGGCTGGCTTTCTGACGCGCTCTCTCTCCCTTTCCTTGCCTATGTCTTCCTTTCCTTCTGCCTTTCCTGCTGCGTTTCCCGCCTGGCGTCTTTCCTTCTGCGGGAGTATTGCCCTGTTTCGGTCGTCTTCCTTGCTGGTCTCCCTCCTTCCCTTCTCTCATTCTTCGCCCGCATGCTTGCCGTGGGTCTGTGTTTGATTCTCCCTTCCTAGCTGGCTTTCTCTTCTCCCTTGGAGTTGCACTAGGAGGAAAGAGAGTTCCCGGCTGCGGTGAGGCCAGACCCGCAGTCCATCTGCCGCCTGCAGCGGTCCCTACTCCGCAGCCCCACCCCCACGCCCGGGGCCGGTATTGTGGCAGGAGCCGCTTGTGAGCTCCTGCCTTTTGTTAGGGCTTCTTCGGACAGTATGGGCCCGTTAGACTCCGCAGCTTGAAGCCTCCAAGCTAAGCTCAGCGCTGCAGCCGAGGAGAGCCCGAGCACCTCGGGTCTGTTTCCTTTCCCTGGAAAGCATCGGTGAGGACGTGTGATGGCTGCCAGTGGCCGGGAGTCTGTGGGGTCCACAGCTCTGCCGGGCCTTGGCAGTGGCTTGGGATGGGCCGCTGGCCGTGGGCGGGCTGTGAGGGCGCCGGGCACATTCGGTGCTTTCCTCCTGAGGGCAACCGGCCAGTGTGCTTTGCCGGCTGGCGTCACTGCCCCGCCGCCCCGCCGGCCACTGCCTGGTGTGACGTGACCCTGCAAGCAAAGTGCTCCGCGGGATGTCGAGGATGGCGCCGCGGGTCAGGCCCGAGAGCGGGGCCCCTGCGGCGCGTCGGCCGTGCCACCGGCTCGCCGGCAGGGAGACACCAGAGTCGGCGAAACTGGGCGGCACACGGCGAAAGGTCTGGACGCGTCCAGGAGGGAAGAGCCATGCTGGGGAGACGCTGGGGGAGGTGCCGCAGTACCCGTGGGCCCTTGCGGCTCCCTTGGGCACTGAACTTGCTGCGGGCATGAATTCGTAATGAAGGGTGTGCCCGCGAAGGAATTTAAGCCTTGGGCGTGCGCTGGGCTGCGCTCAGAAGGGTCCTGCGCTTCCAGGCAGCGGAGCAGTCGGCCAGCGGTCTCCGTGGAATCCAGGTGACTCTTCCCGCCATGGATGGGACAAGCCCCTTCAAGCCCCTCTCTGCCCAGAGAAGCCCGACGAAGGAGGCTGGTCTTGAGCTCCAGTCAGAAGGATGCCCTGCAGGCACTGTTCCAACAGAACCCCTATCCTGCGACAGAAAGCAGAGAACGCCTGGCCCAAGAGATCGGCATTCCTGAGTGCAGGGTGCAGGTTTGGTTTCAGAACCAGAGAACACGGTGTGCGAGACAGGCGAGGCTGGGCTCTCCATGCTCCCCGGGGGAAGGGCAACCGCAACAGCGACCCGAGCAGGCTCCGTCTTGGACTCCGGGGTGCGTGCCCAAGGAAGGCAGGAGAAAGCGCACGGCCATCAGCGCGTCCCAAACCAGGATCCTCGTCCAGGCCTTCGAGGGCGAACCGCTTCCCCGGGATTGCTACCAGGGAGCGACTGGCTCAACAAACAGGCCTTCCGGAATCCAGGATCCACATCTGGTTTCAGAACCGGAGAGCTCCGCACCCGGGCCGCAGCCCAGGCGGACCCGCCAACTCGCCCGCAGGAGGCGCAGGTCCGGAACTCCTCCCGACCGCCCCCCAGGAGCAAAGCCAGCCGGCCACCGTCCCAAGCTCCGCGGCTCACGGGTCTCCCCGCAAGCCTCTCGTCGGCCAGCCGCTGTGGGTACCGGCCCTTCCTCCCACGCCGGTGCCACTGGGTCCTTGGGAGCCCTCCGGGGGCTTGGCCAGGCCGGCGCCAAGGGTCCCGATGAGCCAGCCCGCCGCTCAGCCTGTGCCTGGAGGGCAGATGGCTCACCCTCCTCTGATCCTGATGGGTCCCCTGACAGTCGTGCCGACTCCAGCAGTGGGACTGTGCCACGCTCAGACTCCGTTCTGGCCCCCCCTACCAAGGAAGCTGGCCGGTTACCCAAGGCGGCCAGCACACCCACCTGGCCGCGCCGTCGCTGCCCTGCGGGGACACGGCCCAGCCTCGACCGGATGATCCCCGGCAGAAACCGCAGGGTCTGGGCAGGCCAGACGCCTCCCGGCCCCTGCACCAGTGGGGCGAGGGGCCGCAGGGCCGGATGGTCCCAGGCGCTAGTGGAGGCGGGGCGCCTCAGAGGCCGGCACACACGCCCAGACGCCTCCACTGGGGCAGCCGCTGCCGCTCACGACCACGGCCACGGCCGCCGCCGCCGCCGCCGCCCGCCGCCACCACCACCACGACCGCGGAGACCGCCGCGACTCCGGAGCCCTCTCAGCCGCTCGGGCCACCCGACCAGCCCCTATGCAGCAACCTCCAGCCTTCTGGATCAACTCCTTGCCTCCCCAGACATGCAGGACAAGGCACGAGCCTTTCTGAGTCCCGGCGCACAGGAGGAGGACCCTCTGCCCCCGGAATTGCCCCTCAGCGAGGAAGAATTTCAGCTTCTGCTGGACATGCTGTGAAGCGCTGCCCTCCTTTGCCAGGACGGAGGCTTCATTCCCACCACCCCAATCCAGGACTTCTGTCCTCGGACGCACCGTCACTGCGACGCCATAGACGACGAAACCACGAAACCTGGACTTTGGGAGCACAACCAAGGCAGAGAGGGACCCAGGCGAACACTCGGAAACCCACGGGCACGTGGGGACTCGTTGCAGTGGACAGGGCTTCTCTGCCGTTCCCCGCGCCGAGGTGTCCGGGGCCTGACTCTAAGCAACGGACTACACGCCACCAGGTGCCCCTTCACCCCCCACCCCCAGAGGCAGCTGTGGGCCAGGGAGCCGTGAACGCCTTTCCTGGACCTTAAAGGACAAAGCGTTCTCAGGGCAAACGTGGCCTTCGTCCGGCCATCCTCGCCCCAGGTCTGTCTGGACCCTGTGTGAACAGGAACCCAACCAGGGCGAGGAGACTAGGTGCCGCGGTGGAGGTGTGCGGCGGGCGGGGTGGGGTGGGCACAAGCCCACTTCCGGACCTTCTGGCAGGTGCCGAGGAACCAGAAGGCAGGTGGAGGGGTGGAAAGTGGGCGATGGGGACGCCCTCCATCCGCACGGCGGGAACCCGGGGTGAGGCGTCTGTGTCCTAAGACCCGAGGCAGGGAAAGGACGGCTGCCACCTTCCTCACTCCCCGTCTGTCAAAGAGGGATTCCATAAGCTGACGCCCATGAGCTCGGGCAGCCTCCGCACTGGGTCTTCCTGGCCAACAGGGAGCGCACGGAGAATGACACCGGGAGGTGGGAGGCAGCTCCTTGCTGTCGTGCCATGCACACTGAGGGCCAATCTGCCCACTCGGTGCGAGGTTCTCTCTGTATTCCCATGCCTCTGTACACCTGAGGCCGCCCTTGTACGACCAATAAAAGAGCAGTCAGCTTTCAGCCACGAGTGGGTGTGTCTTCCTTTCTTGTCATCACAGCGGTGCCCGCCCGGAAGGCCTGGTGGACCCTGGTGTCGCAGGCCAGGATCCGCCGGCGGGGCTGGCCACGTCTTGGCAAGCCAAGCGTGACTCCCTTGGTTTCGTCCCACCAGGGTGCCCTGTGGCCCATGTTTTCCACACTGTGCTCAGCTCGCTGCACCCACGCCTTTCCTACACCAGGAGGCCCGGCTCCAGGTCACGGCCCGCAGCTCCAAGGATGCGGGTCTGCACCTCCTCCACCACAGGACGCAGGGAACCTGCCTAGGTTGGCTCTGCCTGCGTGCCTTCTGCCTGACGGTGCCTCCAAGTCTGCTACACGGAGCTCCAGGAGCAGAAAATGTGGAACTCGCTCCTTCCAGCTAGCCTACTCTCAGGACACGGTGCTGCTCTCTCACACGAATCTCAATAGATTGGCCGGCTGATAGATTAAACGCTACCACCCCCTTCCACCTCTCTCTCTTCCTACATACTGGACTGGCAATCACACCCACGCCACACACAGGCACCTCTCGCTTTCTCTCTCCTCTCTTTCTCTCTTCTCTCTGTCTGTCTGTCTGTCCTGTCTGTCTCTCTGTCTGTCTCTCTCCCCACCCAACCCCCCCCACCCACCGCACACAGACACGCACACTCAAACAGCCCCGCCTTCTGTGCCCATAGGGCCACCTGCATCCTCTGTCTTTCAGACGGAAAGATGTGTGTGTTTTTAAGCAAGCCCATCCGCTATTACGTTGGACGTGCCTTTTGGAGGGGGACCCATGCTTCCCAAGTCTTAGTGATCCCGGCTCTCCATTCCGTCAAGGGGAGCGTGATATTCGCCATCGCTAGACCACACCCTAATGATGCCGGTGTAGATATACGTGCCCATTCACCTTCCTGGACAGTCACAGACCGTGTAGGAGTCTGTCTGTCTCTATTTTGTGGAGCAGTGTCTGTTCCTGTCCCCTGGACGCCAAACCCCTCCATTCTCAGGGGGATGCCCAGGGGGTGTGCCTACAGCGCCCCGTTGAGAGAAGGGAGGGGCGTTTTCCCTCGCCGACTCGGTGGACCATACGGTGTGACCTAAGAGTTTGGAACACGGCAGCCACGGGAAGCAGAAGACTTTGCCTTCGGGCACTGGAGGGGGAGCCAAAGGGATGGCCGCTTGCTCCTGGCTCCTGGCTCCTGGCTCCGCAGAAGGGAGACAAAGACGCCCGGAGCCCTGGGCCCTTCGGCTTCTCAGAGTCGGCATGTCCCAGGGCTCCCGGACGCACAGAGGGCACTGCGGTGGCTCCGCATGGGGGGCGGGGGCGTTGGGTGGGCCAAGGCGCGGGAGCCTCGCGACCAAGGCACGCAGCGGCCCCAGCCAGGCCAGCCCAGGGGCGGTGCCCAAAGCCCTCCTGCCGGCTCCCAGGGGCTTCCAGCTCCTCAGCCCATCGGACCCCGCCGCCCTGGGAAGGAGCACAGAGGCGGCGAGGCGCCTAGTCGACAGCTGGCGCAGCTCAGGCGAGTCCCGGCTGGAGCACCAGGGGCTTCTCTCGCCGAAGCCCTGCACCCGCAAGGCCAAAAGCCCCGAGGCTCCTACCCGAGCCTGTGCCCCGGTCTCTCTGGCACCCGAGAACCGGAGACCGGAAGTCCTTCAGACCGGCTCAGGCGACTAGCAGATCTCTTCCAGTCTGGCACTGGCGCTGGCGCGGGCGCGGAGAGCCTGCAGGCCTGAGACGCGGGGCGCCCCCTGCCGACCGCTTTCCGAGCGGGCGAGAGACGCCAGGTTCCCAAAGTGGCCCCTTGGCCCCAGCGACCCAAGTCGCCTTTTCCTTGGGTTGGCCAGAAAGGCGGGAAGGCCCCCTCAGCCCAGTGCCCCGCAGTGGCTGCAGGCCCGTCCGCAGAGTCCCTCCCGCTCGCGGGACTCGCCCTGGGGGCCTGATGCCCTCCTGCCCCCCCACCCCCCCACCCCCGCCCCAGCTGACGCCCCAGGGGGAAGTGGGAGCGTTGGTGGCCCCGGGAGGGAGGATCCCGGCGGGATCCCGGACTTCTCCAGGCCAGTTACTCAGGGTGTAAACTCAGGACGTTTGCTTCCTTTGGGTCAGGCAGGCTGGCAGTCGCTCCTGGCCTCCCTGGTCAACCCAAAGTACCCCCCGTCCCACCCCCACGGGCACGCACGCAAGGAACCATCTCATCCGTTTGGACTCATCCATTCCCCGGGCTAACCAGCCACACACACGCACGCACACACATGCACACACACACGCACAAAGTGCCATCCGAATGCCTCTTCCTAGCCTCGGGCCGGTTCACTGCACCCGAGGTCCTCCCATGCCTGTGGAGACTATGCCTACCTCGTTGCTTCCTACGGTCCCTGCAGACCCCGGGCCTTCTGCAGGGGCCCAGCGCCAACAGCTTGGAAGCACCCATCTCCTCAGGCACTGGCCTGGGCTCCTCCTCTCATTTCCAGCGCTTCCCTTTGGGAGAAACTGTGTTTGGGGGTTCGTTGGTTGCTTTCCTGTTTCACTTATGTCTTCATTAACTGTCTTTCTTCGGTTGGATTTTATAAATTTGATTGCCATTCCTTCTATACATTCAATCACGTTATTTAGTTTGCCAGCTGTACATTTCAACATGTGTACATTTCTCACCTGTGCAGTTGACAATACTAGAATTTTATCTTCAACAGAAAATGTTTCATCTATTTATTTATTTATTTATTTATTTATTCGTGTTTAATTTCAGCAGTTTTTATTTAGTGCCATTTGATAAATCGAGGCTAAAATTCCTTTTTTAAAATATTTTTTAGGAGAGTGTTTTCTTTTTTTTTTTTTTTTTTTTTTTTTTGCGACAGGGCGCATGTGCTCGCCACAAAGGCAGAGAGAGACGGAGAGATAGAATACGAGAAATAGGCCCCCGGGGGGAGGGTTGATGGCCATGCCGCAATCCCTTCTCCGCCATTCTCCCCTCGGGATCTTGGGCATGTACGCACACGTGCCCGGCGTGAGTTCAAGCCACCGGGTCCGGGACTGGAATCACGGTCGACTATGAGGGAGTCCAGCGACATAGCCATTCCGCTAACTGCTGGTCCCTTGATGCTCAAACTTCTGTGGGAAAGGATACGATAAGGATAGTCCAAAGGCACCTGACAAAAACCCAACAACTTTGTCATTCCTGCTTCCAGGTACTTTGTGCACAGCTGTGGCTAACGACAGAAATCAGTCACTGTGTATCACTGAAGGATAGCAAGTGATATCTGGGTCCAGTCAAAGACGTTGCCATGTACGTTCTTATCAACAGATTGCTTTCCATTTGGGGTCCCTTAAATGTTTGCTTCGTCCTCCTTCCCCCTGATTTCCTTCCTTTCGCCCTCCCACCCTTTCCCACCCTCCTTCCCCATGCCCCACCCAACTCCCTCCTGCCACTCCTTCGTCCTCCAGGCCCCAACCCTCCCCCCCAGTGTTCCAGTATCACCATGGCTCTCCATGCTAGTATACCTCCCAATGGTTCAGTTCCTGCCATGGAGTGCCGACATTCAGTTCATATTGTGTGGGGACCTATGGTGACTCTCTTCCGTAGTCTGGCTTGTTTCATTTAGCAGTAAATCTTCTACAATTACTTAGCAGTAATTATGTATTCTTTCCAGATTTACTTAGCTGTAAATCTGTCCACTTTCTATCGAATGCCAGGGTGTCATTGTTTCTTTTCTTTTCTTCTTTCTCTTCTTCTCCTTCTCCTTCTTCTTCTTCTTTTTTCTTCTTCTCCTCCTCTTCCTTCTTCTTCCCATCCTCCTCCTCCTCCTCCTCCTCCTCTTTCTCCTCCTCCTTCTTTTTCCTCTGTTTACATCCCTTCCCTGGATGCCACTGCAGCACACCCGCGTGAGATTTCCGCACAGGATAACCTGTAGGTTTCCCCAATCAGGGATGTCACCGTACGTGTTACCATCAACTAATAATTTTCCCTTTCTTGTTTTTCCTTCCCTTTTCTATATTTTCACTCCTTTCTTTTTCTCTCGCTTGATTCCCTTCACCAAACCCTGTGCCGTTTCCCATCCTCCTCCCACCCTGTGTCTGGTATCTACAGTTGCTTTCCCTGGTTTTTGATTACTATGGCTGAGTAGTGTTCTGAGGCTTATTTGTTCCACGCTTTTTGCATCCAGTCATCTGTTCGAGGGTATGTGTCTTGGCTCCATGTCCTAGACATTGTGAACAGTGCTGTGACAAACACAGATGTGCGAATGCTTTCCCAGCAGAGCGTTTTTCTGTTTGGCGTTCTGTTCGTTTTGTGTGTTTTGGTTTTGTTGCTTTTGGGAGATACCCAGAAGTGGAATTGCCGGATCCTATGGCATTCTATCTGAAGGTCTTTGAGCATCTCCATCTCGTTCGCCGCAGTGGCTGCACCGATTGACCTTCCCACCAACGGTGTAGGGCGGTTCCCTTTCTGAAGGAAGACATGTGCACAGCCCAAAAGTATAGGGTTGGTTGTTTCTACCAAGTCGTTCCCAGGGTCTCCCTCCTTCTGGCTGGCTTTCTGACGCGCTCTCTCTCCCTTTCCTTGCCTATGTCTTCCTTTCCTTCTGCCTTTCCTGCTGCGTTTTCCCGCCTGGCGTCTTTCCTTCTGCGGGAGTATTGCCCTGTTTCGGTCGTCTTCCTTGCTGGTCTCCCCTCCTTCCCTTCTCTCATTCTTCGCCCGCATGCTTGCCGTGGGTCTGTGTTTGATTCTCCCTTCCTAGCTGGCTTTCTCTTCTCCCTTGGAGTTGCACTAGGAGGAAAGAGAGTTCCCGGCTGCGGTGAGGCCAGACCCGCAGTCCATCCTGCCGCCTGCAGCGGTCCCTACTCCGCAGCCCCACCCCCACGCCCGAGGGCCGGTATTGCGGCACGAGCCTCTTGTGAGCTCCTGCCTTTTGTTAGGGCTTCTTCGGACAGTATGGGCCCGTTAGACTCCGCAGCTTGAAGCCTCCAAGCTAAGCTCAGCGCTGCAGCCGAGGAGAGCCCGAGCACCTCGGGTCCTGTTTCCTTTCCCTGGAAAGCATCGGTGAGGACGTGTGATGGCTGCCAGTGGCCGGGAGTCTGTGGGGTCCACAGCTCTGCCGGGCCTTGGCAGTGGCTTGGGATGGGCCGCCGGCCGTGGGCGGGCTGTGAGGGCGCCGGGCACATTCGGTGCTTTCCTCCTGAGGGCAAACCGGCCAGTGTGCTTTGCCGGCTGGCGTCACTGCCCCCGCCGCCCCGCCGGCCACTGCCTGGTGTGACGTGACCCTGCAAGCAAAGTGGCTCCGCGGGATGTCGAGGATGGCGCCGCGGGTCAGGCCCGAGAGCGGGGCCCCTGCGGCGCGTCGGCCGTGCCACCGGCTCGCCGGCAGGGAGACACCAGAGTCGGCGAAACTGGGCGGCACACGGCGAAAGGTCTGGACGCGTCCAGGAGGGAAGAGCCATGCTGGGGAGACGCTGGGGGAGGTGCCGCAGTACCCGTGGGCCCTTGCGGCTCCCTTGGGCACTGAACTTGCTGCGGGCATGAATTCGTAATGAAGGGTGTGCCCGCGAAGGAATTTAAGCCTTGGGCGTGCGCTGGGCTGCGCTCAGAAGGGTCCTGCGCTTCCAGGCAGCGGAGCAGTCGGCCAGCGGTCTCCGTGGAATCCAGGTGACTCTTCCCGCCATGGATGGGACAAGCCCTTCAAGCCCCTCTCTGCCCAGAGAAGCCCGACGAAGGAGGCTGGTCTTGAGCTCCAGTCAGAAGGATGCCCCTGCAGGCACTGTTCCAACAGAACCCCTATCCTGCGACAGAAACCAGAGAACGCCTGGCCCAAGAGATCGGCATTCCTGAGTGCGCAGGTGCAGGTTTGGTTTCAGAACCAGAGAACACGGTGTGCGAGACAGGCGAGGCTGGGCTCTCCATGCTCCCCGGGGGAAGGGCAACCGCAACAGCGACCCGAGCAGGCTCCGTCTTGGACTCCGGGGTGCGTGCCCAAGGAAGGCAGGAGAAAGCGCACGGCCATCAGCGCGTCCCAAACCAGGATCCTCGTCCAGGCCTTCGAGGCGAACCGCTTCCCCCGGGATTGCTACCAGGGAGCGACTGGCTCAACAAACAGGCCTTCCGGAATCCAGGATCCACATCTGGTTTCAGAACCGGAGAGCTCGGCACCCGGGCCGCAGCCCAGGCGGACCCCGCCAACTCGCCCGCAGGAGGCGCAGGTCCGGAACTCCTCCCCGACCGCCCCCCAGGAGCAAAGCCAGCCGGCCACCGTCCCAAGCTCCGCGGCTCACGGGTCTCCCCGCAAGCCTCTCGTCGGCCAGCCGCTGTGGGTACCGGCCCTTCCTCCCACGCCGGTGCCACTGGTGTCCTTGGGAGCCCTCCGGGGGCTTGGCCAGGCCGGCGCCAAGGGTCCCGATGAGCCAGCCCGCCGCTCAGCCTGTGCCTGGAGGGCAGATGGCTCACCCTCCTCTGATCCTTATGGGTCCCCTGACAGTCGTGCCGACTCCAGCAGTGGGACTGTGCCACGCTCAGACTCCGTTCTGGGCCCCCCTACCAAGGAAGCTGGCCGGTTACCCAAGGCGGCCAGCACACCCACCTGGCCGCGCCGTCGCTGCCCTGCGGGGACACGGCCCAGCCCTCGACCGGATGATCCCCCCCGGCAGAAACCGCAGGGTCTGGGCAGGCCAGACGCCTCCCGGCCCCCTGCACCAGTGGGGCGAGGGGCCGCAGGGCCGGATGGTCCCAGGCGCTAGTGGGAGGCGGGGCGCCTCAGAGGCCGGCACACGCCCAGACGCCTCCGCTGGGGCAGCCGCTGCCGCTCACGGCCACGGCCACGGCCGCCGCCGCCGCCGCCGCCGCCGCCCCCACCACCACCACGACCGCGGAGACCGCCCGCGACTCCGGAGCCCTCTCAGCCGCTCGGGCCACCCGACCAGCCCTATGCAGCAACCTCCAGCCTTCTGGATCAACTCCTTGCCTCCCCAGACATGCAGGACAAGGCACGAGCCTTTCTGAGTCCCGGCGCACAGGAGGAGGACCCTCTGCCCCCGGAATTGCCCCTCAGCGAGGAAGAATTTCAGCTTCTGCTGGACATGCTGTGAAGCGCTGCCCTCCTTTGCCAGGACGGAGGCTTCATTCCCACCACCCCAATCCAGGACTTCTGTCCTCGGACGCACCGTCACTGCGACGCCATAGACGACGAAACCACGAAACCTGGACTTTGGGAGCACAACCAAGGCAGAGAGGGACCCAGGCGAACACTCGGAAACCCACGGGCACGTGGGGACTCGTTGCAGTGGACAGGGCTTCTCTGCCGTTCCCGCTCCGAGGTGTCCGGGGCCTGACTCTAAGCAACGGACCTACACGCCACCCAGGTGCCCCTTCACCCCCCACCCCCCAGAGGCAGCTGTGGGCCAGGGAGCCGTGAACGCCTTTCCTGGACCTTAAAGGACAAAGCGTTCTCAGGGCAAACGTGGCCTTCGTCTGGCCATCCTCGCCCCAGGTCTGTCTGGACCCTGTGTGAACAGGAACCCCAACCAGGGCGAGGAGACTAGGTGCCGCGGTGGAGGTGTGCGGCGGGCGGGGGTGGGGTGGGCACAAGCCCACTTCCGGACCTTCTGGCAGGTGCCGAGGAACCAGAAGGCAGGTGGAGGGGTGGAAAGTGGGCGATGGGGACGCCCTCCATCCGCACGGCGGGAACCCGGGGTGAGGCGTCTGTGTCCTAAGACCCGAGGCAGGGAAAGGACGGCTGCCACCTTCCTCACTCCCCGTCTGTCAAAGAGGGATTCCATAAGCTGACGCCCATGAGATAGGGCAGCCTCCGCACTGGGTCTTCCTGGCCAACAGGAGCGCACGGAGAATGACACCGGGAGGTGGGAGGCAGCTCCTTGCTGTCGTGCCATGCACACTGAGGGCCAATCTGCCCACTCGGTGCGAGGTTCTCTCTGTATTCCCATGCCTCTGTACACCTGAGGCCGCCCTTGTACGACCAATAAAAGAGCAGTCAGCTTTCAGCCACGAGTGGGTGTGTCTTCCTTTCTTGTCATCACAGCGGTGCCCGCCCGGAAGGCCTGGTGGACCCTGGTGTCGCAGGCCAGGATCCGCCGGCGGGGCTGGCCACGTCTTGGCAAGCCAAGCGTGACTCCCTTGGTTTCGTCCCACCAGGGTGCCCTGTGGCCCATGTTTTTCCACACTGTGCTCAGCTCGCTGCACCCACGCCTTTCCTACACCAGGAGGCCCGGCTCCAGGTCACGGCCCGCAGCTCCAAGGATGCGGGTCTGCACCTCCTCCACCACAGACGCAGGGAACCTGCCTAGGTTGGCTCTGCCTGCGTGCCTTCTGCCTGACGGTGCCTCCAAGTCTGCTA